>CM055124.1:39459518-40917247 GCA_029206835.1 Rana muscosa | reverse complement strand
AGCCAGTGCACTGACCACTCACCACCTCAGGGAATTACAGCAGGCATTTTCTACTATATTTAAAAGTAGAGACAGATTCCCTCTGACTTCTATATCAAGATGATACAACAGACATGAGCTCAATAGGGAACATCTTGTGATCAGGGATGAGCCGAACACCCCCCTGTTCGGTTCGCACCAGAACCTGCGAACAGACAAAATGTTCGTGTAAACTTTAGAACCCTATTAAATACAATGGACTCGAACGTTCGAAATCTAAAGTGTTAATTATAAAGGCTAATATGCAAGTTATTGTCCTAAAAAGTGTTTGGGGACCCGGGTCCTGCCCCAGGGGACATGTATCAATGCAAAAAGAAGTTTTAAAAACGGCCGTTTTTTCGGGAGCAGTGATTTTAATAATGCTTAAAATGAAAAAATAAAAGTGAAATATTTCTTTAAATTTCGTACCTGGGGGGTGTGTATGATATGCATGTGAAGTGGCGCATGTTTCCCGTGCTTAGAACTGTCCCTGCAAAAAATTTCATTTTTGAAAGAAAAAAAGTCTTTTAAAACTGACTCGCGGCTATTAATGAATTGTCGGCTCCCGGCAATACATACAAAAGTCATTGATAAAAAAAAAAAAAAAAAAGCGTGGGTGTTCCCCAGAATTCAATTACCAGGCCCTTCAGGTCTGGAATGGATATTAAGGGGAACCCCGCCGCAAATTAAAAAAAAAATTGACGTGGGGTTCCCCCAAATATCCATTCCAGGCCCTTCAGATCTGGCATGGATTTTAAGGGGAACTCCACCCCAAATTTTAAAAAAAAATGGCGTGGAGTCCCCCTAAAAATCCATACCAGACCCCTTATCCGAGCACGCAACCTGGCCGGCCACAGGGGAAAAGGGGGGGACGAGAGAGCGGCCCCCCTCCCTCCTGAACCGTACCAAGCCACATGCCCTCAACATGGGGAGGATGTCCCCATGTTGATGGGGACAAGGGCCTCATCCCCACAACCCTTGCCCGGTGGTTGTGGGGGTCTGCGGGCGGGGGGCTTATCGGAATCTGGAAGACCCCTTTAACAAAGGGGACCCCCAGATCCCGGCCCCCCCCTATGTGAATTGGTAAGGGGTACGTTGTACCCCTTCCATTTCACGAAGAAAGCGTAAAAAAATGTTTAAAAAAACACACAAACACCTTGAAAAAGTCCTTTATTAAAAAAAAAAAAAAAAAAAAGCGGTGAAATCCAGTGTCCCGCGGCGATCCCGATGTCCAGCGCTGTCCTTCATTGGTTGTGCCTGAGCGGACCTGATGGGGAACTCCCTCTCAGTATTTTAAATGTATAGACCCGCCCCTTCTAAAGTTCCCCATCAGGTCCGCTCAGCGGACCAGATGCGGAACATGAGAAGGGGCGGGTCTATACATGTATTACCAAAGTGAGAGCAGTTCCCCATCAGGTCCGCCCCCTCGGTATGTCAGACCCGCCTACGTCATTGGCTTGAGCGGGGAACTTCCTTCACTATGTAAATTACATAGTGAAGGAAGTTCCCCGCTCAAGCCAATGACGTAGGCGGGTCCGACATACCGAGGGAGCGGACCTGATGGGGAACTTTAGAAGGGGCGGGTCTATACATTTAAAATACTGAGAGGGAGTTCCCCATCAGGTCCGCTCAGGCACAACCAATGAAGGACAGCGCTGGACATCGGGATCGCCGCGGGACACTGGATTTCACCGCTTTTTTTTTTTTTTTTTTTAATAAAGGACTTTTTCAAGGTGTTTGTGTGTATTTTTAAACATTTTTTTACGCTTTCTTCGTGAAATGGTAGGGGTACAACGTACCCCTTACCAATTCACATAGGGGGGGCCGGGATCTGGGGGTCCCCTTTGTTAAAGGGGTCTTCCAGATTCCGATAAGCCCCCCGCCCGCAGACCCCCACAACCACCGGGCAAGGGTTGTGGGGATGAGGCCCTTGTCCCCATCAACATGGGGACATCCTCCCCATGTTGAGGGCATGTGGCTTGGTACGGTTCAGGAGGGAGGGAGGGCCGCTCTCTCGTCCCCCCCTTTTCCCCTGCGGCCGGCCAGGTTGCGTGCTCGGATAAGGGGTCTGGTATGGATTTTTAGGGGGACTCCACGCCATTTTTTTTTTAAATTTGGGGTGGAGTTCCCCTTAAAATCCATGCCAGATCTGAAGGGCCTGGTAATTGAATTCTGGGGAACCCCCACGCTTTTTTTTATTTTTTTTATCAATGACTTTTGTATGTATTGCCGGGAGCCGACAATTCATTAATAGCCGCGAGTCAGTTTTAAAAGACTTTTTTTCTTTCAAAAATGACATTTTTTGCAGGGACAGTTCTAAGCACGGGAAACATGCGCCACTTCACATGCATATCATACACACCCCCCAGGTACGAAATTTAAAGGAATATTTCACTTTTATTTTTTCATTTTAAGCATTATTAAAATCACTGCTCCCGAAAAAACGGCCGTTTTTAAAACTTCTTTTTGCATTGATACATGTCCCCTGGGGCAGGACCCGGGTCCCCAAACACTTTTTAGGACAATAACTTGCATATCAGCCTTTATAATTAACACTTTAGATTTCTCCCATAGATTTTTCGAATTTGCAGCGAACACCCCTATTTGTTCGCTGTTCGGCGAACGGGCGAACAGGCAATGTTCGAGTCGAACATGAGTTCGACTCGAACTCGAAGCTCATCCCTGCTTGTGATTTGCAGTTAAATCAAACCTGTGTCATTTTATTAATCCTAAAAAATGTAAATTAAAAAATTAAGCACACCCTGTAAAATAACAGCATCCATGCTTATCTTCCCAATGGAACATGTCTTTAATAGTGATGAGCCGAACACCCCCGGGTTCGGTTCGCACCAGAAAGGACCGAAAGTTCGCACGAACATTAGAACCCTATTAAATACAATGGATGCGAACGTTCGGATTCTAAAGTGCTAATTATAACGACTATTATCCATGTTATTGTCTGAAACAGAGTTTGGGAACCCGGCTTCTGCACCAGGGGACATGTATCAATGCAAAAAGAAGTTTTAAAAACGGACGTTTTCCGGGAGCAGTCATTTTAATGATGCATAAAGTGAAAAAAAAAAAGTCAAATATTCCTTTAAATATTGTACCTGGGGGGTGTCTAAAGTATGCCCAGGGCCGGCCCAAGACATTGTTCTGCCTGGGCCCAAGAATGAAATGCTGCCCCCCACCCCCCAAAAAAAATAATCCCGCCCACCAAAATCTATTCCCTATTTTGTGGACGCTATTGCGCAAACCAATCAATACACGCTTATTGCGTTTTATTTTTTATTTATTTTTTAACCAAGAATACATATTGGCCTAAACTGATGAAGACAGTTTTTTGGGGGATATTTATTATAGCAAAAAGTAAAAAATACTTATTTTTTTCAAAATGTTCGTTTTTTTCTTGTTTATAGCGCAAAAAAATAAAAAATGCAGAGTGGAGCAGTGGACGGTGTCAGTGGATGGTGTCAGTGGGGCAGTGGACGGTGTCAGTGGGGCAGTGGACGGTGTCAGTGGATGGTGTCATTGGGGCAGTGGGCGGTGTCAGTGGGGCAGTGGACGGTGTCAGTGGACGGTGTCAGTGGGGCAGTGGACGGTGTCAGTGGACGGTGTCAGTGGGGCAGTGGACAGTGTCAGTGGGGCAGTGGACAGTGTCAGTGGGGCAGTGGACAGTGTCAGTGGATGGTTTCAGTGGGGCAGTGGACGGTGTCAGTGGATGGTGTCAGTGGGGCAGTGGACAGTGTCAGTGGACGGTGTCAGTGGGGCAGAGGACGGTGTCAGTGGGGCAGTGGACAGTGTCAGTGGGGCAGTGGACAGTGTCAGTGGGGCAGTGGACTGCGTCAGTGGGGCAGTGGACGGCGTCAGTGGGGCAGTGGACGGCGTCAGTGGGGCAGTGGACGGCGTCAGTGGGGCAGTGGACGGCGTCAGTGGGGCAGTGGACGGCGTCAGTGGGGCAGTGGACGGTGTCAGTGGGGCAGTGGACGGTGTCAGTGGGGCAGTGGACGGTGTCAGTGGGGCAGTGGACGGTTTCAGTGTTTTTTTTTTACCATATTTTTTTTATTAGCCCTGTTGGGGGGGCTTTGGTTTTAGGTCTCTGAATGAACACAGGGGGCCCCCTACTGCCTGTACACTAAAAGACCCAGCATGTCCAGGACTCACCCCTCCCCCATGCTGGCTTCTGTCACAACCCCAAATATAGGATGTTCCCAGTACAGGGGGAGTCAGGAGAAGTTTCAGTCTCCCTCAGTGTGTAGAAGATCAACCAGCCCTGTGTCCCGCACTGCAGAATGTTCTAACATTCCCACTTCCGCCCGCCCCCACTCCACTCTTACCTAGTCACACTTCTTTCGCTCCAGCTAGAGAGCATGTTAATCCCCCAGCGGGCCCCGCCATGACTGAGGACAGGTGTGGGAGAGGCGGTTGTAAGTGAAGAGGGAGGTGAAAAGACACAAGCGGCGTCTGATTTGAATGGAGAGGTGAGGGGAGGAGACAAGGGGGGAGGGGGTAGGACCAAACTGTTTCTGAGCCAGAGGAGCAGAAACAGGGAGGACACAGAGTTCGGAGGCAGTGTGGAGAAGGCGGGTCTGTGAACCAGGAAGGCAGAACATTCACCGCAGTACTGCCTGTCATTCCACGCCTGTCATTCCACGCAGTACATGACCCGCCTCCTCCATTAAGCAGCCCCATCTCACCTGTGTGAAGGGAAGGGCAGTGGTCTGCCTGTCACAGTCTGGTATCCGAGGTGATGCCTGCCGCCCACACAGACGCATTGACATTGAATCTAATGTGAGAGGGAGCCCGCACCGCCCCCCCCCCCTGGAGCAGGGGCCGGGTCGCTATGGAAACTCTGCGGCTGTATCCCTTCATGCTGCCTTGTCACTGCCGGCTGCCGCCCCTCTGTAAATGCCGCCTGGGACCATGGGCCCATTGGGTCCCATGGTAGGGCCGGCCCTGAGTATGCCTGTGAAGTGCCATGTGTTTCCCGTGTTTAGAACTGTCCCTGCACAAAATAACATTTCTAAAAGGGAAAAAAGTCATTTAAAACTGCTTGCGGCTTTAATGCAATGTCTGGTCCCGGTAATATGGATGAAAATCTTTAGGAAAAATGGCATAGCTACCCCATCAACCCCCCCCCCCTACCCCAGCCCATTACCAGCCCCTTTGGGTCTTGTATGGATATTAAGGGGAACCCTGCACACAAAATAAAAAAGGACCTATATACTCTGAACAGACGTATACAGGCGGTGCATACAAGACAGGGACTGTAGGTTTGTTCTTATGTAGAATCTGTTTATAATTTTGAACAGCTGCATTGTTTAAGTGGAGCTCCATGGCAAATTCCTTTTTTTTAGCTTTTTGTAAAACATAGGGAACGGTTATCACCCCTGTCACATTTTTTTTGCTGTCTGTGCCCCTGTTCAGAACATTTCACCTCACTTTGCGTCCCAATGACAACTGTTTTTGAAATGTGGTGTTTTTATTGAAACAAGGATTGGTGATAAAGCATCAGTAGAGAGGAGACACCTTTCTCCCATATTAATTCTTAAAGGAGAGAATTTTCCTTCCAAGGGGTAGATTTCCTCTCACTTCCTGTTGTCTTCTTCCGTTTGCAAGTAGTAGTAGTTTGTAAGTTGGATGTTTGAAAGTAGGGACCTTCCGTTTATACTCTGCAGAAATTGGCCCCTTAGGTGTTGGTGTTGGCACAACACTGAAAGCACTCACAGTTATTCTTGGTGGGTGCTGGAACGCCCTGCTGTCAAGTATAATATCAGGAATTGTAATAACATATAATTGTTGATCAGTGGTAGTAAAAATTGGGCCTTTGATGGTGGTGCTGGTGCCACAACACTGTAAGGCCTGACAGTTACTCTTGGTGGGCGCAGCAATGGTCCCTGCTGTGAATTATTAGATCAATAATTATAATTGCATGCCCCTGTTGAACAGGGGCTGAAAAATTGGGCCTTTGGTGGTGGTGGTGCTGGTGCCACAACACTGTAAGGCCTGACAGTTACTCTTGGTGGGCGCCGCAATGGTCCCTGCTGTGAATTATTAGATCAATAATTATAATTGCATGCCCCTGTTGAACAGGGGCTGAAAAATTGGGCCTTTGGTGGTGGTGGTGGTGGTGCTGGTGCCACAACACTGTAAGGCCTGACAGTTACTCTTGGTGGGCGCAGCAATGGTCCCTGCTGTGAATTATTAGATCAATAATTATAATTGCATGCCCCTGTTGAACAGGGGCTGAAAAATTGGGCCTTAGGCACTGGTGGCACAACACTGCAACCCCTCACAGATACTGTACTTGGAGCACAGCAATGAGGCCTGTTGCAAAGTATTGCATCAAAAATTTTAATTACACGCCCCTGTTAAACAGGGGCTGAAAAATTGGGCCTTAGCCACTGGTGGCGTCACCCATAAACCAAAATGATCTTCCAAGCTATCATCGTTAATCGTATCATTGAGGAGGAGGAGGAGGATAGCCAGTCAACATAACAGCACAGGCACTCAGCATCAGCATCAGTCTTGAAGGGATGTGACATTTTAAAATCAATTAGTCTGTTATATCAGCATCTGGTGTGTGGTAGCTGGTGGTGATCCAAGACTGGTTCATCTTGATAAAAGTCAGTCGATCAACCGAGTCGGTGGACAGGTGCACCCTGTGATCCGTGACAAATCCTCCAGCAGCACTGAATGTGTGTTCTGAAAGAACGCTGGATGCAGGACAGGCCAGTAGCTCAATTGCATACTGTGCAAGCTCTGGCCAGTGATCCATCTTCAAGATCCAGTAAGCCAGAGGATTTTCGGTGGGGAAGGTGTCCAAGTCTGACCTTGCTCCTAGGTATTCCTGGACCATGTATATCAGACGCTGGCGATGGTTGCTGGAACCGATCATACTTTGGGGCTGCAGACTAAAGAATTGTCTGAACGCATCGGTCAGACGGCCACCTTCCCCACCACTCCTTCTTTGACTGCCCGAAGCCTCAGCAACTCGTTGTCCAGGACCAGGAGTTTGTAACCTCACAGTCTCTGGGAACGCGTTGCACAGACCTTTCTGCAAGGCCTCCCGGAGTTGTCTCATCCTCTGCTCCCTCTGCGACGGTACGATAAGGTCCGCAACCTTACCCTTGTACCGTGGATCAAGGAGAGTGGCCAGCCAGTAATGGTCCCTCTCCTTGATCCGAAGAATACGAGGATCCTTCCGCAGACTTTGCAGGATCAGGGAGGCCATGCAGCATAGGTTAGCTGAGGCATTCAGTCCGGAGTCCTCTGGGTCACTAAGGACGACATGATCCGCAGCCACCTCCTCCCAGCCACGTACAAGTCCACTGGTTTCTTGGGACTGTAAATCATCCCTAAAAGACTGCTGCTGATGATGCTGAGTGCCAGCCTCCACCTCCATGCTGACACAATCCTCCTCCTCCTCCTCCTCCTCCTCCTCCTCCTCCTCTTCCTGTGCGATGGGTGGGACAGAAGGAACACTATCTGGGTAAAGGGGGCCTTGAGAGGCAAGGAAGTCCTCCTCTTCCTGCCTCTGTTCTGCCTCAAGTGCCCTGTCCATTATTCCACGCAGCGTGTGCTCCAACAGGTGGACAAGAGGTACAGTGTCACTGATGCATGCACTGTCACTGCTCACCATCCTCGTGGCCTCCTCAAATGGTGCCAGGACAGTGCATGCATCCCTGATCATGCCCCACTGGCGTGGTGAAAAAAACCCGGAGCTCCCCTGACCCTGTCCTGGTGCCGTAGTCGCACAGGTACTCATTGATGGCCCTCTGCTGCGTGTGCAGCCGCTGCAGCATGGCCAACGTTGAGTTCCACCTGGTGGGCATGTCACATATAAGGCGGTTCTTGGGCAGGTTCAACTCCTTTTGAAGCTCAGCCAGGCGAGCACTGGCATTATAAGATCTGCGGAAATGCACACAGACTTTCCTGGCCTGCCTCAGGACATCCTGTAAGCCCGGGTACCTGCCCAAGAACCGCTGCACCACCAGGTTAAGGACGTGAGCCATACAGGGCACATGGGTCAGTTGTCCCTGTCGGAGGGCGGAGAGGAGGTTGGTGCCATTGTCGCAAACCACCATTCCTGGCTTAAGCTGGCGTGGCGCCAACCACCTCTCGGCCTGCCCCTGCAGAGCAGACAGGACCTCTGCCCCAGTGTGGCTCCTGTCCCCCAAACACACCAGCGCAAGCACGGCATGGCATCTTTTTGCCTGCGTACTTGCGTAGCCCCTTGAACGCCTACGGAGCACCGCTGGTTCCGAGGACAAACCACAGGAAGAGGCCATGGAGGAAGAAGAAGAGGAGGGGGTGGAGGAGAGAGGTGTGTCACAACCAGTAGTAGCATTTTGGAGGCGTGGCGGTGGAACAACCTCCAACACTACTGCACCTTGTCCTGCATCCTTCCCAGCTGCCAAAAGAGTGACCCAATGGGCCGTGAAAGAAAGGTAACGTCCCTGTCCATGCCTGCTGGACCATGAGTCAGCGGTAATATGCACCTTACCGTTGACCGCCCTGTCCAGCGAGGCCAAGACATTGCCTTCCACATGCCTGTAGAGAGCCGGAATAGCCTTCCGTGCGAAAAAGTGGCGTTTGGGAACCTGCCACTGAGGAACCGCACATTGCACAAACTCACGGAAGGGGGCCGAGTCTACCAACTGAAAAGGCAGCAGTTGAAGCGCTAGCAATTTAGCCAAGCTAGCATTCAACCTCTGGGCATGTGGATGGCTGGGAGTGAACTTCTTTCGACGGTCCAGCAGCTGGGGCAGGGAAATTTGCCTGCTAGAATCGGACGTCGGTGTACTGCTAGCAGAGTGCCCGCAAGTACTTGGCTGTGACACACCTAATTCTACACCTTCATTCCTCTCAGAGCAGGTTTCAGAGAGGACTGAAGGTATACTGGGGTTGGAGATCCCAGCTGATGCGGTGCAAGAAGAGGTCAGCTTTGTTCTTTGGTGTGGGTCTTTAAGGTAGGCTTGCCAACGAGCTGCATGGCAGGTCAACATATGTCTGATCAAGCATGTGGTGCCCAAGCGGCTGATGTTTTGGCCACGCGATATACGCTTGAGACATATGTTGCAAACAGCAGCTGTGCGATCTGATGCACTCGCCTCAAAAAAGGCCCACACCAAATAACTTTTTGAATGACGGGCAGAGGCAGTGCCCTGCACAGGCGGAGCTCTGCGGTGTGATTCCGTCGGTGTGCTGCCCATACGCTGGCCACTCAAGGGCATCCTGCCTCGTTGGAGATGTGCCTCCTCCTCATCCTCCTCCTCCTCCTCCTCTCTCCTATTAGGCACCCACGTGGAGTCAGTGACCTCATCATCCCCTCCCTCCTCATCACTGGAGCCAATCTGGCAGTATGCTGCAGCTGCTGGAGCATGACTGCCAGATTGGTGTCCTTCTTGAGCATCCCCTCTCTCTGCTCTCACGCTGCTGCCTTCCTCTAGCTGGGTATCATCATCAGATCCTTCCAAACGCTGGGCATCCTCCTGGAGCATGTACCCAACACTGTGCTCAAACAGTTCGGGGGACTCCTCAGGAGGAGGGCATGGTGGGTCTAGGGAAGGATTGACTAATGAAGATAATGATACCAGAGAAGAGGACGCTTTGGCAGCTGCTTTGCCAGTACCCTGAGCCTGGGTGAGAGAGGATGAGGAGGATGAGGTGGGCTTGGTCATCCACTCTACCAAGTCTTCGGCATGATGTGGCTCAACATGTCCAGCTGCCGAAAACAAGGACAAGCGTGTCCCATGGCCATGTGCTGATGACCAGCACTGTTGCCCCCAGACACAGAGCCTGCTTGCCCTCTTTTTTTGCCTCCTGACTGTCTGCCTCTCCTTGGTTGCCTTCCAGACATTTTAATGGATGGCCTGCAGGGAGATGGGAAAAACAGCAATAAGGGCTACCTTCAGGTGTATATTGTGCAGGAGGCTTAGCAACAATGACACTGACACTGTCCCCTGCCTATCCTTCTCTGTCCCTCAACTCAAGGATTGAAAATATGGAACAGCAAAATAGTTTTAGAACAGAATAGCACACTGACACTTTCCCTCACTGTCCTACTCTGTCCCTCCCTACAAACAAGATTTAGCACAGAATAGCACACTGATAATTTCTACGAGTGTCCTTCTCTGTCCCTCAACTCAAGGATTGAAAATATGGAACAGCAAAATTGGTTTAGAACAGAATAGCACACTGTCAGTTTCACTCACTGTACCTCTCTGTCCCTCAACTCAAGGATTGAAAATATGGAACAGCAAAATTGGTTTAGAACAGAATAGCACACTGTCAGTTTCACTCACTGTACCTCTCTGTCCCTCAACTCAAGGATTGAAAATATGGTTCAGCAAAATAGTTTTAGAACAGAATAGCACACTGACACTTTCCCTCACTGTCCTACTCTGTCCCTCCCTACAAACAAGATTTAGCACAGAATAGCACACTGATAATTTCTACGAGTGTCCTTCTCTGTCCCTCAACTCAAGGATTGAAAATATGGAACAGCAAAATTGGTTTAGAACAGAATAGCACACTGTCAGTTTCACTCACTGTACCTCTCTGTCCCTCAACTCAAGGATTGAAAATATGGAACAGCAAAATTGGTTTAGAACAGAATAGCACACTGTCAGTTTCACTCACTGTACCTCTCTGTCCCTCAACTCAAGGATTGAAAATATGGAACAGCAAAATTGGTTTAGAACAGAATAGCACACTGTCAGTTTCACTCACTGTACCTCTCTGTCCCTCAACTCAAGGATTGAAAATATGGAACAGCAAAATTGGTTTAGAACAGAATAGCACACTGACACTTTCCCTCACTGTCCTACTCTGTCCCTCAACTCAAGGATTGAAAATATGGTTCAGCAAAATAGTTTTAGAACAGAATAGCACACTGACACTTTCCCTCACTGTACCTCTCTGTCCCTACAAACAAGGATTAGCACAGAATAGCACACTGTCACTGACACTCTCCCTACCTATCCTTATTTGTCCCTAAACACAAGGAATCCAGGAATAGTAAAGGAAAAATAATGACACTGTCCCTGCCTATGCTTCTCTTTCCCTGCTCCGGAACACACTACACAAGGCCGCCGCGCTGGCGGCCTTTTATAGTGTGGGGCGTGTACTAAACCCCATCAGCAATAATTGGCCACAGGCATCCTGCCTGTGGCCAATCATTGCTCTCCTCGCTGCCGGCGCTGTGATTGGCCAAGCATGCGGGGTCACAGTGCATGCTTGGCCAATCACAGCGCCTGGATGACACTGCGATGGCGTAGTGCATTGTGGGCCGTTCGCGTCACTCGAATTTGGCGCGAACGGCCCAAATCGTTCGATCTTCGAACGATCGAAC
The DNA here is from genome assembly GCA_029206835.1 of Rana muscosa. Lineage (NCBI taxonomy): Eukaryota > Metazoa > Chordata > Amphibia > Anura > Ranidae > Rana > Rana muscosa. Next base: position 40,905,873 of record CM055124.1, on the reverse strand, counting down.
AGCCGATGTTCGAGTCGAACGTATGTTCGACTCGAACACGAAGCTCATCCCTAGTCTTTAAACTCCGGCACTTTGCTGATCTCTGACTGCTGCAGGTATTTTACAGTAATGGGTGATTTGAAGGCCTGGGCTTGATTTCTGAACTCTGACCACCTATTAAAGCCATTACAATGGGATCTTGCCCCTCAATTGGATTTATTTTATTTTATTTTTGATGGACAGGCCAATGAATGTAACTTGTTGATTAGTTTTGGAATTCCTATCTCTGACCAGCTAATTAAAGCCATTACAAGGGATCATGCACTTCTATTGGATTTATTTTACTTTTGACAGGCAGGCCAATTATTGTACATATACAAAGTGTTGGCCGTCAGAAGTGATCGATCAAAATACAGTCCAAATATATGTAAAAAAAAATAAAAAAATAACTGAAAGTTGAAATTAGTGAGTAGTTTCAGTGGTTAGAAATTAAAGATGGATCAAATCACCTTTTCTCCACCATAGAGGCCAATCACCAACGTTCAAATAAGATGTCCTCTTACCACAACTCAAGGTCAACCTAAGGACAGGCAGAACAAACACGCTTTGGGGACTTTTCCCCTCTATGACAATGCTTCAGCTGGGATCCTTACAGCCACAAGGATGATGTCTAAGGAGGTAATCCAGAGTGGATGTCACCAATTCCCAAATGTGTTGTATATATTAGTAAAAACACTATATAGTGTGTAGCGCTACCCCCAGTTAAGGGAGCCGCTGGATTTTGTTTCGGGCCCCGTGTACAGCACCGCCAACCCCCGGCAATCTTACTCGACCCACTCTGGCACAGCTAGTCTAGGGATTATACTTGTATCACAATCAAACAGTATTGCAAGGGTAACCTCTTTGCAATAAGACAACACACTGATGCGAGAGATCAAGTATAACGGTTTTACTTTAGTTTTAAAAGGGCATAGGCAGAACATAACACATACAACTTGCTTACAGAGCCCTGCAGCAATAGGTATAGCACGCAATAATGGCGCAGCGCGGTAATCCACCACGCGCAGCTATTATTGTATATGCGCCCTGTGGCGCACTAAAACACTAGTCTATATCCCCTCCCTGGTCAGGCCTGACACAGAATAACGCTCAGTCTTTTCATTAAGGATTTCTTTGCATGCAAACTTTCGGTGGTGCACTTGATGAAACAGTATTTTTGTAATCCACAAAGTAGGCAGTCACAAGGAACACTATACTGGAGACCCTTTAACCCTGTCCTGCTACTGGTCTCCAGTGGAACAACAAACAAACGATTGGTGGGTCAAGGCAGTCTATAGGCCTAAACACGGTACAGTCTATTGGATTGAGCAAGTGCTCGCTCACCACTCTGGACGCGATCCCAGTCCGGGACTTCCACCTGCTGTGTCTCCGCACACAGCGTCTGCCACGATCGGGTCCGATCCAACTGATGTCCTCACTCGACAAGTCAGATACCACTCAGGCTCCCCAGTGGGTGGAAGGCTCTTCAGAAGTTGCGCAAGGCCCCAGGCTTCAGGCCTTGCACTGCAGCAGATCCGCTCAGGAAGACTGTTGCTTGCAGCACGGTGTCCAAAGAGGCCGAGCTCAGCCTCGCCTCCTTCTTAAATAGCCCCTCCCATGAGTCTCTGCAGTGGCCAATTGCACTCTGGGTGCCGAACGGGGTTCTGGGTAACGTAGTCCCAGGGCCTTAAAGGAGACCCCGCTACACACTCCCTCCACTTAAACTCTTTGGTCCCCAAAGATAACATAACATTAAATTACAGAACGTACAACATCAATCAAAGTTTCGTATGATGTTGGCAGAGGAAATTCCCACCAAAAACGAGGCGGTGAACTTCCCTGCCCACAGGTCACACTATTATTAGTGTCCTGCCTAACTGTGCCAGAGAGTGAGTTGGGGTTGCCCCCCACTAAATGAACAGTGGGAGGATCAGGGTCTTCCATAATCCTCCTGGCAGTAACCACAGTGTCTTCCGCACTCCTCCCCATCTGTGGGTAAGTTAATCTTCTGGGAGGCTTTATGGCTCTTCGCTTCCTCTGTTGTCCTCTTGGGCTTTCTGTTAAAACAGGCTCCTCTTCTGGAACCGACTTAGGAATTTCCTCTGGTTCGGGAGCACTGGACTCCGGAGCAGGGAGGTACATGGATTCCCTTGGATCTTCTTCTGGGAGTAAGTCACAGGCACTCTCCCAAGAATCTGACAAAGGACTGGACGAAATGAACTCAGTAGCTTCTGCATTCAGCGTTCTGTCTATGGTGTCTTCATCAGGTGGAAGATCAATAGCATTCGTTTCTGGGGCCTGAGAAGGCCAAAGCCAATCAAGTTCTTCTCCCTCATCTTCACTTATCTCCGAGGTCTCTGTATCCCCGATCTGAGGGGTCTGGGACCGAGTATTTGGTCTGGGAGTATCCAGGATGGAAGTTGGCTCAGGCTATCCATCACAGGGGGTATCCGAACTGCCTCAGCTAGCGGGAGTAGGTGGTTCCGATGCCAGGTCTTCAAGGGTCCCACCTTCCCTTCTGGTTTAAGTCTGTAAACGGGTAGGCCCGGTAGTCTTTTGCAAACAATATAAGGTTCAGGTCTCCATCTGTCTGCAAGCTTGTGTTTTCCAGGAACCACCAAGTTCCGTAGCAATACTGTCTCCAGGTTGTAAATCTTGAATCCTAACTTTCAGATCAAAATTTTTCTTGTTGCGGGCCCCCCTTTGCTCCGAGGCCGCCTGGGCCTGTTCATAGGCCAATTTCAAATTGCGTCTGAGTCTATCAACATATCCCTTGTGGGAAGCGGCAGAACAATGGTCTATGGAAGTGCCAAAGGCCAGATCTACTGGTAGTCTTGCTTCTCTTCCGAACATAAGTCGATAGGGTGAGTACCCTGTAGTGTCACTGGTGGTGCTGTTGTATGCATGCACAACTGCCGCTATGTGGTTGCTCCAATGCTGCTTCTTTTCACTGCTTAAAGTCCCCAGCATGTTGAGCAGGGTTCGATTAAACCTCTCCGGCTGAGCATCACCTTGTGGATGATAAGGGGTAGTCCTTGCCTTCTTAATCCCCAAGGAATCCAGGAGCTTCCGGATCAACCGACTTTCAAAATCCCTTCCCTGATCTGAATGGAGCCGTTGTGGTAGCCCATAGTGTACGAAGTATTTCTCCATAAGCACTTTGGCCACAGTCGAGGCCTTCTGGTCTTTGGTTGGGAAGGCCTGGGCATACCGGGTGAAATGGTCGGTTACTACCAGAACATTTCCTAGTCCACTCAGGTCGGGTTTGAGGCAGAGAAAATCAATGCATACCAGATCAAGTGGGCTTTGACTTTGCAGATGGCCCATTGGGGCAGCTTGATGAGGTAAAGTCTTTCTCTGGATGCATCGTGCACATGAGTGGCAGTATTCTTCAACTTCAGCCCTCATGCAGGGCCAATAGAAACGGTTCCTAACGAGTTGGAAGGTCCTTTCCGTCCCTAGGTGGCCATGGTTGTCGTGCAGAGCAACCATGACAGTCTCTCTGTGTTTCTCGGGCAGGAACAATTGCCATTTGTCTTCCAGGTCATCAGAGGGACCCCTTCGGTAGACCACTCCCTGATGCACCTGCAACCTGTCCCACTCCTTCCTCAACAGGCGAGCTTCCTTTGAAGGGTGACGTAAGAGTCTATTCGTGTCCTGATTCTCCAGGGCCTCTAGGACCAATCTCCCCATGGGGTCCTCCAATTGGTCGGATCTCAACTCCTTCTTGGACAGTTTTGGCAAGTTATCTTCCCCCAGTTGGGTTACCCCACAGTACTGCTTGGGAACTCCTACCATGGTAACTTCTATCTCTTCTGCTCTTGAGCCGCCACTGGCTTGGAGTTCAGCCCCTTGACAGAGGGCCCGCACCCCGTCGGGTGCCACTTGAGTCCAGTCTCCTGTACTGCAGGTGGGGACATGAGATCTTCTAGACAAGGCGTCTGCATCTCGGTTTCCAGCCCCAGGTCTGTACTTTAAGCTGAAATTGAAGGCAGACAGTGCCGCCAGCCATCTATGTCCTGTGGCATCCAACTTTGCTGTGGTGAAAAGATAGGTGAGGGGGTTGTTGTTGGTTTTCACTGTGAATTCTGCCCCATACAGATAGTCTCTGAGTTTGTCAACTACCGCCCACTTAAGGGCCAGGAACTCCAACTTATGGGTGGGGTAGTTCTTTTCAGAGGGAGTCAGACTTCTGCTCACATACGCAACGGGCCTCAGTTGCTCTTTATGCTCCTGGTAGAGCACTCCTCCCAAACCATCATGACTGGCATCTACATGAAGTTCATAAGGCTTCTTAGGGTCTGCGTAGGCCAGGACAGGGGCGGTGGTTAGGGTTTTCTTCAACATCTGGAAGGCATCTTTACACTTCTCATTCCACTGGTCCTTGACTGACTCCCCCGGCTTCCTGGGGCCTGAGTCATCCTCTTCCCCCTCCGTCTTGAGCAGCTCATTCAGAGGCCTGGCTATCCAAGCAAACCCCTCCACGAACCTCCTGTAACAGGAACAGAACCCCAGGAAGGATCTGAGCTCTGTCACAGTGGTGGGCCTTGGCCAGGAGGTGACTGCCTCCAATTTTCCGGGGTCTGTGGCTACCCCATCTTCAGACACTATGTGCCCCAGATAGTTGACTGATGACTGATAGAATTGGCATTTTTCAGGTGAGAGCTTGAGTCCTTCCTCACTCAGTCTCTTCAAAACTTTCTCCAGCCTCTCTTCATGTTCTTCCAAGGTTCTTCTGAAGACAATGATGTCATCCAAGTATACTAAGACATCGATGAGGTTCAGGTCTCCTACAGTCTTCTCCATAAGACGTTGGAAGGTAGCTGGGGCTCCAGACAGACCTTGAGGCATCCGATCAAATTCAAAGAACCCCACTGGGGTTATTAAAACCGTCTTCTCTTTGTCTTCTGGATGCATCGGGATTTGATAGTACCCGCTCTTTAGGTCCATAACACTGAACCACTTGGCTCCAGCCAAGCTCTGTAAGGCATCCTCTATCCTCGGAGTGGTATACTGGTCGGGTATTGGTCTCCTGTTGAGGGTCCTGTAGTCTATGCACAGCCTCAATGATCCATTCTTCTTTCTAACCACCACTATCGGGGAGGCATAGGGGCTTCTGGATTCTCGAATCACACCGGTTCGCTTTAGCTCGGGGAGCTGTTCCCTCAAGTCCTCGAGGTCTGCTAACGGAACTCGCCTGACTCTTTCCCTGAAGGGCTTGTTTTCCTGGAGGCGGATTCGATGAGTGGCACTCCTTGCACAACCCACATCGAACTCATCTTGGGAGAAGATCTTTTCCCACCTGGTCAACTGGGCCTTGGCTCTCTCTTTCCAAGCCCTGGGTAGGTTTGGGTTCTCCATGGAAAGTTTCTTCCACACAGTGTTGTCTCCATCTGTCTTCTCCACATCCGCCAAAACAACTGGGGTGGCAGGGCTCACCTGGCCCAGCAGCACCCTGGCTGGGATCCCCATAAGGCCACTTGTAGTATTCCTGACACTCACAGGTACCTTACAGTGGGCCTTCTTCAGGGCCCTCAATGGGACTACTTCTAAGCCCGAATGTTCTCCCCTTGGGTCGGGTTCCAACATGATAAAGGGCCCAGGCTGCTCCCAAGTGAGTTTCACAGTGGCTTTTAAACCGGCCACTTCCCCGGGCTGTAGCACTATCCCTTTTCTTCCCAGCCTCCAGACCTTCCCTACCCCCTCTTCTGGGGCCTGCTGTTCTAAGATCAGTCGTTGGTAGGCTGTCTTCAACATTGGGTGGATCCCAGTGGCTGTGGGCTCTTTCCCTTTTGTTAGAGGGGCCAAGAGTCTTCGGACCAGATCTGTGTTGGTCCCCATCATTAAGGAACTCTTGTTAGCTCCAGGCGGTCAGGGGCATACCACAGCTAAGGTATCAAACACCTCAGCCTTCCCGGCTATGGACGGGTTGAAAGTCAGTTTTATAGGCAGATAGCCATCATAAGGGAAACTCTCTGTCCCAATCCCCCATATCTCCAACTCTTCAATCTTCTGGATGGGTAGGTGACTTGGATGCTTGTCATAAAAGTCCCGGTACAACAGGGTCACTTGCGCCCCAGTATCCAATATGGCTCTTGTGTAGACCCCTCCACTTGAACAGGTACTATCGGGGAGGGACCCACCAGCTTCTCTGGATATCGCTTTGAGGGGGTCTCTTTCTTTAGATCTTTGCGTTTTCCTTTTGGACTTCCTTTCTTCCATTTCTCCTCGGACTTAAGTCTCTCTTGGGCCTGGTGTGCATTGATCTCCCTCCTTTTGATGGGTGTAACCACCCGCTGAGGGACATTACTCTCTTTCTTTGGGGTGCATTCCATCTGAGGAACCATGTGTTTCTTCTGAGGGGTCTTGTCCACTCTTTTCATGTGCTTCTCATTCAGTTTGGAGCTCATGGGAGATGATGGGCACCCGGTTGACTCCTTCACCGGGGCCCGCTGAAGTTTTCCGTCGGCTTGCGGTTATTCATCTTTTTTTTCTTTGGACTGGCACACACTTTGGCGAGATGGCCAGCTCCTCCACAATTGAAACAAATCACATCCCCCCAATCTTCCAGGGATGCGGGCGCTGAGGTATTGGGAAACAGCTCCTTCCTCAGATTTTCCCTCTCTGGTTCCCTTGACTTCTTTTCCATCAGGGAGGTCAGCATCCCCAATACTTGGGACATCTGCGACTTCAAGGTATCCACCTCTAAGTCTCTTTCCAGGGTCATGGCCGTCCTGACCATCACGGAGGAGGATTTACCGACTCAACTGGTTGATTCCTCTTCTTCTCCTCCAGCATAGCTTCTTCCTCTCTGACTACTCGGATCAAGTCAGGGTACTCCAGGCTCTTCCCGTCCTGCCTGTGCGTAGCACCAATGCGATGGCGTCCAGGGGCTGAGATCCTTTCATCACCTGCTGAACACAGGCCTCATCCACCTTTCCGCGGGTCAATCCCCTTCTTCAGGATCATCTTATGCAGGATCTTATCCAGGCGCCTCATGAACTCTGACAGTTTCTCTCCTGTCTTTTGGTAGCAGTGCTCCAGCTGGTAAGTGAGCTCAGTGATTTTCTCTGTTCCACCGAACACATTCTGCAGAATGTCCAGATAGTCCTGTGCATCACAGTCTGTCTTGCTCATCTTGAGGTTGCGTATGGCCTCTAGAGGAGGCCCCTTCAAGCCCTCAGCAATTCTCTGCTTCTTTCTGTGGTCTGGGACTTCCCATTCTTCTAAGGCCTGAGTGGCACCATCTAACCACTCCTCAAACCCCTCTTCACCCGAAGGTACAGGTTTCCTTCCAGAGAATATTCTGAGTTTTCTGTATCCTGACATTTAGTAGTCTGTAGGATCTTTCTTACACTGGGCTACAATTTCCCCCAGGACTGCGCATAATTCTGCGCTGAGGGTGGCAGGTGGTGATCCGGGACTTTCCTTTTTCTCCAGTTTTTCTGCTTTTGGGGTGGGTGGTGGAGATAGTTTTGGTGTCTGAAACCGTCCTCCTGGCTTGAGCGGCAGCGCGTGTATTAGGCTATAAGTCTGTTCATCTATTGCTTCTACACTTGGATTCTTGAAATGCTCTGGGACTCCGTTCTTCCACTCTATTAGTGCGTGGGTCAGTGAAGAATTCGACCTGACATCCACCACCCATACCTTCTGGTGCGGGGACAGTGACATCACTAGCTGCTTCACCGCTTCTTCTTGCCAGATCCCTGGGAGTTCTATGACTACTACCCCGGCTGGATCTGTGCCGACCGCTTTGCACCACTGTCCTACTTCTAGTGGGTCCATGCTGGTGCTTTTGGCGCGTTACTTGCTGCAACAGGATCCCGGACAAGCCCCCACGTGTAGCGCTACCCCCAGTTAAGAGAGCCGCTGGATTTTGTTTCGGGCCCCGTGTACAGCACCGCCAACCCCCGGCAATCTTACTCGACCCACTCTGGCACAGCTAGTCTAGGGATTATACTTGTATCACAATCAAACAGTATTGCAAGGGTAACCTCTTTGCAATAAGACAACACACTGATGCGAGAGATCAAGTATAACGGTTTTACTTTAGTTTTAAAAGGGCATAGGCAGAACATAACACATACAACTTGCTTACAGAGCCCTGCAGCAATAGGTATAGCACGCAATAATGGCGAAGCGCGGTAATCCACCACGCGCAGCTATTATTGTATACGCGCCCTGTGGCGCACTAAAACACTAGTCTATATCCCCTCCCTGGTCAGGCCTGACACAGAATAAATCTCAGTCTTTTCATTAAGGGTTTCTTCGCATGCAAATTTTCGGTGGTGCACTTGATGAAACAGTATTTTTGTAATCCACAAAGTAGGCAGTCACAAGGAACACTATACTGGAGACCCTTTAACCCTGTCCTGCTACTGGTCTCCAGTGGAACAACAAACAAACGATCGGTGGGCCAAGGCAGTCTATAGGCCTAAACACAGTACAGTCTATTGGATTGAGCAAGTGCTCACTCACCACTCCGGACGCGATCCCAGTCCGGAACTTCCACCTGCTGTGTCTCCGCACACAGCGTCTGCCACGATCGGGTCCCGATCCAACTGATGTCCTCACTCGACAAGTCAGATACCACTCAGGCTCCCCAGTGGGTGGAAGGCTCTTCAGAAGTTGTGCAAGGCCCCAGGCTTCAGGTCTTGCACTGCAGCAGATCCGCACAGGAAGACTGTTGCTTGCAGCGCGGTGTCCAAAGAGGCCGAGCTCCGCCTCGCCTCCTTCTTAAATAGCCCCTCCCACGAGTCTCTGCGATGGCCAATTGCACTCTGGGTGCCGAACGGGGTTCTGGGTAACGTAGTCCCGGGGCCTTAAAGGAGACCCCGCTACAAGTGTAAACCCTTAAATTGAACTCTTTATTAAAAATAAGTATTACTCACATAAAAAAAAAAGATCATGCTCATGTCTCCATCAAAACAATCCAGTCAAGGTAAGACGGCGTCCGCCTTCACTTCTGGGTAGCACGATGTATTGAACAAGATCGCTGTTAGGATCCCAGTCAAAGCACTGTCATAGAGGGGGAGGGTCCCTAAAGCATGTTTGACCTGCCTGCCCTTAGGGGGTACTTCAGTTTTGGTAAGAGGACATCTTATTTACCCACTTGCCGACCGCCTAACGACTATATTTGTCGGCAGAATGGCTCGGCTGGGCAAAGCAACATACCTGTATGTTGCTTTGAAAATCCCGGCATGCGGGCTTGCGCACGCCGCCGACTGTGCACGCGCCCGCCGTAAGCTGCGTGACCGTGCCCGCGGGACCCGTGGACTCAATGTCCGCTGGTGTCCCGCGATCATCCCTGCAGAACGGGGAGATGCCTGTGTAAACAAGGCATTTCCCTGTTCTGCCTAGTGACAGGACAGTGATCTACTGCTCCCTGTCATCGGGAGCAGTGATCACTGTTGTGTCACTCGTAGCCCAGCCCCCCCACAGTTAGTATCACTCCTAAGGACGCACTTAACCCCTTCCTCGCCCCCTAGTGGTTAACCCCTTCCCTGCCAGTGTCATTTACAAAGTAATCAGTGCATTTTTATAGCACTGATCGCTATATAAATGACAATGGTCCCAAAATAGCGTCAAAAGTGTCAGATGTGTCCGCCATAATGTTGCAGTCACGATACAAACCGCAGATCGCCGCCATTATTAGTAAAAAAAAAAAATTATAATAAAAATGCCATAAAACTATCCCCTATTTATAAGACGCTATAGCTTTTGCGCAAAGCAATCAATATACGCTTATTGCAGGGGTTTTTTTACCAAAAAAATGTAGAAGAATACGTATCGGCTTAAACTGAGGAAAAAAATATTTTTTTTTATATATTTTCTGGGGATATTTATTATAGCAAAAAGTAAAAAAATATAGCTTTTTTTTCCAAAATTGGCAGTCTTTTTTTGTTTATAGCGCAAAAAATAAAAACCACAAAGTTGATCAAATGCCACCAAAAGAAAGCTGTATTTGTGAGAAAAAAAAAAGACGTAAATTTTGTTTGGGTACCACGTCGCACGACCGCGAAATTGGTAGTTAAAACGACGCAGTGCCGAATCGCAAAAAGTGCTCTGGTCAGGAAGGGGGTAAATTCTTCCGGGGCTGAAGTGGTTAAGTGTTGGCGATTGGCCTCTATTGTGGGGGGAAGGTGACTTGATCCATCTTACATTTCTGACTGCTGAAACTACTCACCATTTTCAATATCATCCCTGTGGGCCTGTGTTTTTCACATTGGACTTTTATGTTTATGTTATTATCATATTATTATTATTATCATCATTTGGACTGAACAGTATTTTGATTGATCACTTCTGACAGCGCAACACTTTGTATATGTATTAGTCTTTGTGACAAATATCTTCTCTGTTGTGGTAGCAGCTTTCAGTTGTTTATTAACACAAGCACAGTATTTCCTTTGGTTTTTATTATTAGGCCAATTATTGTAACTTGTTGATTATTTGGGGTTTTCCAGTATAATCTCAAGATGCACTCCTGGCTCAAACTCTTTACAAGTAAGAAGGCACAATGCTAATGTAGCGGCCTCACTCTCTCTCTCCCTTATATCGGTTGTTCTTGGCTGTTGTCTAGGGGTACTCTGGAGGAGAGAGTGCAGGATACTACACCCAGTTCTCACCTTGCATGTATGTGAGGTTTGAGAAAAGTCTCTTTAGATTACCTTCGGGTCTGCATTCTGCATATGGAGCCTCTGCTTCTTCCGTGGAGGTGTGTCTGCCAGTAATAGAGCCCCACACCATTTAAAAGTTCAACACTCCTTTATTTCTTCAATACCAGAATGAACATAATCAGTTGAACTTCCATAACAGACAAACAGGGGTGTGGATTCGAGTAGGCCCAGGCACAATGAACTCTCCTATCCCTTTTTCGTGCGGTTATGCCTGGCGCACAGTCTCTGCCACCGACCGCGAAGTTGGTAGCTGCCACCGACCGGGTGAACTATTTGGGGCCCCTGCCACGGTCTTTGCCAGCGACCTGAGTAACGGTTTCTGCCACCGACCTTAGAACATGGACTACCTTCCGTGTGAATATGGCCCCTGTTTGGCAAGGACATCCTTCCCGACGGTCTCCGGAGGCCCTGTCCCGGCACTGGCAATCTGCTTTATCAGATCTACGGGAAGGTCACCTGCGCAGTCCCTTACGCCTGGATTCAGACACCCGATTCTGTGGGTGTCTTAGGACGATTGCTCCCGGGCGGGTCCCAGTGGAAGAAGCTGGGCCCCAGGCCTGAACGATGCACCTCACCCCAGACTGAAGGTGTCTGGGGTGACTCCCGAACTCCCCGTGTCCAGGCCTAGGCCGCCTGAACACCGACCACTGGACAGCAGCCCTCAGGCTAAAGGTGCCTGGGACTCGGACCTCGTGGCGAAGATGTCCGCCCCTTTTATAGCCTCTCCCAGCCAGCACAGCGGGTTCCCCGCCCCGCCGCACAACAGCCGCGAGAGACCAAAAAGGGTACGGCACTCCAGCGATGGTTCAACCCCGGCCCAAAGTGACAGCACCACCTGCTGGGCCGCAGGGAACTGAACATCACTGATGTCTCCACCCGAATCAGCATACTGAAAGGTACCTACCCGCTACACTAAGATACCTCAATATAATAGTGTGTCGTTCCCAATAGTCCAAAGAGCAGGGATATAGAAATATATATATATATATATATATATATATATATATATATATATATATATATATATATATATATATATATAAACATATATATTGAGGAGTCTGTCAGGGCTGCCATCAAAAAGAACAGAAGCGGGTTCCAGTGAGCCAGGAGAGAAACAAGGAAATGGGCGCCTCTGAGTATGTATCATAAAAACATTTATTAAGACAACAATATCCACTCACATGGAGAAAATTAGAGTTGAGTTCAGATCCGTTTCTGGGCTGAAGAGATGGGACTGCAGGTCACAGCAGATCCGTTTATGGCTGGCACCACATCCGATCCAAGGGAGATAGGGTGAGATGGCTGAGCACAGCAACTTTTCCTTCAGCTGTCCAGTAATGGCACATCAAGTTCGGATGGGGTAAAAAGACCATCTAGCAAGATGTGGGTTCCGGGAGTGGTTAATAGAGGATTCAGACGCCAGAGCCTGTAGCTGGCCACGCTGTGGTTCCACGATATTCGTCCGGCGTCGCAGTGTAGTAAAAACACGGCCGTGTGATCGGAACCAAAACCTGGCGCCACGCTGTGTTTGCTTCCCATGCCTCGTTTTGGCTCCGATCACATGGCCGTGTTTTTACTACACTGCGGACGCTGGACGATTATCTCTGGAACCACAGCGCGGCCAGCTACAGGCTCTGGCGTCTGAATCCCCTATTAACCCCTCCCGGGACCCACATCTTGCTAGATGGTCTTTTTACTGACCCCATCTGAACTTGATGTGCCATACCTGGACAGCTGAAGGAAAAGTTGCTGTGCTCAGCCATCTCACCCTATCTCCCTTGGATCGGATGTGGTGCCAGCCATAAACGGATCTGCTGTGACCTGCAGTCCCATTTTTTAAGCCCAGAAACGGATCTGAACTCAACTCTAATTTTCTCCATGTGAGTGGATATTGATGTCTTAATAAATGTTTTTATGATACATACTCAGAGGCGCCCCTTTCCTTGTTTCTCTCCTGGCTCAAACTCTAACAACCCCCACCCAGGACAACTACCTTTATCTTTTTATCCAAGGTTACAATATTAGATCTCAGGTAAAATGGTGAGTAGAGCCATTGCCGAGCCCCCTATAAAAGGATTTTGAACATTAGCTATTAGTTAGTCCAATGCTGCCACCTGCTTTAAAGGATAAGTTTACCTTAGGGCAGTGTTTCTCAACTCCAGTCCTCAAGGCGCCCCAACAGGTCATGTTTTCAGGCTTTCCATTATTTTGCACAGGTGATTTGATCAGTTTCACTGCCTTAGTAATTACCACAGCTGTGGAAATCCTGAAAACATGACCTGTTGGGGCGCCTTGAGGACTGGAGTTGAGAAACACTGCCTTAGGGAACATGTTACATGTTTCACCTGTTTTTAGGGTGGAACATGTAACGAGTTCCTGCTCTTGCAGCTCTCCACCCTCCCTGTGACAGTGGGCTGGGGATCTTCTCCTGGCACCCACTGTCACAATTTGAAAAGAAAGTGGCCGTATGGGGCTCTGCCCTTATAGCCATGTCATTCACTCACAAAGTTCTATGAATAAGTGAACTACTGTACATCTACTGTTGGCCTCCATGGCCAACAGCTTGTAATTCTAAATTAACTGTAAGGGTAGCTGGCGAGCGCTCTCATAGAACATTGATTCTACCTGTCATTCAATATCTGCCTGCCCTTATGAGGTATGAGCAGACAGTATACTGAAAGTCTGCCGGATCCAGGCAGTGAAAAACATAATAAATACAAAAAGATGTGCATTTGAATTTTTGGGCAAAAAGGTGAATTTATCCTTTAACCCATCTTCCATTGGGGAATGCATGCTTTCTTCTAGAAAACAGTTGTCACATTTGTAGGTTACGGCCCTTTCACACGTGTGGACCGTATGTCCATATTTCATCCATCCGTTTTTGAAAAAAATACGGACATACATGTATCCCTATGGGATAGCGGGTGTCAGCGGATGAATATCCGCTGACACCCGATCTCATCCGTGTCCGCTATGCTCCGTTTCTGCAGACGGAGGAAAATCTTATTTTTCCAGACGGTCCGTGTTCATCCGATCCCCCCCATAGAGGAGAGCGGAGATCTGACAGGTGGTCCCTGCACAGTGTGCAGGGACCGCCCTGTCATCCGCCAGCTCAGCAGGGATCAACGGAGCGATCCCCGCTGAGCAAGTGGATGTTCACGGGGCGGATCATTACGGGATCCGCCCGTGTGAAAGGGCCCTAAGGCTGCTAGATTATTAAAGCTTATCTCATGTGAGATGAACCCTATGCAGGTATATTGATTGCCTAGCTTGAATCCCAAAACTGGAGGGTTCTGAGAATCTCTCATCTAATCTCTCATTATACCATACAATAAGGCCCCTTTCACACTGGGGCGTTTTTCATGCGGTTTAGCGCTAATATTAGCGCTATTATACCGCATGAAAAAATCATGCCCTTCAGCCTTCAATGTGAAAGCCCGAAGGCTTTCACACTGAAGCGGTGCGCTAGCAGGACCGCTCCAAAAGTCCTGCTAGCCGCTTCTTTACAGCGGTAAAGGAGCGGTGTGTTCACCGCTCCTTTACCGCGGTCTCCCATTGAAATCAATGTGACACCGCGGTCTCCCATTGAAATCAATGGGACACTGCGGTAATACCGCCCGCAAACCGCGGCAATAGCCGCGGTTTGCGGGCGGTATTAACCCTTTTTCGGCCGCTAGCGGGGGTTAAATTCACCCCCTAGCGACCGCATACCGCGGTAAGAACGACGGTATAGCAGCGCTGAAAATCGCGCTGCTATACCGCCACCGCTCCTGCCCGCCCCAGTGTGAAAGGGGCCTAATTAAAGAAAAGAAAATGACCCATGTAAAAGTTCTATTTTTACTCACAGGCCAGATTGAAGACCACTCCTTTGCTGGTTTGGTTGTTTATCGAATTTGCAGCTGTACAAGTGAAGGTTCCATTGTCAGAGACAGGATTGATTGTGAGGACTCTGTTGTTCTCTGTGAGGTAGTATTGAGGGTCCTTTGACAGTGGTGCCCCCTGTAGGCTCCATAAGTAAGTGACATTTGTACCTTGAGCTGAACAGATCAGAGACACTGAATCCAATCCTGGCCAGACCAATCCTGATACATTACTGGTTAAGTTTACATCAGAAACCGGATCTGTCAAATAATAGAGCAGTCACTTTACATCATACATATATCTATTTATTTTTACTTTTTTTAATAACTAATAATTACTATTGATATAAGACATGTGCGTGATAGAGAGTAGTATATATCTAAAACCCCACTTCACAAATGTGTGAACCTTTTCATCTGTAAGGCCCCTTTCACACTGGGCACGGGAGGTGCGCTGGCGGTGCACTGGCGGTATAGCAGCGATATTTTTAGCACCGCTATACCGTCGTTTTTGCCGCGATATTCGGCCGCTAGCGGTGCGGTTTTAACCCCCCGCTCTAGAGGCCGAAAAAGGGTTAATACACCTGGCAATGTGCCTCTGCAGAGGTGCTTTGCCGGCGGTATAGCCGCACTGTCCCATTGTTTTCAATGGGCAGCAGTGGTAAAGGAGCGGTAAACACACCGCTCCAAAGATGCGGCTAGCAGGACTTTTGGAGCGGTCCTGCTAGCACACTGCTTCAGTGTGAAAGCCTTCAGGCTTTCACATTGAAGACTGCAGGGCAGGAGTTTTTCAGGCGGTATTTAGGCGCTATTTTTAGCGCTAAAACGCCTGAAAAACTCCTCAGTGTGAAAGGGGCCTGAGGCTTGTTTCACAAGGGCTCCAGCTGGGTATAAGAGCAGTGTGAACAGCAAGCTTTGGCAAAGCATTTTCAGAGCTTTTAGTGAGTTTTGTTGACACTTTTAAAAGTACCATTCAACTCCAGTTTGCAGATATTGAGCACAAATCCTAATGGGAGTGCTGACTGTCAGGCTTCAAGAACTGCTGAAGCCTGCTAGCAGCTTATTTAAATTTGCAATCTGCACTCCCATTAGGACCTGTGTTTTATAATTACATACTGGAGCTGAATAGTATTTTAAAAGCTTCAACAAAGCTTGCCGAAAGCTCTACAAATGCTTTGTCAATACAAGCTGAAATTCTTGTAAAACAGACCTAAAAGTGTGCATCCCATGCAATTCCTTCTCTCATTTGTTTCCTTTATAATTTTGTGCCAGAAAGGAGCAGTTTTACTGAACTGCCTATCCAATTATTATGCTGATCATCTATTCGTATGAACTGCATTTGCATTTTAGGCTAGGTTCACACTGCTGCGAATTCAAAATCGTGCGATTTTACCGCGATTTCACGGCTGCGTTTTTGCCGCGAATTTGCCGCGATTCGCGGCCGTGATTTTAGGGAATATCAGTCTATAGAGCTGAATTCGCATCTCACACGGATCAAACTCGCATAGGACCCTTTTTTCCCGCAGCTTAGATTCGCACTGCACTGATGTGAACGCCACTAATGGAAAACAATGTTATTTTAATGACTTGCGAATTTGAGCAATCGCAACGGCTCAAATTTGCAATAGAATTCGCAGCAGTGTGAACCTAGCCCTAGAAAGGAAACAGGAAGTGTTTTGTATTTGTTAATAAAGTTTCACCCTTTCATCAGTTCAGAGTTATCTTGGCTTTCAGAAACACACCAGTGAAGCTTTATGCTTTAACCATTTAAGCCCTGGACCATTTTGGCTGGTTAAAGACCAGGCCACTTTTTGCGATTCGGCACTGCGTCGCTTTAACTGACAATTGCGCAGTCGTGCGACGTGGCTTCCAAACAAAATTGACGTCCTTTTTTTCCCACAAATAAAGCTTTCTTTTGGTGGTATTTGATCGCCTCTGCGGTTTTTATTTTTTGCGCTATAAACAAAAATAGAGCGACAATTTTGAAAAAAATTCAATATTTTTTTTACTTTTTGCTATAATAAATATCCCCCAAAAACATATATTAAAAAAAAAAATTTCCTCAGTTTAGGCCTATACGTATTCTTCTACATATGTTTGGTTAAAAAAGAAAAAACGCAATCAGCGTTTATTGATTGGTTTGTGCAAAAGTTATGGCGTTTACAAAATAGGGGATAGTTTTATGGCATTTTTATTAATTTTTTATTTTTTTTACTAGTAATGGCGGCGATCAGCGATTTTTTTCATGACTGCAACATTATGGCGGACACATCGGACACTTTTGACACATTTTTGGGACCATTGTCATTTTTACAGCGATCAGTGCTATAAAAATGCACCTTCTTACTGTAAAAATGACACTGGCAGTGAAGGGGTTAACCACTAGGGGCGCTGAAGGGGTTACGTGTGCCTAAGGCAGTGATTACTACTGTTAGGGGGCGTGGCTACGAGTGACATGTCACTGATCTCCGCTCTGATTACACAGAGCAGAAATCAGTGACAGTGTCAGTAGGCGAGCGGGGAGATGCTGTGTTTACACTAACATCTCCCCGCTCCATCCCTCCGTGAGACGATCGCGGGGATCCCCGCAGCGATCGAGTCCGCGGGACCCGCGGTCCAACTCACGGGGATGGCGGCAGGGTCGCGAGTGCGCCGGCGGCGGCGCGCACGTGACCACGCGGTAGGCAGTTAAAGGGCAACGTACAGGTACGTGATTGTGCCTGTAGGTGCCATTCTGCCAACATATATATGCCGTGGCCGGTCCTTAAGTGGTTAAGCTTAAGAAAGCCCGAAGCAAATAAAAAATAGGCGCAGGGCGGCATGAGAAGGTACACAGGGAGGCTGGTCTAGTGGGGGTTAAATTAATTTACCCTGTAGAGTGCAAGGCAGAGGGGATTGGCTGTAGGAGAGAAAGGGGGAGGTAGTGCAGGGAGATAGGTCAGGGGGCAGACTTCTGGTCAGCACACTAGGACAGGAAAACTTTCCCGCCCGCCCTACATGTTCTGAACTTTGGTAATGTATGTGGTTTGTTGTATTTATTTGCATGTTTTTTCCCCTTTTTTAGGGGTAGGCGGTTGGTTCTTTGGAGGTATTTGTAAATAAACTGCTGAAATTTGATGATTGGGACACACCTGAGGTATGGGTCCCCGGTGAATGCCAGTTATGTGGAGTAACTGGTTGTGGAATGGTGTATCTGCTGAAGATGTTCGTCCCCGAGTCGGTGCAATGCGGCAGAGACCATAAAAGAGTTTAAGCAGATATAAGTTAAAGATTTGGATATGTAGTGCCTCCAAGGATCGGCAACCCTAAAAAGATTATGCCTCGTTTTGTTTTAAATTATTTGTTAACTTTAATAAAGGGGCTGTAAAACGGCCAGTTTATCCCAACCTTGGTGTCTGTCTAATTCTTGGTAAGCATAGTGGGGGGTCATATATGGGTGTATAGAATGGGGGGGGGGTAAAAGGGGCCAGTATACCTATGGGTTACCTTTTCATGTATTGTTTGTATTGTTATGGTGTATTTGCATTACACTGCAATGTATTTGCTGTGGGATTTGAAGGAGGACTGCAAATGAAATGTGTTTATTGTATGCATTTGAAAGCGACACATGTAAGCATATTGTAACCCCAGTTTATGTGATTGCATTGCAGTTATATTCAGTTTTTCAGAAATAAATTCAGTTTTGGTATGAAACATAACACACAACACTGCATCTGCCAGTTTTGTTAGCTAGCTGGGATACAATACACCCAATGTCTTTTCAGCACAAATTCTTTAACCGCTTCAGCCCTGGACCATTTTGGTGGTCAAAGACCTGGCCACTTTTTTGCGATTCGGCACTGTGTCGCTTTAACTGACAATTGCGCGGTCCTGCAACGTGGCTCCCAAACAAAATTGGTGTCCTTTTTTTCCCACAAATAGAGCTTTCTTTTGGTGGTATTTGATCACCTCTGCGGTTTTTATTTTTTGCGCTATAAACAAAAATAGAGCGACAATTTTGAAAAAAAATCAATATTTTTTTACTTTTTGCTATAATAAATTTCCCCAAAAAATATATTAAAAAAAACATATTTTTCCACAGTTTAGTCCGATACGTATTCTTCTACATATTTTTGTTAAAAAAAAATCGCAATAAGCGTATATTGATTGGTATGCGCAAAAGTTATAGCTTCTACAAAATAGGGGATAGTTTTATGGCATTTTTAATAATAGTTTTTTTTTTTTTACTAGTTATGGCGGCGATCAGCGATTTTTATCATGACTGTGACATTATGGCGGACACATCGGACACTTTTGACACCATTTTGGGACCATTGTCATTTTTACAGCAACAGTGCTATAAAAATGCAGTGAATACTGTAAAAATGACACTGGCAGGGAATGGGTTAACCACTAGGTGGCGCTGCAGGGGTTAAATGTTTCCTAGGGAGTGATTCTTACTGTTAGGGGGCGTGGCTACACGTTACACATCACCGATGACCGTTCCCGATCACGGGGAACAGTCATCAGTGACAGTGTCACTAGGCAGAATAGGGGAATGCCTTGTTTACAAAGGCATTTCCCTGTTCTGCTCTTGCCGACCGCAATCGCGGGCTGCCCGGGAACATCAGCGGCAAATTTAAAGGGACGTACCTGTACGCCAATGTGCCTGCCCGTGCCATTCTGCCGACGTACATCGGTGTGCAACGGTCGGCAAGTGGTTAACCACTTGCCGACCAGCCGTCGTCGTTATACAGCGGCAGATCGGCTTCTCCTGTGCAAATTGCCATAGCTGTATAGCAGCTCGCGCTGGCACTCGCTGCACACTGTTGGAGCGTGCCCGCGGGTCGGGCAGACTCAATTTCCACTGGCGGCACGCGATCGCCTTTTACACAGGCAGAACGGGGAACTGCCTTTGTAAACAAGGCGATTCCCCGTTCTGACAGGGGACATGTCAGAGATCTACTGTTCCTAGTGATCGGGAACAGTGATCTCTGTCATGTCCCTGGTAGCTCATCCCCCCCTACAATTAGAACACACTGAGGAAACACATTTAACACCTTGATTGCCCTATAGTGTTAACCCCTATTTATAGCACTGATCGCATTATAAATGTCAATGGTACCAAAAAAATGTCCGATCTGTCCGCCGCAATCCTTCTAAAAATCGCAAATGGCCGCCATTACTAGTAAAAAAAATCTATCCTCTATTTTGTAGACACTATAACTTTAGTGCAAACCAATCAATATATGCCTATTGTGATTTTTTTTTTTTTTACCAAAAATATGTAGAAGAATATACAGTATATTGGCCTAAACTGATGAAGAAATTCTTTTTTTATATATATATATATATATATATATATATATATATATATATATATATATATATATTTTTTTTGGATATGTATTATAGCAAAAGTAAAAAGTATTGTTTTTTTTTCAAAATTGTTGATCTTTTTTTGTTTACAGCACAAATAAAAGCCGTACTCTTGGCAATTGAATTGCTCTTTTATTATATATATTATACAGTGGGGCAAAAAAGTATTTAGTCAGCCACCAATTGTGCAAGTTCTCCCACTTAAAATGATGAGAGAGGCCTGTAATTGTCATCATAGGTATACCTCAACTATGAGAGACAAAATGTGGAAACAAATCCAATCACATTGTCTGATTTGGAAAGATTTTTTTTGCAAATTATGGTGGAAAATAAGTATTTGGTCAATATCAAAAGTTAATCTCAATACTTTGTTATATATCTTTGTTGGCAATGACAGAGGTCAAACGTTTTCTGTAAGTCTTCATAAGGTTGTCACACACTGTTGCTGGTATGTTGGCCCCATTCCTCCATGCAGATCTCCTCTAGAGCAGTGATGTTTTGGGGCTGTCGCTGGGCAACACAGACTTTCAACTCCCTCCAAAGGTTTTCTATGGGGTTGATATCTGGAGACTGGCTAGGCCACTCCAGGACCTTGAAATGCTTCTTACGAAGCCACTCCTTCATTGCCCGGGCGGTGTGTTTGGGATCATTGTCATGCTGAAAGACCCAGCCAGGTTTCATCTTCAATGCCCTTGCTGATGGGAGGAGGTTTGCACTCAAAATCTCATGATACATGGCCCCATTCATTCTTTCATGTACACGGATCAGTCGTCCTGTTCCCTTTGCAGAGAAACAGCCCCAAAGCATGATGTTGCCACCCCCATGCTTCACAGTAGGTATGGTGTTCTTTGGTTGCGACTCAGCATTCTCTCGTCTCGAAACACGACGAGTTGTGTTTCTACCAAACAGTTCTACTTTGGTTTCATCTGACCATATGACATTCTCCCAATCCTCTTCTGGATCATCCAAATACTCTCTAGCAAACCTCAGACGGGCCCAGACATGTACTGGCTTAAGCAGGGGGACACGTCTGGCACTGCAGGATCTGAGTCCCTGGCGGCGTAGTGTGTTACTGATGGTAGCCTTTGTTATGTTGGTGCCAGCTCTCTGCAGGTCATTCACTAGGTCCCCCCGTGTGGTTCTGGGATTTTTGCTCACTGTTCTTGTGATCATTTTGACCCCACGGGGTGAGATCTTACGTGGAGCCCCAGATTGAGGGAGATTATCAGTGGTCTTGTATGTCTTCCATTTTCTAATTATTGCTCCCACAGTTGATTTCTTCACACCAAGCTGCTTGCCTATTGCAGATTCAGTCTTCCCAGCCTGGTGCAGGTCTACAATCTTGTTTCTGGTGTCCTTCGACAGCTCTTTGGTCTTCACCATAGTGGAGTTTGGAGTGTGACTGTTTGAGGGTGTGGACAGGTGTCTTTTATACTGATAACAAGTTCAAACAGGTGCCATTAATACAGGTAATGAGTGGAGGACAGAGGAGCCTCTTAAAGAAGAAGATACAGGTCTGTGAGAGACAGAAATCTTGCTTGTTTGTAGGTGACCAAATACTTATTTTCCACCTTAATTTGCAAAAAAAATTCTTTCCAAATCAGACAATGTGATTGTCTAGATTTGTTTCCACATTTTGTCTCTCATAGTTGAGGTATACCTATGATGACAATTACAGGCCTCTCTCATCTTTTTAAGTGTAAGTGGGAGAACTTGCACAATTGGTGGCTGACTAAATACTTTTTTGCCCCACTGTGTATAATATAATATATGTGTATATATATATACACAGGATGTGTGTGTGTGTGTGTGTGTATATATATATATATATACACACACACACACACACACACACACACACACACACAATTCATTTGAATGTGGGACTATATATGGTAGTTGTTTTTTTGTCCTGCTGCTATATATGACAGCTTACTTTTTCCCACTGTCTAGGTTGTTAAAGGATATGTTCACTTTAAAAAAAAAAAAAGTGCAATTTTTTTTGCAGGTAAAAAAAAATGTGCATTTATTATTTATTTTTGAAGCCTGTGAAGCATTGCACCAGCGATCAGCAGATTGCTGGTGCCATGCAGGTTTCCTGCAGATTTTTCTTTGTATCTGTGTGCCCATATATCCAGTACGGGCAAGCAGATTGGGTTTGATTTGAAGAAAAGGTGGCAACCCTAAACACTTTAGTGGCGCACAGCAATTTTTTTTTTTAATGGTATAAACTATATATATATATATATATATATATATATATATATTGTGAGGGGGTTAACTCAGTAGCGGGTGTGTGTGACCCCCTGGTTGGGCTCCCCACACAAAAACAGGGCCAGCAGACGGAGGTTGTGGTTTTCAAAATCAAAAGGTGCGGTTTATTTCTCTATGTACAGTGACAAAAACACAGCAAAGCCAAAAAGAAACATAAACAAAATAAATCCTGGTCAGTTTGACCTCTGACTAAACATGCAGGTTTCCTAAACTAACAACTGGGATCAGCCTGGTGCTGTCCTAGTCCCTAAGTCCCTGGTTTAGTAAAAGTCCAAACAAATAGCCACACAGGCTTTGCCTCACCGCACAGGGGTTCACTTTCCCTAGACAGTCCACACAGGTCTGGGTCCAGGCATGAGCAAACACCTAATGAATCTGGGAGTTTTTATAGAGGCCTTAAACGAACTGACAGGCTTCAGCTGGTCTCATCAACTCCCTGCCTGCACGACGCCCAGCCCTCTCCCTAGAGGTATGAGTCATCCATGAGCCTACTAGCCTCAGCTGGGCTTATACAACTCTCCACCCTAGTTGTATAAGTCAGCATAAAGCCTGAATCTGGGAGAAATATATCTACCCCCCTGGATGCAACCAGGTGACTTTACCTTCCTGCTGTCACATACCCCCCCCTCTTGTTTTAACCTTGGGGTTGGAACACCAGCAATCAGGCATTCATGTACTCGAGACAAAGCATCCACATTCCCCATTTGAACGCCAGGGCGATGCTTTACTGTGAAGTTGAATTCCTGTAGGGCCAGGAACCACCTATTCACTCTTCTATTTGTCTCCTTGTTTTGAGCCATCCACTTTAACGGAGCGTGATCCGTAACCATGTCAAAGTGCCTACCTAGCAGATAGTACCGAAGGGAATCTAGAGCCCACTTCACCGCTAAACACTCCTTTTCAACCGTGGCGTAATTTACCTCATGGGACTTCAACTTCCTGCTGAGGTAAATGACTGGGTGCTCTTCCCCGTTCCAGACCTGGGACAATACTGCTCCTAACCCCACATCTGACGCATCACTTTGTACGACAAAGTCTTTAGAGAAGTCGGGTGAGTACAACACTGGCTGGCTACATAAGGCTTGTTTCAAGAATTGGAATGCTGCCTCAGCCTCGGGGGTCCATTTAATCATGACCGACCCTTTCCCTTTCGTCAGGTTGGTTAGGGGCACAGCCTTAGAAGCAAAGTGGGGAATGAAGCGCCGATAATAACCCGCGATTCCCAGAAAGGCCCGTACCTGCTTCTTGCTGTTGGGACGTGGCCAACTCTGGATGGCCTCGACTTTGTTGAGTTGGGGTTTTATCACTCCCCTGCCAATGGTGTACCCAAGATATTTGGCCTCCTCCTGCCCAATGGTACACTTCTTGGGGTTAGCCGTAAACCCCGCTTCCCGGATAGAGTCTAGGACTGCTTGCACTTTTGGCAGATGTGAGGCCCAATCTGTGCTATGGACAATTACGTCATCCAGGTAAGCCGCAGCATACTTCCGATGGGGCCTCAGTATCTGGTCCATTTTCCGCTGGAATGTGGCCGGCGCATTCTGTAACCCGAACGGCATTCTCTTATATTGGAACGCCCCGTCTGGGGTTACAAATGCGGTTTTCTCTTTGGCCGACTTGGCCAGGGGAATTTGCCAATACCCTTTTGTGAGGTCAAGAGTCGTCATGTATCGGGCTGTTCCCAGCCGGTCGATCAACTCATCTATACGTGGCATGGGGTAGGTGTCAAATTTTGTAACTTTGTTCAACTGACGAAAATCGTTACAAAATCGCCAGCTCCCATCCGGTTTAGGCACCAACACAATGGGACTAGACCAATCACTTTGGGACTCCTCTATCACCCCTAAGTTCAGCATTTTCTGTACTTCCTCCCGTATTGCCTCCCGTCGGGCCTCTGGGATCCGATAGGGTTTTAACTTCACCCTTTCACCGGGCGGGGTAATAATATCATGCTCTACCCCAGATGTTTGTCCCGGCAGCTCAGAGAACACCTCCTTGTTGCGAAGCACAAACTCCTTAACCTCCTGTTGTTGGGGTTGTGACAAGGTGGCTGCTATTCCAACCTCCGGAATCACGCAACCAGTTTGAGCTGGTGACCAAGTTTCTGCGACTAGGGACTCTCTATCCCTCCAGGCTTTCAACAGATTAACGTGATATATCTGTTCGGGCTTTCGCCTTCCTGGTTGTCTGACCTTGTAATTCACTTCGCTCACTTTTTCCATTATCTCGTAGGGGCCTTGCCATTTGGCAAGGAATTTACTTTCAACCGTAGGGACAAGTACCAATATCCTATCCCCCGGGGAAAAGGTACGGGTCTTTGCTCCACGGTTGTACACTCTCTGCTGTGCCAACTGCGCTTGGGCCAAATGTTCCTTCACGATGGGCATTACCTGTGCAATTCGATCTTGCATCAGGGCGACATGCTCAATCACACTCCTGTGGGGAGAACTCTCACTTTCCCAAGTTTCCTTGGCAATATCCAACAGCCCTCTTGGGTGTCTCCCATACAGTAACTCAAAGGGGGAGAATCCCGTAGAGGATTGGGGCACCTCCCTAATAGCAAACATCAAATAAGGAAGTAGACAGTCCCAATCCTTTCCATCTCTATCCACCACTTTCTTCAACATTTGTTTTAGGGTTTTGTTGAATCTTTCAACCAGCCCATCGGTTTGGGGGTGATACACAGATGTACGCAATTGCGTCACTTTGAACAATTTACACAGCTCTTTCATAACCCGGGACATAAAGGGTGTACCTTGGTCCGTAAGCAGTTCTTTACAAATACCCACCCGGCTAAAAACAAGAGATAGCTCTTTGGCTATGGTTTTGGCCGAGGTATTTCTGAGAGGGATCGCTTCTGGATAACGGGTGGCATAGTCCATTATAACCAATATGTACTGGTGCCCCCTAGCGGACTTGATTATAGGACCTACCAAATCCATTGCGATTCTCTCAAACGGGACCTCAATGATGGGTAGAGGGACCAGCGGGCTACGGAAATGTGGCATCGGGGCCGACCTCTGACACACAGGGCAGGAGGAACAATAATTTTCTATGTCCTTCATCACCCCAGGCCAATAGAATCTCTGTAATACCCTCTCTCGGGTTTTCTCTGTCCCCAGATGACCTCCAAGAATGTGCCCATGGGCCAACTCCAACACCAACTTCCTGTAAGGTTTGGGCACCACAAGCTGCTCAACGGTTTCTTCTGCCCTTTTTGCCACCCGATACAGTAGGTCCTTCTCTACGCTGAAGTATGGGTAAGTGCAGGTATTATCTGGGTTCACTAACTCGCCATCTATTTCCACTACGTTTTCCCGTGCCTTTATTAGGGCGGGGTCTTTTAACTGTTCTGTGGCAAAATTTTCCCTGTGAACCTCCAGATCAGAAAACTCCACAGACGGTAGGTTTTCGTCTGAGGAGGTGGGCTCCTCTCCAGTTTCTTGAGTCTCCCCTGCCAATACTGACAAGGGAAATTCTGGAGAGTCCTCACCACTCTCAGAGGAGTTCTGGCTATCACATTCCTGGTACATAGGGGCACCAGTGGGGGGCTCAGGATCATCCCACAGTTCCCAGAACTTCGGAAAATCTCTTCCCACAATGGCATCATGCGGTAATTGAGATACTAACCCCACTGGATGAGAGAGGGTACCTTTGGGGGTCTCGAAACACACTGTAGTCACTGGATACTCTCGGGTGTCCCCATGCACACAAATAACAGCTACCTTGCTATTCCCAGAGACCTCTGTTTTAACTAATTCAGCCTTTATCAGGGTCACAAGGCTACCTGAATCCAGTAATACCACAACATTTCTACCATTAATACACATTTTGCATAAATGTTTCTCAGTTCCCCGAATGGCAGTGCATGCGACTGTCGCACACAGCGACTGACGTCTGTCCGTCAGAAAGTCACATTGCATGGGTTCCTCCACAACCGGGCAATTTGCTGCAATATGTCCCGCTTGCCGGCAGCGGTAGCAAACAATCCTTTTGGCTGCCTCTTGAGCCCCTGACTTCCCAGGCTGTTCTCGCCAAACTTTGGGTAGAGCTCCCACCCTCTCACTCTCTCCACCCTCACCCCTTGGAATCCTCTTATCCGCCCCTGGGGATGGTCTGGTCTTAGGGTGGAAAGTCCGAGAGTCTCTGGAAGAGGCCGTCAGGTTCTCTGTAGCCAAGTATTTCTCTACACGATCCACAAGACCACCGGCCGTCTCTGGGTCTCCATGGCTTACCCACTTTTGGATGGCAGTAGGAAGAGCTCTCAAAAACCGATCCATTACAACACGTTCCACAATCTCTGGTGCGGACAAAGTCTCTGGCTGTAGCCACTTCCTGCTCAGGTGAATGAGATCATACATTTGAGACCTGGGGGGTTTTCCAAGCTGGAAAGTCCAGTTATGCACACGCTGAGCCCGGACAGCCAGGGTGACACCCAGCCTTGCCAATATTTCAGCTTTTAGCATCACATAGTCTTTTGCTTGGTCAGGCTCTAGGTCATAGTAAGCCTTCTGCGATTCACCAGTTAACAGAGGAGCCACCAGTCCAGCCCACTGCTCCTCAGGCCACTTTTCTCTTTCAGCAGTCCTTTCAAATGTGGTCAAAAATACCTCTGGATCATCCTCTCCAGTCATTTTTGTCAATAAACGACTCACCCCAAAGGACGCGGTATTAGTGGGACGGCTTTCCTCACTGGTCTGCGGACGTTGCTGCATTACTGCTTCCATTTGTTGTAGTCTCTGCTCTTGCTTCTGTAACAGGTCTATGAAGCGGGCCTCAGATTGCTGCTGGGCTTGTTGATGAGCTTGCTGCTGGGCTGCAAGGCTCCTTTGCAAACCTGCATTTGTCTGCTGTTGATTGGCATTTGCTAGAGCCAGCTGTTTCAGTATCTCCTCCATGCTGGCTTAAAAAAAACTGCCACTGGTTCTCCACCAACTGTGAGGGGGTTAACTCAGTAGCGGGTGTGTGTGACCCCCTGGTTGGGCTCCCCACACAAAAACAGGGCCAGCAGACGGAGGTTGTGGTTTTCAAAATCAAAAGGTGCGGTTTATTTCTCTATGTACAGTGACAAAAACACAGCAAAGCCAAAAAGAAA
The DNA here is from genome assembly GCA_029206835.1 of Rana muscosa. Classification (NCBI taxonomy): domain Eukaryota; kingdom Metazoa; phylum Chordata; class Amphibia; order Anura; family Ranidae; genus Rana; species Rana muscosa. Next base: position 40,878,586 of record CM055124.1, on the reverse strand, counting down.
CATAAACAAAATAAATCCTGGTCAGTTTGACCTCTGACTAAACATGCAGGTTTCCTAAACTAACAACTGGGATCAGCATGGTGCTGTCCTAGTCCCTAAGTCCCTGGTTTAGTAAAAGTCCAAACAAATAGCCACACAGGCTTTGCCTCACCGCACAGGGGTTCACTTTCCCTAGACAGTCCACACAGGTCTGGGTCCAGGCATGAGCAAACACCTAATGAATCTGGGAGTTTTTATAGAGGCCTTAAACGAACTGACAGGCTTCAGCTGGTCTCATCAACTCCCTGCCTGCACGACGCCCAGCCCTCTCCCTAGAGGTATGAGTCATCCATGAGCCTACTAGCCTCAGCTGGGCTTATACAACTCTCCACCCTAGTTGTATAAGTCAGCATAAAGCCTGAATCTGGGAGAAATATATCTACCCCCCTGGATGCAACCAGGTGACTTTACCTTCCTGCTGTCACAATATATATATATATATATATATATATATATAGATTTTTTTTACAATTAAAAAACATTTCTAATCATATGAAGTTAATCACAAGAGTCCCCCTTTACATCAGAGTCCACAGAGTTTCCCTTTTACATCTGAACTCACAGAGTTCTCTTACACTGGACGGGGGACTCTGATGTAAGGGTGAACTCTGGGGCCTCTAACATAAAGCATGCTCTGGGAACCCTGATTTAAGGGGTGCTCTGAGAACTCTGATTTACCTTGGTGTACTCACTCAGAGGCAGGAGAGAGAAGGGGGGAGACTTCAGTCACAGACAGGGATGGATGGTGAGCTCACTCACCCCTCGGCAGTCAGCACCTCTCATCCAGATGTATCTGAGGCTGCTGACCTTCAAATTTCCGGCCCCCACTTCCCTTTTCTGAGGCACAGTGCTGGAAATTGGAGTGTGGGCTGACACAGAGGGGTAGGGGCTGGAGGAAGAGGAGCAAATTGAGTCCTCTCTCCTTTCTGTGTGTGTGTGTGTATGGGCGGGGGGGTTGTTACTGTCCCATGCTTTAGCTGCACCTTTTTACTTAGGTATCTAGTAAAACAATAAGTCAGACATATTATTGCACATATCTTCATGTTACTCTATCTTTTACTATATATATGAATTTATTATGTGTGTGTGTGTATGTGTGTGTGTATGTGTGTGTGTGTGTGTGTGTGTGTATATATATATATATATATATATATATATATATATATATATATATATATATATTGTGACAGCAGGAAGGTAAAGTCACCTGGTTGCATCCAGGGGGGTAGATATATTTCGCCCAGATTCAGGCTTTACGCCGACTTATACAACTAGGTGGAGAGTTGTATAAGCCCAGCTGAGGCTAGTGGGCTCATGGATGACTCATACCTCTAGGGAGAGTGTGGGGCGTCGTGCAGACAGGGAGTTGATGAGACCAGCTGAAGCTTGTCAGCTCATTTAGGCCTCTATAAGAACTCCCAGATTCATTAGGTGTTAGCTCATGCCTGGAACCAGACCTGTGTGGACTGTCTAGGGAGAGTGAACCCCTGTGCGGTGAGACAAAGCCTGTGTGGCTATTTGCTTGGACATTTAAAACCAGGGACTTAGGGACTAGGACAGCACTAGGCTGATCCCAGTTGTTAGTTAGGAAACCTGTATGTTTAGTCAGAGGTCAAGTTGACCAGGATTTATTTTGTTTATGTTTCTTTTGCTTTGCTGTGTTTTGTCACTGTAAATAGAAAATAAACCGCACCTTTTTGATTTTGAAAACCACAACCTCCGTTTGCTGGGCCTGTTTTGTGTGGGGAGCCCATCCCGGGGGTCACACACACCCGCTGCCGAGCTAACCCCCTCACAGTTGGTGGAGAACCAGTGGCAGTTTTTTTTTAAGCCAGCATGGAGGAGATACTGAAGCAGCTGGCTCTAGCAAATGCCAATCAACAGCAGACAAATGCAGGTTTACAAAAGAACTTCGCAGCCCAGCAGCAAGCTCATCAACAGAGCCTTGCAGCCCAGCAGCAGACAAACGCAACTTTGCAACAGAGTCTGGAGGCTCAGCAACAAGCCCAGCAGCAATCTGAGGCCCGCTTCATAGACCTGTTGCAGAAGCAAGAGCAGAGACTACAACAACAGATGGAAGCAGTAATGCAGCAACGTCCGCAGACCAGTGAGGAAAGCCGTCCCACTAATACCGCGTCCTTTGGGGTGAGTCGTTTATTGACAAAAATGACTGGAGAGGATGATCCAGAGGTATTTTTGACCACATTTGAAAGGACCGCTGAAAGAGAAAAGTGGCCTGAGGAGCAGTGGGCTGGACTGGTGGCTCCTCTGTTAACTGGTGAATCGCAGAAAGCTTACTATGACCTAGAGCCTAACCAAGCAAAAGACTATGTGATGCTAAAAGCTGAAATATTGGCAAGGCTGGGTGTCACCCAGGCTGTCCGGGCTCAGCGTGTGCATAACTGGACTTTCCAGCTTGGAAAACCCCCCAGGTCTCAAATGTATGATCTCATTCACCTGAGCAGAAAGTGGTTACAGCCAGAGACTTTGTCCGCACCAAAGATTGTGGAACGTGTTGTAATGGATCGATTTTTGAGAGCTCTTCCTACTGCCATCCAAAAGTGGGTAAGCCATGGAGACCCAGAGACGGCCGATGGTCTTGTGGATCGTGTGGAGAAATACTTGGCTACAGAGAACCTAACGGCCTCTTCCAGAGACACTCGGACTTTCCACCCTAAGACCAGACCATCCCCAGGGGCGGATAAGAGGATTCCAAGGGGTGAGGGTGGAGAGAGTGAGAGGGTGGGAGCTCTACCCCAAGTTTGGCGAGAACAGCCTGGGAAATCAGCGGCTCAAGAGGCGGCAAGAAGGATCGTTTGCTACCGCTGCCGGCAAGCGGGACATATTGCAGCCAATTGCCCGGTTGTGGAGGAACCCATGCAGTGTGACTTTCTGACGGGCAGACGTCAGTCGCTGTGTGCGACAGTCGCATGCACTGCCATTCGAGGAACTGAGAAACATTTATGCAAAATGTGTGTTAATGGTAGAAATGTTGTGGTATTGCTGGATTCAGGTAGCCTTGTGACCCTGATAAAGGCTGAGTTAGTTAAAACAGAGGTCTCTGGGAATAGCAAGGTAGCTGTTATTTGTGTGCATGGGGACACCCGAGAGTATCCAGTGACTACAGTGTGTTTCGAGACCCCCAAAGGTACCCTCTCTCATCCAGTGGGCTTAGTATCTCAGTTACCGCATGACGCCATTGTGGGAAGGGATTTTCCGAAGTTCTGGGAACTGTGGGATGATCCTGAGCCCCCCACTGGTGCCCCTATGTACCAGGAATGTGATAGCCAGAACTCCCCTGAGAGTGGTGAGGACTCTCCAGAATTTCCCTTATCAGTATTGGCAGGGGAGACTCAAGAAACTGGAGAGGAGCCCACCTCCTCAGACGAAAACCTACCGTCTGTGGAGTTTTCTGATCTTGAGGTTCACAGGGAAAACTTTGCCACAGAACAGTTGAGAGACCCCGCCCTAATAAAGGCACGGGAAAACGTAGTGAAAATAGATGGCGAGTTAGTGAACCCAGATAATACCTGCACTTACCCATACTTCAGCGTAGAGAAGGACCTACTGTATCGGGTGGCAAAAAGGGCAGAAGAAACCGTTGAGCAGCTTGTGGTGCCCAAACCTTACAGGAAGTTGGTGTTGGAGTTGGCCCATGGGCACATTCTTGGAGGTCATCTGGGGACAGAGAAAACCCGAGAGAGGGTATTACAGAGATTCTATTGGCCGGGGGTGATGAAGGACATGAATTATTGTTCCTCCTGCCCTGTGTGTCAGAGGTTGGCCCCGGTGCCACATTTCCGTAGCCCGCTGGTCCCTCTACCCATCATTGAGGTCCCGTTTGAGAGGATCGCCATGGATTTGGTAGGTCCTATAATCAAGTCCGCTAGGGGGCACCAGTACATATTAGTTATAATGGACTATGCCACCCGTTATCCAGAAGCGATCCCTCTCCGAAATACCTCGGCCAAAACCATAGCCAAAGAGCTATCTCTTGTGTTTAGCCGGGTGGGTATTTGTAAAGAACTGCTTACGGACCAAGGTACACCCTTTATGTCCCGGGTTATGAAGGAGCTGTGTAAATTGTTCAAAGTGACGCAATTACGTACATCTGTGTATCACCCCCTAACCGATGGGCTGGTTGAAAGATTCAACAAAACCCTAAAACAAATGTTGAAGAAAGTGGTGGATAGAGATGGAAAGGATTGGGACTGTCTACTTCCTTATCTGATGTTTGCTATTAGGGAGGTGCCCCAATCCTCTACGGGATTCTCCCCCTTTGAGTTACTGTATGGGAGACACCCAAGAGGGCTGTTGGATATTGCCAAGGAAACTTGGGAAAGTGAGAGTTCTCCCCACAGGAGTGTGATTGAGCATGTCGCCCTGATGCAAGACCGAATTGCACAGGTAATGCCCATCGTGAAGGAACATTTGGCCCAAGCGCAGTTAGCACAGCAGAGAGTGTACAACCGTGGAGCCAAGACCCGTACCTTTTCCCCGGGGGATAGGATACTGGTACTTGTCCCTACGGTTGAAAGTAAATTCCTTGCCAAATGGCAAGGCCCCTATGAGATAATGGAAAAAGTGAGCGAAGTGAATTACAAGGTCAGACAACCAGGAAGGCGAAAGCCCGAACAGATCTATCACGTTAATCTGTTGAAAGCCTGGAGGGATAGAGAGTCCCTAGTCGCAGACACTTGGTCACCAGCTCAAACTGGTTGCGTGATTCCTGAGGTTGGAATAGCAGCCACCTTGTCACAACCCCAACAACAGGAGGTTAAGGAGTTTGTGCTTCGCAACAAGGAGGTATTCTCTGAGCTGCCGGGACAAACATCTGGGGTAGAGCATGACATCATTACCCCACCTGGTGAAAGGGTGAAGTTAAAACCCTATCGGATCCCAGAGGCCCAACGGGAGGCAATACGGGAGGAAGTACAGAAAATGCTGAACTTAGGGGTGATAGAGGAGTCCCAAAGTGATTGGTCTAGTCCCATTGTGTTGGTGCCTAAACCGGATGGGAGCTGGCGATTTTGTAACGATTTTCGTCAGTTGAACAAAGTTACAAAATTTGACACCTACCCCATGCCACGTATTGATGAGTTGATCGACCGGCTGGGAACAGCCCGATACATGACGACTCTTGACCTCACAAAAGGGTATTGGCAAATCCCCCTGGCCAAGTCGGCCAAAGAGAAAACCGCATTTGTAACCCCAGACGGGGCGTTCCAATATAAAAGAATGCCGTTCGGGTTACAGAATGCGCCGGCCACATTCCAGCGGAAAATGGACCAGATGCTGAGGCCCCATCGGAAGTATGCTGCGGCTTACCTGGATGACGTAATTGTCCATAGCACAGATTGGGCCTCACATCTGCCAAAAGTGCAAGCAGTCCTGGACTCTGTTCGGGAAGCGGGGTTTACGGCTAACCCCAAGAAGTGTACCATTGGGCAGGAGGAGGCCAAATATCTTGGGTACACCATTGGGAGGGGAGTAATAAAACCCCAACTCAACAAAATCGAGGCCATCCAGAGTTGGCCACGTCCCAACAGCAAGAAGCAGGTACGAGCCTTTCTGGGAATCGCTGGGTATTATCGGCGATTCATTCCCCACTTTGCTTCTAAGGCTGTGCCCCTAACCAACCTGACGAAGGGGAAAGGGTCGGTCATGATTAAATGGACCCCCGAGGCTGAGGCAGCATTCCAATTCTTGAAACAAGCCTTATGTAGCCAGCCAGTGTTGTACTCACCCGACTTCTCTAAAGACTTTGTCGTACAAAGTGATGCGTCAGATGTGGGGTTAGGAGCAGTATTGTCCCAGGTCTGGAACGGGGAAGAGCACCCAGTCATTTACCTCAGCAGGAAGTTGAAGTCCCATGAGGTAAATTACGCCACCGTTGAAAAGGAGTGTTTAGCGGTGAAGTGGGCTCTAGATTCCCTTCGGTACTACCTGCTAGGTAGGCACTTTGACATGGTTACGGATCACGCTCCGTTAAAGTGGATGGCTCAAAACAAGGAAACAAATAGAAGAGTGAATAGGTGGTTCCTGGCCCTCCAGGAATTCAACTTCACAGTAAAGCATCGCCCTGGCGTTCAAATGGGGAATGTGGATGCTTTGTCTCGAGTACATGAATGCCTGATTGCTGGTGTTCCAACCCGAGGTTAAAACAAGAGGGGGGGGGTATGTGACAGCAGGAAGGTAAAGTCACCTGGTTGCATCCAGGGGGGTAGATATATTTCGCCCAGATTCAGGCTTTACGCCGACTTATACAACTAGGTGGAGAGTTGTATAAGCCCAGCTGAGGCTAGTGGGCTCATGGATGACTCATACCTCTAGGGAGAGTGTGGGGCGTCGTGCAGACAGGGAGTTGATGAGACCAGCTGAAGCTTGTCAGCTCATTTAGGCCTCTATAAGAACTCCCAGATTCATTAGGTGTTAGCTCATGCCTGGAACCAGACCTGTGTGGACTGTCTAGGGAGAGTGAACCCCTGTGCGGTGAGACAAAGCCTGTGTGGCTATTTGCTTGGACATTTAAAACCAGGGACTTAGGGACTAGGACAGCACTAGGCTGATCCCAGTTGTTAGTTAGGAAACCTGTATGTTTAGTCAGAGGTCAAGTTGACCAGGATTTATTTTGTTTATGTTTCTTTTGCTTTGCTGTGTTTTGTCACTGTAAATAGAAAATAAACCGCACCTTTTTGATTTTGAAAACCACAACCTCCGTTTGCTGGGCCTGTTTTGTGTGGGGAGCCCATCCCGGGGGTCACACACACCCGCTGCCGAGCTAACCCCCTCACAATATATATATATATATGTGAAATCAACATCACACTCGTATTTACTGTATATACTCGAATATAAGCCGAGGCACCTAATTTTACCACAAAAAACTGGGAAAACCTATTGACTCGAGTATAAGCCTAGGGTTTCCATCTGCATGCCTCACTTTGCCTCACTGTGCCCATGCCCCACTGTGCCCATGACTAGACTGACGTTTAACATAGGAGTCTATGGAAGGGGAGCCCGGCATTGAAAAACCGGTGCTCCCGGGCCGTAGGTCCCCCAGAACAAAAACTTTGCACACTTGTAGAGAAAAAATGGGGCTACATGTGTGCTAAGTTTTGGGTCCAGGGGACCTACGACCGGCCAGTACCGGGTCCCCAAAATCACCGGAGAAATTACAGTTTAACATGGGAGTCTATGGAAGGGGTGCCCGGGTTTGAAAAATCGATGCTCCCCAGCCGTAGGTCCCCCGGACAACAAACTTAGCACACTTGTAGAGAAAGAGTGGGGCTACATGTGTGCCACATTTAGGGTCAAGGGGACCTACGGTCGGCCAGTACCGGGTCCACAAAGTTCGGGAGATCAGGCGCAAAAAGGTGACTCGAGTATAAGCTGAAGGGGGCATTTTCAGCACAAAAAAATGTGCTGAAAAACTTGGCTTATACTCGAGTATATACGGTATGTGTGTACTGGTTTTGACCACATTTTTGAATATATGCAATAAACTTTTTTTACCAATTTATAGTTCGTTACTTATTCCCGAATGCATGCCTCATTTAAAGTCCCAAACCTTTCCTTGTTTTTCTTCATAATTAGGGATGGAGGTAATTTTGACTTATAGATTTCATTTAAAGTCCCACAGCCCTCCTCTTTTTGTGGTGACATTAGAAAAGACAAGGGCATTGCAAGGACAGATTAGGAATGAGTGGGGTGTCTCAGCCAATGGACAGGGATTTTCTTGGGTCCCTTGGCCTCCTGGGAGAGCCTATTTATTTGCGTGGAGTCGGGTGATCAGTGTTCTGTGCCACCTGGACGGCTGTCTGGGTGGACGTGTGTTGTACTGCCCCGGGCTGCTAGGCCAGAGCCTGAGGCTTATCCCGGGGACATCTGGCTGCTAGGCTGTCTGAGGGCCTATCCAGAAGCAAGAGAGCAGCGTAGGGTTGTGACTGCGGCTTGCAGTCCAACCAGAAGTGACGGTTCTGCACCCAGAGAACCTGTCGGAGGTAGAGGAGAAGCTGTCGCCACGAAGGGACCATCCACCTTGTTACCAGGGACCACCTTGGGTAGCTGCAGCAAGTACCTGATCAGTATTCTCACTAACCGGGGACAGTGAAGAATTGGGAAACTTCAGCAAGTGCCAAGCTAGGGACCCAGTCAGCGGAGGTGAGCAGTGTTTAGTGTCAAGCTAGGGCTTGAGCAGGCCAGCCGGGTGACACTTGAGGAGTATCTGAGTGCCAAGCTAGGGGCGCGGGGGGTGATGCTTAAGGAAGATACTGTGCGAGAAGATTGGAAGAGCTCAGGAGATCCAGTGGCAGTGGATCAGCGGGTCTAGTGAGAGAGACTGGGAGCTCAGTTGAGTGAAGATCTACAGTAAGAGACTGTAGAGAAAGTAAAGGAGTTTGTTCCAACTTGTGTTAGAAACTGTTACAAGACTGTTGCCATAGGAGACAGCCGTCCTACTCACGCAGATGTGGTGTCTTGCTGGATGCCTTTACCTGCATGGCTGTCTACCTACAGAGATCTCGGAGTCTGCTAATTAACATTGCTTTTTCAATCGTTTTTATTGATTTTATAAACAATGAAGAGCAGAATACCAAGTACAGAGTAAAAATGCTATTACATTGTTCTTGCGTTTTTCTAAAACATCACAGGGTAATGGTAATGCAGTTAGAGCGTATGAACATATTGTGAGGAGAATTATCCTCCCCTTTAACATAACTTTTGTTCCAGTTTTTTATCAACATATTCCCCAACGGAACTAACAAAAGTAAACTATGCAGACATTATTGCATATGCAGAGTAGTCTGACGGTTGTTTATACTAATGAAAATACTGGGTACTTCTGTTTTGGAACTCAGATAGTACTTGTCAAACTCTTTATAAAACCAGAAGAGTACAAAGAATAGAGGAAAGAAGGGAAAGAAGGGAGAGGAGAGAGGGGGGGGGCCCTAGCTCTGATCCCTGCCACTCTAAAGATCCTTAGATCGGAGCAGTTCGGGGATCTCCCGTCAAGTATCTGATCCACGGGCTCCAAACCTTTTCGAATGCCGCTAGTTTATCATTCAAGACTGCCGAGAGCCTTTCGTTCAACATGAGCCATGAGAGCTTATGCTTAAGCTGGTCAAATGGGATGACAGCTGACCTCCAATTCTTAGCTATAGTTATTCTGGCAGAGGTGAATATAAAGGTAAGAAGCCTTCTCTCGTTATTTGAAGCCGCTTCAATTTTTTGCCCCAGCAGGGCGTGTTTAGGGGATTTGGTGAGGTTGACCTGGGCAAGGGTATAGATAAGGTTGTACACCCTTATCCAAAATCTTCGCACCTTGGGGCATTGCCACCATATGTGGTAAGTTGTTCCATCTTGTCCACAACCTCTGAAACATTTTGGAGAAGCTCCTGGGACATAAGTGGCTAACCTGGTCGGGACCATGTACCACCGTAGAAGGACCTTATAGTTTGCCTCTACAATAGATGTGTTAATAAGAGATTTGGAGGCTGCTTGGGCAATTAAGTGCCATTCCTCTAATTCGAGGTGTTCTTGGAGGTCCTGTTCCCACTTGACCATGTAAGCTTGCTTAATCGAAGTGTGTGTTATGATAGCATACAATTCCGAAACATGACCCCTAATTTTATCATATTTGTGACATAGGTATTCCATGGGCGTCATGGACGTCAGATCACTCTTGCGCGACAATGTGTCTAAGTAATGTTTCAGTTGAACAAATCTGTAGTGTTCTGAGTCTGGCATCTGGTATTTGTCTATTAGGGTCTGTTTAGAGAACATGCCCTTATGATCACAGAGGTCTGCAATGCGCAGGAGCCCTTTATTGGTCCACCAGTTGAAGGCATGAGGGGTGAGGCCTGGGGTGAATTCTTTGTTTCTCAGCAACGGAGCCAATGGGCCATGCAGGGACTTGAACGAGTGAGGTTTAAATAGCCTATCCCAGATGCTAAATGAAAGGGAGAGGGAGGGGCATAAAATCGGGGGCCGGTCTCGAGCTGGTAACCATAACATATGTGATATCAATTTGGATGGGCATGACTGGGATTCTAAGTGCATCCATAACGGGTGAGGCTGGGAGGAGTGGAACCGAATTAGCTGGGATAGTTGGGCGGCATAAAAATATTTGAGCAGATTAGGGACTCCCAAGCCCCCTTTCTTTTTTGGGGTAAATAACGTGCGTCGGTTCACCCTAGGCCTCTTGTCGCCCCAGAGAAACTGAAACAACTTCCTTTGGAAGTTCAATAAATCCGTCTTGACCAAATTAATAGGCAACGTGCGAAAAAGATAGAGAATCCTAGGAAGGATATTCATCTTTATAGAGTATAGTCTGCCGAACCACGATGGAGGATGTATCTGCCAGCTGGTCAGGTCAGCCACTAAGCGTTTGTAGAGTGCAGGATAATTTTGGGAGTACAGGGTATGTATGGAGGAAGTTAGGTTAATTCCTAGATATGGGAGGGCAACGGGTTCCCAAACAAATTTGTAAGAGGATTTGAGAGTGTCTACAATCCGATCCGGTAGGGAGATGTTCAACGCTCTGGATTTTTCCTGGTTAATTGAAAGACCAGAGAGCCTAGAGAAGGGCAGCAGTATGGCATGGACATTCGGAAGGGTGGTGATGGGCGCGGAGACCATCAGTAAGATATCATCCGCAAAAAATGCGGTTTTGTGTTCTCTATCCCCACTTTCTATTCCCTTTATACTTGTACATTCGCGGAGTTTGATAGCTAACGGTTCTATGGCCAGTACAAATAATAAGGGTGACAGTGGGCAGCCTTGGCGAGTCCCCCGTTGGATTGGAAAGCGAGTGGACGAGTAGCCATTAATCATTAGTGATGCCGCAGGGAAATTATACAGGGCTTTTAGAGTCGACAAAAACTGCGGACCGAAGTTATATTGTGCTAAGACATAAAATAAGTAGTCCCATGACAGGGAATCAAAGGCCTTCCGAATATCTAAAGAAAGCAACATTGCTTGTCTAGGCCCTTTCCCATCCCAATCTGATCGAATAGCTGAGATAATGTCTATTATTCTTCTGGTCTGGTCAGACGCCTGGCGGCCAGGAACGAATCCTGCTTGGTCGGGGTGTATATACTGTGCCAGAAAAGTGTTTAGTCTACAGGCCAATATTTTGGACAGAATTTTTAAGTCTACGTTTATCAAAGATATAGGGCGGTAATTGGAGCAAGTTCCCTGGTCTTTCCCCGGTTTCGGTATGACATGTATATAAGCCATGTTTTCGTGGGCTGGGATGCTATTTCCCTTGCGGATGTCATTGAAATACGCACATAGGTTGGGGATGAGAATATCCTGAAATTTTCTGTAGTAGTGACCTGAAAAGCCATCTGGGCCAGGGGCCTTAAATGGGTGTAAGGATTTAATGGCCATTTTAATTTCCGACTCCGAAAATTCACCTTCCATAAGTTCGGTGTGAGCTCGCTGGAGCTGGGGTAAAGGAACATTTTGAAAAAATTCATCAGCTTTCTCTCTCGAGAATTGGGCCTGTTGGCTATACAGTGATGAGAAAAAATCTCGGAATTCTCGTGTAATTAATTGTGGATTCTGGGTTGGTTGCCCATTACTCAGTTTCAATTTGGGTAATGTCGGGGAGTATTTCCGGGGTACTAGCTTACTGGCAAGCAGGGTAGTGGGTTTATCACCCATGGTGTAGTATCTATGCTTTGACCACCGAATGGACTTCTCTGCCTGGGTGGTAAGGGCTATGTTCAGTGCCAATCTGGCTGAGTCAATTTTGTGTCTAATGTCTATAGACGGGGTCTTTTTCTGTTCATCTAGGAGGTGTTGCAACTCTATTTCCTGCTGTTTGATGGTACTTTCCCGATTACGTTTAGTCCTAGCCGCTATCTGGATAAGCTTCCCCCGTATGGAAGCCTTATGGGCAGCCCAGTTTATGGCAGGGGACGTTTCTGATGATAAGTTGACCTGAAAGAATGCCCGCAGTTCAGTTTCTAATTCCGAGTACAATATGGGGTCATTTAGCAGGGAAGCATTTAGGCGCCATGGAGAAGGAGAAGGCTTCGTCCATAAGCTCGAAAATGTTACTCTAACGGGGGAGTGATCCGACCAGGGAACAGTCAGGTTCTTAGTCGAACTCATAAATGGCAATAAAGCTGTATGAGTAAATATGTGGTCTATTCGTGAATAAGTTCTATGCACGTGGGAAAAATGGGTATAATCCCGGGCGGTCGGATTATCCTCCCGCCAGGCGTCAACCAAACCATGTAAATGCAATAGTCTAGCTATCTTGTTGCTATACTTGGGTACCCGTTTGAGGACTGTCCTCACCGGATCGGATCTATCTAGGGCACGGTCCAGTGGGATATTACTGTCTCCTCCCATAATCACCTGTCCTTGAACCTTAGGCATAAGAATCTTGAACATAGAGGAAAAGAATTCCACTTGTCCCGAGTTAGGGGCATAGTAGGAGATGAGGGAAACCAGTTGGTCGTGAATACGACCGACTGCCATAATATACCTCCCAATCTTATCCTTAACTATAGTTATGGGGGTAAAGGGAGTTGTTTTCGAGAAACATATGGCCACCCCTCTTTTCTTTTCACAGCCCGAGGAAAGATAGTACTGCGGGTATTTGGCGCTAAGGTACCTGGGGGTGGAGGTTTTGGAAAAGTGGGTCTCCTGTAGCAGCAGGATATCAATTTTCTGCTTGGAATAACATTGGAAAGCCATATTCCTTTTGATTGGGGAATTGAATCCATGCACGTTATGTGTGACAATTGAGCATGCAGAGTTCTGTGTCTTAGCCATCGTGGTGGGGCAGAGCACTCTTACCTGGAGACTTGCTGAACGGGAATCTGAGTCCTTTGTTAGAGAGTTCGGTTCGTTCCTCCCGTGGAGGTGGACCATCGGGACCAAAGTGCGGGGTCAAGGTCCAGCATAGGGATGGGAAAGGGAAGGCAGAGAAGAGGTAAAGAGAAGAGAGTAAAAAAGAGAACATGTTATTCATCAAAAACAATGACACAAAAAACAATATGGTCGTTAGAACATACAAATAGCTAAGGGCCGAGGCCCTCCCCGGGATCAAAGCCCAGGGTACAAAGCATGAAGTTGCCTCCATCATCTGGTGAAGGCAAGGTCATGAGAGGGGCATGCGTATACACCCCGGCTTCGTCTCAAAAAGTTCTAAATATATATAATCAGAGGTAAGGCAGGTATGGGTGAAAAGAACTAACCAATAAACCGCTCCTGGACAAAGTCCTCTCGAATGGATATGGAATAATCGGGTAAGAATAGAAGGTCCATCTGGGGTGTTCCCCAGTTAGGCAATACAAACCCTGCATATCCTGGATCAACCAACAATCCCCCCAGGGGAGAAACTGGGGTTGGTCCATAACTAAATTATCAGGTAACAAAACCTTAAACTCGTGGGCCATCCACTGGAAAGGGATCCGAAGCGAAGTTGACCGCTTCACGGAGATCCACAGTAGGGGACAGTCACCTACATAGGATAGAGTCGTGTAGTTCCCCGGTATGGCAATGGGGTAAAGAGGCGGCAGTTCCCTCAGGTATGAGGTGGGGACCTTCTAGCTGGTCGGGATTTTTGTGAGGACCACAGTGGGGACAGGGGGCGGTTTTTCTGGTGCTGTGGGGAAGGCGAGTGTGGTTCCCTGGAGATGATGCCCAGCTCCAGCAGCAGATCTTCTCCTTCCTGGAATGTGATGAAGGAGTAGGGCTTGCCTTTATAGGTGAAAGACAATTTAAACGGGAACAACCATCTATACTTGATTCGTTGGTTCAGTAGTTGTTGTAGTAGCGGCTTCAGATTTCTTCTTTTCTGAACGGTCGAAGGAGCAATATCATTAAAAAGTTGTATGGGTGCGTCATGGAGAAACAGGTCCTGTGTATGTCTTGCTGCCAGCATCAGTTTTTCTTTTATTTTGTAATAATGCGGTTTGGCAATCACATCTCGTGGCAGACCGTCCGCCCTAGGGGCCGTCAGGGCCCGATGGATCCTATCAAGTTCCATCTGATGAGGGGAAATATCTGGGATCAGGGTCTTCATGAGTGTCTGCAGGGCACCCTCCAGGTCTGTACAGGTTTCAGGAATCCCTCTGATGCGCACGTTATAGCGGCGCGACCTGTTCTCAAGATCTTCTATTTTAGCGTTAGCGTCCGCTAGTCTATCCTGGAGGTCAGTGATCATATTAGAGTTTTGATTGACCCGTGTAGACGTGTTATCAATTTTGGTTTCAATGGCCTCAAATCTGTCTCCAATTCTCTGGATATCTCGCTTGAGGTCAGTGGTGATGATGGAACAGGCTTTGGACAGCTCTTGTTGGAGCATGGTGGAGAATCGGGCCAGGAGGACTGCATCTCCTGCATATGGGACCTGTGGGGGATTAGGTTCAACTTCTGCAGTACTGGGCTGGCTAAACAAAAGATCTGCCATTTCAGCCATGTTTCTGTCCATAGATGAAGCAGGGGAGTCTGCTGCCTCAGCCCCACAGAGCAGGTTAGGAGGAGAGGGGGAGGAGGAGGGGGACAGTAAAAGAGACTCACCCCTCCGCACAGCATCACATTCCCCAGAGGATTGTGAAGAGAACGGGTCCCGCACTGTCACATCTTGCTTTCCATGTCCGGATGGATGGGAAGGTGACAGGGAGTCAGAGGGACCCGGGACGCCTCGTGTTGCTCGTCTGTCCGCCGCCATCTTGGGAGACTCTGTATGGATGGGGGATGGGCGCGCCGCTCCGCTGCGGTTATTACGGTTATATTGCCGTTTCTTCGGCTGTCCGGGTCCTCGCCGCTGCATCACCCACCTGGGGTGGTGGATGGGTGTCCAGGTACGTGTCAGCCGCGTTCCTAGCCTCTGTGGTCGCTTCGTTCAGCCGGCGGTGCGCGGAGCTCTCTCACAGCATGTCCGTTCCTGAGCCCGCACGCATGCGCATTGCTAATTAACATTGCAACTACTAAAGGGTGTCCTGGCCCTAGACCTCTCCACACAGTTCTGTTTAAGAGAAAAATAAATCTCTTTGCATTCATGAATCTACTGTGCATTACACTCACCATGACTCGTAACCCACTCTACACAGAAGGATGTCAGCAGTCCCTAACTCTGGAGGTCACCATCAGGGGCGGATGCAGAGTCTTTTCTCGGGAGTAGTGATGAGCCGAACACCCCCGGGTTCGGTTCGCACCAGAACCCGCGAACGGACCGAAAGTTCGTACGAACATTAGAACCCTATTAAATACAATGGATGCGAACGTTCGAATTCTAAAGTGCTAATTATAACAACTATTATGCATGTTATTGTCCTAAAAAGGGTTTGGGAACCCGGGTTCTGCACCAGGGGACATGTATCAATGCAAAAAGAAGTTTTAAAAACGGTCGTTTTTCGGGAGCAGTCATTTTAATGATGCATAAAGTGGAAAAAAAAAGTCAAATATTCCTTTAAATATCGTACCTGGGGGGTGTCTAAAGTATGCCTGTGAAGTGCCACGTGTTTCCCGTGTTTAGAACTGTCCCTGCACAAAATGACACTTCTAAAGGAAAAAAAAGCCATGTAAAACTGCTTGCGGCTTTAATGTAATGTCTGGTCCCGGTAATATGGATGAAAATCTTTAAGAAAAATGGCATAGCTACCCCATGACCCCCCCCCCTACCCCAGCCCATTACCAGCCCCTTTGGGTCTTGTATGGATATTAAGGGGAACCCCGCACATAAAATAAAAAAGGCCCTATATACTCTGAACAGCCGTATACAGACGGTGCATACAAGACAGGGACTGTATGTTTGTTCTTATGTAGAATGTGTTTGTAATTTTGAACAGGTACATTGTTTAAGTGTAGCTCCAGCCCAAAAATCTATTTTTAAACTTTTTGGAAAACATAGGTAAGGGTTATCACCCCTGTAACATTTGTTTTGCTGTCTGTGCCCCTGTTCAGAACATTTCACCTCACTTTCCGTCCCAATGACAACTGTTTTTGAAATGTGGTGTTTTTCTTGAAACAAGGATTGCTGATAAAGCATCAGTACAGAGGAGACACCTTTCTCCCATATTAATTCTTACAGGAGAGAATTTTCCTTCCTAGGGGTAGATTTCCTCTCACTTCCTGTTGTCTTCTTGCGTTTGCAAGTAGGAGTCGTTTGTAAGTTGGATGTTTGAAAGTAGGGACCTGCCGTATATAATCTGCAGAAATAGGCCCCTTAGTTGGTGTTGGCACAACACTGTAAGCACTCACAGTTACTCTTGGTTGGTGCTGGAACGCCCTGCTGTCAACTATTATATCAGGAATTGTAATTACATATAATTGTTGAACAGTGGTAGTAAAAATTGGGCCTTTGATGGTGGTGCTGGTGCCACAACACTGTAAGCCCTGACAGTTACTCTTGGTGGGTGCAGCAATGGGCCCTGCTGTGAATTATTAGATCAAGAATTGTAATTGCATGCCCCTGTTGAACAGGGGCTGAAAAATTGGGCCTTTCGTGGTGGTGGTGGTGGTGGTGGTGTTGCCACAACACTGTAAGCCCTCAGAGTTACTCTTGCTTGGTGGGTGCAGGAATGGGCCCTGCTGTGAATTATTAGATCAATAATTGTAATTACATGCCCCTGTTGAACAGGGGCTGAAAAATTGGGCCTTAGGCACTGGTGGCACAACACTGCAACCCCTCACAGATACTGTACTTGGAGCACAGCAATGAGCCCTGTTGCAAAGTATTGCTTCAAAAATTGTAATGACACGCCCCTGTTAAACAGGGGCTGAAAAATTGGGCCTTAGCCACTGGTGGCGGCACCCATAAACAAAAATGATCTTCCAAGCTATCATCATCAATCGTATCATTGAGGACTCGGAGGAGGAGGATAGCCAGTCAACATAACAGCACAGGCACTCAGCATCAGCATCAGTCTTGAAGGGATGTGACATGTTAAAATCAATTAGTCTGTTATATCAGCATCAGGCGTGTGGTAGCTGGTGGTGATCCAAGACTGGTTCATCTTGATGAAAGTCAGTCGATCAACCGAGTCGGTGGACAGGCGCACCCTGTGATCCGTGACAAATCCTCCGGCAGCACTGAATGTGCGTTCCGAAAGAACGCTGGATGCAGGACAGGCCAGTAGCTCAATTGCATACTGTGCAAGCTCTGGCCAGTGATCCATCCTCAAGACCCAGTAAGCCAGAGGATTTTCGGTGGGGAAGGTGTCCAAGTCTGACCTTGCCCCTAGATATTCCTGCACCATGTTTATCAGACGCTGGCGATGGTTGCTGGAACCGATCATACTTTGGGGCTGCGGACTAAAGAATTGTCTGAACGCATCGGTCAGACGGCCACCTTCCCCACCGCTCCTTCTTTGACTGGCCGAAGCCTCAGCAACTCGTTGTCCAGGACCAGGAGTTTGTAACCTCCCAGTCTCTGGGAACGCGTTGCACAGACCTTTCTGCAAGGCCTCCCGGAGTTGTCTCATCCTCTGCTCCCTCTGTGACGGTAACATAAGGTCCGCAACCTTACCCTTGTACCGTGGATCAAGGAGAGTGGCCAGCCAGTAATGGTCCCTCTCCTTGATCCGAAGAATACGAGGATCCTTCCGCAGACTTTGCAGGATCAGGGAGGCCATGCAGCGTAGGTTTGCTGAGGCATTCGCTCCGGAGTCCTCTGGGTCACTAAGGACGACATGATCCGCAGTCACCTCCTCCCAGCCACGTACAAGTCCACTGGTTTCTTGGGACTGTAAATCATCCCTAAAAGACTGCTGCTGATGATGCTGAGTGCCAGCCTCCACCTCCATGCTGACACAATCCTCCTCCTCCTCCTCCTCCTCCTCCTCTTCCTGTGCGATGGGTGGGACAGAAGGAACACTGTCTGGGTAAAGGGGGCCTTGAGAGGCAAGGAAGTCCTCCTCTTCCTGCCTCTGTTCTGCCTCAAGTGCCCTGTCCATTATTCCACGCAGCGTGTGCTCCAACAGGTGGACAAGAGGTACAGTGTCACTGATGCATGCACTGTCACTGCTCACCATCCTCGTGGCCTCCTCAAATGGTGCCAGGACAGTGCATGCATCCCTGATCATGCCCCACTGGCGTGGAGAAAAAAAAACAAGCTCCCCTGACCCTGTCCTGGTGCCGTAGTCGCACAGGTGCTCATTGATGGCCCTCTGCTGCGTGTGCAGCCGCTGCAGCATGGCCAACGTTGAGTTCCACCTGGTGGGCATGTCACATATAAGGCGGTTCTTGGGCAGGTTCAACTCCTTTTGCAGCTCAGCCAGGCGAGCACTGGCATTATAAGATCTGCGGAAATGCACACAGACTTTCCTGGCCTGCCTCAGGACATCCTGTAAGCCCGGGTACCTGCCCAAGAAACGCTGCACCACCAGGTTAAGGACGTGAGCCACACAGGGCACATGGGTCAGTTGTCCCTGTCGAAGGGCAGAGAGGAGGTTGGTGCCATTGTCGCAAACCACCATTCCTGGCTTAAGCTGGCGTGGCGTCAACCACCTCTCGGCCTGGCCCTGCAGAGCAGACAGGACCTCTGCCCCAGTGTGGCTTCTGTCCCCCAAACACACCAGCGCAAGCACGGCATGGCATCTTTTTGCCTGCGTACTTGCGTAGCCCCGTGAACGGCTACGGAGCACCGCTGGTTCATAGGACAAACCACAGGAAGAGGCCATGGAGGAAGAAGAAGAGGAGGGGGTGGAGGAGAGAGGTGTGTCACAACCAGTAGTAGCATTTTGGAGGCGTGGCGGTGGGACAACCTCCAACACTACTGCACCTTGTCCTGCATCCTTCCCAGCTGCCAAAAGAGTGACCCAATGGGCCGTGAAAGAAAGGTAACGTCCCTGTCCATGCCTGCTGGACCATGAGTCAGCGGTAATATGCACCTTACCGCTGACCGCCCTGTCCAGCGAGGCCAAGACATTGCCTTCCACATGCCGGTAGAGAGCCGGAATAGCCTTCCGTGAGAAAAAGTGGCGTTTGGGAACCTGCCACTGAGGAACCGCACATTGCACAAACTCACGGAAGGGGGTCGAGTCTACCAACTGAAAAGGCAGCAGTTGAAGCGCTAGCAATTTAGCCAAGCTAGCATTCAACCGCTGGGCATGTGGATGGCTGGGAGTGAACTTCTTTCGACGGTCCAGCAGCTGGGGCAGGGAAATTTGCCTGCTAGAATCGGACGTCGGTGTACTGCTAGCAGAGTGGCCGCAAGTACTTGGCTGTGACACACCTAATTCTACACCTTCATTCCTCTCAGTGCATGTTTCAGAGAGGACTGAAGTTATAGTGGGGTTGGAGATCCCAGCTGATGCGGTGCAAGGAGAGGTCCGCTTTGTTCTTTGGTGTGGGTCTTTGAGGTAGGCTTGCCAACGAGCTGCATGGCAGGTCAACATATGTCTGGTCAGGCATGTGGTACCCAAGCGGCTGATGTTTTGGCCACGCGATATACGCTTGAGACATATGTTGCAAACAGCAGCTGTGCGATCTGATGCACTAGCCTCAAAAAAGGCCCACACCAAGGAACTTTTTGAATGACGGGCAGAGGCAGCGCCCTGCACAGGCGGAGCTCTGCGGTGTGATTCCGTCGGTGTACTGCCCTTACGCTGGCCACCAAAGGGCATCCTGCCTCGTTGGAGATGTGCCTCCTCCTCATCCTCCTCCTCCTCCTCTCTCCTATTAGGCACCCATGTGGAGTCAGTGACCTCATCATCCCCTCCCTCCTCATCACTGGAGCCAATCTGGCAGTATGCTGCAGCTGCTGGAACATGACTGCCAGATTGGTGTCCTTCTTGAGCATCCCCTCTGTCTGCTCTCACCCTACTGCCTTCCTGTAGCTGGGTTTCATCATCAGACCCTTCGAAACGCTGCGCATCCTCCTGGAGCATGTACCCAACACTGTGCTCAAACAGTTCGGGGGACTCCTCAGGAGGAGGACATAGTGGGTCTAGGGAAGGAGTGACTGATGATGAGTCTGACATTGATACCAGGGAAGAGGACGCTTTGGCAGCTGCTTTGCCAGTACCCTGAGCCTGGGTGAGAGAGGATGAGGAGGAGGAGGAGGGCTTGGTCATCCACTCTACCAAGTCTTCGGCATGATGTGGCTCAACATGTCCAGCTGCCGAAAAGAAGGACAAGCGTGTCCCATGGCCATGTGCTGATGACAAAGCACCGCGTCCACGACCAGCACTGTTGCCCCCAGACACAGAGCCTGCTTGCCCTCTTTTATTGCCTCCTGACTGTCTGCCTCTCCTTGTTTGCCTTCCAGACATTCTAATAGATGGCCTGCAGGGAGATGGGAAAAAAGCAATAAGGGCTACCTTCAGGTGTCCTTCTCTGTCCCTTTACTTAAGGATTTCTAAATATGGTTCAGGATGATTGCTTTTGCACAGAATAGCACAACGACAATTTCCCTGACTGTCCAAAAAACAAGGATTTCAAAGATGGTTGATGAGGAATGCTTTAGCACACTATAGCACAAGGAGAATTCACTCACTGTCCTTCCCAGTCCCTAGAAACAAGGACTTGCACAGTGAAAGAAACTGACACTCTCCCTACCTACAGTTTTCTGTCCCTAGAAAAAATGTTTTTTTTAAGCACACTATAGCACAAGGAGAATTCACTCACTGTCCTTCCCAGTCCCTAGAAACAAGGACTTGCACAGTGAAAGAAACTGACACTCTCCCTACCTACAGTTTTCTGTCCCTAGAAAAAATGTTTTTTTTAAGCACACTATAGCACAAGGAGAATTCACTCACTGTCCTTCCCAGTCCCTAGAAACAAGGACTTGCACAGTGAAAGAAACTGACACTCTCCCTACCTACAGTTTTCTGTCCCTAGAAAAAATGTTTTTTTTAAGCACACTATAGCACAAGGAGAATTCACTCACTGTCCTTCCCAGTCCCTAGAAACAAGGACTTGCACAGTGAAAGAAACTGACACTCTCCCTACCTACAATTTTCTGTCCCTAGAAAAAATGTTTTTTTTAAGCACACTATAGCACAAGGAGAATTCACTCACTGTCCTTCCCAGTCCCTAGAAACAAGGACTTGCACAGTGAAAGAAACTGACACTCTCCCTACCTACAGTTTTCTGTCCCTAGAAAAAATGTTTTTTTTAAGCACACTATAGCACAAGGAGAATTCACTCACTGTCCTTCCCAGTCCCTAGAAACAAGGACTTGCACAGTGAAAGAAACTGACACTCTCCCTACCTACAGTTTTCTGTCCCTAGAAAAAATGTTTTTTTTAAGCACACTATAGCACAAGGAGAATTCACTCACTGTCCTTCCCAGTCCCTAGAAACAAGGACTTGCACAGTGAAAGAAACTGACACTCTCCCTACCTACAGTTTTCTGTCCCTAGAAAAAATTTTTTTTTTTAAGCACACTATAGCACAAGCACAAAACACACTGACACTCTCCCTACCTATCCTTCTCTTTCCCTAAACTAAAGGAATCCAGGTTAAGCAAGAAAGAAATAAAAGTCACTGTCCCTGCCTATGCTGCTCTTTCCCTGCTCCGGAACACACTACACTAGGCCGCCGTGCTGGCGGCCTTTTATAGTGTGGGGCGTGTACTAAACACCCTCAGCAATAATTGGCCACAGGCATCCTGCCTGTGGCCAATCATTGCTCTCCTCGCTGCCGGCGCTGTGATTGGCCAAGCATGCGGGATCACAGTGCATGCTTGGCCAATCACAGCGCCTGGATGACACTGCGATGGCGTAGTGCATTGTGGGCTGTTCGCGTCACTCGAATTTGGCGCGAACGGCCCAAATCGTTCGATCTTCGTCGAACGATCGAACAGCCGATGTTCGAGTCGAACGTATGTTCGACTCGAACACGAAGCTCATCCCTACTCGGGAGGGGCACTGCCAAAAAATATGTTGTTTTTTTTTGTGGGAAATTTATCGGGGAAATGGCTGGTGTCGGCGCTTCAATCATCCCGGCACCATGGTTATTATGGTGTCAGGATGATTGAAGCGCATTATTTCTATTATTACATTGTAATATAAAATTAAATAGTTCAATGCAGAATCAGTGGGAGCCCCGAGCGTGTCACTTGCCACCATCGCCTGCAATTAGTGGGAGCCCTGAGCGTGTCACTTGCCACACGTCGTGGATTGTCACTTGCCACGTCACCTGCCACACCTTGCGGATTGTCACTTGCCACACGTCGCGGATTGTCACTTGCCACACGTCGCGGATTGTCACTTGCCACGTCACCTGCCACATCTTGTGGATTGTCACTTGCCACACCTTGTGGATTGTCACTTGCCACACCTTGCGGATTGTCACTAGCCACACCTTGCGGATTGTCACTAGCCACACCTTGCGGATTGTTACTAGCCACACCTTGTGGATTGTCACTTGCCACGTCACCTGCCACACCTTTCTGATTGTCACTTGCCTGCCACCAGATGCAGATTGTCATTTGCCACGTCACCTGACACAATTTGCGGATTGTCACTTGCCACACCTTGCAGATTGTCACTAACTTGCCTGCTAAGGTGTAGTTTTGGTTGTCTCTTGCTGTGTCCCAGAGTCAGGCAGCAGGGAAATAATGTAATCTCTCTGCTGCCTGCACAGTGAGGGTGGAAGTCACTGCAGGAATGCAGGGCAGGCACGGGCGGTGAGAGATGATCTCATCTCTCTGCTCCCCCGCTCCAGGCTAGCTAGGGTGACCACATTTCCAAACTACCATTCAGGGACACCCTCACTTCCCAGAAATCAGCTTGTGCTGTAACGAATCACAGCACAGTGATTAGACACAAGAGGCGGGATCTATGATTTCTCCAATCAGAAGCAGGGGGCGGGGATTGTGCTCCTCCAGGAATTCCCGGCCAGGACAAGTACTGTCAGTGAGTAAAGCAGTGATGTGGCGGCCTTTTTTGGGGGCATCAGATTGGCCCGGGGGGGGTGGCTGTGTCAGTTTCATTCCGGGACACTGTATTGTCCTGGAATGAAGGTGCCCGGGACAGACCTGCAAAATGCGGGACTGTCCCGGGCAATCCGGGACACGTGGTCACCCTACGGCTAGCTGATTGCCCAGCTGCCACACTGAGCCTGCTCTCTCACTCTCGCCTGCGCTGCCAACACACTGAGCAGCACGGTCTTCCCACGAACCGTGCCGCCCGCCCACAAACCGCGCCGCAAGCGGAGCCGCCCGCTTTCTTACCCGTCTGTGGAGGCGCACGCTATCGCACCTGCCTGCAGAGCGGCCCGACGCGACTCACTGACGTCACTCGATGCTAGACGCCAAGCGGCCCAGGCGTTAGCAACGAGTGCAGGGAAGAGGCTCCACCCACCTCCTCCTCAGCTCCTGGTATCACGTCAGTGCGCCGCGTAACTACATTAGACGAGTCTCTCTCTCGGCACCGCTGATCGGCTGATGTGAGAAACAGAGAGAGACTCAGAGAGGCAGCCGCAGAACAAGTACCGTATATATACTCGAGTATAAGCCGACCCGAATATAAGCCGAGGCACCTAATTTTGGGAAAACGTATTGACTTGAGTATAAGGCTAGGGTGTCCATCTGCATGCCTCACTGTGCCCATGCTTCACTGTGCCCATGACTAGACTGATGTTTAACATGGGAGTCTATGGAAGGAGTGCCCGGCTTTGAAAAATCGGTGCTCCCTGGCCGTAGGTCTCCCAAACACCAAACTTTGCACACTTATAGAGGAGACATGGGGCTACATATGTGCCAGGATTGGGGTCCAGGGGACCTACGACCGGCCGGAACTGGGTCCGCAAATTCACTAGAGAAATGACCGTTTAACATTGGAGTCTGTGGAAGGGGTGCCCGGCTTTAAAAAATCAGTGCTCCCCGGGCCGTAGGTCTCCCAGACACCAAACTTTGCACACTTGTAGAGGAGACATGGGGCTATATGTGTGCCACGTTTGGGGTCCAGTGGATTTACGGCCGGCCGGTACCGGGTCCACAAATTCCGGGAGATCAGGCGCAAAAAAAAAAAAAAACAGAGCAAGCAAGTGAGTGTGACAGATGGTCTCGGGAGGGGGCAATTGCCCTGTTGCCCCCCCCCCTGGATCCGACCCTGGTCACCATTAGGCGTGGGGAGGCCCGTGACTTGGCTACATTTACACCTGCAGATGAGCAGTTGTTGGGATTGGACCATGCTGGCATTTTGTTTTCAGCAGGCCAGTGGGCAGCATTCATTGTGATTGACATGCATCTGCACCTCTGGCCAGTAACACAATTCCTGTCCTATGATGAGAATGCTCACCCACTGTAAGCTGCTCTTTATATATAAACTGCAAGCACCTTCCGCTCTCCATATCTCCATTACATAGGGATCAGGGTTTATGTAATTCACAGACGATAGCTGGGAAAGCTGCTTACACTGTTTGGGATATCAAGTACTTGAAGAACACGTACTTAAAAGAGAAATGCGAACATAGGTTTTTTGGCCATACTTCTCTTCTGGGTAACAGGACTACACTTACTGCTGCTCACAATCAGTTGATGGGACAGAGCAGCTCCAGGCTCTGAAGGATCCCAATATTACTGTCAGGATTCACTGCCTGACTGACAACTGGCTGTCTTTTGGGGAGGAGCTGAGAACTGGAGCTAACTGCACACATGCCTTCCCAACCCAATGTGCCAGTGAGCACTGGAGGCGCACATAGAAGAGAAGATGCAATGACATATGTAGAGTTGAGCGGACACCTGGATGTTCGGGTTCGACGGGTTCGGCCGAACTTCGGAAACAAGTTTGAGTTCGGGACCGAACTTGACCCGAACTTTAACCCGAACCCGAACCCCATTGAAGTCAATGGGGACCCGAACTTCTGAGGACTAAAAAGGCTCCAAAAAAGTAATGGAAAGGGCTAGAAGGCTGCAAATGGCAGCAAAATGTTGTTAAGAGCATAGGAAGTGCTCTGCAAACAAATGTGGATAGGGAAATAACTTAAAATAACATAAAAAAAATATGCTGGAGGCCCCCTTTTCAGCAGAAGAGGTACAGGAAGTCATTAAGAACCTCAGAAACTTAACGTCATGATGCCACATATATGGTGGGAATGCCCCAGATTACACCCTTTCTGGAAAACATTATTCAATTTAATGGATAAGTTAGTGGGAAAATAAAATACTTTGAAATAAAAATGTAGCGGGGTGCTAAATTTAAGGGAAGTGTTTGAGTGGTAAATAGGCTCAAACACCCTAATTCTGTAGGATTCATGGACCATTTTGTCCTCGGGGGACAGTATTGGTGTGCAGTTCCCTGCGGCCTACAGGTGGCGCTGCCATGGTAGGCTAGGGTTGAACCGCTGATACAGTGCTGTGCCTTTTGTGTCCCCTCTTGGCAGTAGTACAGCGGGGCGGGGAACCTGCTGTGCATGCCGGGAGAGGATATAAAAAGGGGCAGACGCCTCCTGATCGGGGTCCGAGCCCCAGGCACCTTTGGCCTGGGGGCAGATGTCCAGTGGGGTCCACGCCCAGGTGCCTTCGGACTGGGTGCACGTGTTCTTGTTCCATCTCGGGCACCTTTAGCCCGGGGTGAGGTACTATCCTGGAGTTCCTGCTGCCCTGGGTATGGAGGCCTTGGGGCGGGAGTAAAGCCTGGGGTCCAGAGCCTTTGTCTGGAGTCCGCTAAGGGTCGAGGAGTCTTTGGGTGCCACCTTGTGTAGGGGACCCTGTTCCAGGGAAGGGAGTAACCTTCCGATGGCCCGATGCTGGAGGCACGGTGAAGGAAGGGTCTGTTGACTCCCTGGAGAGATGTCTTCCCCTTGATATGAGCTAGTTCTTAGAAGGAGAAGCTCAAGGTCATCCTGACTGTATCAGAGACCTTTTTCACCCAGCCCATGGCAGGGGCCTTATACACCCTGGTCTGTGGCAGAGACCAAAGTTCTCCAGGTCCGTGGCAGGGGCCTTGTACACCCGGTCTGTGGCATAGACCAACCTCACGGTCTGTGGCAGAGACTGTGCGCCTAAAACTGTTTGAGAAACCTAAGCAGTGAAGTGAATGTGCTACGTTTGTGCCTGGACCTCCTCCACACCTTAAGCTGTCCTGTTTCTAACCTTTTCTATCCGAGTACAGTTTATTTTGCCATGAGAGAATATACTCAGAGTTGGAGTAATATGTATATAAAATAATAATATTTTTTGTGGCCCTAAATGGGTGTTTTTGGAAGAGCACAACACACCGACAGTACGTAAACGCTGTATCTAACAGCTACAGAACTGCAGAAAATGCTATTCAAAAAAAATGTTATTTTTTTAGGATAGCACAGTAGAAGAAAAATATATAGAAATTGTTTAGTTCACACAGCTCCAGATATGCAGAAAACACTGCAAAATATTTTTTGTGGCCCTAAATGGGTGTTTTTGGAAGAGCACAACACACCCACAGTACGTAAACGCTGTATCTAACAGCTACAGATCTGCAGAAAATGCTATTAAAAAACAATGTTTTTGTCCTACAATTATTTTTTTAGGGTAGCACAGTAGAAGAAAAATATATAGAAATTGTTTAGTTCACACAGCTCCAGATATGCAGAAAACACTGCAAAATATATTTTTTGCCCTAAATGGGTCTTTTTGCAAGAGCACAATACACCCACAGTATGGAAACGGTGTATCTCTCAACGTAACATATGCAGTGCTTGGGCACTGAGCTTGCAGATAAAAGTTAGATTTTCTCTGACACTGGGCTCATGGCAGTGTAAAAAGACTGTGCACTGCAACACAAACAGGTAAACCTATGCAGATCGCTGAGTTATTAGATCTCTGAATCTGGACTCCTATATAAATCTCTCTCCCTGAAAGCACCATCAGGAACCTTCCCCTACACTGTCTCTCTATCTTTTCTCTCAGATTGCAGAATCAGGACTAACTCATGTATTTCAATCTCTCCCTAATAAGCAACAGCAGCCAGGAACCTCTCCCTATCCTGTCTAAAGCAGAGTGACGTGCTGTGCTGTGTGCCTCTAGCTTATATAGAAGCTGGGTCACATGCTGCACTGAGCTGGGTCACATGCTGCACTGGCCAATCACAGCCATGCCATTAGTAGGCATGGCTATGATGGCTTCTAAGGGCACACCAGCTAAACAAAAGGTGATTGGCTGCCCCCTGAAGCTTTTCTAAATGCGCCATTACATCACCGAACACCGGACCCGAACCCGAACATACACGCAATTGTTCGGGTTCGGGTCCGGTGCCCAAAAACTCTAATGTTCGGTACGGACCCGAACTTTACAGTTCGGGTTCGTTCAACCCTACTTATATGCACTGCATTCTGCTTGGAGTAGACTGAGAACTGAAGGATCAACAATCATGTGATCGCTCAGTTTTTGGTATTAGAGCCAACATGGGACAGCTGAGTCTCGGCACGAATGATGCAGTATAGAGGTAAGTGTGAAGGTTTTTTTTTTTTTCATCTGCCATACTGTTCCTTTAACATGAAAAAATTTAAATCAATGCAACCACCACATCTAAGGACTGGTAAGCTGCAAAGTATACCATTTTTGTTGTTGAGTTTTGTATACTTTAAATCTCACAAACAGATGGTGAACATTTCTGAAGCCAGAAAGGGAACAAACTAAAATTGCAGAAGAGAGTAATGAACTGAAATCTATAAGAAAATTGTGTGTGAAGATTGTTGCAGACATACCTCAAAAGGAAGTAAATGTAGAAAACTGTATCCACTATTTTTAACCATTTCCCACCCGGCCTATAGCAATTTGATGGCCGGGTGGATGTATTATGACGTCCTCTCAGAACGAGCCGCGCTGCAGGCATGATCCGTCACAGACTCCCCGGCTGTGTCTCTGATAAATGATCAGTGTACCAGTACCATGTGATCACTGTGACCAATCACAGCAGATCACATGACAATTGTAAACAATGAACAGCTTTAATTCATGTCATTCATTACTACAATTGTGTTGTTAGCTGTGACCACATGGTACAGACAGGGCCAATCACAGCCCATCTATACCATGTGATTAGCTGTGGCTAATAACAGCAAAAATAACTGAATGAATCAATTTCATTCAGTAAAATGTTTGCTTATAGCAATGAAATTCACTGCTATAAGCAAACATAATAAAAAAAAAATGCTGATCACTTCCCCAGAGTAGTACAATGTTACTATGGTAACATTATATTGCTCTGGTCACAGTGTGTTAAAAAAAATCATTAAAAAAAAAGAAAATAAATGTAATAAATGTATTTAATTTTTTTCTGTACTGTCACCAGTGTCCCTGATCACCGCTACACCCGTTATATGATGACGCTGTACTGCACTGGTAACAGTATGTAAAAAAGAAAATGTGAAAAGTGCCAAGCTAGGGAAAATTTGAAAATGTGAAAATGTGTTTTTCATTTTTTTATTTTCCCAAAAATGATGACAAAAAATTACAACTTCAAAAAAACTTACCATGCTTCTTACTAAATACATTGGACTGTCTACTTTCCAAAAAGGGATCATTTGGGGGTATTTGTATTGTCCTGACATTTCAGGGCCTCAAGAAATTAGATTGTCCGTTAGTACATCAGGATTGATCGATTTTCAGATATATACCATAGTTTGTGGACTATATAACTTTCCTACCAACTTAATAATATACACTGTGTGAGGGGGTTAGCTCGGCAGCGGGTGTGGGTGACCCCCGGGATGGGCTCCCCACACAAAAACAGGCCCAGCAAACGGAGGTTGTGGTTTTCAAAATCAAAAAGGTGCGGTTTATTTTCTATTTACAGTGACAAAACACAGCAAAGCAAAAGAAACATAAACAAAATAAATCCTGGTCAACTTGACCTCTAACTAAACATACAGGTTTCCTAACTAACAACTGGGATCAGCCTAGTGCTGTCCTAGTCCCTAAGTCCCTGGTTTTAAATGTCCAAGCAAATAGCCACACAGGCTTTGTCTCATCGCACAGGGGTTCACTCTCCCTAGACAGTCCACACAGGTCTGGTTCCAGGCATGAGCTAACATCTAATGAAGCTGGGAGTTCTTATAGAGGCCTAAATGAGCTGACAAGGTTCAGCTGGTCTCCTCATCTCTGTCTGCACGACGCCCCACACTCTCCCTAGAGGTATGAGTCATCCATGAGCCCACTAGCCTTATACAACTCTCCACCTAGTTGTATAAGTCGGCGTAAAGCCTGAATCTGGGCGAAATATATCTACCCCCCTGGATGCAACCAGGTGACTTTACCTTCCTGCTGTCACATACCCCCCCCTCTTGTTTTAACCTCGGGGTTGGAACACCAGCAATCAGGCATTCATGTACTCGAGACAAAGCATCCACATTCCCCATTTGAACGCCAGGGCGATGCTTTACTGTGAAGTTGAATTCCTGGAGGGCCAGGAACCACCTATTCACTCTTCTATTTGTTTCCTTGTTTTGAGCCATCCACTTTAACGGAGCGTGATCCGTAACCAAGTCAAAGTGCCTACCTAGCAGGTAGTACCGAAGGGAATCTAGAGCCCACTTCACCGCTAAACACTCCTTTTCAACGGTGGCGTAATTTACCTCATGGGACTTCAACTTCCTGCTGAGGTAAATGACTGGGTGCTCTTCCCCGTTCCAGACCTGGGACAATACTGCTCCTAACCCCACATCTGACGCATCACTTTGTACGACAAAGTCTTTAGAGAAGTCGGGTGAGTACAACACTGGCTGGCTACATAAGGCTTGTTTCAAGAATTGGAATGCTGCCTCAGCCTCGGGGGTCCATTTAATCATGACCGACCCTTTCCCCTTCGTCAGGTTGGTTAGGGGCACAGCCTTAGAAGCAAAGTGGGGAATGAATCGCCGATAATACCCAGCGATTCCCAGAAAGGCTCGTACCTGCTTCTTGCTGTTGGGACGTGGCCAACTCTGGATGGCCTCGACTTTGTTGAGTTGGGGTTTTATTACTCCCCTCCCAATGGTGTACCCAAGATATTTGGCCTCTTCCTGCCCAATGGTACACTTCTTGGGGTTAGCCGTAAACCCCGCTTCCCGAACAGAGTCCAGGACTGCTTGCACTTTTGGCAGATGTGAGGCCCAATCTGTGCTATGGACAATTACGTCATCCAGGTAAGCCGCAGCATACTTCCGATGGGGCCTCAGCATCTGGTCCATTTTCCGCTGGAATGTGGCCGGCGCATTCTGTAACCCGAACGGCATTCTTTTATATTGGAACGCCCCGTCTGGGGTTACAAATGCGGTTTTCTCTTTGGCCGACTTGGCCAGGGGGATTTGCCAATACCCTTTTGTTAGGTCAAGAGTCGTCATGTATCGGGCTGTTCCCAGCCGGTCGATCAACTCATCTATACGTGGCATGGGGTAGGTGTCAAATTTTGTAACTTTGTTCAACTGACGAAAATCGTTACAAAATCGCCAGCTCCCATCCGGTTTAGGCACCAACACAATGGGACTAGACCAATCACTTTGGGACTCCTCTATCACCCCTAAGTTCAGCATTTTCTGTACTTCCTCCCGTATTGCCTCCCGTCGGGCCTCTGGGATCCGATAGGGTTTTAACTTCACCCTTTCACCGGGCGGGGTAATGATGTCATGCTCTACCCCAGATGTTTGTCCCGGCAGCTCAGAGAATACCTCCTTGTTGCGAAGCACAAACTCCTTAACCTCCTGTTGTTGGGGTTGTGACAAGGTGGCTGCTATTCCAACCTCAGGAATCACGCAACCAGTTTGAGCTGGTGACCAAGTGTCTGCGACTAGGGACTCTCTATCCCTCCAGGCTTTCAACAGATTAACGTGATAGATCTGTTCGGGCTTTCGCCTTCCTGGTTGTCTGACCTTGTAATTCACTTCGCTCACTTTTTCCATTATCTCGTAGGGGCCTTGCCATTTGGCAAGGAATTTACTTTCAACCGTAGGGACAAGTACCAGTATCCTATCCCCCGGGGAAAAGGTACGGGTCTTGGCTCCACGGTTGTACACTCTCTGCTGTGCTAACTGCGCTTGGGCCAAATGTTCCTTCACGATGGGCATTACCTGTGCAATTCGGTCTTGCATCAGGGCGACATGCTCAATCACACTCCTGTGGGGAGAACTCTCACTTTCCCAAGTTTCCTTGGCAATATCCAACAGCCCTCTTGGGTGTCTCCCATACAGTAACTCAAAGGGGGAGAATCCCGTAGAGGATTGGGGCACCTCCCTAATAGCAAACATCAGATAAGGAAGTAGACAGTCCCAATCCTTTCCATCTCTATCCACCACTTTCTTCAACATTTGTTTTAGGGTTTTGTTGAATCTTTCAACCAGCCCATCGGTTTGGGGGTGATACACAGATGTACGTAATTGCGTCACTTTGAACAATTTACACAGCTCCTTCATAACCCGGGACATAAAGGGTGTACCTTGGTCCGTAAGCAGTTCTTTACAAATACCCACCCGGCTAAACACAAGAGATAGCTCTTTGGCTATGGTTTTGGCCGAGGTATTTCGGAGAGGGATCGCTTCTGGATAACGGGTGGCATAGTCCATTATAACTAATATGTACTGGTGCCCCCTAGCGGACTTGATTATAGGACCTACCAAATCCATGGCGATCCTCTCAAACGGGACCTCAATGATGGGTAGAGGGACCAGCGGGCTACGGAAATGTGGCATCGGGGCCGACCTCTGACACACAGGGCAGGAGGAACAATAATTTTCTATGTCCTTCATCACCCCCGGCCAATAGAATCTCTGTAATACCCTCTCTCGGGTTTTCTCTGTCCCCAGATGACCTCCAAGAATGTGCCCATGAGCCAACTCCAACACCAACTTCCTGTAAGGTTTGGGCACCACAAGCTGCTCAACGGTTTCTTCTGCCCTTTTTGCCACCCGATACAGTAGGTCCTTCTCTACGCTGAAGTATGGGTAAGTGCAGGTATTATCTGGGTTCACTAACTCGCCATCTATTTTCACTACGTTTTCCCGTGCCTTTATTAGGGCGGGGTCTTTCAACTGTTCTGTGGCAAAGTTTTCCCTGTGAACCTCAAGATCAGAAAACTCCACAGACGGTAGGTTTTCGTCTGAGGAGGTGGGCTCCTCTCCAGTTTCTTGAGTCTCCCCTGCCAATACTGATAAGGGAAATTTCGGAGAGTCCTCACCACTCTCAGGGGAGTTCTGGCTATCACATTCCTGGTACATAGGGGCACCAGTGGGGGGCTCAGGATCATCCCACAGTTCCCAGAACTTCGAAAATCCCTTCCCACAATGGCGTCATGCGGTAACTGAGATACTAAGCCCACTGGATGAAAGAGGGTACCTTTGGGGGTCTCGAAACACACTGTAGTCACTGGATACTCTCGGGTGTCCCCATGCACACAAATAACAGCTACCTTGCTATTCCCAGAGACCTCTGTTTTAACTAACTCAGCCTTTATCAGGGTCACAAGGCTACCTGAATCCAGCAATACCACAACATTTCTACCATTAACACACATTTTGCATAAATGTTTCTCAGTTCCTCGAATGGCAGTGCATGCGACTGTCGCACACAGCGACTGACGTCTGCCCGTCAGAAAGTCACACTGCATGGGTTCCTCCACAACCGGGCAATTGGCTGCAATATGTCCCGCTTGCCGGCAGCGGTAGCAAACGATCCTTCTTGCCGCCTCTTGAGCCGCTGATTTCCCAGGCTGTTCTCGCCAAACTTGGGGTAGAGCTCCCACCCTCTCACTCTCTCCACCCTCACCCCTTGGAATCCTCTTATCCGCCCCTGGGGATGGTCTGGTCTTAGGGTGGAAAGTCCGAGTGTCTCTGGAAGAGGCCGTCAGGTTCTCTGTAGCCAAGTATTTCTCCACACGATCCACAAGACCATCGGCCGTCTCTGGGTCTCCATGGCTTACCCACTTTTGGATGGCAGTAGGAAGAGCTCTCAAAAACCGATCCATTACAACACGTTCCACAATCTTTGGTGCGGACAAAGTCTCTGGCTGTAGCCACTTTCTGCTCAGGTGAATGAGATCATACATTTGAGACCTGGGGGGTTTTCCAAGCTGGAAAGTCCAGTTATGCACACGCTGAGCCCGGACAGCCAGGGTGACACCCAGCCTTGCCAATATTTCAGCTTTTAGCATCACATAGTCTTTTGCTTGGTTAGGCTCTAGGTCATAGTAAGCTTTCTGCGATTCACCAGTTAACAGAGGAGCCACCAGTCCAGCCCACTGCTCCTCAGGCCACTTTTCTCTTTCAGCGGTCCTTTCAAATGTGGTCAAAAATACCTCTGGATCATCCTCTCCAGTCATTTTTGTCAATAAACGACTGACCCCAAAGGACGCGGTATTAGTTGGACTGCTTTCCTCACTGGTCTGCGGACGTTGCTGCATTACTGCTTCCATCTGTTGTTGTAGTCTCTGCTCTTGCTTCTGCAACAGGTCTATGAAGCGGGCCTCAGATTGCTGCTGGGCTTGTTGCTGAGCCTCCAGACTCTGTTGCAAAGTTGCGTTTGTCTGCTGCTGGGCTGCAAGGCTCTGTTGATGAGCTTGCTGCTGGGCTGCAAGGCTCTGTTGATGAGCTTGCTGCTGGGCTGCAAGGCTCTTTTGCAAACCTGCATTTGTCTGCTGTTGATTGGCATTTGCTAGAGCCAGCTGTTTCAGTATCTCCTCCATGCTGGCTTAAAAAAAAACTGCCCGCATTCTCCACCAACTGCGAGGGGGTTAGCTCGGCAGCGGGTGTGGGTGACCCCCGGGATGGGCTCCCCACACAAAAACAGGCCCAGCAAACGGAGGTTGTGGTTTTCAAAATCAAAAAGGTGCGGTTTATTTTCTATTTACAGTGACAAAACACAGCAAAGCAAAAGAAACATAAACAAAATAAATCCTGGTCAACTTGACCTCTAACTAAACATACAGGTTTCCTAACTAACAACTGGGATCAGCCTAGTGCTGTCCTAGTCCCTAAGTCCCTGGTTTTAAATGTCCAAGCAAATAGCCACACAGGCTTTGTCTCACCGCACAGGGGTTCACTCTCCCTAGACAGTCCACACAGGTCTGGTTCCAGGCATGATCTAACATCTAATGAAGCTGGGAGTTCTTATAGAGGCCTAAATGAGCTGACAAGGTTCAGCTGGTCTCCTCATCTCTGTCTGCACGACGCCCCACACTCTCCCTAGAGGTATGAGTCATCCATGAGCCCACTAGCCTTATACAACTCTCCACCTAGTTGTATAAGTCGGCGTAAAGCCTGAATCTGGGCGAAATATATCTACCCCCCTGGATGCAACCAGGTGACTTTACCTTCCTGCTGTCACAACTGATTTAGATTATTTTCACCAAAGAAATGTACATATATTTTGGCCTAAATTTATGCAGAACAATTATTTATTTGGAAAATTTTATAACAAACAAAAACAAGTTTGTTTTTCTTTTGTTTGTTTTTTGGTCTTTTTTCATTTATTTAGCAAAAAATAAAAAACCCATTGGTGATTAAATACCACTAAAAGAAAAGCTCTAGCTGTGTGAACAAAATTATATAAATTTAGTTTGGGTACAGTGTTGCATGACCGTGCAATTGTCATTCAAATTACGACTGGGCAGGTTATATGTGTAGCGGGGTCTCCTTTAAGGCCCGGAACTACGTTACCCAGAACCCCGTTCGGCAATCAAGGTGCAGTTAGCCACCGCAGAGACTCATGGGAGGGGCGATATAAGAGAAGGGCGAGGCGGAGCTCGCTCTCTTTGGACACAGCACTGCAATCAACAGGTCTTCCTGTGCGGATCTGCTGCAGTGCAGGGCCTGAAGCTTGGGGCCTTGCACAAACTTCCAGAGAGCCTTCCACCCCACTGCGGAGCCTGTGAGACCCCTGACTTGTCGAGTTGGGACATTAGTTGGACCGGGGACCGGCCGTTGCGGACACTGTGTGCGGAGACACAGTAGGTGGAAGTCCCGGACTGGGATCGCGTCCGGAGTGGTGAGCGAGCACCTGCTCATTCATATAGACTGTACTTTGTTTAGGCCTAGAGACTGCCTTGGCCCTCCTGTTTCTGTTTGCTGTCCCACAG
Source organism: Rana muscosa (assembly GCA_029206835.1). Classification (NCBI taxonomy): domain Eukaryota; kingdom Metazoa; phylum Chordata; class Amphibia; order Anura; family Ranidae; genus Rana; species Rana muscosa. The sequence continues at coordinate 40,843,610 of CM055124.1, read as the reverse complement.
GAGACTCGTGGCGGAACTGAGTTGAGGAGTCTCCTGTGAGTGGTTCATTCTCCATTTATTTTTCAACCCTTTTGGATTACAATTTACTGTTCCTGTTGTGCACCACCAGTACAGTTTGCATGCAAAGAAATTGATCTCCCAAAAGACTGAGTCTAAAGTTGGGTCAGGCCTGATCCGTAGGAAGAACTTTATTGCTGCGCCATAAGGGTGCATAGATAGAAATAGCTGTAGTTGGCGGGTAATCGCCTGTATTGTATTTGGCTGCTGCAGTGCTCTGTAGACATATATGTGGTGTGTGTTAACATTGTGCCTTTTACCTAAAGTAAAGAAACGTTATCTTTCATCACTTGCTATCAATGTGTTATCTTTATGCATAGAGGTTACCCTTGCAACACTGTTAGATTGTGATACCAGAACACCCCCTAGACTAGCTGTGCCAGAGTGGGTCGAGTATATTGCCGGGGGTTGGCGGAGCTGTACGCAGGGCCCAAAACAGATCCAGCGGCTCTCTTAATTGGGGGTAGCGCTACACGTGGGGGCTCCGAGTCCGGGATCCTGTTACAGCAAGTAACGCGCCAAAACTACCAGCATGAACCCACTGGAAGTAGAACAGTGGTGCAGGGCGGCCTGCACAGATTCAGCCGCGGCAGTGGTCATAGAACATTTCAAGGGTCCAAGTATAAAAGCAATGGATGATCAGACCTATAGCTTAACACACGCGCTGCCACTCATACCAGGAGGATGGGTTCAGACACCTAAACCATCATCTCCGCAGATATCTCCACCACAGTCCCCAAAAGCAGAAAACCGGAAGACTAAAGAGAGCCCCGGGTCACCACCGGCCACCCTCAGCGCAGAGCTGTGCGCGGTACTGGGGGAGATTGTAGCCCAGTGTAAGAAAGATCCCACAGACTACCAAATGTTGGGATACAGAAAACTCAGAATATTCTCTGGAAGGAAACCTGTACCTTCGGGTGAAGAGGGGTTTGAGGAGTGGTTAGACGGTGCCACTCAGGCCTTTGAAGAATGAGAAGTCCCAGACCACAGAAAGAAGCAGAGAATCGCTGAGAGTTTGAAGGGCCCTGCTCTAGAGGCCATACGCAACCTCAAGATGAGCAAGACAGATTGTGATGCGCAGGATTATCTGGACATTCTGCAGAATGTGTTCGGAAGAACAGAGAGAAAATCACTGAGCTCACTTACCAGCTGGAGTACTGCTACCAAAAGACAGGAGAGAAACTGTCAGAGTTCATGAGGCGCCTGGATAAGATCCTACATAAGATGATCCTGAAGAAGGGGATTGACCCGAAGAAGATGGATGAGGCCCGTGTTCAGCAGGTGATAAGAGGATCTCAGCCCCTGGACCCCATTGCATTGGCGCTACGCACAAGACAGGACGGGAAGAGCCTGGAGTACCCTGACTTGATCCGAGTGCTCAGAGAGGAAGAAGCTATGCTGGAGGAGAAGAAGAGGAACCAACCAGTCGAGCCAGTTAATCCTCCTCCGGTGATTGTCAGGACGGCCATGACCCTGGAAAGAGACTCGGAGGTGGATGCCTTGAAGTCACAGATGTCCCAGGTACTGGAGATGCTGACCTCCCTGATGGAAAAGAAGTCAAGGGTAGCAGAGAGGGAAAGTCCGAGGAAGGAGCTGTTTCCAAATACCTCAGCGCCTGCATCCCTGGAAGATTGGGGGGATATGACTTGTTTCAACTCAACTGCGGAGGGGTTGGCCATGCTGCCAGAGTGTGTTTCAGTCCCAAGAAAAAAAAACTGAATAACCGCAAGCCGGCGGAAAACTTCAGAGGGCCCCGGTGAAGGAGTCAACCGGGTGCCCATCATCTCCAGTGAGCTCCAAACTGAATGAGAAGTATATGAAAAGAGTGGACAAGACCCCTCAGAAGAAACACAAGGTTCCTCAGTGGGAACGTACACCAAAGGAAGAGAATAATGTTCCTCAGCGGGTAGTTACACCCAGTAAAAGGAGGGAGATCAATGCATACCAGGCCCAAGAGAGACTCAAGTCCAAAGAGAACTGGAAGAAAGAAAGTCCAAAAGGGAAACGCAAAGATCCAAGGAAAGAGAGCCCTTTGAAGCGATATCCAGAGAAGCTAGTAGGTCCCTCCCCGATAGTACCTGTCCAAGTGGAGGGAGTTTACACGAGAGCCATATTGGATACTGGGGCACAAGTGACCCTGTTGTACCGGGACTTTTATGACAAGCATCTAAGTCACCTACCCATCCAGAAGATTGAAGAGCTGGAGATATGGGGAATTGGGACAGAGTTTCCCTTATGATGGCTACCTGCCTATAAAACTAACTTTTGACCCATCCATAGCCGGAAAAGCCGAAGTGTTCGATACCTTGGCTGTGGTATGCCCCCGACCGCCTGGAGCAAACAAGAGTTACCTAATAATAGGGACCAACACGGATCTGGTCCGGAGACTCTTGGCCCCTCTAACAAAAGGGAAAGACCCCAAAGCCACTGGGATCCACCCAATGTTGAAGACAGCCTACAAGCGTCTGATCTTAGAACAGAAAGCCCCAGAAGAGGGAGTAGGGAAGGTCTGGAGGCTGGGAAGAAAAGGAATAGTGCTGCAGCCCGGTGAAGTAGCCTGTTTAAAAGCCACTGTGAAACTCACTTGGGAGCAGCCTGGTCCCTTTGTTATGTTGGAACCCGATCCAAGGGGAGAACATTCGGGCTTAGAAGTAGTCCCAGAAGTGGTCCCGTTGAGGGCCCTGAAGAAGGCCCACTGTAAAGTACCTGTGAGTGTCAGGAATACTACGGATGGCCCCATGGAAATCCCAGCTAGGATGTTGCTGGGCCGGGTGAGCACTGCTACCCCAGTTGCTCTGTCGGATGTGGAGAATAGGGATGAGCTCGGTGTTCGACTGTTCGGCGAACATCGAACGATTTGGGCCGTTCGCGCCAAATTCGAGTGACGCGAACGGCCCACAATACACTGCGCCATCGCAGTGCAATCCCGGCGCTGTGATTGGCCAAGCATGCACTGTGACCCCGCATGCTTGGCCAATCACAGCGCCGGCAGCTAGGAGAGCCATAATTGGCCACAGGCAGGTTGCCTATGGCCAATTATAGCTCAGGGGGTTTAGCACACGCCCCATACTATAAAAGGCCGCCAGCGCGGCGGCCTTGTGTAGTGTATTCCGGCGCAGGGAAAGAGAAGGATAGGCAGGGACAGTGTTGATATTCTTTGTGCTATTCTTGTGTGCAGGGAGAGAGAAGGATAGGCAGGAAGAGTGTCAGTGTCATATTCTTTGCTAAACCTTGTGTGCAGGGAGAGAGAAGGATAGGCAGGGGACAGTGTCAGTGTCATATTATTTGCTAAACCTTGTGTGCAGGGAGAGAGAAGGATAGGCAGGGGACAGTGTCCGTGTCATATTCTTTACTAAACCTTGTGTGCAGGGAGAGAGAAGGATAGGCAGGGAGAGTGTCAGTGTCATATTCTTTGATAAACCTTGTGTGCAGGGAGAGAGAAGGATAGGCAGGGGACAGTGTCAGTGTTATATTCTTTACTAAACCTTGTGTGCAGGGAGAGAGAAGGATAGGCAGGGAGAGTGTCAGTGTCATATTCTTTGATAAACCTTGTGTGCAGGGAGAGAGAAGGATAGGCAGGGGACAGTGTCAGTGTCATTGTTGCTAAGCCTCCTGCACATTATACACCTGAAGTTAGCCCGTATTGCTGTGTTTTCCTGGTGTGTTACACCAACAGGCATTTGCAGCACTTACAGCGGGCGGAGCGTGCCTCCTGCACATTATACACCTGAAGTTAGCCCGTATTGCTGTGTTTTCCTGGTGTGTTACACCAACAGGCATTTGCAGCACTTACAGCGGGCGGAGTGTGCCTCCTGCACATTATACACCTGAAGTTAGCCTGTATTGCTGTGTTTTCCTGGTGTGTTACACCAACAGGCATTTGCAGCACTTACAGCGGACGGAGTGTGCCTCCTGCACATTATACACCTGAAGTTAGCCTGTATTGCTGTGTTTTCCTGGTGTGTTACACCAACAGGCATTTGCAGCACTTACAGCGGGCGGAGTGTGCCTCCTGATCATATTACACCTGAAGTTAGCCCGTATTGCTGTGTTTTCCTGGTGTGTTACACCAACAGGCATTTGCAGCACTTACAGCAGGCGGAGTGTGCCTCCTGCACATTATACACCTGAAGTTAGCCTGTATTACTGTGTTTTCCTAGTGTGTTACACCAACAGGCATTTGCAGCACTTACAGCAGGCGTAGTGTAATTCCTGCAAAATATACTCCTGAAGCTAGGCCTTATTGCTGGGTTTTCCCATCTCCCTGAAGGCCATTAGAATGTCTGGAAGGCAAACAAGGAGAGGCAGACAGTCAGGAGCCAATAAAAGAGGGCAAGCAGGCTCTGTGTCTAGAGACAACCGTGCTGGTCGTGGACGCGGTGCATCGCCATCAGCATGTGGCCATGGGACACGCTTGTCCTTCTTTTCGGCAGCTGGACGTGTTGAGCCGCATCATGCCGAAGACTTGGTAGAGTGGATGACCAAGCCCTCCTCATCCTCTCTCACCCAGGCTCAGGGTACTGGCAAAGCAGCTGCCAAAGCATCCTCTTCCCTGGTATCAATGTCATCATCAGTCACTCCTTCCCTAGACCAACCATGTCCTCCTGAGGAGTCCCCCGAACTGTTTGAGCACAGTGTTGGGTACATGCTCCAGGAGGATGCCCAGCGTTTCGAAGGGTCTGATGATGATACCCAGCTAGAGGAAGGCAGTAGCGTGAAAGCAGAGAGAGGGGATGCTCAAGAAGGACACCAATCTGGCAGTCATGTTCCAGCAGCTGCAGCATACTGCCAGATTGGCTCCAGTGATGAGGAGGGAGGGGATGATGAGGTCACTGACTCCACGTGGGTGCCTAATAGGAGAGAAGAGGAGGAGGATGAGGAGGAGGCACATCTCCGAGGCAGGATGCCCTCGGGGGGCCAGCGTAAGGGCAGCACACCAACGGAATCACACTGCAGAGCTCCGCCTGTGCAGGGCGCTGCCTCTGCCCGTTATTCAAAAAGTTCTTTGGTGTGGGCCTTTTTTGAGTCGAGTGCATCAGATCGCACAGCTGCTGTTTGCAACATATGTCTCAAGCGTATATCGCGTGGCCAAAACATCACCCGCTTGGGCACCACATGCTTGACCAGACATATGTTGACCTGCCATGCAGCTCGTTGGCAAGCCTACCTTAAAGACCCACACCAAAGAACAAAGCGGACCTCTCCTTGCACCGCATCAGCTGGGATCTCCAACCCCATTATACCTTCAGTCCTTTCTGAAACCTGCACTGAGAGGAATGAAGGTGTAGAATTAGGTGTGTCACAGCCAAGTACTTGCGGGCACTCTGCTAGCAGTACACCGACGTCCGATTCTAGCAGGCAAATTTCCCTGCCCCAGCTGCTGGACCGTCGAAAGAAGTTCACTCCCAGCCATCCACATGCCCAGCGGTTGAATGCTAGCTTGGCTAAATTGCTAGTGCTTCAACTGCTGCCTTTTCAGTTGGTAGACTCGGCCCCCTTCCGTGAGTTTGTGCAATGTGCGGTTCCTCAGTGGCAGGTTCCCAAACGCCACTTTTTCTCACGGAAGGCTATTCCGGCTCTCTACCGGCATGTGGAAGGCAATGTCTTGGCCTCGCTGGACAGGGCGGTCAGCGGTAAGGTGCATATTACCGCTGACTCATGGTCCAGCAGGCATGGACAGGGACGTTACCTTTCACGGCCCATTGGGTCACTCTTTTGGCAGCTGGGAAGGATGCAGGACAAGGTGCAGTAGTGTTGGAGGTTGTTCCACCGCCACGCCTTCAAAATGCTACTACTGGTTGTGACACACCTCTCTCCTCCACCCCCTCCTCTTCTTCTTCCTCCATGGCCTCTTCCTGTGCTTTGTCCTCGGAACCAGCGGTGCTCCGTAGGCGTTCAAGGGGCTACGCAAATACGCAGGCAAAAAGATGCCATGCCGTGCTTGCGCTGGTGTGCTTGGGGGACAGGAGCCACACTGGGGCAGAGGTTCTGTCTGCTCTGCAGGGGCAGGCCGAGAGGTGGTTGACGCCACGCCAGCTTAAGCAAGGAATGGTGGTTTGCGACAATGGCACCAACCTCCTCTCCGCCCTCCGTCAGGGACAACTGACCCATGTGCCCTGTGTGGCTCACGTCCTTAACCTGGTGGTGCAGCGGTTCTTGGGCAGGTACCCGGGCTTACAGGATGTCCTGAGGCAGGCCAGGAAAGTCTGTGTGCATTTCCGCAGATCTTATAATGCTAGTGCTCGCCTGGCTAAGCTGCAAAAGGAGTTGAACCTGCCCAAGAACCGCCTTATATCTGACATGCCCACCAGGTCGAACTCAACGTTGGCCATGCTGCAGTGGCTGCACACGCAGCAGAGGGCCATCAATGAGTACCTGTGCGACTACGGCACCAGGACAGGGTCAGGGGAGCTCTGGTTTTTTTCACCACACCAGTGGGGCATAATCAGGGATGCATGCACTGTCCTGGCACCATTTGAGGAGGCCACGAGGATGGTGAGCAGTGACAGTGCATGCATCAGTGACACTGTACCTCTTGTCCACCTGTTGGAACATAGGCTGCGTGGAATAATGGACAGGGCACTTGAGGCAGAACAGAGGCAGGAAGAGGAGGACTTCCTTGCCTCTCAAGGCCCCCTTTACCCAGACAGTGTTCCTTCTGTCCCACCCATCGCACAGGAGGAGAAGGATTGTGTCAGCATGGAGGTGGAGCCTGGCACTCAGCATCATCAGCAGCAGTCTTTTAGGGATGATTTACAGTCCCAAGAAACCAGTGGACTTGTACGTGGCTGGGAGGAGGTGGCTGCGGATCATGTCGTTCTTAGTGACCCAGAGGACTCCGGACCGAATGCCTCAGCTAACCTACGCTGCATGGCCTCCCTGATCCTGCAAAGTCTGCGGAAGGATCCTCGTATTCTTCGGATCAAGGAGAGGGACCATTACTGGCTGGCCACTCTCCTTGATCCACGGTACAAGGGTAAGGTTGCGGACCTTATCTTACCATCGCAGAGGGAGCAGAGGATGAGACAACTCCGGGAGGCCTTGCAGAAAGGTCTGTGCAACGCGTTCCCAGAGACTGGGAGGTTACAAACTCCTGGTCCTGGACAACGAGTTGCTGAGGCTTCGGTCAGTCAAAGAAGGAGCGGTGGGGAAGGTGGCCGTCTGATCGATGCGTTCAGACAATTCTTTAGTCCGCAGCCCCAAGGTATGATCGGTTCCAGCAACCATCGCCAGCGTCTGATATACATGGTGCAGGAATACCTAGGGGCAAGGTAAGACTTGGACACCTTCCCCACCGAAAAATCCTCTGGCTTACTGGGTCTTGAGGATGGATCACTGGCCAGAGCTTGCACAGTATGCAATTGAGCTACTGGCCTGTCCTGCATCCAGCGTTCTTTCAGAACGCACATTCAGTGCTGCTGAAGGATTTGTCACGGATCACAGGGTGCGCCTGTCCACCGACTCGGTTGATCGACTGACCTTCATAAAGATGAACCAGTCTTGGATCACCACCAGCTACCAAACACCTGAAGCTGATATAACAGACTAATTTATTTTCAAATGTCACATCCCTTCAAGACTGATGCTGATGCTGAGAGACTGTCCTGTTATGTTGACTGACTATCCTCCTCCTCCTCAATGATCCGATTGATGATGATAGCTTGGAAGAACATTTTTGTTTCTGGGTGCCGCCACCAGTGGCTAAGGCCCAATTTTTCAGCCCCTGTTTAACAGGGTCATGTAATTACAATTTTTTATGCAATGCTTTGCAGCAGGGCTCATTCCTGCACTCCAACTAGAGTATCTGGGAGAGGTTGCATTGTCGTGGCACCAGCACCAGTGGCTAAGGCCCAATTTTTCAGCCCCTGTTTAACAGGGGCGTGTTATTACAATTTTTTATGCAATGCTTTGCAGCAGGGCTCATTCCTGCACTCCAACTAGAGTATCTGGGAGAGGTTGCAGTGTCGTGGCACCAGCACCAGTGCCTAAGGCCCAATTTTTCAGCCCCTGTTTAACAGGGGCGTGTAATTACAAATTTTGATGCAATACTTTGCAACAGGGCTCATTGCTGTGCTCCAAGTACAGTATCTGTGAGGGGTTGCAGTGTTGTGGCACCAGTGCCTAAGGCCCAATTTTTCTGCCCCTGTTTAACAGGGCCATGTAATTACAATTCTTGATCTAATAATTCACAGCAGGGCCCATTCCTGCACCCACCAAGAGTAACTGTGAGGCCTTACAGTGATGTGTCAACACTACCACCACCACCACCAAAGGCCCAATTTTTCAGCCCCTGTTCAACAGGGGCATGCAATTACAATTCTTGATCTAATAATTCACAGCAGGGCCCATTCATGCGCCCATCAAGAGTAACTGTGAGGGCTCACAGTGTTGTGGCAACACCAACATGTAAGGGGCAAATTTCAGCTGAGTATATACGGCAGGCCCCTACTTTCAAACATCCAACTTACAAACGACTCCTCCTTGCAAACGGAAGGATACAACAGGAAGTGAGAGGAAATCTACCCCTAGGAAGGCAAATTCTCTCCTGTTATGCCGCGTACACACGATCATTTTTCACGTCGTGAAAAATGAAATTTTTTGTTTTCAACAAGAAAAACGACCGTGTGTGGTCTTTTTGTCATTTTTCACGATGTGAAAAACGGCATTAAAAACGACGAGAAAAATTAGAACATGTTCTAATTTTTCTCGTCGTTTTTCCTGACATTTCTTCCGCGGCAGTGTTTCCCATAGCCCATAGACGATCGTTTTTCTCATTAAAAAATGACGAGAAAAATTACCATGTGTGGGGAACAAGCTGTTCCCTCGTTTAAAATGTCATTATTCACGGCGGTTTTTTAACCGCCGTGAATAATGATCGTGTGTACGCGGCATAAGAGTTAATATGGGAAAAAATGTGTCTCCTCTCCACTGATGCTTTATCACCAATTCTTGTTTCAATAAAAACCCCAAATTTTCAAAAAACATTTGTCATTAGGACGGAAAGTGAGGCGAACTGTTCTGAACAGGTGCACACTGCACAGACAGCAAAACAAATGTTACAGGGGTGATAACCCTTCCCTATGTTTTCCAAAAAGCTTAAAAATAGATTTTTTGGCTGGAGCTACACTTAAACAATGTACCTGTTCAAAATTACAAACAGATTCTACATAAGAACAAACCTACAGTCCCTGTCTTGTATGCACCGCCTGTATACGGTTGTTCAGAGTATATAGGACCTTTTTTATTTTGTATGTGGGGTTCCCCTTAATATCCATACAAGACCCAAAGGGGGGTAATGGGCTGGGGTAGGGGGGGAGGTGATGGGGTAGCTATGCCATTTTTCTTAAAGATTTTCATCCATATTACCGGGACCAGACATTACATTAAAGCCGCAAGCAGTTTTAAATGGCTTTTTTTCCTTTAGAAATGTAATTTTGTGCAGGGACAGTTCTAAACACGGGAAACACATGGCACTTCACAGGCATACTTTAGACACCCCCCAGGTACGATATTTAAAGGAATATTTGACTTTTTTTTTTTTCACTTTATGCATCATTAAAATGACTGCTCCCGAAAAACGGCAGTTTTTAAAACTTCTTTTTGCATTGATACATGTCCCCTGGTGCAGAACCCGGGTTCCCAAACCCTTTTTAGGACAATAACATGCATAATAGTCGTTATAATTAGCACTTTAGATTTCGAACGTTCGCATCCATTGTATTTAATAGGGTTCTAAAGTTTGTGCGAACTTTCGGTCCGTTCGCGGGTTCTGGTGCGAACCGAACCCGGGGGGTGTTCGGCTCATCACTAGTGGAGAAGACAGATGGAGACCTGAACCCTATGTTATCTGCAAGAGACTACTACCCGTTTACAGACTTAAGCCAGAAGGGAAGGTGGGACCCTTGAAGACCTGGCATCGGAACCACCTACTCCCACTGGCTGAGGCAGTGCGGATACCCCCTGTGATGCATTCCCCTGAGCCAACTTCCATCCTGGACACTCCTAGGCCAAACACTCGGTCCCAGACCCCTCAGATTGGGGATACAGAGACCTCGGAGCTAAGTGGAGAAGAGGGAGAAGAACTTGATTGGCTTTGGCCTTCCCAGGCCCCAGAAACTTCTGCTATTGATCTTCCACCTGAAGAAGACACCATAGACAGAACACTGAATGCAGAAGCTACTGAGTTCATCCCGTCCAGTCCTTTGTCAGATTCTTGGGAAAGTGCCTGTGACTTACTCCCAAGAGAGGATCCAAGAGAGTCCATGTACCTCCCTGCTCTGGAGTCAAGTGCTCCCGAACCAGTGGAAACTCCTAAGTTGGTTCCAGGAGAGGAACCTGCTTTGACAGAAGCAGAAAGCCCAAGAGGACAAAGGAAGCGAAGGGCCATAAAGCCTCCCAGAAGATTAACTTACCCCCAAATGGGGAGAAGTGCGGAAGACACTGTGGTTACTGCCAGGAGGAGTATGGAAGACCCTAATTCCCCCACTGTTCATTTGGTGGGGGGCAACCCCAACTTACTCTCTGAAACAGTTAGGCAGGACACTGATGATAGTGTGACCTGTGGGCAGGGGAGTTCACCACCTTGTTTTTGGTGGGAATTTCCTCTGCCAACATCATACGCAACTTTGGTTAATGTTGTGCGTACTATAATTTGATGTTATCTTTGGGGACCAAAGAGTTTAAGTGGGGGGAGTGTGTAGCGGGGTCTCCTTTAAGGCCCCGGGACTACGTTACCCAGAACCCCGTTCGGCAATCAAGGTGTAGTTAGCCACCGCAGAGACTCATGGGAGGGGCGATATAAGAGAAGAGCGAGGCGGAGCTCGCTCTCTTTGGACACCGCGCTGCAATCAACAGGTCTTCCTGTGCGGATCTGCTGCAGTGCAGGGCCTGAAGCCTGGGGCCTTGCACAAACTTCCAGAGAGCCTTCCACCCCACTGCGGAGCCTGGGTGACACCTGACTTGTCGAGTTGGGACATCAGTTGGACCGGGGACACTGTGTGCGGAGACACAGTAGGTGGAAGTCCCGGACTGGGATCGCGTCCGGTGTGGTGAGCGAGCACCTGCTCATTCATATAGACTGTACTTTGTTCAGGCCTAGAGACTGCCTTGGCCCTCCTGCTTCTGTTTGCTGTCCCACAGGAGACTCGTGGCGAAACTGAGTTGAGGAGTCTCCTGTGAGTGGTTCATTCTCCATTTATTTTTCAACCCTTTTGGATTACAATTTACCGTTCCTGTTGTGCACCACCAGTACAGTTTGCATGCGAAGAAACTGATCTCCCAAAAGACTGAGTCTAAAGTTGGGTCAGGCCTGATCCGTAGGAAGAACTTTATTGCTGCGCCATAAGGGCGCATAGATAGAAATAGCTGTAGTTGGCGGGTAATCGCCTGTATTGTATTTGGCTGCTGCAGGACTCTGTAGACATATATGTGGTGTGTGTTAACATTGTGCCTTTTACCTAAAGTAAAGAAACGTTATCTTTCATCACTTGCTATCAATGTGTTATCTTTATGCATAGAGGTTACCCTTGCAACACTGTTAGATTGTGATACCAGAACACCCCCTAGACTAGCTGTGCCAGAGTGGGTCGAGTATATTGCCGGGGGTTGGCGGAGCTGTACGCAGGGCCCAAAACAGATCCAGCAGCTCTCTTAATTGGGGGTAGCGCTACATATGCATTATATTTTATGATACCTACTCTGTTTATATTTACTATAATGTACAATATATATATATATATATATATATATGGTATATACAGTTTTATTTCAACATCTTAAATATATGCTATTTTATGGACTTTTAAATCAAGTCACCCTAAATTCTGTTGCCAGGTAATGCATTTAATTCTTTGAGAAACAGGTACCCTGACTTGTTTGTTTCTCTTTTTAGACTAGAGTACAGTATGTCTTGGACATGAGCTATAAAGTCTTGTAAGGTGTTACACACAACTGGGCCTACAAATGAACAATAATAATGGAATGTTAACCAATGAACATTCACCATTTGAGATTAGGATGCCTGCCCATTCTTCCATTATAATTTTTATAGGATGCCATTCCCCCACAGTTCTCAATGTTATTCTGGTCGTTGTCAATGCAGATGTCAAAATCAATAGTTCATATATTTTGTATTTAAAGCAATTATCCAAATTGCAGTGCAAGGCGGTACGAACCCATTATTGCTGAACATTTATCGATAATTTGTTCATGAGGCTTTTGAGGCTCCTATACATACTACCCCCATCATCCCCTCCGCACTCCTCTCCTATAAATACTACCCCCACCATCCCCTCTGCACTCCTCTCCTATACATACTACCTCTATCATCCCCTCCACACTCCTCTCCTATACATACTACCCCCACCATCCCCTCCTCACTCCTCTCCTATACATAGTACCCCCACCATCCCCTCCTCACTCCTCTCCTATACATAGTACCCCCACCATCCTCTCCGCACTCCTCTCCTATACATACTACCCCCACCATCCCCTCCGCACTCCTCTCCTATACATACTACCCCCACCATCCCCTCTGCACTCCTCTCTTATACATACTATCCCCACCATCCCCTCCTCACTCCTCTCCTATACATAGTACCCCCACCATCCCCTCCTCACTCCTCTCCTATACATAGTACCCCCACCATCCTCTCCGCACTCCTCTCCTATACATACTACCCCCACCATCCCCTCTGCACTCCTCTCCTATACATAGTACCCCCACCATCCCCTCCGCACTCCTCTCCTATACATAGTACCCCCGCCATCCCCTCCGCACTCCTCTCCTATACATACCCCCATCATCCCCTCCACACTTCTCTCCTATACATACTACCCCCACCATCCCCTCCGCACTCCTCTCCTATACATACTACCCCCATTATACCCTCCACACTCCTCTCCTATACATACCCCCATCATACCCACCACACTACTTCTGCCACTCTGCATGTTGCAGAGCTTGGTGCCTCCAAGCTTCGGCCTGCCACATTAATGTTTGCTCCCATGAGACAGCCATCTTTAAACCTGGGGGACCCATGATCTTCAATTGCCCGGAGGCCCCATGAGTTATCCGTCCACCCCTGGCCCAGACTGTGGCTACCCAGAACGGTTGCTCACTGCAATTGTAAGCCAAGAGTGTCAACTTTGTTGACTCTGATGTAAAGGGGGACTCTTGTGATTAACTCCATATGATTAGAAATGTTATTTAAAGTGTCTATCAAAAATTCAAGCACTATGATCTTGCCCAATTACTTCATGGCATAGTTCACATGATTCTCACCTATAACATTCAGCTGTACAGAGTTTTGGCTGGTGCTGGTGCTGACGGGGTTCTCGATGGTGCAGGTGTAACTTCCACTGTCACTTCCTGTGATTGGTTGGAAGTAGAGGTTTGAATTCTGGCAGATCACATGGGGCTCAGAGCAGATGTCTTTCCCATCACGGTAGAAGGTGTACCTAGTGACAGTCTGGCCACTGGCATTACAATGGAGGGACACATAGGTGCCACCAATGAGATATTTAGAAGTGCCATTACTAATGAGGACAGGAGCATTGAGAACAGCTGGGATATAAAAAAGGGAATTTACAGAATATGTAACCACAGTCTTTATAACAGTGTAATAGCAAAGTCTCAAAATGTAATACTGACAAGATATCTATGATGTGTGTATATGTAGAATGAGTAACATAGGAAAGAGATCTAGAAGACATCAAATGAACTTGTGCATTGCCTAATGGAACACAAAACAAAAAGTGTACTTAACCACTTAAAGAGGAAGTAAACCCTTGTGTATATATATATATATATATATATTGTGAGGGGGTTAGCTCGGCAGCGGGTGTGTGTGACCCCCGGGATGGGCTCCCCACACAAAACAGGCCCAGCAAACGGAGGTTGTGGTTTTCAAAATCAAAAAAGGTGCGGTTTATTTTCTATTTACAGTGACAAAACACAGCAAAGCAAAAGAAACATAACCAAAATAAATCCTGGTCAAGTTGACCTCTGACTAAACATACAGGTTTCCTAACTAACAACTGGGATCAGCCTAGTGCTGTCCTAGTCCCTAAGTCCCTGGTTTAGTAAAGGTCCAAACAAATAGCCACACAGGCTTTGCCTCACCGCACAGGGGTTCACTCTCCCTAGACAGTCCACACAGGTCTGGTTCCAGGCATGAGCTAACATCTAATGAAGCTGGGAGTTCTTATAGAGGCCTAAATGAGCTGACAAGCTTCAGCTGGCCTCATCAACTCCCTGTCTGTACGACGCCCAGCACTCTCCCTAGAGGTATGAGTCATCCATGAGCCCACTAGCCTTATACAACTCTCCACCTAGTTGTATAAGTCGGCGTAAAGCCTGAATCTGGGCGAAATATATCTACCCCCCTGGATGCAACCAGGTGACTTTACCTTCCTGCTGTCACATACCCCCCCCTCTTGTTTTAACCTCGGGGTTGGAACACCAGCAATCAGGCATTCATGTACTCGAGACAAAGCATCCACATTCCCCATTTGAACGACAGGGCGATGTTTTACTGTGAAGTTGAATTCCTGGAGGGCCAGGAACCACCTATTCACTCTTCTATTTGTTTCCTTGTTTTGAGCCATCCACTTTAACGGAGCGTGATCCGTAACCATGTCAAAGTGCCTACCTAGCAGGTAGTACCGAAGGGAATCTAGAGCCCACTTCACCGCTAAACACTCCTTTTCAACGGTGGCGTAATTTACCTCATGGGGCTTCAACTTCCTGCTGAGGTAAATGACTGGGTGCTCTTCCCCGTTCCAGACCTGGGACAATACTGCTCCTAACCCCACATCTGACGCATCACTTTGTACGACAAAGTCTTTAGAGAAGTCGGGTGAGTACAACACTGGCTGGCTACATAAGGCTTGTTTCAAGAATTGGAATGCTGCCTCAGCCTCGGGGGTCCATTTAATCATGACCGACCCTTTCCCCTTCGTCAGGTTGGTTAGGGGCACAGCCTTAGAAGCAAAGTGGGGAATGAATCGCCGATAATACCCAGCGATTCCCAGAAAGGCTCGTACCTGCTTCTTGCTGTTGGGACGTGGCCAACTCTGGATGGCCTCGACTTTGTTGAGTTGGGGTTTTATTACTCCCCTCCCAATGGTGTACCCAAGATATTTGGCCTCCTCCTGCCCAATGGTACACTTCTTGGGGTTAGCCGTAAACCCCGCTTCCCGAACAGAGTCCAGGACTGCTTGCACTTTTGGCAGATGTGAGGCCCAATCTGTGCTATGGACAATTACGTCATCCAGGTAAGCCGCAGCATACTTCCGATGGGGCCTCAGCATCTGGTCCATTTTCCGCTGGAATGTGGCCGGCGCATTCTGTAACCCGAACGGCATTCTTTTATATTGGAACGCCCCGTCTGGGGTTACAAATGCGGTTTTCTCTTTGGCCGACTTGGCCAGGGGGATTTGCCAATACCCTTTTGTGAGGTCAAGAGTCGTCATGTATCGGGCTGTTCCCAGCCGGTCGATCAACTCATCTATACGTGGCATGGGGTAGGTGTCAAATTTTGTAACTTTGTTCAACTGACGAAAATCGTTACAAAATCGCCAGCTCCCATCCGGTTTAGGCACCAACACGATGGGACTAGACCAATCACTTTGGGACTCCTCTATCACCCCTAAGTTCAGCATTTTCTGTACTTCCTCCCGTATTGCCTCCCGTCGAGCCTCTGGGATCCGATAGGGTTTTAACTTCACCCTTTCACCGGGCGGGGTAATGATGTCATGCTCTACCCCAGATGTTTGTCCCGGCAGCTCAGAGAATACCTCCTTGTTGCGAAGCACAAACTCCTTAACCTCCTGTTGTTGGGGTTGTGACAAGGTGGCTGCTATTCCAACCTCAGGAATCACGCAACCAGTTTGAGCTGGTGACCAAGTGTCTGCGACTAGGGACTCTCTATCCCTCCAGGCTTTCAACAGATTAACGTGATAGATCTGTTCGGGCTTTCGCCTTCCTGGTTGTCTGACCTTGTAATTCACTTCGCTCACTTTTTCCATTATCTCGTAGGGGCCTTGCCATTTGGCAAGGAATTTACTTTCAACCGTAGGGACAAGTACCAATATCCTATCCCCCGGGGAAAAGGTACGGGTCTTGGCTCCACGGTTGTACACTCTCTGCTGTGCCAACTGCGCTTGGGCCAAATGTTCCTTCACGATGGGCATTACCTGTGCAATTCGATCTTGCATCAGGGCGACATGCTCAATCACACTCCTGTGGGGAGAACTCTCACTTTCCCAAGTTTCCTTGGCAATATCCAACAGCCCTCTTGGGTGTCTCCCATACAGTAACTCAAAGGGGGAGAATCCCGTAGAGGATTGGGGCACCTCCCTAATAGCAAACATCAAATAAGGAAGTAAACAGTCCCAATCCTTTCCATCTCTATCCACCACTTTCTTCAACATTTGTTTTAGGGTTTTGTTGAATCTTTCAACCAGCCCATCGGTTTGGGGGTGATACACAGACGTACGCAATTGCGTCACTTTGAACAATTTACACAGCTCTTTCATAACCCGGGACATAAAGGGTGTACCTTGGTCCGTAAGCAGTTCTTTACAAATACCCACCCGGCTAAAAACAAGAGATAGCTCTTTGGCTATGGTTTTGGCCGAGGTATTTCGGAGAGGGATCGCTTCTGGATAACGGGTGGCATAGTCCATTATAACTAATATGTACTGGTGCCCCCTAGCGGACTTGATTATAGGACCTACCAAATCCATGGCGATCCTCTCAAACGGGACCTCAATGATGGGTAGAGGGACCAGCGGGCTACGGAAATGTGGCATCGGGGCCAACCTCTGACACACAGGGCAGGAGGAACAATAATTTTCTACGTCCTTCATCACCCCCGGCCAATAGAATCTCTGTAATACCCTCTCTCGGGTTTTCTCTGTCCCCAGATGACCTCCAAGAATGTGCCCATGGGCCAACTCCAACACCAACTTCCTGTAAGGTTTGGGCACCACAAGCTGCTCAACGGTTTCTTCTGCCCTTTTTGCCACCCGATACAGTAGGTCCTTCTCTACGCTGAAGTATGGGTAAGTGCAGGTATTATCTGGGTTCACTAACTCGCCATCTATTTTCACTACGTTTTCCCGTGCCTTTATTAGGGCGGGGTCTTTCAACTGTTCTGTGGCAAAGTTTTCCCTGTGAACCTCAAGATCAGAAAACTCCACAGACGGTAGGTTTTCGTCTGAGGAGGTGGGCTCCTCTCCAGTTTCTTGAGTCTCCCCTGCCAATACTGATAAGGGAAATTCCGGAGAGTCCTCACCACTCTCAGGGGAGTTCTGGCTATCACATTCCTGGTACATAGGGGCACCAGTGAGGGGCTCAGGATCATCCCACAGTTCCCAGAACTTCGGAAAATCCCTTCCCACAATGGCGTCATGCGGTAACTGAGATACTAAGCCCACCGGATGAGAGAGGGTACCTTTGGGGGTCTCGAAACACACTGTAGTCACTGGATACTCTCGGGTGTCCCCATGCACACAAATAACAGCTACCTTGCTATTCCCAGAGACCTCTGTTTTAACTAACTCAGCCTTTATCAGGGTCACAAGGCTACCTGAATCCAGCAATACCACAACATTTCTACCATTAACACACATTTTGCATAAATGTTTCTCAGTTCCTCGAATGGCAGTGCATGCGACTGTCGCACACAGCGACTGACGTCTGCCCGTCAGAAAGTCACACTGCATGGGTTCCTCCACAACCGGGCAATTGGCTGCAATATGTCCCGCTTGCCGGCAGCGGTAGCAAACGATCCTTCTTGCCGCCTCTTGAGCCGCTGATTTCCCAGGCTGTTCTCGCCAAACTTGGGGTAGAGCTCCCACCCTCTCACTCTCTCCACCCTCACCCCTTGGAATCCTCTTATCCGCCCCTGGGGATGGTCTGGTCTTAGGGTGGAAAGTCCGAGTGTCTCTGGAAGAGGCCGTCAGGTTCTCTGTAGCCAAGTATTTCTCCACACGATCCACAAGACCATCGGCCGTCTCTGGGTCTCCATGGCTTACCCACTTTTGGATGGCAGTAGGAAGAGCTCTCAAAAACCGATCCATTACAACACGTTCCACAATCTTTGGTGCGGACAAAGTCTCTGGCTGTAGCCACTTTCTGCTCAGGTGAATGAGATCATACATTTGAGACCTGGGGGGTTTTCCAAGCTGGAAAGTCCAGTTATGCACACGCTGAGCCCGGACAGCCTGGGTGACACCCAGCCTTGCCAATATTTCAGCTTTTAGCATCACATAGTCTTTTGCTTGGTTAGGCTCTAGGTCATAGTAAGCTTTCTGCGATTCACCAGTTAACAGAGGAGCCACCAGTCCAGCCTACTGCTCCTCAGGCCACTTTTCTCTTTCAGCGGTCCTTTCAAATGTGGTCAAAAATACCTCTGGATCATCCTCTCCAGTCATTTTTGTCAATAAACGACTCACCCCAAAGGACGCGGTATTAGTGGGACGGCTTTCCTCACTGGTCTGCGGACGTTGCTGCATTACTGCTTCCATCTGTTGTTGTAGTCTCTGCTCTTGCTTCTGCAACAGGTCTATGAAGCGGGCCTCAGATTGCTGCTGGGCTCGTTGCTGAGCCTCCAGACTCTGTTGCAAAGTTGCGTTTGTCTGCTGCTGGGCTGCAAGGCTCCTTTGCAAACCTGCATTTGTCTGCTGTTGATTGGCATTTGCTAGAGCCAGCTGCTTCAGTATCTCCTCCATGCTGGCTTAAAAAAAACTGCCACTGGTTCTCCACCAACTGTGAGGGGGTTAGCTCGGCAGCGGGTGTGTGTGACCCCCGGGATGGGCTCCCCACACAAAACAGGCCCAGCAAACGGAGGTTGTGGTTTTCAAAATCAAAAAAGGTGCGGTTTATTTTCTATTTACAGTGACAAAACACAGCAAAGCAAAAGAAACATAACCAAAATAAATCCTGGTCAAGTTGACCTCTGACTAAACATACAGGTTTCCTAACTAACAACTGGGATCAGCCTAGTGCTGTCCTAGTCCCTAAGTCCCTGGTTTAGTAAAGGTCCAAACAAATAGCCACACAGGCTTTGCCTCACCGCACAGGGGTTCACTCTCCCTAGACAGTCCACACAGGTCTGGTTCCAGGCATGAGCTAACATCTAATGAAGCTGGGAGTTCTTATAGAGGCCTAAATGAGCTGACAAGCTTCAGCTGGCCTCATCAACTCCCTGTCTGTACGACGCCCAGCACTCTCCCTAGAGGTATGAGTCATCCATGAGCCCACTAGCCTTATACAACTCTCCACCTAGTTGTATAAGTCGGCGTAAAGCCTGAATCTGGGCGAAATATATCTACCCCCCTGGATGCAACCAGGTGACTTTACCTTCCTGCTGTCACAATATATATATATATATATATATATATATATATATATATATATATATATATATTTTTTTTAAATAACCTGCAAGAGAAAGGCATAATGAGCTAGTATGCACAGCATACTAACTCATTATGTGTCACTTACCTGAGATCGAAGCCCCTGAAGTCCGCCTTGTCCCCTCGTCGCTAGTTCCTGTTTTCGCCACTCCGGCGCTGTGATTGGCCGGAACGGCGATGACGTCACTCCCGCGCATGCGCGCGGGAGCCGTCAAATCCGTCATTGCCGAATTTATGAATGGAAGCTCTCAGTGAGCCTGCGCTGTTATGCATTCTTAATGACAAATATCTCCTAAACCATGTAGGTTTAGGAGATATTGCAAACACCTACAGGTAAGCCTTAATCTAGGCTTACCTGTAGGTGTTTGTTGTCAAATTGGCTTTACAACCACTTTAAGGACCTTGCCTGTTTTTCAGACTCGGTGTTTACAAGTTTAAAACAGGGTTTTTTGCTAGAAAATTACTTAGAACCCCCAAACATTATATATTGATTTTTTTTCTAACACCCTAGAGAATAAAATGGCGGTCATTGCAATACTTTTTGTCACACCGTATTTGCGCAGCGGTCTTACAAGCACGCTTTTTTTGGAAAAAATTCACTTTTTTGAATGAAAAAATAAGACAACAGTAAAGTTAGCCCATTTTTTTTAATATTGTGAAAGATAATGTTACGCCGAGTAAATTGATACCCAACATGTCACACTTCAAAATTGCGCCCGCTCGTGGAATGGCGTCAAACTTTTACCCTTAAAAATCTCCATAGGCAAAGTTTAAAAAATTCTATAGGTTGCATCTTTTGAGATACAGAGGAGGTCTGGGGCTAGAATTATTGCACTCACTCTAACGATTGCGGCGATACCTCACTTGTGTAGTTTGAATACCGTTTTCATATGCAGGCGCTACTCACGTATGCGTTCGCTTCTGCGCGCGAGCTCGTCAGGACGGGGCGCTTTAAAAAATTTTTTGGGGTTTTCTTATTTATTTTACTTGATTTTATTTATTTTTACACTGTTTAAAAAAAAAAATGGGTCACTTTTATTCCTATTACAAGGAATGTAAACATCCCTTGTAATAGAAAAAAGCATGACAGGTCCTCTTAAATATGAGATCTGGGGTCAAAAAGACCTCAGATCTCATATTTAGACTAAAATGCAATAATAAAAAAAGAAATAAATTGTCATTTGAAAAAAAATGACAAAAAAAATGTCCCTTTAAGTCGTATGGGCGGAGCTGACAGTTTGACGTCACTTCCGCCCTGCTATGGTATGGAGACGGGTGGGGGCCATCTTCCCCTCACTCGTATCCATACCACAGAGGGACAAGGACCCGATCGCCTCTGCCGCTACCGACGGCTCCGGTAAGCGGCGGAGGGCGCGGGAGAGCGGCGGGAGCCCTCTCCCGACGCCGATAACGGTGATCTTGCGGCGAATCTGCCGCAGAGACCACCATTATCGTTTACAGAACCGCTCACAGAAAAGATGGATATCTCGGTTGTGGCAGCAGCTGCTGCAGTTACAGAGATATCCATCTTTAAAGTGCCGACGTATATGTACATGAGCTGGTCGGCAAGTGGTTAATGTTTCCCACCCCATACATATTCTACTAAACTTCAAGGTATTGGGAAAACTCCAGCAATACTATGCTGGGTACCTGAGTGACAAGTCATCGGACCCATGTGGGACTGGGGGGAGAGTTCTGACAGGTACAATACGTAAAACTGAACTTGGGCAAACGCAGGCAAAATAAGCTGCTTAAAGTCTAGTACTTCTGCTTTATAGACACTATTTACACATAGGCTAAGATAAGACTGTAGAGATAATTATTGTATGAGGCTAGATTGACATTATAGCTGCTCATGCCTGGGAAGTTACCATTGTCTGACTGCTGAGATGTGGAGTGATCTTATACTTAAAACCCAACTCTGGACAACAGAAAAATTGCTCTTCCTTTACCCCCCTTCTCTCCAAGTGTTAAATGCTCATTAACTCTAGAGGGATAGGAAAAAGAAAAGTATCCTTATTTCTCCCCCAGATTCCCTTCTAGCTGCTCGACGGGTTCACTACTCCTCTGGTCGCAGGCTTTAAAACATCATTGGCATTAATGGTGTGGGCCAGCTCACATACTGGGACATCTGAGAGAGGGTGCAAGAAATAATATACATTACTGTGCAAAATTTTTAGGCAGGTGAGAAAATATAAAAAAATTATCAAAAAATTAAGAACAGAGTCTATTTGATAAAACAGCGCTTAGTATTGGATAATGTCCAACTTCAAAAAAAAAATTAGGTATGGTGGAAGGAAAGCACGATCCCAGAGGATGCAATAAGGTCACAGTTCTTAGTGTGGTAGGTGTTTCTATAAGATGGATGAATCGTGCACCCTACACCAGCTCCCAATCTTCACCACAGATGTGATATAAGGTATGTATGGGGTTCACACTCAGCAGAACAATAAATCAAATAAGCCTTGAAAGGTAAAATCCTCCTGATTCAAACTTCCATCACCACCTCAGGAATCAGCATGGGTTAAACTCCATTCGAGGTACATATAAAACACAAAATCACTGACATAGTGTAATCCTGCTTTATTTCAAATCAACCCGTGTAAAACACATCCCCGCTTCCAATACACGTACAATATTTCAACTTGCAAATGACATATAGGAATGAAGCATAATCACTGCTATCCTCCGAACACAGGGGCCGCACTCGTGCTGCAAGCGCAGAGCTACAGAAGCTTCCTGGTTACGCTATGGCTGGCGGTGGAACGCACACTCCTTACTTCCTGGATACGCCGTCGTAGCCACACCCTGACGCGTTTCGTCACTTCTGACTTCAACAGAGGGCGTGGCTACTCGGCGTAAGCACGGACCTTTTATTGTGACTCCTGCACGGCCATTGGATAGGACAGCCCTAATCGTCCGCTCCTATTGGTGCAAAGCCCGAGCGGAAGACGAGACGGACGTCGGCCGTGTTAAGTCACAGGGAAAACATACATAAATGTATAAACAAGATCCGTGACAAATCTTAAAAACTGCACATTTCAGAAAATAATCACCGGTAAATTGCGGCTTAGTGAAACTATGAAAATGTTTGGTTTTCGCCAAACAGTTTCTTTTTTCAATAAAAAAGGTTGCCTTATCTCAGACAATGGTAATAACCCTATTTAAAACAGGGGGGGTTTTGCGATGCCACAGCCCAGTAGTACGACATATATATACAATGTATATTAATAGTCATTAGAGTAAATATCTGACTGTCGGTCATACAGGGCCAATTGGGTTTTGTGATTTAAGTGGGATAATAAGGTATAATCAACCAAAATTTTGTATGTCCACATCCCCAATATTTAACCCAATAAGCACTGTCAGCAGAATTGATACATAAGAAAACATAAGAATATAATCAGGACTGGAAGATCTACCAACATATAGTTATAGCAGATAAAATACTATACATGAAATGCTATAGCTCAATAGGAGAATATATATTAAATGTATGAAAATTAAATAGAGAATAGAAAGACATAGAATAAATACAATAAATAAAATAGACAAGGCATGGGATAAAATGAACCATATATATAAAATTTGATTTAAATAAAATCGTTCAAAAGGTGATGCTCCAAAATTAAGATCCAGAATAAAATTGGCTCATAAAATCAAAAATAGGAACCCCAGATTTCTAAATAATCACATTATTTTTTAGTGCTATTAGAATAAAACAATAGATATTTGTATACTTTTGGATAGCAGTTGGTGGCACGAGAGAGGGTAAAGTGCTTCAATAATCACTGATAAAGCAGTGGATATCCAAATCAACGTTTAACCCCCTCGGTGCCAATGTATCAACTGAAAATATCCATTGAGTTTCTAGTTTGGAAAGTTCCCTTACAAGGTTTGCCCCCCTCCATAAGGGTTTGAGGTGATCAACCCCCTAAAATTTTAAGCCTGCTGGATTTTGATCATGGAAGAGCTTAAAATGTAAAGACACGTTGTGGTCTTTATAACCTAGTTTGATGTTTGCCACGTGTTCAGCTATCCTTATTTTGAGTGCTCTTTTAGTGCGACCTACGTACATAAGTTTGCATGGACATTCTAGGATATAGACCACATAGGATGTATTACATGTAATGAATTTTTTTTTTTTTGGAACTCAGAATTGTTAGAAGAAGAGATGAAGGTCTCAATCGCTCTTAGGAGGTCTTTCAACTTCTCTACATGGACGACACTTCCTACAGGAAAAGAACCCATCTCTATCCCAAAACGAAGGAGGTTTTTTTGGGGCGTCTAGTACCTTTTTAACTATTCTATCTCCATAATTTGGAGCTTTTCTGTAAATAAAACCTGGTTTCAGTGGAATGACATTCCTGAGTATTTTGTCAAGTAAAAGGATGTGCCAGTGAGAGGAGAAAAACTTTTCAACTTCTTTGTATTGTGAATGATATCCAGAAATAAAGCTCCACTTGTGCATGTTTTTATTATGCAGAGGTACGGTATCCGTTAGACAGACTCTTCTGGGTATTTCTAGGAGCTCACCTATGATTTTATCAATGCATGTTTCTTTATAGCCCTTTTCTATGAATTTTCCTTTTAGGGTCAATGCTTGGGACTTGTAGTCTTCATCATTAGTGCAATTTCGTCTAACTCGCATTAGTTGGCCTTTCGGTATGTTCTTAAGCCACATCGGGTGGTGTCCACTTTGTGTTGGGAGATAGCTGTTAGAGTCCGTTGGCTTAAAGTAGACTTTTGTTCCCAATTTATTAACAGTCCGAAAAATATTCAAATCCAAGAAATGGATACTTTGTTGATGAGAAAATATGCTGTAAACTATGAATGCTTTCAGAAAAAGAAGCGTCAATAGTACATTTACTTTCCGTTTTGTAAATTGGTAAAAATAAACCGAAGAGAAATCCAAATCAAATATTTGGTGTGACCAACCTTTGCCTTTAAAACAGCATCAGTTTTTCTATCTACACTTGCACAGCAGGTAGGTTGTTCCAAATATCTTGCAGAACGAGCCACAGATCTTCTGTGGATGTAGGCTGCCTCAAATCCTTCTGTCTCTTCATGTAATCCCAGACAGACTCCATGATGTTGAGATCAGGGCTCTGTGGGGGCCAAACCATCACTTTAAGGCCTCCTTGTTCTTCTTTACGCTGAAGATAGTTCTTAATGACACTGGCTGTATGTTTGGGGTCGTCGTCCTGCTGCCTGTATTTCTCAGCATTGAGGACACCATTGATCCTAGCTAACTCACCAACTCCATTTGCAAAAATTCAGCCCGAAACTTACAAGGAACCTCCACCATGTTTTACGGTCTCCTGTAGACACTCATTATTGTACCACTCTTCAGCCCTTCGGCAAACTAACTGCCTTCCTGCTACAGCCAAATATTTCTAATTATCATTATACATGATTTATATAGCGCTAACCGTTTTCATAGAGCTTTACAATATAAAGGGGAGAGTACAATTACAACACAGTTCAATACAGAAGGAATAGGAGGGCCCTGTACATGGAGCTTACAATCTAAAGAGAGGGGGGAGGTGGTACAAAAGGTAATACCTGCAGGGGATGATCTGATGGAAGTGACTCAAATACAGAATTGCCTAAAATTTGACTCATCAGCCCAGAGCACCTGCTGCTATTGTTCTGCACCCCAGTTCCTATGTTTTTGTGCATAATTGAGTGACTTAGCCTTGTTTCCATGTCTGCGGTATGGCTTATTGGCTGCAATTCTTCCATGAAAACCACTTCTGGACAGACGTCTCCGGACAGTAGATAGGTGTACCTGGGTCCCACTGGTTTCCTCCAGTTCTATGCTGATGGAAATTCTGAACATCTTCTGATGTTGAAGGGAAGTAAGCATGATGTGTCTTTCATCTGCTGCATTAAGTTTCCTTGGCTGACCACTGCGTCTATGGTCCCCAATGTTGCTTCTTCCAAAGAGCTTACACAGCACAGCTTGAAACCCCAGTCTGCTTTGAAATATTTGCCTGGGAGAGACCTTGCCAATGCAATATAACTACCTTGTGTCTTGTTGCTGTTCTACCTTGTTGCTGTTCTACCTTGTGTCTTGCCATGGTGTATGACCTGTGTTATGAGACTGTCTTCTACATCCTCGCCTTAATAGCAGAGTTTGGCTGTTCCTCACCCAGTTTTAAGCCTTCTACACAGCTGTTTCTGTTTCACTAAATTAAACCTCCATATGATATTGGTGATTATTAGCACCTGCTTGGTATAATTAGCTAATCATACACCTGACTCCAATCATACGAAATCCCTGACTTTGTGTCTGGCTTAGTGAACATAGTGTGCAAGTGTAAGAACTGATGCTGGTTTGAAGCCAAAGGGTAGTCACACCAAATATTGATGTGATTTAGATTTTCTTCTGTTCACTCACTTTTCATTTTGTAAATTGGTAAAAATAAACAAACAATTAAAATATATATCTTTGATCGCATTTCTTCACACCTGCCCAAAACCTTTGCACAGTACTATATGTGTAGCCAGATGCTGGGCAACATGAAAAAGGAGAGAATGTCATCTGTTGCTGCATTATTTCCTCCAACCAGGGGAAGAGCAAAGCGAAACCAACCCATAGACTTCTATGCAGAGCACGGTGAATTATGGAAGTTGTAGATCGAGACAGCAGCCATACAATGGGGCCAGTTAACTCTTTACAGAACAGTTGCACTGAGAAGCGGGGGGGGGGGGGGGGGGGGACTGCCTGGGAAAACTTTACTTTCTTGTTGCCAGGGACTCAGGGAATGCAAATCTGTATCCAGGGATGGCTGGTGCCAGGCCAGGTCAGGAAAGATCGGTCAGAAGGCCCAGGAGGTGAGAGAAAGAGTCACCCTTGTTTCACAATACAGACTGCTGTGATTGAGTCATGATATTGTCATAGAGGGACTGGCGATACTTCTCACCAGTAGCTTCCTATAGCAAGTCTTCGGAAACAAACACCTCAGGGAGGAAGAGAGAGAGTGCACAGGGACCCCCATTTTTATTGCAAGCGTCTAGCGCAGGGATATGCCATTAGCGGACCTCCAGCTGTTGCAGAACTACAAGTCCCATGAGGCATAGAAAGATTTTGACAGCCACAAGCATGACACCCAGAAGCAGAGGCATGATAGGACTTGTAGTTTTGCAACAGCTGGAGGTCTGCTAATTGCATATCCCTGATCTAGCGGAATCACAGGGACCAGTGAGAGGGCTCATTGCCCAATATAAGTCTTGTTAGAAGGACCTGAGTTATTTGAGACAGGACATTCAGCATACCACATCTGTGCTTCATCTACTATGCACTTACAACCCCCCTCAATGAATACTGCTTTTGTGCCTTACCTGTTGCATCTTTACTATCCGATACTGTATGCATGCTGGTTTATTGAGACTAAGTGCACCAATGATTCTTACAGGGACCCAATGATAGCCAGCAGAAGAACTACTTAAGTGACTGCCCCTCCCTTTGAATCACCCTACATATCCCTCCTTTCCCTTTCCATTACCACTATTTTCCAAAGGACAATGTATACCAGTCAGTCTAGGCCTAGCCATTTACACAATTTGGCAGTATAGTCTTGTATTTGGTAGTTAAAGCTTTATTACTGCCCATCGCACCACTTACGGTGGCATTGCTACTGTTTATGCTGATCTGGGAGCCAAGTTTTACTTTTGCACTTAGTCCTTAACACTTAACATTATGTATGCTATTATTGTTACCATCATTGTTGAGGCTGAGGTTCTTGAGGAGTTTGAGACAAACAAGGGACACATTCTATTTAGAGGAGTAGCGCTACATACAGTATGTATTTATTTTCATCTGACTTCAATCCCCCAGGACAGAATGAGCATTTGTAAAATTTGCTGTCCCCTCAAAATAACTCGACACACAGCTATTAATGTCTAAACCGCTGGCAACAAAAGTGAGTACACCCCTAAGTGAAAATGTCCGAATTGGGCCCAAAGTGACAATATTTGTGTGACCACCATCATTTTCCAGCACTGCCTTAACCCTCTTGAGCATGGAGTTTACCAGAGCTTTACAGGTTGCCACTAGAGTCCTCTTCCACTCCTCAATGATGACATCACGGAGCTAGTGGATGTTAGAGACCTTGTGCTCCTCCACCTTCCGTTTGAGGATGCCCCACAGATTCTCAATAGGGTTTAGGTCTGGAAACATGCTTGGCTAGTCCATCACCTTTACCTTCAGCTTTTTTAGCAAGCCAGTGGTCGTCTTGGAGGTGTGTTTGGGGTCGTTATGTTGGAAAACTGCCCTGCGGCCCAGTCTCCGAAGAGATGGGATCATGCTCTGCCTCAGTATGTCACAGTACATCCTGGCATTCATGGTTCCCTCAATGAACTGAAGCTCCCCAGTGCCGGCAGCACTCATGCAGCCCCAGACCATGACACTCCCACCCTCATGCTTGACTGTAGGCAAGACACACTTGTCTTTGTACTCCACACACAATTGACACCATCTGAACCAAATAAGTTTATCTTGGTCTCATCAGACTACAGGACATGGTTCCAGTAATCCATGTCTTTAGTCTGCTAGTCTTCAGCAAACTGTTTGTGGGCTTTCTTGTGCATCATCTTTAGAAGAGCCTTCCTTTTGGGATGACAGCCATGCAGACCAATTTGATGCATTGTGCGGCGTATGGTCTGAGCACTGACAGGCTGACCCACCCACCCCTTCAACCTGTGCAGCAATGCTGGCAGCACTCATACGTCTATTTCCCAAAGACAACCTCTGGATATGATGCTGAGCATGTGCACTCAACTTCTTTGATCGACCATGGCGAGGCCTGTTCTGAGTGTAACCTGTCCTGTTTAACCGCTGTATGGTCTTGGACACCATGCTGCAGCTCAGTTTCAGGTTCTTGGCAATCTTCTTATAGCCTAGGCCGTCTTTATGTAGAGCAACAATTCTTTTTTTTCAGATCCTCAGAGAGTTCTTTGCCATGAGGTGCCATGTTGAACTTCCAGTGACCAGTATGAGAAAGTGAGAGCGATAACCCCAATTTAAACACACCTGCTCCCCATTCACACCTGAGACCTTGTAACACTAAGGAGTCACATGACACAGGGGAGGGAAAATGGTTAATTGGGCGCAATTTGGAAATTTTCACTTAGGAGTGTACTCACTTTTGTTGGCAGTGGTTTAGACAATAATAGCTGTGTTGAGTTATTTTGAGGGGACAGCAAATTTACAGTTATACAAGCTGTACACTCACTACATTACATTGCAGCAAAGTGTCATTTCTTCAGTGTTGTCATATGAAAAGATATAATAAAATATTTTCAAAAATGTGAGGGGTGTACTCACTGTTGTGAGATACTGTATGTTTGTGAAACATCAAAAAACATAAATGTGTTGACAGTCCACTTCTAAGTGTTTGAATTCTGATCTATGATCTTCCAATATTTTTTGACTTCCATGATGTGTAAAAAACACCTTGTGCTGCACACCTAGTCACCTCTAGCAGCTCATCTCCATTTTTGTCCGATAAAATGTCGCATTTGCCTGTCCCCTTGGGGGATATAATAGATATTCTTACACAATGCGGCACTCCACTCCATGTAATCTGAGAAAATATACTCCAAGCAATATGGAATTAATACCCACAAATACCCACAAATCAAAAGATAAAAAATGCATAGTGCTTTCCATAAGGCTCCATTTCCACTAGTGTGACTTGTCATGCAACTTTGAACACATGAATTCGCATGACGTCACAGCGCATTGATTTCAATGTCACCCATTCAAATCAGTGCGACTTAGAAAAGTCACATTAGTGGGAACAGAAAGATATCACTGTTTAGTAATATAAAATTTGAAATTACACTCACCTGAAAAGTGCACTACTGCTGGGGGCAATAAACATGAAGGCTGCAGCACCCCCATATTTTTAGAGCCCCCCACTCTCAAACTACCCACACCAGTTCCTGTCATATATTAGTTGGCGTGGTTGCTCATGACCCCCCCCCCCCCCTTCCCACCCACACAGCCACATCATTCATTCACAGGGATCTGTGAATGAAAAAACTACAAGTCCCATATTCCACCTTGGCAATGACATCATTGCACTTGTAGTTCATTGATACTTCCTCCAGCCCTGTAACTGATGGTCTGTACCGAAGTGACCAAACTGATCATGGTGACAATGCTTTGCAAGATCCAAATAATAATAACACAAAAATAAATTTTTGCAATATGGGTGCATATATTAATTTTTTTCAAAAGGTGGAATTAGCCTTTGAATTGGAGAGCAAAGCAGCAAGTTTACTTATCTGCCACCCCTCAACAGAACCTTATACTCATTCTAACAATTGGCCACTGGAAGCAAAGAGAAATAAGGCCTCATTCAGACGAGGTGGACTCCATCGCTACGGAGTCCGCCAGCTCCCGCCAGCTCAGCGGGAGATCTCTCCGTTGATCTCCGCTGAGCTGGCGGATGACAGGTCCCTCTCTGCTCACTGAGCAGGGAGGGGCTTGTCCAGCGCCGCTGTCTCCTATGGAGAGATCGGACGAAAACGGACAGCATGTCCGTTTTCATCAGATCTCACCCAATACGATCCGCCATGGACGGATGGGGACGTATCGCCATACGTCTGATTTTAGCGGATCGGATGTCAGCGGACATGTCACCGCTGACATCCGACGCTCCATAGAGATATATGGAGCGGCTGTTCAGGTCCACCAAAAAAACTGACAGGCGGACCTGAATGGTCCGACCGTGTGAAATGGGCCTAAAGTTGATAAAAAAAAAAAGTTTTAAATAAAATAAATAACATTTAAAAAAAAATGAAAGCGCCGTCACCCCCCCCCCCCCCCTGCAAATGCGAGCACAAACTTAAGTCCCGCACGCATATGTAAACAGCGATTGCACCATACATGTAAGGTATCGCCATGAACGTCAGAGTGAGAGCAATAATTTTCCCTCCAGACCTCCTGTGTAACTCTAAACTAATAACCTGTAAAGGCTTTTAAAACGTCGCCTATTGAGATTTTTTTTTAACAGAGATGTTTTATTGGAAGACAAAATAGGATTACAGTAACACATGCAGAAGAAATCACAATCAGACAGTTACAGCAGACTTAATAAGGTTAAGCAATATACCCGAGTTACAAGCATATCTCGCAACTTCCCACAGTAGGGAGGGTAACCAGGCCCCATCTTCAACAAGGGTAATTAATCAGCATGTTTATTGTAGATTCCCTAACCAGATTACTAAACCGGAAGATAGACAGGTGAATCACATTTTTTGGGGGGGGATGGGCAAAAGAAAAAGGAAGGCATGTTCGAGTGTTTAACCATGTGAGCCCACTGGCGGACTACCTCAACCATTAGCATCAATCCAACCCGACCAAATCTTATCAAACTTCGCTGGGCACTGTCTGCTCTCATAAGTAAGTCTGTAAAGGGGCAGCACTGAGTTGACAGTAGTAGTCCAGGATTCCAGTCTAGGCGGGTCCCTCGACTTCCATTTGAGAAGAATTTCACGTCTAGCATAGAACAGGGAGAAAGTCAGAAAAAGTTTGGTGTATCTGTCCCCTAGATTTTCGTCCAAGTGGCTCAGGAGAAGGGTCAGGGGGTCTAAGGGGACCTTGAGGCCGGAAACCGTGTGCAAAGTGTCCACCACCTGTGTCCAGAAAGGCTGGATCTCCTGGCACGACCAAGCCATGTGCCAGAAGGAGCCAAGCTCACGTCTACACCTAGGGCAGAGGGGGTCCCTATCCGGAAATATTCGGGCCAACCGTAGCGGGGTGAAGTAGGCCCTGTGCAAAAACTTGAGCTGTATAAATCTGTCTCTAGCTGCTATTAGGGTCAGTATATACGTGGACACACAATCCTCCCAGGTCTCGTCATCAAGATCGGGCAAGTCAGCCTGCCACTTCAGAATGGTTTTGGTCAACTTGGTGTCGTAGGCTACCGTCAGGTAGAGGTACAGGGAGGAGAGGGGCCGTCCAATTGCACTGGAAGTCAGGAGGCGCTCGACGGAATCCGACTCCATCGTTAGTACGTCCGGGAATTGGGTAGCGAATGCATGCTTCAGCTGCCAATAGCGGAATGACCACCTCGCCGGGAGCGAATAAAGGGCCTTCATATCTTGGAAGCTCATAAGTTTGCCCTTCCTGACTATATGTTTCAGGGTCGTTATTCCTTTCCCAGCCCACACTGAGGGATCTGGTAGGGAGTGGAAGTGAGGCAGGGTAGGGTTGCCCCAGAGGGGCGTATGAGGGGAAACATGAGAGGGTTTTGCGTAAATGACTCTGGCTTCGTGCCAGGCTCTAATCGTGGTCTTCATGGGGGTAGTAACAGAGGGGGCGGCCCGTTCACCTCGAAATGCAAGATTGCTAAGAGCAGCATACGACCCGAGCATAGCAGCCTCCAACCTAACCGCCGGATTCAGTCTGGGCTGGGAGAACCACCAACGGACAGTGACCAAAACGGCTGCCCAATAATAAATTTGAAAGTTGGGAAGCGCCAAACCACCACCAGAAAGGGGGAGATGGAGTGTCCGCTTCGCCACCCTGGGAGTCTTCCCGGCCCAGATGAAAGTCCCCAACTGCCCCTCCAGCTTCCGGAAAAATACCTTGGGGATGTGGACGGGGTGTTCCTAAAAAAGTACAGGAACTTGGGCAGTAGCACCATTTTGAGGAGGTTAACCCGGCCCACTGGAGTCAGGGGAAGAGAGCGCCACGCCGCACATTTGATTGTGACCTGCTGCATAAGAGGGTGGATATTACGGGCCATATACTTCCCCAAGTTCGCTGTGACCCTTATCCCCAAATATTTAATTTCCGCCACCCAATTAAGTCGCGTCTAGGAGTTGGACATGATGGGGGAAAGATGGAGCGAGAACAGTTCAGATTTGTCCCAATTGATGCATACCCCCGAAAAACCACTAAATCGGTCAAATTGGGCCAAGACTCTATCAAGGGAAGCAGAAGAGTCTGCCAAGTATAGCAAGGCGTCATCTGCTAAAGGGAGATTTTTTCATGGAGAGTCCCAAACTGTATACCTCTTATCTCAGCATCCGCCCTGATAAGGGCAGCCAGGGGCTCTATCGCCAGGACGAACAGGCTCGGGGATAGGGGACAGCCCTGACGCGTGCCAGGACCCAGCAGGAACGGTTCCGAGAGACACGCATTGGTGTACACCCTGGCCTGGGGAGCCACATAGAGTAGTTTCACCCATGAGATAAAGTTGTTACCAAAACCGAATTTAGAAAGAACCGCCCACAAGTACCTCCACTCAACAGAGTCGAAGGCCTTCTCAGCTTCCAGAGAGGCCACGAGACTCTGCCCCACCCCATCCGCCCTAGCTATGTGGGTAAATAATCTTCTGACTAGTGCCGTGATGACCCTATTTCTTTTTCGTACATCACGGGACACAGAGCGACTTAGTCATTACTAATGGGTTATATAGATACCTTCAGGTGCTGGCACTGGCAACTTCCAAAACCGGAAGTACCCTCCCCTATATAAGCCCCTCCCATCCGGGAGCACCTCAGTTTTTTGCCAGTGTCTAAGGTGTTGGCCAAAGAGTAACATGTGTTTTCACTGGGCTTGCGTACAGGTTCTTTTACGGGCCTTAGTAAGCTGTTCCGGATCCGACCAAAAAAGCTTCATAGCTAAACGGTCGGTACCCGGGCCTTGCAGCAGAAGAGCAAGGTTTTGCCTGTAATGCCTCTCTTAGGAGGGCTGGACCCTGGGATCCAGAGCTCTGGTCATACCCACGACCAAGATGTTGTCTGTGCAGGGTGCTATACAGGTCCAGGGGAGTGGAATCCTTGGGAACCCGGTCCCTGAAGGTTTAATTACAATGCCTGCCGTGATAGGTGAAGTTTGGGCTTCTGTGGACCAAACAAAGTCCTGCGGCGGGGAACAGGTAAGTGAGGGCCCCCAGGAACTTGGTTCTATTGGGGGACCCCCAAGCCTAATTTGTCTTTCTGTCTGTTACCTAACGGTATTCCCGCTAATATCTGTGTATGCCTGTAACTACTGGAAAATGTAAAATTTTAATAGTAGTCAAGAAAAAGGGAGACTGCGGTACCTGTGTTAAACCACTAGAGGCCGCTGTGGTCCATTTTTCTTGTCATAGGGATCTTTGGCTTTTTCAAGTCAAAAGATCCAGGCAGTTGGTAAGTTTCTCTGCGGGAATCCACTTCCTCTGCCCTGTTGCTGCGCTCATCCACCGCACAGGCCCTTCGGCAAAAAGGGCCCTGGCTCCTAGTCCCTGCTTGATTTCAAAAAAGAGCGCCAAAGGTGCACGGACGCGTGCACGCGCCTCCTATGAAGGAAGAGGGGCGGGGCGGGTGGATGACGCTCGATGCGCGCCGCGGCGCTTCTGCGCATGCGCAGGCGTCCCAGCATGGATAAAAGACACAGTACAAGTGTCAGCTGGATGCAAACAGAGCTAGCAACAAAACGGTGGCACACAGAGGCGGTTGATGCAGGCATCCCCATAGAAAGGCACTTTAGTGGACACCAGCTGGTATATAGCAGCAACTGTGTTAGACTATTACCAGAAAAATTGGTGTATGACGACGGGAATACCTCAGCTTTGTGCTTAAAGGATATGTCGTCCAGACGCTCCGGAAATAAGTCTTCCAGGAAGCCAAAGGGGTCTCCATCGGGCTCTGAGGATTTTGGGCATGCTTGTACTGCACCAATCTCCCCTGAAAATTCAGAGGTCAGTAGCCGTAGGAACCCCGCAGGAGTACCTGGTGCTGCGGCTGTCCCCAGTCCACCTGCTCCTGTATATATAACAGAGGAGGTTTTTTCCTCAACTCTGGGAGGATTGGAAGAGAGATTAACAGCATTGATCGCTGCTTCCCTGTCACAGGGAAAGCGCGTCCGATCTCCGTCTCCTCCTTCAGAGTGCCTGTTAGTGGAGGAACAGTCCCACACAGAGATCGACCTACCTGAAGGGGATCAGGATGAGGTTGATTTGGTTATAGAGGAATCAACAGTGGAAGAACCTTTCTCAGCATCTCAGGCTGAAAGATTATGGGTTCAGTCTCTGACTAACATGGTCCGATCAGCATTTAAAATGCCTCTGGCGGAACCATCAACCACTACGGTTTCCTCGCTGGGGTCGCTGAAAGCTCCCCAGGCTGTCTGTTCCTTCCCAATCCACCCTTTATTGGAAGGGCTTATTTACCAGGATTGGGAGCATCCTGATAAAATATTTACTCCCCCCAAGAGATTTCCAGTGATCTATCCCATGGAGGATAAGTTCATAAAAAAATGGAGGGTCCCTACAGTGGACGCAGCCATCTCTTGTGTGAATAAATCACTGACATGTCCAGTAGATAATGTTCCAATGTTCAAAGACCCAATAGATAAAAAATTGGAGTCTTTACTAAAATCTGCTTTCTCTACAGCAAGCATGGTGACAAAACCTGCAGTAGCAGCGATTGGAGTCTGCCAAGCAATGAAAGATCAGTTGAAACAAGTCTTAAGGGACTTACCAGATCAGCAGGCTCTTGCCCTAGCTGACCTGCCTAGAGCCTTGTGTTTTGCGGTGGACGCCATAAAGGATACAATCCAACAGGCCTCCCGCTTTACGCTGTCTGTAGTACATATGCGTAGGCTTCTGTGGCTCAAAAACTGGTCTGCTGAAGCTCCCTGTAAGAAATTGCTGATTAGCTTCCCATTTCATGGAGAACGCTTATTTGGAGAAGATCTGGACAAGTATATCCAGAAAATTTCTGCCGGTAAAAGTACACTCTTGCCGGTTAAGAACAAGAGTAGAAGTCCTTCTTTTAAGAGGCCTACTTCTCCAGTCCCTGGCACATCGGCTGTGAAACAGTTCCGACGGCCTCCGCGGTCAAATTCAGGGGGCAGAAATCAGGGACAATCACAGGGTAACAAGAAACCCTGGGTCAAGAGAGGTACAAAACCTCCCCCCAAGTCATGAAGGGTTGCCCCCACCCAGTCGGGTGGGGGGAAGACTTCAGTTGTTCACAGAGACCTGGCGGGACACCATCAGAGACAGATGGGTGATCTCCGCAGTAAGTCTGGGATACAAGCTGGAGTTAAAAGACACTCCTCCTGCTCATTTTATGAGGTCAAACGTGCCAAGCGATCCCCAGAAGAGAGGATCCCTCCTTCTGGCACTAGAACAACTATTGCTCCAAGGTGTAATCATGAAGGTTCCCTTGGAAGAAAGCGGGTTCGGGTTTTACTCGAACCTTTTCACAGTCCCTAAACCAAATGGGGACGTGAGGCCCATATTAAATCTAAAAGGGCTAAACAAGTTCCTACATATCAGGACTTTTCGGATGGAGTCGATCCGATCGGTGACCACCGCCCTACAAGGGCAGGAATGGTTAGCCTCGATCG
Organism: Rana muscosa; assembly: GCA_029206835.1. Taxonomy (NCBI): domain Eukaryota; kingdom Metazoa; phylum Chordata; class Amphibia; order Anura; family Ranidae; genus Rana; species Rana muscosa. Next base: position 40,807,768 of record CM055124.1, on the reverse strand, counting down.
ACATAAAGGATGCTTATCTGCATATTCCCATCTTTCCGGCCCACCAGAAATTTCTACGCTTTGTAGTAGAAGGGCGCCATTTTCAGTTCAGAGCCTTACCTTTCGGTCTGGCCACAGCACCACGAGTGTTCGCAAAAATTCTGGCCCCACTGTTGGCCAATCTAAGAACACGGGGTGTAACGATAATGGCATATTTAGACGACCTGCTACTAATAGACCACTCAGTGGAAAAACTGGAAGTAGCTATTCACGAGACAATCAAGTATCTGGAATATCACGGTTGGATTATCAACCGAGACAAGTCAGCTCTAAGACCAGTCAAAAGTCTGGAATACTTGGGGCTAAGGCTGGATTCAAATCAGAGAAAGATTTTCTTACCTCCAGAGAAGGTGTCGTCTTTGAAAGATTTGACCCACTTAGTGGGTACAAAAAGAAAACCATCCATACGCCTGTGCATGAGGCTGCTGGGAAAAATGGTGGCTTCATTCGAAGCAGTACCCTACGGTCAATTCCATTCAAGGAACTTGCAGAGGGCCATACTGTCAGCCTGGAACAAAAAAGTTCAGGCTTTAGACTTACCAATGTCCCTGTCCCCTTCCGTTCGCAAGAGCCTCCATTGGTGGTTGGTGCCCCAGAATCTGGAAAAAGGGAAACCCTTCAGTCCGGTTTCTTGGAAGGTGGTCACTACAGATGCCAGCCTCATAGGCTGGGGGGCAGTACTGGAGCAATGGTCTCTCCAGGGCAAGTGGTCAGAAGCAGAGAAGGCCCTGCCCATCAATCTCTTAGAGATACGAGCAGCCCGGTATGCCCTAGTAGCATGGACATCCAAACTCCAAGGGTCCCCTGTCAGAATTCAATCAGACAATGCCACAGCAGTGGCATATATCAATCACCAGGGTGGCACCAGGAGTCGTGCAGCCCAGAGGGAAGCGAATTGCATCCTGGAATGGGCAGAAAGATATGTCCCAGCCATATCCGCGGTTTTCATCCCAGGAGTGGAGAATTGGAGAGCGGACTTTTTAAGTCGCCAGCAATTATGCCCGGGGGAATGGTCTCTTCACCCCGAGGTTTTCCAGGCAATATGCCAGCGGTGGGGAACACCGGATGTAGATCTGCTAGCATCCAGATTCAACGCAAAGGTGGACAGATTTGTGTCTCTCACAAGGGATCCCCTAGCTTGCGGCTCGGATGCCCTAGTGTTCCCTTGGGATCAGTTCAAGCTGATATATGCATTCCCACCGCCACAATTGTTACCGCGATTAATCCGCAGAATCCGGGTAGAAAAGAAACCGGTGATTCTGGTGGCTCCAGCGTGGCCCTGAAGGGCATGGTACGCGGAGATTGTAAAAATGTCAGTGGGGAGTCCTTGGACCCTCCCACATCGTCCGGACCTGCTTTCGCAAGGTCCGATATACCACCCTTCCTTACAAGCCCTAGGTTTGACGGCCTGGCTATTGAAGCCCACATTCTAAAAAAGAGAGGTCTCTCTAATCCTGTGGTATCTACCATGATCAATGCCAGGAAGCCGGTATCCAGGCAGATCTATTATAGGATCTGGAAGGCGTACATCGCGTGGTGTGAGGCCAAGAAATGGCATCCACGTAAGTACGTAATAGGTAGGATTCTGGACTTCCTACAGTGGGCTGTGGATAGGAAGCTTGCCTTGAGTACTATCAAGGGTCAGATTTCGGCCTTGTCAATATTTTTTCAAAGGCCCTTGGCTTCGCATTCACTAGTCAAAGCTTTCATACAAGGAGTGATGCGTATTAGCCCTCCGGTTAGTATTCCCATATGTCCATGGGACTTAAACCTGGTTCTGTCGGTTCTACAGAAACAACCATTTGAACGATTGCAGCACATTTCCTTGGTTCTTCTCACCAGGAAATTGATTTTCTTAGTAGCCATTTGTTAGGCTAAAAGAGTGTCGGAATTAGCCGCCTTGTCCTGTAAGGAACCATATCTGGTTGTCCATAAGGACAGAGTAGTATTACGTCCTCATCCAGCCTTTCTTCCTAAGGTGGTATCGAGGTTTCATTTGAACCAAGATGTGGTTCTTCCTTCCTTTTTCCCCAAACCTAGTTCGGTAGAGGAAAAGTTATTGCATTCTTTGGATGTAGTAAGAGCAGTTAAAGCTTATCTAAAAGCCACTGCTCAGATTCGTAGAACGGATACTTTGTTTGTTCTGCCGGAAGGCCCCAGAAAGGGTCAGGCAGCATCAAAATCTACTTTAGCCAAGTGGATTCGACAGGTCATAATACAAGCCTATGGCTTGAGAAGGAGACCGCCTCCGTTCAAAGTTAGGGCGCACTCCACAAGAGCAGTTGGAACTTCATGGGCAGTGCATCACCAGGCATCCCTGGCTCAAGTCTGTAAGGCCGCAACATGGTCTTCAGTACACACGTTTACTAGATTCTACCAGGTAGACGTTAGAAGTCAGGAGGATGTCGCCTTTGGGCGCAGTGTGTTGCAGGCCGCAAAAGATCCTCATGCCTGATGGCGCCCAGCTTATGTATAGTGTATCCCTCCCCTCATTTGGCATTGCTTTGGGACGTCCCATTAGTAATGACTAAGTCGCTCTGTGTCCCGTGATGTACGAAAAAGAAAAAGGGATTTTTATAACAGCTTACCTGTAAAATCCTTTTCTTGGAGTACATCACGGGACACAGAGCTCCCACCCCTCTTTTTGGGACACTTATTGCTTTGCTACAAAACTGAGGTGCTCCCGGATGGGAGGGGCTTATATAGGGGAGGGTACTTCCGGTTTTGGAAGTTGCCAGTGCCAGCACCTGAGGGTATCTATATAACCCATTAGTAATGACTAAGTCGCTCTGTGTCCCGTGATGTACTCCAAGAAAAGGATTTTACAGGTAAGCTGTTATAAAAATCCCTTTTTAATCTATTCGCCAGAACCTTGGCCAGTAATTTAGCGTCAACATTTAACAGCGAGATTGGCCTATAGGAGGGGCACAAAGAAGGGTCTTTACCTGGCTTCGGGATAACAATAATGACCGCATCACTCATGGAGTGCGGACAGTATGCAGTTGTCCAGCAGCCGTCAGCATTGTATGAAGTCTAGGGGCCAGGGTGTCAGGGTATTGTTTGTAGAGCTCTACAGGAATCCCGTCAGGGCCAGGTGTCTTGCCCGGTTGCATAGACTTAAGAGCTTTAGGTATCTCGTCCAGGGAGATAGGCCTGTCCAGGCCATCCCTGTATTTGTCTGTCAGGACAGGAACGTCAACCTCGTCAAGGTAGCTAACCAGTTCGTCATCCCTGAACGTCACTTTGGAAGTGTAAAGCGATTAGTAATAATCGACAAAACATTTGTTGATCTCTTCAGAGGTGTAAAGGAGATCACCATTAGGTCCTAGGATGTGGGGAACGCTGAACCCACCTGAGTGCTCCCTGGAGAGCCAAGCAAGGAGCCTACCAGATCTCTCACCCTGTTCGAATATACGATGGGATTGAGCGAGAAGCCTCTTCTGAGTCAGGGACGTCCGGATGGAGAGAGCCTCTCTGGTCATAGTCTGAAGTCTGATGTAGTCTTGGGGGTCACGCGTTCGAATGAAAAGCGCCTCCTGGGTACTAGCTGCCGTTTCGGCATCAACCAGAGCAGACTGTCTGTCCCTCCTAATCCTAGCTATGATGGCCTGATACTGACCCCTCGTAAATGCCTTGAAGGCGTCCCACACCTCCATGGGCGAGGAAGAGTCCGGGTTAAATGCCCAAAACTCCCCCATCGCCCTGGAAAACCGGGAGTCCACATCCTGGTCTGAGATCCAAAACCGCGATAGCCGCCAGAGCCTGCTCGGGGACCCCGGGTTACCCACACACACCAACAGTGGAGCATGGTCTGAAATACCTCTAGGCAGTATCCTAACGTCCCTGACCTTGGACAGGGTCGATTGACCAGCGAAGGCTAAATCAATTTGGGAGAAGGAACCATGTGAAGCAGAGTGGCAGGTGTAGGCCCGCGCCTGAGGGTGTCTCCACTTCCAGACATCTGTCAAGCTGTAGGTTACTGCCCAGGTTGACAACCCAGGGCTGAGGGGACCCGTACCCGCCAGTATGTCAACACTCAGATGAGGGGCCATATCGAAATCCCCCAGCACCATCATGTGGTCTGCGGCAAAACCAGCCAAGATAGCTGTTATTTTATTCAACATCGTCAGCAAAGCCGGGGGAGGCAGGTATAAGCCCACAATAGACCAAGTCTGAGATAGGATTCTAGCATGAAGAATGACATAACGGCCGTCCGGGTCCAGCGCCAGGTCAAGGAGCTTAAACGGCAGTGATTTATTAACCAGGATGCTCACCCCTCTAGCAAAAGGTAGAGTAGGTAGCATGGTAGTGGCTGCCCACCCACGGTTTCTTGAGGGCTAGGGTTCTACTACCCACCAGGTGGGTCTCTTGAAGAATACATATGTGGGGACTATGTGATTTTATGAATTGAAACACCAGTGACCTCTTGACCGGAGAGTTGAGGCCCCTGGTGTTCCAAGACAGAATATTAAGAGCCGACATGGAGGCCAAATTTTTAAGGGGGAAATAGGATTCGGTAGTGAGAAGCTCAGGCGACCTGGCGGTGAAGTCCGGGGCGGGACAAGGACAGAATCCCGCACCACAATGAAAATAAACCAGTACAGTGTGTCAAATAGTGCATAAGCAATAAAACATCTAAACTTAAAACAAAATTAACAAAAAACAAAACCAAGAAAGCCCAAAAAGGGCAATAACCCCCCCCCCCCCAGCCTGTTCTTTTCCCCAAAACTGGGAAGAGCTTCCATTCCCCAAACCCAACTCAGCACACGGGCTGCAAAATGGGGGATAAGGCCAAGAGGCGAGCTGGAGCCCACCATATCTTAAACGGGGGTGTCCAAGTGAGCACGTCCTCCCTCCTCCGCCGACTCCTCCTTCAAATCAAAAGAAGCAGTGGGGCTGCATGAATTAGATAAGGGTGAGTCAAGGGGTAAAAGTCTCCATGGACCCCACTGCAGGATAAGCGACATCCAACGGGTATACAAAGTCCCTGCGGGACAGGTGTTGGAAGCAGAACAATAAAAAAATGCTTAATAAAGTTTCACCTGAGCTTGTCAGGGGCCGAAAACTTGTGTGTTACTGTGACAGCAGGAAGGTAAAGTCACCTGGTTGCATCCAGGGGGGTAGATATATTTCGCCCAGATTCAGGCTTTACGCCGACTTGTACAACTAGGTGGAGAGTTGTATAAGGCTAGTGGGCTCATGGATGACTCATACCTCTAGGGAGAGTGTGGGGCGTCGTACAGACAGGGAGTTGATGAGGCCAGCTGAAGCTTGTCAGCTCATTTAGGCCTCTATAAAAACTCCCAGATTCATTAGGTGTTAGCTCATGCCTGGAACCAGACCTGTGTGGACTGTCTAGGGAGAGTGAACCCCTGTGCGGTGAGAAAAAGCCTGTGTGGCTATTTGCTTGGACATTTAAAACCAGGGACTTAGGGACTAGGACAGCACTAGGCTGATCCCAGTTGTTAGTTAGGAAACCTGTATGTTTAGTCAGAGGTCAACTTGACCAGGATTTATTTTGGTTATGTTTCTTTTGCCTTGCTGTGTTTTGTCACTGTAAATAGAAAATAAACCGCACCTTTTTGATTTTGAAAACCACAACCTCCGTTTGCTGGGCCTGTTTTGTGTGGGGAGCCCATCCCGGGGGTCACACACACCCGCTGCCGAGCTAACCCCCTCACAGTTGGTGGAGAACCAGTGGCAGTTTTTTTTAAGCCAGCATGGAGGAGATACTGAAGCAGCTGGCTCTAGCAAATGCCAATCAACAGCAGACAAATGCAGGTTTGCAAAAGAGCCTTGCAGCTCAACAGCAGAGCCTTGCAGCCCAGCAGCAGACAAACGCAACTTTGCAACAGAGTCTGGAGGCTCAGCAACGAGCCCAGCAGCAATCTGAGGCCCGCTTCATAGACCTGTTGCAGAAGCAAGAGCAGAGACTACAACAACAGATGGAAGCAGTAATGCAGCAACGTCCGCAGACCAGTGAGGAAAGCCGTCCCACTAATACCGCGTCCTTTGGGGTGAGTCGTTTATTGACAAAAATGACTGGAGAGGATGATCCAGAGGTATTTTTGACCACATTTGAAAGGACCGCTGAAAGAGAAAAGTGGCCTGAGGAGCAGTGGGCTGGACTGGTGGCTCCTCTGTTAACTGGTGAATCGCAGAAAGCTTACTATGACCTAGAGCCTAACCAAGCAAAAGACTATGTGATGCTAAAAGCTGAAATATTGGCAAGGCTGGGTGTCACCCAGGCTGTCCGGGCTCAGCGTGTGCATAACTGGACTTTCCAGCTTGGAAAACCCCCCAGGTCTCAAATGTATGATCTCATTCACCTGAGCAGAAAGTGGCTACAGCCAGAGACTTTGTCCGCACCAAAGATTGTGGAACGTGTTGTAATGGATCGGTTTTTGAGAGCTCTTCCTACTGCCATCCAAAAGTGGGTAAGCCATGGAGACCCAGAGACGGCCGATGGTCTTGTGGATCGTGTGGAGAAATACTTGGCTACAGAGAACCTGACGGCCTCTTCCAGAGACACTCGGACTTTCCACCCTAAGACCAGACCATCCCCAGGGGCGGATAAGAGGATTCCAAGGGGTGAAGGTGGAGAGAGTGAGAGGGTGGGAGCTCTACCCCAAGTTTGGCGAGAACAGCCTGGAAAATCAGCGGCTCAAGAGGCGGCAAGAAGGATCGTTTGCTACCGCTGCCGGCAAGCGGGACATATTGCAGCCAATTGCCCGGTTGTGGAGGAACCCATGCAGTGTGACTTTCTGACGGACCGACGTCAGTCGCTGTGTGCGACAGTCGCATGCACTGCCATTCGAGGAACTGAGAAACATTTATGCAAAATGTGTGTTAATGGTAGAAATGTTGTGGTATTGCTGGATTCAGGTAGCCTTGTGACCCTGATAAAGGCTGAGTTAGTTAAAACAGAGATCTCTGGGAATAGCAAGGTAGCTGTTATTTGTGTGCATGGGGACACCCGAGAGTATCCAGTGACTACAGTGTGTTTCGAGACCCCCAAAGGTACCCTCTCTCATCCAGTGGGCTTAGTATCTCAGTTACCGCATGACGCCATTGTGGGAAGGGATTTTCCGAAGTTCTGGGAACTGTGGGATGATCCTGAGCCCCTCACTGGTGCCCCTATGTACCAGGAATGTGATAGCCAGAACTCCCCTGAGAGTGGTGAGGACTCTCCGGAATTTCCCTTATCAGTATTGGCAGGGGAGACTCAAGAAACTGGAGAGGAGCCCACCTCCTCAGACGAAAACCTACCGTCTGTGGAGTTTTCTGATCTTGAGGTTCACAGGGAAAACTTTGCCACAGAACAGTTGAAAGACCCCGCCCTAATAAAGGCACGGGAAAACGTAGTGAAAATAGATGGCGAGTTAGTGAACCCAGATAATACCTGCACTTACCCATACTTCAGCGTAGAGAAGGACCTACTGTATCGGGTGGCAAAAAGGGCAGAAGAAACCGTTGAGCAGCTTGTGGTGCCCAAACCTTACAGGAAGTTGGTGTTGGAGTTGGCCCATGGGCACATTCTTGGAGGTCATCTGGGGACAGAGAAAACCCGAGAGAGGGTATTACAGAGATTCTATTGGCCGGGGGTGATGAAGGACGTAGAAAATTATTGTTCCTCCTGCCCTGTGAGTCAGAGGTTGGCCCCGATGCCACATTTCCGTAGCCCGCTGGTCCCTCTACCCATCATTGAGGTCCCGTTTGAGAGGATCGCCATGGATTTGGTAGGTCCTATAATCAAGTCCGCTAGGGGGCACCAGTACATATTAGTTATAATGGACTATGCCACCCGTTATCCAGAAGCGATCCCTCTCCGAAATACCTCGGCCAAAACCATAGCCAAAGAGCTATCTCTTGTTTTTAGCCGGGTGGGTATTTGTAAAGAACTGCTTACGGACCAAGGTACACCCTTTATGTCCCGGGTTATGAAAGAGCTGTGTAAATTGTTCAAAGTGACGCAATTGCGTACGTCTGTGTATCACCCCCAAACCGATGGGCTGGTTGAAAGATTCAACAAAACCCTAAAACAAATGTTGAAGAAAGTGGTGGATAGAGATGGAAAGGATTGGGACTGTTTACTTCCTTATTTGATGTTTGCTATTAGGGAGGTGCCCCAATCCTCTACGGGATTCTCCCCCTTTGAGTTACTGTATGGGAGACACCCAAGAGGGCTGTTGGATATTGCCAAGGAAACTTGGGAAAGTGAGAGTTCTCCCCACAGGAGTGTGATTGAGCATGTCGCCCTGATGCAAGATCGAATTGCACAGGTAATGCCCATCGTGAAGGAACATTTGGCCCAAGCGCAGTTGGCACAGCAGAGAGTGTACAACCGTGGAGCCAAGACCCGTACCTTTTCCCCGGGGGATAGGATATTGGTACTTGTCCCTACGGTTGAAAGTAAATTCCTTGCCAAATGGCAAGGCCCCTACGAGATAATGGAAAAAGTGAGCGAAGTGAATTACAAGGTCAGACAACCAGGAAGGCGAAAGCCCGAACAGATCTATCACGTTAATCTGTTGAAAGCCTGGAGGGATAGAGAGTCCCTAGTCCCAGACACTTGGTCACCAGCTCAAACTGGTTGCGTGATTCCTGAGGTTGGAATAGCAGCCACCTTGTCACAACCCCAACAACAGGAGGTTAAGGAGTTTGTGCTTCGCAATAAGGAGGTATTCTCTGAGCTGCCGGGACAAACATCTGGGGTAGAGCATGACATCATTACCCCGCCCGGTGAAAGGGTGAAGTTAAAACCCTATCGGATCCCAGAGGCTCGACGGGAGGCAATACGGGAGGAAGTACAGAAAATGCTGAACTTAGGGGTGATAGAGGAGTCCCAAAGTGATTGGTCTAGTCCCATCGTGTTGGTGCCTAAACCGGATGGGAGCTGGCGATTTTGTAACGATTTTCGTCAGTTGAACAAAGTTACAAAATTTGACACCTACCCCATGCCACGTATAGATGAGTTGATCGACCGGCTGGGAACAGCCCGATACATGACGACTCTTGACCTCACAAAAGGGTATTGGCAAATCCCCCTGGCCAAGTCGGCCAAAGAGAAAACCGCATTTGTAACCCCAGACGGGGCGTTCCAATATAAAAGAATGCCGTTCGGGTTACAGAATGCGCCGGCCACATTCCAGCGGAAAATGGACCAGATGCTGAGGCCCCATCGGAAGTATGCTGCGGCTTACCTGGATGACGTAATTGTCCATAGCACAGATTGGGCCTCACATCTGCCAAAAGTGCAAGCAGTCCTGGACTCTGTTCGGGAAGCGGGGTTTACGGCTAACCCCAAGAAGTGTACCATTGGGCAGGAGGAGGCCAAATATCTTGGGTACACCATTGGGAGGGGAGTAATAAAACCCCAACTCAACAAAGTCGAGGCCATCCAGAGTTGGCCACGTCCCAACAGCAAGAAGCAGGTACGAGCCTTTCTGGGAATCGCTGGGTATTATCGGCGATTCATTCCCCACTTTGCTTCTAAGGCTGTGCCCCTAACCAACCTGACGAAGGGGAAAGGGTCGGTCATGATTAAATGGACCCCCGAGGCTGAGGCAGCATTCCAATTCTTGAAACAAGCCTTATGTAGCCAGCCAGTGTTGTACTCACCCGACTTCTCTAAAGACTTTGTCGTACAAAGTGATGCGTCAGATGTGGGGTTAGGAGCAGTATTGTCCCAGGTCTGGAACGGGGAAGAGCACCCAGTCATTTACCTCAGCAGGAAGTTGAAGTCCCATGAGGTAAATTACGCCACCGTTGAAAAGGAGTGTTTAGCGGTGAAGTGGGCTCTAGATTCCCTTCGGTACTACCTGCTAGGTAGGCACTTTGACATGGTTACGGATCACGCTCCGTTAAAGTGGATGGCTCAAAACAAGGAAACAAATAGAAGAGTGAATAGGTGGTTCCTGGCCCTCCAGGAATTCAACTTCACAGTAAAGCATCGCCCTGGCGTTCAAATGGGGAATGTGGATGCTTTGTCTCGAGTACATGAATGCCTGATCGCTGGTGTTCCAACCCCGAGGTTAAAACAAGAGGGGGGGGGTATGTGACAGCAGGAAGGTAAAGTCACCTGGTTGCATCCAGGGGGGTAGATATATTTCGCCCAGATTCAGGCTTTACGCCGACTTGTACAACTAGGTGGAGAGTTGTATAAGGCTAGTGGGCTCATGGATGACTCATACCTCTAGGGAGAGTGTGGGGCGTCGTACAGACAGGGAGTTGATGAGGCCAGCTGAAGCTTGTCAGCTCATTTAGGCCTTTATAAAAACTCCCAGATTCATTAGGTGTTAGCTCATGCCTGGAACCAGACCTGTGTGGACTGTCTAGGGAGAGTGAACCCCTGTGCGGTGAGAAAAAGCCTGTGTGGCTATTTGCTTGGACATTTAAAACCAGGGACTTAGGGACTAGGACAGCACTAGGCTGATCCCAGTTGTTAGTTAGGAAACCTGTATGTTTAGTCAGAGGTCAACTTGACCAGGATTTATTTTGGTTATGTTTCTTTTGCCTTGCTGTGTTTTGTCACTGTAAATAGAAAATAAACCGCACCTTTTTGATTTTGAAAACCACAACCTCCGTTTGCTGGGCCTGTTTTGTGTGGGGAGCCCATCCCGGGGGTCACACACACCCGCTGCCGAGCTAACCCCCTCACAGTTACAAAAACAAAAAACAAAAAAAAACCACAAAAAAACAAACAAACCCCCCCCAAAGAACAAAAACCAAGAAGAAAACAAAATCCCCCCTCCTCCCCCAAGAACCCAAGACCCCAGGGCAGCAGTGCCGAGGGACCCCCACAGCAGAGTGAGCAGTCACGGGTTTCCAGATCCAGGAGGGGTGCAGCAGTTTAACAGTAACTTCAAGTGGGGGCACTGAAGTCAGTGAGCAAGGGGGGGGGGGGCAGAAAACAGCAAGTAGAGTGGGGGTCAACAGGCGGCCAAAGCAAGAGAAAAAAAAGGGGGGGCAAATCATTAATTTTAGGCAGGATCACCGCCGGAAGACCCAAAAGCAAACAGGGTGTAAAGTACTCACAGTTAGTGCAGTCAACGGTGTGGGGGCAAGGAATACAGCCAGGTCGAGACCTCAGCAGGGGAGTGGAAGAACCGAGATGTTTCACCGTCCTGGACTCGGAGCCTGGCCAGAAACAATACGCTGTACTTGATGCCTCGGGCCCTAAGAGCCCCCTTCACATGATTAAAGGACTTACGGAGCTTCTGGGTCTCAACGAAGTAGTCCGGGAAGATCATCAGCCGGACATTTTGATAGCGGAGGTCACCCTTCAATCTGGAAGCCCGGAGGACCTCATCCCGATCCCGGAAATTGAGGAGGCGAAGTATGAAGGTTCTCGGGGGGGTCCCGGGAGGGCCCGGCTTCGGCGGGACCCAATGCGCTCTTTCAGCAGTGTAGTGGGGTGAGAAGCGCGCTTCAGGGAGGAGGGAACGCAGCAGGGATTCAACAAAGGTCGTCGGGTCCCCCCCCAGCCCCCTCCGGGAGGCCGATGATTCGGAGGTTGTCCCTCCGGTTTCTGTTCTCGGCATCCTCCACTCTGTATTCCAGGGTCTTCACTCTAGTATGGAGGGAGCGGAGAGACGCCGAGTGCTCCATGGACTCATCCTCTACCAGCCCTATTCGTTGCTCTGTCTCCGTGACCCTGGAGCGGAGCTTATCAATGTCCTGACAGATGAGGCTGACATCCAGCTGCACCTCCTCTATTTTGGACGTAAGGGTGGACTGGCAGGTGGCAATAGCCGCCATCACCTCCGCTAGCCAGGGTGGCCTGGATTCAGGGGACTCCGCAGTAGTAGTCAGTGAGGCCATGAGGGGAGCGGGTCTGGCGCGCAGCTCCACGTGTAGGCCGGGAGGCGATGACGTGTCCTCCGGGATCGGGGGGAACTTCAGCGGTTTGCCCCTACCGGACCGTGTCCTGGAAGATCTCCGCCTCATCCAGGTGTCGCCAGGGAAGGAATCAGGGGTTATGCAGGCCGTGGAGCCGGGTAAGTAAAAAAAGGTCAGCGGAGCTCGTGGAGGATGCGACCGCTCACGTCGCCATCTTGGACACGCCCCGCCTATTGAAATTTTTAGGTATTGTAGTTTGGCGCCATTTCACAGGCATATGCAATTCTAAAGCGTGACATGTTAGGTATCTATTTACTCTGCATAACATCATCTTTAATACATTTTAGTGCACATAAAAACAATATAATGTCAAGTTTGTTGATAAAATATAAAAGTGTATTTTCTTCCCAAAAAATTTAGTTTGAAACACTGTTCTAAAATAAAATTGTAACACCCACCAGTTTATTCTCTAGGCTCTCTGTTTAAAAAATATATATTGTTTGGGGGGTCTAAGTAATTTTCTCGTAACCACTTGTCACCCAGGCCAATACTAACATTTCTCTCATACATTTTTTTTTTTTTAAGTATACAGTTTTTTATCTTTTGGAAAGGGTGGGAAAGTTATTCAGGTTTTGACTGCAGTTTGTGTTCCTGTTGGGAAGATTCACCCTCAATTTCTCATAGTGATCATTGTCTCAACTATGGAAAATCCAATATTTTACATTTGTCACATGAACATGAAGTTAGGGGAATGCTTCCGGGACACCTGTTCCAGTGATAACTGTCTAATAGGGCATTATTCTTAAATTTGGGAAGATTTCATTTTACTTTCTGTTTTGTCCCTGGGACAGAAAGTAAAAAAAAAAATGACAGGGCCTCTTACCATTCCTTACTTTATATATAATTAATGAAAAAAAAGGTTTGGCTTTAGATATATTTTAAAGTGGAACTTTAGTCAGAAAATTACGTCCCACTAAATCACTTTAGGCTGGACCCTTTTGCAGGTATAGATATGTAATTATTACAAATAAATACTTAAACAGTTTAAAATCCAGTAATACACTGTCTCAACCTGCTCTACACATGCTCAGTTGCTCTCGCTTTAGGCAATGTCCTAAAAATCAGCGCCATTAGAGGCCGATCGGCTGAAAGCCTAAAGATTTACTGCTGCTCATGGGCTCTGAGCTTCATCAAAATGGCAGCCTCCAGCAAGAAGAAACAGGAACAATGCTGGAGGCAATTTACAGCACACACTCATTTTGGTAGCATAATTATTAATGTGGAATGTATGTTCCTTGCTAAAGAATATTATATTTTATCAATTTGTTATAGGTAAAGTTCTGCCTTAAAATTTGCTAAGAACCTGTCAGTATTTGTGGTGGAGCTTGAAATATTTTAATATACCGATGTATATATACCCCGTATTTTGAGGATAAATTCAGGGGCTAAAAGTCATAGTCCCTCCTTATTTCCTCCTACTGGCTAGTAGTATACCTGTTGGAGTGCTCTTAAAAATAGGTTTTCTAATTTAAAAGGAAAGGGAAGTAATCTTCCAACAAATCCTTTGTGGGGGTCCCAAAAGGGGGTAATCCTGTGGTTCTGCAAGGGCAATGGTAGGGGCTCTGATCACTGTTGCAGCAATTCCAGGAGAAGCTAAAGACACATTGGGGGCAGAAGTCCTTCACAGCTCGTGGGTCCCAAAACATGGTGTAACACCTGCGCTCAGTATTGCCGGAACAGGCATACTTCTTGCCCCCCCCCCCCCCATTAAAAACTGACCTAGCATCCAGGCTTTCTAATCCTTTTCCTCCTCTTTCTAACACCGTTCCCTGGAACTTGCAGCCGTACAAAATTCTTCCTAAACAGGGGCTGCCTCCAGGGGTCTACACTCTATACCAGTGGTTCTCAACCTTTCTAGTGCCCGTGACCCCTTGATAAAATTTCCCAAGTTCTGGGGACCCCAAACAGTAAAATTATTTTCCAAGTGTGGGTTGTCAGCACCCAAGACAAGATAAGTAATTTGCGCCCCTAACCCATGGACAATTAGCGCTCCCTGAGTCCCTTCCACTCGTAAAGTATTAAAACCCCTTATGGTACATTTTAGGATGTACCACTCTTTTTGTTCTCCTTTCTTTCCCTTTTATCTCTCTATCCTAATTTCTTGTCCCCCCCCCCCCCCCCATCCCTCACTCTAGACGTCTTTCTTGTTCTTTCTCTTATTCTTTCTCTCCCTTTTTCTTTGCTACTCCCTCTCTTTTCCTTTCCACGTATTCTCTATTTTTTTTTCTTCCCTTACTCCTTGGTGGTGGGGGGGGGGGATGGGATGAGTGGCAATGCTGGGGGAGAGTTGGGATGAGTGGCAGTGCTGGGGAGAGTTCTGATCGGCCAACTTAGGTGCTCTTGATCAAGGTCATTTGCTGATCTGAGAACTGTAGTGGGGACTTTTAATGGGAACTATAATCACAGGTAGTGTTACTCACTGTGTCTCCGACTTTGTGGTGTCTTGTAGCAGTGACACCTCTACCGAAATCAGGAGATAGGGTCTCCTGCAGCCCCTCCCACTTCACATTCATCACCAGTCAGCTGACCTCTAGTTTCTGCCCCCCAGCCATGTCGTGAACTGACTGGGCGGCTGCAAAGAGGCTGAGTGGGCAGTGGCGGGCTACAGGGACAGTCCTGCTGGGCAGCCTCAAAAAGGCTGGGAGAGCGGTGCAGGCTTCAGGAACAGCCCAGGGTTTGGTGACTCCCTAGCAAATCATCATTCGACCCCCGAGGGGGTCCCGACCCCCAGGTTGAGAACCACTGCTCTATACAGTTCCATGCAGATCCCAGCAGCACACTATTCTCCTGACTCCATCTGCAGCTTTTCCCAGGCTGTATCCCCTCTTCTGGTGAGTTGGTGGGCAAATCTCACCATAGAGGTGGCTGCAGGTATGCAGCCTGTGCATACCTCCCAACTGTCCCTGATTTCGAGGGACTGTCCCTGATTTGAAACACTGTCCCTCTTGTCCCTCATTTTGGTCTGATCTATATAGTTGTATATAAAATGCACTTTTTATCTTTCAAAAAGTATTTCCCAGCACTAAACCTTTCATCCAATTTCTAAATTGCTACTTTTGTAAATTTCAAAAGCCAATATAAAGGAATTAGTAGTGTTTAACCACTTAACAACCAGCCACTGTACATATACGTCATCACTTTAAAGATGGATATCTCGGTAACGGCTGCAGCTGCGGCCACAACCGAGATATCCATCTCTTCAGTGGGCGGTTCTGTTTACGATAATGGTGGTCTCTGTGGCGGATTTGCCATGAGATCACCGTTATCGGCGGCGGGAAAGCTCCCCCCTCCTCCCGCGCCCTCCGCCGCTTACCGGAGCCGTCGGTAGTGGCGGAGGCGATCAGGTCCTTCTCCCTCTGTGGCATGGATACGAGTGAGGGGAAGATGGCCCCCACCCGTCTCCATACCATAGCAGGGCGGAGCTGACATCAAAATGTCAGCTCCGCCCATACGTCTTAAAGGGACATTTATTTTTTGAAATTTTTTCAAATGACATATTTTTTTATTTTATTGCATTTTAGTGTAAATATGAGATCTGAGGTCTTTTTGACCCCACATCTCATATTTAAGAGGACCTTTCATGCTTTTTTCTATTACAAGGGATGTTTACATTCCTTGTAATAGGAATAAAAGTGACCCATTTTTTTTTTTTTTAAACAGTGTAAAAGTAAATAAAATCAAGTAAAATAAATAAGAAAACAAAAAAAAAATTTTTTAAAGCGCCCCGTCCCGACGAGCTCGCGCGCAGAAGCGAACACATACGTGAGTAGCGCCCGCATATGAAAACGGTGTTCAAACCACACAAGTGAGGTATCGCCGCCATCAATTCTAGCCCTAGACCTCCTCTGTAACTCAAAAGATGCAACCTGTAGAATTTTTTAAACGTTGCCTATGAAGATTTTTAAGGGTAAAAGTTTGACGCCATTCCACGAGCGGGCGCAATTTTGAAGTGTGACATGTTGGGTATCAATTTACTCGGTGTAACATTATGTTTCACAATATAAAAAAAAATTGGGCTAACTTTACTGTTGTCTTATTTTTTAATTCAAAAAAGTGATTTTTTTTTCCAAAAAAAGTGCGCTTGTAAGACCGCTGCGCAAATACGATGTGACAAAAAGTATTGCAATGACTGCCATTTTATTCTCTAGGATGTTAGAAAAAAACTGTTTCAAACTTGTAAACACCGAGTATGAAAAGTGGTTAAAAAGTGGTTAAAAAAAAAAAAGCACTTGTGGGTTTACTTTTTTTTTTTTTATAGTTCTCCTTTAAGGGGGCGTGACAGGGGGTGTGTCCTATGTCTATATACTTTTGCTAATAGGTGTCCCTCGTTCCCATCTGAGAAAGCTGAGAGGTATGCAGCCTGTGACAATGTCTGTTTCTCTCCCTCCCCTCGTCCTTCTCAGAGGAATGCGGCAAGGGAGAGGAGCAGCAGCTGTGTACAGTGACAACATGCCCAGGCTACAGATATTTATTTATTCTATTTTGCAAAAAATAAATACAAATATTGGACTTTTTATTGTGTTCATTTGCACTAATTTTAATTCCAACGTGATGTTTTCTGAAAATATAACCTGGATAAACAGTGCCACTTTAATATCATGTAACATAAACATTTTGCAGAGACCATTCTATAGGTCCTCTGCTTCTAGAAAATAAAGAATATAATATTTTGGGGTTTCAAGTGTGCTTTAATGTAAAAAATGTGCACTTTAGCATGTACAGTATGTTAGTATTTAACCTTTACGCTGCACATGTTGCAATGTGAAAATGATAACAATTATCATCTATGGTGCAACTAAGTAGTAAATTAATACTTACGATAGACTCTGAGCTCATAGGAGACATCCTTTTCTGGTGTAGAGGGAGGCTGCAGTGCAGTAAAGCGGTAAGTCCCATCATCTGCAGATGTCAGATTATCCAGTCTCAGAGTTCCATTGTCATACATCTGACATCTTCCTCCATAACCAGAATTACACCCTGGAACCGAGGAAGGGAAACGTGCTGCTATCAGAGCGCCTTTAAAATACCATTGTAATACAAGTCCCGGATTGGAGATAGATTCATTTAAATAAATATATTTCCCAAGTGTTCCATTCACCACTTCTGTGTCAGATACAACACCTGCAGGAAAAACACACGATTACATATGTGTGGGTAATACAAATAAAGTGTAATAAAAGGTTGTATAAAAGATCTCCTCCTCAGATTTAGCACTGAAATCCAATCCTTTTTAGTTGTCTCTTCACCTGTAGTTTTTTTGTTTTTTGTTTAACCACTTAAGCCCCGGACCATTTCGGGCCATTAGGACCAGGCCTGTTTTTGGGATTCGGCACTGCGCTGCTTTAACTGTAAATTGTGCGGACATGCAATGTTGTACCCAAATGAAATTTGCGTCCTTTTCTTCCCACAAATAGAGCTTTCTTTTAATGGTATTTGATTGCCTCTGCGATTTTTATTTTTTGCGATATAAACAGAAAAAGACCGAAAATTTTGAAAAAAAATGATATTTTCTACTTTTTGTTATAAGAAAAATCGAATAAACTCAATTTTAGTCATACATTTAGGCCAAAATGTATTCAGCCACATGTCTTTAGTAAAAAAAATGTCAATAAGCGTATATTTATTGGTTTGCGCAAAAGTTATAGCGTTTACAAACTAGGGTACATTTTCTGAAATTTACACAGCTTTAAATTTATGACTGCCTATCTCATTTCTTGAGGTGCTAAAATGACAGGGCAGTACAAAACCCCCCCAAATGACCCCATTTTGGAAAGTAGACACCCGAAGGAAATTGCTGAGAGGCATGTTGAGCCCATTGAATATTTTTTTTTGTCCCAAGTGATTGAATAATGACAAAAAAAAAAAAAAAAATTACAAAAAGTTGTCACTAAATGATATATTGCTCACACATGCCATGGTTATATGTGGAATTGCACCCCAAAATACATTCTGCTGCTTCTCCTGAGTACGGGGATACCACATGTGTGGGACTTTTTAGGAGCCTAGCCACGTACGGGACCCCGGAAACCAAGCACCGCCTTCAGGATTTCTAAGGGCGCAAATTTTTGATTTCACTCCTCACTACCTATCACAGTTTCGAAGGCCATAAAATGCCAAAATAGCACAAAACCCCCCCAAATGACCCCATTTTGGAAAGTAGACACCCCAAGCTATTTGCTGAGAGGCATGTTGAGTCCATGGAATATTTTATATTTTGCCACAGGTTGCGGGAATATGACAAACTTTTTTTTTTTTTGCACAAAGTTGTCACTAAATGATATATTGCTCACACATGCCATGGGCATATGTGAAATTACACCCCAAAATACATTCTGCTGCTTCTCCTGAGTACGGGGATACCACATGTGTGGGACTTTTTGGGAGCCTAGCCGCGTACGGGACCCCAAAAACCAAGCACCGCCTTCAAGGTTTCTAAGGGCATAAATTTTTGATTTCGCTCCTCACTACCTATCACAGTTTTGAAGGCCATAAAATGCCAAGATGGCACAAAACCCCCCCAAATGACCCCATTTTGGAAAGTAGACACCCCAAGCTATTTGCTGAGAGGCATGTTGAGCCCATTGAATATTTTTTTTTGTCCCAAATGATTGAATAATGACAAAAAGAAAAAAAAAATGTACAAAAAGTTGTCACTAAATGATATATTGCTCACACATGCCATGGTTATATGTGAAATTACACCCCAAAATACATTCTGCTGCTTCTCCTGAGTACGGGGATACCACATGTGTGGGACTTTTTGGGAGCCTAGCCGCGTACGGGACCCCAAAAACCAAGCACCGCCTTCAAGGTTTCTAAGGGCATAAATTTTTGATTTCACTCCTCACTACCTATCACAGTTTTGAAGGCCATAAAATGTCAAAATAGCCCAAAACCCCCACAAATGACCCCATTTTGGAAAGTAGACACCCCAAGCTATTTGCTGAGAGGCATGGTGAGTATTTTACAGCTCTCATTTGTTTTTGAAAATTAAGAAAGGCATTTTTTTTTCTTTTTTTTTTTCTTTTTTTACATTTTCAAAACTTTGTGACAAAAAGCGAGATCTGCAAAATACTCAACATACCTCTCAGCAAATAGCTTGGGGTGTCTACTTTTCAAAATGGGGTCATTTGGGGGGGTTTTGTGCCATCTGGGCATTCCATGGCCTCCGAAACTGTGATAGGCAGTGAGGAGTGAAATCAAAAATTTACACCCATAGAAATCCTGAAGGCGGTGCTTGGTTTTTGGGGTCCCGTACGCGACTAGGCTCCCAAAAAGTCCCACACATGTGGTATCCCCATACTCAGGAGAAGCAACAGAATGTATTTTGGGGTGTAATTCCACATATGCCCATGGCATGTTTGAGCAATATATAATTTAGTGACAACTTTTTGTACATTTTTTTTTTGGTCATTATTCAATCACTTGGGACAAAAAAAAAAATATTCAATGGGCTCAACATGCCTCTCAGCAAATAGCTTGAGGTGTCTACTTTACAAAATGGGGTCATTTGGGGGGGTTTTGAACTGTCCTGGCATTTTATGCACAACATTAGGAAGCTTATGTCACACATCATCCACTCTTCTAACCACTTGAAGACAAAGCCCTTTCTGACACTTTTTGTTTACATGAAAAATTTTTTTTTTTTGCAAGAAAATTATGTTGAACCCCCAAACATTATATATTTTTTTAAAGCAAAGGCCCTACAGATTAAAATAGTGGGTGTTGCATTTTTTTTTTCCACACAGTATTTGCGCAGCGATTTTTCAAACGCATTTTTTGGGGGAAAAACACACTTTTTTTATTTTTAATGCACTAAAAAACACTATATTGCCCAAATGTTTGATGAAATAAAAAAGATGATCATAGGCCGAGTACATGGATACCAAACACGACATGCTTTAAAATTGCGCACAAACGCGCAGCGGCGACAAACTACATTCATTTTTAAAAGCATTTAAAAGCCTTTACAGGTTACCACGTTAGATTTACAGAAGAGGTCTACTGCTAAAATGACTGCCCTCGATCTGACCTTCGCGGTGATACCTCACATGCATGATGCAATTGCTGTTTACATATGACGCTAGACCGACGCTTGCGTTCGCCTTTGCGCAAGAGCAGGGGGGGACAGCGGTGCTTTTTTTTTTTTTATTTTTTTTTTTTATTATTTATTTGGCTTTTTTATTTTATTTTTAAACTGTGCCTTCCATATTTTATTTTTTTACCATTTTTATCGTTATCTCAGGGAATGTAAATATCCCCTATGATAGCAATAAGTAGTGACAGGTACTCTTTTTTTGAAAAAAATTGGGGGGTTAGACCCTAGATCTTTCCTCTGCCCTCAAAGCATCTGACCACACCAAGATCGGTGTGATAAAATGCTTTCCCAATTTCCCAATGGCGCTTTTTATATCCGGGGGGGGGACATTCCCTCCCACTGCTTGTAAAAGCAGTCTAGAGGCTAATTATCTGCTAGAATTGCTTTTACATGAAAGCCGGCTGCTGGCTGAAAAGAATGATACCAAGATGATACCTAAACCCGCAGGCATCATTCTGGTATAAACATTCAAAGTCCAGCAACATACCAGTACGTTGCTGGTCCTTGTTGGACATGTATTGTAATCTTTTTTTTCATACAGCCTATTGGCTGAACGAAAAAAAGAGATTGATCGGTGGGTATGCCCACCATTAGAATACCTCCCTTCATCCACCCACTTCTAATGATGGGCATATATGCCAAAGCATGGGGGCATCCTCCCGCAAAAAAGTTATGCCGCGTACACACGGTCAAGCCTTCGTCGGAATTTCGACCGTATGTACGCGGCATAAAAGGTTATGCCGCGTACACACGGTCGGACTTTTCCACGGGCAAGCCTCCGTTGGAATTTCGACCGTATATACGCGGCATTAGGAGCAAAATCGCTCCTCCGCCCCTGCTGCCCCCATGCTTCGGCATATATGCTCTTTTTTTTAACTGTGGTGGTGAAATCACCTCCTACAGCGTTGGAGTCACGGCTGTCAAGATAAATAGATCCGCGCTGCAACTGAATGGCGTACCTGCTAAGCAAATGGTGGTTAACATTAAAACAAAGTAACATTACAGTACAACAGTAAGACCTTACCATGCCATACCTGCAAAGCAAATACCAAAACAAAACCTAGTAAAAAATAAAAAAATGTTTTAACGCAACCTGTGCCTAAAATATATATATGCCGAAGCATGGGGGCATCCTCCCGCAAAAAAGTTATGCCGCGTACACACGGTCGGAATTTTCCACGGGCAGGCCTCCGTCGGAATTTCGACCGTATGTACGCGGCATTAGGAGCAAAATCGCTCCTCCGCCCCTGCTTCCCCCATGCTTCGGCATATATGCTCTTTTTTTTAACTGTGGTGTCATGGCTTTATGTATCGTGGGAGCAAACGCTGTTGCTGTCAAGATAAATAATTCCGCACTGCAGTTGAATGGCGCACCTGAAAACAAAAAATTACATACCTGAAAAGCAAGCATGATAAAACATTGCAGAATAGAATACAGTAAAAAAGAGCAGAACAATAGAGAGAAAATAGAGAGAGAGAGAACAATAAAACGACAACTATTTTTGTTTTTTTTATTTTATATTTTTTTTGTGTTTTGTTTTTTACGTTTTTTTTTTCTTTTTTACACTTTTTTTTGTAACTTTACAACTGTAATGGTTCGGGTCTCTCAAAATGTAATGGCATCTTGGGAGACCCTGTGTAAGTGTGTCCTTGTCTGTGAAATGCTGTACCCTACGCTAAAACTTCACTTTTGAGTGGTAGCGTTCAAAACATTCACCTTGGACTGGTTGATATTGATGGTTGCTATGGACTGGTTGCTATGGACGGTTGCTATGGACAGTTGCTATGGACGGTTGCTACGGATTGGTTGTTATGGACGGTTGCTATGGATTGGTTGCCATGGACAGTTGCTATGGACTGGATGCTATGGATAGTTGCTATGGATGGTTGCTATGGACAGTTGCTATGGACGGTTGCTATGGACTGGTTGCAATGGATGGTTGCTATGGACAGTTGCTATAGACTGGTTGCTATGGATGGTTGCTATGGACGGTTGCTATGGACTGGTTGCTATGGACGTTTGCTATGGACTGGTTGATATGGATCAGGCCTGTCTCTGCGAACGCTGCAGTTATGTGTGTTGTGTTTGGTAAGTGACAGTGATCGATCGATACTGCACTTGGGTGGGCTGGGCTGGGCTGGGCTGGGCGGAGGGGCTAAACGCAGGCGCTAGCAGGTATCTGGGCTGATCCCGCTAACACTGCGTTTTTGGGAACCCTAAACCGCTGGGGATGCTAGTATAGATCTGATCAGATACTATACCACTAAGGGGGGTGTATGCTTTGCGCGTGGGTGTTAGCGTTACTGGCACTAACCTAACACTGCCTGGGGCGACGCAGACCCTCTCTGGCGCTAAAACCTAATTGATCTCGCCCTGATGCTATAAAAAGCAAACTAATCAACCAGCGTCACCCGTAACCTTTATATGGTGATCACTGGTGAAAGGGTTAACTAGGGGCAATCAGGGGGTTAAAACCTTTATTAGGTTAAATATGGGGGTACCTGACACTATATAAAAACCTGACGGGTAACCTAAATAACTAAATAACTTACTGGCTAACCAGTGACACCAGTGACGCTTATACGGCGATCACTGGTGAAAGGGTTAACTCTAGGGGCAATCAGGGGGTTAAAATAATATATGGGGGTACCTGACACTAATAAAAACCTGCGGCGAACCTAAAAAAAAATAACTAATAATCTAAAACACCAGCGACACGAATACAGCGATCGGAAAAACAATCGCTTAGTGACGCTGAAGTTAGGGGGTGAAAGGGTTACCTGGGGGGTGATCAAGGGGTTAAACCTTTATTAGGGGGGGGTTAGGGGGCTACCCTGGACCTAAAGGGGCCTAATCCTAACTGCCCTGCAACTTTTTACAATCACAGATGACACTAAATGCAGTGATCAGTAAAATAAATGATCACTGCAATCAGTGACACTGTGATTGGGGGCTTTGGGGTGACCTGGGGGGTGATCTGGGGGTGACTGGGGGGTGATTTATGTGCCTATGTGTACCTACGTGTCAGTGGACTGTTGGTGCACTAACCTGCTTCTTCTCTGCTCGGCGCCGGGAACGAAAAGACCGCGGCGAGGGAGATGACATCACTTCCTCCAGCCTTGTTTACATCACATGGCGAAGGAAGCATTTTCATTGGCCGGGAGCGATCGCGAGGGGGGGGCGGAATCGAGCGGCCGCCCCCTCATGCCTGATCGCTCCCGAACACTTAACGGCCGCTCACTGCAGTGAAGGGGGGTCCGGATGGACCCCCCAACTGCACAAAGGCGATCACGTAGATCTACGTGATTCTGCCTGTCCGTGCCATTCTGCCGACGTAAATCGGCAGTGGGCGGTCGTTAAGTGGTTAAAGAGCGGAGCTCTACCCAAAAGGGGAAGCCCCGCTTGTTTGCCTCCTCCCCCCTCCGCTGCCACATTTGGCACCTTTGGGGGGGGGGGCAGTGGGTACCTAGTTTTGACAAGTTCAGCCCCCCTCCTCCTCCCCCGCCACGGGGCAATTCACAAAGCACTTTGCGCATGTGCAGTAGGGAACCGGCTGTTAAGCCGCAAGGCTTCACTGCTGGTTTCCGTTACCAGAAATGGTGGCGGCAACACCGAGCAGATTGAAATCGGCTGGGGTGAAGACACCGCTGGATTTGTGACATCACTTTCAGGGAGGGGCACTCCTCCTGTGTAGCAAGTGGATGTATACAGGATGGGAGGAGCTGATCATAGGTTCCCGCCCAGCGTTCTCTCATTGTACATCCTAATTCATGAGAAAACGAAGAACTAAAAAAAGACCCATCCACACAGGACACGGGGGGGGGACACATCCACACAGGACACGGGGGACCCATCCACACAGGACACGGGGGACCCATCCACACAGGACACGGGGGACCCATCCACACAGGACACAGGGGGACACATCCACATAGGACACAGGGGGACCCATCCACACAGGACCCAGAGGGAACGATCCACACAGAACACAGAGGGACCCATCCACATAGGACCCGGGGGGGGACCCATCCACACAGAACACACTGTGTAGCCAGTGGGTGTATACTAGGGTGACCACGTGTCCCGTATTGCCCGGGACAGTCCCGCATTTTGCAGGTCTGTCCCAGGCACATTCATTCCAGGACAATACAGTGTCCCAGAATGAAACTGACACAGCCACCCCCCCGGGCCAATCTGATGCCCCCAAAAAACGCCGCCACATCACCGCTTTACTTACTGACAGTACTTGTCCTGGCCAGGAATGCCTGGGGGAGCACAATCCCGCCCCCTGCTTGTGAGTGGAGAAATCATAAATCCCGCCTCTTGTGTCCAATCAATGTGCTGTGATTCGTTACAGCACAAGCTGATTTTTGGGAAGGGAGGGTGTCCCTGAATGCTAGTTTGAAAATGTGGTCACCCTAGTGTATACAGGATGGGAGGAGCTGATTATAGGTTCCCGCCCAGTGTTCTCTCATTTTACATCCTAATTCATGAGAAAACTAAGAAATAAAAAAAGACCCATCCACACAGGACACGGGGGACCCATCCACACAGGACACAGGGGGATCCATCTACACAGGACACAGGGGGATCCATCTACACAGGACACAGGGGGACCCATCCACACGGTCCATGGGGGGACTCATCCACACAGGACACAGGGGGATCCATCCACACAGGGGGACCCATCCACACAGTTCATAGGGGGGACCCATCCACACAGGACACAGGGGGGACCCATCCACACGGGACCCCGGGGGGACCCATCCACACAGGGGGACCCATCCACACAGGACCCGGGGGGACCCATCCACACAGGACACCGGGGGGGACCCATGCACACAGGCCCTCGGGGGGACCCATGCACACAGGACACAGGGGGGACCCATCCACACAGGACACATGGGGATCCATCCACACAGAACACAGAGGGACCCATCCACACAGGACACAGGGGGATCCATCCACACAGGGGGACCCATCCACACAGTCCATAGGGGGGACCCATCCACACAGGACACAGGGGGGACCCATCCACACAGGACACAGGGGGGACCCATCCACACAGGACACAGGGGGGACCCATCCACACAGGACACAGGCGGATCCATCCACACATGACACGGGGGGGGGGGCATCCACACAGGACACAGGGGGGACCCATCCACACAGGACACAGGCGGATCCATCCACACATGACACAGGGGGACCCATCCACACAGTCCATAGGGGGGACCCATCCACACAGGACACAGGGGGACCCATATACATAGTATCTGGGGGGACCCATCCACACAGGACTCAGGGGGGACCCATCCACACAGGATCTGGGGGGACCTATCCACACAGGACACAGGGGGGACCCATCCACACAGGACATGCAACCACACTAAGGCTCTGTTTCTGCTGGTATGACTTGTTATGCGACTTTGAACACAGAGTTACTGCCCATTGATTTCAATGGCACCCGTTCCCATCTATGTGACTTTGAAAATCAGCGACTTTTTTAAAATGCACCTGCACTACTTTGATGCGACTTTGATCCAGAGAGTGTAAAGTTAGATCAATGCACTCAAAGTCGCATCAAGGTCGCACTCTAGCTTTAGGCTACGTTTTCCACTAGTGCAACTCCAAAGGTCTGCGATTTAGAGTTTGACTTTGAGTGCAGCTTTGATCCACCTTTACACTTTGGATCAAAGTTGCATCAAAAGTTGCATCAAAGTAGTGTACGTACCTTTTCAAAGTTGCATAGATAGGAAACGTTTGTCATTGAAATCAATAGGCTGTGACTTGTCATGCGACTTTATGTCTCTCTCTCCAACACCCTTTTCAGGAAGTGAAAGACAGCTTAGCAAATTCAGATAAATGGCGATAGTGTTGTCGGTGAAGCACAGGAAGTAGCTGTTTGGCTTAGATAAGACTTTCAGACAGACAATCAGCTAGCCAGACAATGAATAGTATGTTAACTATCGTTATTTTTGATATTATTAATAGGAAAAAAAGCATTTTTGACTGGACTTCCTTTTTAACTTTTACTGATAGTTACAATCACTAGATGGTGCTGTTCTAATGTGGCATACATATCATGGCAGCATAATAAGGTACATGGGAGGTCTTTCAATCTAGATGTTTATCCACGGCTGTCTGGGCTTTCCTATATAATCAGCGTGGTGGCATTGTGCGTCCATGGTCTCTAATGACATCATATATGACAAAACGCATAGGGGGGAGCTAGGACGCACAGCGTATGGCGCATGCGCGGGCCCCATCGCAGCTATTTTGGAAATTGCCGACCGGAATTGTTTCTCTCCCAATGAATTGTACATGCTTGAACACTGCATATATTTGTAAGTGCATCACTTTTATTAAACTATTTTATGCATGAACAGGACTTCACCATGGTCGGCTTCTTTTTTCTATTCTCACAATTGTGGCGAGAGAGAGCAGCTGGCTGGGCTGGAGACTGCTGATCCTACTGTGGCAGACAGGAGTGTTTGAAGAGCTCATTCACACACATATGATCATAGTGGGAGTTGTTAATGTTCGATGTGAAGGATTGTACCAACTAATGCCGTGTACACACGATCATTATTCACGGCGGTTAAAAAAACGCCGTGAATAATGTCATTTAAAATGGGGGAACAGCTTGTTCCCCACACACAGTCGTTTTTCACGTCGTTTTTTCTCTTGTCGAGAAAAACGACCGTCTGTGGGCTCCGCGGCAGTGCTTCCCTATGGGAAACACTGCCGCGGAAAAAATGTAGGAAAAAAACGACGAGAAAAATTAGAACATGTTCTAATTTTTCTCGTTGTTTTTAATGCCGTTTTCTCGTCGAGAAAAACGACAGAAAGCCCACAGACTATCGTTTTTCTCGTCGAATGGGAAAAATGTTGTTTTTCCCGACGAGAAAAACGGCCGTGTGTACGCGGCATAAGGCTTGCATTGACCACTAGGGAATGGCGAACGGTTCAGCCCAAGCATGAGTTCAGGCCAAACGGGGCCGGGAAGCCGGCTGCCGCGTCCTTAATAACCGATGAGTCATCAACTGTCAATGGGTTTCCCTGCTGACAGCTGAATTAAAAAAAAAAGTGCCTATAAAAAAAATAAAGAAAAAAAATGGCATTATTTGCAAGTAATTGGCCATGAAAGGTATGAGGCCTGGGTACTGCCCTGGGGGGACATGTATCAATAAAAAAAAAAAATATTGTTTTTTTCAGGAGCAGTGATTTTATTGATGCTTAACCACTTGCCGACCTCCGCACTCTGATTTACGTCAGCAGAATGGCATGGGCAGGCAAATGGGCATACCTGTACGTCCCTTTGAATTTACCGCCTAGCAACATGTAAACAAGGCATTTCCCATTTCCCTGTTGCTGCCTAGCAACATGACAGGGATCTACTGCTCCCTGTCATCGGGAGCAGTGATCTCTGTCATGTTGTAGTGAGCTCATCCCCCCTACAGTTAGAACACGCCCAGGGAAGACATTTAACCTCTTGATCGCCCCCTAGTGTTTAACATTAATTAGTGGCTATTGCTCTGATCGCTGTATAAATGTCAATGGTCCCAAAATAGTGTCAAAAGTGTCTGATCTGTCTGCCAGAATGTCGCAGTCCCGATAAAAATCGCAGATCGCCACCATTACTAATAAAAAAATGAATTTATAATAAAAATGCCATAAATCTATCCCCTATTTTGTAGACGCTATAACTTTTGCGCAAACCAATTAATATACACTTCTTGCGATTTTTTTTTTACCAAAAAATAATATATATCGGCCTAAACTGTGGAAGAGATTCGTTTTTTTATATATTTTTTGGGGATATTTATTATAGAAAAAGTAGAAAATATTGCTTCTTTTTCTAAATTGTCGGTCTTTTTTTGTTTATAGCGCAAAAAATAAAAACCACAGAGGTGATCAAATACCACCAAAAGAATAACTCTATCTGTGGGAAAAAAAAGACATCAATTTTGTTTGGGTACAACGTCGCACAACCGCGCAATTGTCAGCTAAAGCGACGCAGTGCCGAATCGCAAAAGGTGCTTTAGGGTGGGGGGCACAGAGCCCACTGCCCCAAAGCACCCACCCCCCATGTTGAAGGCATGTGGCCTGGTATGGTTCAGGAGGGGGGGGCGGGGCGCTCGCTTGCCCTTTTTTCCTGACCTGCCAGGCTGCATGCTAGGATAAGGGTCTGGTATGGATTTGGGGGGGCCCACGCTGTCTGTTTTATTTTTTTACATTTTGGTGTGGACTGTGGGGGGGACCCCACGCCGTTTTTTTCTTTATTTCCTAATAGCCCATTACAGGCAATTGTAACTGCGAGTCATTTAAATGGAATTTCTTTCTTTAGTTTTGCTGTAGCATGTTCTGTATATGCTACAAATGCGCCACTTTATAGGAACTTTAAGGGGGCCCCTGGGCACGATATTTGAAGGAATTTTTCATTTTAATTTTTACACTTTAACCACTTAAGGACCGCTCACGGTATATAAACGTCGGCAGACTGGCACGTACAGGCACAATCACGTACCTGTATGTCCCCTTTAACTGCCTACCGTGTGGTCGCGCGTGCGCCGCCGGCGGCACGCTCGCGACCCTGCAGTCATCCCCATGAGTCGGACCGCAGGTTCATGGAAGGATGGAGCAGGGAGATGTTAGTGTAAACACAACGTCTCCCCGCTCGCCCGCTGACACTGTCCCCGATCTCTGCTCTGTGTAATCAGAGCGTAGATTGGTGATGTGTCACTCGTAGCCACGCCCCCCCTCAGTTAGAAACAGTTAGAAACACGCCCCTAGGCACACTTAACCCCTTCAGCGCCCCTAGTGGTTAACCCCTTCACTGCCAGTGTCATTTTTACATTAACCAGTGCATTTTTATTGCACTGATCGCTGTAAACATGACAATGGTCCCAAAAATGTGTCAAAAGTGTCTGATGTGTCCACCATAATGTCGCAGTCGTGAAAAAAATCGCTGATCGCCGCCATTACTAGTAAAGAATAAAATAATAAAAATGCCATAAAACTATCACCTATTTTGTAAACGCTATAATTTTGCGCAAACCAATCAATAAACGCAGATTGCGATTTTTTTTTACCAAAAATATGTAGAAGAATACGTATCGGCCTAAACTGAGGAAAAAAATGTTTTATATATATTTTTTGGGGATATTTATTATAGCAAAAAGTAAAAAATATTGCATTTTTTTCAAAATTGTCGCTCTATTTTTGTTTATAGCACAAAAAATAAAAACCGCAGAGGTGATCAAATACCACCAAAAGAAAGCTCTATTTGTGGGGAAAAAGGACATCAATTTTGTTTGGGAGCTACGTCGCACGACCGCGCAATTGTCAGTTAAAGCGACGCAGTGCCGAATCGCAAAAAGGGGCCTGGTCTTTATGCTGCGTATTGGTCCGGGGCTTAACGATTGTTTAAAAAAAAAAAAATGTATTGATACATGTTCCCCAGGGCAGTATCCAGACCCCCATACCCCTTTTATGGTCAATTACTTGCATATAAGCCTTCAAAATGGGTAAATTTGATTTTTCCTGTTCGGCTCCCATAGACTTCAATGGGGTTCGCTGTTTGGGTTAGAACACTTCCTCTGTTCGGGAGTTCTGCTGCAAACCGAACAGGGGGGTGTTTGGCCCATCTCTATTGACCACCTTAATCGAGGTCACAAGCTATTGGTAAGCCTCCCATTTGTCACACTAGGGTGGCGTGACCTTTCCTTGGGTGTTTTGGACATCTCCTACATACCTCTTCTTCTGGTGGCATTTTTTTGCAGTTTTAAAAGGACTGTGTCCTTTTAAAAATACTTATCATTTCACCTGAAATCACCACCTATATTTCAACAAGAAAGACTTTACCATTACGGTAATATATGCATTGAATCATATATTTTCTGTTTATCTCATTGCGCACTTACGCATTTTAATTCTTATTGCTTATTTGGAGTGCACTAGGCACTTAGAACATTTTATCAAATCCATGCAACACTGAACAGATGTAATCTTCAATTTATTGCCCAATTTTAGCACTTTAACCTACATTACTCATTTGTTTTGAAGCTATAATACACAAATTACTTTAACTACGGTACTTGACCTCCGGAAGGTTTACCCCCTTCATGACAAGGCCATTTGTTGCAATATGAAGTAAGATAAGGATATTCCCGCGCCAACCAAGTCTAATACGTAAAAGTACTGCAGCAAGCATTGAAGGTAGTATCAAAACCCAGATAAGTATAAATGTAAAAGTAATGCTGCGCTGTACACAAATCGGTGATAAAGTGCAGAGTGTGCTGACATGACAGGTACACTAACAGGCAATAAGTGGGTGGTTAATAAATAGCGACAATGTATAAAAAATAATAAAATATCAGCTGCGACAGTATAAAAGGTGGACTAGTGAAGTGTCCAAATACTGTGAGAAGTGCACCAAAAAAAATAAACGTGAGAATAAAAGTCATAAATACTTAAAATGACATCATCATGAGACATATGCTCCCATAAACAAATTCACACTTAAATTCCATAAAATTAAATAAAAATGAATTTTAAAAGCAAAAACAGTGCAGATAATCTCCATAAAGTGAAAGCTGAATGGGTGGCTGTGTATACACAGTGATCAAGGTGAAGGTGCTGGTGATAGTAGTCAATCTCTGTCATGGAGTGCTACTGGTGGGTGGTTGCTGGTTCTCCGTGCAACTTAGTGTATACAGTAGGTGACCACGAGAATGTATTTCCATCGCGATCCCATCGCGCAGATTCTTGGCGACAGGGTGCCGACATGTCGCGCTTGCTGCAATAGCGAGAAGGCTCAGGCCGTGTGCGACGCGACACTGTATTGAACGGGGATCCGACATGGATACCAGGCACTGTGTTTGGTATGAATCCTGAGGGGGAACTCCACGCCAAATTTTAAATAAAAAAACGGCATTGGGTTCCCCTCCAGGAGCATACCAGGCCCTTCGGTCTGGTAAGGATTTTAAGGGGAACCCTCAAAATCCATACCAGACCCTTATCCGAGCACGCAGCCCGGTCGGTCAGAAAAGGGGGTGGGGACGAGCGAGCGCCCCCTCCTGAACCGTACCAGCCCGCATGCCCTCAACATGGGGGGTTTGGTGCTTTGGGGCAGGGGGGCGTCCTGCGGCCCCCCCACCCCAAAGCACCTTGCCCACATGTTGATGAGGACAAGGGCCTCTTCCCGACAACCCTGGCCGTTGGTTGTCGGGGTCTGCAGGCGGGGGGCTTATCGGAATCCGGGAGCCCCCTTCAATAAGGGGGCCCCCAGATCCCGGCCCCCCACCCTATGTGAATGAGTATGGGGTACATCGTACCTCTACCCATTCACCTGGAGGAAAACAGTGTCAAGAAAAAAAAAACACTACACGGGTTTTTAAAGGGGAGTTCCAGCCTTTTTTTATGTTTATTAAAAGTCAGCAGCTACAAAAAGTGTAGCTGCTGGCTTTTAATAAACATACACTTACCTGCTCCACTGTCCAGCGACGCGCCGCCCGGAGCTCCGCTCCTCTCCCCCCCTTCTTCGCCGGCACCTCCATTCATTGTGTGGGCACCCGGCTGTGACAGCTTTCGGCTTTACGGCCGGGCACTCACTGCGCATGCGCGAACGGCGCAGCGCTCTGTGAGTGGACAGGCGATCGCCTGGGACCTGTCACGTCCCAGGTGATCGCCTACAGGGAGGAGCCGCCACAAGGCGATATGATGCATCGCCTAGGCGGCTCCAGGGCGGAAGGAGGAAGTGGGACAGGAATTCCCACTCCTACTGAAGCCCCCACTCCCCCCCCCAAAAAAAATGACATGCCAAATGTGGCATGTAAGGGGGCGAGGAGTGGATAAAGCGGAAGTTCCAAATTTGGGTGGAACTCCGCTTTAAAGTCATTTATTAGGCAGCTCTGGGGGTCTTCTTCCAACTTCGGGGGTCTCTTTTTCTGCTCTCCGGTGCCTTTTTGCTTCTGCAGGGCTCCTCCGCTATCTTCTTCCAGCTCTTTTACTAGCGGAGGGGCCCGGTCTTCCCCGTCGTCTCCTCCCGCTCTCCGTTGTCCTTCTGCCGGGCTCCTCCAATATCTTATTTCAGCTCTTTTCCTAGCAGAGGGGCCCGGTCTTCCCCGTCGTCTTCTTCCCTCTTCTCCTCTTCGATGTTGATACGTCGCTTCCTCCCGCTGTAATGCCGGGTGCGCAGTTCGCAACGATTTATATAGACCTCTTATGACGTCACAGTCCCATCATGCTCCAGGTGGCGGTGGCTTGACACTTTTTTCCTCCAGGTGAATGGGTAGGGGTCGGATGTACCCCATACTCATTCACATAGGGTGGGAGGCCGGGATCTGGGGGCCCCCTTATTAAAGGGGGCTCCTGGATCCGATAAGCCCCCCGCCCGCAGACCCCGACAACCAACGGCCAGGGTTGTTGGGAAGAGGCCCTTGTCCTCATCAACACATGGGCAAGGTGCTTTGGGGTGGGAGGCCCCCCTGCCCCAAAGCACCAAACCCCCCTGTTGAGGGCATGCGGCCTGGTATGGTTAAGGAGGGGGGCACTCGCTCGTCCCCACCCCCTTTCCTGACCAACCGGGCTGCGTGCTCGGATAAGGGTCTGGTATGGATTTTGAGGGGGACCCCCACGCCGGCTTAGGGGGTTCCCCTTAAAATCCATACCAGACCGAAGGGCCTGGTATGCTCCTGGAGGGGAACCCATGCCGGTTTTTTATTTAAAATTTGGCGTGGAGTTCCCCCTCAGGATTCATACCAAACAGTGCCTGGCGTTGGCGGGAATCCACGTCGGATCTTCGTCCACCGGCCTCAATGTCAGCACTGCTTGTCGCTCATTGCGAAAGGAAAAACAACTTTTTTCCTTTCCCGATAAGGAGCCAGCTCGGCGCTGGCTCTCGCGATGGGGCTCGTAGGGTGTCAATCTCGCCGCTATATTGGCGAGATTGACACAATATCACGGACACCTACTGTAGGTGTCCACTTACCTCACTGCTTTAAGGTAACATCGTGTGAATGTGTCTTTCTATCTCCTGGTGGCTCCTGGCGTCTCAGGCTCCGCTGGTGTGTGTCTTTACTTTGGCATCAGAGTCCCCTTTTAGTGTCCCTGGTGTGTCTGTATCAGATAGCCTCACATTGGGGCATGGGGATGTAAAGAGGGATGCTTGACAGTGTAGTATTTAACCACTACAGGCCCGCGATATAGCCGAATGATGGCTACAGCGCGGACCTAGAATGCCGGGAGGACATCAATTGACGTCCGCCCCTTTCCTCGCTCCCTGCGCGCACTCCCGAGTGCGCAGCGGGGAACTTCTGTGCTGGCCGTGTTCCTTGGACACAGTCAATCACAGATCGCAGTAAATAGCCAATCACAGCGGCTATTTACAGCGCGTGTGGCCAATGAGAGATGATCTCAAATGTAAACATATGAGATCATCTCTCATTGCCGGCTCTCCCTCCTCACACAGAGACCGCGTGTGAGGAGGGAGAGAGATCTGTGAGTGTGATTACAGTGTGATTACAGTACCATTACAGTGCCCCATTGGTACCAAAGTGCCTGTTGGGGATCTGTGCCCACCTGTGCTGTGCCCATCTACCAATCTGACCACCTGTGCCATCAGTGATCAGTGCCCACCTGTGCCATCAGTGCCCACCTGTGCCATCAGTGATCAGTGCCCACCTGTGCCATCAGTGATCAGTGCCCACCTGTGCCACCAGTGATCAGTGCCCACCTGTGCCGCCTCATCAGTGCCCACCTGTGCCACCTCATCAGTGCCCACCTGTGCCACCTCATCAGTGCCCACCTGTGCCACCTTATCAGTGCACATCTGTTCCACCAATCAGTGCACATCTGTTCCACCAATCAGTGCCCATCTGTTCCGCCTCATCTGTGCCACCTCATCAGTGCCCATCTGTGCCATAAATCAGTGCCCATCTGTTCCGCCTCATTAGTGCACATCTGTACAATCAGTGCCCATCTGTGCATATTCATCAGTGCTCATCTGTGCAGATTCATCAGTGCCCATCTGTGCAGATTCATCAGTGCCCATCTGTGCCACCGCCTCAGTGCCCATCTGTGCCACTGCCTCAGTGCCCATCTGTGCCGCCTCATCAGCGCATCACCACCAGCAACCATGTCCAAAAGATGCTATTCTGCCGAGGAGGCGTACCAAATCCTTTCCACGCCTGACGAGAACAACGGCGAACCATCTTTTTCGGATTCCCCTTCAAATTCTGAGTCGGACTCAGAATATGAGCCAGTCCTCACTAGTGCAACACTGACCGACTCAGAGGAGGAAGATCTGCCCACCAAACGAAGGCGTTCCACCAGCACCCCAGTGCCATCCACCAGCACCGCAGTGGCATCCACCAGCACCGCAGTGCCATCCTCCAGCACCGCAGTGCCATCCTCCAGCACCGCAGTACCTCGGCAAGAAAGGCCAAGGACCCATGCTGGCCTTCCCTATGCCCTCCAGAACCCCTTGTGGCTTCCTCCTAATTCAGCCCAGCCAGGAGTCCAGGTGAACACGAACAATTTTTTCCCAATCATTTTTTTTTTACTAATTTTTACTGAGGACATGCTATCCAACATTGTGACCCAGGGCAACCTATATGCCCAGCAATTTATTGCAAATAACCCAACCCCATATTATGCCCGTCCCTTCGAGTGGAGAGACCTAACGGTGGAGGAGTTGAAGATTTTTTTAGGCCTCACATTTTGTATGGGACTCAACCCAAAAAACACCTTGCGTTCCTTTTGGTCAAAACGCCCCATCTACCATATGCCAATCTTCTCCAAGGCAATGCCCAGAACCAGGTACCTCATGATCATGAGGTTCCTCCACTTCAATGATAACACCCAGTGCCTTCCCCGAAATCACCCAAATTATGACAGACTTTTCAAAATTCGGCCCTTACTAAATTATTTTTCAGAAGTATTCCCCCAGTTATATACCCCATACCAACACATATGTGTGGATGAGTCCCTTGTTAAGTTTAGTGGCAGGCTCAGGCTTAAAATAAAGCAATTTATCCCCAGCAAAAGGGCCCGCTATGGGGTGAAGGTTTACAAGCTATGTGACCGAGTCACAGGGTACCCGTATGCCTTCTTAGTGTACGAGGGGAAGGACACCCAGCTGCATCCCCCCAATTGCCCAGACTACTTGGAAACAAGCGGGAAAGTTGTTTGGGACCTCATATACCCCCTACTGGAAAAAGGCTACCATCTGTACTTTGACAACTTTTATACATCTCTTACCCTGTTCCGCAACCTTCACCTGAAGAAGACGCCAGCATGTGGCACGGTAAGAACGAACCGGAAGGGCTTTCCTCAAAGTCTTGTCAATAAGAATTTGAGAAAAGGAGAATCGGCAAGTCTGCGAAACCAGGAGGTTCTGGCAGTGAAGTGGAGGGACAGAAGGGATGTGTATATGTTGTCTTCCATCCACAATGATACCTTAGTGGAAATCCCCAGAAGGAACGGCCCCACCCGAAAGCCCACATGCGTCCAGGACTACAATTTGTTTATGGGGGGAGTCGACTTCAATGACCAGATGCTGGAACCCTATCTTGCCACAAGACGGAGATACCATTGGTACAAAAAAGTCGCAATTTATTTTTTTCAATTGCCCATATATAACTCATATATCATATACCGCAACTCCACCCAAAACCCCAAACACTTCCTTGGCTACCAGGAGGACCTTGTCACTGCCCTTATATTCCCAAACGGCCCACCCCAAAACATCAGATCTGATGTTCTTAGTCGACTCTCCGAACGCCACTTTCCCGATAAAATCCCTCCCACAGCAACAGGCCAACGACGTCAAAAAAGATGTAAGGTGTGTACCAGTGGAGGAGTCAGACGAGACACATCTTATTATTGTGCCGAGTGTCCTTCCCAACCAGACCTCTGTGTAACTGACTGTTTTCGCCGTTACCATACTTCACTAAATTATTAGTGAAGTATGGTAAACGTAATCCTCAGTTCCTGCCTTCACACCCCTTATGCCACTGCCTGCTCTGTAACTGACCCTGGCTTGTTATTCGACCAGGCTTCTGCCTAACGATTCTGTACTACCTCTGCCTGATCTGGAACTGACCCTGACTTGTTATTCGACCATGCTTCTGCCTAACGATTCTGTACTACCTCTGCCTGATCTGGAACTGACCCTGGACTGTTACTGGGCTGTTATTTGACCATGCTTCTGCCTAACGATTCTGTAATACCTCTGCCTGATCTGGAACTGACCTTGGACTGTTAGATCCATGTTTTTGCCTGCCTCATGGACTGATCTTGTACCCTGCTACTGGACTAGTGGGATTCAACACAGGGGTCTCAGATATGTGAGGGGCTCCAGAATTGTTTTTCTGGATGAAGAAAACAATTTTGTTTTCTCATCCTAGATTAGGGTCTGGAGACTCGGAGGCTTCAAAGAGATTTGGGTGGGAGAAGCCTCTACCCCTGTCCCCATTCTGTCCTGAACAAGGCCCTACTTCTGCCTGCTGCCTGTAGGACTTACTGCCATTTTGTCTCTGCCTGTCGTACTGACCCCACCACATGTTCCTGCCTACTACCAGGACCACTGCTGACAATATCTCTGCCTGCACTGACCCTGGACTGTATATGGACAGTATCCCTGCCTGCTGCCTGGACAATTGTGTATGCCGTTGCTGACCAAGTCCCTGCCTGCTGCCTGGACCAGTGCTATCCTGCTGTGTAGAACTGCGCTACTAAAACTACAGGTAATCTTTTGTTTACGCTTTGCTCAGCATAATGTATTTGGGGTGCAATTCTTGGTATGTGCATGCTATGTGTCCCTGGAACACCTTATGGTGTTCCTTGCATGTTGGATCTCTGTATGTGGCCAGGCTGTGTAGAAGTCTCACATGTGG
Organism: Rana muscosa; assembly: GCA_029206835.1. Lineage (NCBI taxonomy): Eukaryota > Metazoa > Chordata > Amphibia > Anura > Ranidae > Rana > Rana muscosa. The sequence continues at coordinate 40,770,828 of CM055124.1, read as the reverse complement.
TATCGCCATACTTTAGGAGGAGTAGCAGAATGTATTTTGGGGTGTCATTTGTACTATGTACATGCTATGTGTTGGAAATATCTAATAAATGGACAACTGCATAAAAAAAAATGCGTTTTCATTTTTTTTCCACATATTCCAAAGACTTCTGGAAAAAAATGAACTGTTCAAAAGACTCATTATGCCTCATAGATTATACGTTGGTGTGTTAGCTTTCCAAAATGGGGTCATTTTGTTGGTGTTTCCATTGTCCTGGTGCTCCAGGGCCTTCAAAAATGTAATAGGTGGTTGAGAAATGAGATGTGTAATTTATGCTCCTAGAACGCCTGAAGGTGCTACTTCAATGTAGGTCCTCTGTATGTGGACAGGCTGTGTAAAAGTCCCACACATTTGGTATCGCCATACTCAGGAGGAGTAGCAGGATGTATTTTGGGGTGTTATTTTTGCTATGTACATGCTATGTGTTGGAAATATCTTATAAATGGACAACTTTGCGTAAAAAAAATGCGTTTTCATTTTTTTTACACATTTTCCAAAGACTTCTGGAAAAAAATGAACCATTCAAAAGACTCATTATGCCTCATAGATTATACGTTGGGGTGTTAGCTTTCCAAAATGGGGTCATTTTGTGGGTGTTTCCATTGTCCTTGTGCTCCAGGGCCTTCAAAAGTGTAATAGGTAGTCAACTAGTTAGATGTGTAATTTATGCTCCTAGAACACCTGATGATGCTCCCTGCATGTTGGACCTCTGTATGTGGCCAGGCAGTAAAAAACTCCCACACATGTGGTATTGTAATACTCAGGAGGAGTAGAAGAATGTATTTTGGGGTGTAATTTGTGGTATGCACAAGCCATGTGAGAGAAATAAGCTATTACAATGACAATTTTGAGAAAAATAAATAAAAAATCTTAATTTTGCAAAGAATCGTGGGAAAAAACTACAACTTCAAAAAACTCACCATGCCCCTTATTAAAAACTTTGAATGTCTACTTTCCAAAAAGGGGCCATTTGGGGGGCATTTGTACTTTCCTGGCTTGTTAGGGTCTCAAGAAATGAGATAGGCCGCCAGTACATCAGATATGATACATTTTTTATGATTTGCACTATAGCTTGTAGACTCTAAAACTTTCACACAGACCAAATAATTTCCAAAAATTTTGGCTTATTTTTTATCAAAGATATGTAGCAGTATAAATTGTGGCCAAAATTTATGAAGAAAAATTATTAATTAGCAAAATTTTATCATGGAAACTAAGAAAAATGTGTTTTTTTTTCATTTATAGCGCAAAAAAAAAACCTCAGAGGTGATCAAATACCACCAAAAGAAAGCTCTATTTCTATGAAAAAAGGACAAAAAAATCATTTGGGTACAGTGTTGCATGACTGAGTAATTGTCATTCAAAGTGTGAAAGCACTAAAAGCTGAAAATTGGTCTGGCCAGGAGGAGTGTTTAAGTGCCCAGTAAGCAAGTGGTTAAAACATTTATTGGAATCAGCAGCAATAATAAAAACAGGTACTCACAATGTAAAGTATCAAACAGGCATATCAAAAACAAGTAGCAAACTCGTCCAACATCACTTCCAGTGCCTTGTGTTCCCGCACGTGTTCGTCACAATCATATAACTTCATCAGGGGATAACTAGAGGCCTTTAGGATGTGTCTTTATATATGGTTGTAAATTGATATAGGTAATTACTATGGCAGCCATTTTCTTGTAGCTCAGGTCGCTGGAAGTAGTACGGAGGCCATTTTGGGGTGGTTTTTGTCACCGGAAGTGTTTTGTCACCGGAAGTGGACCGGCGGCCATTTTTTTAGTTATCTATAGTCAAAACAACAATAGGTATCTACGGCGGCCATTTTCTTGTAGCTCCGGTCACCGGACATAGTACGGCTGCCATTTTGGGGTGGTTTTTGTCACCGGAAGTGGGCCAGCGGACATTTTCTTGGTTATCTATGGTCAAAACAACAATAGGTATCTACGGTGGCCATTTTCTTGTAGCTTTGGTCCCCGGAAATGCAACAGTGGACATGTCTTTGTGGATTTGGTTACTGAAAACACAGTCTTATAAGACAAAACACATCCGTTTGGTGGATATTTTCTGGTTGCCACAAACAGAGAAATGGCCTAAAAGTCTAGAAGCAACAGTAGAATGGACCGGGTAAGTTAGGGGGATTGCAGGAAATATGCAAAAGCCCCTATATATATAATGGGCATATGACTTCATAACCAATATAAAATTATTAGGGTAAAGGTCATGCTCACTTACTGGGTGTAATTCAAAAAATAATAAAAAAGCAAGAAATAATAAAAACAATCGGCCCATGTAGATAAAAATGTAGACGATTAAAATATTAAAAGTGGAATATGCGTCAGTTAGGTAAAAAAAGGGGGACGAGTCATGGAAATCTCACTAAAACTTATCTGGAGACGAACCTAAAAGCCAAAATAACCATTACAAATTAATATAGGGGGAGGGAGAGGGGTATTAGGATACAATTGCACCGGAAATGACATTGGCGAGCAAATGACATAATGAGAGAGGCAGTAATTGTGGAAAAGAAAAAGACTTAAAATAATGAATGTACTAGCAGGATTAAAAATCACTGATAAAACAATGCAGATCAAATTCGATATTCAAACCCTGAGGTGCAAAAGTGTCCAACGTGAATATCCATTTTGATTTGAGTTGACTTAGTGTCCTAACTTTGCGACCCCCGCCAGTGTCTTACATAAGGTTCGATGCCCCAAAATTTGAGTTGTGTGGGGTCTTTATTGTGATGAGTAGCAAAGTGTTTTGATACACTGTGCTTATCGAAACCTTTGATTATATTTTGCACGTGTTTTTATTCAAATTTTTAGGGGTCTTTTTGTTCGGCCTATGTATTGTGGCCCGCAGCTACACTCTAGGGCATAGACAGCCCCTTCTGTGTTACAGCAGATAAATTCTTTAATTTCGTATGAGTTTCCTGTACTAGTAAAGGTTAAGTCCTTTTTCTTTTCATTTGGGCGTTTCGTTTTCACACATGCGTAACAGCGTTTACAGGGGAAAAAACCCTTGCCAGTGAAGAAGGACAAGCCTCTTCCTGGGGGGTCCGGGATACTTTTCACAATCTTGTCCCGAATTGTGGGAGCTCTTCTGTAAACAAATTTAGGAAGACTAGATAGAGTATTCTGCAGGTGTTTGTCTGCCAATAGGATATTCCAGTGACGCTTGATTATTTTCACAATTTGTTTATGTTGGATGCTGTAATCGAAAATAATTGGTACCATGTCCTTTGAGTCCTCATGTCTTGATTTATCTCTTATAAGTGTATTTCGGTCCATCTCTGCTACTTCTGCTATTTTGTTGTCCTTTTGGAATATTGTACAACCAGTTTTTGTGGTGGTAACTCTCCAGGGGGAGGTAACTGTTCCTGTCCACGTTCTTAAAGTGGGTTCTGGAAAAAAGTGTTTGTCTTCTTGGCAGATCTCTAGATCTAAGAAGGTGATCTTTTTGTCGCTTATTTCCCAGGTGAGTTTGATATTTCTATTGTTTGTGTTCAGGTTTTGAAGGAAATCTAATAGTTCTGTTTGTTCCCCTTTCCACACGATGAAGATATCATCGATGTATCTTCTGTAACTGAACAAACCTTTTGGACGATTGGAAAATATCTGTTCGTCTTCCCACTGCGCCATGAAGAGCCCTGCTACGCTGGGAGAAAATTTTGCTCCCATAGCCACGCTCGTCTTTTGAAAATAATAATTACGGTTATACCAAAAATAGCTGTTTTGTAGGCAGAAATCAAGACATTTCACAGGGTATTTTCTTTGGACACATGGTAGCGTGAAATGTTTCCTTAATCCCCATTTAACGGCTTTGCAAGCTTGATGGTGTAGTATAACCGTATAGAGAGATGAGACATCTGCTGTTGCCAACCACCAGGGGCCATCTTCTCTTGGGCTGTCTTCCAGAACTTGTAGCATTTGCTTGGTATCTCTCAAATAGGCTTGTGTCTTCTGTACGGCTGGTTGTAAGTAGTGATCGATATACTGTCCCATTCTTGCTGTTAGAGAGTCTATACCATTGACTATTGGTCTAGGAGGTGGATCTGTCTTGTTCTTGTGAATCTTTAGAAGTGAGTATAGGATTGGTGTACGGCTTGATTGTGGTATTAGATATTGAGCCTCTTTTTTGTTCAAAATATTTCTTTTCATTCCCAAATGGACAATCTGTTCTAGCGCTTTCCTGCACTTGAACATAGGATTGCTCAACAGGCGGCTATAGGTGTTTTAATCTTGTAACTAGGGGTGAGCTTTGAGTTTGAGTCAAACTCATGTTCGACTCAAACATTACCTGTTCGCCAGTGCGCCGAACAGCGAACAATTTGGGGTGTTCCGGGCAAATTCAAAAAGCCGCGGAACACCCTGTAAAAGTCTATGGGAGAAATCTAAAGTGCTAATTTTAACCACTTCATTACCCAGCTATAGTCATATGACATCCACAGATGGGATCTCCCATCCTGGGTGGACATCATATGACATCCTTGACGTTGTGGGGGGATATCTGATGCCTGCAGCTAGAGGCATCATTCAGATATCATTCTTTCATGCCGGTGATTCTGTGCACGATAAGAATGATCATAGCGGCAGTTCCGCAGCTTGATCGTTCTTATAGGCGACAGGAGGGGACATCCCCCCTCCCGCCACCATCCGGTGATTCTCTGGGCTCTCCCGTGCCATCGGGGGCCCAGAGAAAGAATCGTCTGGCGCCGGATGACGAGCATAGAGATTTCCGGTGACCAGATGGTCACCTGTCATCTCTATGACCATCGGAGGCCCGGGCGCGACATTATGACGTCACGCCCGGGTTCCCGGAAGTAAACAAAGCCGCGATTGCGGCTAGTAAGCATGAGATCAGTGATTTATTTTTCCCGATCTCATGCTTTCCAGCCTGGAGGAGAGATGTGGGGTCTAATTGACCCCGCATCTCTCCATAAAGAGGACCTGTCACACACCATTCCTATTACAAGGGATGTTTACATTCCTTGTAATAAGAATAAAAGTCATCAAAAAAAAAAAAATGTAAAAAAAAAGTGAAAAAATAAAAAATATAAGTAAAATAAAAAAAAAATAATAAAAAAATAATTAAAACGCCCCTGTCCCCGGTAGCTTGCGCTCAGAAGCGAAAGCACACATAAGTCCCGCCTACATATGTAAACGCCGTTCAAACCACATATGTGAGGTATCACCATGTGCATTAGAGCGTGTGCAACAATTATAGCACTAGACCTCCTCTGTAATTCTAAACTGGTAACCTGTAAAAATTTTCAAAGTGTTGCCTATGGAGATTTTTAAGTACAGAAGTTTGCGCCATTCCATGAGTGTGCGCAATTTTAAAGCGTGACATGTTAGGTATCTATTTACTCGACGTAACATCATCTTTCATATTTTACAAAAAAATTGGGCTAACTTTAATGTTTTGTTATTTTTTAATTCATAAAACCATTTTTTTACAAAAAAGGCGTTTGAAAAATTATTGCACAAATACCGAGCAAGATAAAAAGTTGCAATGACCGTCATTTTATTCCCTAGGGTGTCTGCTAAAAAAACATATATAATGTTTGGGGATTCTGAGTAATTTTCTAGCAAATGAATGATGATTTGTACATGTAGGAGAGAAGTGCCAGAATAGGCCCGGTATTGAGGTGGTATAAAAGCCCTGTATTGAAGTGGTTAAAGGCTTATATGTAAGTTATTGTCATAAAAATTGTTTGGGAACCTGGGTCCAATGCAAAAAAAAGTTTTAAAGACAGACGTTTTTTCGGGAGCAGTGATTTTATTAAAGCTTAAAGTGAAACAATAAAAGTTAAATATTCCTTTAAATTTCGTCCCTAGGGGGTGTGTATAGTATACCTGTAAAGTAGCACTTGTTTCCCGTGCTTAGAACTGTCCCCACACAAAATGTAATTTCTGAAGGAAAAAAAGTCATTTAAAAGTACTCGCGGCTATAATGAATTGTCGGCTCCCGGCAATACAGAGAAAAGTCATTAAAAGTCATTGATAAAAAAAAATAAAATGCGTGGGGGTCCCCCCAAATTCAATTACCAGGCCCTTCAGGTCTTTTTTGTCAACATTTTTTCTTTAGAGAAGTGGACCCTCAGTTGCACGGATTATGGCTTGGATCCTGAGGAAGGGAATTAACTGCGAAACGTGGTGTTCTAAAATGTCATATATTGATGAAACACTCTGTGGAACAAGACAATTCGTGATGATTAATTGACCCAATTTCAGGTTTTACAGAGAGAATTCACTTCACTTCCTGTCCCGGGGAGAACCTTTTTTTTCTACCAGGCAGGAAATGAAGGAATCTCTTCAACGAAACCACTTACAGCAACAGGGGTTTTAAGCCTTCCCCACACCATCCAAAACTAAAAAAAAAAGTTCTCGGTATTGATACACTTAAAATTATTATTTATCAATTCTCTTCTTCCATTCCCTCATTAAATAAAAAAGTTTTATATAGTCTGAAATATTTGAAATTCTGCATCCATACGTTTGGTGAAATGCTCCTCTTGGCATTATGACAGATTGTAGAAATATGATGAGATATTGTCACATCTATGGATAATGGTGCTACAGAAACATTTAATATCTTGTTTGGGAGCGAAATGAGGACTTGAAAATGGGAAGTATACTGATATGAGATCAGCTACAGGACAAAGCTTCATGCACTTCAGGCTCGGGTAGAAAACTGGGCACAGAGTCAATATATAAATGTTACCTAAAAATAAGTAACAGAACTGGGCACAGAGTCAATATAAAATGTTACCTAAAAATAAGTAGCAGAATTTGCTCCCAGCGTAGCAGGGCTCTTCATGGCGCAGTGGGAAGAAAAACAGATATTTTTCAATCGTCCAAAAGGTTTGTTCAGTTATAGAAGATACATCGATGATATCTTCATCGTGTGGAAAGGGGAACAAACAGAACTATTAGATTTCCTTCAAAACCTGAACACAAACGATAGAAATGTCAAACTCACCTGGGAAATAAGTGACAAAAAGATCACAAAACACTTTTTTCCCGAACCCACTTTAAGAACGTGGACAGAAACAGTTACCTCCCCCTGGAGAGTTGCCACCACAAAAACTGGTTGTACAATATACCAAAAGGACAACTCATGCGCCTGAGACAAAACTGTACCCATAAAGACTCTTTTATATCACAAGCAGAAAAGATGGGACAGAGATTTATAGAAAAAGGATATAACAACACATTTATCAATAACAAAATAGCAGAAGTAGCAGAGATGGACCGAAATACACTTATAAGAGATAAATCAAGACATGAGGACTCAAAGGACATGGTACCAATTATTTTCGATTACAGCGTCCAACATAAACAAAACGAGAAAATCATCAAGCGCCACTGGAACATCCTATTGGCAGACAAATACCTGCAGGATACTCTCCCTAGTCTTCCTAAATTTGTTTAAAGAAGAGCTCCCACAATTCGGGACAAGATTGTGAAAAGTATCCCGGACCCCCCAGGAAGAGGCTTGTCCTTCTTCACTGGCAAGGGTTTTTTCCCCTGTAAACGCTGTTACGCATGTGTTAAAACGAAACGCCCAAATGAAAAGAAAAAGCACTTAACCTCTACCAGTACAGAAAACTCATACGAAATGAAAGAATTTATCTGCTGTAACACAGAAGGGGCTGTCTATGCCCTAGAGTGTAGCTGCGGGCTACAATACATAGGCCGGACAAAAAGACCCCTAAAAATTCAAATAAAAGAACACGTGCAAAATATAATCAATGGTTTCAATAAGCACAGTGTATCAAAACACTTTGCTACTCATCACAATACAGACCCCACACAACTCAAATTTTGGGGCATCGAACCTTATGTAAGACACTGGCGGGGGGGTCACAAAGTTATGACACTAAGTCAACTTGAAACAAAATGGATATTCACGTTGGACACTTTCACACCTCGGGGTTTGAATATCGAATTCAATCTGAATAGTTTTATCAGTGATTTTTAATCCTGCTAGTATATGAATTATTTTAAGTCTTTTTCTCTTCCACAATTACTGCCTCTCTCATTATGTCATTTGCTCGCCAATGTCATTTCCGGTGCAATTGTATCATAATACCCCTCTCCCTCCCCCTATATTCATTTTTAATGGTTATTTTGGCTTTTAGGTTCGTCTCCAGATAAGTTTTAGAGAGATTTCCATGACTCCTCCCCCTTTTTTTTACCTACCTGCCGTATATTCCACTTTTAATATTTTAATTGTCTACGTTTTTATCTACATGGGCCGATTGTTTTTATTATTTCTTGTTTTTTTATTATTTTTTGAATTATATCTAGTAAGTGAGCATGACCTTTACCCTAATAATTGTATATTGGTTATGGAGTCATATGCTCATTTATATATACAGTTGCAAAAAAAAAGTATGTGAACCCTTTTGGAATGATATGGATTTCTGCATAAATTGGATGTTGCAACAGGACAACAACCCAAAGCATAGAAGTAAATCAGCAACAGAATGGCTTAAACAGAAGAAAATACACCTTCTGGAGTGGCCCAGTCAGAGTCCTGACCTCAACCCGATTGAGATGCTGTGGCCTGACCTCACAAATTACGAATTACTCCTGACTAGAGTTGAGCGGACACCTGGATGTTCGGGTTCGACGGGTTCGGCCTAACTTTGGAAAAAAGTTCGAGTTCGGGACCGAACTTGACCCGAACTTGACCCCGAACCCCATTGAAGTCAATGGGGACCCGAACTTCTGAGGACTATTCGCGCTTGTTTCCTGTGCTTAGAATTGTCCCTGCACAAAGTGTAATTTCTGAAGGAAAAAAAGTCATTTAAAACTCACTCGCAGCTATAATGAATTGTCGGCTCCCGGTAATACATAGAAAAGTCATTGATAAAAAAAAAAAAAAGCGTGGGGGTCCCCCCAAATTCAATTACCAGGCCCTTCAGGTCTGGTATGAATATTAAGGGGAACCCTGCCGCAAATTTTAAAAAAATGCTTGCGGTTCCCCCAAATATCCATACCAGGCCCTTCAGCCAGAACTCCACCCCAAATAAAAAAAAAATGGCGTGGAGTTCTCCCAAAAATCCATACCAGACCCTTTATCCGAGCACGCAACCTGCCAGGCCGCAGGAAAAGAGAGAGCGCCCCCCCTCCTGAACCGTACCAGGCCACATGCCCTCAACATGGGGAGGATGTCCCCATGTTGATGGATACAAGGGCCTCATCCCCACAACCCTTGCCTGGTGGTTGTGGGGGTCTGCGGGCAGGGGGCTTATCGGAATCTGGAAGGCCCCTTTAACAAAGGGGACCCCCAGATCCCACCCCCCTATGTGAATTGGTAAGGGGTACATTGTACCCCTACCATTTCACGAAGAAAGTGTAAAAAAAAAAAAAACACACAGACACCTTGGAAAAGTACTTCATTAAAAAAAAAAGAAAAAAAAAAAAAACATTCCAGCGATGAAATCCAGTGTCCCGCGGTGATCTGATGTCCAGCGCTGTCCACACGAAACGTCATTGGCTGAGCCTGAGCGGACCTGATGGGGAACTTCCTCCGCAGTGTATTAAATGAATAGACCCGCCCCTTCTAAAGTTCCCCATGAGGTCCGCTCAGCCAATGACGTAGGTGTAAGGCTAAACGGACCAGATGCGGAACGTGAGAAGGGGCGGGTCTATTCATTTATTACACTGCGAGGCAGTTCCCCATCAGGTCCGCTCAGCCAATGACGTAGGCGGGGTCTGACATACGAGGGGGCGGACCTGATGGGGAACTTCCTCCACAGTGTAATAAATGAATAGACCCGCCCCTTCTCATGTTCCGCATCTGGTTTGCTTAGCCTTACACCTACGTCATTGGCTAAGCGGACCTGATGGGGAACTTTAGAAGGGGCGGGTCTATTCATTTAATGCACTGCGGAGGAAGTTCCCCATCAGGTCTGCTCAGGCTCAGCCAATGACGTCTCGTGTGGACAGCGCTGGACATCGGATCACCGCGGGACACTGGATTTCATTGCTGGAATGTTTTTTTTAATTTTTTTATTTTTAATAAAGGACTTTTCCAAGGTGTCTGTGTGTTTTTTTTTTTTTTTACACTTTCTTCGTGAAATGGTAGGGGTACAATGTACCCCTTACCAATTCACATAGGGGGGCGGGATCTGGGGGTCCCCTTTGTTAAAGAGGTCATCCAGATTCCGATAAGCCCCCTGCCCGCAGACCCCCACAACCACTGGGCAAGGGTTGTGGGGATGAGGCCCTTGTCCCCATCAACATGGGGACATCCTCCCCATGTTGAGGGCATGTGGCTTGGTACGGTTCAGGAGGGGGGGCTGCTCTCTCGTCCCCCCTCTTTTCCTGTGGCCTGCCAGGTTGCGTGCTCGGATAAAGGGTCTGGTATGGATTTTTGGGGGAACTCCACGCCATTTTTTTTTAATTTGGGGTGGAGTTCCCCTTAAAACCATACCAGACCTGAAGGGCCTGGTATGGATATTTGGGGGAATTCCACGCATTTTTTTTTTTAAATTTGCAGCAGGGTTCCCCTAATATCCATACCAGACCTGAAGGGCCTGGTAATTGAATTTTGGGGGATTCCCACGCTTTTTTTTTCTTTTATCAATGACTGTTCTTTGTATTGCCGGGAGCCGACAATTCATTATAGCTGCGAGTGAGTTTTAAATGTCTTTTTTTCCTTCAGAAATGACAATTTGTGCAGGGACAGTTCTAAGCACGGGAAACAAGCGCGACTTTACAGGCAAACTTTACACACACGGAAACAATATACAGAAAATTCTGAAACAAACGTTTATTGGCTTCCCTGCAGCTTTTAAAAACGCGCCATTACATCGCCGAACACTGGACCCGAACCCGAACATACAGTCAATTGTTCGGGTTCGGGTCCGGGGCCCAAAAACCCAAAAGTTTGGTACGGACCAGAACTTTACAGTGCTGGTCCGCTCAACCCTACTCCTGACCGTTGTGCACGTCTAATCTGCAACTACAGAAAACGTTTGGTTGAAGTTATTGCTGCCAAAGGAGGTTCAACCAGTTATTAAATCTAAGGGTGCACATACTTTTTCCACCCACACTGTGAATGTTTACATGGTGTGTTCAATAAAAACATGGTAACATTTCATTCTTTGTGTGTTATTAGTTTAAGCAGACTGTGATTGTCTATTGTTGTGACTTCGATGAAGATCAGATCACATTTTATGACCAATTTGTGCAGAAATCCATATCATTCCAAAAGGGTTCACAAACTTTTTTTTGCAACTGTATATATATTTTTTTATTATTAGTGCTAGGGGCTTTTGCATATTTCCTGCAAACCCCCTAGCTTACCCGGTCAGTTCTACTGTTGCTTCTAGACTTTTAGGCCATTTCTCCGTTTGTGGCAAGTCAACCAGAAAATGTCCACCAAACGGATATGTCTTTGTCTTATAAGACTGTTTTCAGTAACCAAATCCACAAAAATATGGCCACTGTTTCATTTCCGGGGACCAAAGCTACAAGAAAATGGCCGCCGTAGATACCTATTGTTGTTTTGACTATAGATAACCAAAAATGGACGGCAACAAAAAAAAAAAATGGCCGCCGTACTACTTCTGGGGACCGGAGCTACAAGAAAATGGCCGCCATAGTAATTACCTATATCAATTTACAACCATATATAAAGACACTTCCTTAAGGCCTCTAGTTATCCCCTGATGAAGTTATATGATTGTGACGAACACATGCGGGAACACAAGGCACTGGAAGTGATGTTGGACGAGTTTGCTACTCGTTTTTGATATGCCTGTTTGATACTTCACATTGTGAGAACCTGTTTTTATTATTGCTGCTGTGTCAGGTCTCTGGTGTGAGGCCGGATTGCTGAGAGGGCGCCCCTTGCGGCTAAGTGCACCGCACCCCTGGAGATGAGACAGGGAGTGCGGGGCCCAAAGGTGCACGGATTGCCGGTGCTGCTGCTGACTGGGCCGATGCAGGCAGAGGGTAGCTGGGGTGTGCTGGGAGAACAGATTTAGTAGCCGTGCAAGGAAAGGTTCTGGTGTAGAGCAGTAGGTAAACCACGAACAGAGTCTGGAGCCAGGCTGGGGGTCAAACACAGGAATCAGTCTGAGAGTAATCACAGGAACAAGCCGGGTCAAGCACGGGAGCAGAAGATAATGGAGTAGTCAGCCAAGCCGGGGTCAGATACGAGGAGACAGGCAGGGTCACAGGTCCAGATACAAGCCAAGGGTCAAGCCGGGGATTCAGGATAAGCAGGATACAGGAGACACAGGAAGCTGATGATAATCTAGCAACCTGTGTGCGCCAGTGACAGGTTTAAATAGGCCGGGGAGCGCGCCCACGCCGTCTGCGTGCGCCTGTGCGCGCCGCATCTGCGTGCGCCTATGCGCGCCGCGGCGCATCTGCGTGTGCGCATGCGCATAGGAATGAGTCTGGCGCGGCCATGACGAACACTGGCAATAACTCGGCCATTTCCCTGACATGCTGATTCCAATAAATGTTTTAAATACTACACTATCGAGCATCCCTCTTTACATCACCCATGCCCCAATGTGAGGCTATCTGATACAGACACACCAGGGACACTAAAAGGGGACTCTGATGCCAAAGTAAAGACACACACCAGCAGAGCCTGAGATGCCAGGAGCCACCAGGAGATAGAAAGACACATTCACACGCTGTTACCTTACAGCGGTAAGGTAAGGGGACACCTATACACTAAGTTGCATGGAGAACCAGCAACCACCCACCAGTGGTAGGGATGAGCTCGGTGTTCGAGTCAAAAATACATTCGACTCGAACATCGGATGTTCGATCGTTCGTCGAATATCGAACGATTTGGGCCGTTCACGCCAAATTCGAGTGACGCGAACGGCCCACAATGCACTACGCCATTGCAGTGCAATCCAGGCGCTGTGATTGGGCAAGCATGCACTGTGACCCCGCATGCTTGGCCAATCACAGCGCCGGCAGCGAAGAGAGCCATAATTTGCCACAGGCAGGATGCCTGTGGCCAATTATAGCTCAGGGGGATTTAGTACACGGCCCACACTATAAAAGGCCGCCAGCTCGGCGGCCTTGTGTAGTGTGTTCCGGTTCAGGGAGAGAGAAGGATAGGCAGGGACAGTGTCAGTGCTATTTGTTCATTTAACTTGTGTGCAGGGAGAGAGAAGGATAGGGACAGTGTCAGTGATATTCTTTGCTAAATCTTGTGTGCAGGGAGAGAGAAGGATAGGGACAGTGTCAGTGATATTCTTTGCTAAACCTTGTGTGCAGGTAGAAAGAAGGATAGGCAGGGGACAGTGTCAGTCATTTTTGCTAAGCCTCCTGCACAGTATACACCTGAAGCTAGCCCTTATTGCTGTGTTTTCCTGTTGTGTAACACAGGCAGGCATCTGCAGCACTTACAGCGGGCGTAGTGTGCTTCCTGCAAAATATACACCTGAAGCTAGCCCTTATTGCTGTGTTTTCCTGTTGTGTAACACAGGCAGGCATCTGCAGCACTTACAGCGGGCATAGTGTGCCTCCTGCACATTATACACCTGAAGCTAGCTCTTATTGCTCGTGGTTTTTTCTTTTGTGTTACACTTACAGGCATCTGCAGCACTTACAGCGGGCGTAGTGTGCTTCCTGCAAAATATACACCTGAAGCTAGCCCTTATTGCGGTGTTTTCCTGTTGTGTAACACAGGCAGGCATCTGCAGCACTTACAGCGGGCGTAGTGTGCTTCCTGCAAAATATACAACTGAAGCTAGCCCTTATTGCTGTGTTTTCCTGTTGTGTAACACAGGCAGGCATCTGCAGCACTTACAGCGGGGGTAGTGTGCCTCCTGCACAGTATACACCTGAAGCTACCCTTTATTGCTGGTTTCCCATCTCCCTGCAGGCCATTAGAATGTCTGGAAGACAAACAAGGAGAGGCAGACAGTCAGGAGCCAATAAAAGAGGGCAAGCAGGCTCTGTGTCTAGAGACAACAGTGCTGGTCGTGGACGCGGTGCATCGTCATCAGCACGTTGTCAGGTCTCTGGTGTGAGGCCGGATTGCTGAGAGGGCGCCCCTTGCGGCTAAGTGCACCGCACCCCTGGAGATGAGACAGGGAGTGCGGGGCCCAAAGGTGCACGGATTGCCGGTACTGCTGCTGACTGGGCCGATGCAGGCAGAGGGTAGCTGGGGTGTGCTGGGAGAACAGATTTAGTAGCCGTGCAAGGAAAGGTTCTGGTGTAGAGCAGTAGGTAAACCACAAACAGAGTCTGGAGCCAGGCCGGGGGTCAAACACAGGAATCAGTCCGAGAGTAATCACAGGAACAAGCCGGGTCAAGCACGGGAGCAGAAGATAATGGAGTAGTCAGCCAAGCCGGGGTCAGATAGAAGGAGACAGGCAGGGTCACAGGTCCAGATACAAGCCAAGGGTCAAGCCGGGGATTCAGGATAAGCAGGATACAGGAGACACAGGAGATACAGGAAGCTGATGATAATCCAGCAACCTGTGTGCGCCAGTGACAGGTTTAAATAGGCCGGGGAGCGCGCCCACGCCGTCTGCGTGTGCCTGTGCGTGCCGTGGCGCATCTGCGTGCGCCTATGCACGCCTCGGCGCATCTGCGTGCGCGCATGCACATAGGAATGAGTCTGGCGCGGCCATGACGAACACTGGCAGGAATGCCAATAACTCGGCCATTTCCCTGACAGTGCCCCCCCCCAAGGGGCAGCCTTCGGATGCCCAACCGAGCCCATCTTTCAGGGCAACGGGCTTGAAACCTCTGCAAAATTCTAGGGGCGTGTATATTGCCTTCGGGTTCCCAGGAATTCTCTTCTACTGGGTAACCTTTCCATTTTATGAGAAATTGAATGGTCCTACCTCTCCTACGACAGTCCAGGATGGCTTCTACTTCAAACTCAGTTTCATCTCCCACAGCGACTGGAGGCGGAGAAACTTCTCTTCTTCCTGGAAATGGACTAGAGATAACAGGTTTAAGTAGAGAGACATGGAAAACCGGGTGGATTTTATAGGAGCTAGGTAGCGCCAGTTCAAAAGCTACTGGAATAATTTCTCGTCTAATCTTAAATGGACCGATAAATCTGGGTCCCAACTTCCGGGAGGGACAAGAAAGCTTGAGATTCGCTGAAGACAGCCATACTTCGTCACCAACTTTAAAGGCAGGGTTCTCTCTCCTTCTCTTATCATACTGTTTTTTATAATTTTCCTGGGCTCTTTGCATAGTTAGCTGGAGGGTTTGGTAGTTAGTCTGGATAGAATTTATCCTGTCTTGGACCGCTGGGACTGAGGCCTCCGGAATGACATTAGGCAAAAATGAGGGGTGGATCCCGTAATTAGCCCAAAAGGGTGATTGATTGGTGGAAGTATGTACAGAATTATTGTATGCGAACTCTGCGCACGGGAGTAACGAAATCCAATCATCCTGGGAGAACGAGCAAAAACAGCGTAAGTATTGTTCTACAGTCTGATTCGTTCTTTCGGTTTGACCGTTGCTCTGGGGATGATAGGCCGAAGATAGGCACAGCTCGATTGACAGCATCTTACAGAGTTCTCTCCAGAATCGGGAGGTGAATTGTGCCCCTCTATCGGACACAATATTATCGGGAAGGCCATGGAGTCTGACTATTTCTTTTATAAAAAAATTTGCCGTGTCTACAGCAGATGGTGTGCCCATCATGGGCAAAAAGTGGGCCATTTTGGACAAACGGTCCACTACTACTAAGATAGTTGTGAACTCGTCAGAAGGAGGCAACTCTACAATAAAGTCCATTGATATTTTCTTCCATGGTTGTTCTGGTACCGGCAGTGGTCGTAACAGACCCCAGGATCGAACGTTGGACCCCTTGTTTCGTTGGCAGGTGGTGCAGGAGCTAACATATTCCCGGCAGTCTGATTTCAGAGTAGGCCACCAAAAAGAATGTTGGATGAGATTCATTGTTTTCCGCACCCCGAAGTGGCCAGCAAGTTGGTGGTCATGAAATGTCTTTAGGACCTGGATTCTGGCTGGTTGTGGAACAAAGACCTTATCCTGATACCAAAGGTACCCCCCTGACTTCTTAAAGAGGATGCCTCTGGTTCCGGACATTGGATGGATGCCTGTTCAAGTGAGGCCCTTAGATCAGGTTGGATCATGAGGAAGTTCTGTGGTGATAGGATTGTACTGGGAGCTGTTTCCTCGGGGGTATCGGGAAACATCCGGGACAGGGCGTCAGCTTTTCCGTTCTTGGAACCAGGGCAGTATGTGATGTGAAAATTTAATCTTGAGAAAAACAAGGCCCAGCGAGTTTGTCGGGGTCTCAGGCATTTGGCCGTGCGAAGGTACTCCAAGTTCCTGTGATCTGTGAATATCATAACAGGGTGAGAGGCCCCTTCGAGAAGATATCTCCACTCCTCTAAGGCTGTTTTAATGGCCAACAGTTCACGGTCACCTACATCGTAGTTCCTCTCTGGCTGGCTCATTTTCCGAGAGGAGAAAGCCACGGGGTGAAGCAACGACTTAGGTCCCTGGCGTTGCGAAAGTACTGCACCTGTGGCTACTTCTGAGGCATCGACCTCCAAGATGTAGGGCAGGGCAGGATCAGGATGTTTTAGGATGGAAGCTGAGGTGAACAGAGACTTTAGTTCTTCAAAAGCGGATTGCGCTTCTGGGGACCACTGGAACCGGGTGTGTAGGCGGGTGACTTGGGTGATAGGTGAAATGATGGAAGAAAAGTTCCTTATGAACCTTCTATAGAAATTTGCGAAGCCTATAAATCTCTGCACCCCCTTTTTGTCTGACGGAGTTGGCCAATCCAGGACTGCTTGTACCTTTTGTGGATCCATAGCTACCCCGTCGGTGGATATAATCAGCCCAAGAAACTGGATTGAGTCCTTTTCGAAATCACACTTTTCCGCTTTTGCGTAAAGTCAGTGTTTCCTTAGTGTGAGTAATACTGTCTTCACATGTGTCCGATGGAGTTCCAGAGTAGCTGAGAATATGAGGATGTCGTCCAAGTAGATGATGACAAAGTAATCTAGATATTCCCGAAAAATATCATTAATGAAGTGCTGGAACGTTGCTGGGGCGTTACAGAGCCCGAAAGGCATTACAAGATATTCAAAATGTCCGAACCGCGTTCTGAAGGCCGTCTTCCATTCATCACCCTCACGGATGCGAACAAGGTTGTAGGCCCCCCCGTAGATCCAGTTTGGTAAATATCTGGGCGGTGCGGAATCTCTGAAAGAGTTCAGGGACAAGTGGAAGTGGGTAGCGTTTTTTTATGGTAATCCTATTAAGTTCCCTATAATCAACACATGGTCTCAGAGTCTTATCTTTTTTTTCTACAAAGAAAATGCCGGCACCGGCTGGAGAGGAGGAAGGGCGGATGAAACCCTTTGCCAAATTTTCATCTATGTATTGTCTTAGAGTTCCTAACTCCGTCTCAGAGAGTGGGAAGATACGCCCGAACGGGATTTCAGCCCCAGGGAGTAATTCGATAGGACAGTCGTATGACCGATGTGGGGGTAGGGTATCTGCTTTTCTCTTATTAAAGACATCCAGGAACTCTTGATAAGCTGGTGGTATATTCTGGTTATTGGCAGATGTGGGTTGAACTGTCAGGCAGCTGGTGGTATCTTCAGATTCAGGGACCAAGCAGTGCTGCTGGCAATAGGACGAGGTAAACAAAACTTCCTTGGTGCTCCAATTGAGCTGAGGATTGTGTGCTTGGAGCCAGGGGATCCCCAAGATGACTGGGAACATAGGTGAACTTAAAGCGTTGAAGCGTAGAAATTCCCGGTGGCCATCAGGAGTAGTGACAAGAAGAGGAGCAGTCTCTAGGGTAACAGGGCCAGAACTAGGCATTGTACCATCTGCCTGGCAAACTTCCAGTCCCCGTTCCTTGTGGAGAAGGGGTAAACTAAGGTTCTTTGCTAGGCTTAAGTCCACAAAGCAGCTACATGCCCCAGAATCGATTATGGCCCGGAGCTGTACTTCCTCTTTCCCTAACTGCAACGTAATGGGAAGAACAATATGGGAAGGAGAAGTTCCGGAGACCTGGAAGTACACTGGGGTGTATGACCGTGGCTTCTTGGGCCTTATGGGGCAGTTGCAAAGGAAATGTCCGTTCCCTCCGCAATAGAGGCAAAGATTGGCTTGGCGACGACGACGTCTCTCATCAGGGATCAGTGCCGATCGTACCAGTCCTACTTGCGGCGGTGCAGATGAAATGGGAACTTCAGGTGGCAACCTGGTGGGTCCGGAGGTCTGAGACCGTTCTGACTGTCGCTCCCGCAGGCATTGGTCAAGCTGAATGGCCAATTTAATGAGGCCCTCAAGAGTAGTGGGGATACCAACTCTGGCTAACTCATCCTTGAGGGACTCGGAAAGACCCAGGCGGAACTGGTGTTTTAGGGCCGCTTGATTCCAGTCTGTGTCTGCAGACCATCGACGGAAGTCCACGGTATAGTCCTCCACTGGCCGCTTCCCTTGCCGCAGGGAGTGCAGGTTGGCCTCTGCGGTGGCCGTCCGCTGGGGGTCTTCGTAGAGCTGTGCCATGGCGGAGAAGAAGGAGTCCACCGTGCTGATAACCGGGCTCTTCTGTTCCCATAGGTGGGGGGCCCAGGTCTGGGGTTCATTAGACAGCAGGGAAATGAGAAACCCAACCTTAACAGTCTCTAGAGCAATAGTCCGGGGTTGCAAGGCCAGATGTAATAAACGGGCATTTTTGAAGGACCTAAACTTTTTCCGATCTCCAGAAAATCGTTCAGGGATTGGAACGCGGGGTTCAGGAGGAGGAGCCAACATCATCAGGGCTGCTGGGGTTTGCCCTTGGACGGTTGCTGAGGAGCAGGTAGCGGATGGTCCTGGTTCCACAGGAGCAGGTGACACTGTCATGTGTTGTAAACGTCCTTCAAGCTGAAGATGTGCTTCCTGCAGTTTCTGGACTTCATGGGCCAAAGTTGCAGTTTGTTGGCACAGAGCCTCTAACGGGGATGCACCTCTGCCGACCTCAGACATGGCTGGATTATACTGTCAGGTCTCTGGTGTGAGGCCGGATTTCTGAGAGGGCGCCCCTTGCGGCTAAGTGCACTGCACCCCTGGAGATGAGACAGGGAGTGCGGGGCCCAAAGGTGCACAGATTGCCGGTACTGCTGCTGACTGGGCCGATGCAGGCAGAGGGTAGCTGGGGTGAGCTGGGAGAACAGATTTAGTAGCCGTGCAAGGAAAGGTTCTGGTGTAGAGCAGTAGGTAAACCACAAACAGAGTCTGGAGCCAGGCCGGGGGTCAAACACAGGAATCAGTCCGAGAGTAATCACAGGAGCAAGCCGGGTCAAGCACGGGAGCAGAAGATAATGGAGTAGTCAGCCAAGCCGGGGTCAGATACGAGGAGACAGGCAGGGTCACAGGTCCAGATACAAGCCAAGGGTCAAGCCGGGGATTCAGGATAAGCAGGATACAGGAGACACAGGAGATACAGGAAGCTGATGATAATCCAGCAACCTGTGTGCGCCAGTGACAGGTTTAAATAGACCGGGGAGCGTGCCCACGCCGTCTGCGTGCGCCTGTGCGCGCCGCATCTGCATGCGCCTATGCGCTACGCGGCGCTTCTGCGTGCGCGCATGCGCATAGGAATGAGTCTGGCGTGGCCATGACGAACACTAGCAGGAATGCCAATAACTCGGCCATTTACCTGACTCACGTGCCCATGGGAAACGCTTGTCCTTATTTTCGGCAGCTGGACGTGTTGAGCCGCATCATGCCGAAGACTTGGTAGAGTGGATGACCAAGCACTCCTCATCCTCCTCATCCTCTCTCACCCAGGCTCAGGGTACTGGCAAAGCAGCTGCCAAAGCGTCCTCTTCCCTCGTATCAATGTCATCATCAGTCACTCCTTCCCTAGACCCACCGTGTCCTTCTGAGGAGTCCCCCGAACTGTTTGAGCACAGTGTTGGGTACATGCTCCAGGAAGATGCCCAGCGTTTCGAAGGGTCTGATGATGATACCCAGCTAGAGGAAGGCAGTAGCGTGAGAGCAAAGAGAGGGGATGCTCAAGAAGAACTGGCAGTCATGTTCCAGCAGCTGCAGCATACTGCCAGATTGGCTCCAGTGATGAGGAGGGAGGGGATGATGAGGTCACTGACTCCACGTGGGTGCCTGATAGGAGAGAGGAGGAGGAGGAGGATGAGGAGGAGGCACATCTCCAACGAGGCAACGTTGAGTTCCACCTGGTGGGCATGTCACATATAAGGCGGTTCTTGGGCAGGTTCAACTCCTTTTGCAGCTCAGCCAGGCGAGCACTGGCATTATAAGATCTGCGGAATTGCACACAGACTTTCCTGGCCTGCCTCAGGACATCCTGTAAGCCCGGGTACCTGCCCAAGAACCGCTGCACCACCAGGTTAAGGACGTGAGCCACACAGGGCACATGGGTCAGTTGTCCCTGTCGGAGAGCGGAGAGGAGGTTGGTGCCATTGTTGCAAACTACCATTCCTGGCTTAAGCTGGCGTGGCGTCAACCACCTCTCGGCCTGCCCCTGCAGAGCAGACAGAACCTCTGCCCCAGTGTGGCTCCTGTCCCCCAAACACACCAGCGCAAGCACGGCATGGCATCTTTTTGCCTGCGTACTTGCGTAGCCCTTTGAACGCCTACGGAGCACCGCTGGTTCCGAGGACAAAGCACAGGAAGAGGCCATGGAGGAAGAATAAGAGGAGGGGGTGGAGGAGAGAGGTGTGTCACAACCAGTAGTAGCATTTTGGAGGCGTGGCGGTGGAACAACCTCCAACACTACTGCACCTTGTCCTGCATCCTTCCCAGCTGCCAAAAGAGTGACCCAATGGGCCGTGAAAGAAAGGTAACGTCCCTGTCCATGCCTGCTGGACCATGAGTCAGCGGTAATATGCACCTTACCGCTGACCGCCCTGTCCAGCGAGGCCAAGATATTGCCTTCCACATGCCGGTAGAGAGCCGGAATCGCCTTCCGTGAGAAAAAGTGCCATTTGGGAACCTGCCACTGAGGAACCGCACATTGCACAAACTCACGGAAGGGGGCCGAGTCTACCAACTGAAAAGGCAGCAGTTGAAGCGCTAGCAATTTAGCCAAGCTAGCATTCAACCGCTGGGCATGTGGATGGCTAGGAGTGAACTTCTTTCGATGGTCCAGCAGCTGGGGCAGGGAAATTTGCCTGCTAGAATCGGACGTCTGTGTACTGCTAGCAGAGTGCCCGCAAGTACTTGGCTGTGACACACCTAATTCTACACCTTCATTCCTCTCAGTGCAGGTTTCAGAGAGGACTAAAGGTATAGTGGGGTTGGAGATCCCAGCTGATGCGGTGCAAGGAGAGGTCCGCTTTGTTCTTTGGTGTGGGTCTTTAGGGTAGGCTTGCCAACGAGCTGCATGGCAGGTCAACATATGTCTGGTCAAGCATGTGGTGCCCAAGCGGGTGATGTTTTGGCCACGCGATATACGCTTGAGACATATGTTGCAAACAGCAGCTGTGTGATCTGATGCACTTGACTCAAAAAAGGCCCACACCAAAGAACTTTTTGAATAATGGACAGAGGCAGCGCCCTGCACAGGCGGAGCTCTGCGGTGTGATTCCGTTGGTGTGCTGCCCTTACGCTGGCCCCCGAGGGCATCCTGCCTCGTTGGAGATGTGCCTCCTCCTCATCCTCCTCCTCCTCCTCCTCCTCTCTCCTATTAGGCACCCACGTGGAGTCAGTGACCTCATCATCCCCTCCCTCCTCATCACTGGAGCCAATCTGGCAGCATGCTGCAGCTGCTGGAACATGACTGCCAGATTGGTGTCCTTCTTGAGCATCCACTCTCTCTGCTCTTAAGCTACTGCCTTCCTCTAGCTGGGTATCATCATCAGACCCTTTGAAACGCTGGGCATCCTCCTGGAGCATGTACCCAACACTGTGCTCAAACAGTTCGGGGGACTCCTCAGGAGGACATGGTTGGTCTAGGGAAGGAGTGACTGATGATGACATTGATACCAGGGAAGAGGACGCTTTGGCAGCTGCTTTGCCAGTACCCTGAGCCTGGGTGAGAGAGGATGAGGAGGATGAGGAGGGCTTGGTCATCCACTCTACCAAGTCTTCGGCATGATGCGGCTCAACACGTCCAGCTGCCGAAAAGAAGGACAAGCGTGTCCCACGGCCACGTGCTGATGGCGATGCACCGCGTCCACGACCAGCACTGTTGTCTCTAGACACAGAGCCTGCTTGCCCTCTTTTATTGGCTCCTGACTGTCTACCTCTCCTTGTTTGCCTTCCAGACATTCTAATGGCCTGCAGGGAAATGGGAAAACCAGCAATAAGGCCTAGCTTCAGGAGTATATTTTGCAGGAATCACACTACGCCTGCTGTAGGTGCTGCAAATGCCTGTTGGTGTAACACACCAGGAAAAAGCAGCAATACAGGCTAAGTTCAGGTGTAATATGGTCAGGAGGCACACTCCGCCCGCTGTAAGTGCCGCAAAATCCTGTTGGTGTAACACACCAGGAAAAAGCAGCAATACAGGCTAAGTTCAGGTGTAATATGATCAGGAGGCACACTCCGCCCGCTGTAAGTGCCACAAAATCCTGTTGGTGTAACACACCAGGAAAAAGCAGCAATACAGGCTAAGTTCTGGTGTAATATGCTCAGGAGGCACACTCCGCCCACTGTAAGTGCCGCAAAATCCTGTTGGTGTAACACACCAGGAAAAAGCAGCAATACAGGCTAAGTTCAGGTGTAATATAGTCAGGAGGCACACTCCGCCCGCTGTAAGTGCCGCAAAATCCTGTTGGTGTAACACACCAGGAAAAAGCAGCAATATAGGCTAAGTTCAGGTGTAATATGGTCAGGAGGAACACTCCGCCCGCTGTAAGTGCCGCAAAATCCTGTTGGTGTAACACACCAGGAAAAAGCAGCAATACAGGCTAAGTTCAGGTGTAATATGGTTAGGAGGCACACTCCGCCCGCTGTAAGTGCTGCAAATGTCTGTTGGTGTAACACACCAGGAAAAAGCAGCAATACAGGCTAAGTTCAGGTGTAATATGGTCAGGAGGCACACTCCGCCCGCTGTAAGTGCCGCAAAATCCTGTTGGTGTAACACACCAGGAAAAAGCAGCAATACAGGCTAAGTTCAGGTGTAATATGATCAGGAGGCACACTCCGCCCGCTGTAAGTGCCGCAAAATCCTGTTGGTGTAACACACCAGGAAAAAGCAGCAATACAGGCTAAGTTCAGGTGTAATATGATTAGGAGGCACACTCCGCCCGCTGTAAGTGCCGCAAAATCCTGTTGGTGTAACACACCAGGAAAAAGCAGCAATACAGGCTAAGTTCAGGTGTAATATGGTCAGGAGGCACTTTCCACCCGCTGTAAGTGCCGCAAATGTCTGTTGGTGTAACACACCAGGAAAAAGCAGCAATACAGGCTAACTTCAGGTGTAATATGGTCAGGAGGCACACTCCGCCCTCTGTAAGTGCCGCAAAATCCTGTTGGTGTAACACACCAGGAAAAAGCAGCAATACAGGCTAAGTTCAGGTGTAATATGGTCAGGAGGCACACTCCGCCCGCTGTAAGTGCCACAAAATCCTGTTGGTGTAACACACCAGGAAAAAGCAGCAATACAGGCTAAGTTCAGGTGTAATATGTTTAGGAGGCACACTCCGCCCGCTGTAAGTGCCGAAAAATCCCGTTGGTGTAACACACCAGGAAAAAGCAGCAATACAGGCTAAGTTCAGGTGTAATATGGTCAGGAGGCACACTCCGCCCGCTGTAAGTGCCGCAAATGTCTGTTGGTGTAACACACCAGGAAAAAGCAGCAATACAGGCTAACTTCAGGTGTAATATGGTCAGGAGGCACACTCCGCCCGCTGTAAAAGCCGCAAAATCCTGTTGGTGTAACACACCAGGAAAAAGCAGCAATACAGGCTAAGTTCAGGTGTAATATGGTCAGGAGGCACACTCCGCCCGCTGTAAGTGCCGCAAATGTCTGTTGGTGTAACACACCGGGAAAAAGCAGCAATACAGGCTAAGTTCAGGTGTAATATGGTCAGGAGGCACACTCCGCCCGCTGTAAGTGCCGCAAAATCCTGTTGGTGTAACACACCAGGAAAAAGCAGCAATACGGGCTAACTTCAGGTGTATAATGTGCAGGAGGCTTAGCAACAATGACACTGACACTGTCCCCTGCCTATCCTTCTCTCTCCCTGCACACAAGGTTTATCAAAGTATATGACACTGACACTCTCCCTGCCTATCCTTCTCTCTCCCTGCACACAAGGTTTAGCAAAGAATATGACACTGACACTGTCCCCTGCCTATCCTTCTCTCTCCCTGCACACAAGGTTTATCAAAGTATATGACACTGACACTCTCCCTGCCTATCCTTCTCTCTCCCTACACACAAGGTTTAGCAAAGAATATGACACTGACACTCTCCCTGCCTATCCTTCTCTGTCCCTACACACAAGGTTTAGCAAAGAATAGATTTGACACTGTCCCTGCCTATCCTTCACTTTCCCTGCTCCGGAACACACTACACGAGGCCGCCGCGCTGGCGGCCTTTTATAGTGTAGGGCGTGTACTAAACCCCCTCAGCTATAATTGGCCACAGGCATCCTGCCTGTGGCCAATCATTGCTCTCCTCGCTGCCGACGCTGTGATTGGCCAAGCATGCAGGGTCACAGTGCATGCTTGGCCAATCACAGCGCCGGGATTACACTGCGATGGCGCAGTGTATTGTGGGCCGTTCGCGTCACTCGAATTTGGCGCGAACGGCGTGAACAGCCGATGTTCGAGTCGAACCTATGTTCGACTCGAACACCGAGCTCATCCCTACCCAGAACCCCGTTCGGCACTCAGGGTGCATTTAGCCACCGCAGAGACTCTTGGGAGGGGCTATATAAGAGAAGGGCGAGGCCGAGCTCAGCCTCTTTGGACACCGCGCTTCAATCAACAGGTCTTCCTGTGTGGATCTGCTGCAGTGCAGGGCCTGAAGCCTGGGGCCTTGCACAAACTTCCAGAGAGCCTTCCACCCCACTGCGGAGCCTGGGTGGCACCTGACTTGTCGAGTTTGGGCCATCAGTTGGACCGGGGACTCAGCCGGTGCGGACACTGTGTGCGGAGACACAGTAGGTGGAAGTCCCGGACTGGGATCGCGTCCGGAGTGGTGAGCGAGCACCTGCTCATTCATATAGACTGTACTTTGTTTGGCCTAGAGACTGCCTTGGCCCTCCGGGTTCTATTTACTTTCCCACAGGAGACTAGTGGCGGGACTGGGATGAGTAGTCTCCTGTGAGTGTTTCATTCCACGTTTATTGCATACCCCTTGGATTACAATTTACTGTTCCTGTTGTGCACCACCAGTACAGTTGCATGCAAAGAAGTTGAGCTCCATATAGACTGAGTCTAAAGCTGGGTCAGGCCTGATCCGTAGGTAGAACTTTATTGCTGCGCCATAAGGGCGCATAGATAGAAATAGCTGAAGTTGGCGGGCAATCGCCTGTATTGTATTTGCTGCTGCAGGGCTCTGCAGACATATATGTGGTGTGTGTTAACATTTTGCCTTTTTCCTAAAGTAAAGAAACATTATCTTTTATCATTTGCTGCCAGTGTGTTATCTTTATGCATAGAGGTTATCATTGCACTACTGTTAGGTTGTGATACCAGAACACTCCCTAGACTAGCTGTGCCAGAGTGGGTCGAGTAGATTGCCGGGGGTTGGCGGTGCTGTACGCAGGGCCCGAAACAAATCCAGCGGCTCTCTTAATTGGGGGTAGCGCTACAGGTGTCTCCTCTCTACTGATGCTTTATCACCAATCCTTGTTTCAATAAAAAACCCACTTTTCAAAAACATTTGTCATTGGGAGGGAAAGTGAGGTGAAATGTTCTGAACAGGGGCACAGACAGCAAAACAAATGTTACAGGGGTGATAACCCTTCCCTATGTTTTCCAAAAAGCTTAAAAATAGATTACACTTAAACAATGTACGTGTTCAAAATTACAAACAGATTGTACTTAAGACATAACCCACAGTACCTGTCTTGTTTGCACCGCCTGCATACTGCTGTTCAGAGTATATAGAGCCTTTTTTATTTTGTGTGCGGGGTTCCCCTTAATATGCATACAAGACCCAAAGGGGCTGGTAATGGGCTGGGGTAGGGGGGGAGGGGCTGGTAATGGGCTGGGGTAGGGGGGGGGGGACTGGTGGGGTAGCCATGCCATTTTTCTCAAAGATTTTTATCCATATTACCGGGACCAGACATGACATTAAAGCCAGACAGACCCCATCTCTGCCTACTCTACGCCGGAAAAAGCAGTCAGGGTCCACCCACAACATGCTGAGCCAAACTATAGTACACAATATGGACCACATCAAGAACACCATGAGAGAAATAGGAGAGACACCCCAAGACATGATAAGAGACAAGGAAATTACAACCAACAGACCCCTCACTACAATACGAAAGAACACCAGAGAATAACCGGAAAAAAACATTTTGGAAAAACAAGAAAAACAATAATGGCCACAACAATGGGCCAAAACCCCCTTTTGAACAAAGAGATAATAGAACATATTAGACTTGTGCACAACGGAAAAATTTGTTCCGTTTCGGTTCGTTTCTTTCCGGTCCTGTTGATTCGTAATCATTCGTAATTTTGCTAGACGGGATTTTTCGTGTTCGGACTCATTCGTATTTTTGCAAGCGACATTTTTCGTTGAATTTTTTGTTGCTTTATAATTCGTACTTTCGGTAGAGTACGTTGTTTTTCGTTGATTCTGGACACAACTCCTACTTTCGTAACTTTTTTTGGGTTCGTACTTTCGGTAGAGTACGTTGTTTTTCGTTGATTCTGGACACAACTCCTACTTTCGTAACTTTTTTTGGGTTCGTTGATTCGTAATTTTCCGTGTCTCTCTCACAACGACGCTGCCTATTATGCCTAATGTGCTTCGAATGGATTTGTACTTTTCTAAATACATTGCGGTTATTTGTAACGATTCGAAATCTCGTATTTTACTTTCGTTTTTAACATGCGGCTATAGGCTCCGCCCCTGTACACCATTTTGAGAGGGTTCAGCACGGTGAGGGAGAAGCAGAGAGCAGAGTGAGTGTTATTGTGCTTCGAATGGATTCGAAATCTCGTATTTTACTTTCGTTTTTTACATGCGGCTATAGCCTCCGCCCCTGTACACCATTTTGAGAGGGAGTTCAGCACGGTGTGGGAGAAGCAGAGAGCAGAGCAGAGTGAGTGTTATTGTGCTTCGTATGGATTCGTACATTCGTAACTTTTTCATAACGAATTATGCCGAAGACATTCGGGCATTCGCTATTTGCGGTATAATTTATTTCGGATTCGGTCTTATTCGTAATTGCTTTGTTCGGAAATTCGAATGCTTCCGAATGTCCGAAAGTTGCTAAATTCGGACGAATTTCAATTCGTTACGAAACGAATTGCACAAGCCTAGAACATATCAATACAATCAAAGAGACAATAGAGGTGCACCGTATGAGAATAGGGGACGTCCATATGAAGCATATGGGCAGAGATCTAGGAGCCCAGAGCGACATTACGACCAGAGACCCGGAGATTATAGGGGCCCACCACCACCAGGACTGTACTGACCATATGAAAGGAGCCCCATCCCCACATACAACTATTATGCACCTCTGAGTCATAGACCAAATGAGGAGAGACAAGACGGGTATCATAACTCTGACACTAATTACGAGAGGTCTTTTTTACAGAGAGGCAGAGAACACCATCCCCCGAAGAACATGGAAGAATCAAGGAACACCAGAAGAACCCCAGAAAGAAGAGAGGATGCAGAGGAGGCAAGAGAAAACAAAAGAAGAAAAAGAGACTGAAAGGTGAAGGTATCTTCAACCTGAGTGGGCAGCTATTAACCCATGAAGAAAATGGAAAATGGAGAAAATGGAGGGCCTCAAATATGCACCCACATAAAACTTAGATAAATTTGAAACTTACATAGGGATTCAGAAAAATGTCAGAAAACTGAACATCAAGAAGTACATCATCAGTAATCCCTTCAAATCCAAAACCATAAGTTTGAATGAAGGAATCACGCACAGGACTTTAATAAATAAATAGATTTTTAACCCCCCAGTGAAAGACAACAAACACATCAAAGTTTTAAGAGAGTCCTGGAAGAATTGAAAGATCTGAATATAAAGAAAAAGGAGGAACCGAAGCATATAAAGAGTGGAATCCGCAAACTAACTAAAAGAAAAGACCTAGTAATCCAGCCAGCAGATAAAGGTGGAGGAATTGTTATCCTCTCCAAAGAACAATATAGCATCAGTATGAATCAAGTGTTACAAGATGAAAACACCTATAGCCGCCTGTTGAGCAATCCTATGTTCAAGTGCAGGAAAGCGCTAGAACAGATTGTCCATTTGGGAATGAAAATAAATATTCTGAACAAAAAAGAGGCTCAATATCTAATACCACAATCATGCCGTACACCAATTCTATACTCACTTCCAAAGATTCACAAGAACAAGACAGATCCACCTCCTAGACCAATAGTCAATGGTATAGACTCTCTAACGGCAAGAATGGGACAGTATATCGATCACTACTTACAACCAGCCGTACAGAAGATGCAAGCCTAATTGAGAGATACCAAGCAAATGCTACAAGTTCTGGAAGACATCCCAAGAGAAGATGGCCCCTGGTGGTTGGCAACAGCAGATGTCTCATCTCTCTATACGGTTATGCTACACCATCAAGCTTGCAAAGCCGTTAAATGGGGATTAAGGAAACATTCCACGCTACCATGTGTCCAAAGAAAATACCTTGTGAAATGTCTTGATTTCTGCCTAAAAACAGCTATTTTTGGTATAACCGTAATTATTATTTTCAAAACACGAGCGTGGCTATGGGAGCAAATTTTTCTCCCAGCGTAGCAGGGGTCTTTATGGCGCAGTGGGAAGACAAAAAAATATTTTCCAATCGTCCAAAAGGTTTGTTCAGTTTTATAGAAGATACATCGATGATATCTTCATCGTGTGGAAAGGGGAACAAATAGAACTATTAGATTTCCTTCGAAACCTGATAGAAAGATCAAACCTACTTGGGAAATAAGCGACAAAAAGATCACCTTCTTAGATCTAGAGATCTGCCAAGAAGACAACCCCTTTTTTTTTAGAACCCACTTTAAGAACATGGACAGGAACAGTTACCTCCCCCTGGAGAGTTGCCACCACAAAAACTGGTTGTACAATATACCAAAAGGACAACTCATGCGCCTGAGATAAAACTGTACCCATAAAGACTCTTTTATATCACAAGCAAAAAAGATGGAACAGAGATTTATAGAAAAAGGATATAATAACACATTTATCAACAACAAAATAGCAGAAGTAGCAGAGATGGACCCAAATACACTTATGGGATATACATCAAGACATGAGGACTCAAAGGACATGGTACCAATTATTTTCGATTACAGCATCCAACATAAGCAAATCGAGAAAATCATCAAGCGCCACTGGAATATCCTATTGGCAGACAAACACCTGCAGGATACTCTCCCTAGTCTTCCTAAATTTGTTTACAGAAGATCTCCCACAATTCGGGACAAGATTGTGAAAAGTATCCCAGTGTAAGGGTATGTACTTACCGAGGCCGAGATGCCGAGAGTGGTTCACCTTTGCGACTTGACGCACTCCACCCCCTGGAGTTGAGACAGGGAGTGGATGGCGAGAAGCGGCACCGGCTACCGGCAGGTGGTGGGTACTTGTAGACGGTCCGGTAGTGCTGAGTAGACTAAAGAACAGGCTTCAGGCAGGAACTAGCCGGATTGGTAAAGTTCAAACAGCAGGAGACAATTGAAGCCGGTGCAGGTTGAGTCTGGGTTGCAATTGCAAAGGTACCAGTCCCGGCTGGGGGTCTAGCACAGCAAAAGGTAACAAGTCCAGAGAATACCGGGAACCAGCCAGGAGTTCAAAGGAAACGCGGAAGTCCAAAGGTACAAGCAGGAGGTCAAGGATTGTAGATAGGCAGCAGATCCGAGTCACAGGCCGAGGGTCAAAACACAGGAGAAGGCAGAAGTCCGTATAACAAGCCGAGGGTCAGGTCCAGGAGAGAGATCAGAGGAATCAAGCCAGTCCGGGTCACAAGGAGATTTTCAGGATAGTTTTCCAGAGTCTTGGGTATACAGGAAAGCTGACAAACCAGCAACTTGTCAGTGCAACTGGGTCTCTTTAAATAGGCCCGCCTGGATTCCTATTGGTGCGCCGAAGCGCATGCGCGCAAGCCGCTGCGTCGGCGCGTGAACCCGAGAACGTAGAAGCGCCGTCCCGTGCACGCGCATGCGTCGAAGCATCATTCCGCCGCGCGTGCGCATTGGGCACTGATTGGCGCTGTTGGACGGATTTCCCTGACAGTGCCCCCCTCCTAGGGGCGGACTCTGGACGCCCAGACTAGACATCAACTCGGGATGTTCCTGGTGAAAGACTCTAATTAGACGGGGAGCATGTAGGTTCCTAGATGGTTCCCAAGAGTTGTCCTCTGGGGGATACCCCTTCCATTTGATTAAATACTGTAATTGCCTGCCTCTTTTCCTGCAGCCCAAGATAGATTCCACCACGTACTCATTTTCACCATCAACCTCCACAGGTGGAGGAGGTGGCTCATCCTTTCCCGGGAAGGAGCTGGAGACTACCGGTTTCAACAGAGACGTGTGGAAGACCGGGTGTATCCTGTAGGAGTCGGGCAGTGCCAATTCAAAGGCCACAGGGTTGATTACTCGCTTGATTTTAAAAGGGCCTATGAATCTTGGTCCCAATTTCCATGAAGGGATCGGCAATTTGAGGTTGGTGGCGGAGAGCCATACTTCCTCCCCAACTTTGAAGACTGGATTTTCCTTCCTACCCTCGTCATAGTGTCTCTTGTAAGACTCCTGGGCGTTTTGCATCATTTCCTGGAGTGTCAGAAAATTAGATTGAACAAAGGCTATCCGATCTTGAACAGCAGGAACAGAGCTCTCCGGAATGTCATCAGGGAGGAAGGAAGGATGGAAGCCAAAGTTGGCCCAAAAAGGAGTTTGACTGGTGGCTGAATGCACCGAGTTGTTATATGCAAATTCAGCGTAGGATAATAGGGAGGACCAATCGTCTTGTGAGGCTGAGCAAAAACAACGGAGATATTGTTCTAGGGTTTGATTGGTTCTCTCTGTCTGTCCGTTGCTCTGGGGGTGATATGCCGATGATAGGCAAATATTGACTTCTAACGATTTGCAAAGTTCCTTCCAGAATTTCGACGTGAATTGAACGCCTCTGTCAGAGGTGATGCTCTTAGGCACCCCATGGAGCCTGATTATCTCCTGAAAAAAGGCTTTGGCTGTATCTGCAGCAGAGGGGGTACCGATCATGGGCACGAAGTGTGCCATTTTGGAGAGGCGGTCAATTACGACCAGAATCGTGGTAAAACCTCCAGAGGGCGGTAGATCTACAATGAAGTCCATGGACACATCCGCCCACGGACGTTCAGGGATAGGCAAAGGTTTGAGTAGTCCCCAACTCTTGGTTTTGGGTCCCTTATTCCGTTGGCAACAGGTACAGGAGGCAACATAGGACTTGCAATCTTGTCTCCAACCAGGCCACCAGAAGGAGCGAGAGATTAGTTCCATGTTTTTTTTGGCTCCAAAGTGTCCAGCTAGTTTGTGGTCGTGGAAAGTTTCCAGAATCAGTTGTCTTGTTTCCAGAGGGACGAAGACTTTACCTTGGGACCAGAGCAAGTCATTACGCTTCTCCAGGGAAGGGGTTACTTGGTCAGGACAATGCTTAGAGGCAGCTTTTATGGAGGTTAGTAGATCAGCCTGTGGGATGAGCAGAAAGTTTTGTGCTGATAGGATGGTACTTGGTTCCTCTGCTTGAGGGGTCTCGGGAAACATCCTAGAGAGTGCATCCGCCTTCACGTTCTTGGAACCGGGCCTATAAGAGATATGAATGTTAAACCTGGTGAAGAAGAGGGCCCATCGGGCTTGTCTGGGTCGAAGACGTTTTGCTGTTCTCAGATATTCTAGATTTTTATGATCCGTGAATATCATGACAGGGTGAGGGGCTCCCTCCAGAAGGTATCGCCATTCTTCCAGGGCGAATTTGATAGCCAATAGTTCCCGGTCTCCGACGTCATAATTACGTTCCGGAGAAGTTAGTTTACGAGAGGCAAAGGCTACTGGATGAAGAAGGGATTTGGGGCCCTGCCTTTGAGAGAGGATGGCCCCAGTGGCTGACTCTGAAGCATCTACTTCCAGAGTAAACGGCAGTAGCGGATCTGGATGCTTCAATACAGGTGCTGATGTGAATGCATTTTTTAGTTTATCGAAGGCATCCTGAGCTTCCTGTGACCAGTGAAAGCGGTAGCCCTGGCGTGTCAGTTGGGTTATAGGTGCCACAATAGAGGAGAACCCCACAATGAACCTCCTGTAGAAGTTGGCGAAATCTATAAACCGTTGTACCCCTTTCTTGTCTGTTGGGGCTGGCCATTCCTGGATAGCTTTGACTTTCTGTGGGTCCATTGCGACCCCATTGGTAGAAATAATAAATCCCAGAAATTGCACAGTGGTCTTCTCAAAGTCACATTTCTTGGCCTTGAGGTAAAGTCTATGTTCTCGGAGAATAGTGAGGACCTTGATGACATGAATTCGGTGCAGTTCAAGGGAGGACGAAAAAATAAGAATATCGTCTAAGTAGACTACTAGGAAGTCGTCCAGGTGTTCACGGAAAATGTCATTGACCAGGTGCTGGAAAGTAGCTGGGGCGTTGCAAAGCCCGAATGGCATGACCAAGTATTCAAAATGACCGAATCTAGATCTAAAAGCCGTCTTCCATTCGTCTCCAGCCCTGATCCGGGTGAGGTTGTAGGCCCCTCGAAGGTCCAGTTTAGAGAAGATCCGAGCTGATCGGAATCGTTGGAACAACTCCGGGATGAGAGGAAGCGGGTATCTATTTTTAATAGTAATTTTATTTAATTCCCTATAGTCGATGCCAGGGCCTCAGAGTCCCGTCTTTTTTTTCAACGAAAAAGATTCCAGCACCGGCTGGGGAAGAAGAGGGGCGAATGAATTTATTTTCCAGATTTTCCTCAATGTAAGACTTGAGGGCCTTCAACTCAGATTCGGACAAGGGAAAGATGCGGCCGAATGGAATTTTGGAGCCAGGCAGAAGGTCAATGGGACAATCGTAGGGACGATGTGGTGGTAGGCGGTCGGCCTGCTGTTTGTCGAAGACGTCCTGGAATTCCAAGTATGCTGATGGAACATGTGGTAGGTTATCCGGTTGAGGGGTTAAAGTAGCACAGACAGTTGGAAGTGCGGAAAGACAGTGTTGGGAACAATACGAAGAAGTGAAGTTAACTTCCCTTTTGGCCCAGTTTATATGAGGCTCATGTGCTTGCAGCCAAGGGAGGCCCAGGATGATGGGGAACATGGGAGATGGGATGAGGTCAAATCGGAGGTATTCTTGGTGGCCTGAATCCGTGATAGCAAGGACGGGTTTTGTTTCTTGCGTAATTACCCCTGAACGAGGCAGGGATCCATCCGCCAGACGAACCTGAAGATAACGGTCCTTGGTTTGCAGAGGAAAGTGAAGTTGGGAAGCAAGTGAAGAGTCCAGAAAGCAGCTGCAGGCTCCTGAATCAATAATCGCTGGTAGGCGGGTTGCTCCTGTTGGTAGCTGTAGAGAAATAGAAAGAACAACATAAGTCTGTGGTAAGCCAGAAACTTGGTAGTTCAAAGTGTCTTTGAGGGTACACTTACTAGGTCTTACTGGGCAGCTCCGAAGGAAATGGCCAGTACCCCCGCAGTAAAGACACAGATTGGCCTGACGCCTGCGCTGCTTCTCCTCAGGAGAAAGGGGAGGACGAACCAGACCAAGCTGCATGGGTTCAGGCTCGGAAGGAGAAGATGCTGTAGGAACTTGGATGGGTGGATAGGCAGAAGCTGATCGGGGCAAAGTCCAGTTTGGACGGGTAGTCTGGAAACGCTCAGAACGCCGCTCCCGCAGGCGTCTGTCAAGCTGAGTGACAGACTGGATCAAATCTTCCAGAGTAGTTGGAACACCAATCCTGGCCAGCTCGTCTTTAAGAGCCTCAGACAGTCCTTGGCGATATTGGTATTTAAGGGCCGTCTCATTCCAGCCAGTGTCAGCTGACCATTTCCGGAATTCTGCCGTGTAGTCCTCCACCGGCCTTCTCCCCTGGGTTAAACTGTGGAGAACAGACTCAGCTGTGGCTGATCGCTGAGGATCATCATACAGCTGCGCCATACTCTCGAAGAAGGTGTCCACGGAATCTAGTATGGGGCTACTTTGCTCCATCAGGCCATGGGCCCAGGCCTGAGGTTCGTCGGTTAGAAGGGAGATGATGAACCCCACCTTTACCACTTCCGAAGAGAAAGTCCTGGGTTGAAGGGCGAGGTAAAGAGAACATGCGTTTTTGAAAGCCCGATATTTCTTACGGACGCCAGAAAATCGTTCAGGCAGGGGGACCCTGGGTTCAGGGGTAGCCATTACTACGGTGGGGTTTGCCTGATTTTGAGACGTGGAGGCAACATTGGCAGCGGTGGCAGCTGGTGATGCTGGTCCTGTAGCTCCAGTAAGTAGCTGAAAGCGGCCATCCATTTGGACATAACCTTCTTGTAATTTCTGAACGGCATCGGTTAGTGCGGTGACTTGCTGACATAGGGTCTCGAACGGTGAACGCACCCTGTCGGCCTCAGACATCTGGCTGGTTTGTACTGTAAGGGTATGTACTTACCGAGGCCGAGATGCCGAGAGTGGTTCACCTTTGCGACTTGACGCACTCCACTCCCTGGAGTTGAGACAGGGAGTGGATGGCGAGAAGCGGCACCGGCTACCGGCAGGTGGTGGGTACTTGTAGACGGTCCGGTAGTGCTGAGTAGACTAAAGAACAGGCTTCAGGCAGGAACTAGCCGGATTGGTAAAGTTCAAACAGCAGGAGACAATTGAAGCCGGTGCAGGTTGAGTTCGGGTTGCAATTGCAAAGGTAACAGTCCCGGCTGGGGGTCTAGCACAGCAAAAGGTAACAAGTCCAGAGAATACCGGGAACCAGGCAGGAGTTCAAAGGAAACGCGGAAGTCCAAAGGTACAAGCAGGAGGTCAAGGATTGTAGATAGGCAGCAGATCCGAGTCACAGGCCGAGGGTCAAAACACAGGAGAAGGCAGAAGTCCGTATAACAAGCCGAGGGTCAGGTCCAGGAGAGAGATCAGAGGAATCAAGCCAGTCCGGGTCACAAGGAGATTTTCAGGATAGTTTTCCAGAGTCTTGGGTATACAGGAAAGCTGACAAACCAGCAACTTGTCAGTGCAACTGGGTCTCTTTAAATAGGCCCGCCTGGATTCCTATTGGTGCGCCGCCGCGCATGCGCGCGCGCCGCTGCGTCGGCGCGCGCACCCGAGAACGTAGAAGCGCCGTCCCGCGCACGCGCATGCGCCGAAGCATCATTCCGCCGCGCGTGCGCATTGGGCGCTGATTGGCGCTGTTGGACGGATTTCCCTGACACCCAGACCCCCAGGAAGAGGCTTGTCCTTCTTCACTAACAAGGGTTTTTTCCCCTGTAAACGCTGTTACGCATGTGTGAAAACGAAACGCCCAAATGAAAAGAAAAAGGACTTAACCTCTACCAGTACAGGAAACTCATACGAAATTAAAGAATTTATCTGCTGTAACACAGAAGGGGCTGTCTATGCCCTAGAGTGTAGCTGCGGTCTACAATACATAGGCCGGACAAAAAGACCCCTAAAATTTGAATAAAAGAACACGTGCAAAATATAATCAAAATATAATGTAAGACACTGGCGGGGGGGGGTCACAAAATTAGGACACTAAGTCAACTTGAATCAAAATGGATATTCACGTTGGACACTTTCGCACCTCAGGGTTTGAATATCGAATTCGATCTGAATTGTTTTATCAGTGATTTTTAATCCTGCTAGTATATGAATTATTTTAAGTCTTTTTCTCTTCCACAATTACTGCCTCTCTCATTATGTCATTTGCTTGCCAATGTCATTTCCGGTGCAATTGTATCCTAATACCCCTCTCCCTCCCCCTATAATAATTTTTAATGGTTATTTTGGCTTTTAGGTTCGTCTCCAGATAAGTTTTAGTGAGATTTCCATGACTCGTCCCCCTTTTTTTACCTAACTGCCGTATATTGGACTTTTACATTTAATCATCTACATTTTTATCTACATGGGCCGATTGTTTTTATTATTTCTTGTTTTTTTATTATTTTTTGAATTACACCCAGTAAGTGAGCATGACCTTTACCCTAATAATTGTATATTGGTTATGGAATTATATGCCCATATATATATATATATATTTTTTATTATTAACCACTTAAGCCCCGGACCATTTGGTAGCTAAAGGACCAGAGGTGAATTCAGAATTTTGCACTGCGCTGCTTTAACTGTAAATTGTGCGGACATGCAATGTTGTACCCAAACGAAATTTGCGTCCTTTTCTTCCCACAAATATAGCTTTCTTTTAATGGTATTTGATTGCCTCTGCGATTTTTATTTTTTGCGATATAAACGGAAAAAGACCGAAAATTTTGAAAAAAAATGATATTTTCTACTTTTTGTTATAAGAAAAATCGAATAAACTCAATTTTAGTCATACATTTAGGCCAAAATGTATTCAGCCACATGTCTTTAGTAAAAAAAAATGTCAATAAGTGTATATTTATTGGTTTGCGCAAAAGTTATAGCGTTTACAAACTAGGGTACATTTTCTGGAATTTACACAGCTTTAAATTTATGACTGCCTATCTCATTTCTTGAGGTGCTAAAATGGCAGGGCAGTACAAAACCCCCCCAAATGACCCCATTTTGGAAAGTAGACACCCCAAGGAAATTGCTGAGAGGCATGTTGAGCCCATTGAATATTTTTTTTTTGTCCCAAGTGATTGAATAATGACAAAAAAAAAAAAAAAATTACAAAAAGTTGTCACTAAATGATATATTGCTCACACATGCCATGGTTATATGTGGAATTGCACCCCAAAATACATTCTGCTGCTTCTCCTGAGTACGGGGATACCACATGTGTGGGACTTTTTAGGGGGCTAGCCACGTACGGGACCCCGGAAACCAAGCACCGCCTTCAGGATTTCTAAGGGCGCAAATTTTTGATTTCACTCCTCACTACCTATCACAGTTTTGAAGGCCATAAAATGCCAAAATAGCACAAAACCCCCCCAAATGACCCCATTTTAGAAAGTAGACACCCCCAAGGAAATTGCTGAGAGGCCTGTTAAGCCCATTGAATATTTTTTTTTTGTCCCAAGTGATTGAATAATGACAAAAAAAAAAATTACAAAAAGTTGTCACTAAATGATATATTGCTCACACATGCCATGGTTATATGTGGAATTGCACCCCAAAATACATTTTGCTGCTTCTCCTGAGTACGGGGATACCACATGTGTGGGACTTTTTAGGAGCCTAGCTGCGTACGGGACCCCGAAAACCAATCACCGCCTTCAGGATTTCTAGGCACAAATTTTTGATTTGACTCCTCACTACCTATCACAGTTTCGAAGGCCATAAAATGCCAAAATAGCACAAAACCCCCCCAAATGACCCCATTTTGGAAAGTAGACACCCCAAGCTGTTTGCTGAGAGGCATGGTGAGTATTTTACAGCTCTCATTTGTTTTTGAAAATGAAGAAAGAAATTTTTTTTTTCTTTTTTTTTTTCAAATTTCAAAACTTTGTGACAAAAAGCGAGATCTGCAAAATACTCACAATACCTCTCAGCAAATAGCTTGGGGTGTCTACTTTCCAAAATGGGGTCATTTGGGGGGGTTTTGTGCCATCTGGGCATTCCATGGCCTCCGAAACTGTGATAGGCAGTGAGAAGTGAAATCAAAAATTTAAACTCTTAGAAAGCCTGAAGGCGGTGATTGGTTTTTGGGGTCCCGTACACGGCTAGGCTCGCAAAAAGTCTCACACATGTGGTATCCCCGTACTCAGGAGAAGCAACAGAATGTATTTTGGGGTGTAATTCCACATATGCCCATGGCATGTTTGAGCAATATATCATTTAGTGACAACTTTGTGCAAAAAAAAAAAAAAAAATTGTCTTTTTTCCGCAACTTGTGTCAACAAAATATTCCATGGACTCGACATGCCTCTCAGTATATAGCTTGGGGTGTCTACTTTCCAAAATGGGGTCATTTGGGGGGGGGTTTGAACTGTTCTGGCATTTTTTACACAACATTAGGAAGCTTACATCCACTCTTCTAACCACTTGAAGACAAAGCCCTTTTTGACACTTTTTGTTTACATGAAAACATATTTTTTTTTGCAGGAAAATTATGTTGAACCCCCAAACATTATATATATTTTTAAAGCAAAGGCCCTACAGAATAAAATGGTGGGTGTTGCATTTTTTTTTCTACACAGTATTTGCGCAGCGATTTTTCAAACGCATTTTTTGGGAAAAAAATACACTTTTTTGAATTTTAATGCACTAAAACACACTATATTGCCCAAATGTTTGATGAAATAAAAAAGATGATCTTAGGCCGAGTACATAGATACCAAACACAACATGCTTTAAAATTTCGCACAAACGCGCATTGGCGACAAACTACATACATTTTTAAAAGCCTTTAAAAGCCTTTACAGGTTACCCCGTTAGATTTACAGAGGAGGTCTACTGCTAAAATTACTGCCCTCGATCTGACCTTCGCGGTGATACCTCACATGCATGGTGCAATTGCTGTTTACATATGACGCCAGACCGACGCTTGCGTTCGCCATTGGGCAAGAGCAGGGCAGGACAGGGGTGCTTTTTTTTTTTTTTTTTTTTTTTTTTTAAATTGTTCCTTCCATATTTTTATTTTTTTTATCATTTTTATTGTTATCTCAGGGAATGTAAATATCCCCTATGATAGTAATAGGTAGTGACAGGTACTCTTTTTTTGAAAAAACTGGGGTCTAGACCCTAGATCTTTCCTCTGCCCTCAAAGCATCTGACCACACCAAGATCGGTGTGATAAAATGCTTTCCCAATTTCCCAATGGCGCTTTTATATCCGGGGGGGGGGGGACATTCCCTCCCACTGCTTGTAAAAGCAGTCCAGAGGCTAATTAGCCACTAGGATTGCTTTTACATGAAAGCTGGCCGTAGGCTGAAAAGAATGATACCAAGATGATACCTAAACCCGCAGGCATCAATCTGGTATAACCATTCAAAGTCCAGCAACATACCAGTACGTTGCTGGTCCTTGTTGGACATGTATTGTAATCTTTTTTTTTCATGCAGCCAGGTGGCTGAACGAAAAAAGAGATTGATCGGTGGGTATGCCCACCATTAGAATACCGCCCTTCATCCACCCACTTCTAATGATGGGCATACATGCACCATTTATATATGCCGAAGCATGGGGGCATCCTCCCGCAAAAAAGTTATGCCGCACACACATGGTCGGACTTTTCCACGGGCAAGCCTCCGTCGGAATTTCGACCGTATGTACGCGGCATTAGGAGCAAAATCACTCCTCCGCCCCTGCTGCCCCAATGCTTCGGCATATTTGCTTTTTTTTTTTAACTGTGGTGGTGAAATCACCTCCTACAGCACTGGAGTCGCAGGGATCAGGCCTGTCTCTGCGAACGCTGCAGTTATGTGTGTTGTGTTTTGCAAGTGACAGTGATCGATCGATACTGCACTTGGGTGGCCTGGGCTGGACGGAGGGGCAAAACGCAGGTGCTAGCAGGTATCTGGGCTGATCCCGCTAACACTGCGTTTTTGGGAACCCTAAACTGCTGGGGACGCTAGTATAGATCTGATCGGATCAGATATTGATCTGTTCAGATACTATACCACTAAGGGAGGTGTATGCTTCACGCGTGGGTGTTAGCGTTACTGGCACTAACCTGACGCTGCCTGGGGTGTGACGCAGACCCTCTCTGACGCTAAAACCTAATTGATATCACCCGCCGGGCGATCAGGGGGTTAAACCTTTATTGGGTTATATACGGCGGTTGCCCTGTCACTATAAAAAGCAAACTAACTAACCAGCGTCACCCGTAACACTTATATGATGATTACTGGTGAAAGGGTTAACTAGGGGCAATTAGGGGGTTAAAACCTTTATTAGATAATATATGGGGGTACCTGACGCTATAAAAACCTGCGGCAAACCTAAAAAGAATTACTGGCTACCGATCTGCATCACCGACGCTAAGACAGCGATCAGAAAAATTATCGCTTAGCGACAGTGGTGATAGGGGGTGAAAGGGTTACCTAGGGGGCGATCAAGGGGGTTAAACCTTTATTAGATAATTTATGGGGGTCCCCGACGCTATAAAAACCTGCGGCGAACCTAAAAAAAAATACTGGCTACCGATCTGCATCACCGACGCTAAGAAATCGATCAGAAAAATGATCGCTTAGCGACAGTGGTGATAGGGGGTGAAAGGGTTACCTGGGGGGCGATCAAGGGGGTTAAACCTTTATTAGATAATTTATGGGGGTACCTGACGCTATAAAAACCTGCGGCGAACCTAAAAAAAATTACTGGGTACCGATCTGCATCACCGACGCTAAGACAGCGATCAGAAAAATGATCGCTTAGCGACGGCGGTGCTAGGGGGTGAAAGGGTTACCTGGGGGGCGATCAAGGGGGTTAAACCTTTATTAGATAATTTATGGGGGTACCCGACGCTATAAAAACCTGCGGCGAACCTAAAAAAAAATACTGGCTACCGATCTGCATCACCGACGCTAAGACATCGATCAGAAAAATGATCGCTTAGCGACAGTGGTGATAGGGGGTGAAAGGGTTACCTGGGGGGCGATCAAGGGGGTTAAACCTTTATTAGATAATTTATGGGGGTACCCGACGCTATAAAAACCTGCGGCAAACCTAAAAAAAAAATACTGGCTACCGATCTGCATCACCGACGCTAAGACATCGATCAGAAAAATGATCGCTTAGCGACAGTGGTGATAGGGGGTGAAAGGGTTACCTGGGGGGCGATCAAGGGGGTTAAACCTTTATTAGATAATTTATGGGGGTACCCGACGCTATAAAAACCTGCGGCAAACCTAAAAAAAATTACTGGGTACCGATCTGCATCACCGATGCCAAGACAGCAATCAGAAAAATGATCGCTTAGCGACGGCGGTGCTAGGGGGTGAAAGGGTTATCTGGGGGGTGATCAAGGGGTTAAACCTTTATTAGGGGGGGGTTAGGGGGCTACACTGGACCTAAAACTAAATGTAGTGACACTTTTACAGTCACAAATGTCACTGATTGCAGTGATCAGTAAATAAATGGTCACTGCAATCAGTGACACTGTGACTGGGGGCTGGGGGGTGATCTGGGGGGGCCTGGGGGGGCGATTTATGTGTCTATGTGTGCTGGTGTTAGTGTAGTGTTAGTGCACTGACCTGTGTGTCTTCTCTTGTACGGCACTCGGTATATGTGAGCGCCGCACAGGAGATGACATCACTTCCTCCTGCTTTCTCTGTCTGTGTGTACATTCCACAGACAGAGGGGGCATCTCTATTCGCCGGGAGCGATCGCGGGGGGGTGGCCAGAATCGAACGGCCGCCCCCCCATCTCGGAACGCTCCCAGACGAATTCCGACCGCTGACTGTACAGAAGGGGGGTCCGATTGGACCCCCCAACTGTACAAAGGCAATCACGTACACTCTACGTCATTGTGCCTGTCGGTGCCATTGTGCCGACGTATATATACAGTGAGCGGTCGTTAAGTGGTTAAATCCATATCATTCCAAAAGGGTTCACATACTTTTTTTTGCAACTGTATATATATATATATATATATATATATATATATATATATATATATATATTTTTTTTTTATTATTAGTGTTAGGGGCTCTGCATATTTCCTGCAAACCCCCTAGCTTACCCGGTCCGTTCTACTGTTGCGCCTAGACTTTTAGGCCATTTCTCCATTTGTGGCAACCAGAACATGTCCACCAAACGGATGTGTCTTTGTCTTATAAGACTGTGTTTTCAGTAATCAAATCCACAAAAACATGGCCGCTGTTGCATTTCCGGGGGGGCCAAAGCTACAAGAGAATGGCCGCCGTAGATAAATTATGTTGTTTTGACCATAGATAACCAAGAAAATGGCCGCCGGCCCACTTCCGGTGACAAAAACCACCCCAAAATGGCCTCCGTACTACTTCCGGCGACCGGAGCTACAAGAAAATAGCCGCCGTAGATACCTATTGTTGTTTTGACTATAGATAACAAAAAAAATGGCCGCCGACCCACTTCCGGCAACAAAAAACACCCAAAAATGGCCGCTGTACTACTTCCGGCAGCCGGAGCTACAAGAAAATGGCCGCCATAGTAATTACCTATATCAATTTACAACCATATGTAAAGACACTTCCTTAAGGCCTCTAGTTATCCCCCGATGAAGTTACATGATTGTGACTAGGGATGAGCCGAACACCCCCCAGTTCGGTTTGCACCAGAACTTGTGAACAGGCAATAAATTTGTTCGAACATCCGAACACCGTTAAAGTCTATAGGACTTGAACATGTCTAGAAATCTAAAGTGCTAATTTTAAAGGCTTATATGCAAGTTATTGTCATAAAAAGTGTTTGGGGACCCGGGTCCTGCCCTAGGGGACATGTAACGCAGGTTTCCGTTGCATCAGAGGAGGGCGGGGTCAGCCGCACGTCACTGGGGAAGCCCAGTTTCCCCTTTCACAGAGGGGTCATGTGACGGGGGGCCCCGCCCTCAGCTACATAAGAGACCTGTCAGGCTGCCGGGATTCCCAGGGTGTCTCCGGTGGAGACAGGATGCGCTGCGCTGGACATCTCATCGCTGGAGCCTGGACCTGGATGGAGAGGAGATCATCCACCGCTGGACCCCGGAGTGGAGAGCATCCATCGCAGGATACCGAGAGTGGATTACCACCGCTGGAAGATTTTTTTTATTTTTAATAAAGGACTTTTCCGAACGGTGTCTGTGTGTTTTTTAATTTTTTTTACAATTTCTTTGTGAAATGGTAGGGGTACAATGTACCCCTTACCAATTCACATAGGGGGGCGGGATCTGGGGTCCCCTTTTGTTCCAGATTCTGATAAGCCCCCCGCCCGCAGACCCCCGCAACCACCGGGCAAGGGTTATGGGGATGAGGCCCTTGTCCCCATCAACATGGGGACATGGTGCTTTGAGGGGTCACAGACCCTCAAAGCATCCTCTCCATGTTGAGGGCATGTGGCCTGGTATGGTTCAGGAGGGGGGGGGGCGCTCTCTCGTCCCCCCCTCTTTTCCTGTGGCCTGCCAGGTTGCGTGCTCAGATAAAGGGTCTGGTATGGATTTTTGGGGGGTACTCCACGCTTTTTTTTTTTTATTTGGCGTGGAGTTCCCCTTAAAATCCATACCAGACCTTCAGGTCTGGTAATTGAATTTGGGGGGACCCCCACGCATTTTTTTTTTTTTATCAATGACTCTTCTCTGTATTGCCGGGAGCCGACAATTCATTATAGCCGCGAGTGCTTTTAAATGACTTTTTTTCCTTCAGAAATGACACTTTGTGCAGGGACAGTTCTAAGCAGGGGAAACAAGCGCTCCTTTACAGGCATACTATAAATACCCCCTAGGTACGAAATTTAAAGGAATATTTCACTTTTATTGTTTCACTCTAAGCATTATTAAAATCACTGCTCCCGAAAAAACTTCAGTTTTCAAAACTTTTTTTTGCATTGATACATGTCCCCTGGGGCAGGACCCGGGTCCCCAAACACTTTTTATGACAATAACTTGCAAATAAGCCTTTAAAATTAGCACTTTAGATTTCTCCCATAGACTTTTACAGGGTGTTCCGCGGCTTTTCAAATTTGCCGCGAACACCCCAAATTGTTCGCTTTTCAGCGAACGGGCGAACAGGCAATGTTCGAGTCGAACTCGAAGCTCATCCCTAGTGGCTGTGTATACACAGTGATCAAGGTGAAGGTGCTGGTGATAGTAGTCAATCTCTGTCATGGAGTGCTACTGGTGGGTGGTTGCTGGTTCTCTGTGCAACTTAGTGTATTAGGCGAACAACGAACGATTTGGGCCGTTCGCGCCAAATTCGAGTGACGCGAACGGCCCACAATACACTGCGCCATCG
Organism: Rana muscosa; assembly: GCA_029206835.1. NCBI lineage: Eukaryota > Metazoa > Chordata > Amphibia > Anura > Ranidae > Rana > Rana muscosa. The sequence continues at coordinate 40,726,662 of CM055124.1, read as the reverse complement.
CAGTGTAATCCCGGCACTGTGATTGGCCAAGCATGCACTGTGACCCTGCATGCTTGGCCAATCACAGCGCCGGCAGTGAGGAGAGCAATGATTGGCCACAGGCAGGATGCCTGTGGCCAATTATTGCTGAGGGGGTTTAGTACACGCCCCACACTATAAAAGGCCGCCAGCGCGGCGGCCTCGTGTAGTGTGTTCCGGCGCAGGGAAAGAGAAGGATAGGCAAGGACAGTGTCATATTTTTTCTTTGCTAAACCTTGTGTGTAGGGACAGAGAAGGATAGGCAGGGAGAGTGTGAGGCCTCGTACACACGACCGATTTTCTCGGCAAGAACTAGCAAGAAACTTGCTGGCAGAGAGGTCTTGCCGAGTAAATCGGTCGTGTGTACGCGGCTATCGGGTTTCTCGTCGAGAAAACCGACAAGAAACCTCGACGAGAAAATAGAGAACCTGCTCTCTATTTTCTCGTTGAGATTCTCCTCGGCATGTTTCTCGACGAGAAAAGTGAGTGTGTGTACACTTACCTGTCCTCCCGGAAGCCCGCGCATGTTCGAAATAAATTTGACGCATGCGCGGTAGCTTCCTAGGCATACGTTGGGTATACCAAGATGGCGGCGACGGCATCGAATGTGACGAGTGCATGCTCGTCGTAGTCGATGACGTCACCGCGTACGCTCCATTCAAAGAACCGCGGGTTCTTTGAAACGAGCGTGTGTACACTCGGCCGGGACAAGTTTCTTGTCCAAGAATCTCGTCGAAAAAAACGACATGTTTTTTTCAACGAGAATCTCGGCCGTGTGTACGAGGCCTCAGTGTTATATTCTTTGCTAAACCTTGTGTGCTGAACCATATTGCTAAACCTTGTGTGTAGGGACAGACAAGGATAGGCAGGGAGAGTGTCAGTGTCATATTCTTTGCTAAAACTTGTGTGCTGAACCATATTGCTAAACCTTGTGTGTAGGGACAGACAAGGATAGGTAGGGAGAGTGTCAGTGTCATATTCTTTGCTAAACCTTGTTTCTAGGGACAGAGAAGGATAGGCAGGGAGAGTGTCAGTTTCATATTCTTTGCTAAACCTTGTGTGCTGAACCATACTGCTAAACCTTGTGTGTAGGGACAGACAAGGATAGGCAGGGAGAGTGTCAGTGTCATATTCTTTGCTAAACCTTGTGTGCTGAACCATATTGCTAAACCTTGTGTGTAGGGACAGACAAGGATAGGCAGTCGAGAGTGTCAGTGTCATAATCTTTGCTAAACCTAGTGCGCTGAACCATATTGCTAAACCTTGTGTGTAGGGACAGACAAGTATAGGCAGTCGAGAGTGTCAGTGTCATAATCTTTGCTAAACCTAGTGTGCTGAACCATATTGCTAAACCTTGTGTGCAGGGAGAGAGAAGGATAGGCAGGGGACAGTGTCAGTGTCATTGTTGCTAAGCCTCCTGCACAGTATACACCTGAAGCTAGCCCTTATTGCTGGTTTTCCCATCTCCCTGCAGGCCATTAGAATGTCTGAAAGGCAAACAAGGAGAGGCAGACAGTCAGGAGCCAATAAAAGAGGGCAAGCAGGCTCTGTGTCTGGGGGCAACAGTGCTGGTCGTGGACGCGGTGCATTGTCATCAGCACATGGCCATGGGACACGCTTGTCCTTCTTTTCGGCAGCTGGACATGTTGAGCCACATCATGCCGAAGACTTGGTAGAGTGGATGACCAAGCCCTCCTCATCCTCCTCATCCTCTCTCACCCAGGCTCAGGGTACTGGCAAAGCAGCTGCCAAAGCGTCCTCTTCCCTGGTATCAATGTCATCATCAGTCACTCCTTCCCTAGACCCACCATGTCCTCCTCCGAACTGTTTGAGCACAGTGTTGGGTACATGCTCCAGGAGGATGCCCAGCGTTTCGAAGGGTCTGATGATGATACCCAGCTAGAGGAAGGCAGTAGCGTGAGAGCAGAGAGAGGGGATGCTCAAGAAGGACACCAATCTGGCAGTCATGTTCCAGCAGCTGCAGCATACTGCCAGATTGGCTCCAGTGATGAGGAGGGAGGGTATGATGAGGTCACTGACTCCACGTGGGTACCTAATAGGAGAGAGGAGGAGGAGGAGGATGAGGAGGAGGCACATCTCCAACGAGGCAGGATGCCCTTGGGTGGCCAGCGTAAGGGCAGTACACCGACGGAATCACACCGCAGAGCTCCGCCTGTGCAGGGCGCTGCCTCTGCCCGTTATTCAAAAAGTTCTTTGGTGTGGGCCTTTTTTGAGGCGAGTGCATCAGATCGCACAGCTGCTGTTTGCAACATATGTCTCAAGCGTATATCGCGTGGCCAAAACATCAGCCGCTTGGGCACCACATGCTTGACCAGACATATGTTGACCTGCCATGCAGCTCGTTGGCAAGCCTACCTTAAAGACCCACACCAAAGAACAAAGCGGACCTCTCCTTGCACCGCATCAGCTGGGATCTCCAACCCCACTATACCTTCAGTCCTCTCTGAAACCTGCACTGAGAGGAATGAAGGTGTAGAATTAGGTGTGTCACAGCCAAGTACTTGCGGCCACTCTGCTAGCAGTACACCGACGTCCGATTCTAGCAGGTAAATTTCCCTGCCCCAGCTGCTGGACCGTCGAAAGAAGTTCACTCCCAGCCATCCACATGCCCAGCGGTTGAATGCTAGCTTGGCTAAATTGCTAGCGCTTCAACTGCTGCCTTTTCAGTTGGTAGACTCGGCCCCCTTCCGTGAGTTTGTGCAATGTGCGGTTCCTCAGTGGCAGGTTCCCAAACGCCACTTTTTCTCACGGAAGGCGATTCCGGCTCTCTACCGGCATGTGGAAGGCAATGTCTTGGCCTCGCTGGACAGGGCGGTCAGCGGTAGGGTGCATATTACCGCTGACTCATGGTCCAGCAGGCATGGACAGGGACGTTACCTTTCTTTCACGGCCCATTGGGTCACTCTTTTGGCAGCTGGGAAGGATGCAGGACAAGGTGCAGTAGTGTTGGAGGTTGTTCCACCGCCACGCCTCCAAAATGCTACTACTGGTTGTGACACACCTCTATCCTCCACCCCCTCCTCTTATTCTTCCTCCGTGGCCTCTTCCTGTGCTTTGTCCTCAGAACCAGCGGTGCTCCGTAGGCGTTCAAGGGGCTACGCAAGTACGCAGGCAAAAAGATGCCATGCCGTGCTTGCGCTGGTGTGTTTGAGGGACAGGAGCCACACTGGGGCAGAGGTTCTGTCTGCTCTGCAGGGGCAGGCCGAGAGGTGGTTGACGCCACGCCAGCTTAAGCCAGGAATGGTAGTTTGCGACAATGGCACCAACCTCATCTCCGCTCTCCGACAGGGACAACTGACCCATGTGCCCTGTGTGGCTCACGTCCTTAACCTGGTGGTGCAGCGGTTCTTGGGCAGGTACCCGGGCTTACAGGATGTCCTGAGGCAGGCCAGGAAAGTCTGTGTGCATTTCCGCAGATCTTATAATGCCAGTGCTCGCCTGGCTGAGCTGCAAAAGGAGTTGAACCTGCCCAAGAACCGCCTTATATGTGACATGCCCACCAGGTGGAACTCAACGTTGGCCATGCTGCAGCGGCTGCACACGCAGCAGAGGGCCATCAATGAGTACCTGTGTGACTACGGCACCAGGACAGGGTCAGGGGAGCTTGGTTTTTTTTCACCACGCCAGTGGGGCATGATCAGGGATGCATGCACTGTCCTGGCACCATTTGAGGAGGCCACGAGGATGGTGAGCAGTGACAGTGCATGCATCAGTGACACTGTACCTCTTGTCCACCTGTTGGAACATACGCTGCGTGGAATAATGGACATTGGACAGGGCACTTGAGGCAGAACAGAGGCAGGAAGAGGAGGACTTCCTTGCCTCTCAAGGCCCCCTTTACCCAGACAGTGTTCCTTCTGTCCCACACATCGCACAGGAAGAAGAGGAGGAGGAGGAGGAGGATTGTGTCAGCATGGAGGTGGAGCCTGGCACTCAGCATCATCAACAGCAGTCTTTTAGGGATGATTTACAGTCCCAAGAAACCAGTGGACTTGTACGTGGCTGGGAGGAGTTGGCTGCGGATCATGTCGTCCTTAGTGACCCAGAGGACTCCGGACTGAATGCCTCAGCTAACCTACGCTGCATGGCCTCCCTGATCCTGCAAAATCTGCGGAAGGATCCTCGTATTCTTCGGATCAAGGAGAGGGACCATTACTGGCTGGCCACTCTCCTTGATCCACGGTACAAGGGTAAGGTTGCGGACCTTATCTTACCGTCGCAGAGGGAGCAGAGGATGAGACAACTCCGGGAGGCCTTGCAGAAAGGTCTGTGCAACGCGTTCCCAGAGACTGGGAGGTTACAAACTCCTGGTCTTGGACAACGAGTTGCTGAGGCTTCGGTCAGTCAAAAAAGGAGCGGTGGGGAAGGTGGCCGTCTGACCGAAGCGTTCAGACAATTCTTTAGTCCGCAGCCCCAAGGTATGATTGGTTCCAGCAACCATGGCCAGCGTCTGATATACATGGTGCAGGAATACCTAGGGGCAAGGTCAGACTTGGACACCTTCCCCACCGAAAATCCTCTGGCTTACTGGGTCTTGAGGATGGATCACTGGCCAGAGCTTGCACAGTATGCAATTGAGCTACTGGCCTGTCCTGCATCCAGCGTTCTTTCAGAACGCACATTCAGTGCTGCTGGAGGATTTGTCACGGATCACAGGGTGCGCCTGTCCACCGACTCTGTTGATCGACTGACCTTCATAAAGATGAACCAGTCTTGGATCACCACCAGCTACCAAACACCTGAAGCTGATATAACAGACTAATTTATTTTCAAATGTCACATCCCTTCAAGACTGATGCTGATGCTGAGAGTTTGTCCTGTTACGTTGACTGACTATCCTCCTCCTCCTCAATGATCCGATTGACGATGATAGCTTGGAAGAACATTTTTGTTTCTGGGTGCCGCCACCAGTGGCTAAGGCCCAATTTTTCAGCCCCTGTTTAACAGGCGTGTGTTATTACAATTTTTTATGCAATGCTTTGCAGCAGGGCTCATTCCTGCACTCCAACTAGAGTATCTGGGAGTGGTTTCAGTGTCGTGGCACCAGCACCAGTGGCTAAGGCCCAATTTTTCAGCCCCTGTTTAACAGGGGCGTGTAATTACAATTTTTGATGCAATACTTTGCAACAGGGCTCATTGCTGTGCTCCAAGTACAGTATCTGTGAGGGGTTGCAGTGTTGTGGCACCAGTGCCTAAGGCTCAATTTTTCTGCCCCTGTTTAACAGGGGCATGTAATTACAATTCTTGATCTAATAATTCACAGCAGGGCCCATTCCTGCGCCCACCAAGACTAACTGTGAGGCCTTACAGTGTTGTGTCAACACCACCACCACCACCAAAGGCCCAATTTTTCAGCCCCTGTTCAACAGGGGCATGCAATTACAATTCTTGATCTAATAATTCACAGCAGGGCCCATTCATGCGCCCACCAAGAGTAACTGTGAGGGCTCACAGTGTTGTGGCAACACCAACATGTAAGGGGCAAATTTCAGCTGAGTATGTACGGCAGGCCCCTACTTTCAAATATCCAACTTACAAACGACTCCTCCTTGCAAACGGAAGGATACAACAGGAAGTGAGAGGAAATCTACCCCTAGGAAGGCAAATTCTCTCCTGTAAGAGTTCATATGGGAAAAAAGTGTCTCCTCTCCACTGATTCTTTATCACCAATTCTTGTTTCAATAAAAAACCCAAATTTTCAAAAAACATTTGTCATTAGGACGGACAGTGAGGTGAACTGTTCTGAACAGGTGCACACTGCACAGACAGCAAAACAAATGTTACAGGGGTGATAACCCTTCCCTATGTTTTCCAAAAAGCTTAAAAATAGATTTTTTGGCTGGAGCTACACTTAAACAATGTACCTGTTCAAAATTACAAACAGATTCTACATAAGAACAAACCTACAGTCCCTGTCTTGTATGCACCGCCTGTATACGGCTGTTCAGAGTATATAGGGCCTTTTTTATTTTGTGTGCGGGGTTCCCCTTAATATACATACAAGACCCAAAGGGGCTGGTAATGGGCTGGGGTAAGGGGGGGGGGGGGGGTGTGATGGGGTAGCTATGTCATTTTTCTTAAAGATTTTCATCCATATTACCGAGACCAGACATTACATTAAAGCCGCAAGCAGTTTTAAATGGCTTTTTTTCCTTTAGAAATGTAATTTTGTGCAGGGACAGTTCTAAACACGGGAAACACGTGGCACTTCACAGGCATACTTTAGACACCCCCCAGGTACGATATTTAAAGGAATATTTGACTTTTTTTTTTCACTTTATGCATCATTAAAATGACTGCTCCAGAAAAACAGACGTTTTTAAAACTTCTTTTTGCATTGTTACATGTCCCCTGGTGCAGCACCCGGGTTCCCAAACCCTTTTTAGGACAATAACATGCATAATAGTCGTTATAATTAGCACTTTAGATTTCGAACGTTCGCATCCATTGTATTTAATAGGGTTCTAAAGTTCGTGCGAACTTTCGGTCCGTTCGCGGGTTCTGGTGCGAACCGAACCCGGGGGTGTTCGGCTCATCACTAACAGCCACCCATCCAGCTTGCACTTTTTTGACATTATCTGCACTGTTTTTGCTTTTAAAATTTATTTTTATTTCATTTTATGGAATTTAAGTGTGAATTTGTTTATGGGAGCATATGTCACATGATGATGTCATGTTAAGTATTTATGAGTTTTATTCTCACGTTTACTTAATTTTTTTTGGTCCACTTCTCACAGTATATGGACACTTCACTAATTACCTATATCAATTTACAACCATATATAAAGACACTTCCTTAAGGCCTCTAGTTATCCCCTGATGAAGTTATATGATTGTGACGAACACATGCGGGAACACAAGGCACTGGAAGTGATGTTGGACAAGTTCGCTACTCGTTTTTGATATGCCTGTTTGATACTTCACATTGTGAGAACCTGTTTTTATTATTGCTGCTGATTCCAATAAATGTTTTAAATACTACACTATCGAACATCCCTCTTTACATCACCCATGCCCAGAGGCGGCTCTAGGCTTTGTGTGGCCTTAGGCAAATCTGAGACATGAGGCCCCACTCACATCCATAATGGGAAAAATAATTCAAGCGACAAAAATGAACTGTATAAATTGCATATATTAAGAGTTTTAAGTTCTATGAACTATGAATTCACTGTTTATAGAATTTTCTCTAAGGGGGGGGGGGGGGCTCTGGTGATCAAAGATTACCTTTAAACCAGAGTCCACTGCATTCCCCTTTACATCAGAGTTCCAACTTGCATTTAAAATGGGAACTAAAATGTGGAGGGGGCTCTGGAGCACCTTCCGCAGAGTTAGAGAGTCGCAAACATGATACAAGAGATGGTCAGAGACTGCAGACATGATACAGGAGATGGTCAGAGACTGCAGACACGATAGAGGAGATGGTCAGAGACTGCAGACATGATACAGGAAGAGACTGCAGACATGATACAGGAGATGGTCAGAGACTGCAGACATGATACAGGAGATGGTCAGAGACTGCAGACATGATACAGGAGATGGTCAGAGACTGCAGACATGATACAGGAGATGGTCAGAGACTGCAGACATGATACAGAAGATGGTCAGAGATTGCAGACATGATACAGGAGATGGTCAGAGACTGCAGACATGATACAGGAGATGGTCAGAGACTGCAGACATGATACAGGAGATGGTCAGAGACTGCAGACATGATACAAGAGATGGTCAGAGACTGCAGACATGATACAAGAGACGGTCAGAGACTGTGCTGACATACTACAGGAGATGATCAGAGACTTCAGACATGATACAGGAGATGATCAGAGACTGTAGACATGATACAAGAGACGGTCAGAGACTGTGCTGACATACTACAGGAGATGATCAGAGACTGCAGACATGATAGAGGAGATGATCAGAGACTGTAGACATGCTACAAGAGATGGTCAGAGACTGTGCTGACATACTAAAGGAGATGATCAGAGACTGCAGACATGATACAGGAGATGATCAGAGACTGCAGACATGATACAGGAGATGATCAGAGACTGCAGACATGATACAGGAGATAATCAGAGACTGCAGACATGATACAGGAGATGATCAGAGACTGCAGACATACTACAGGAGATGATCAGAGACTGCAGACATACTACAGGAGATGATCAGAGACTGCAGACATAATACAGGAGATGATCAGAGACTGTAGACATGATACAAGAGATGGTCATAGACTGTGCTGACATACTACAGGAGATGATCAGAGACTGCAGACATGATACAGGAGATGATCAGAGACTGCAGACATGATACAAGAGATGGTCAGAGACTGCAAACATGATACAAGAGATGGTCAGAGACCGCAAACATGATACAAGAGATGGTCAGAGACTGCAAACATGATACAGGAGATAGCCACAGACTGCAGACGTGATACAGGAGATGGTCAGAGACTGCAGACATGATACAAGAGATGGTCAAAGACTGCAGACATGATACAAGAGATCAGTGGCGGCTTTTGCTCACAATTCTTGGGGGGTGCAAACAAACTGAAAAATTCAGAAAAAAAACATCAATTGCAGCCACTGTGCCCATCAATTGCAGCCACTGTGCCCATCAATTGCAGCCACTGTGTCCATCAATTGCAGCCACTGTGCCCATCAATAGCAGCCACTGTGCCCATCAAATGCAGCCACTGTGCCCATCAAATGCAGCCACTGTGTCCATCAAATGCAGCCACTGTGCTCATCAAATGCTGCCACTGTGCCCCAATTAACTGGAACCCCCCATCCTCTCATTGTACTTACCCCATCTTGGTGGTTGGTCAGACAACGGGTGACAGCGGCGAGCTGTGTCCTCCATGCTTCCACCGTGTGCCTCTCTTCTTTCCTCCTGCTAGGCGTCCAATAGGATTTCCTGTGTTTTCAGCCAATCAGGTGATGGGTATCAGGTTTGCGCTTCCTGATTGGCGGAGAGGATGTTCTCACCTATGCTGTCTGATTCTTCTGCAAGTTCGCACTGCAATTTGTGAACCGATCTGGGGGTGTCATTAACAATGTATTGACACCGCATCGGTTCGTAGAAGGCAGCGTGAACTGCCTGCGGGAGAGATGCACGCTGGTTCCCGCATCACATCAGTGTGAACCTGGGCTAATGGACGGGCTGCCACTGCAAGAGATGGTCAGAGTCTGCAGACATGAATGGGCTGAAATTGCACTGCACCTGGGTCACGTGTGAATTGCAAAGTGCGTTCCTGTGCGATTTATGGTGTGAACCCGCCCTGTGTCTTGGAACTCACACTTTGCTCCACTTGCTTGCCTGGTAGTGGGCCACTAGTTTGGGCAGTGGGAGCATTTATCCACATCTCTTGTGGGGTGCCTTGAGCCACCCCCTTTGTTGCAGACAGCATCTGTTTGATTGGGGGGAGGATATGTGCTAGGGGGGGCTTTGGGAGGGGAGAAGACATGTGCTGGGGGGTGTATTTCACAAGTCCTAAATTGCCCCCTAGCACACAGTGGCGTCACTAGGTGCGGTAGAACATGGTGTCACCCCCCTGCACTTAGCAGGCTAGTGCGTCGTATGGCTCTCCCCTCTTAACCTGCCACAATGGATGGAGCAAGGATGGGATTGAGGGGGGAATAGAGCTGGAATGGGATCAGGGGAATGGAGAGAGCTGAGATGGGATCCGGGTGGTAGATGGAGCCGGGGTGGTAGATGGAGCCGGGATGGATGGAGCCGGGATGGGATCAGGGGGATGGATGGAGCCGGGAGGGGATCAGGGGGATGGATGGAGCCGGAATGGGATCGGGGGATGGATGGAGCCGGGATGGGATCGGGGGGATGGATGGAGCCGGGATGGGATCGGGGGATGGATGGAGCCGAGAGGGGATCGGGGGGATGGATGGAGCTGGGAGGGGATCAGGGGGATGGACGGAGCTGGGAGGGGATCAGGGGGATGGGTGGAGCCCGGGAGGGGATCAGTGGGATGGATGGAGCCCGGGAGGGGATCAGGGGGATGGATGGAGCCCGGGAGAGGATCAGGGGGATGGATGGAGCCGGGAGGGGATCGGGGAGGATGGATGGAGCTGGGATGGTTTGGGGGATGGAAGGAGCCGGGTGGAATTGGGGTGGGGTGGATGGACCTGGGATGGGATCGGGGGGGGATGGATGAAGCCGGGATGGGATTGGGGTGGTGTGGGGTGGATGGAGCCGGGATGAGATTGGGGGGATGGATAGAGCTGAGATGGGATCGAGGTGGTAGATGGAGCCGGGATCGGATTGGGGGGAATAGATGGAGCAGGGATGGTATCGGGGGGGGTGGATGGAGTTGAGATAGGATTGGGGTGGTAGATGGAGCCGTAATGGGATTGGGGTGGTAGATGGAGCCGGGGGGATGGATGGAGCTGGGATGGTTTGGGGGGGATGGCTGGAGCTGGGTGGAATTGGGGTGGGGTGGATGGATATCCTCTCCCCCAAATCACTCCAAGTGAACTCTGCTTGTCCCCCTCACCCTCTTCTCCATGCCCCCCTCCCCTCTTCTGTAAGACTCACTTTTACACAGACCAGCGTGCTCTCGGTGCAGGTGGTGGTGTGCCTTCTTCCCTCCTCCTCTGTGCACAGGAAAACATCACAGCAGGAGGAGGGGCGGGTTCAGTTCGCTCCACTGAGTCCGCTCTGCAGTGCACGTGTGTCAGGCAGCTGGGGAGAGATGCCGGCTGGCGGCTGCAATGCACAGCGGAGTGGATCTCACGGCGTGCGGGAATGGAGACACCCCGCACAAGCCGCGGGGATAGTGGATTGGAGCTCACGGCGTGCGGGAATGGAGACACCCCGCACAAGCCGCGGGCACAGCGGAGTGGAGCTCACGGCGTGCGGGAATGGAGACACCCTGCACAAGCCGCGGGGATAGTGGAGTGGAGCTCACGGCGTGCAGGAATGGAGACACCCCGCACAAGCCGCGGGGATAGTGGAGTGGAGCTCACGGCATGCAGGAATGGAGACACCCCGCACAAGCCGCGGGGATTGCGGGACTGATTCGCGGGGACTCCCGAGAGAATGGATCCTTGCAGGACGGTCCTGGCGAATCAGCGAGGTTGCGGTATGGGCAAATTAGGTGGCTGCAAGGCCCCTGTGGGGTCGAGGCCTAAGGCAACCGCCTAATTTGCCTAATTAGAGAGCCGCCTCTGCCCATGCCCCAATGTGAGGCTATCTGATACAGACACACCAGGGACACTAAAAGGGGACTCTGATGCCAAAGTAAAGACAAACACCAGCGGAGCCTGAGACGCCAGGAGCCACCAGGAGATAGAAAGACACATTCACACGCTGTTACCTTACAGGTAAGGTGACACCTATACACTAAGTTGCACAGGGAACCAGCAACCACCCACCAGTAGCACTCCATGACAGAGATTGACTACTAGCACCAGCACCTTCACCTTGATCACTGTGTATACACAGCCACCCATTCAGCTTGCACTTTATGCACTGTTTTTGCTTTTAAAATTCATTTTTATTTCATTTTATGGAATTTAAGTGTGAATTTGTTTATGGGAGCATATGTCACATGATGATGTAATTTTAAGTATTTATGAGTTTTATTTTCACGTTTACTTTATTTTTTTTTGGTGCACTTCTCACAGTATTTGGACACTTCACTAGTCCACCATTTATACTGTCGCAGCTGATATTTTATAATTTTTTATACATTGTCGCTATTTATTGACCACCCACTTATTGCCTGTTAGTGTACCTGTCATGTCAGCACACTCTGCACTTTATCACTGATTTGTGTGCAGCGCAGCATTACTTTTACATTTATACTTATCTGGGTTTTGATACTACCTTCAGTGCTTGCTGCAGTACTTTTACGTATTAGACTTGGTTGGCGCGGGAATATCCTTATCTTACTTCATATCATTACCAGTTCCCACCCATTCCTGCAGCCACCATGGATGTCTTCTACTTTTTGGATAAAAGGCAGGTCAATTTGGAGGAGGTGTTTAACTTAGACACGCCCACCAATAAAAATAGTGATTTGGAGTGCCTTATGAGAAAATTAGGCCATAATATAGAGAACAAAATTAGTTTATGGTGGGACATAACTACTTTTGAATGATACCTGAAAGACAGCATTGTCCCAAGACATTTAAGATGGGACATAACACCTAAAAATGGCCTAACAGACCAGGAATCCATTGACGAATGGTTTACGTTTTTTAATAGTAAAGGTCTTGAATTACTAATGTTCTTACTAGAGAGGAAACGGAAGAAAGTAAAGATGATTGATCAGATTATATCAGAGGTAAAAGAGGAACTAGATGCTTATAAAGATACTACAGAATTTGCGACTTTTACTACACAACTGAACAGGGACCTGACAAAAAAGGACAAAGAAGTACAGCAGAGGAAAGGAAAAAAAATACAGTCGAGACATGACTGACTTCAAAACAGATTGAACATTCAAATGGCAAAGCCAATTGGGCCAGACAGACCCCATCTCTGCCTACTCTACGCCAGAAAAAACGATCAGGGTCCACCCACAACATGCTGAGCCAAACTATAGTACACAATATGGACCAAATCAAGAACACCATGAGAGAAATAGGAGAGACACCCCAAGACATGATAAGAGACAAGGAAATTACAACTAACAGACCCCTCACTACAATGATAGAAGACCCCGACAATACGAAAGAACACCACAGAATAACCGGAAAAAAACATTTTGGAAAAACAAGAAAAACAATAATGGCCACAACAATGGGCCAAAACCCCCTTTTGAACAAAGAGATAATAGAACATATCAATACAATCAAAGAGACAATAGAGGTGCACCGTATGAGAATAGGGGACGTCCATATGAAGCATATGGGCAGAGATCTAGGAGCCCAGAGCGACATTACGACCAGAGACCCGGAGATCATAGGGGCCCACCACCACCAGGACTGTACCGACCATATGAAAGGAGCCCCATCCCCACATACAACTATTATGCACCTCTGAGTCATAGACCAAATGAGGAGAGACAAGACGGGTATCATAACTCTGACAATAATTACGAGAGGTCTTTTTTACAGAGAGGCAGAGAACACCATCCCCCGAAGAACATGGAAGAATCAAGGAACACCAGAAGAACCCCAGAAAGAAGAGAGGATGCAGAGGAGGCAAGAGAAAACAAAAGAAGAAAAAGAGACTGAAAGGTGAAGGTATCTTCAACCTGAGTGGGTAGCTATTAACCCATGAAGAAAATGGAGTCCTGGATGAGGGCCTCAAATATGCACCCACAAAAAACTTAGATAAATTTGAAACTTACATAGGGATTCAGAAATATGTCAGAAAACTGAACATCAAGAAGTACATCATCAGTAATCCCTTCAAATCCAAAACCATAAGTTCGAATGAAGGAATCACACACAGCACTTTAAGAAATAAATAGATTTTTAACCCCCCAGTGAAAGACAACAAACACATCAAAGTTTTAAGAGAGTCCTGGAAGAATTGAAAGATCTGAATACAAAGAAAAAGGAGGAACCGAAGCATATAAAGAGTGGAATCCGCAAACTAACTAAAAGAAAAGACCTAGTAATCTAGCCAGCAGATAAAGAACAATATAGCATCAGTGTAGTGCTACCCCCAGTTAAGAGAGCCGCTGATATTGATTTGGGCCCTGTAGTGCACTGCTGTCAACCCCTGGCAATCGGCTCTAACCTCCTGTGGCACAGCTGGTGATAGAGGGATAGGACCGCGTGACCGCAACTGTTGGTGACGCAGTCCTATAACAAACATACACAGAATATACTTTAAAACTCCTATTAAAGTAAGCGGAACTGACACCAAATGTACTTTACCCAGATATTTTACTGAGGCTAATGGGCAAGTAATAAACAACAGTATAACAAGTTGCAGATCCCTGCAATAAACAGTAATAAAGATAAACAGAGTAATCAGAATAATAAAGTATTGCTATGCAACTCTAGCGCTGCCCTTTTACAGCTACTTCCCCTCATGGGTAGACTAACACCCAGCAATGTCTACCTATGCAGTCAGGCCTGACTGATCTAGATGGAAGTTCAGTGAAACAATATTCGCTAGCAATCTTTTCGGTGGTGCACTTGAAGAACAACTTTGTAATCCCAACGAATAGTAAAGATAAAGGTATCTGTCTTTAAACAGCTCTCACCACCCGGGCAAGTCAAAGTCCGTTTCCTCCATCGATTCGTCTAGGAACAGGAATCCACCGACATCCAAGTCTTCAATCCTTCTGGTGTACTGCAGCAAGGAGGATTAGATGTCTCTAAGGCTCTGCTAGGCTGGCAGAGGGCTCTTTGGAAAGGAGCACACGGCCCAGGCTTCAGGCCTTGTGCACACAGCAGTTCAGCACAGACATCCTCTTGCTAGGAGAGGGGTGTCCAAAAAGACCGACCAAAACTCCGCCTCCCCTTTATAAAGTCTCCCCCAGCAGTCTCTGTTCTGGAGCAATGCACCCTGGGTGCTGCAAGATGTACTGGGAGATGTAGTCTCTCTCTCCTCTGCTTTCACTTCCATAATGTCTCTTTACTTCCTCCCGACTCACCTCTCACCTGGAACTTCTTGTCTCTCTGCATTAAAGGGGAACACCTCGCTACACACTCCCCCCACTTGAACTCTTTGGTCCCCAAAGATAAACTTCAACAAATACTGTTTACCATTTTGGACAATGTCGAGCATGATGTTGGCATAGGGAATTCCCACCAAAACTTTGGGATGGAACTCTCTTGCCCACAGGTCACACTACCATGAGTGGCCTGCCTAACTGTGCCAGAGAGTGAGCTGGGGTTGCCCTCCACCAAATGGACGGTGGAAGGATCAGGTTGTTCAACACTTCTCCTAGCCGTTACAACAGAGTCCTCTGAGCTCGTCCCCATTTGGGGGTAAGTTAGTTTCTTGGGAGGCCTGATGACTCTGCGAGCCCTCTGCTCTCTTGGTGCTTCTGACTCTGGCACCACAGGCTCTTCTTCAGGAGTAAGTTCAGGTAACATTGCTGGTTCTGGAACCTCTGATTCAGAAGTCGACTGACGTATGGAATCTCTAGAGTCCTCCTCTGCGCAAGTGTCAGGAACATCTTCCCAGTAATCAGCTGAGGGACTGAAGGGTATGAATTCAGTAGCCTCCGGATTCAGCGTTGCATCTGGGGTATCCCCTCCATTTGGGAGATCTATGGCGGACGTTCCCAGAGTCGAGGGAGGCCACAGCCAGTCCAGTTCTCCACCTTCTTCTGTACTCAATTGGGAGGCCTCCCCATCTTTGGCTCGAGAGGTCTGGGACCGAGTGTTCGGCCTAGGAATATCCAGGATAGAGGCCGGTTCAGGGGAGTCTCTCACGGGAGGTATTCTGACTGCCTCAGCAAGTGGGAGCAGGTGGTTCCGATGCCACGTCTTCAGTGGACCCACCTTTCCTTCTGGCTTTAGTTTGTAGACAGGCAAACCGGGCAACTTCCTACAGACAACATAGGGCTCAGATCTCCACCTGTCGGCAAGCTTGTGTTTTCCAGGGACCCCCAGATTGCGTAGCAGTACTCGGTCCCCGGGCTGCAGATCTTGCACTCGAACCTTCAGATCAAAATTTCTCTTGTTGCGGGCCCCCCTTTGATCCGAAGCCGCCTGGGCTTGTTCATAGGCCACCTGCAAGCTACGTCTAAGTCTGTCCACGTATCCCTTGTGGGATGTAGCTGAGGTATTGTCTATAGAAGTGCCAAAGGCCAGGTCCACAGGTAGCCTTGCTTCTCTCCCAAACATAAGTCGATAAGGGGAGTAGCCAGTGGCGTCACTTGTGGTACAGTTATAGGCATGTACTAGGGCTGATATGTGCTGACTCCAGTGTTGCTTCTTCTCTGTTTCTAAGGTTCCCAACATGTTGAGCAGGGTCCGGTTAAATCTCTCCGGCTGAGCATCTCCTTGTGGGTGGTAAGGCGTGGTTCTGGTCTTCTTTATTCCTAATGAATCCAAAAGTCTTCGGATCAACCGACTCTCAAAGTCCCTTCCTTGATCTGAGTGGAGTCTCTGTGGTAGTCCGTAATGGACAAAATACTTCTCCATAAGTATCTTGGCCACGGTGGATGCCTTCTGGTCTTTGGTTGGGAAAGCTTGAGCATAGCGGGTGAAATGGTCGGTTATTACCAGAACATTCCCCAATCCACTCAGGTCGGGTTCGAGGCAGAGAAAGTCAATGCATACCAGATCCATTGGGCCTTGACTCTGTAAGTGGCCCATTGGGGCAGCTTGATGGGGTAGGGTCTTTCTCTGAATGCATCGTGCACAGGAATGGCAATACTCCTCTACTTCTGCCCTCATGCAGGGCCAATAGAACCGATTTCTGACGAGCTGGAAGGTCCTTTCTGCCCCTAGGTGACCATGATGGTCATGCAGGGCAATTAGTACAGTCTCTCGGTGCTTCTCTGGAAGAAATAACTGCCACTTATCTTCTGAGTCATCAGAGGGGCCCCTTCGGTAGACCACTCCCTGATGTACCTGTAGCCTGTCCAATTCCTTCCTCAACAGGCGAGCCTCCTTTGAGGGGTGATGTAGGAATTTGTTGGGATCCTGATTCTCCAGGGCTTCGAGGACCAATCTCCCCATGGGGTCTTCCAATTGGTCACACCTCAACTCCTTCTTGGACAGTCTCGGTAGGTTGTCTTCCTCCAGTTGAGTTACCCCACAATAGTGTTTGGGGACTCCTACCATGGTAACCCCTATTTCTTCTGCTCTGGAGCCTCCTCTGGCTTGGAATTCAGCCCCTTGACAAAGGGCCCGCACCCCGTCCGGTGCCACTTGGGTCCAATCTTCCCAGTCATTTGTCGTGGCATGAGACCTCCGGGACAGGGCATCTGCATCCCTATTTCCGGCTCCTGGTCTGTACTTCAGACTGAAGTTGAATCCAGACAATGCGGCCAACCACCTGTGTCCGGTGGCATCTAGTTTCGCGGTGGTGAAGAGGTAGGTCAGGGGGTTGTTGTCTGTCTTCACAGTAAACTCTGCCCCATACAAGTAGTCTTTTAGCTTGTCTACTACCGCCCATTTGAGGGCCAGGAATTCCAGCTTATGAGTGGGGTAATTCTTTTCTGAGGGGGTCAGGCTCCTGCTCACATAGGCCACTGGTCGCAGTTGTCCTTCATGTTCTTGGTAGAGTACACCACCTAGACCCTCATGGCTGGCATCCACATGTAATTCATAAGGTCTGGTAGGGTCGGCGTAGGCCAGGACTGGGGCAGTGGTTAAGCTCCTCTTCAGAGCATGAAAGGCCTCTTCACACCTTGGGTTCCACTGATCTTGAACTGACTCACCAGGCCTCCTGGGCCCTGAGTCATCCTCTTCCCCTTCTGCCTTTAGCAATTCATTCAACGGGCGGGCAATCCGAGCAAACCCCTCCACAAACCTCCTATAATAGGAGCAGAACCCCAGGAAGGATCTGAGCTCTGTTACTGTGGTGGGTCGTGGCCAGGAAGTGACTGCTTCCAACTTCTCAGGATCTGTGGCCACCCCTTCTTCAGACACTATGTGCCCCAGATAGTTCACAGAAGACTGGTAGAACCGACACTTCTCGGGGGAAAGCTTAAGTCCCTCTTCGCTGAGTCTTCTCAATACTTCCTCCAACCTGGCTTCATGTTCTTCCAAGGTTCTTCCAAAGACAATGACATCGTCCAAGTACACAAGGACTTCTATAAGATTCATGTCTCCAACAGTCTTCTCCATAAGGCGTTGAAAGGTAGCAGGAGCTCCAGACAGACCCTGAGGCATCCTATTGAATTCGAAGAATCCCACCGGGGTTATGAAGGCTGTCTTCTCCCTGTCTTCTGGGTGCATAGGGATTTGATAGTACCCACTCTTGAGGTCCATCACACTGAACCATTTGGCTCCAGACAAACTTTGTAGGGCATCTTCTATCCTTGGCGTGGTGTATTGGTCAGGGATGGTTCTCCTGTTGAGAGTCCTGTAATCGATACAAAGCCTCAACGACCCATTCTTCTTTCTGACCACCACGATTGGGGAGGCATAGGGACTTCTAGACTCACAGATAACACCAGTCTTCTTTAGTTCTACAAGTTGTTCCCTCAGATCCTCCAGATCTGCCAGGGGGACCCGCCTGACCCTCTCTCGGAAGGGCTTATCTTCTTGGAGGCGGATCCGATGGGTGGCACTTCTTGCACACCCCACATCGAATTCATCTTCGGAAAAGATCTTCTCCCACCTGGTCAGCTGGGCCTTGGCTCTTTCTTTCCAAGCCCTGGGTAGGTTCGGGTTTTCCACGGACAGTTTCTCCCAAACATCTCCTCCGTCACCCGTCCCCTTGACTTCGGACCAAGTGACCGGGGCAGCAGGGCTCACCTGACCAAGCAACACTCTGGCAGGGATCTCCATGGGTCCTCTCGTAGTGTTCCTAACACTCACCGGAACTCTGCCATGGGCCTTCTTCAGGGCCTTGAACGGAATCACTTCTGGTATCACTTCCAGGCCTGAGGACTCTTCCCTTGGGTCTGATTCCAGCATGACAAAGGGGCCAGGTTGTTCCCACGAAAGCTTCACAGTGGCCCTAAGACAGGTTACTTCTCCGGGCTGTAGCACTACTCCTTCTCTGCCAAGTCTCCACACCTTCCCTATCCCCCTCCCGGGGTCTTCTGCTCTAAGACCAGTCGTTGGTAGGCCGTCTTTAGCATGGGATGGATTTTGGTGGCTGAATGGTTTCTCTCTTTCACTAGAGGGGTCAGGAGTCTCCTGACTAGATCCGTGTTTGTCCCAATGATCAGGGAAATCTTGCTGGCTCCAGGCGGCCGGGGACACACAACTGCCAGGGTGTCAAACACTTCAGCCTTCCCAGCCACGGATGGGTCGAAAGTCATCTTTATGGGCAGGTACCCATCATAAGGGAAACTCTGGGTTCCAAGTCCCCATATCTCCAGCTCTTCTATCTTCTGGATAGGCAGATGACTCAAGTGCCTATCATAGAAGTCCCGGTATAGTAAAGTCACCTGTGCTCCGGTGTCCAAAAGAGCTTTAGTATAGACTCCTTCCACTTGAATGGGCACAGTAGGAGACGGGCCCACCAGTTCCTTTGGGTATGGCCGGACTGGGGTCACCTCTTTTTTTTTTTGCTTTCGACCCTTGCCCTGCTCCTTTTGGACTTTAATTTTTCCTGAGCCTGGCATGCATTGACTTTCTCCCTCTCAATGGGGGCACAAACCCGCTGAGGGATGTTATTGTTCCTTTTAGGTGGATGTTCCTTCTTTGGGGTGCTGTACTTCCACTGAGGGGTCTTGCCCCCTCCCTCTGGGGTACATCTTGGTGGGGGTGTACTATACCTCCTCCTAGGAGTTTTGTCTCCTCCATTCTTGGCCTTTTTTTTTAGTTTGGAGCGCACTGAAGATGATGGGCACCCGGTTGACTCCTTCACCGGGGCCCCTTTGGAGTTTCCCGCCGGCTTGCAATTATCTGTTCTCTTCTTCTTTGGGCTGGAGCATACGTTAGCAAAGTGGCCACTCCCTCCGCAGTTATAGCAAATCACCTCTTCTCGGTCCTGTAGGGAGGCCGGTGCTGAGGTGTTCGGGAACAACTCCTTTCTTGGGCTTGGTTTCTCTCGTCTTCTCTGATCTTTCTCCATCAAAGAGGTCAACATCTCCAACACTTGGGCCATTTGCGATTTCAGAGTGTCAACCTCCGCATCTCTTTCTGGGCTCTTGACCGAACAGACCAACACTGGTACAGGTGTGACATTCGCCTTGGCCACCTGCTGATCTTCCTCCAGCGCCTCTTCGTCCCTAATAATTTTTATTAGATCAGAGTAGGTTAGTGACATTCCTCCTCCTGAGGTTTTCAGGTGCAGCCAGACCGGGTCTGAGCGCCGCGCTCCCCTCATGATCTGCTTCATGCGTGCTTCATCTGCATCTTTGGGCAGCATTCCCTTCTTCAGTACAATCTTGCATAACTGCCTGTTCAGCCTTCTAACATATTCTGACAGTTTCTCATTCGGCTGCTGGAGAGTGTGTTCAATTTGATAAATCATCTCTGACACCTTCTCCAGCTGACCAAACTCTTCCTGCAGCATGGCCAGGCAATCTTGAGCTGTACAGTTTTCATTTCCAAACCGGAAGCTCTTCACTGCTTCTGCCGCGGCACCTTTCAGACTTTCTAAGACTCGCTGTCTCTTCTGTGCCTCAGGCACCTCCCATGCTTCTACTGCCTGCAATGCCTGTTCCACCCAAGTGTCAAAATCTTCCTCCCCCGCAGGGACGGGGAGCTTCCCTGAGAAGGTGCTAAGCTTCCGGTAACCGGCCTCCACATGCACCGTACTGCTTTTCTGGCACTTAATTACAAGGTCTCCTAGAGCATTCAACAATTCAGGCCCTATAGCGGCCAGCGGTGATCCCAGGCTTAATAGTTCCTTAAGCTTTTCTGCTTTAGGGGATAGTGGTGGAGATAATTGTGGGAGTGATGGCTTTGGTGTCTGAAACCATTCTTCCTTCACTGGCAGCGTATGTATCAAGTGATAGATCTGATTATCTATGGCTTGTATACTCTGACTTTTAAAATGCTCTGGGATTTCGTTTTTCCATTCTACCAGTGCGTATGTAAACGAGATCACTGGATCTGGCCTAAAATCCATCACCCATGCTTTGTGGCTCGGAGACAGTAACAATACGAGCTGTTTTATCTCCTCTTCCTTCCATCTTTCCCCCGGGAGTACAATGACTACCGCCGCGGTTGGATCGGCGCCAATCGCTGCGCACCACTGTGACATTGCCAGCGGGTCCATGCTGGTACTTCTGACCGGCTTGATTGCAGCGTGCAACGTACAATGATCCCGGACTCGAGCCCCCACGTGTAGCGCTACCCCCAGTTAAGAGAGCCGCTGATATTGATTTGGGCCCTGTAGTGCACTGCTGTCAACCCCTGGCAATCGGCTCTAACCTCCCGTGGCACAGCTGGTGATAGAGGGATAGGACCGCGTGACCGCAACTGTTGGTGACGCAGTCCTATAACAAACATACACAGAATATACTTTAAAACTCCTATTAAAGTAAGCGGAACTGACACCAAATGTACTTTACCCAGATATTTTACTGAGGCTAATGGGCAAGTAATAAACAACAGTATAACAAGTTGCAGATCCCTGCAATAAACAGTAATAAAGATAAACAGAGTAATCAGAATAATAAAGTATTGCTATGCAACTCTAGCGCTGCCCTTTTACAGCTACTTCCCCTCATGGGTAGACTAACACCCAGCAATGTCTACCTATGCAGTCAGGCCTGACTGATCTAGATGGAAGTTCAGTGAAACAATATTCGCTAGCAATCTTTTCGGTGGTGCACTTGAAGAACAACTTTGTAATCCCAACGAATAGTAAAGATAAAGGTATCTGTCTTTAAACAGCTCTCACCACCCGGGCAAGTCAAAGTCCGTTTCCTCCATCGATTCGTCTAGGAACAGGAATCCACCGACATCCAAGTCTTCAATCCTTCTGGTGTACTGCAGCAAGGAGGATTAGATGTCTCTAAGGCTCTGCTAGGCTGGCAGAGGGCTCTTTGGAAAGGAGCACACGGCCCAGGCTTCAGGCCTTGTGCACACAGCAGTTCAGCACAGACATCCTCTTGCTAGGAGAGGGGTGTCCAAAAAGACCGACCAAAACTCCGCCTCCCCTTTATAAAGTCTCCCCCAGCAGTCTCTGTTCTGGAGCAATGCACCCTGGGTGCTGCAAGATGTACTGGGAGATGTAGTCTCTCTCTCCTCTGCTTTCACTTCCATAATGTCTCTTTACTTCCTCCCGACTCACCTCTCACCTGGAACTTCTTGTCTCTCTGCATTAAAGGGGAACACCCCGCTACATCAGTATGAATCAAGTGTTACAAGATGAAAACACCTATAGCCGCCTGTTGAGCAATCCTATGTTCAAGTGCAGGAAAGCGCTAGAACAGATTGTCCATTTGGGAATGAAAATAAATATTCTGAACAAAAAAGAGGCTCAATATCTAATACCACAATCATGCCGTACACCAATCCTATACTCACTTCCAAAGATTCACAAGAACAAGACAGATCCACCTCCTAGACCAATAGTCAATGGTATAGACTCTCTAACGGCAAGAATGGGACAGTATATCGATCACTACTTACAACCAGCCGTATAGTAGATGCAAGCCTATTTGAGAGATACCAAGCAAATGCTACAAGTTCTGGAAGACATCCCAAAAGAAGATGGCCCCTGGTGGTTGGCAACAGCAGATGTCTCATCTCTCTATAGGGTTATACTACACCATCAAGCTTGCAAAGCCGTTAAATGGGGATTAAGGAAACATTCCACGCTACCATGTGTCCAAAGAAAATACCTTGTGAAATGTCTTGATTTCTGCCTAAAAACAGCTATTTTTGGTATAACCGTAATTATTATTTTCAAAACACGAGCGTGGCTATGGGAGCAAAATTTTCTCCCAGCGTAGCAGGGCTCTTCATGGCGCAGTGGGAAGACAAAAAAATATTTTCCAATCGTCCAAAAGGTTTGTTCAGTTATAGAAGCTACATCGATGATATCTTCATCGTGTGGAAAGGGGAACAAACAGAACTATTAGATTTCCTTCAAAACCTGATAGAAAGATCAAACCTACTTGGGAAATAAGCGACAAAAAGATCACCTTCTTAGATCTAGAGATCTGCCAAGAAGACAAACCCTTTTTTTTTAGAACCCACTTTAAGAACATGGACAGGAACAGTTACCTCCCCCCGGAGAGTTGCCACCACAAAAACTGGTTGTACAATATACCAAAAGGACAACTCATGCGCCTGAGACAAAACTGTACCCATTGTGACAGCAGGAAGGTAAAGTCACCTGGTTGCATCCAGGGGGGTAGATATATTTCGCCCAGATTCAGGCTTTACGCCGACTTATACAACTAGGTGGAGAGTTGTATAAGCCCAGCTAAGGCTAGTGGGCTCATGGATGACTCATACCTCTAGGGAGAGGGCTGGGCGTCGTGCAGGCAGGGAGTTGATGAGGCCAGCTGAAGCTTGTCAGCTCATTTAGGCCTCTATAAGAACTCCCAGCTTCATTAGATGTTAGCTCATGCCTGGAACCAGACCTGTGTGGACTGTCTAGGGAGAGTGAACCCCTGTGCGGTGAGAAAAAGCCTGTGTGGCTATTTGCTTGGACATTTAAAACCAGGGACTTAGGGACTAGGACAGCACTAGGCTGATCCCAGTTGTTAGTTAGGAAACCTGTATGTTTAGTCAGAGGTCAAGTTGACCAGGATTTATTTTGTTTATATGTTTCTTTTGGCTTTGCTGTGTTTTGTCACTGTAAATAGAAAATAAACCGCACCTTTTTTTTGATTTTGAAAACCACAACCTCCATTTGCTGGGCCTGTTTTTGTGTGGGGAGCCCATCCCGGGGGTCACACACACCCGCTGCCGAGCTAACCCCCTCACAGTTGGTGGAGAACCAGTGGCAGTTTTTTTAAGCCAGCATGGAGGAGATACTGAAGCAGCTGGCTCTAGCAAATGCCAATCAACAGCAGACAAATGCAGGTTTGCAAAAGAGCCTTGCAGCTCAACAACAGAACTTCGCAGCCCAGCAGCAAGCTCACCAACAGAGTCTGGAAGCTCAGCAACAAGCCCAGCAGCAATCTGAGGCCCGCTTCATAGACCTGTTACAGAAGCAAGAGCAGAGACTACAACAAATGGAAGCAGTAATGCAGCAACGTCCGCAGACCAGTGAGGAAAGCCGTCCCACTAATACCGCGTCCTTTGGGGTGAGTCGTTTATTGACAAAAATGACTGGAGAGGATGATCCAGAGGTATTTTTGACCACATTTGAAAGGACTGCTGAAAGAGAAAAGTGGCCTGAGGAGCAGTGGGCTGGACTGGTGGCTCCTCTGTTAACTGGTGAATCGCAGAAGGCTTACTATGACCTAGAGCCTGACCAAGCAAAAGACTATGTGATGCTAAAAGCTGAGATATTGGCAAGGCTGGGTGTCACCCAGGCTGTCCGGGCTCAGCGTGTGCATAACTGGACTTTCCAGCTTGGAAAACCCCCCAGGTCTCAAATGTATGATCTCATTCACCTGAGCAGAAAGTGGCTACAGCCAGAGACTTTGTCCGCACCAAAGATTGTGGAACGTGTTGTAATGGATCGGTTTTTGAGAGCTCTTCCTACTGCCATCCAAAACTGGGTAAGCCATGGAGACCCAGAGACGGCCGATGGTCTTGTGGATCGTGTGGAGAAATACTTGGCTACAGAGAACCTGACGGCCTCTTCCAGAGACACTCGGACTTTCCACCCTAAGACCAGACCATCCCCAGGGGCGGATAAGAGGATTCCAAGGGGTAAGGGTGGAGAGAGTGAGAGGGTGGGAGCTCTACCCCAAGTTTGGCGAGAACAGCCTGGGAAATCAGCGGCTCAAGAGGCGGCAAGAAGGATCGTTTGCTACCGCTGCCGGCAAGCGGGACATATTGCAGCCAATTGCCCGGTTGTGGAGGAACCCATGCAGTGTGACTTTCTGACGGGCAGACGTCAGTCGCTGTGTGCGACAGTCGCATGCACTGCCATTCGAGGAATTGAGAAACATTTATGCAAAATGTGTGTTAATGGTAGAAATGTTGTGGTATTGCTGGATTCAGGTAGCCTTGTGACCCTGATAAAGGCTGAGTTAGTTAAAACAGAGGTCTCTGGGAATAGCAAGGTAGCTGTTATTTGTGTGCATGGGGACACCCGAGAGTATCCAGTGACTACAGTGTGTTTCGAGACCCCCAAAGGTACCCTCTCTCATCCAGTGGGCTTAGTATCTCAGTTACCGTATGACGCCATTGTGGGAAGGGATTTTCCGAAGTTCTGGGAACTGTGGGATGATCCTGAGCCCCCCACTGGTGCCCCTATGTACCAGGAATGTGATAGCCAGAACTCCCCTGAGAGTGGTGAGGACTCTCCGGAATTTCCCTTATCAGTATTGGCAGGGGAGACTCAAGAAACTGGAGAGGAGCCCACCTCCTCAGACGAAAACCTACCGTCTGTGGAGTTTTCTGATCTTGAGGTTCACAGGGAAAACTTTGCCACAGAACAGTTGAAAGACCCCGCCCTAATAAAGGCACGCGAAAACGTAGTGAAAATAGATGGCGAGTTAGTGAACCCAGATAATACCTGCACTTACCCATACTTCAGCGTAGAGAAGGACCTACTGTATCGGGTGGCAAAAAGGGCAGAAGAAACCGTTGAGCAGCTTGTGGTGCCCAAACCTTACAGGAAGTTGGTGTTGGAGTTGGCCCATGGGCACATTCTTGGAGGTCATCTGGGGACAGAGAAAACCCGAGAGAGGGTATTACAGAGATTCTATTGGCCGGGGGTGATGAAGGACATAGAAAATTATTGTTCCTCCTGCCCTGTGTGTCAGAGGTCGGCCCCGATGCCACATTTCCGTAGCCCGCTGGTCCCTCTACCCATCATTGAGGTCCCGTTTGAGAGGATCGCCATGGATTTGGTAGGTCCTATAATCAAGTCCGCTAGGGGGCACCAGTACATATTAGTTATAATGGACTATGCCACCCGTTATCCAGAAGCGATCCCTCTCCGAAATACCTCGGCCAAAACCATAGCCAAAGAGCTATCTCTTGTGTTTAGCCGGGTGGGTATTTGTAAAGAACTGCTTACGGACCAAGGTACACCCTTTATGTCCCGGGTTATGAAGGAGCTGTGTAAATTGTTCAAAGTGACGCAATTACGTACATCTGTGTATCACCCCCAAACCGATGGGCTGGTTGAAAGATTCAACAAAACCCTAAAACAAATGTTGAAGAAAGTGGTGGATAGAGATGGAAAGGATTGGGACTGTCTACTTCCTTATCTGATGTTTGCTATTAGGGAGGTGCCCCAATCCTCTACGGGATTCTCCCCCTTTGAGTTACTGTATGGGAGACACCCAAGAGGGCTGTTGGATATTGCCAAGGAAACTTGGGAAAGTGAGAGTTCTCCCCACAGGAGTGTGATTGAGCATGTCGCCCTGATGCAAGACCGAATTGCACAGGTAATGCCCATCGTGAAGGAACATTTGGCCCAAGCGCAGTTAGCACAGCAGAGAGTGTACAACCGTGGAGCCAAGACCCGTACCTTTTCCCCGGGGGATAGGATACTGGTACTTGTCCCTACGGTTGAAAGTAAATTCCTTGCCAAATGGCAAGGCCCCTACGAGATAATGGAAAAAGTGAGTGAAGTGAATTACAAGGTCAGACAACCAGGAAGGCGAAAGCCCGAACAGATCTATCACGTTAATCTGTTGAAAGCCTGGAGGGATAGAGAGTCCCTAGTCGCAGACACTTGGTCACCAGCTCAAACTGGTTGCGTGATTCCTGAGGTTGGAATAGCAGCCACCTTGTCACAACCCCAACAACAGGAGGTTAAGGAGTTTGTGCTTCGCAACAAGGAGGTATTCTCTGAGCTGCCGGGACAAACATTTGGGGTAGAGCATGACATCATTAGCCCGCCCGGTGAAAGGGTGAAGTTAAAACCCTATCGGATCCCAGAGGCCCGACGGGAGGCAATACGGGAGGAAGTACAGAAAATGCTGAACTTAGGGGTGATAGAGGAGTCCCAAAGTGATTGGTCTAGTCCCATTGTGTTGGTGCCTAAACCGGATGGGAGCTGGCGATTTTGTAACGATTTTTGTCAGTTGAACAAAGTTACAAAATTTGACACCTACCCCATGCCACGTATAGATGAGTTGATCGACCGGCTGGGAACAGCCCGATACATGACGACTCTTGACCTCACAAAAGGGTATTGGCAAATCCCCCTGGCCAAATTGGCCAAAGAGAAAACCGCATTTGTAACCCCAGACGGGGCGTTCCAATATAAAAGAATGCCGTTCGGGTTACAGAATGCGCCGGCCACATTCCAGCGGAAAATGGACCAGATGCTGAGGCCCCATCGGAAGTATGCTGCGGCTTACCTGGATGACGTAATTGTCCATAGCACAGATTGGGCCTCACATCTGCCAAAAGTGCAAGCAGTCCTGGACTCTGTTCGGGAAGCGGGGTTTACGGCTAACCCCAAGAAGTGTACCATTGGGCAGGAGGAGGCCAAATATCTTGGGTACACCATTGGGAGGGGAGTAATAAAACCCCAACTCAACAAAGTCGAGGCCATCCAGAGTTGGCCACGTCCCAACAGCAAGAAGCAGGTACGAGCCGGAATCGCTGGGTATTATCGGCGATTCATTCCCCACTTTGCTTCTAAGGCTGTGCCCCTAACCAACCTAACGAAGGGGAAAGGGTCGGTCATGATTAAATGGACCCCCGAGGCTGAGGCAGCATTCCAATTCTTGAAACAAGCCTTATGTAGCCAGCCAGTGTTGTACTCACCCGACTTCTCTAAAGACTTTGTCGTACAAAGTGATGCGTCAGATGTGGGGTTAGGAGCAGTATTGTCCCAGGTCTGGAACGGGGAAGAGCACCCAGTCATTTACCTCAGCAGGAAGTTGAAGTCCCATGAGGTAAATTACGCCACCGTTGAAAAGGAGTGTTTAGCGGTGAAGTGGGCTCTAGATTCCCTTCGGTACTACCTGCTAGGTAGGCACTTTGACATGGTTACGGATCACGCTCCGTTAAAGTGGATGGCTCAAAACAAGGAAACAAATAGAAGAGTGAATAGGTGGTTCCTGGCCCTCCAGGAATTCAACTTCACAGTAAAGCATCGCCCTGGCGTTCAAATGGGGAATGTGGATGCTTTGTCTCGAGTACATGAATGCCTGATTGCTGGTGTTCCAACCCCGAGGTTAAAACAAGAGGGGGGGGGGGTATGTGACAGCAGGAAGGTAAAGTCACCTGGTTGCATCCAGGGGGGTAGATATATTTCGCCCAGATTCAGGCTTTACGCCGACTTATACAACTAGGTGGAGAGTTGTATAAGCCCAGCTAAGGCTAGTGGGCTCATGGATGACTCATACCTCTAGGGAGAGGGCTGGGCGTCGTGCAGGCAGGGAGTTGATGAGGCCAGCTGAAGCTTGTCAGCTCATTTAGGCCTCTATAAGAACTCCCAGCTTCATTAGATGTTAGCTCATGCCTGGAACCAGACCTGTGTGGACTGTCTAGGGAGAGTGAACCCCTGTGCGGTGAGAAAAAGCCTGTGTGGCTATTTGCTTGGACATTTAAAACCAGGGACTTAGGGACTAGGACAGCACTAGGCTGATCCCAGTTGTTAGTTAGGAAACCTGTATGTTTAGTCAGAGGTCAAGTTGACCAGGATTTATTTTGTTTATATGTTTCTTTTGGCTTTGCTGTGTTTTGTCACTGTAAATAGAAAATAAACCGCACCTTTTTTTTGATTTTGTGTGGGGAGCCCATCCCGGGGGTCACACACACCCGCTGCCGAGCTAACCCCCTCACACCATAAAGACTCTTTTATATCACAAGCAAAAAAGATGGGACAGAGATTTATAGAAAAAGGATATAACAACACATTTATCAACAACAAAATAGCAGAAGTAGCAGAGATGGACCGAAATACACTTATAGGATATACATCAAGACATGAGGACTCAAAGGACATGGTACCAATTATTTTAGATTACATCGTCCAACATAAACAAATCGAGAAAATCATCAAGCGCCACTGGAATATCCTATTGGCACTCAAACACCTGCAGGATACTCTCCCTAGTCTTCCTAAATTTGTTTACAGAAGATCTCCCACAATTCAGGACAAGATTGTGAAAAGTATCCCAGACCCCCAGGAAGAGGCTTGTCCTTCTTCACTAACAAGGGTTTTTTCCCCTGTAAACGCTGTTTTGCATTTGTGTGAAAACGAAACGTCCAAATGAAAAGAAAAAGGACTTAACCTCTACCAGTACAGGAAACTCATACGAAATTAAAGAATTTATCTGCTGTAACACAGAAGGGGCTGTCTATGCCCTAGAGTCTTTTTGTCCGGCCTACAATACATAGGCCGGACAAAAAGACCCCTAAAATTTGAATAAAAGAACACGTGCAAAATATAATCAAAGGTTTCGATAAGCACAGTGTATCAAAACACTTTGCTACTCGCCACAATAAAGACCTCACACAACTCAAATTTTGGGGCATCGAACCTTATGTAAGACACTGGCGGGGGGGGGGGGGGTCACAAAATTAGGACACTAAGTCAACTCAAATCAAAATGGATATTCACGTTGGACACTTTCGCACCACTAGGGTTTGAATTCGATCTGAATTGTTTTATCAGTGATTTTTAATCCTGCTAGTATATGAATTATTTTAAGTCTTTTTCTCTTCCACAATTACTGCCTCTCTCATTATGTCATTTGCTCGCCAATGTAATTTCCGGTGCAATTGTATCCTAATACCCCTCTCCCTCCCCCTATATTCATTTTTAATGGTTATTTTGGCTTTTAGGTTCGTCTCCAGATAAGTTTTAGTGAGATTTCCATGACTCGTCCCCCTTTTTTTTACCTAACTTCCGTATATTCCACTTTTACATTTAATCGTCTACATTTTTATCTACATGGGCCGATTGTTTTTATTATTTCTTGTTTTTTTATTATTTTTTGAATTACACTCAGTAAGTGAGCATGACCTTTACCCTAATAATTGTATATTGGTTATGGAGTTATATGCCCATTTATATATATATATATATTTTTATTATTAAATCCATATCATTCCAAAAGGGTTCACATACTTTTTTTTGTAACTGTATATATATATTTTTTTTATTATTAGTGTTAGGGGCTTTTGCATATTTCCTGAAAACCCCCTAGCTTACCCGGTCCGTTCTACTGTTGCGTCTAGACTTTTAGGCCATTTCTCTGTTTGTGGCAACCAGAAAATGTCCACCAAAGGGATGTGTCTTTGTCTTATAAGACTGTGTTTTCAGTAATCAAATCCACAAAAACATGGCCGCTGTTACATTTCCAGGGGGACCAAAGCTACAAGAGAATGGCCGTAGATACCTATTGTTGTTTTGACTATAGATAACAAAAAAATGGCCGCCGACCCACTTCCGGTGACAAAAAACACCCAAAAATGGCCGCCGTACTACTTCCGGCTGCCGGAGCTACAAGAAAATGGCCGCCATAGTAATTACCTATATCAATTTACAACCATATATAAAGACACTTCCTAAAAGCCTCTAGTTATCCCCTGATGAAGTTACATGATTGTGACTAGGGATGAGCCGAACACCCCCCAGTTTTGTTTGCACCAGAACTTGTGAACAGGCAATAAATTTGTTCGAACATCCGAACATCGTTAAAGTCTATGGGACTTGAACATATCTAGAAATCTAAAGTGCTAATTTTAAAGGCTTATATGCAAGTTATTGTCATAAAAAGTGTTTGGGGACCCGGGTCCTGCCCTAGAGGACATGTAACGCAGGTTTCCGTTGCATCAATGGGGGGCGGGGTCACCTGCACGTCACTGGGGAAGCCCAGTTTCCCCTTGCGTCAGAGGGGTCACGTGACGGGTGGCCCCGCCCTCAGCTACATAAGAGACCTGTCAGGTTGCCGGAATTCCCAGGGTGTCTCCGGTGGAGACAGGATGCGCTGCGCTGGACATCTCATCGCTGGAGCCTGGACCTGGATGGAGAGGAGATCATCCACCGCTGGACCCCAGAGTGGAAAGCATCCATCGCAGGATACCGAGAGTGGATTACCACCGCTGGAATATTTTTTTTATTTTTAATAAAGGACTTTTCCGAACGGTGTCTGTGTATTTTTTTACAATTTTTTACACTTTCTTTGTGAAATGGTAGGGGTACAATGTACCCCTTACCAATTCACATAGGGGGGGCGGGATCTGGGGTCCCCTTTTGTTCCAGATTCCGATAAGCCCCCCGCCCGCAGACCCCCGCAACCACCGGGCAAGGGTTGTGGGGATGAGGCCCTTGTCCCCATCAACATGGGGACATGGTGCTTTGAGGGGTCACAGACCCCCAAAGCATCCTCCCCATGTTGAGGGCATGTGGCCTGGTACGGTTCAGGAGGGGAGGGCGCTCTTTTCCTGTGGCCTGCCAGGTTGCGTGCTCAGATAAAGGGTCTGGTATGGATTTTTGGGGGGTACTCCATGCCATTTTTTTTTTTTTTGGCGTGGAGTTCCCCTTAAAATCCATACTAGACCTGAAGGGTCTGGTATGGATATTTGGGGGAAACCCTACGTCATTTTTTTTTAATTTGACGCAGGGTTCCCCTTAATATCCATACCAGACCTGAAGGGCCTGGTAATTGAATTTGGGGGGACCCCCACGCATTTTTTTTATCAATGACTCTTCTCTGTATTGCCGGGAGCCGACAATTCATTATATTCATTATAGCCGCGAGTGCTTTTAAATGACTTTTTTTCCTTCAGAAATGACACTTTGTGCAGGGACAGTTCTAAGCAGGGGAAACAAGCGCTACTTTACAGGCATACTATACACACCTTTCTCTTTGTTTTTTTTCAATTTTTTTATTTTTTATATATACTTTCCTATATGGATTATTCACTTTACACATGGACACTTTGAAAACTATTTGTCACTGTTAATCTGTGTTTAAGTTATTTGGAATTTTGTGTATGCATGATATTTGATGCTTTGTATCATTCAATTATCATACATTTTTCTTTTAGTTGAGTTTATATTTAGTATAAACATAGTGCCACTATTTAATCACATTTAAATATCACCATTATACACTTTCTTTTTTAAGTGGCAGCTTCAGGTATTCTGTATCCTAGTGCGCAGTGGTGGTTTGAGAAAAGAACTTGGAAATTGGGGAGGGCGTTAAGCAAAAGTTTTTTTCTTCCTACCTGTTGGTATATACTATACACACCCCCTAGGTACGAAATTTAAAGGAATATTTCACTTTTATTGTTTCACTTTAAGCATTATTAAAATCACTGCTCCCAAAAAAAGTCAGTTTTCAAAACTTTTTTTTGCATTGATACATGTCCCCTGGGGCAGGACCCGGGTCCCCAAACACTTTTTATGACAATAATTAGCACTTTAGATTTCTCCCATAGACTTTTACAGGGCGTTCCGCGGCTTTTCAAATTTGCCGCGAACACCCCAAATTGTTCGCTTTTCAGCGAACGGGCGAACAGGCAATGTTCGAGTCAAACTCGAAGCTCGTCCCTAATTGTGACAAACACGTGCGGGAACACAAGGCACTAAGTGATGTTGGACGAGTTTGCTACTCGTTTTTGATATGCCTGTTTGATACTTCACATTGTGAGAACCTGTTTTTATTATTGCTGCTGATTCCAATAAATGTTTTAAATACTACACTATCGAGCATCCCTCTTTACATCCCCCATGCTCCAATGTTAAGGCTATCTGATACAGACACACCAGGGACACTAAAAGGGGACTCTGATGCCAAAGTAAAGACACACACCAGCGGAGCCAGAGATGCTAGGAGACACCAGGAGATAGAAATACACATTCACACGCTGTTACCTTACAGCGGTAAGGTAAGGGGACATCATACACTAAGTTGCACGGAGAACCAGCAACCACCCACCAGTAGCACTCCATGACAGCGATTGACTACTATCACCAGCACCTTCACCTTGATCACTGTGTATACACAGCCACCCATCCAGCTTGCACTTTTTGGACATTATCTGCACTGTTTTTGCTTTTAAAATTCATTTTTATTTCTTTTTATGGAATTTAAGTGTGAATTTATTTATGGGAGCATATGTCACGTGATGATGTCATTTTAAGTATTTATGAGTTTTATTCTCACGTTTACTTTATTTTTTTTGGTCTACTTCTCACAGTATATGGACACTTCACTAGTCCACCTTTTATACTGTCGCAGCTGATATTTTAATATTTTTTATACATTGTCACTATTTATTGACCACCCACTTATTGCCTGTAAGTGTACCTGTCACGTCAGCACACTCTGCACTTCATCACCGATTTGTGTACAGCGCAGCTTTACTTTTACATTTACATTTTTTGCAATATGGCACTGCCTTAATTTAACTGACAATTGTACTGTTGTGCGATGCTGTACCCAAATAAAACATATGTCCTTTTTTTCCCACAAATAGAGCTTTCTTTTGGTGGTATTTCATCACCCCTGCGGTTTTTATTTTTTTTCGCTATAAACAAAAAAAGACCGACATTTTTGAAAAAAAAAACCAATATTTCTTACTTTCGGCTATAAAACAAATCCAATAAAAAAAAAATAGAAAACATCTAATGTTTCATCAGTTTAGGCCAATATGTATTCTGCTACAAGTTTTTGGTAAAAAAAAATCCCATTAAATGTATGTTGATTGGTTTGCGCCAAAGTTATAGCATCTACAAACTATGGGATAGATTTATGGAATTTTTCCTGCGTTAAACTGCACTAACGCACTGTAATATACTGAGGTCAACGTGCACCAACACACTGAAATATACTGCGTTGAACGTGCACTAATGCACTGAAATATACTGTGATAAACGTAAACTAACGCATTGCAATATACTGCGGTAAACGTGCAATAATAAACTGGAATATACTGCAGGAAACCTGCCCTGACAAAATAAAATGACACTAAAATAATCGCACTACACTCACACTGCGCTATCACTAGATTCACACTAAACTGATACTTTACACTCACAATAGAATCACAATAGCCCACTATAGCACTGTAACTCTCTATTAGCACTGAACAGAACTCTGTTCTATCTCGTTCCATGCCAATATAACACTCAAATTGGCCACTATGGGCAGAATTTTTTTATAGTGAGGGGTAGGACTAAGAGCAATGAGCCGTGATTGGATAAAGTTACCATGACAGTATCTAATCATGACTCTGACAGTGCTATGTGCCCTGATTGGACAAAGCTTTTATTGCTTCAGCCAATCAGGGCTCCCAATGCACTGTGTGGTGGGCCAAACAAGCGGTCAAACGTCCCACTAATTCAGATGTTTGCCAAACAGGTGAACAGCCAATGTTTGGCCCAATCTCATGCTCGGGCCAAACCATTTGCCCAACACTACTGTAGAGGCTCAGACAAATCTGTTGCAGCTTTGTCCAGCCTCTCCCTGCAGCAGTAGATCACTGCTTCAGTGATCGATTGCTGGCTAATTGTATGGTCTACTGACTACAGATCCAGACCTTACATAAAAAAAAGAGAAAAAAAAAGTTAAATCATGTAAAAAATTGGAAAATACAGTGATATACACTATATTACCAAAAGTATTAGGAGGTCTGTATTTCCACACACATGATCTTTAATGGCATCCCAGTCTTAGTCCATAGGGTTCAATATTGAGTTGGCCCAGCTATAACAGCTTCAACTCTTCTGGGAAGGCTGTCCAAAAGGTTTAGGAATGTTTGACCATTCTTCCAGAAGCGCATTTGTGAGGTCAGGCACTAATGTTGAAGAGAAGGCCTGGCTTGCAGTCTGCGCTCTGTGTTCTATCGGGTTGAGGTCATGACTCTGTGCAGGTCAGTCAAGTTTCTCCACCCCAAACTCGCTCATCTGTGTCTTGTTGGACCTTGCTTTGTGCACTGGTGTGCAGTCATGTTGGAACAGGAAGGGCCAACTCCAAACTGTTCCCGCAAAGTTGGAAGCATGAAATTGTCCAAAATGTCTTGGTATGCGGATGCCTTAAGAGTTCCCTTCACCAGAACTAAGGGTTCATGGGCCAACCCCTGAAAAACAACCCCACACCATAGTTCCCCCTTCACCAAATGATTTGGACCACTGCACAAAGCAAAGTCCATAAAGACATGGATGAGCGAGTTTGGGGTGGAGGAACTTGGCTGGCCTCCACAGAGTCCTGACCTCAACCCGACAGAACATCTTTGGGATCAATTTGAGCGCAGACTGCAAGCCAGGCCTTTTCTCCAATATCAGCACCTGACCTCACAAATGCACTTTTGGAAGAATGGTCAATCATTCCTATAGACACACTCCTAAACCTTGTGGACGGCCTTCCCAGAAGAGTGAAGCTGTTATAGCTGTAAAGGGTGGGTCAACTCAATATTGAACCCTACGGACGAAGACTGGGATACCATTAAAGTTCATGTGCGTGTAAAGGCAGGCGTCCCAATACTTTTGGTAATATAATGTATACTGTATCCTCAAAAGTGGTTCTTTGTGGCTAAATCCCCTGATCAAATGTCCTTATTGTAAGTGAAATGTAACCATTTTTATCCATTAGAGGTGTTTTTATCTGCACTATCCAGTACACTTGGTTTCCCAAAAACAAAAAACAAACACTTTCTCCTGCTAAACCATCCTTATTACAGGAGACAGCAGAGACTTGTTGAACAGCAAGAAGAACCTGTGAGAGCTGTGGACGACACAGCAGATCAGCAATCCCAAACATGCAGGATGAGGACAGTTGCTCCTGACCACAGACATTAACTAGTTCAATACAGGGCACTTATACTTACATCAAACATGTCTTTCACGATGGACCAATGACATATCTTCCATCCAGATTATTTATACAGGTCCAGCCAGACCCTGCATCACCCGCATTTGCACCAACTCTCAGGGGCTGAGCCCTGGGGTATCCAACCACTGTGCCCATAAACATTCAAATTTATCCAGGCAGCCTCTACGTTGGTAAACATATTTTTTAGAAAATAAGTACATTTCCCATATTCGCTACCCATTGCGGATGGGAGGGGTAACCAGACGTTTTCCACTGTAACAACAGTGCTCTATGGGCCTGAAAGAGAGTATGAGTGAAGGCCACTCATGTTTGTTCTTCTGGTATAATATCATTAAGAACGTTCAGCAGACAATGCTTCGGATCAAGGGGTGCACTGTCGCATTTTGAATGACAATTGCCCGGTCATGCAACCCTGTACCCAAACAAAATTTTTATCATTTTTTTTTCACACAAATAGAGCTTACTTTTGGTGGTATTTTATCACCATGAGGTTTTTGTTTTTTTGCGCTACAAATAAAAAAAAGACAAAAAATTTTGAATTTTTTTTTCTTTGTTTCTGTTATAAAATTTTGTAAATAAGTAGGTTTTCTCCTTCAATGATGAGCACTGATGGGGCTGCACTGACAGGTACTGATGAGCACTGATAAGGTGGCACTGATGATGATGCACTTATATGCAGCACTGATGGGCACTCATATGCGGCACTGGTGGGCACTTATAGGCGGCACTGATGGGCACTAATAGGCAT
Source organism: Rana muscosa (assembly GCA_029206835.1). Taxonomy (NCBI): domain Eukaryota; kingdom Metazoa; phylum Chordata; class Amphibia; order Anura; family Ranidae; genus Rana; species Rana muscosa. The sequence goes on along the minus strand of CM055124.1, from coordinate 40,690,477 downwards.
TACTGGTGGGCACATATTGGCATCCCTAATGGGCACTGATTGGCATCCTTGGTGAGCTGTAGTGGGCATCCCTAATGGGCTCTAGTTGGTCTCCCTGGTGGGTCTGCAGTGATAATCAATGCGCTGATCATCAGCGTAGACCCCCCCTTGTCAGGAGAGCTGCCGATCGGCTCTCCTCTACTCGCGCCTTGTCAGCGCGAGTAGAGGAAAAGCCGATAAATGGCACTCCATGGTTACCATGTGATGAGCTGTGATTAGACACAGCTCATCACAGGGTAAAGAGACTATCTCATAGGCTCTTTACCAGGATCGGAGATGCGGTGAGTCAGATTGACACACCGCACTACCGATCGTCGCACTGCGTGCACCTAAGGGATTGCACTAGTGGCTTATTCTGCTGGACGTCATATGACGCCCAGTCAGGATAATACAACCACTTTCCGGCCATCATTCTGCTACATGGTAGGCGGGAAGTGGTTAAAGCACACACAAAGTGTCCATTAAAATATGTGTTCTCGTATAGGAGCTGCAGGCTTAGTGTCCAGGTCTTTCCCACAGGCTTCGTCTCACAGCCAGGCACACAGGCTCAATTACATGTTTCTTTAATGACCAGTCTAGTGGTGTTGTTTTTGTTGTTTTTATTTTTGGAAAACTTGAATAGGGTTGAGGGAAGTAGGTGGGATACTCCAAAAATAAGAACTACTGCATATACTCGAGTATAAGCCGAGTTTTTCAGCACATTTTTTTGTGCTGAAAATGCTCCCCTCGGCTTATACTCGAGTCACCTTTTTGCGCCTGATCTCCCGGATTTTGGGGACCCGGTACCAGCCGGCCGTAGGTCCCCTGGACCCCAAACTTGGCACACATGTAGCCCCATTTCTTCTCTATAAGTGTAAAAAGTTTTTTGTCTGGGGAACCTACGGCCGGGGAGCACCGATTTTTCAAAGCCGGGCACCCCTTCCATAGACTCCTATGGTAAATGTCAGTCTAGTCATGGACACAGTCAGGCATGGGCACAGTGAGGCATGCACATGGACACAGTGAGGGAAAGTGAGGCACAGCGAGGCATGCAGATGGACACCCTAGGCTTATACTCGAGTCAATACGTTTTCCCATTTTTTTGTGGTAAAATTAGGTGCCTCGGCTTATATTCGTGTCAGCTTATACTCGAGTATATACGGTATGTACACTTGTGGACTTAGGTATTCTTCAGAACAAGCTTTATTAATGTACAGACATTAATAAAGCTTGTAGCAAACAGTAGACTTCAGCTTTAAGTTAGCAGTAGTAATAGTAGTTACTGTAAGCTATCTAATTTCTTAGAGTTACAAGAGTAGAGTCCCTTTTAGTAGAAGATTAGATGGACAAAGTTCTTCAGGACACCAGCCGCTGTCCCCTTTAACTAGACCCACAGCTGACTTTTTCTAGCACCTGAGGTGTAGCAAAAGCATAAAAAAAGGTCCCCAAGATCTCTCAAGCGTCTGTACTTACATAATGCCCAAAAACAGCTGATTGCCTCCTTCCAACTCCCAAGCGACGCCTTACTCCGGTGATACCAGACAAGATCTTCAGTGGACAGCCCCCTCAGTCAGCTTTCTTTAGTTCTGGGGTCTCAGCATCCAGGCCCTCAGATCGCTCACCTGAGGCCTCATGACAGCAGAAATAACAACATTGCCTGAGAGGGCTGTATCAATGGTTATGCTGCCATCTGCATAACTCCACACCTATCACCCAGAAACGTCTCAAGTTTTCTAGATGCAGAGGGAGCTATCAGACTGGCAGCAGCTGAACACACTGAGGAGACCTGACTAGCAGAATGCAGCTTCACTGAGTACAATGAGCAAACAATACTTTTTCCGAACAATCACAGCCACACATTAAATTATCAAAACACACACTTAATTATATTGATCTAAACCTAGCACCTATCTAGAAGGGATCTGGATGGTTGGCACCCTCGCCTGTGGATGGAGAGGTTTTACTTCTACATACAGAAAGAACAATTTACAATAAAAAATTTATACATAAAGAAAAAAAAAACTGTATAGATAACAAGATAACACAAAATTTTGCTCAAATACTTACTGTTTATTTTATTATAACATTGTTCTGATATTGTTTGTCAAACTTTCCAGTTCATACACATCCCCAAACTCCTGGAATTCAATGTAAACTTATCTTCTCTCATTAAAAAGCTTGCAAATAGCTATCGCTTCTAACTGATTAACATGAACTGTCAGAAACAGGTGTTTCATCGGTATAGAAATTCAGTAATTTAGAAATTGAAAAATAAGTAAGAGTAATTAAAAGACTTTAAATTACTTTACCTGAGGAAAGGAGAAACAAAGTAAAGCAGACCAAAAAGAGTCTATGTTCCATATCTTCACATTTCAGTCTTCAATGAGCAGTCTGAGATTCTGTAGTGTATTTTTCTGTATTTGTATTAACTTATAAGGAAGTACCTATTTACAATATTCAAAATTTAAAAGCATCATATGCCCTCTTTTGGTAGAAATAGGAACTGCAAAATTGTGATTTCGGACAGTGGTTCTCAACCTCTGTCCTCAAGTACCCCCAACAGGCCATGTTTTGGGCATTTCTCTTGAATAAAATAGCTGTCCAAAATACCAAGCCATTGACTCAGATTAAAAGCACCTGTGCAAGATAAGGGAAAACCTGAAAACATGGCCCGTTGGGGGTACTTGAGGACTGTGGTTGAGAACCACTGATCTAGGAATTAAATGATTGTATCAGTGTTAGTGCACTTACAACAGCACAGGTTGCATTCTTGCAGAGGTCATCATGTTTCAATACATGCTAATGCAATATAACAATCTGAAATGTGTTGTAAGCCAAAAAGGCAGCCTTGTGAATTTTGTCTTCTCTCGTGACCAGTAGTCAGTTGTCATTTCCTGTGTAGTGTGGACAAAGCACATCTGGACCATCAGGTTGGGTAGACACAGCTGCATTTATGTGTATGGTGAACTATATGTAGCGGGGTCTCCTTTAAGACTCCCGGGACTACATTTCCCAGAGTTCCGTTTGGCACCCAGGGTACAATGTTGCCACCGCAGAGACTTGTGGGAGGGAGATAAAAGGAGAGGCGAGGCTAATCTCGGCCTCTTTTGGACACCGCGCGGTTGCTGACTGGTCTTCCTGTGCGGATCTGCTGGAGTGCAGGGCCTGAAGCCTGGCGCCTTGCGCAACTTCCGAAGAGCCTTCCACCCCACTGCGGAGCCTTGGTGGCATCTGACTTCGCTTATCAGAACGATCGGGGACCCGACCGTTGCAGACGCTGTGTGCGGAGACACAGCAGGTGGAAGTCCCGGACTGGGATCGCATCCGGAGTGGTGAGCGGGCACTTGCTCAAGTTAATACTCGGTACTGTGTTTAGGCCTATAGACTGCCTTGGCCCACCGTTCCGTTGTTTGCTGTTTCACTGGAGACCAGTAGCAGGACAGAGTTAAAGGGTCTCCAGTAAAGTGTTCCTTGTATTGCCTACTTTGTGGATTACAAGTACTGTTCTTAAAGTGCACCATCGTTTAAAATTTGCATGCGAAGAGATCATCGTCCAAAAGACTGGGGTTAATTCTGTGTCAGGCCTGACAAAGAAAGGGAGATAGAGAATTGTTTAGTGCGCCATAGGGCCTGTAAATGATAATAGCTGCGCGTGGTGGATGACCGCGCTGTGCTGATATTGTATGCTATGATTATTGCTGCAGGGCTCTGTGAGCAAGTTACATGTTATTTATGCTATGTTCTAACCTATGCCTTTTAAACTAAGTAAACCAGTTAAAATTTGCCACTGCATCATTGTGTTATTATTGCACAGAGTGCAACCTATTATAGCAGAGAACTTGGGGTGTGTACAATCAGGTATAGACTGTGATAGATACCATCTCTAGACTAACTGTGCCAGAGCGGGTCAAGACGATTGCGGGGGGGTTGGTGGAGCTGTACTCAGGGCCCGAAATTAAACCAGCGGCTCTCTTAACTGGGGGTAGCGCTACATATATAATTCAGCTCAAAAGCTTGTAGGCAGATAGCCACGCTAGTCTATCCAACGCTGTAGGCAAAGTTGTTTAACTCAGTGTTTCTCAACTTCAGTCCTCAAGGCGCCCCAACAGGTCATGTTTTCAGGCATTCCATTATTTTTCACAGGTGATTTGATCCGTTTCACTGCCTTAGTAATTACCACAGCCGTTTCATCGGGGGATGACATGATCTGTTGGGGCGTCTTAAGGACTGGAGTTGAGAAAGACTGGTTTAACTGCACAAAGCCTGGTCTGACGTTACTCAAGGGGTGCACATGGGGTCCTGACACATACACGCAAGGATCTGAGTCTACTGCAGCACACAGAAGGTTCTAGTACAGTGGTTCTCAACTCCAGTCCTCAGGACCCACTGACAGGCCAGGTTTGCAAGATAACTGAAATGCATCACAGGTGATATACTTTGCTGCTCAGGGATTGCAGGATTTTAGTCTGCATCTCCCCAAGGTAATACTTAAAATCTGGCCTGTTAGTGGGTCCTGAGGACAGGAGCAGGGATGAGCCGAACACCCCCCTGTCCGGTTCGCACCAGAACCTGCGAACAGACAAAATGTTTGTGTAAACTTTAGAACCCTATTAAATATAATGGACTCGAACGTTCGAAATCTAAAGTGTTAATTATAAAGGCTAATATGCAAGTTATTGTCCTAAAAAGTGTTTGGGGACCCGGGTCAATGCAAAAAGTAGTTTTAAAACCGGCCGTTTTTTTGGGAGCAGTGATTTTAATAATGCTTAAAATGAAAAAATAAAAGTGAAATATTCCTTTAAATTTCGTACCTGGGGGGTGTGTATGATATGCATGTGAAGTGGCGCATGTTTCCCGTGCTTAGAACTGTCCCTGCAAAAAATGTCATTTTTGAAAGAAAAAAATGCATTTAAAACTGACTCGCGGCTATTAATGAATTGTCGGCTCCCGGCAATACATACAAAAGTCATTGATAAAAAAAAAAAAAAAAGCGTGGGTGTTCCCCAGAATTCAATTACCAGGCCCTTCAGGTCTGGAATGGATATTAAGGGGAACCCTGCCGCAAATTTAAAAAAAAATTGACGTGGGGTTCCCCCAAATATCCATTCCAGGCCCTTCAGATCTGGCATGGATTTTAAGGGGAACTCCACCCCAAATTTTTTAAAAAAATGGCGTGGAGTCCCCCTAAAAATCCATACCAGACCCCTTATCCGAGCACGCAACCTGGCCGGCCGCAGGGGAAAAGGGGGGGGACGAGAGAGCGGCCCCCCCTCCCTCCTGAACCGTACCAGGCCACATGCCCTCAACATGGGGAGGATGTCCCCATGTTGATGGGGACAAGGGCCTCATCCCCACAACCCTTGCCCGGTGGTTGTGGGGGTCTGCGGGCGGGGGGCTTATCGGAATCTGGAAGACCCCTTTAACAAAGGGGACCCCCAGATCCCGCCCCCCCATGTGAATTGGTAAGGGGTACATTGTACCCCTACCATTTCACGAAGAAAGCGTAAAAAAATGTTTAAAAAAACACACAAACACCTTGAAAAAGTCCTTTATTTAAAAAAAAAAAAAACATTCCAGCGGTGAAATCCAGTGTCCCGCGGCGATCCCGATGTCCAGCGCTGTCCTTCATTGGTTGTGCCTGAGCGGACCTGATGGGGAACTCCCTCTCAGTATTTTAAATGTATAGACCCGCCCCTTCTAAAGTTCCCCATCAGGTCCGCTCTGCGGACCAGATGCGGAACATGAGAAGGGGCGGGTCTATACATGTATTACCAAAGTGAGAGCAGTCACCCATCAGGTCCGCCCCCTCGGTATGTCAGACCCGCCTACGTCATTGGCTTGAGCGGGGAACTTCCTTCACTATGTAAATTTAAATTACACAGTGAAGGAAGTTCCCCGCTCAAGCCAATGACGTAGGCGGGTCCGACATACCGAGGGAGCGGACCTGATGGGGAACTTTAGAAGGGGCGGGTCTATACATTTAAAATACTGAGAGGGAGTTCCCCATCAGGTCCGCTCAGGCACAACCAATGAAGGACAGCGCTGGACATCGGGATCGCCGCGGGACACTGGATTTCACCGCTGGAATGTTTTTTTGTTTTTGTTTTTTTAATAAAGGACTTTTTCAAGGTGTTTGTGTGTTTTTTTAAACATTTTTTTACGCTTTCTTCGTGAAATGGTAGGGGTACAACGTACCCCTTACCAATTCACATAGGGGGGGCCGGGATCTGGGGGTCCCCTTTGTTAAAGGGGTCTTCCAGATTCCGATAAGCCCCCCGCCCGCAGACCCCCACAACCACCGGTCAAGGGTTGTGGGGATGAGGCCCTTGTCCCCATCAACATGGGGACATCCTCCCCATGTTGAGGGCATGTGGCTTGGTACGGTTCAGGAGGGAGGGGGGGCCGCTCTCTCGTCCCCCCCTTTTCCCCTGCGGCCGGCCAGGTTGCGTGCTTGGATAAGGGGTCTGGTATGGATTTTTAGGGGGACTCCACGCCATTTTTTTAAAAAATTTGGGGTGGAGTTCCCCTTAAAATCCATGCCAGATCTGAAGGGCCTGGAATGGATATTTGGGGGAACCCCACGTCAATTTTTTTTTTAATTTGCGGCGGGGTTCCCCTTAATATCCATTCCAGACCTGAAGGGCCTGGTAATTGAATTCTGGGGAACACCCACGCTTTTTTTTTTATTTTTATCAATGACTTTTGTATGTATTGCCGGGAGCCGACAATTCATTAATAGCCGCGAGTCAGTTTTAAAAGACTTTTTTTCTTTCAAAAATGACATTTTTTGCAGGGACAGTTCTAAGCACGGGAAACATGCGCCACTTCACATGCATATCATACACACCCCCCAGGTACGAAATTTAAAGGAATATTTCACTTTTATTTTTTCATTTTAAGCATTATTAAAATCACTGCTCCCGAAAAAACGGCCGTTTTTAAAACTTCTTTTTGCATTGATACATGTCCCCTGGGGCAGGACCCCGGTCCCCAAACACTTTTTAGGACAATAACTTGCATATTAGCCTTTATAATTAACACTTTAGATTTCTCCCATAGATTTTTCGAATTTGCCGCGAACACCCCAATTTGTTCGCTGTTCGGCGAACGGGCGAACAGGCAATGTTCGAGTCGAACTCGAAGCTCATCCCTAGACAGGAGTTGAGAACCACTGTTCTAGTAGCATCCCAGCAACAAAAGGTTAACTGCAACCAGTCGTCGTTTTTTTTTTTTGAAAGCCCATGGTGTGTGAAACACACTCAAAAACTTCACCTGGTGCCAAAAAAATGTGCACAACATAAAGAGGTGACATAAAAATGTGCAACGGGTGTACACAAGACCTCTAAAATCAGAGGGCCTTCAGGGCGTTAGGCTCGAGACGGGAACAAGGGTACTTACACTTGGTCCATCTGTCGGAAACCAGATGGACCCCTTTCTCTGGAGGGTCTACCGAAACAGACCCGCCCAAGTACTAGGTGGGGCTCCCCTGAAAGGAGACCCCATGAGAGAGGGCAAACTAAGCCAGAAGGCCATGTCCACCCCCTCCCAAGACTTTCAGGGCAGACCCGAGGACCTACACCCTACCAGTCACACAGTGCAACAAACCGTGTACAAACAAAAAATACAAAAACGTGACAAACAAAGGGACTAAATAAAAAGAAAGTGGGGGAGAAGGAAGTAGAGGAGAGTGAAAAGGTGGCCATTGTGCAATACAATGGCCAGACCCTCCGGCCAGGAATAAAAAATTCCTCCGGTCCCAGCCAAAAGGCCCGGCCCAGGAGGCAGGTGCTAAAAAAAAAAAAGTGTGTATATGGTGCAGTGACCGTGGTGCCATAAATCAGAGTGACCCTCACTCACAGTGATTGTACGGCACCCCTGGACTGCCACTCCAGGGGCACATACACCATAGGCTTTCTGTTCCCTATCCGACTCCCCGCCTGGATCAGTGCAGCCCTCCATCCCTGCCAGATAGAGAGCCCTTCAAGGTTTTCTCAGGGAGAGCTGCCCCAGTACTAACAGCCTCCACCGATACTAGCCCTTCCAGGCCCCCATCAATCTGGCATATTTGCATGGCACCACCCAGCTTCTCCACCAGACGCTGATAGGAACAGCACCCACACCAACACTAACCAGAAGGCCGGAAAAAGACGTATCCAAAAGGCCAGACCCGATGCAGCACCCATCCTCACCAGGAGCACCCTTCCGGACGGCTCAGACTCGACCCTGCTGACGTCTCTAAGGGTGCCCAGACACGAGTCACTACCAAAACCGCCCTTCCAGGTGCAATGACACCATTGGATTTGCATATGCCCTCCCCACACTTGGGAGTAGCATAGCGCCTCCTCTGGCAACTGATAAGAACAGATTTATTTATTTTTCCACTCAGACTGAATCACATTAACTCAGCTTAAACCGGGCACTCGAACCATACACTGAGCAGTGTTCTGTACATCATCTGTGGCTTTAAAGTATCAAAAAGGTAAAATCATGCAGAATTTTCATAAAAACACATAAACATATACACAATATTTACACATCCCCCCTCCCTCCCACCACCTCCCAAAATTTCAAAACACATCAGCCTCCTCCACTCCCATACTCCTCCTTTCTATCGCCAACACATAAAACATTTTCGCCATCACCCAATCAACACAATCTTTTTCTGACACCACCATCTTCTTTTTAACAAAGGCACACCGGGCCTCCCACACCACCTCCCTCACCACAGCAGAAACGACAAACATCTTTCGTTGCTCCCTTTTATCACCAGCCACCAAACCAAGAACACCGGATTCGTAAGACACACCTTCCACCTCCACCACTCTTTGCACAAAACCGCACAATCGCTTCCAGAATTCTTTAGCAAAAAAATATTCCCAAAATACATGTCTCACATTTTCCACCCCTCCACATCCTTCTCTCAGGCACACCTCCTGCCTTACCAAGTCTCTAGTTTTTAAAAAGGACATAGTCGGTAAACAACTGTGCAGGGATAACCACACCACCTCCAACTGCTTATTAGTTATCCCCTTAATCAATAGATTCTTCCAGCACATTTCCGTTTTTTTAAGGCTTAGCCCAAAAATATTGGTTGGTAACTCGCCTCTCCTCAACCACTTCCATAAGGACTCTTTTTTTCTAGCCCCCTCCCCCAACTGCTGCAACTGATTATCTTGGAAAAAACTCCTCATTCTTAGATAGTATACGGGTGACAACATAGACATAGGCTTCGTCAGATCCCTCTCACACCAGCCCCACTTCAACAAAGGCCACCCAATCAGGTAGCGCATTAATGCTGCAGCTTTCCCTCCAGCATGGAAGGTCTTCAGATGAATCAGTCACCATTGGACCTCCAAAAAGCGGCCAACATTAGGGAAGTTGTACCCTCCCAGCTGCACACTTTTCTTGACTACTTCCCTTGAGGCTTTCTCCATCTTGGAGCCCCAGAAAAAAACAAAAAGCAATCTTGTGATCTTCTGAATCCACCTCTTATTAGGTGGAAAAATAACAGAAAAATACAAAAGAACAGGGAGAATCACAGCTTTCACAATTAAAGTCTTCCCAGACAAAGATAACCTCCTGGTCCTCCATAGACTAAGTTTTTTCTCCACCTTCTCCACCCCTTTAGCAACATTTACTTGGTTCACCAAGTTTCTTTCAAAGTGAACCCCCAAAATGTCTACCTCATGCACGCTCTTCAATTTACTCTTGGAAACATCACAAGTGCCACTAAAGACACACGCTCTGCTTTTGCCCCAGTTGACACTCAGGTCAGACATTGCACCAAAGATGCTGAGCTGAAGTTCAGCCCTCGACGCATCCCTTGCAGAGCTACATAAAAAGTTGATGTCGTCCATATAGCAAAGGGCTTTCACAGGATCATTACTACAACCAGGCAAGAAGATCCCGCGGAAACATTTATCTCCCACCAGATGTCTAAGCAGGGGTTTGATTACACAAATGAAAGCCACTGGAGACAAAGGACACCCTTGCCTTACCCCGGACCTCACCTCCACCTCCCCAGATAACTTCCCATTGACCAGGACCTGACTGCTGATCCCCTGGTGCAAACACTCCACCATTTTTACAAATTCTTCAGGTACCCCCATCTGCCTCAACACCATAAAGAGGAATTTGTGGGCCACACAATCATACGCCTTCTTCTCCAGGTCGATACTTGCTACCGCCAATGGTGTGTTGTTGCACTGGGCGTAATACACAAGGTCCCTGAGGAGTATTAGGTTGTCGGAAATCCTCCGTCCGGGCACCGCGCAGGTTTGCCATTCTCTAATCACCTCGTCCACGATCTTCCTCATCCTGTCGGCCAACAATTTTGCAACGATCTTGTAATCGCAATTCAATAACGTGATTGGACGCCAATTCCTAATGTCCTGCTGATCTCCTTTCTTCTTATACAATAGGGTGATTACCCCTTTCTTCATTGAAGGTGATAATCTTTTTTCTTTCATGCAGATCCTCACTACCTCGCACAGCTGATCCTTCACCACCGGCCAGAATTCCACATAGAAGTCCACAGGTAAGCCATCTCCCCCAGGAGTCTTGTTCTTCTTCATATTCTTCACCACGCCTTCAACTTCTTCCTCCTCCACCGGCTCCACTAGTGTCTCTGCGTCTTCCGAACTCAAATTTCCTTTCACCACCTCGCAATATTTCTTCATTTCGTTCAACGAAGCACCACCACCACCGCCATACAGATCAGCGTAAAAGGATCTAATAGATTCCACCATCCTCTTGACGCTCACTTCCTCCTCACCTTCCAGTACTGAATGGAATAATTTCTGCGGACCGAAGGATTTTAAAAAAAAGAAGGCAGAGCATTGTTCATCCTCCTCCATCTCCTGCACTTTAGATCTAAAAATGATCCCTTTCCCACGTTCTCTGATTCTCACGTTCTGAGCTTCACGCACCTCTTTTAGTTCTTCCTCCACCTCCAACCCCATCCTCTTACATTGGAATAGAAAATGCAGCCTGTCCACCAACCTCCTCTCCTCTTCATGTTTCCTCCTAGCCACCTCCACACCTTGTTTCTTGAAGAAACGACCAATCATCATCTTGGCCCAATCCCACCACTCCAGTGTATTCACAAACCCACGTTTTTTAAAGGTAAGCCACTCAAAATACTCTTTAAATTTGTTGTACACCCCCTCCTCCTTCAGGCAAGAGCAGTTTAACTTCCATGCACCCCTCCCACACACCACAGTATCATCTAAAAGGAAGGACCCTGAAATAATGGTATGATCTGAGAAGGATACCGGATCAACCCAGTACCCCAAAATTTTTAGGGCAGATGCCACAAAAATAAAATCGATCCTAGATCTAACGGACCCTTTATCTGAAAAAAAGGTACAAGCAACATCCTCCTTTTGCACCACCCATGCAGCATCTTGTAAATTAAAATCATTCACCAGTTCGTTCAATATTTTGGAAGTTATATCAATGCCACTTTCAACATCAATACTCTGCCTCTCCTCACATCTCCTCACACAGTTAAAATCACCAACTAAAACAGTTGGAACTCTGCCAGGCAACCACAATTTAAGAGTCTCAAGAAACAACACACGTTCCCTTTTCTCCGCTGGAGCATAACAATTGATAATTCTCACTTTACTCCCCGCCACCTCCAACACAGCAATCTGTAACCTCCCCGGCACCACCACCTCATGTGATAAACACTGTACATACAGACTCCTAATTAAAATACCCACCCCCTCATTCCTTGATTCACACATAGGGGACCACACAGAAACACCGTGTTTCCACTCCTCACACGGAGCTCTCTCCACACCACATTCTTGAACACAAATAACATCTGCGCTCACACCATCCAAATATTCAAAAACGGCAGCCCTCCTCCAACCCGAACATATGCTCCTAACATTCACCGAACTTACAGAAAAAGCCATCAAAAAAGAAATCAAGAAATTCAACAAAGCCATGGCAAGATCTTACAAGTAGTGCGTAGCCTCATCCTCATTTGCCGCACTTGCATACGTCAGTCTTTTCCGTATCAACAGAGAACTAGCAGACTCAGAACCTGAGCCTCCATTATCAGGAAAGGCCACACCTTAACACCCTCCTCCAGCCCCCTCCTCCCGCGCTCTCTTGGTAGAGGATTGAGCTGTCTCATCCATTGAGATAATAAGCCATTGTCCACACTCCAGGCTTTCATCGCTGTCCATGTCCTCATCACCTTCTCCATCCTCCTCCTCCCCTGCACTGGAAGATAGCCCGCTCATCATCTCAGAAAGCCGTCTTAGGTTTGACAGCACCACACTCCCCTGTTCCTCCTCTGGATCATCCTCCTGTTAACCCGTTGAGGGACCTTGTACCTCCTCCTCCACATCCTGATGGCTTGGTACCATTCCAACATCCTTCTGGGACTCTTCACCTACTGCAGTGGCAAGGCTCCCAACGTCAGCACTGGCACCAGCCACCGAGCCCCCGGTAGCATCGCCAGCGCCCTCATCCTTGGTCACAGCCTCATCCTGCTCTGTAGGCACCGCGTCATTGGCCTTATGCCCTGAGGACGCAGCAGGCTGACCCACATCAGCAGGGCCTCCTCACCCCGCCAACACAGTCTGGGTCAGAATGGAACTTTCCGTAAAACCTATACTTCCCAGTCCATATCCCAAATTTATTCAGCACTTTATCCCCACCATGCAAGTCATTGCAATAGTTATTTAGAAAGGCTTTAACCAGATTCACGTCTGTACATATGCACTACTATTGCCTTTTCTTCTTACATAAACAAGGGTAACACTTCCATTTTCTTTAATAGTTCACTTTTGGCATTCCTCACCTTCTCGTATATGTTCCAGCACATCTCGGTAGAAGAGAGAGTAACATCATATAACCTCTGCTGAGGAAAATCCTGTAGACACACAATATCTCTTACCCGTAGGCCCAAGAACTCCATCAAAATGCACAATCGTCCTCAAGCAGACTTCCACCTTGAACTCCAGCTTCACGATGAACCGTAGAGAATCCCGCATTCCACGGGCTGCCATCCTGCTACCAAAAATGCACCACGCCTCATCCTCCGTCCAAGGGAACCCCCGAGGGGGCCCCTAAAACACAATCCGAACACCTTTAGAAGGGCGATCGCTTCCCGTTGCCTGGGGACTAATCCTAAGGCCAATAGCAGCAAGGGGGGGCCCTCCGAAAAGGAACGTTTCCCCCAAGGCCGACCGTCGGGTACCCCAGGCACCTCTCGGCTAAGTCTAATGCAGCAGAACTACACTCGATCTTAGCCAAAAGGCCGAGAAGCAATCAGTCGTTGGTGTGTTACCTGGTAAGGTGACAGGTTCTCCGGTAGCGTAGCCAGGGGGTCCTGTGTTACAGCTCCCTCCCTAGCTGTCTGTCGGTGGATTAGTGTTACGGAGAGTTATGGCCTGATCCCTGGGTACAGAGATGCAATAGTAAAGTGAGAGCACCCATGAGGTCCACATTATGTGCTCGGCAAGACCCCATTCTGTTACCAGGAGTGAGGTAACAGAGTGCCCCTTTATCCACAGTCAGGTGCAGGTCCCATTAATTCAAACTCACACAATCCTCGGGGGTCCCAGCATTCCCTGAGCTCTTGGACACACCCAGGGGATACAAATGCTGGCTCCTCCCTGCTTCCTGTGCTCTCAGAGAGACTCTGCCTAATGGGACATTAGTGACTGGGCAATTGAACTCTCACCAGGTGCTGGGTTCTTCCCTATTTAGGTCATGCAGCATCCATCTAAGCCCCAGTCACTGGAGAGGACTTTGCTACAGTCTGTGTGGAGAGGCTGTCCATGCAGTGGGGTGGCCCTATCTACGTCCACCAGAACCTCCTGACCGAAGACAACAGCAGCAGTGCCAGTGTGAAGCTTGTGCCAGACACAGATCCACCCAGCCATGAGCTTTCCCGAACCTTCCTTCATAAGGTGGACATGTGAGAAACATTGTCTTCTTTCTGTTTCAGAAGCTGAACTGAACTCAGGAACTCTACTGCCATCTAGTGGCTATTTGCAGAATTGTTCTAATTTCTTCCGTTCCTGTTTTCCCTACTTCTTCTTCTATACTGCACTTCTCTGTTCATATGATATTCCCTGTGCAATGTTATGTTGACCTCCATTATATAGTAAAGTAGAAATTTCATATGACAACTGGTCTGATCATTTGGCTGATACCATTACACAACATGCTTACTGGTGGAGTGGGCATGGCTCTGTGTTTCCCTCCTAATGCAATACAATTACCAGTTTAAGTTTGTGTGATATGGAGTGCTATCCTTGAAAGAACTTCACATCACACTACAAACAGTTACTGTAGCTCAGAGTTGGCTGACTGCCTTAACATCTGACTTTCAAATGACTGCAGCCCTTATATGGTCTTCAGGCAAGGTGTAATCCTGGTGTTAGAACACCTGACTTTTCATGCACATGGTGTAGCCCAGAAGAACCCTCCCCAGGGTAGGCCCCCTGTGTGACCCACACTTGGCACGCAATGAGGTAATGGGGAAAACATAGAGAAGGTGTCACCTGGCCATTACAACACGCACCCTACCCTTACAAGCCGTATAAAGACAACAGAAGGAAAAACCAAATATGGCAGCAGATTTCTTCCAAAATGAAAACAGATTGGCACATGTCCATGTCCCAGAAAGTGGACACTGGTGAGTATAAAATTTGGTTGCTATGAGAGTAGCTTGACTAGTAAAGGAGATGGCTTGATTCTTCTACTCATGGTGCACAAGCTGGATAACAGAGTTGTTTCATATTTTTGTAATGGGAAAGATATGCAAAGCACCTCAAATGCAACAATCACCCAAGGACCCATTGTTTCAACTTCCTGGGGGTATTTCAGAGATCTTCTGATTACAGCAGCCTTGGATACTAAGATGGTGCTGTGCTGTCCCCTGACAGAGTAGTCTGAACATACTCTTACCCCACAAAGCCAACAGGGGACAACTACAGCACCACTCCAACAGTAGCTTTCTATTTTGGCAGACATGACAATTCTGGAGGAAGATATAAAATCTGCCTTGCCAGCTGCAATCGCTGAGCTGTGGTCAGACCTACAGTATAGGTAATATAAACCAGACTTAAAGTGGTTGTAAACCCATTATAACCACTTTAACCTACAGGTAAGCCTAGATTAAAGCCACGTACACACGATCGGTTTTACTGATGAAAACAGTCCGATGGATTTTTTTCATCGGACAAACCGATCGTGTATGGGCCCCATCTGTCTTTTTTCCATCGGTGTTAAAAAATAGAACATGTTTTAAATTTTTCCGATGGATAAAAAACCGATAGCAAATAATATCATCTGTGGGGAACTCCATCGGATAAAAAAACCCACGCATGCTCAGAATCAAGTCGACGCATACTCAGAAGCATTAAACTTAATTTTTCTCGGCTCATCGGAGTGTTTTACGTCACTGCGTTTGAAATGGACGGTTTTTTGACTGATGGTGTGTGGGCAAGACTGATGGAAGACAGTTTCATCGAATTTCCGATGGAAAAAACATCGGATTAGAATCCATAGGATATCCAATCGTTTGTACAGGGCTTAAGGCTTACCTGTAGGTGCAAGAAATATCTCCCAAACCTAAAAGGTTTAGGAGTTATTTTCAGAAATTGCGGCACTGATGTCTACGGCGCATGCGCCGTAGACATCGGGCGCAGGCGCACCGTTTCTAACGGCGATCATGCCGTTAGTAGAGAAAGGGAGCCGCTCAGATGTAGATATCCTCCAAATGACCTCCTCCCAGCAACCAACTAGTGGACTGACCCCATACACCATCGATCGATTCCAATCGAGGTGTTCACGGTTGGAGGTTTTCTGAGTTAATATTCTTTTCACATCCGACATAACATGTACATCTATGCACATGCCTACATGAATATATGCATCCTTTTTTATATTTACAAGTATGTTTACTTTAGGTTCATATACATACTTTCCAATTTTATATCATAATTTTACTACACAGTCTCTAGTCCGGGAAATACTTATTCTTACTCTCTCAAATACATATATAGATCTACACAGTACATTATTGCCACTTCTATTATGTATTATACATTTAGGAGTGTCTGGCACGACCACGGCTTTCATTTCTTTTCCCATGCATTTTACACTTTGATTATACATATTGCATGGGTTCAATAACATTGGTGTTCATGGAACACATGACTTTTTCATGCAATTATAGAGACACATGCATATATTTTGTATATGTATGTGTGTTCTCATTGCACATTCACCTAATAATGTTGATCCATGCATGGTGTAACCAAACAAGAGGTTTCTACTTTATGAGATGCACCAGTCTGGCGCGCCTCAAACAAGACACATATTTATTATTATTAATATAAATATAACACAGCACAATATAGCACAAGTTTAAATGGTATATTAGTATTTTCACCCACTATACTTTTACACATTTTTAAAAATGAAGGTAAAGATAAACCATTGAAAGTAAATAAAAAGTAAAAAACCATGAATATAGAGAATATATAAAAAATAAAAGATAATAAATAATCAAATAATGAAAAAGGTAAATTAAACATGCAAAAACAAAGCATATCACACTAACTAAATAAATTCATAAGACAAAAACATCAAGTTATTGGAATACCATGAATATATTGAATATAATGAAATAAATTCTGGTATAGAACATATCTGTTTTATCAATTCACCTCTAGAATTTTTACTTTTTACTATTGCTGTTCGTACCAGTTATTTTCACCATTCCATGGTTTCACTAGTTTCTCCATATTTCATGTAATTTCACTTCATTTTTAAACATATTTGATTTATATATACACATTCACTTTTACACATCCGCTTCTCCACCTTTTGTCTTGCTTGATTTACATATATATTTTTGAATTTAGTTATTTATGCATTTGCATTTTCATTGACATATTTACTTCATTCACATTTCTTTTAGCTCATTCTCTTATATATTCTGTTGATACATATTTATTTTCATTTTTATTTTTATTTTTACCTTTTTTTATTCTTATTTTATTTTATACCTACATTTTTATCTCACTTTGTTCACATCACATCCTTCATATACTTTTTTATGTATATACACATTTCTCTATATACACATCGTATATATTTTTACTGATTGCACATTCTAAGAGGGATTTCTCTATCACTGTGGTTAGAGAACCACACCTTTTTTACTTGAATCTCCTCACATGCAGTCAATCACTGAACAATCATTTTCACCTTGGTGTTGGATCACATGACCTTCCTTTAGGGTATATTATAGTAAACATTTGTGCATTGGGTAGCTATGAGTAAGCATCAATTGATGTGAAACATGTCAGCTAATTTTTGATCAGTGGGTCGTGATGTGCAGTGTATGCTTTGGATTCCTGGACTTTTGAAATAAAGGCTTTTTATCTTGGAGTGCTGCTATCCAGAAAAATCCTTTTCCTGTTTTGATCATGCCGTTAGTGGCGGCACCAGTGCGCATGCACGGGAGTGACGTCATCGCGGTTGCAGCCAGTCACAGCGCTGGAGCCGCGATACCCGGAAGTCACTCCTGGATAGATGGCGGTGTTGGAGGAGGCGAATGAGGGTGCGGGGGCTTCGATCTCAGGTATGTAATTCATAATGAGCTAATATGCTATGCATACTAGCTCATTATGCCTTTGTCTTGCAGGATGTATTTTTATTTTACAGAGAGGGTTTACTTCCTCTTTAAAGGAAAATTGGGAATGGAGGCCAGTCCCCTACTGATCGCCAAAAAAGAAAAAAAAGAAAATGGACTATCTCGGTACCAAATTGTACAATATACACACAAAATTAAATAAATATGTTTTATTTATATGCCATTATATGCCATTTATGTGCCATTAGTTCTTAATGTACTCCAATGAGGAGACAAGATATAGTGGATCCTCACAGGAAATGTACTCCTCTACAAAGCAATCGCTTTGCTCACCTCAAGGACTGGACCACTGAACTAACAGGTGGTCAAATACGCAGGTCCCTTCAAAGGGTAAGACATCTGGACACAGACAGGAACCCCAGTTGCTTCCCCCAGGGTATAAAAGAGGTGAAGCAAAAACAAATCTATGTGCTCACTGTTGACCAGTTGAAAATCGGCTTTATTTTATAAAATGGTTACTCACAAACGACTAGAGTTAAAAAGCATATCCATAGCAGATACTGGCAGGTGTGTAGGATGCAAGTTGGCAGCGGGTGACGGCAGCATGTGGCTCTTCCCCCGTACGTGTTACATCCAAAGAACTTCATCAGCGGGGCGGAGCCTAACAAACATCACCCGTCCTCCTATAGCCATGTCCGTCGTCCTGAAAACCATGCCATGGTAAAAGAAATGTTGGTATTCTGTCCTCCAATTCACCTAGACCAGTCCTCAGACCAGCCATACCCATTCATGGTGGTTATGCTCAAGGCTACCTGTTTAGCCATCAGAGGGGTGGTGGTAATGGAAAAGGGGGCGGGGAGGGATTTTGGTCCCCAGCCCCTACTACCTTATCAAAAGATTTGGAATGGGGATTTTGGTAATAATCTTCCCTCTAGGGGGGGGCACCTTCAATGGCTCCATTTCAAGAGAGGGTACCATTCTGATCAATATCCACATTCTGAATGGAGGGGGGATGTATATCCAGAAGCCCCTATCCCTTCAATAGTTTTCAGACCCTATTTGACAGAGGAGATCAGGTTGATGATTTTTTTTTAGGGTATCCAAGCCCCCAGTGGTGGGGCCCTCCTGCTCAGTCACCTGGGGGAAACAAATATTGGAGGGGGGAAGAAGAAATCAAGAGGAAGATGAGCAGGAAGGAGAAATAAAAAGGAAAAAACCCCATTAGGCACGGGCATTTTCAATATTAGTTGGTCTGTTCTGTCTGAGGACGAACTGGGGGTCCTTAATAAGGGCCTAAGTTTGCTCCGGTACGTAATTTTAGTAAATTTCACACTTATGTCAACCTTCAAAAGTTTGTTAGGAGTTTGTTAGGAAACCCGCGGAAAGGGCTGGGTTACTCCCAGTTGGCACGTACTCTAATCTGGGTAACAAATCTGTCTTTAATCCCCCTAATGTCAATACTAAACACATAGACGTTTTTAGAAATATGGTTATAAATGACCTAGAAAAAATTAAGGTAAAGAAGGTAAGGGATCATTCGTATATTAAAAATGGTGTTTCCTCGTTGGCAACCAAAAAAGAGTTAGTGATCTGCCCCGCTGATAAGGGAGGCGGCCTGGTAGTAATGAGCAAAACCTTTTACAGGGAAAAAATGCAACGTCTGCTAGGGGTTCGGCGACCTTCCGGACCTTTCGGACATGTCGGATGTTACCTACTCCCCCTCCCGATGGAGAAACGGACCGCCACGAGGGAGACATTCGAGCGCTTCTGCAGGCCTTGCCCACCAAACAGGACATTGAGGCCCTGATTGTTAGAGTGGAAGAAGCCCATCGCAGTGACATCCAGGCGGTGCAGGCAGAGGTTCATCCATATGCTCCCTAGAACACCGGGTAGCGGCCCTGGAGCAGTCACATGTCTCCCAGACGGACACAGCGGTGGACCTCCAACTCCATTTAGAGGACTTGGAGGACAGAAGCCGCAGGAGCAACCTGCGGCTCCAGGGGCCTCCCGGAGGCTACAGGCACGGAAGACCTCTCCGTCACGGTAAATGCCATCTTCCAGAAGGTTTTGGCCTCCCCACAGACCAACGTGGAATTGGATAGAGCACACAGGGCTCTAGACCCTAAGCCTACGGACCTCAACAGGCCCCAGGACGTGGTATGTCGCCTGCACCGCTATCCTCAGAAGGAGCTGATACTTCGCAGAGCCTGGGAGAGTGGAGATGTGGACTTTGACGGTGCCCCCATCAAAAGCCTCCCGGAATATCTAGGGTGAGGCTCCAGTGCAGGACCCATCTGCACCCTCTCCTAGATCTGGCACGGGCAAAAAGTTTGCACATACCGCTGGGGCTACCCGCTTACCATGATAATGAACTTTCCTGTATTTATTTATTTTTTGAAAAAAAGTTTTTATTGAACAATTTACATTTGGAACATAATTCTGCAAGTTACAAGGCAATACTGGAGAAATGCATAAAACAAAGAAATGTAGCTTATACATATATAGGCACAGTAGATCAAAAAACTTGTTCAGATTGAACACTGGATTCAGTGACTATCAATAAGTGGAAAACCCTATGTCCACGCTATTCATGGAATTGCACGTTAGAACGATGTATAGTATTACGGACCATCAGTGCATGTGTCTGCGGACTCAAGCCATCGATCCCAGATTTTGTAGTACTTATCTGGACAACCTCTGTTGATGTATATGAACTTTTTGTAGGGAAGAGTGTTATTTATATCTAGTTTCCAATCGTTGAAGCTCGGGGGAGTGGGTCTCATCCACTGTCTGGCTTTAATTTTTCTAGCATTAAACAATGTTTCATGCAAGAATGTTTTAGTGAATTTGTCCATCTCAGAGTCGGGGAATATCCCCAGTAAGCATTGTTTGGGGTCCAGTGTCAATGGGGATCCCATGTCATCATGGAGGAAGTCAACAATCTGCTTCCACAGACCCTGAAGGACCGGGCACGCCCAGAGTAGATGGAAGAATGTGCCCGTCGCTTGGTTACACATTGTGCACAAGGTAGAAAACTGTCGTCTAAAGCGGGCGATTCTTAGGGGGGTGAGATACGCTCGGTGCACCACGTATAACTGGGTCAGCCTGTCAGAGAGCTTGGGGGATACAGTCTTGCACGAGTCAAGTGCTTCACTCCACTCCTCATCCTCCAGTGGTCCCACCTCTCTTTCCCATCTTGGTTTAAGGCTGTAAGCTAGCGTGGTAGATGATGGGGTGAGAAGCATGACATAAAAATCAGAGATTAGCTTTCGCGGGTCCACACCCTTAACCACTGCCATAGTA
The DNA here is from genome assembly GCA_029206835.1 of Rana muscosa. Lineage (NCBI taxonomy): Eukaryota > Metazoa > Chordata > Amphibia > Anura > Ranidae > Rana > Rana muscosa. The sequence continues at coordinate 40,669,521 of CM055124.1, read as the reverse complement.
ACATTGGGCGTAGATTGTGGCAAAGGCTGGGGAAACTGAGCTTGGGCTGCGTGACGCACCTGGAAGAATCTAAAAAGCATAGAATTGGGCAGCAGGAACTCATTTTGGAGATCCTCAAAGTTTTTAAGTGTGCCATCGGAAATTATGTGGTGCAAATAATATATTCCATATTCGCACCATATCTCTGTGTCAGGGATCAAGAGAAACTCTGAGAGTATTCTATTGTGCCATAAGGGGGTATAATTGTTGTGTTTAGGGGTCGTTAATGTTTTAGTGGTGATGTCCCATACGCGCCTATATTGGTACAATAGGGACCCACGGTCTCTATTGGAGTTATTCCCACTATGTCCCACTGCAATTGCAGTGAGTGGGTCAGTGGTCAGTTGTGCCCACCGTGGACAGAGGAGGGTGAGGAATCTGAGTCTGTCGGTTTTATCTATGTGGTATAGTTGAGACAGTTTGGACGCAAGGTAATAAAGATTTAAGTCAGGGAGGGCTGTTCCACCTAGGTCAGTAGGGTTCTTAAGGACTCTCCAGGCCAGCTTGTGTCTGTTGGTACCCCAAATAAATGTCTTGAGTATGGCCTCTATTGACTTGAAAAATTTCAAGGGTAAGTATACGGGTGTGTGCCAGAGTATATACAATATTTTAGGAAATAATATCATTTTAACAATGTTAATGTGGCCCCACACACCGAGCGGTAGTCTCGCCCATACCTGGGTTCTAGACTTGATGAGATCGAAAAGGGGTTCTATGTTCAGGGATATATAGTCAGCCGGTGTTCTATTCACCAATACTCCAAGATATTTGATAGTGTTCACTCGCTGGAGTGGTAACTGTGCCTGTAGCTTGGGAGAAGGGAAACTATCCATAGGCAATATTTGAGATTTCTCCCAATTAAATTTAAAGCCAGAGAACTGACCAAAGTGTTCAATTGTATGTAACGCCTTCCGAAGAGATGTGGCAGAGTCGGGCAGGTATAGTAGCGTGTCGTCTGCGTATAAGCTAATTTTTTCAGTCAGGGAACCAAGGCAGAGACCCTGAATCTCGGGGTCCTCTCTAATGGAGATTGCAAGGGGCTCCGCCGCCAAGGCGTAGAGGAGCGGAGACAGTGGGCAGCCCTGTCTAGTGCCCCTGGATAAGTCAAATGTCTGGGAGGCCCTCCCGTTGGCCACTATTTTACCCCTGGGTGCCAGATATAATAATTGAACCCACTTAATAAATTTAGGTCCAAAACCAAAGCCACGGAGGCATCCCCAAAGGTACCGCCACTCCACTGAGTCAAAGGCCTTGGCAGTATCCAAAGCCAACCACCCAACATTAGTATGTGTCGCTTGTAAGTTAATATACAATTTTCTGAGGTTGAAGGAGGTGTTACGCCCCGGCATAAATCCAGCTTGGTCAGCATGGATCAGGGTTAGAATCACTTGGTTAAGGCGTAGGGCAAGTACTTTAGCCAGAATCTTTATGTCTACCTGGAGGAGCGATATTGGTCTATAAGATTCCGGGAGGCCTGGGTCCTTGCCTGGCTTAGGTATGAGGATAATTACCGCCTCGCCCATCGATGGGGGTAAGGTGAAATTGTCAAATAGATGGTTGAAGAGGGACAATAACTTGGGGGCAAGTATCTCGATGTATTGGGCGTTAAATTCTATGGGCAACCCATCTGAACCCGGGGCCTTGGATATGACGAAGCTCCCAATCGCTGTGGTTATTTCGTCGAGTGTAAGAGGTGCGTCTAGCATAGCCATTTGGGCATCGTCTAGCTGTGGAAAGATGATTTCCGCCAGTAGATCTTCCAATTGAGAGTCAGTGGTAGAAACCTGGGACGTATAGAGTTGAGAAAAGAAGTCCCTAAATTTGGAAGTGACAGCCTGGGGTTCCGTAATCTTTTCCCCATTAGGACCAGTGAGGGAAATGACAGTAGGGGGTCTATCCTCACTATGTGCTAAGTAGGCCAACAGTTTACCCGCTCTCTCCCCATGTTCATACAATTTTTGTCTGGCAAAGAAAAGTTTTTTCCCTATTCGTCTTTCAGGACAGCCACAATGAGAGACCTAGGCTCCTCCCCTTCCACAGGAAACACTGCGCCAGCCCCTATAAATTCTTACTTCCCCTGCCGGCCTTCAGTTGTTAGTGTTTCCTCCGGAGGGGAGACACTGTGCAAGGAGCCAGACTAAGTCAGTCAGGGGACTGAGGCATTTCTTACCTGAAAGGAAGCAGGGGCTTCCAGGGTATTGTGGATTAGTCACCCACCTTCCGTGAGCCACCCCAGCCTGGTCGAGTGCGGCTGAAGGCTGAGGGGGGCCCCTATCGCATCCACAGGGCCGCAGCAAGGAGGCAATCCGTCCTCCGTGTATATGGATACATGCCGCATTTTTTTGGAACTCGCGGGCCGGACGACGTGGCGACGTCATTTCCGGCGGAGGGCGGATGATTTCCCTTTAACCCGCGACTTCCGGTTCCGGGTCGCGGCGCTGATAGGGGCCCAGGCAGAAGCTGGAGAGAGTCCAAATCACGCAAGGAGTGTCCTTAGCGTAGGACTCAGCGGAGGCAGCCACCTGCAGTCAGCATGTCGGAAGCAGAGGCTCAAGCGGCACACACTGGCACCACCTCCAGCCTTCCTAAGGTAAGAGTACCCTGGGGTGGGTTCCTCTCTACCTAGGAATACCCCTCCATGCATGGTTCCTGTCCATGGGGGGTAGTCCCCCTGGGTGGTCAGGGGGGGAGACACTGATGCCTTACATATAGAAGGTTCAGCGCTCTCCAGGGGTTGTACTTATTTGTCAAAAAAAAAAAAAAAAAGTATATTTTTGTACTAAATTTTTTTGTATGATTTTGTTGTCTTCCTGTATTCTAGAAGGCTACAGAGAAATCGAGATCAACCCATACCTCTAAAAAGAAGTGTGCCTCCTGTAGGGACACGCTAAAGGAGGCATGGGGGAAGGTCTTATGTAAAAATTGTATTGACACCCTGGTGAAAGAAAGGGATTCAGAGCAGGAGTCTGAACTGGCAGCTTCCGTGAAGGAGCTCTCGTCCACCTTTTTGTCTTTCAAAAGCTTATTTGAAAGATTTCAACTTCCCTCTGTTCCCACTTCCCAGGTTACAACCCCCTCACCGGCTCAGGGCCCTGTACCGACTAACGCTGCCACTACTTCCAGGGCAGAGGAGGTTGCAGGCCCTTCCGGTGTACAACAGGCACATCCAGATAGTGTCACCTCTGAGTCTCAAGAGGACTCAGACGGAGAAACCCAGGACGGGGAGTCCAGGAAAACCTCCAGGTATAAGTTGTCCCTGGATGAGGTAGATGACCTCTTGGGAGCAATTTATACCACCCTCGGTATACAGACCGATAAAAAACCCTTAACCCTTCATGATAAAATGTATAAGGGCCTGGGTGAACAGAAGAAAAAAGTCTTCCCTGTACACGATGTACTGATTGACACTGTCAAAAGGGAATGGCAGGACCCCGAGAGGAAACCCTTCTTTTCTACATCTTTAAAAAGAAGATTTCCTTTTTCGGATGACCCAATGTCCATTTGGAATAAAAAACCCAAATTAGACGCCGCCTTCTCCCAGGTCTCTAGGAACACGGACCTAGCGTTCGAGGACATGGGAGCTTTGGCGGACGTCATGGACAAAATGATAGACTCCCTATTAAAGAAAACTTGGGACTCTACTATGGGTAATTTAAGGCCTGAGATGGCCGTTACAGTTGTGGCCCGCAACTTAGAACATTGGCTCCTTAAAATCCAGGAGCACATTGAGGCTGGGACGGCTAAAGAAATAATTCTAGCCTCTGGCCGACTATCTTGCAAGGAGTTGCTTATATAGCGGACGCCTCTGCGGAATCTGTCCGCATGTCAGCCAGGTCGGCAGCCCTGGCCAACTCTGCCAGAAGAGCCCTCTGGCTGAAGACTTGGCCAGGCGACAGTGCCTCCAAGGCTAAGCTGTGTGGGATACCCCTAACGGGAGACCTACCCTTCGGCCCCGGTCTCGATTCGGTTCTGGACCGGACGGCAGATAAAAAGAAGTCCTTTCCCCCCAAGCGGAAGGCCCCAGTATTATCAAAGAAGGGGTTTCGTCCGCAGGGTCAGAAGGGGGCTCCCAGGCCTGAAAAGCAAAGAAAGACCTGGACCCCTAAAGGCAGAGGCAGAGGTGGAGCGATTTTTCGCGCTCCTCAACAGCCCGGGAAAAACCCCTGACTCTCTAGTCAGAGTGGGAGGAAGACTGGGGATCTTCCTCCCACTATGGGAGACAATTTCCCCCAACCAATTTATTCTGGGGATTATAAGAAGGGGGTACCATTTAGAGTTTGCAAGCCCCCCCCCAGAGATATCTTGTCACTTCTCTTCCCAAATGCAGGGAGAAATCCCAAGCCTTGTTGGGAGCTCTGGAAAGCCAGAACGTAGTATGCAGAGTTCCAGAAGCAGAGGAGGGAAGGGGATTCTATTCCCACATTTTTGTGGTAAAGAAACCTTCCGGAGAGTTCAGACTAATTCTGAACCTAAAGCCCCTGAACAGATCAGTTGTATACAAACGATTCCGGATGGAGTCGATTTTTTTCTGTCAGGGCCCTCCTCCCCCCCAATTGCTTCATGGTGTCTCTGGATCTCAGAGACGCATACCTGCACATCCCAATTGCAGAAAACTCTCAATGTTTTCTACGTCTAGCAGTCAACCTAGACGGAACAGTAGTGCACCTACAGTTCAAAGCACTGCCATTCGGGCTATCCTCGTCCCCCCGCATTTTCACCAAGGTTCTGGTGGAACCGTTGGCGTTTCTGCGTCTTCAGGGAGTATCCATCATAGCTTACCTGGACGATCTGCTTCTATTCGCAGCATCCCCAGAACAGCTATCCAGAGACCTGGAAAAAACAAGGAGGGTCCTTACGGACCTAGGGTGGCTTCTAAATTTAGAGAAGTCCAGCCTAGTCCCGTCACAGAGGATAATGTACCTAGGGTACATTTTGGACTCAACTCTTTTGAGAGTGTTCCTCCCGATGGAGAAGATCCTGAAGCTAGACAGGGCAGTGACGTCCCTTCAGAGCAATCTCCAAGTGACAATCAGATATCTGATGTCAACTTTGGGCCTGTTGACATCTACGCTCCCAGCAGTCCAATGGGCAGGACTGCACTTTCGCCCACTACAAGCCTTCGTTTTGAAGATTTGGGACCACAGTCTAGAAGCTCTAGACAACCTGGTTCAGGTACCTGCTCAGGTAAAGAGATCCCTCTGGTGGTGGAGGAGGGTTCCAAACCTGTCACAGGGGCGTCTGTGGTTTGTCCCGGTATCTCGGGTGATAACCACGGACGCAAGTGGCAAAGGCTGGGGGGCACACCTGGGATCCCTCCCAGCACAGGGCACCTGGGAATTAGAGGAACTAAACAGGTCGTCCAACTGGAAAGAGCTGAAAGCAGTGGGTCTAGCGCTCAAGTTTTTCCAGGAACAACTCCGGGGTCACCACACTCAGGTGAGGTCAGACAACTCTTCGGCCGTAGCCTATTTGAACAAGCAGGGCGGCACAAGGAGTGGAGTCTTGTCGGCCCTAGCAGCAGACATTCTGGGCTGGCCCGAAATCAACACACTCTCACTCTCAGCAATCTTCCTGAGAGGCGAGAGGAACGTCATAGCAGACTTCCTCAGTCGGACACAACTGAGAGAGAGCGAATGGGTCCTCAATCAGGAGGTTTTCCTGCTCTTAGTCAGAAGGTGGGGGCCACCAGAGGTGGACCTTTTCGCGTCAAAGAGAAACGCGAAAGCCCCCTGGTTCTTCTCTCTAAACAGGGGAGAAGGAGAGTTGGGAGTGGACGCACTAACCCAAAGTTGGGAATTCAGAATGTGTTATGCATTCCCACCACCGGTTCTGTTGCCCGCTGTCCTAAGGAAGTTTCAGATAGAAAACACTTCCCTGATTTTAGTGGCACCACATTGGCCCAAGAGAGCATGGTTCTCAGTTCTCAAACAGTTGGCTGTAGAACCACCCTTTCTTCTTCCACCTCGAGAGGATCTCCTCTCACAGGGTCCGGTCCTTTGTCCCCAGGTACACAAATGGAGACTAGCAGCTTGGCTACTGAGGAGGGCATGTTAAAAGCCAAAGGCTTTTCAGAGAATCTAGTTACCACCCTCCTTAATAGTAGGAAAAGGGAGACTCGCCAGATCTATAGAAGAGTCTGGCTCCGCTTTAACAAGTGGTGTGCGGACAGTTCCTGTTCGGTCCATAATTCCACGTCCATACTAGAATTTCTTCAATGTGGGGCAGATAAGGGTCTTTCCATAGCTACCCTTAAAAGTCAAATTTCAGCACTCAGTGCTTACTTAGAGAAACCTCTGGCCTCTGATCCCTGGGTTGTCAGGTTTTTCAGAGCCCTATCCAGACTGAGACCAGCTCAGAATCCACCATTTCCCAGTTGGGACCTGTCTTTAGTTTTGCAGACCCTTACGGACGCTCCCTTTGAACCCCTAGAGGAGTGTCTACTAAGGGATCTAACTTTAAAAACAGCATTTCTGGTTGCAGTGACCACTGCTAGGAGGGTCAGTGAGTTAGAAGCTCTATCCATTAGACCCCCTTTTTGTATTATTTTTCCGGATCGGGTCGTTTTAAAGACCGATCCGGCATTTTTGCCCAAGGTGACTTCAAACTTCCACAGGAATCAGGAAGTAATCTTGCCTTCTTTTTGTCCAAACCCCTCAGGTGAAGGGGAGTTGAAATTCCACACCTTGGATGTCAGAAGATGCATCCTGCACTACCTAGAACAGACAAGCGTCTTTAGAAAGTCAGACTCTCTGTTTATTTTATTTTCTGGGGCCAGAAAGGGTTACAAGGCGTCTCGACGCACTATTGCCAGATGGCTCAGAACAGCCATAGGACAGGCATATTCCTTAGCGGGTAAAGAGGTCCCTACAGGAATAAAGGCACACGCCACCAGATCTCTGGCAGCCTCTCAGGCAGAAAGGGCTGGAGCAACGCCAGAACAAATATGCAAGGCAGCAACTTGGTCCAGCTACGCTACCTTTGTTAAGCATTACAGAGTGGATCTGGTGTCGGCAGGTGAGCAAGCCTTTGGGCGAAAGGTTTTGCAAGCTGTAGTCCCACCCTAGTTGGTAAGTGCTCGTCTATCCTCTCATTGTGGCTGTCCTGAAAGACGAATAGGGAAAATTAGAGTTACGCTTACCGGTAACGTCTTTTCCAGTAGTCTTTCAGGACAGCCCTAGTACCCACCCTAAAAAAATTGGGGGGTCTTACTAAAGACCGGAACGCAGCATGATAGAGATAATAATAGTATGCTATTAATGTGTTCTTGTGTCTCCCCAGCTGTCCGGAGGTGATCTCAGAAAAACTGAAGGCCGGCAGGGGAAGTAAGAATTTATAGGGGCTGGCGCAGTGTTTCCTGTGGAAGGGGAGGAGCCTAGGTCTCTCATTGTGGCTGTCCTGAAAGACTACTGGAAAAGACGTTACCGGTAAGCGTAACTCTAATTTTCCTGGCCGTCTCGTGTTGTAGCCGATTGACCACCCTGGTTTGTAACCTGAGTCGGGCAGCTACAGCAGGAGAGGGGTTCGACATGTATCCCTGTTCAGAGGAGGACAGATCCTGCATTGTGTGTAGGGAGAGAGAAGGATAGGCAGGGAGAGTGTCAGTGTCATATACTTTGATAAACCTTGTGTGCAGGGAGAGAGAAGGATAGGCAGGGGACAGTGTCAGTGTCATATTCTTTGCTAAACCTTGTGTGCAGTGCAGGGAGAGAGAAGGATAGGCAGGGAGAGTGTCAGTGTCATATACTTTGATAAACCTTGTGTGTAGGGAGAGAGAAGGATAGGCAGGGGACAGTGTCAGTGTCATTGTTGCTAAGTCTCCTGCACATTATACACCTGAAGTTAGCCCGTATTGCTGCTTTTTCCTGGTGTGTTACACCAACAGGATTTTGCGGCACTTACAGCGGGCGGAGTGTACCTCCTGACCATATTACACCTTAACTTAGCCTGTATTGCTGCTTTTTCCTGGTGTGTTACACCAACAGGATTTTGCGGCACTTACAGCGGGCGGAGTGTACCTCCTGACCATATTACACCTTAACTTAGCCTGTATTGCTGCTTTTTCCTGGTGTGTTACACCAACAGGATTTTGCGGCACTTACAGCGGGCGGAGTGTACCTCCTGACCATATTACACCTTAACTTAGCCTGTATTGCTGCTTTTTCCTGGTGTGTTACACCATCAGGATTTTGCGGCACTTACAGCGGGCGGAGTGTGCCTCCTGACCATATTACACCTTAACTTAGCCTGTATTGCTGCTTTTTCCTGGTGTGTTACACCAACAGGATTTTGCGGGAATTACAGCGGGCGGAGTGTGCCTCCTGACCATATTACACCTTAACTTAGCCTGTATTGCTGCTTTTTCCTGGTGTGTTACACCAACAGGATTTTGCGGCATTTACAGCGGGCAGAGTGTGCCTCTTGACCATATTACACCTTAACTTAGCCTGTATTGCTGCTTTTTCCTGGTGTGTTACACCAACAGAATTTTGCGGCACTTACAGCGGGCGGAGTGTGCCTCCTTACCATATTACACCTTAACTTAGCCTGTATTGCTGCTTTTCCCATTTCCCTGCAGGCCATTAGAATGTCTGGAAGGCAAACAAGGAGAGGCAGACAGTCAGGAGCCAAAAAAAGAGGGCAAGCAGGCTCTGTGTCTAGAGACAACAGTGCTGGTCGTGGACGCGGTGCATCGCCATCAGCACGTGGCCATGGGACACGCTTGTCCTTCTTTTCGGCAGCTGGACGTGTTGAGCTGCATCATGCCGAAGACTTGGTAGCGTGGATGACCAAGCCCTCCTCATCCTCCTCATCCTCTCTCACCCAGGCTCAGGGTACTGGCAAAGCAGCTGCCAAAGCGTCCTCTTCCCTGGTATCAATGTCATCATCAGTCACTCCTTCCCTAGACCAACCATGTCCTCCTGAGGAGTCCCCCGAACTGTTTGAGCACAGTGTTGGGTACATGCTCCAGGAGGATGCCCAGCATTTCGAAGGGTCTGAGGAGGGAGGGGATGATGAGGTCACTGACTCCACGTGGGTGCCTAATAGGAGAGAGGAGGAGGAGGATGAGGAGGAGGCACATCTCCAACGAGGCAGGATGCCCTCGGGGGGCCAGCGTAAGGGCAGCACACCGACGGAATCACACCGCAGAGCTCCGCCTGTGCAGGGCGCTGCCTCTGCCCGTTTTTCAAACAGTTCTTTGGTGTGGGCCTTTTTTGAGTCGAGTGCATCAGATCGCACAGCTGCTGTTTGCAACATATGTCTCAAGCGTATATCGCGTGGCCAAAACATCACCCGCTTGGGCACCACATGCTTGACCAGACATATGTTGACCTGCCATGCAGCTCGTTGGCAAGCCTACCTTAAAGACCCACACCAAAGAACAAAGCTGACCTCTTCTTGCACCGCATCAGCTGAGATCTCCAACCCCACTATACCTTCAGTCCTCTCTGAAACCTGCTCTGAGAGGAATGAAGGTGTAGAATTAGGTGTGTCACAGCCAAGTACTTGCGGGCACTCTGCTAGCAGTACACCAACGTCCGATTCTAGCAGGCAAATTTCCCTGCCCCAGCTGCTGGACCGTCGAAAGAAGTTCACTCCCAGCCATCCACATGCCCAGCGGTTGAATGCTAGCTTGGCTAAATTGCTAGCGCTTCAACTGCTGCCTTTTCAGTTGGTAGACTCAGCCCCCTTCCGTGAGTTTGTGCAATGTGTGGTTCCTCAGTGGCAGGTTCCCAAACGCCACTTTTTCTCACGGAAGGCGATTCCGGCTCTCTACCGGCATGTGGAAGGCAATGTCTTGGCCTCGCTGGACAGGGCGGTCAGCGGTAAGGTGCATATTACCGCTGACTCATGGTCCAGCAGGCATGGACAGGGACGTTACCTTTCTTTCACGGCCCATTGGGTCACTCTTTTGGCAGCTGGGAAGGATGCAGGACAAGGTGCAGTAGTGTTGGAGGTTGTTCCACCGCCACGCCTCCAAAATGCTACTACTGGCTGTGACACACCTCTGTCCTCCACCCCCTCCTCTTCTTCTTCCTCCGTGGCCTCTTCCTGTGCTTTGTCCTCGGAACCAGCGGTGCTCTGTAGGCGTTCAAGGGGCTACGCAAGTACGCAGGCAAAAAGATGCCATGCCGTGCTTGGGCTGGTGTGTTTGGGGGACAGGAGCCACACTGGGGCAGAGGTTCTGTCTGCTCTGCAGGGGCAGGCCGAGAGGTGGTTGACGCCACACCAGCTTAAGCCAGGAATGGTAGTTTGCGACAATGGCACCAACCTCCTCTCCGCTCTCCGACAGGGACAACTGACCCATGTGCCCTGTGTGGCTCACGTCCTTAACCTGGTGGTGCAGTGGTTCTTGGGCAGGTACCCGGGCTTACAGGATGTCCTGAGGCAGGCCAGGAAAGTCTGTGTGCATTTCTGCAGATCTTATAATGCCAGTGCTCGCCTGGCTGAGCTGCAAAAGGAGTTGAACCTGCCCAAGAACCGCCTTATATGTGACATGCCCACCAGGTGGAACTCAGCATTGGCCATGCTGCAGCGGCTGCACACGCAGCAGAGGGCCATCAATGAGTACCTGTGTGACTACGGCACCAGGACAGGGTCAGGGGAGCTCGGGTTTTTTTCACCACGCCAGTGGGGCATGATCAGGGATGCATGCACTGTCCTGGCACCATTTGAGGAGGCCACGAGGATGGTGAGCAGTGACAGTGCATGCATCAGTGACACTGTACCTCTTGTCCACCTGTTGGAACATACACTGCGTGGAATAATGGACAGGGCACTTGAGGCAGAACAGAGGCAGGAAGAGGAGGACTTCCTTGCCTCTCAAGGCCCCCTTTACCCAGACAGTGTTCCTTCTGTCCCACCCATCGCACAGGAAGAAGAGGAGGAGGAGGAGGATTGTGTCAGCATGGAGGTGGAGCCTGGCACTCAGCATCATCAGCAGCAGTCTTTTAGGGATGATTTACAGTCCCAAGAAACCAGTGGACTTGTACGTGGCTGGGAGGAGGTGGCTGCGGATCATGTCGTCCTTAGTGATCCAGAGGACTCCGGACTGAATGCCTCAGCTAACCTACGCTGCATGGCCTCCCTGATCCTGCAAAGTCTGCGGAAGGATCCTCGTATTCTTCGGATCAAGGAGAGGGACCATTACTGGCTGGCCACTCTCCTTGATCCACGGTACAAGGGTAAGGTTGCGGACCTTATCTTACCGTCGCAGAGGGAGCAGAGGATGAGACAACTCCGGGAGGCCTTGCAGAAAGGTCTGTGCAACGCGTTCCCAGAGACTGGGAGGTTACAAACTCCTGGTCTTGGACAACGAGTTGCTGAGGCTTCGGTCAGTCAAAGAAGAAGCGGTGGGGAAGGTGGCCGTCTGACCGAAGCGTTCAGACAATTCTTTAATCCGCAGCCCCAAGGTATGATCGGTTCCAGCAACCATCGCCAGCGTCTGATATACATGGTGCAGGAATACCTAGGGGCAAGGTCAGACTTGGACACCTTCCCCACCGAAAATCCTCTGGCTTACTGGGTCTTGAGGATGGATCACTGGCCAGAGCTTGCACAGTATGCAATTGAGCTACTGGCCTGTCCTGCATCCAGTGTTCTTTCAGAACGCACATTCAGTGCTGCTGGAGGATTTGTCACAGATCACAGGGTGCGCCTGTCCACTGACTCTGTTGATCGACTGACCTTCATAAAGATGAACCAGTCTTGGATCACCACCAGCTACCAAACACCTGAAGCTGATATAACAGACTAATTTATTTTCAAATGTCACATCCCTTGAAGACTGATGCTGATGCTGAGAGACTGTCCTGTTATGTTGACTGACTATCCTCCTCCTCCTCAATGATCCGATTGACAATGATAGCTTGGAAGAACATTTTTGTTTCTGGGTGCCGCCACCAGTGGCTAAGGCCCAATTTTTCAGCCCCTGTTTAACAGGGGTTTGTTATTACAATTTTTTATGCAATGCTTTGCAACAGGGCTAATTCCTGCACTCCAACTAGAGTATCTGGGAGTGGTTGCAGTGTCGTGGCACCAGCACCAGTGGCTAAGGCCCAATTTTTCAGCCCCTGTTTAACAGGGGCGTGTAATTACAATTTTTGATGCAATACTTTGCAACAGGGCTCATTGCTGTGCTCCAAGTACAGTATCTGTGAGGGGTTGCAGTGTTGTGGCACCAGTTCCTAAGGCCCAATTTTTCTGCCCCTGTTTAACAGGGGCATGTAATTACAATTCTTGATCTAATAATTCACAGCAGGGCCCATTCCTGCGCCCACCAAGACTAACTGTGAGGCCTTACAGTGTTGTGTCAACACCACCACCACCACCAAAGGCCCAATTTTTCAGCCCCTGTTCAACAGGGGCATGCAATTACAATTCTTGATCTAATAATTCACAGCAGGGCCCATTCATGCGCCCACCAAGAGTAACTGTGAGGGCTCACAGTGTTGTGGCAACACCAACATGTAAGGGGCAAATTTCAGCTGAGTATATACGGCAGGCCCCTACTTTCAAACATCCAACTTACAAACGACGACTCCTTGCAAACGGAAGGATACAACAGGAAGTGAGAGGAAATCTACCCCTAGGAAGGCAAATTCTCTCCTGTAAGAGTTAATATGGGAAAAAAAGTGTCTCCTCTCCACTGATGCTTTATCACCAATTCTTGTTTCAATAAAAACCCCAAATTTTCAAAAAACATTTGTCATTAGGACGGAAAGTGAGGTGAACTGTTCTGAACAGGTGCACACTGCACAGACAGCAAAACAAATGTTACAGGGGTGATAACCCTTCCCTATGTTTTCCAAAAAGCTTAAAAATAGATTTATTGGCTGGAGCTACACTTAAACAATGTACCTGTTCAAAATTACAAACAGATTCTACATAAGAACAAACCTACAGTCCCTGTCTTGTATGCTTCGCCTGTATACGGCTGTTCAGAGTATATAGGGCCTTTTTTATTTTGTGTGCGGGGTTCCCCTAATATCCATACAAGACCCAAAGGGGCTGGTATTGGGCTGGGGTGGGGGGGGGTGTGTGATGGGGTAGCTATGCCATTTTTCTTAAAGATTTTCATCCATATTACCGGGACCAGACATTACATTAAAGCCGCAAGCAGTTTTAAATGGCTTTTTTTCCTTTAGAAATGTAATTTTGTGCAGGGACAGTTCTAAACACGGGAAACACGTGGCACTTCACAGGCATACTTTAGACACCCCCCAGGTACGATATTTAAAGGAATATTTGACTTTTTTTTTTCACTTTATGCATCATTAAAATGACTGCTCCAGAAAAACGGCAGTTTTTAAAACTTCTTTTTGCATTGATACATGTCCCCTGGTGCAGAACCCGGGTTCCCAAACCCTTTTTAGGACAATAACATGCATAATAGTCGTTATAATTAGCACTTTAGATTTTGAACGTTCGCATCCATTGTATTTAATAGGGTTCTAAAGTTCGTGCGAACTTTCGGTCCGTTCGCGAGTTCTGGTGCGAACCGAACCCGGGGGTGTTCGGCTCATCACTACCCACGCACATTCCAAGTGAGCAGTTTTATCAATGCCATAATTCAAACATTAAAACATATCGTGGGACAGTAGCATTACATGAATACAAGGTTTGCCATCTATGCAGTATCAATGTTAGCATGCACTTCGTTGTATTGCATTCCATGAAGAAAAAACGAACCTCCTCCTCCCCCCTCCCCACCCTGCATCTTCCCCAACTGATGCGGGTATGTTCCAAAAACCAAAAGAAAGTAACAACCGGTAGCAGATAAAACCAAAATATCTTGCTGTTACGTAAAAGATCTGCAGCGATCGCCTCACATGGGAGGTGTGGAAGATCCAATGCCCGCAAATAAAGAGCAACAGGCTCTTCTTGTACTGTGAACCAGAAGTACAGTGCGGGGTCGATGATATATAACGTTCCGCAGTCACATAATAAAGAGATGCGTGTTCCGGTTGCTGGGGGGCGAAAATTCGCTGTGTTAGGCATGTGGAGTGTAGGACTGATTGTGCTCCGCAATTACAGTCTCCAGGGTAGTTACATGGATCAACCAGTCAGTGGGGGCCCTGAGTATGGGAGACCCCCTCTGCAGGTTACAATTGAAAGAGGATTATAGCAGGGGAAGGCAAAAGGGGGTCCCAGGGGTAAGGAGCAATAGGGTATGCGCCGCAGGCAGTAAAGGGGAGACAACAAAAGGGGGTAACATACCAGGATTTGCAGACTCCCGCTGCGGCGTATAATGTGCTGGTGATGATGACAGGCAATCAATAGTGCTGATGAACATGCTCGGTCAAGTCACTCCGCCGCCCCTCTGGCGGGCCCCGGACGCTCCAACCAGGCAATGACTTCCTGAGGATCCTCAAAGAAGAACACACGGCCGTCCCTTTCGACTCTAAGACGAGCTGGAAATAGCATAGAGTATTTAAGATGTTGTATCCGGAGCCTCCTCTTCGCCTCCATGAAGCCTTGGCGGCGGCGCTGCACCTCGGCAGAAAAGTCGGGGAAGATAGCGATCTTGGAGTTTCCAAGGTGGATGTTACCTTTTTCCCTGGCCATGCGCAGCGCCGCATCTCTATCTTTGTAGTTCAATAATTTTGCTATAAACCGTGCGGGGGGGGGGAGCCCCCTCAGGAGGAGATCTGGCAGGCATACGATGGGCCCTCTCCACCGCCAGGGTGGGGGAGAAGGCCCTCGCGGCCATAGGTGTCAACAAGGAGTTTCTCCAAGAAGGTGGTAGGATCTTTGCCCTCAGCTCCCTCGGGGAGCCCGATGAAACGGAGGTTGCACCTCCGGAGCCTATTTTCCATATCATCTTGCTTGCTTAGAATCTGATTGATTTGGAGCTGCATTCGATCCGAGCTGACTTGGAGTGGCGTAACGGTGTCCTCCACCTCTCCAATGCGGGTTTCGGCTGTCGTGACAAGCTCACAAAGTTTTTGGAAGTCTTGTCGCATGAGTGAAAGGTCCACCTTGACCCCCTCTATTTGCACCGTCAGGGACATCCGGCAGTATGTGATCGCCTCGAGCAGTTTAGCTGTGTCGCCTCCCGTAGCGTCCTGCTCACCGCCTGCGGCGCCGCCATCTCTTTCCTCCTCCTGGTGGCGGTACTGGTCCAATTTCGCCAGGGTGGCCTTTGGCGTTTTTGGCGGAGTCATGGCAGGTATCCGCTGTGATCCCTCCCCCCTCCAAAGCAGGCAGCTCAGGCTATACCGAATGGTAGGGAGCTGTAGGGCTGGTGGGCCGGGAAGAGTCACTAGTCAGCAGGCCGGGTGAAGCAAGATGGCCGTGACCAGCACTAGGCCGAAGCCGGGGCCTTTCCTGAATGCGGTGGCCGCGCAGTCAGAGGCTGATAGATCCGCCTCTGTGGGTGTGTGGGGTCCTCAGGGGGTCTCGGTGGGCCCCTGCAGGCTGTTACCTGAGAGCAGGAGGGCCAGGAAGCAGCACAGGCGGCAGGTCGGGTGGAGCAAGATGGCCGTCGACTTCCAGGGCTAGGCGGAAGCCGCGAGCTTTCCTAAATGCGGCACCCGCGATCGGGATTGCGGCCCTATGGAGGCCGCCGTACGAGCGGAGGACGGTGGATTTGCGGCCACGAATGTTCAGGGTCCCCAGGGGGTCCCGCTGGGCTGGTGCAGGATGATACTGAAGTGCAGGATGGGCTGTACAGGAGTATTGGACGGAGCTCAAATCATGCACGTCCTACTCCATGCTATGTCAGGTTACACAAGCTTTCCTGTATTATGTTCAATTTTAATCTCATTTTCATCTGACAGTTGCTTTTTAATTTAAGCGTGCATCCAATAAATGAACTTGATTGAGCACATTATTTGCAAAAGTTCTTTTTTCACTGGTCCCATTGAGCGCTGCATTTGTTGTCTATTCTTGTTGTCCACTTTTCTCCAGAAGTTGGCAGCTGCACTGGGGTCCAGTTATTTCTACATATCCTTTATGACATGATTATGTTTTTTAATGACTGCCAGTTTTAGCGCTCAAGGACTGTATTGTTTTTTGTATGCTATTTGGATTGTTCATAACAGCTACTGACAATCACGTTGTCATATTTGGACTGCACAGCTATCAATATACAACGTTGAAGTATGCATGATTAGCTCCTAATTGGATTCATAGGCATTTGTGTATGCATATATATTGCATGCTATCACATGCTATTTTTATGTTTGATTATTGTTTTGCAAATTTAGTTTATTTTTAAAATTTGTTAATATTTTACATTTCATATTTTAGTGTGATCATGGACAGTTCCAATCTGTTACAAACCATTTTTAATAATATTGATTTATTTAGTGTTTCCAATCCCAATAATAATACCCAAAATGTGCCCAATCCAGATATTAATGGTCTCCCTCACACAGAGGCCTTCGAAATACAGATGGGAAAGGCATTTCTTAGGCTTGCAAGATGCCAAACAATATGAAAATGCCCAATTGTGGGATTTGGCCTTCTTGCAGAAATATCTGGAATTATGGATCACCCCTAGGGGTCTTCGTATCAAGAAGCAGTGCAGCTTCTTGGATGATGATCTCACTAAGGAGTGGCAAATGATTTTAGAATTGTGCACAACTAAATGGATAAAGATCCTAGTACAACAAAGAGAAAGAAAACTTAGGACCGCAGAACAAAAAGTACTTGAAATGCAACAAGCTACCGAAGCCTTTATCTCATCCTGCTTATTTTCCAAATGGTTGAAGGTTTAAGATAAGAATGTTAAGAAGGATGAGGATAACATGATTTTTTTTTAAAACTAAGAAATTAGAAAGAGATGAAACAGATTACAAATCTGGTCATGTTTTTGAGTGGAAACGCTCAATGCCAGATTCTGTAGTCAACAACAATCCATCCGAACGGGAAGTGGGTAGCCGTCTCCACCATCCCGTGTCTAGTAATAATGATAGAGAACATGCAAATAACAATCATGATAGGAAAGGAGGAGGTAGGAATACCAATAGAAACAATAATAGAGACAAAAAGAAGATTAACAAACAGAAACAACAACAAAATAACAAACGTACCCATGGTTATCATTGTGATTTGGCCCAATCCACAGAACATGGACGCGGCTCCATTCCTGGTTCCAATGCCTCTGGTACTGATGGTTCTTCGCAATCAATACCAGTTGCAACGCTATCCCCTATAAGTTTAGACACAAGGCCCTTAGGGATGGATCTTTTACTCATTGACCCTATAGTACCATTATCTAACAGATATAGTCCTTTATCTAAAGATCTGGACATTTACATTAAAGAGGGTGCTTGGCCTAGGAACAATGGTTCATTAGTTGCTCCAAATATCTCATTCGGTGAGGTCAATTATGCATCACCAGTTGATGAGACTTTTTTTATCCAAATCTCCAAAGGGAGTGTTGCAACCCAAAGAAAAGCGAAAACTAGACGAGGTAGAAGAGGAGGAAGACAGTCCAAGGTCAAACAAAAAGGAGAGGATAGACATCATGTAGGTGATAGCACCATAAAAATATTTAACTTATCCACACACAATCTAACAACAGCAGAATCAATTCTATTAAAGAAAGGTTTGAGTTTTTCCCCTTCCACAGGACCAAATAAATTTGGCCTGTTTAAAGATCTAAATAAATTCATTCGTTCTCTCACCTTAAAATTATATTATTCATAGCTTGGTGCTCCTAATAATAAGAGTGTAAATCCGACACCAGAGGTTATAGATCAGTGGTTCTCAACCTTTTTAGTGCCGTGACCCCTTGATAAAATTTCACAATTTGTGGGGACCCCTAACAGTAAAATTATTTTCATAGCGTGGGTTGTCAGCACCCAAGGCAAGAAGAGTAATTTGCGCCCCTAACCCCCAGACATTTAGCGTTCCCTGAGTCCCTTCCACTCGTACATTATTAAACCCCTTATGGTACATTTTAAGATGTAGCACTCTGTCTCTTTGTTCTCCTTTCTTTCCCTTTTATCTCTCTCTATCCTAATTTCTTGGGTTTTTTTTTCCCCATCCCTCTCTCTAGCCGTCTTTCTTGTTCTTTCTCTTCCTTTTTCTTTGTTCCTCCCCCTCTTTTCCTCTCCCTTCCATGTATTCTCTATTATTATTCCTTCTCTTACTCCTTGGTGGGAGGAGGGGGGGGAATGGGATGAGTGGCAGTGCTTGCAGGGAGTTGGGCTGAGTGGCAGTGCTGGGGAGAGTTCTGATCAGCCAACTTAGGTTCTCTTGATGAAGGTCATCTGCTGATCTGAGAACTGTAGTGGGGACTTTTAATGGGAACTATAATCACAGGCAGTGTCATTCACTGTGTCTCTGGCTTCACTATGTCTCTGACTTTGTGATGTCTTGTAGCAGTGACACCTCTACCGAAATCAGGAGATAGGGTCTCCTCCAGCCCCCTCCACTTCACATTCCTCACCAGTCAGCTGACCTCTAGTCTCTGCCCCCCAGCGCTGTGAACTGAATGGGCGGCTGCAAAGAGGTTGAGTGGGCGGCCGCGGGCTCCAGGGACAGCCCTGCTTTGCGACCGCAAAAAGGCTGGGAGAGAGGTGCGGGCTTCAGGAACAGCCCAGGATTTGGTGACCCCTGGCAAATCATCATTCGACCCCCGAGGGGGTCCCGACCCCCAGGTTGAGAACCACTGTTATAGATGATGATGCCACTTTCCATCCTCAAAATGAGATTTTACAGGTCCTAGAAGATCTATGGGCAGAAGGTAACATAGAAAGCCAAACACAAGGTCTTTTCCAAGAGCCAGATATTACACACACTGGTTTTAAACCTCCATCTATATTTAATCCAACAAACTCTAAGGGTCCACATATTGAAACATTTTATCAAGCCGTCTATAAAGATTTTATAGAGTTGTGCAATGCCCCAATGAGTAAGAAATCTTGCAATTTGAGTCCAGCCGAACGGCAAGCTCTTAAAGATTTAACAACCAATAGAGATATCATAGTCAAACAGGCTGACAAAGGAGGCAGTTTGGTGGTCCAAGACAAACCAGACTACCTCCGAGAGGCTCATGGGCTACTATCAGATACGGACACTTACTTAAAAATCACTTCTGATCCTCTTCCTCACTACCAACAGGAACTTGTCACTCTCGTTGAGGCAGCCCGTAGGGATGGTGTACTGAATATTAAAGAGAAATGTTTCTTGCTTCCAAATGTGTGTAGCACTCCCTATTTCTATCACCTTTCAAAGGTGCATAAATCTCTAATTGATCCCCCAGGGAGACCGATCGTTGCAACTACGAATAGTTTTACTAGTGGTCTGTCAGTCTATATAGACCACCTATTACAACCTATGGTGTGTCAATTAGCATCATATATCAAAGATTCCAGCCATGTTATTGACATTGTAAAGGATTATTCTTGGCATGATGAATATATGTGGGCTTCGTTGGATGTTGCCTCATTGTACACATCAATACGCCATGAGGTTGGCATTACTGCTGTACAATATTTTTAAGTAAAAATGGTGAGATGAACTCTAAACAATCAGAATTCTTGCTTTTTAGTATAGATTTCTGTTTACGCCACAATTATTTTAGGTTTTTAGATCAATTCTATCTCCAATGCAAAGGTACAGCTATGGGGGCTAATTTTGCCCCCATATACGCGAACCTGACAATGGGGTACTGGGAGGAGATAAAGATACGGGTTGACAATCCCTTTTCTCAATAAATCGTTTTTTATAGTCGTTATTAGTGATGAGCCGAACACCCCCGGGTTCGGTTCGCACCAGAACCCGCGAACGGACCGAAAGTTCGTACGAACATTAGAACCCTATTAAATACAATGGATGCGAACGTTCGAATTCTAAAGTGCTAATTATAACAACTATTATGCATGTTATTGTCCTAAAAAGGGTTTGGGAACCCGGGTTCTGCACCAGGGGACATGTATCAATGCAAAAAGAAGTTTTAAAAACGGTAGTTTTTCGGGAGCAGTCATTTTAATGATGCATAAAGTGAAAAAAAAAAAGTCAAATATTCCTTTAAATATCGTACCTGGGGGGTGTCTAAAGTATGCCTGTGAAGTGCCACGTGTTTCCCGTGTTTAGAACTGTCCCTGCACAAAATGACACTTCTAAAGGAAAAAAAAGCCATTTAAAACTGCTTGCGGCTTTAATGTAATGTCTGGTCCCGGTAATATGGATGAAAATCTTTAAGAAAAATGGCATAGCTACCCCATGACCCCCCCCCCTACCCCAGCCCATTACCAGCCCCTTTGGGTCTTGTATGGATATTAAGGGGAACCCCGCACATAAAATAAAAAAGGCCCTATATACTCTGAACAGCCGTATACAGGCGGTGCATACAAGACAGGGACTGTAGGTTTGTTCTTATGTAGAATGTGTTTGTAATTTTGAACAGGTACATTGTTGAAGTGTAGCTCCAGCCCAAAAATCTATTTTTAAACTTTTTGGAAAACATAGGTAAGGGTTATCACCCCTGTAACATTTGTTTTGCTGTCTGTGCCCCTGTTCAGAACATTTCACCTCACTTTCCGTCCCAATGACAACTGTTTTTGAAATGTGGTGTTTTTCTTGAAACAAGGATTGCTGATAAAGCATCAGTACAGAGGAGACACCTTTCTCCCATATTTATTCTTACAGGAGAGAATTTTCCTTCCTAGTGGTAGATTTCCTCTCACTTCCTGTTGTCTTCTTGCGTTTGCAAGTAGGAGTCGTTTGTAAGTTGGATGTTTGAAAGTAGGGACCTGCCGTATATACTCTGCAGAAATAGGCCCCTTAGTTGTTGGTGTTGGCACAACACTGTAAGCACTCACAGTTACTCTTGGTTGGTGCTGGAACGCCCTGCTGTCAACTATTATATCAGGAATTTTAATTACATATAATTGTTGAACAGTGGTAGTAAAAATTGGGCCTTTGATGGTGGTGCTGGTGCCACAACACTGTAAGCCCTGACAGTTACTCTTGGTGGGTGCAGCAATGGGCCCTGCTGTGAATTATTAGATCAAGAATTGTAATTGCATGCCCCTGTTGAACAGGGGCTGAAAAATTGGGCCTTAGGCACTGGTGGCACAACACTACAACCCCTCACAGATACTGTACTTGGAGCACAGCAATGAGCCCTGTTGCAAAGTATTGCTTCAAAAATTGTAATGACACGCCCCTGTTAAACAGGGGCTGAAAAATTGGGCCTTAGGCACTGGTGGCACAACACTACAACCCCTCACAGATACTGTACTTGGAGCACAGCAATGAGCCCTGTTGCAAAGTATTGCTTCAAAAATTGTAATGACACGCCCCTTTTAAACAGGGGCTGAAAAATTGGGCCTTAGGCACTGGTGCCACAACACTCCAACCCCTCACAGATACTGTACTTGGAGCACAGCAATGAGCCCTATGGCAAATTATTGCTAAAAAAATTGTAATTACACGCCCCTGTAAAACAGGGGCTGAAAAATTGGGCCTTAGCCACTGGTGGCGGCACCCATAAACAAAAATGATCTTCCAAGCTATCATCATCAATCGTATCATTGAGGACTCGGAGGAGGAGGATAGCCAGTCAACATAACAGCACAGGCACTCAGCATCAGCATCAGTCTTGAAGGGATGTGACATGTTAAAATCAATTAGTCTGTTATATCAGCATCAGGTGTGTGGTAGCTGGTGGTGATCCAAGACTGGTTCATCTTGATGAAAGTCAGTCGATCAACCGAGTCGGTGGACAGGCGCACCCTGTGATCCGTGACAAATCCTCCAGCAGCACTGAATGTGCGTTCCGAAAGAACGCTGGATGCAGGACAGGCCAGTAGCTCAATTGCATACTGTGCAAGCTCTGGCCAGTGATCCATCCTCAAGACCCAGTAAGCCAGAGGATTTTCGGTGGGGAAGGTGTCCAAGTCTGACCTTGCCCCTAGATATTCCTGCACCATGTTTATCAGACGCTGGCGATGGTTGCTGGAACCGATCATACTTTGGGGCTGCGGACTAAAGAATTGTCTGAACGCATCGGTCAGACGGCCACCTTCCCCACCGCTCCTTCTTTGACTGGCCGAAGCCTCAGCAACTCGTTGTCCAGGACCAGGAGTTTGTAACCTCCCAGTCTCTGGGAACGCGTTGCACAGACCTTTCTGCAAGGCCTCCCGGAGTTGTCTCATCCTCTGCTCCCTCTGCGACGGTAAGATAAGGTCCGCAACCTTACCCTTGTACCGTGGATCAAGGAGAGTGGCCAGCCAGTAATGGTCCCTCTCCTTGATCCGAAGAATACGAGGATCCTTCCGCAGACTTTGCAGGATCAGGGAGGCCATGCAGCGTAGGTTTGCTGAGGCATTCGCTCCGGAGTCCTCTGGGTCACTAAGGACGACATGATCCGCAGCCACCTCCTCCCAGCCACGTACAAGTCCACTGGTTTCTTGGGACTGTAAATCATCCCTAAAAGACTGCTGCTGATGATGCTGAGTGCCAGCCTCCACCTCCATGCTGACACAATCCTCCTCCTCCTCCTCCTCCTCCTCTTCCTGTGCGATGGGTGGGACAGAAGGAACACTGTCTGGGTAAAGGGGGCCTTGAGAGGCAAGGAAGTCCTCCTCTTCCTGCCTCTGTTCTGCCTCAAGTGCCCTGTCCATTATTCCACGCAGCGTGTGCTCCAACAGGTGGACAAGAGGTACAGTGTCACTGATGCATGCACTGTCACTGCTCACCATCCTCGTGGCCTCCTCAAATGGTGCCAGGACAGTGCATGCATCCCTGATCATGCCCCACTGGCGTGGAGAAAAAAAACCAAGCTCCCCTGACCCTGTCCTGGTGCCGTAGTCGCACAGGTACTCATTGATGGCCCTCTGCTGCGTGTGCAGCCGCTGCAGCATGGCCAACGTTGAGTTCCACCTGGTGGGCATGTCACATATAAGGCGGTTCTTGGGCAGGTTCAACTCCTTTTGCAGCTCAGCCAGGCGAGCACTGGCATTATAAGATCTGCGGAAATGCACACAGACTTTCCTGGCCTGCCTCAGGACATCCTGTAAGCCCGGGTACCTGCCCAAGAACCGCTGCACCACCAGGTTAAGGACGTGAGCCACACAGGGCACATGGGTCAGTTGTCCCTGTCGGAGGGCGGAGAGGAGGTTGGTGCCATTGTCGCAAACCACCATTCCTGGCTTAAGCTGGCGTGGCGTCAACCACCTCTCGGCCTGGCCCTGCAGAGCAGACAGGACCTCTGCCCCAGTGTGGCTTCTGTCCCCCAAACACACCAGCGCAAGCACGGCATGGCATCTTTTTGCCTGCGTACTTGCGTAGCCCCGTGAACGGCTACGGAGCACCGCTGGTTCATAGGACAAACCACAGGAAGAGGCCATGGAGGAAGAAGTAGAGGAGGGGGTGGAGGAGAGAGGTGTGTCACAACCAGTAGTAGCATTTTGGAGGCGTGGCGGTGGAACAACCTCCAACACTACTGCACCTTGTCCTGCATCCTTCCCAGCTGCCAAAAGAGTGACCCAATGGGCCGTGAAAGAAAGGTAACGTCCCTGTCCATGCCTGCTGGACCATGAGTCAGCGGTAATATGCACCTTACCGCTGACCGCCCTGTCCAGCGAGGCCAAGACATTGCCTTCCACATGCCGGTAGAGAGCCGGAATAGCCTTCCGTGAGAAAAAGTGGCGTTTGGGAACCTGCCACTGAGGAACCGCACATTGCACAAACTCACGGAAGGGGGCCGAGTCTACCAACTGAAAAGGCAGCAGTTGAAGCGCTAGCAATTTAGCCAAGCTAGCATTCAACCGCTGGGCATGTGGATGGCTGGGAGTGAACTTCTTTTGACGGTCCAGCAGCTGGGGCAGGGAAATTTGCCTGCTAGAATCGGACGTCGGTGTACTGCTAGCAGAGTGGCCGCAAGTACTTGGCTGTGACACACCTAATTCTACACCTTCATTCCTCTCAGTGCATGTTTCAGAGAGGACTGAAGTTATAGTGGGGTTGGAGATCCCAGCTGATGCGGTGCAAGGAGAGGTCCGCTTTGTTCTTTGGTGTGGGTCTTTGAGGTAGGCTTGCCAACGAGCTGCATGGCAGGTCAACATATGTCTGGTCAGGCATGTGGTACCCAAGCGGCTGATGTTTTGGCCACGCGATATACGCTTGAAACATATGTTGCAAACAGCAGCTGTGCGATCTGATGCACTAGCCTCAAAAAAGGCCCACACCAAAGAACTTTTTGAATGACGGGCAGAGGCAGCGCCCTGCACAGGCGGAGCTCTGCGGTGTGATTCCGTTGGTGTACTGCCCTTACGCTGGCCACCAAAGGGCATCCTGCCTCGTTGGAGATGTGCCTCCTCCTCATCCTCCTCCTCCTCCTCTCTCCTATTAGGCACCCACGTGGAGTCAGTGACCTCATCATCCCCTCCCTCCTCATCACTGGAGCCAATCTGGCAGTATGCTGCAGCTGCTGGAACATGACTGCCAGATTGGTGTCCTTCTTGAGCATCCCCTCTGTCTGCTCTCACGCTACTGCCTTCCTGTAGCTGGGTTTCATCATCAGACCCTTCGAAACGCTGGGCATCCTCCTGGAGCATGTACCCAACACTGTGCTCAAACAGTTCGGGGGACTCCTCAGGAGGAGGACATGGTGGGTCTAGGGAAGGAGTGACTGATGATGAGTCTGACATTGATACCAGGGAAGAGGACGCTTTGGCAGCTGCTTTGCCAGTACCCTGAGCCTGGGTGAGAGAGGATGAGGAGGAGGAGGAGGGCTTGGTCATCCACTCTACCAAGTCTTCGGCATGATGTGGCTCAACATGTCCAGCTGCCGAAAAGAAGGACAAGCGTGTCCCATGGCCATGTGCTGATGACAATGCACCGCGTCCACAACCAGCACTGTTGCCCCCAGACACAGAGCCTGCTTGCCCTCTTTTATTGCCTCCTGACTGTCTGCCTCTCCTTGTTTGCCTTCCAGACATTCTAATAGATGGCCTGCAGGGAGATGGGAAAAAAGCAATAAGGGCTACCTTCAGGTGTCCTTCTCTGTCCCTTTACTTAAGGATTTCTAAATATGGTTGAGGATGATTGCTTTTGCACAGAATAGCACAACGACAATTTCCCTGACTGTCCAAAAAACAAGGATTTCAAAGATGGTTGATGAGGAATGCTTTAGCACACTATAGCACAAGGAGAATTCCCCTCACTTTCCTTCTTTGTCCCTAGAAACAAGGACTCGCACAGTGAAAGAAACTGACACTCTCCCTACCTAGAGTTTTCTGTCCCTAGAAAAAATGTTTTTTTAAAGCACACTATAGCACAAGGAGAATTCCCCTCACTTTCCTTTTGTCCCTAGAAACAAGGACTCGCACAGTGAAAGAAACTGACACTCTCCCTACCTAGAGTTTTCTGTCCCTAGAATTTTTTTTTTTTTAAAGCACACTATAGCACAAGGAGAATTCC
The DNA here is from genome assembly GCA_029206835.1 of Rana muscosa. Lineage (NCBI taxonomy): Eukaryota > Metazoa > Chordata > Amphibia > Anura > Ranidae > Rana > Rana muscosa. Next base: position 40,644,099 of record CM055124.1, on the reverse strand, counting down.
CCTCACTTTCCTTCTTTTTTCCTAGAAACAAGGACTCGCACAGTGAAAGAAACTGACACTCTCCCTACCTAGAGTTTTCTGTCCCTAGAAAAAATGTTTTTTTAAAGCACACTATAGCACAAGGAGAATTCCCCTCACTTTCCTTCTTTTTTCCTAGAAACAAGGACTCGCACAGTGAAAGAAACTGACACTCTCCCTACCTAGAGTTTTCTGTCCCTAGAAAAAATGTTTTTTTAAAGCACACTATAGCACAAGGAGAATTCCCCTCACTTTCCTTCTTTGTCCCTAGAAACAAGGACTCGCACAGTGAAAGAAACTGACACTCTCCCTACCTAGAGTTTTCTGTCCCTAGAAAAAATGTTTTTTTAAAGCACACTATAGCACAAGGAGAATTCCCCTCACTTTCCTTCTTTGTCCCTAGAAACAAGGACTCGCACAGTGAAAGAAACTGACACTCTCCCTACCTAGAGTTTTCTGTCCCTAGAAAAAATGTTTTTTTAAAGCACACTATAGCACAAGGAGAATTCCCCTCACTTTCCTTCTTTGTCCCTAGAAACAAGGACTCGCACAGTAAAACACACTGACACTCTCCCTACCTATCCTTCTCTTTCCCTAAACTAAAGGAATCCAGGTTAAGCAAGAAAGAAATAAATGTCACTGTCCCTGCCTATGCTTGTCTTTCCCTGCTCCGGAACACACTACACTAGGCCGCCGTGCTGGCGGCCTTTTATAGTGTGGGGCGTGTACTAAACACCCTCAGCAATAATTGGCCACAGGCATCCTGCCTGTGGCCAATCATTGCTCTCCTCGCTGCCGGCGCTGTGATTGGCCAAGCATGCGGGGTCACAGTGCATGCTTGGCCAATCACAGCGCCTGGATGACACTGCGATGGCGTAGTGCATTGTGGGCCGTTCGCGTCACTCGAATTTGGCGCGAACGGCCCAAATCGTTCGATCTTCGTCGAACGATCGAACAGCCGATGTTCGAGTCGAACGTATGTTCGACTCGAACACGAAGCTCATCCCTAGTCGTTATATTGACAATGTTTTATTGATCTGGAGTGGTGGTTCAGACCTTTTTTCCACTTTTGTTGCCTATTGTAATGATAATACACTGGGTTTATCGTTTACACATGAGATAGACCAGAAGGAATTAGTGTTCCTTAATCTGGTTCTCTCTCACGATAAACAAACTATCTGTCAGCGAAATCTCCCTTCCAGCAGCGCCATTTAGCACCCAATGCGCACACGTGGGGGAACGGCGCTTCGGCGCGTGCGCGGGACAGCGCTTCGGCGTTCATGGGTGCGCGCATCGGCGCGCGCGCATTCGCGTTGGCGCACCAATAGGAATCCAGGCGGGCCTATTTAAGGAAGCCTAGATGCACGGACAGGTTGCTGGTTTGTCAGCTTCCTGTGTATCAAGTTCCTGCAAAATACTATCTGATCTCCTGTTGTGACCCGGACTGGCTTGGCTTCTCTTGTACTTCTCCTGGATTTGACCCCCTGGCTTGCGCAACGGACTTCTGCCTTTCTCCTGTGTTTGACCCTCGGCCTGTGTTCCAGATCTGCTGCCTGTCTCCATCCCTGACCTCCTGCCTGCACCTTGGACCTTCTCGCTCCTCCTGCCCTGATCCGCTGCTAGCTCTGACCTGGACTTTGTATACCTGCTGCTAGCCCTGATCTGGACTTTGCTTACTCCTGCTAGCTCTGATCTGGACTGTGCTTATCTGCTGCTTGCTCCTGCCTGTACCTGTGCACCTGCTGTGTTCTACCCTCAGCCAATCCAGCATTACCATACCTTCCAGCAAGATTCCTTCACCTGCTGGTAGCCAGTGCCTCTTCGTGCCATCCGCTCCCTGTCTCACCTCCAGGGGACGGAGTGCACCAAGTCGCAAGAGTGAACCGCTCTCAGCATCTCGGCCTTGGTAAGTACGCACCTGATAGTACAAACCAGCGAGATGTCTGAGGCCGACAGAGCGCGTTCCCCGTTTGACACCCTCTGCCAGCAGGACACCCCGCTTTAACCAATGCAGTTCAAAAATTGCAAGAAGGCTATACTCAAATGGATGGTCGCCTTCAGCACCTCTCTGGCCTGCTAGGACCAACACCTCCAGCTGCCACCTCGGCCAGTGTTGCCACCACCTCCCAAGCCTCGGCTAGCCCTACCGTGGTAATGGCTACCCCGGAGCCCAGGGTCCCTGTACCCGAACGTTTCTCGGGCATCCGCAAGAAGTATAGGGCCTTCAAGAATGCCTGCTCCCTTTACTTCGCTCTCCAACCTAGGACTTTCTCCTCAGAAGCGGTAAAAGTGGGGTTCATCATCTCCCTTTTAACCGATGAACCGCAAGCCTGGGCCCATAGTTTAATGGAGCAAAGAAGTCCTGTACTAGACTTTGTGGATACATTTTTTGAGAGTATGGCGCAACTGTACGACGATCCCCAACGTTCGGCTACAGCAGAGTCTGCTCTCCACAGTCTGTCCCAAGGGAGGAGACCGGTGGAGGATTACACGGCGGAGTTCAGGAAATGGTCTGCCGATACCGGCTGGAATGAGGCAGCCCTCAGATACCAATACCGCCAAGGACTGTCTGAAGCCCTCAAGGACGAGCTGGCCAGGATGGAAACCCCCACCTCTTTGAAGAACCTGATTCAGTCTGCCACCCAGCTTGACAGGCGCCTACGAGAGCGGCACTCAAAACGTTTTCAACTTACTCGTCCCAGTTGGACACCAGCCAGATCTGTTCCTCACTATCCGTCTACTCCTGCTCCTGCAGTGTCATCTCTCCCAGAACCTGAACCCATGCAGCTCGGGTTGGTTCGGCCTCCCCTTACTTCCGAAGAAAAACAGCGCAGGCGTCAAGCCATTTGTGTCTCTACTGTGGGGGAACGGCCACTTTCTGCGTAGCTGCCCAGTGAGACCCAGTAAGTCTTCTCCTAAAGACACTTTGAATTACCAAGTTTCTGGCATCCCACAGGCTTACGTTGTTCTTTTTGTCTCCCTACAGCTGCCGGAAGGGGCAACCCGGCTCCCGGCAATTATTGGCTCCGGAGCCTGCAGCTGTTTTCTGGACTCCACACTCGCCTCAAGACTCCATTTTCCTCTGCAACCCAAGGACCACTGCCTTCAGATACACCTGGCAGATGGGTCCCTGCCCCGTTCAGGACTATTACGCAAGAGACCAAACCCATCCTTGCCATCACTGACTCAGGCCACCAAGAGTTCCTCCGGTTAGACCTTATTCCCTCTCCAATGTTCCCCATCATCTTGGGACTACCCTGGTTGCAGGCTCATGAGCCCCTTATAAGTTGGGCTAAGAAGGAGGTCAGCTTCACATCACCTTACTGTTCCCAGCACTGCCTCACCTCAGCCTCTACCACTTGCGCTACTTTAACCACCAAACCGGACAGCCTGCAACATGTCCCCCCCGTATACCTGGAGTTCCGGGATGTCTTTGATAAACAACAGGCCGACCATTTACCACCTCATCCGCCATATGGTTGTCCCATTGATCTCCTTCCTAGTTCAGAAATCCCGTTTAGTCGAATCTTCCCTCTGTCCGAGACCGAGTTGAAGGCCCTTAAGGCCTATATTGACAAAAACTTGGAGAAGAAATTAATTCGTCCTTCTTCCTCCCCAGCCGATGCAGGGATCTTCTTTGTTGAAAAAAAAGACGGTTCCCTGAGGCCCTGCATCGACTACAGGGAGCTGAACAAAATAACTATCAAAAACAGATACCCGCTGCCCCTTATCCCGGAGTTGTTCCAACGTTTTCGGTCTGCTCGGATCTTTTCTAAACTGGATCTTCGGGGGGCCTATAATCTCGTCCGGATCAGGGCTGGAGACGAGTGGAAGACCGCTTTCAGATCCCGGTTCGGGCATTATGAATATTTAGTCATGCCATTCGGGCTCTGCAATGCTCCAGCCACCCTCCAACATCTGGTCAACGATATTTTCCGAAAACACCTCGACGACTTTCTGGTGGAATACCTGGACGATATTCTTATTTTCTCCGCTTCCATTGAACTACATCGGACACATGTCGCAAAAGTCCTCACCATCCTTAGAGAAAACAAGCTTTATCTTAAGGCTGAGAAATGCGACTTTGAAAAAAACACTGTGCAATTTCTCGGGTTCATCATTTCCATCGATGGGGTCGCAATGGACCCACAGAAGGTCAAGGCAATCCAGGAATGGCCAGCTCCAACTGACAAAAAGGGGGTGCAACGGTTCGTAGGATTTGCCAACTTCTATAGGAGGTTTATCGTGGGGTTTCCTCTATCGTGGCCCCAATCACCCAACTATCCCGCCAGGGCAACCGTTTCTATTGGTCGCCGGAAGCCCAGGAAGCCTTCACTCTTTTGAAGGATGCTTTCACCTCAGCACCAGTGTTGCAGCACCCGGACCCTCTTCTGCCATTCACCCTGGAGGTGGACGCTTCCGAGACAGCCACAGGGGCCGTTCTCTCCCAAAGGCAGGGCCTCAAGGCCCTTCTACACCCGGTAGCCTTTGCCTCCCGGAAATTAACTCCTCCAGATTGAAATTACGACGTGGGAGACAGAGAATTACTGGCCATAAAATTCGCCCTGGAAGAATGGAGGTACCTTCTGGAAGGGGCAGTCCACCCTATCATGATATTCACGGATCATAAAAACCTAGAATATTTAAGAACAGCTAAACGACTACAACCCAGGCAGGCTCGTTGGGCTCTCTTCTTTACCCGGTTCAACTTCCATATCTCCTACAGGCCCGGCTCCAAGAACGGGAAAGCAGATGCGCTCTCCAGGATGTTCCCCGAAACCTCCCAAACGGTACAACCAAGTTCCATCCTGTCCGCACAGAACTTCTTACTGGTCCCTCAGGCTGACCTACTAACCACTATTGAAGCCGCTTCCAGGCACTGCTCCGACCAAGTAATTTCATCTCTGGAGAAGCGTGATGATCTGTTCTGGTCCCGGGACAAAGTCTTCGTCCCTCCGGAAGCAGGGCCACTGGTCTTGAGGACTTTCTATGATCATAAGTTAGCCGGCCACTTTGGAGCACGTAAAACGACAGAACTGGTCTCCCGCTCCTTCTGGTTGCCAGGATGGAGGCAGGATTGCAAGTCTTACGTCGCCTCCTGCACCCAGTGCCAACGCAGTAAGGGACCAAACACCAAAAGCTGGGGACTCCTCAAACCCTTACCTGTCCCTGAACGTCCATGGGCAGATGTGTCCATGGATTTCATTGTTGACTTACCTCCCTCTGGAGGATTTACCACGATTCTGGTCGTTATCGACCGTCTTTCCAAAATGGCGCACTTTTTGCCGATGATCGGGACGTCCTCTGCCGCAGATACCGCCAAGATCTTTTTTAGGGAGATAATCAGGCTCCATGGGGTACCGAAAAGCATCACCTCTGACAGGGGCGTCCAGCTCACGTCCAAGTCCTTGGAAGTCAAAATCTGCCTCTCATCAGCATATCACCCTCAAAGCAACGGCCAGACAGAGAGAACCAACCAAATCTTGGAACAGTACCTCTGCTGCTTCTGCCCTGCTTCCCAGGACAACTGGTCGTCCCTACTAACTTATGCTGAATTTGCATACAACAACTCAATTCATTCCGCTACCAGTCAGACTCCCTTCTGGGCCAACTTTGGCTTCCACCCTTCCTTTCTCCCCGAAGACATCCCTGAAAGTTCTGTCCCCGCAGTCCAGGATCAGATAGCCTCTGTTCAGTTGAATTTCCAGAGGCTCCGAGCATTGATGCAGAACGCCCAGGAGTCCTACAAGAAGTATTACGACAGAGGAAGGAAGGAAAATCCAGCTTTCAAAGTTGGGGAAGAAGTTTGGCTCTCCACCACCAATCTTAAACTGCCCATTCCCTCACGGAAATTAGGGCCAAGGTTCATCGGCCCTTTTAAAATCAAACGGGCAATCAACCCTGTGGCCTTTGAATTGGCCTTGCCTGATTCCTACAGAATTCACCCTGTGTTCCATACATCCCTGTTGAAGCCTGTTATCCCCAGCTCCTTCCCTGGGAGAGACGAGCCACCTCCCTCACCAGTCGATGTAGATGGAGAAGAGGAATACGAGGTGGAGTCTATTATGGGCTGCAGGAAAAGAGGCAGACAGCTGCAGTACTTGGTAAAGTGGAAGGGGTACCCCCTGGAAGACAATTCTTGGGAGCCTTCTAGGAACTTGCATGCTCCCCGCTTAATTCGAGCCTTTCACCAAGAGCATCCTGAATTGATGGCCAGTTTGGGCGTTCGGAGTCCGCCCCTTCCAGCAGCGCCAGTCAGCACCCAATGCGCGTGTGCGGGGGAACGGCGCTTTGGCGCGTGCGCGGGACGGCACTTCGGCGTTCACGGGTGCGCGCACCGGCACGTTGACGCACCAATAGGAATCCAGGCGGGCCTATTTAAGGAAGCCTAGATGCACGGACAGGTTGCTGGTTTGTCAGCTTCCTGTGTATCAAGTTCCTGCAAAATACTATCTGATCTCCTGTTGTGACCCGGACTGGCTTGGCTTCTCTTGTACTTCTTCTGGATTTGACCCCCTGGCTTGCGCAACGGACTTCTGCCTTTCTCCTGTGTTTGACCCTCGGCCTGTGTTCCAGATCTGCTGCCTGTCTCCATCCCTGACCTCCTGCCTGCACCTTGGACCTTCTCGCTCCTCCTGCCCTGATCCGCTACTTGCTCTGACCTGGACTTTGTATACCTGCTGCTAGCCCTGATCTGGACTTTGCTTACTCCTGCTAGCTCTGATCTGGACTGTGCTTATCTGCTGCTAGCTCCTGCCTGGACCTGTGCACCTGCTGTGTTCTACCCTCAGCCAATCCAGCACTACCAGACCTTCCAGCAAGATTATTTCACCTGCTGGTAGCCAGTGCCTCTTCGTGCCATCCGCTCCCTGTCTCACCTCCAGGGGGCGGAGTGCACCAAGTCGCAAGGGTGACCCGCTCTCAGCATCTCGGCCTCGGTAAGTACGCACCTGATACTATCATTACTAATAATCATAATAAGCCTACATCTGGCAATTTTTACCTCCATAACAGCTGACATCACCCCACGTGGAAGCAGAATATCCCTAATGGCCAATTCCACAGATTGCGAAGGAATTGTACAAAAACAGAGGATTATATGGCACAGGGCCAGTATATGCAAAAGAAGTTTGAGGAAAAAGGATATCCAAGCGATTTAGTGACGAATGCTTTCCTTTCAAATAAGATACAACCATCAAAAAATAAAGATAGAAATGATAACCCTTTAGAAATGGTGAACATGACTAGATTCGTGTCAACATTCAACACTAAATACAGAGCCATTTCCAAAATAATATATAAACACTATGACATCATAAAACTTGACCATATTCTGGCCCCAGTACTTCCTTCCAAGCCACAAGTATCTTTTAGATGCTCGCGTACGGTAAAAAACATCATTGCCCCCAGCAAGCTAATAAAACTCAACAGTGGACCCCTGTTTGACATCAGAACCTATTTTGACAATAGGACTGGGGTCTTCCAATGTCGGAAGAGAGGGTATCTCACTTGTCAATCAATTCCCCATGGCTGCTCAGAAATAGTTACTAATAGAGGCAAGTCCTTCCAGATTAAACAATTTATTACTTGTTCCACTGAGTTTGTTATTTATGTCCTGCGATGCTCATGTGGTCTTTTATACGCGGGTTGCACGATACGCACCCTGCGGACTAGAGTGGGTGAGCATCGCAGACTGACCAAAAAGGATTGTGTCAAACACAGTGTTCCGTGTTATTTCCGCCAGGCGCACAATAAAGATTTCGAGCACATAGAAGTACTTGCAATTGAGGCCATTCCTAGGGGTACCCTAACGAATAATGAAAGGTTCTCCCTTCTTTGTTGAAGGGAGACCTTTTGGATCTATCTATTGGGTTCTCTTTCGCCTGAGGGCCTCAATGAAGAAATTGATGTCCTCAGTGTGATTCAACAGCATATTTTTCTGATTTCACCAATATCCATAGGTGGCTGCATGCACTAACATACACACATATATATGTATTATTAAGTCAGATGTAGGGGGCTACAAAGGTCCACATGGATTTCTTTCCATGTGGATTTTTTGCCAATAGTACATAGTTGCCCATTAAGCTATTAAACTATTAGGGCTAGATTTTCCTGTCCATCTAATTGTTTTATCTTTTAATTTTTGTTTTATCTAATAATTTTTGATAAATAGAAATTTTTTAACAAATATCATATATTCTTTTTAATATATGTTTTTTAATGTTCTTATTTAAATATGTGAATTAAAATGGGAGGTTATTTTGAGTAACTCCAGTGGTTATAGTAATTTACAACATATCAACTAACCTTCTGCATTACTCATATACACATATCCATTTTAATATCTCAGATTGCTGGCTTTGTCGCATTTAAATTTGCTTCTTTGTGTATTATATATGTATTTATCATTGTTATAGGTTATACAAGGGGTTAACATCACAAGAGCTGATAGTTCTTCCCCACCCACACCTACATGCTTATATAATCGCCCGTTGCTGCCAGCTCCCGTGACTTTGACAAAGGGCAGGCGCGTTAAACATGCAAGTGACAGTCGCCAAGGCAACATCGAGCTTGCGATCCGCCCAGCATCCGGGTACTCCTCGTTTCCAGCCCCGACCCTTGCTTCCGGATTTCCTGATTCAGTGCACGTCACCCAGAACGCCATCCAGGCCTCAGCCCGCCTGATCAGCCCGCTTGACCGTCAACATCCAGTGGCGCGTACTACAATACACCTCCTGTAGCATAGTGAGTCGGATACCCGTAACAAAGCCATTAGTTGCACCATAGAGAGCCGTGTCTCTCCACCTTGATCTCCTTTCTGCATATTGAGCCATCGGGCTATCCATTCAGGATCTGGACTTGGAGCACACTTGCTGATGTTAACCTCTTGTCATCTGGAGTTATGGTGGTATTGTACTGTATACTCTAAGTTTCGGAGTACTTCCACCATGATAATGAGCTTTCCTTTATTATGTTAAATTTTAATCATCTCATTTTTATCTGACAGTTGTTTTTTCATTTAAGCGTGCATTCAATAAATTATCTTGATTGAGCACATTATTTGCAAAAGTTATTTTTTCACTGGTCCCAACGATCGCTGCATTTGTTGTCTACCCGCTTGCGGTTACCTTTCAGAAAGCCACCGCTTCATTCATCTTACGAACATCAGCGGATCTACCGGATCTGTTCACCTTCCTGGAAGTGAACCCCATTCAGGTGCCGAACTAGCTACAATTTCTCCCCCGACAAATAGGTCACACTGGCACTACCGGTCCCCGGGGACCCTCTCAAGCACGGCAGCAGAGGTCACAACGGAGATGCCGAGCTCCCTCTGGGGAGCAAATCCTAATTGGCAGGTACCTCACATCTTCTGCTTGTCGTGCAGTGAATGGCGGCTAGATTACTGACGGACGTTCTTAGCAATCCCTGTCAGGTGACTACAGCTGCTATGCTGTGCTCTTTTTTGCACTTAACAGATTGACAGGCTGGTTTGATGGCGGAAGATCTTAGTGGTCCCCGCTATTAGAAAGCGGCTGGACAGATGTGTTCTTTCATGCGTCTACCTCCTGGAGGGGTTCACTTAGGGCCACTGCCTGCATTTGTCTCATGCCACAGGCGAGCGAAACAAAGGCCCAATTAAATTTCTGCAGGGCCATAACGCCCAAAGGTGCTACGGGGTCTTTGTGCTTCAATGTTTTAATGCTTTCTGGTTGCCATTTAGCAGTTAGAGTTTCACAGCATGCTTCCTAGCCAAGGTCTTTGAGCCTTATTGTTTATGTGCTAAGTTCCTCACAGTTATATGTCTGCCTGAGATGCCTTATCTGGCCTTTCGTGTAATTACTTAGTGCCTAAATGATCTCAGTGCTATGCTTACTGTTAAGGTAAAATTACATTAGGCAGTTTATGTTCAGTTTATATACCAATGACATTGCCCCTTACTGTTTACATGCCCCTACAATACATGTGTCCTTGTTAGCGTGATCACTAACGACTGCTTTTCATCCTTTTGTACAATAACCATTGCTGACTATATTGCCTTGCCTAACTGTCCTTACTTAGCTACTCTTGTACCCATGCATCCAGCAGGGGTTAATCCCCTCATGATAAGGGATACAGCTTCCTGTGCTGTGGCAGGATCTGAGGGGTGTGAAGACCCTCCCCCCATCGTCTACCTTCTCATGCCCCCCCCACTACCTTCCCCCTCTCTCCCTGGCCCTCCCCTTTCCCCCTCCCCCTCCCATGATATTGGCACGATACTCCCAGAACCTTGACTATACGAGCGGAGGGTGGGATGAGCTTTGTGCCCCCCCTCCCGAGGGGAGCTTGTGGCTGTGAAATCTGCTGCCCTGTGAGAAACACTGCTTTTCATTTTGTATGAATCATCTGCTGTACATTTTTTGTGATATACTGTATGTTGATCACCCACATGCTGCTGCATATTTTTATACATGTTAAATTCTATGTTATTGGTTATCGGTCTTACTGTTTTTTATTGCTCGACAAGGCCGGGATGGGTAGGAGAGGCCGGAGTTCTACTCCCGGTTGTGTCTATTTAAACCCCCACATAGGCCATCGCTCAACTCCCAGCTTTATACTGGTGAGCGTATTAGCAATACTTTGCTACCTATTTAGTACCTTCTCTCTTGTTACTTTGCTCTGTTCTTATTTTTTAGCCTTTATCCTCTCTCCCCCGGTTTTTGTTTCTACCATCTCTACCCCCCCCCCCCCCTCTTCAATTATGGCAGTTATTAATGTGATCTCGCTTAACACTAAAGGTCTTAATGTAATGGAAAAGAGACGAATGCTATTACAGGACTTACATCGTCTCAAGTAGGTTATAGCCTTTATACAGGAAACCCATTTCAGGGACGAAAAATTGCCCGTGCTCAAGAATAGAGCCTTCCCGATAATCTATCACTTGACCAACCTGACAGCGAAAAGGCAGGGGGCATCTATACTTCCTCTCCATTAAAGTGCCGTGGACATGCTTAGACACCGTTCTGGAACCTATAGGTCGTTTTTTGTTTTTAAAAGTGACGATTGGCGGTGTCAAGGGGACATTGGCAAATCTGTATGTCCCTAATAATCACCAGGATGCCTTCGTCAGTAAGACGATTGAACGTCTAGTGGCTTTCTCTGAGGGACAACTGATTTTAGGAGGTGACTTCAACGTCCCCTGATCCCCTCTGAGGACACCTCATCGGGTCTCTCCTGCTCCTGCAAACGCATCACTCTAGCCCTACACAAGGCCCAACTAGTAGACTTTAGTTTTTATTCTCCACCTCACAAGGTGTACTCACGCATCGACTACTTCTTGGTACCTCATACGCAGCTACACGCAGTGTGAACCTCCACCATAGGCTCTATTATGTGGTCGGACTATGCTCCGGTATCCATGTCCTATGCCCTTACTGATAACTTCACATCAAAGACCAAATGCTGGAGGCTAAATGAAAGTCTCCTGCAAGACAAAGAGGTGCTCACGGATGTAACTAGGGAACTATTTTTTTTATGTCCGCACATACGATACGACAGACTGCGATCCTGGTATTGTTTGGGAGGCACACAAGGCTGCAATTTGCGGTGTGCTTATTAAACATGGCTCCAGGATCAAAGAAGAACATACCAAACAGTTAAATTCACTAACAGACTCCATCATCTTCCTTGGAGACGGAACTTCTTACCCGATGCTCTCAAATTAATGATTTGTTACAATTTAAAGCCAAGCGGCACTACAGATTTGTAGGAAAATATCGTACGAATCTGGCAAAAAAATGTGGCAAGATGCTTGCTAGATCCCTTAGGGAACAGAGACTGGTGACTTATATACCGCATCTACTGGCACCTGATGGCACTAAGGTCAATATGCCACACGATATAGCCTAGGAATTTCATGAATTTCAGAAATTCTATGTTTCCCTGTATAATCTGGCCAATACACCCCCATCACAGGAACCCTTATGCCCCAACTACCGACTTCTATGCAGGAAGTCATGGAATCTCCTATTACGATAGAGGACATTCAAGAAACCATAGGGGCAACTAAATCTGGGAAAGCACCATGCCCCGATGGTTTCACCATCCATTACTACAACGCTCTTTTTCCCTCCCTTGGCACATTTATGGTTAAAATGTTTAACACGGTTGGCTCCACTTCATCCTTTACGGTAGATACCCTGCAAGCCCACATATCTGTGATTCCAAAATAAGAAAAAGACAAGACTTTGTGTGGGAATTATAGGCCGATTTCTTTGTTGAATATCGACCTCAAACTATTCCCTAAGATCTTAGCGACTAGAATCCAACAACTCCTGCCACAAGTGATTCATTTAGACCAAGTAGGGTTCGTACCTACCCAAAAGGCGAGGGATAATACCACCAAGGTCCTCAACCTACTAAAAATAGTCAACAAATCCCGAGCTAGATGTGTTTTTATGGGCACGGACGTGGAGAAGGTCTTTGACAGGGTGAACTGGGACTTCATGCTCTCGGTCCTACGGCACGTAGGATTCGGCACAAACATGCTTCAGTGTATCTCATCAGTCTATCTACCACAGCCTGGGTACGGGCCAATGGAGTCCTGTCAGAACCTTTCAAAATTACTAATGGGACACGACAGGGCTGTCCACTGTCACCTCACCTCTTCGCCCTGTCATTGGAACCCTATCTGTGCACCGTATGTATGAACCCAGATGTCACTGGCATAAAGGTCGGGGGAACCCAACATAAGGTTTCAGCCTACGCCGATGACATGTTGTTTTCCCTCACAGACCCAGTAATTTCACTCCCGAACCTTTTTAAGGAATTTGAGAAATATGGAGCTCTCTCCAACCTCAAAATTAACTTTCTTAAATCTGAAGAAATGTGACTGAATCTTCCACAGCCACTTCTTTCACAACTTAAGATGAACTTTAAACTAAAATGGAAGAACTCTGCACTGACATACTTGGGCACAATTATCCCCTCCCACATATCCAAGATATTTGAATTAAACTTCCCCCCACTATTATTATCAAGAGTTCGTACTCTTCTAGACAAATGGCATACGGGTCTTTACTTGGTTTGGCCGTTGCAATATTCTCAAAATGAATATCCTCCCTAAATGTCTGTATCTTCTGCAGGCTCTACCGATTTATATTCTATCCAAATACTTTAAACAGACCCATAAAGTATTATTTGAATTTATATGGACCCATAAACACCCCCGCTTAAAGAGGAGTCAGCTCACACTGCCCAAGCAATATGGGGGATTAGCGGTACCAGATGTCTGTAAGTACTATCAGGCAGTCCATCTTAGTAGACTTATTGATTGGAATAGACATCGAGTCCTTAAGTTGTGGGTTCAGTTGGAACAAGATGAGAGTGCAATACCTCTTTGAAGAGCGCCCTGGAGATTTGACTCACTACCCAAGGAAATAAGAACCCATACACTCCTGGGCCAGACCATAAAACTCTGCTCCCTCCTGTTTACACAAGCATCTCTCTCTTCCCCGACATCGCCGTTATTTCCGATATTGGGGAATCCATGCTTTTACCAGGGTTACCAAGATCCGACCTTCAAAACTCTACTGAACTCTGGTTGCTTTCAGGCCTCCCACTTTCTAAATAATGGGTCGTGGCCTTCGATCCCTGACCTCATAAACCCTTCGGGTTCTCTCCGCCTGCAGTTTTGGAGAGCTCTTCAACTTGCTAATTTTTTCAGATCCCTCCCACCTCCAAGCAACTTCTGTTAACCTCTTACAACACAAGAGGAATACTGCTTGGCAGAGAGGGCAATGCCACATACCGTCTTGGCTACTTACAATCTACTGATCACTCCCCAAGAACCTCACCTCCTGCGGTGCCTTAGTGACTGGGAACGAGACCTGACCCGCACCTTTAGCCCACGACAGAAGCACCATATCCTTCGATTTACATACCAATCATCCATATGCATGAAAGTGCTAGAAACTAACTTTAAAATATTAACTAGATGGTACAAGACCCCGGGGAGGCTATAAAAAATCTTCTCAGAGACATCAGATTGTTGCTGGTTATGCCAGGAGGAACGGGGCACACTACATATTTTTTGGTCCTGCCCCAAAATGGAACAGTTTTAGAGTGAACTAAGGCGCATAGCCCAAAAGTTTACGGAACCTCCGATCCCAGACGACCCAGCTTTTTTCCTCCGCCACGCCTCCAATACCTCGGGAAAGTCATACAAGAAATCGATCAATTGCCATCTCCTTGATGCTGCCAAAGCATGCATTCGTCTTAAATGAAAATCCCAACAACCTTTGATCATCGGAATGTGGCTCAGGAAAGTAGAGGAAATTAACAAACTGGAAGACCATGTCCTATCTGCAAGCCATCAACAAGAACGCTATTGCAAAACTTGATCGCTATGGAAAACATTCATCTTCTCTGATGAAGGTCGCACCCTTTTTGGATGTGACACAGTAGACTAAATTTGCCCTGGTATAATCCTAGATACTTGCGGGGCCCCGGAGGTACCGACCATACCCTTCAAATATTGTTTATGTGATTCGAGATTTCCCATTTCCCATCTCTCCAAATTGTGACTCGTTAGTGTTACAAGTCTCAGGTATAAATGGGGAGCAGGTGTGTTAAATTTGGTGATCTGATGTTAGCGCTCTCACTCTCTCATACTGGTCAATGGAAGTTCAACATAGACCCTGAAACTGAGCTGCAGCATGGTGGCCAAGACCATACAGCAGTTTAACAGGATAGGTTCCACCCAGAACAGACCTCGCCATGGTTGACTAAAGAAGTTGAGTGCACGTGCTCAGCGTCATATCCAGAGGTTGTCTTTGGGAAATAGACATATGAGTGCTGCCAGCATTGCTGCAGAGGTTGAAGGGGTGGGGGGTCAGCCTGTCGGTGCTGAAACCATATGCCGCACACTGCATAAAATTGGTCTGCATGGCTGTCATCCCAAAAGGATGAGACCAAGATAAACAGTGCTGGAAAATAATGGTGGCCACTAGGGGTGCAACGGATCAAAACACTCACAGATCGGATCGATCCTCGGATCAGAGTCACGGATCGGATCATTTTCGGATCAACAAAAAAAAAATAAAAAATCTTGTTACACCCACCGGAGTTTTAGATTTCATTTATTTTCAACACAAAACGGAGCTTATATGCTTAAATACAGTATTTGTAAATCCGACGGACTCTTTACATGTTAAATTTTAAAAGCAACAGCAAACCTGCTGACTTTACATGATTGCTAATGTGACAGAACACCTCTGATTTTTACATTTAGCTAAATGTTAAATGTGAAAATCAGGAGGTGTTCCGTCACATTAGCAAGCATGTAAGGTTTGCTGCTGCTTTTAAATTTAACATGTAAACAGTCCAATGGATTTCCAAATAATGAATTTAAGCTTATAAGCTCCGTTTTGTGTTGAAATGAACTGAAATCGAAAACTCCGTTGGATGTAACAAGATGTCCGCTTAGCCCCTTCTCTATCATTACTGTGCAGGAGTGTGGGGTGGAACAAGATGGCGGCGAAACGTCACTACAGCGGCCGCCGCCGGGTGTACCAAGATGGCCGCCGCTCCGGAGCTAGGCCGAAGCCGCGGTCTTTCCTACGGCCGAGGCTCCGGAGCACTCCGCGGATCGCGTGGTGATCCGACCTGAACTGGGTGACCCGTTCGGATCACGGATCACCACCGATCCGTTGCACCACTAGTGGCCACACAAAATATTGACACTTTGGGCCCAATTTGGACATTTTCACTTAGGGGTGTACTCACTTTTGTCTCCAGCGGTTTAGACATTAATGGCTGTATTTTTTGAGGAGACAGCATATTTACAATGCTACAATGTAAATTATTGAGTGTACAGCTTATATAACAAAGTGTCATTTCTTCAGTGTTGTCACATGAAAAAATATTATAAAATATTTACAAAAATGTGAGGGGTGTACTCACTTTTGTGAGATACTGTATATGGTAATCAGCACAACATGAACATGAAAACACAAGAACCAGTAAAAAAAACAGAGCAATTCCATAATATAAACAATCAATAGGGAAAATAGAGAGCACTGCCGCTTACCCATAAATCAGCCTGCAGGGCCCAGGTCGGAACACCGCTCCATATTCCCCTACGGCGGATATGGGGGACTTCAGAAATGGATAAAAAAAGATTCTGTAGCAAAAAATATGTATATGTATAGATATAAATTGAAGAGGAATAAGATAGAGAAAAAGACGGAGGGGGGAGAGGGGAAGAAAGTAAAGGGGGGAGGGGACAACGAAAGGAAAGGATAAGAAGGAAGAAAAGAGGGGGGTGAAAGGGAAGGTAGAGGGGGAGGGTGGACAGGAATGATGGGGGAAGGAAAGAGAAAGGGAGGGGGAAAGGAGGAACATAAACAATTTTTGGACAGAATGTTCAATTTATTAAAATGTAAATCACATCTCCATTGGCACATTGAATACTTTATTTAGGTTTTCTCCTTGATATATTGTTTAGATTGGTTGAATTCAAAGTATAAACATCTCGTGGACGCTCCAGCCTTTTCTGCTAAATGGAAGGAATTGAAGGAACATCTTGAGATGTTGAACAAAGACATCATTGCTAAGAAACAGAGCATGTTTGTTAAAGATAAACTCGCATTTTCAGAGGTTTATGCATACAAATGGTCAGGGAGGAACTTTGGCAAGAGGGGACCCCCACGAGAGGGTCCGCCTCAGGGTCGGGATCTAACTCTTCACGGTTTGGTGGTGGTATTTCAGTGGCAGAATCCGAAAAGGGTAATAAATCCAAAGAAACACATAAGCAGACACATGCACAAGTGAAGCAACTCCCCTCAGGGAATCAGGCCTCAGGTGGTGATACTCTTTCGTCTTCCACATTGCACAATGCAATTCCCAAATTGTTGGGATCTTCTATACTAGCTTCCAAAACACAACAGGTCAACACAGATTTTTTTAGACCTTCTGACACTCGACACAAAAAAAAACCAGAGCAATCTAGACACCTTTGTTCTCAAACAACCCCCTTCCCTTCCGAGCACCCCCACAATTCCACACAGTTGAACATCATAAATCTTACATCTACTAAATTATCCCCAGATGAGACAGCAGTTTTACAATTGGGTTTAGGGTTTTGTGCACTAGACCCAAGCAATGCGAGCAGTGGCGGCCCGTCCATAGGGGGCGCCCGGGCGCCGCCCCCCCCTCCTGTGGTCACCAAAAAAAAAAAAAACGGGCCCTTTAAGAGTTTTTTGTTAATGTCTTTTTTTTACACATGGCGGCGCGACCATAGTGGGCGCAGAAGCGCCGCTACCGCTCGCTTCTGCGCCCGGCCGTCACTCACCACAACAATACATAGGTTTATGCATTGCATGAACCTATGTACTGCTGCCGCCCACTATTCAGATGGCCGGCCCCTTGAGCGCCGGCCATCTGAGTCACAGCGTCTGATTGGCCTTTAGAAGTGCCTATCAGAGCCAGCAGGCTCTGATAGGCTTCCCGACTACAGCCTGAGGGCTGTAATCGGCTTCTAAATACCTAATGAGAGGACGCACAGGGGTGCGTTCCCTGGCCAATCAGGTTCACCGGGTCTGGTTACCGGTAACCTGATTGGCTGAAGTGACATTGAGGGCGGGAGAAGACATCGAGGACGGAAGAAGGACGGCGCTGACTCGAGGAAGGTAAGTGCAGGGCTGGGGGGGATAAGCTTGCTGTATTATGAGGACAAACTGGCTGCATATGGGGGACAAACTGGCTGTATATTGGGGGAGAAACTGGCTGCATTATGGGGGATTAACTGGCTGCATTATGGGGGATTAACTGGCTGTATTATGGGGGAGAAACTGGCTGCATTATGGGGGAGAAACTGGCTGCATTATGGGGGAGAAACTGGCTGCATTATGGGGGAGAAACTGGCTGTATATTGGGGGAGAAACTGGCTGCATTATGGGGGAGAAACTGGCTGTATATTGGGGGAGAAACTGGCTGTATATTGGGGGAGAAACTGGCTGCATATGGGGGAGAAACTGGCTGCATATGCAGGAGAAACTGGCTGCATTATGGGGGAGAGACTAGCTGCATATGGGGGAGAGACTGGCTCCATTATGGGGGAGAAACTGGCTGCATTATGGGGGACAAACTGGCTGTATATTGGGGGAGAAACTGTCTGCATTATGGGGGAGAAACTGGCTGCATTATGGGGGAGAAACTGGCTGCATATGGGGGAGAAACTGGCTGCATATGGGGGAGAAACTGGCTGCATATAGGGGAGAAACTGGCTGCATTATGGGGGAGAAACTGGCTGTATATTGGGGGAGAAACTGGCTGCATTATGGGGAAGAAACTGGCTGCATTATAGGGGAGAAACTGGCTGCATATGGGGGAGAAACTGGCTGCATATGGGGGAGAAACTGGCTGCATATGGGGAAGAAACTGGCTGCATTTGGGGGAGAAACTGGCTGCATATAGGGGACAAACTGGCTGCATATAGGGGAGAAACTGGCTGCATTATGGAGGAGAAACTGGCTATATATTGGGGGAGAAACTGGCTGCATATGGGGGAGAAACTGGCTGCATATGGGGGAGAAACTGGCTGCATTTGGGGGAGAAACTGGCTGCATTTAGGGGACAAACTGGCTGCATATAGGGGAGAAACTGGCTGCATTTGGGGGAGAAACTGGCTGCATATAGGGGACAAACTGGCTGTATTATGAGGACAAACTGGCTGCATTATGGGGGATTAACTGGCTGCATTATGGGGGATTAACTGGCTGCATTATGGGGGAGAAACTGGCTGCATTATGGGGGAGAAACTGGCTGCATTATGGGGGAGAAACTGGCTGTATTATGGGGGAGAAACTGGCTGCATTATGGGGGAGAAACTGGCTGCATTATGGGGGAGAAACTGGCTGCATTATGAGGGAGAAACTGGCTGCATATGGGGGGGAAACTGGCTGCATTTGGGGACAAACTAGTGGCGTTTGGGCACAGTGGCTGTGTTTAATGGGCACAGTGGCGGAAATTGATGATTTTTTTTTTTTCAGTTTGTTTGCGCCCCCCCCAAAAAATTTGAGCACCAGCTGCCACTGAATGCGAGACAAATTTATTTGCATGAAATTTAACATTTAAGTTTATTTTTGACAAACACCGACAAAAGATTAATCTAGAGTGAGAATTAATGTAACGTACTAAACATTTTACAATGGTAGATTTTCGCACTCTTCGAGACCTCATGTTACTATATGAGGTAGGAGCAACTGAGGATGATTCATCTCACTACTTGATCAATCCTCAGGAAACAGTGCCCTCGGGTTCGGTCTTGGAGAGCCAACTCCAGACTCAACCTGTGACTAGGGATGAGCTCGGTGTTCGAGTCGAACATAGGTTCGACTCGAACATCGGCTGTTCGCACGTTCGGCGAACAACGAACAATTTGGGCCGTTCGCGCCATCGCAGTGTAATCCCGGCGCTGTGATTGGCCAAGCATGCACTGTGACCCTGCATGCTTGGCCAATCACAGCGCCGGCAGCGAGTAGAGCAATGATTGGCCACAGGCAGGATGCCTGTGGCCAATTATTGCTGAGGGGGTTTAGTACACGCCCCACACTATAAAAGGCCGCCAGCGCGGTGGCCTCGTGTAGTGTGTTCCGGCGCAGGGAAAGGGAAGGATAGGCAGGGACAGTGTCATATTTTTTCTTTGCTAAACCTTGTGTGTAGGGACAGAGAAGGATAGGTAGGGAGAGTGTCAGTGTCATATTCTTTGCTAAACCTTGTTTGTAGGGACAGAGAAGGATAGGCAGGGAGAGTGTCAGTTTCATATTATTTGCTAAACCTTGTGTGCTGAACCATATTGCTAAACCTTGTGTGTAGGGACAGACAAGGATAGGCAGGGAGAGTGTCAGTGTCATATTCTTTCCTAAACCTTGTTTGTAGGGACAGAGAAGGATAGGCAGGGAGAGTGTCAGTTTCAAATTCTTTGCTAAACCTTGTGTGCTGAACCATACTGCTAAACCTTGTGTGTAGGGACAGACAAGGATAGGCAGGGAGAGTGTCAGTGTCATATTCTTTGCTAAACCTTGTGTTCTGAACCATATTGCTAAACCTTGTGTGTAGGGACAGACAAGGATAGGCAGTCGAGAGTGTCAGTGCCATAATCTTTGCTAAACCTAGTGTGCTGAACCATATTGTTAAACCTTGTGTGTAGGGACAGACAAGGATAGGCAGTCGAGAGTGTCAGTGTCATAATCTTTGCTAAACCTAGTGTGCTGAACCATATTGTTAAACCTTGTGTGTAGGGACAGACAAGGATAGGCAGTCGAGAGTGTCAGTGTCATAATCTTTGCTAAACCTAGTGTGCTGAACCATATTGCTAAACCTTGTGTGTAGGGACAGACAAGGATAGGCAGTCGAGAGTGTCAGTGTCATAATCTTTGCTAAACCTAGTGCGCTGAACCATATTGCTAAACCTTGTGTGTAGGGACAGACAAGTATAGGCAGTCGAGAGTATCAGTGTCATAATCTTTGCTAAACCTAGTGCGCTGAACCATATTGCTAAACCTTGTGTGTAGGGACAGACAAGGATAGGCAGTCGAGAGTGTCAGTGTCATAATCTTTGCTAAACCTAGTGCGCTGAACCATATTGCTAAACCTTGTGTGTAGGGACAGACAAGGATAGGCAGTCGAGAGTGTCAGTGGCATAATCTTTGCTAAACCTAGTGTGCTGAACCATATTGCTAAACCTTGTGTGTAGGGACAGACAAGGATAGGCAGTCGAGAGTGTCAGTTTCATATTCTTTGCTAAACCTTGTGTGCTGAACCATATTGCTAAACCTTGTGTGTAGGGACAGACAAGGATAGGCAGTCGAGAGTGTCAGTGTCATAATCTTTGCTAAACCTAGTGCGCTGAACCATATTGCTAAACCTTGTGTGTAGGGACAGACAAGGATAGGCAGTCCAGAGTGTCAGTGTCATAATCTTTGCTAAACCTAGTGTGCTGAACCATATTGCTAAACCTTGTGTGTAGGGACAGACAAGGATAGGCAGGGAGAGTGTCAGTTTCATATTCTTTGCTAAACCTTGTGTGCTGAACCATATTGCTAAACCTTGTGTGTAGGGACAGACAAGTATAGGCAGTCGAGAGTGTCAGTGTCATAATCTTTGCTAAACCTAGTGCGCTGAACCATATTGCTAAACCTTGTGTGTAGGGACAGACAAGGATAGGCAGTCGAGAGTGTCAGTGTCATAATCTTTGCTAAACCTAGTGTGCTGAACCATATTGCTAAACCTTGTGTGTAGGGACAGACAAGGATAGACAGTCGAGAGTGTCAGTGTCATAATCTTTGCTAAACCTAGTGCGCTGAACCATATTGCTAAACCTTGTGTGTAGGGACAGACAAGTATAGGCAGTCGAGAGTGTCAGTGTCATAATCTTTGCTAAACCTAGTGTGCTGAACCATATTGCTAAACCTTGTGTGCAGGGAGAGAGAAGGATAGGCAGGGGACAGTGTCAGTGTCATTGTTGCTAAGCCTCCTGCACAGTATACACCTGAAGCTAGCCCTTATTGCTGGTTTTCCCATCTCCCTGCAGGCCATTAGAATGTCTGGAAGGCAAACAAGGAGAGGCAGACAGTCAGGAGCCAATAAAAGAGGGCAAGCAGGCTCTGTGTCTGGGGGCAACAGTGCTGGTCGTGGACGCGGTGCATTGTCATCAGCACATGGCCATGGGACACGCTTGTCCTTCTTTTCGGCAGCTGGACATGTTGAGCCACATCATGCCGAAGATTTGGTAGAGTGGATGACCAAGCCCTCCTCATCCTCCTCATCCTCTCTCACCCAGGCTCAGGGTACTGGCAAAGCAGCTGCCAAAGCGTCCTCTTCCCTGGTATCAATGTCATCATCAGTCACTCCTTCCCTAGACCCACCATGTCCTCCTGAGGAGTCCCCCGAACTGTTTGAGCACAGTGTTGGGTACATGCTCCAGGAGGATGCCCAGCGTTTCGAAGGGTCTGATGATGATACCCAGCTAGAGGAAGGCAGTAGCGTGAGAGCAGAGAGAGGGGATGCTCAAGAAGGACACCAATCTGGCAGTCATGTTCCAGCAGCTGCAGCATACTGCCAGATTGGCTCCAGTGATGAGGAGGGAGGGGATGATGAGGTCACTGACTCCACGTGGGTGCCTAATAGGAGAGAGGAGGATGAGGAGGAGGCACATCTCTAACGAGGCAGGATGCCCTTGGGTGGCCAGCGTAAGGGCAGCACACCGACGGAATCACACCGCAGAGCTCCGCCTGTGCAGGGCGCTGCCTCTGCCCGTTATTCAAAAAGTTCTTTGGTGTGGGCCTTTTTTGAGGCGAGTGCATCAGATCGCACAGCTGCTGTTTGCAACATATGTCTCAAGCGTATATCGCGTGGCCAAAACATCAGCCGCTTGGGCACCACATGCTTGACCAGACATATGTTGACCTGCCATGCAGCTCGTTGGCAAGCCTACCTTAAAGACCCACACCAAAGAACAAAGTGGACCTCTCCTTGCACCGCATCAGCTGGGATCTCCAACCCCACTATACCTTCAGTCCTCTCTGAAACCTGCACTGAGAGGAATGAAGGTGTAGAATTAGGTGTGTCACAGCCAAGTACTTGCGGCCACTCTGCTAGCAGTACACCGACGTCCGATTCTAGCAGGCAAATTTCCCTGCCCCAGCTGCTGGACCGTCGAAAGAAGTTCACTCCCAGCCATCCACATGCCCAGCGGTTGAATGCTAGCTTGGCTAAATTGCTAGCGCTTCAACTGCTACCTTTTCAGTTGGTAGACTCGGCCCCCTTCCGTGAGTTTGTGCAATGTGTGGTTCCTCAGTGGCAGGTTTCCAAACGCCACTTTTTCTCACGGAAGGCGATTCCGGCTCTCTATCGGCGTGTGGAAGGCAATGTCTTGGCCTCGCTGGACAGGGCGGTCAGCGGTAAGGTGCATATTACCGCTGACTCATGGTCCAGCAGGCATGGACAGGGATGTTACCTTTCTTTCACGGCCCATTGGGTCACTCTTTTGGCAGCTGGGAAGGATGCAGGACAAGGTGCAGTAGTGCTGGAGGTTGTTCCACCGCCACGCCTCCAAAATGCTACTACTGGTTGTGACACACCTCTATCCTCCACCCCCCCCTCTTCTTCCTCCGTGGCCTCTTCCTGTGCTTTGTCCTCGGAACCAGCGGTGCTCCGTAGGCGTTCAAGGGGCTACGCAAGTACGCAGGCAAAAATATGCCATGCCGTGCTTGCGCTGGTGTGTTTGGGGGACAGGAGCCACACTGGGGCAGAGGTTCTGTCTGCTCTGCAGGGGCAGGCCGAGAGGTGGTTGACGCCACGCCAGCTTAAGCCAGGAATGGTAGTTTGCGACAATGGCACCAACCTCCTCTCCGCTCTCCGACAGGGACAACTGACCCATGTGGCCTGTGTGGCTCACGTCCTTAACCTGGTGGTGCAGCAGTTCTTGGGCAGGTACCGGGGCATACAGGATGTCCTGAGGCAGGCCAGGAAAGTCTGTGTGCATTTCCGCAGATCTTATAATGCCAGTGCTCGCCTGGCTGAGCTGCAAAAGGAATTGAACCTGCCCAAGAACCGCCTTATATGTGACATGCCCACCAGGTGGAACTCAACGTTGGCCATGCTGCAGCGGCTGCACACGCAGCAGAGGGCCATCAATGAGTACCTGTGCGACTACGGCACCAGGACAGGGTCAGGGGAGCTCGGATTTTTTTCACCACGCCAGTGGGGCATGATCAGGGATGCATGCACTGTCCTGGCACCATTTGAGGAAGCCACAAGGATGGTGAGCAGTGACAGTGCATGCATCAGTGACACTGTACCTCTTGTCCACCTGTTGGAACATACGCTGTGTGGAATAATGGACAGGGCACTTGAGGCAGAACAGAGGCAGGAAGAGGAGGACTTCCTTGCCTCTCAAGGCCCCCTTTACCCAGACAGTGTTCCTTCTGTCCCACCCATCGCACAGGAAGAAGAGGAGGAGGAGGAGGAGGATTGTGTCAGCATGGAGGTGGAGCCTGGCACTCAGCATCATCAGCAGCAGTCTTTTAGGGATGATTTACAGTCCCAAGAAACCAGTGGACTTGTACGTGGCTGGGAGGAGGTGGCTGCGGATCATGTCGTCCTTAGTGACCCAGAGGACTCCGGACTGAATGCCTCAGCTAACCTACGCTGCATGGCCTCCCTGATCCTGCAAAGTCTGCGGAAGGATCCTCGTATTCTTCGGATCAAGGAGAGGGACCATTACTGGCTGGCCACTCTCCTTGATCCACGGTACAAGGCTAAGGTTGCGGACCTTATCTTACCGTCGCAGAGGGAGCAGAGGATGAGACAACTCTGGGAGGCCTTGCAGAAAGGTCTGTGCAACGCGTTCCCAGAGACTGGGAGGTTACAAACTCCTGGTCTTGGACAACGAGTTGCTGAGGCTTCGGTCAGTTAAAGAAGGAGCGGTGGGGAAGGTGGCCGTCTGACCGAAGCGTTCAGACAATTCTTTAGTCCGCAGCCCCAAGGTATGATCGGTTCCAGCAACCATCGCCAGCGTCTGATATACATGGTGCAGGAATACCTAGGGGCAAGGTCAGACTTGGACACCTTCCCCACCGAAAATCCTCTGGCTTACTGGGTCTTGAGTAGTGATGAGCCGAACACCCCCGGGTTCGGTTCGCACCAGAACCCGCGAACGGACCGAAAGTTCGAACGAACATTAGAACCCTATTAAATACAATGGATGCGAACGTTCGAATTCTAAAGTGCTAATTATAACAACTATTATGCATGTTATTGTCCTAAAAAGGGTTTGGGAACCCGGGTTCTGCACCAGGGGACATGTATCAATGCAAAAAGAAGTTTTAAAAACGGTCGTTTTTCGGGAGCAGTCATTTTAATGATGCATAAAGTGAAAAAAAAAAAGTCAAATATTCCTTTAAATATCGTACCTGGGGGGTGTCTAAAGTATGCCTGTGAAGTGCCACGTGTTTCCCGTGTTTAGAACTGTCCCTGCACAAAATGACACTTCTAAAGGAAAAAAAAGCCATTTAAAACTGCTTGCGGCTTTAATGTAATGTCTGGTCCCGGTAATATGGATGAAATTCTTTAAGAAAAATGGCATAGCTACCCCATGACCCCCCCCCTACCCCAGCCCATTACCAGCCCCTTTGGGTCTTGTATGGATATTAAGGGGAACCCCGCACATAAAATAAAAAAGGCCCTATATACTCTGAACAGCCCTATACAGGCGGTGCATACAAGACAGGGACTGTAGGTTTGTTCTTATGTAGAATCTGTTTGTAATTTTGAACAGGTACATTGTTGAAGTGTAGCTCCAGACCAAAAATCTATTTTTAAACCTTTTGGAAAACATAGGTAAGGGTTATCACCCCTGTAACATTTGTTTTGCTGTCTGTGCCCCTGTTCAGAACATTTCACCTCACTTTCCGTCCCAATGACAACTGTTTTTGAAATGTGGTGTTTTTCTTGAAACAAGGATTGCTGATAAAGCATCAGTACAGAGGAGACACCTTTCTCCCATATTTATTCTTACAGGAGAGAATTTTCCTTCCTAGTGGTAGATTTCCTCTCACTTCCTGTTGTCTTCTTGCGTTTGCAAGTAGGAGTCGTTTGTAAGTTGGATGTTTGAAAGTAGGGACCTGCCGTATATACTCTGCAGAAATAGGCCCCTTAGTTGTTGGTGTTGGCACAACACTGTAAGCACTCACAGTTACTCTTGGTTGGTGCTGGAACGCCCTGCTGTCAACTATTATATCAGGAATTTTAATTACATATAATTGTTGAACAGTGGTAGTAAAAATTGGGCCTTTGATGGTGGTGCTGGTGCCACAACACTGTAAGCCCTGACAGTTACTCTTGGTGGGTGCAGCAATGGGCCCTGCTGTGAATTATTAGATCAAGAATTGTAATTACATGCCCCTGTTGAACAGGGGCTGAAAAATTGGGCCTTAGGCACTGGTGGCACAACACTGCAACCCCTCACAGATACTGTACTTGGAGCACAGCAATGAGCCCTGTTGCAAAGTATTGCTTCAAAAATTGTAATGACACGCCCCTGTTAAATAGGGGCTGAAAAATTGGGCCTTAGGCACTGGTGGCACAACACTGCAACTCCTCACAGATACTGTACTTGGAGCACAGCAATGAGCCCTGTTGCAAAGTATTGCTTCAAAAATTGTAATGACACGCCCCTGTTAAACAGGGGCTGAAAAATTGGGCCTTAGGCACTGGTGGCACAACACTGCAACTCCTCACAGATACTGTACTTGGAGCACAGCAATGAGCCCTGTTGCAAAGTATTGCTTCAAAAATTGTAATTACACGCCCCTGTTAAAGAGGGGCTGAAAAATTGGGCGTTAGGCACTGGTGGCGGCACCCATAAACAAAAATGATCTTACAAGCTATCATCATCAATCGTATCATTGAGGACTCGGAGGAGGAGGATAGCCAGTCAACATAACAGCACAGGCACTCAGCATCAGCATCAGTCTTGAAGGGATGTGACATGTTAAAATCAATTAGTCTGTTATATCAGCATCAGGTGTGTGGTAGCTGGTGGTGATCCAAGACTGGTTCATCTTGATGAAAGTCAGTCGATCAACCGAGTCGGTGGACAGGCGCACCCTGTGATCCGTGACAAATCCTCCAGCAGCACTGAATGTGCGTTCCGAAAGAACGCTGGATGCAGGACAGGCCAGTAGCTCAATTGCATACTGTGCAAGCTCTGGCCAGTGATCCATCCTCAAGACCCAGTAAGCCAGAGGATTTTCGGTGGGGAAGGTGTCCAAGTCTGACCTTGCCCCTAGATATTCCTGCACCATGTTTATCAGACGCTGGCGATGGTTGCTGGAACCGATCATACTTTGGGGCTGCGGACTAAAGAATTGTCTGAACGCATCGGTCAGACGGCCACCTTCCCCACCGCTCCTTCTTTGACTGGCCGAAGCCTCAGCAACTCGTTGTCCAGGACCAGGAGTTTGCAACCTCCCAGTCTCTGGGAACGCGTTGCACAGACCTTTCTGCAAGGCCTCCCGGAGTTGTCTCATCCTCTGCTCCCTCTGCGACGGTAACATAAGGTCCGCAACCTTACCCTTGTACCGTGGATCAAGGAGAGTGGCCAGCCAGTAATGGTCCCTCTCCTTGATCCGAAGAATACGAGGATCCTTCCGCAGACTTTGCAGGATCAGGGAGGCCATGCAGCGTAGGTTTGCTGAGGCATTCGCTCCGGAGTCCTCTGGGTCACTAAGGACGACATGATCCGCAGCCACCTCCTCCCAGCCACGTACAAGTCCACTGGTTTCTTGGGACTGTAAATCATCCCTAAAAGACTGCTGCTGATGATGCTGAGTGCCAGCCTCCACCTCCATGCTGACACAATCCTCCTCCTCCTCCTCCTCCTCCTCTTCCTGTGCGATGGGTGGGACAGAAGGAACACTGTCTGGGTAAAGGGGGCCTTGAGAGGCAAGGAAGTCCTCCTCTTCCTGCCTCTGTTCTGCCTCAAGTGCCCTGTCCATTATTCCACGCAGCGTGTGCTCCAACAGGTGGACAAGAGGTACAGTGTCACTGATGCATGCACTGTCACTGCTCACCATCCTCGTGGCCTCCTCAAATGGTGCCAGGACAGTGCATGCATCCCTGATCATGCCCCACTGGCGTGGAGAAAAAAAACCAAGCTCCCCTGACCCTGTCCTGGTGCCGTAGTCGCACAGGTACTCATTGATGGCCCTCTGCTGCGTGTGCAGCCGCTGCAGCATGGCCAACGTTGAGTTCCACCTGGTGGGCATGTCACATATAAGGCGGTTCTTGGGCAGGTTCAACTCCTTTTGCAGCTCAGCCAGGCGAGCACTGGCATTATAAGATCTGCGGAAATGCACACAGACTTTCCTGGCCTGCCTCAGGACATCCTGTAAGCCCGGGTACCTGCCCAAGAAGCGCTGCACCACCAGGTTAAGGACGTGAGCCACACAGGGCACATGGGTCAGTTGTCCCTGTCGGAGGGCGGAGAGGAGGTTGGTGCCATTGTCGCAAACCACCATTCCTGGCTTAAGCTGGCGTGGCGTCAACCACCTCTCGGCCTGGCCCTGCAGAGCAGACAGGACCTCTGCCCCAGTGTGGCTTCTGTCCCCCAAACACACCAGCGCAAGCACGGCATGGCATCTTTTTGCCTGCGTACTTGCGTAGCCCCGTGAACGGCTACGGAGCACCGCTGGTTCATAGGACAAACCACAGGAAGAGGCCATGGAGGAAGAAGAAGAGGAGGGGGTGGAGGAGAGAGGTGTGTCACAACCAGTAGTAGCATTTTGGAGGCGTGGCGGTGGGACAACCTCCAACACTACTGCACCTTGTCCTGAATCCTTCCCAGCTGCCAAAAGAGTGACCCAATGGGCCGTGAAAGAAAGGTAACGTCCCTGTCCATGCCTGCTGGACCATGAGTCAGCGGTAATATGCACCTTACCGCTGACCGCCCTGTCCAGCGAGGCCAAGACATTGCCTTCCACATGCCGGTAGAGAGCCGGAATAGCCTTCCGTGAGAAAAAGTGGCGTTTGGGAACCTGCCACTGAGGAACCGCACATTGCACAAACTCACGGAAGGGGGCCGAGTCTACCAACTGAAAAGGCAGCAGTTGAAGCGCTAGCAATTTAGCCAAGCTAGCATTCAACCGCTGGGCATGTGGATGGCTGGGAGTGAACTTCTTTCGACGGTCCAGCAGCTGGGGCAGGGAAATTTGCCTGCTAGAATCGGACGTCGGTGTACTGCTAGCAGAGTGGGCTCAAGTACTTGGCTGTGACACACCTAATTCTACACCTTCATTCCTCTCAGTGCATGTTTCAGAGAGGACTGAAGTTATTGTGGGGTTGGAGATCCCAGCTGATGCGGTGCAAGGAGAGGTCCGCTTTGTTCTTTGGTGTGGGTCTTTGAGGTAGGCTTGCCAACGAGCTGCATGGCAGGTCAACATATGTCTGGTCAGGCATGTGGTACCCAAGCGGCTGATGTTTTGGCCACGCGATATACGCTTGAGACATATGTTGCAAACAGCAGCTGTGCGATCTGATGCACTAGCCTCAAAAAAGGCCCACACCAAAGAACTTTTTGAATGACGGGCAGAGGCAGCGCCCTGCACAGGCGGAGCTCTGCGGTGTGATTCCGTCGGTGTACTGCCCTTACGCTGGCCACCAAAGGGCATCCTGCCTCGTTGGAGATGTGCCTCCTCCTCATCCTCCTCCTCCTCCTCTCTCCTATTAGGCACCCACGTGGAGTCAGTGACCTCATCATCCCCTCCCTCCTCATCACTGGAGCCAATCTGGCAGTATGCTGCAGCTGCTGGAACATGACTGCCAGATTGGTGTCCTTCTTGAGCATCCCCTCTGTCTGCTCTCACGCTACTGCCTTCCTCTAGCTGGGTTTCATCATCAGACCCTTCGAAACGCTGGGCATCCTCCTGGAGCATGTACCCAACACTGTGCTGAAACAGTTCGGGGGACTCCTCAGGAGGAGGACATGGTGGGTCTAGGGAAGGAGTGACTGATGATTTGTCTGACATTGATACCAGGGAAGACGACGCTTTGGCAGCTGCTTTTCCAGTACCCTGAGCCTGGGTGAGAGAGGATGAGGAGGAGGAGGAGGGCTTGGTCATCCACTCTACCAAGTCTTCGGCATGATGTGGCTCAACATGTCCAGCTGCCGAAAAGAAGGACAAGCGTGTCCCATGGCCATGTGCTGATGACAATGCACCGCGTCCACGACCAGCACTGTTGCCCCCAGACACAGAGCCTGCTTGCCCTCTTTTATTGCCTCCTGACTGTCTGCCTCTCCTTGTTTGCCTTCCAGACATTCTAATAGATGGCCTGCAGGGAGATGGGAAAAAAGCAATAAGGGCTACCTTCAGGTGTCCTTCTCTGTCCCTTGAAACAAGGACTTTCACAGTGAAAGAAACTGACACTCTCCCTACCTACAGTTTTCTGTCCCTAGAAAAAATATTTTTTTTAATCACAATATAGCACAAGGACAATTCACTCACTGTCCTTACAGGTCCCTGGAAACAAGGACTTGCAGAGTGAAAGAAAAAAAACACTCTCCCTACCTACAGTTTTCTGTCCCTAGAATAAATGTTTTTTTTAAGCACAATATAGCACAACGACAATTCACTCACTGTCCTTACAGGTCCCTGGAAATAAGGACTTGCAGAGTGAAAGAAAAAAAACACTCTCCCTACCTACAGTTTTCTGTCCCTAGAAAAAATGTTTTTTTTAATCACAATATAGCACAAGGACAATTCACTCACTGTCCTTCCAGGTCCCTGGAAACAAGGACTTGCAGAGTGAAAGAAAAAAAACACTCTCCCTACCTACAGTTTTCTGTCCCTAGAAAAAATGTTTTTTTTAATCACAATATAGCACAAGGACAATTCACTCACTGTCCTTACAGGTCCCTGGAAACAAGGACTTGCAGAGTGAAATAAACTGACACTCTCCCTACCTACAGTTTTCTGTCCCTAGAATAAATGTTTTTTTAAGCACAATATAGCACAAGGACAATTCACTCACTGTCCTTACAGGTCCCTGGAAACAAGGACTTGCAGAGTGAAAGAAAAAAAACACTCTCCCTACCTACAGTTTTCTGTCCCTAGAAAAAATGTTTTTTTTAATCACAATATAGCACAAGGACAATTCACTCACTGTCCTTACAGGTCCCTGGAAACAAGGACTTGCAGAGTGAAATAAACTGACACTCTCCCTACCTACAGTTTTCTGTCCCTAGAATAAATGTTTTTTTTAAGCACAATATAGCACAAGGACAATTCACTCACTGTCCTTACAGGTCCCTGGAAACAAGGACTTGCAGAGTGAAAGAAAAAAAACACTCTCCCTACCTACAGTTTTCTGTCCCTAGAAAAAATGTTTTTTTTAATCACAATATAGCACAAGGACAATTCACTCACTGTCCTTACAGGTCCCTGGAAACAAGGACTTGCAGAGTGAAAGAAAAAAAACACTCTCCCTACCTACAGTTTTCTGTCCCTAGAAAAAATGTTTTTTTTAATCACAATATAGCACAAGGACAATTCACTCACTGTCCTTACAGGTCCCTGGAAACAAGGACTTGCAGAGTGAAATAAACTGACACTCTCCCTACCTACAGTTTTCTGTCCCTA
The DNA here is from genome assembly GCA_029206835.1 of Rana muscosa. Classification (NCBI taxonomy): domain Eukaryota; kingdom Metazoa; phylum Chordata; class Amphibia; order Anura; family Ranidae; genus Rana; species Rana muscosa. The sequence continues at coordinate 40,612,900 of CM055124.1, read as the reverse complement.
GAATAAATGTTTTTTTTAAGCACAATATAGCACAAGGACAATTCACTCACTGTCCTTACAGGTCCCTGGAAACAAGGACTTGCAGAGTGAAAGAAAAAAAACACTCTCCCTACCTACAGTTTTCTGTCCCTAGAAAAAATGTTTTTTTTAATCACAATATAGCACAAGGACAATTCACTCACTGTCCTTACAGGTCCCTGGAAACAAGGACTTGCAGAGTGAAAGAAAAAAAACACTCTCCCTACCTACAGTTTTCTGTCCCTAGAAAAAATGTTTTTTTAAGCACAATATAGCACAAGGACAATTCACTCACTGTCCTTCCAGGTCCCTGGAAACAAGGACTTGCAGAGTGAAAGAAACTGACACTGTCCCTACCTACAGTTTTCTGTCCCTAGAATAAATGTTTTTTTTAATCACAATATAGCACAAGGACAATTCACTCACTGTCCTTCCAGGTCCCTGGAAACAAGGACTTGCAGAGTGAAATAAACTGACACTCTCCCTACCTACAGTTTTCTGTCCCTAGAATAAATGTTTTTTTTTAAGCACAATATAGCACAAGGACAATTCACTCACTGTCCTTAGAGGTCCCTGGAAACAAGGACTTGCAGAGTGAAAGAAAAAAAACACTCTCCCTACCTACAGTTTTCTGTCCCTAGAAAAAATGTTTTTTTTTAAGCACAATATAGCACAAGGACAATTCACTCACTGTCCTTCCAGGTCCCTGGAAACAAGGACTTGCAGAGTGAAAGAAAAAAAACACTCTCCCTACCTACAGTTTTCTGTCCCTAGAAAAAATGTTTTTTTTAAGCACAATATAGCACAAGGACAATTCACTCACTGTCCTTCCAGGTCCCTGGAAACAAGGACTTGCAGAGTGAAAGAAAAAAAACACTCTCCCTACCTACAGTTTTCTGTCCCTAGAAAAAATGTTTTTTTTAATCACAATATAGCACAAGGACAATTCACTCACTGTCCTTACAGGTCCCTGGAAACAAGGACTTGCAGAGTGAAATAAACTGACACTCTCCCTACCTACAGTTTTCTGTCCCTAGAATAAATGTTTTTTTAAGCACAATATAGCACAAGGACAATTCACTCACTGTCCTTACAGGTCCCTGGAAACAAGGACTTGCAGAGTGAAAGAAAAAAAACACTCTCCCTACCTACAGTTTTCTGTCCCTAGAAAAAATGTTTTTTTTAATCACAATATAGCACAAGGACAATTCACTCACTGTCCTTACAGGTCCCTGGAAACAAGGACTTGCAGAGTGAAATAAACTGACACTCTCCCTACCTACAGTTTTCTGTCCCTAGAAAAAATGTTTTTTTTAATCACAATATAGCACAAGGACAATTCACTCACTGTCCTTACAGGTCCCTGGAAACAAGGACTTGCAGAGTGAAAGAAAAAAAACACTCTCCCTACCTACAGTTTTCTGTCCCTAGAAAAAATGTTTTTTTTAAGCACAATATAGCACAAGGACAATTCACTCACTGTCCTTCCAGGTCCCTGGAAACAAGGACTTGCAGAGTGAAAGAAAAAAAACACTCTCCCTACCTACAGTTTTCTGTCCCTAGAAAAAATGTTTTTTTTAATCACAATATAGCACAAGGACAATTCACTCACTGTCCTTACAGGTCCCTGGAAACAAGGACTTGCAGAGTGAAAGAAACTGACACTCTCCCTACCTACAGTTTTCTGTCCCTAGAATAAATGTTTTTTTTAAGCACAATATAGCACAAGGACAATTCACTCACTGTCCTTACAGGTCCCTGGAAACAAGGACTTGCAGAGTGAAAGAAAAAAAACACTCTCCCTACCTACAGTTTTCTGTCCCTAGAAAAAATGTTTTTTTTAATCACAATATAGCACAAGGACAATTCACTCACTGTCCTTACAGGTCCCTGGAAACAAGGACTTGCAGAGTGAAAGAAAAAAAACACTCTCCCTACCTACAGTTTTCTGTCCCTAGAAAAAATGTTTTTTTTAATCACAATATAGCACAAGGACAATTCACTCACTGTCCTTACAGGTCCCTGGAAACAAGGACTTGCAGAGTGAAAGAAAAAAAACACTCTCCCTACCTACAGTTTTCTGTCCCTAGAAAAAATGTTTTTTTTAATCACAATATAGCACAAGGACAATTCACTCACTGTCCTTACAGGTCCCTGGAAACAAGGACTTGCAGAGTGAAATAAACTGACACTCTCCCTACCTACAGTTTTCTGTCCCTAGAATAAATGTTTTTTTTAAGCACAATATAGCACAAGGACAATTCACTCACTGTCCTTACAGGTCCCTGGAAACAAGGACTTGCAGAGTGAAAGAAAAAAAACACTCTCCCTACCTACAGTTTTCTGTCCCTAGAAAAAATGTTTTTTTTAATCACAATATAGCACAAGGACAATTCACTCACTGTCCTTACAGGTCCCTGGAAACAAGGACTTGCAGAGTGAAATAAACTGACACTCTCCCTACCTACAGTTTTCTGTCCCTAGAAAAAATGTTTTTTTTAATCACAATATAGCACAAGGACAATTCACTCACTGTCCTTACAGGTCCCTGGAAACAAGGACTTGCAGAGTGAAAGAAAAAAAACACTCTCCCTACCTACAGTTTTCTGTCCCTAGAAAAAATGTTTTTTTTAAGCACAATATAGCACAAGGACAATTCACTCACTGTCCTTCCAGGTCCCTGGAAACAAGGACTTGCAGAGTGAAAGAAAAAAAACACTCTCCCTACCTACAGTTTTCTGTCCCTAGAAAAAATGTTTTTTTTAATCACAATATAGCACAAGGACAATTCACTCACTGTCCTTACAGGTCCCTGGAAACAAGGACTTGCAGAGTGAAAGAAACTGACACTCTCCCTACCTACAGTTTTCTGTCCCTAGAATAAATGTTTTTTTAAGCACAATATAGCACAAGGACAATTCACTCACTGTCCTTCCAGGTCCCTGGAAACAAGGACTTGCAGAGTGAAAGAAAAAAAACACTCTCCCTACCTACAGTTTTCTGTCCCTAGAAAAAATGTTTTTTTTAATCACAATATAGCACAAGGACAATTCACTCACTGTCCTTACAGGTCCCTGGAAACAAGGACTTGCAGAGTGAAAGAAACTGACACTCTCCCTACCTACAGTTTTCTGTCCCTAGAATAAATGTTTTTTTAAGCACAATATAGCACAAGGACAATTCACTCACTGTCCTTCCAGGTCCCTGGAAACAAGGACTTGCAGAGTGAAAGAAACTGACACTGTCCCTACCTACAGTTTTCTGTCCCTAGAATAAATGTTTTTTTTAATCACAATATAGCACAAGGACAATTCACTCACTGTCCTTCCAGGTCCCTGGAAACAAGGACTTGCAGAGTGAAATAAACTGACACTCTCCCTACCTACAGTTTTCTGTCCCTAGAATAAATGTTTTTTTTAAGCACAATATAGCACAAGGACAATTCACTCACTGTCCTTAGAGGTCCCTGGAAACAAGGACTTGCAGAGTGAAAGAAAAAAAACACTCTCCCTACCTACAGTTTTCTGTCCCTAGAAAAAATGTTTTTTTTTAAGCACAATATAGCACAAGGACAATTCACTCACTGTCCTTCCAGGTCCCTGGAAACAAGGACTTGCAGAGTGAAAGAAAAAAAACACTCTCCCTACCTACAGTTTTCTGTCCCTAGAAAAAATGTTTTTTTTAAGCACAATATAGCACAAGGACAATTCACTCACTGTCCTTCCAGGTCCCTGGAAACAAGGACTTGCAGAGTGAAAGAAAAAAAACACTCTCCCTACCTACAGTTTTCTGTCCCTAGAAAAAATGTTTTTTTTAATCACAATATAGCACAAGGACAATTCACTCACTGTCCTTCCAGGTCCCTGGAAACAAGGACTTGCAGAGTGAAAGAAACTGACACTCTCCCTACCTACAGTTTTCTGTCCCTAGAATAAATGTTTTTTTAAGCACAATATAGCACAAGGACAATTCACTCACTGTCCTTCCAGGTCCCTGGAAACAAGGACTTGCAGAGTGAAAGAAACTGACACTGTCCCTACCTACAGTTTTCTGTCCCTAGAATAAATGTTTTTTTTAAGCACACTATAGCACAAGCACAAAACACACTGACACTCTCCCTACCTATCCTTCTCTTTCCCTAAACTAAAGGAATCCAGGTTAAGCAAGAAAGAAATAACAGTCACTGTCCCTGCCTATGCTGCTCTATCCCTGCTCCGGAACACACTACACTAGGCCGCCGTGCTGGCGGCCTTTTATAGTGTGGGGCGTGTACTAAACACCCTCAGCAATAATTGGCCACAGGCATCCTGCCTGTGGCCAATCATTGCTCTCCTCGCTGCCGGCGCTGTGATTGGCCAAGCATGCGGGGTCACAGTGCATGCTTGGCCAATCACAGCGCCTGGATGACACTGCGATGGCGTAGTGCATTGTGGGCCGTTCGCGTCACTCGAATTTGGCGCGAACGGCCCAAATCGTTCGATCTTCGTCGAACGATCGAACAGCCGATGTTCGAGTCGAACGTATGTTCGACTCGAACACGAAGCTCATCCCTAGTCTTGAGGATGGATCACTGGCCAGAGCTTGCACAGTATGCAATTGAGCTACTGGCCTGTCCTGCATCCAGCGTTCTTTCAGAACGCACATTCAGTGCTGCTGGAGGATTTGTCACGGATCACAGGGTGCGCCTGTCCACCGACTCTGTTGATCGACTGACCTTCATAAAGATGAACCAGTCTTGGATCACCACCAGCTACCAAACACCTGAAGCTGATATAACAGACTAATTTATTTTCAAATGTCACAATGTTAGACATGTGCACACTGAAATATTTCGTTTCGGAATTTCGTTTTCGTCCAAAAAGTAAATTTATTTAGTTACTCCCGAAATTCGTTTTTATTTATTTCGTTTTTCGTTAAAAATTGCATTCGTCCGAAAATCTGAATTAATTAAGGTCGAATCTGTCATTGAAGGCTTATGGTGTCTGTCGAATGTTCAAAGAAGATTTGACGGAGCAGCGAAACTGTACGACTCTGCAATCATACATTTCCGGTCGAATGTTCCGCCCACAAGCAGTGATCTTTTCTCTCTATGTCGAATCTTTTCTCTCTATAATGTCGAATCTTTTCTCTCCTATGTCAAATCTTTTCTCTCTATAATGTCAAATCTTTTCTCTCCTATGTCGAATCTTTTCTCTCTATAATGTCAAATCTTTTCTCTCTATAATGTCAAATCTTTTCTCTCCTATGTCGAATCTTTTCTCTCCTATGTCGAATCTTTTCTCTCTATAATGTCAAATCTTTTCTCTCTATAATGTCAAATCTTTTCTCTCCTATGTCGAATCTTTTCTCTCTATAATGTCAAATCTTTTCTCTCCTATGTCGAATCTTTTCTCTCTATAATGTCGAATCTTTTCTCTCCTATGTCGAATCTTTCCTCTCCTATGTCGAATCTTTCCTCTCCTATGTCGAATCTTTTCTCTCCTATGTCGAATCTTTCCTCTCCTATGTCGAATCTTTCCTCTCCTATGTCGAATCTTTCCTCTCCTATGTCAAATCTTTCTCTCCTATGTCGAATCCTTTCTCTCTATAATGTCGAATCTTTTCTCTCCTATGTAGAATAATCTTGGACTAATAGAGTTAAGGTTAGGCACATTCGACCACAGGTTCGATAGACACAGATTGTTATTGTCAGCGTCACGTCGAATCTCCTATCTATATCGAACTGTTGTAGCAACGAAAACGAAAATAAAGCATTTGTTTATGTCGGATCTTTCGGTTTTCGGATTCTGTGCTTTCGTTTTCGTTTGTTAAAACGATAACGAAAATAGCTGAAATTTGGACGAAAATGCATTCGGACGAAAACGAATGCACATGTCTATGTCACATCCCTTCAAGACTGATGCTGATGCTGAGAGTTTGTCCTGTTATGTTGACTGACTATCCTCCTCCTCCTCAATGATCCGATTGACGATGATAGCTTGGAAGAACATTTTTGTTTCTGGGTGCGCCACCAGTGGCTAAGGCCCAATTTTTCAGCCCCTGTTTAACAGGGGTGTGTTATTACAATTTTTTATGCAATGCTTTGCAGCAGGGCTCATTCCTGCACTCCAACTAGAGTATCTGGGAGTGGTTGCAGTGTCGTGGCACCAGCACCAGTGGCTAAGGCCCAATTTTTCAGCCCCTGTTTAACAGGGGCGTGTAATTACAATTTTTGATGCAATACTTTGCAACAGGGCTCATTGCTGTGCTCCAAGTACAGTATCTGTGAGGGGTTGCAGTGTTGTGGCCCCAGTGCCTAAGGCTCAATTTTTCTGCCCCTGTTTAACAGGGGCATGTAATTACAATTCTTGATCTAATAATTCACAGCAGGGCCCATTCCTGCGCCCACCAAGACTAACTGTGAGGCCTTACAGTGTTGTGTCAACACCACCACCACCACCAAAGGCCCAATTTTTCAGCCCCTGTTCAACAGGGGCATGCAATTACAATTCTTGATCTAATAATTCACAGCAGGGCCCATTAATGCGCCCCCCAAGAGTAACTGTGAGGGCTCACAGTGTTGTGGCAACACCAACATGTAAGGGGCAAATTTCAGCTGAGTATATACGGCAGGCCCCTACTTTCAAACATCCAACTTACAAACGACTCCTCCTTGCAAACGGAAGGATACAACAGGAAGTGAGAGGAAATCTACCCCTAGGAAGGCAAATTCTCTCCTGCAAGAGTTAATATGGGAAAAAAAGTGTCTCCTCTCCACTGATTCTTTATCACCAATTCTTGTTTCAATAAAAACCCCAAATTTTCAAAAAACTATTGTCATTAGGACGGAAAGTGAGGTGAACTGTTCTGAACAGGTGCACACTGCACAGACAGCAAAACAAATGTTACAGGGGTGATAACCCTTCCCCATGTTTTCCAAAAAGCTTAAAAATAGATTTTTTGGCTGGAGCTACACTTAAACAATGTACCTGTTCAAAATTACAAACAGATTCTACATAAGAACAAACCTACAGTCCCTGTCTTGTATGAACCGCCTGTATACGGCTGTTCAGAGTATATAGGGCCTTTTTTATTTTGTGTGCGGGGTTCCCCTTAATATCCATACAAGACCCAAAGGGGCTGGTAATGGGCTGGGGTAAGGGGGGGTGGGGGTGTGATGGGGTAGCTATGTCATTTTTCTTAAAGATTTTCATCCATATTACCGGGACCAGACATTACATTAAAGCCGCAAGCAGTTTTAAATGGCTTTTTTTCCTTTAGAAATGTAATTTTGTGCAGGGACAGTTCTAAACATGGGAAACACGTGGCACTTCACAGGCATACTTTAGACACCCCCCAGGTAGGATATTTAAAGGAATATTTGACTTTTTTTTCACTTTATGCATCATTAAAATTACTGCTCCAGAAAAACGGACGTTTTTAAAACTTCTTTTTGCATTGATACATGTCCCCTGGTGCAGAACCTGGGTTCCCAAACCCTTTTTAGGACAATAACATGCATAATAGTCGTTATAATTATCACTTTAGATTTCGAACGTTCGCATCCATTGTATTTAATAGGGTTCTAAAGTTCGTGCGAACTTTCGGTCCGTTCGCGGGTTCTGGTGCGAACCGAACCCGGGGGTGTTCGGCTCATCACTACCTGTGACCAATAAAACCTTCAAACCTAAATCACAGAATTTCCTGGACCTTATGACCTGCCCTGCCATTTGGGCATTTTACATCAGTCAATTAAGGACTTAAAACAACAGTAATGGCAAGATATCCCGTCCAAACTTACTACAAATCAAATGTAAGGCTACTTTCACACTGAGGCGCTGGATGCACTGGCGGTATATCGGCGCTATTTTTAGCGCCACTATACCGTTTTTTTTGCCGCGATTTGCGGGCGCTAGCGGGGGTATTTTAACCCCCGCTAGCGGCCGAAAAAGGGTTAAAAACGCCCGCAATAACGCCTCTTTGAGGCGTTTTGCGGGCGTATTAGAGGCGCTACCCCATTGATTTCAATGGGCAGGGGCGCTACAGGAGCGCTATTTTTAGCGCTCCTATTGCGCCTCAAAGATGCGGCTTGCAGGAGTTTTTTGAGCCTCCTGCAAGCGCAACGCTCCAGTGTGAAAGCCCTCGGGCTTTCACATTGGATAGTATTGAGAGGCTTTTTTGGGGCGCATTGCAGGCGCTATTTAGAGCGCAATAGCGCCTGCAATGCGCCACAGTGTGAAAGGGGCCTTAGACAGCTGCAAAGACATACAGACATTGTCAAAAAACCGCCCAACAAGGGCGGCAATAATGTCCTCATGTCCCATGCCCAATATCAATCATTGTGGCTTGATGTATTGAACAACCATACATGGTATAAACCAATCTCATTGGGGGCCATAGAAAAATGTGCCAGTGAATTCCAAGAACTATGCAATGGTGCCTTTTGGGAAGGTCTAATTGTTATAAGTACAGTACCATTCTACTGGGTAGCCATCCAACCCAAGCGTCTTATTTGGGTGAAAGGGTTGCATGGCAGCTTCTATTATATCAGTGGTAATAGGCAAGTTTAAATTAGGGGCCACTTCCTGGGTCAATACAGGTAACTGGATTTGAGACAAATATTGCTGCAACTCCTCCACCTCATAATTGACATGGGAGGAATATAAATGCAAATACAATTCTGTAAAGTACCAAGCAATTTCATCGGCAGAGTTGCGCAGTCATCATAAATACAGGGGAATGATGCAGTAACATGGTCAGATCGGGCCAAATAAGCTAGAATTTTACTGTTCTTGTCCCCAAATTAAAACACACGTTGCTGCTGTTAAAAACGTTTCTTCTGGGGTTTTTTCTACTAACAGTAAATTAGGTTGACGGGAATGATCTCTCTAGGCTCTATAATTAGAAGATGAGGGATTTTTAATATATTCAAGTTCAGCATCTGAAACTGCCTGTTCATAGGTCCTAAACTTCCGCTCCCTATCAGACCTAAGCTGCTTAATTACACCAGAAATAGAACCCCGTTGAAGGCATCCCAGGTAGTGCTGGACACAAATTACAAATTTTAAATTGACAAATATTTGTTACTTATTAACTCAATACAGGTTTAGCTTTCATATTTAGAAGAAATTTAGCAAGAATTGTGTGCTGTATTTGTATCTGCCAATAAGGATTTTAGTGTATTTTTTGCAAAAATATTGTTATGATAAACATTTGTTCAAATATTGCGGGGCCTTAAAACTATTTTTCTTTTTATCCTACTGGGCAGACTCATGTGCTTTCAGAAAGTATAAGGTTTTTTTTTTTTTTGGGGGGGGGGATATTTTACAAACCCTGTAAGCTGTAAGGGAAAAATAAAAAAGCAATGAAAAAATTGCAAAAATGGTCCAGCCAGCTGAGTTTAAAAGTGTAGCACAGGGCCTGGCAGCGAAAGGGTTAAAGCTGAGCTCCAGGAATTCAGACGCTATTCAAAATGTGTACAAAACAATATTGCGCTAAGTGTATTTTAAATGAATCAACACAGAAGATCCGTGAGAGACAGCTGCACTCACAAAGATGTACACATCATACCAAAAAAAATTTAATCAACGTTTGCGCTGTCAAAATGTATTATTTACATAAAGTGCATTTAAGTCCATCTATTATGTAGCGGGTATCTGCTTTTCTATTTTTGAATTTTGGTGGGTAAACTGTGATGTATGGTTCCCTGGGGCCCACCAGGTGGCGCTGTCACTTTGGGCCCGGGGTTGAGCCATCGTTGCGGTGTCGCACTTCTTTTTGGCCTCTCTCAGCGGTTGTATGGTGGGGCGGAATGCCCGCCGTGCATGCTGGGAGAGGGTATAAAGTCGAGCCCCGGGCACCTTCAGCCTGTGGGTGGTGGTTTGTGTCGGGAGTCCAGGCGGCCTAGGCCTGGAGGACGTTCGGAGGTCGCGTTCCATCCCAGGCACCTTTAGCCTGAGATGAGGTACTCGGATGGAGGTCTGGAGCTCAGTGCCCGCCACTGAGTTCCGCGAGGGAAGGAAGTCCTAGGGAACCCTGGGAATGGGTACCCGAATCCAGAGGCGCAATGGACCGGGAAGGGGTACTCGCCTGAAGACCTGGTGCAGCATACTGCCGGTGACGGGTGAGCCTTGACCGGAGACCGCCTGGAGGGATGATTTCCCTCGATCGGAGACTGCAGCCCACTTTCTGAAGGAAAGTGGAGAGTTCATTGTGTCTGGGCCTACTCGTATCCACACCCCCCTGTCTGTTCTGTTCGTAGAGGGGGTCCAACTGATTGTACTTTGATGTGACCTGCAAGAATAAAGGAGTGTTGGACTTTTAATGGGTGTGGGGCTCATTTTCTGGCAGACACTAATCCAAAGCAGCTGGATGCTCCAAGCGCAAAACACCGACCCGAAGGTAGAAAAACTTTGCCAACACCACACACACACACATCTGCGGTGAAAGCTTGGCGTAGCAACCCTGCACTCTCTCCTCCCAGTTACCCCTAGACAGAAGCCGCAGAGAATTCACAGAGGAAGAGAGTGGAGGGCGCTACAATTACATGAGATGAAAAAAGATGAAAATGGAAAATAATAGTTCAAATATCCCAACTAACCATCCATAACGTGAAGTTGAAAGTGTGTTGATCCAATATTCAATCGGTGAAGACACCCAGTGCTCCCCACAGGATAGATAGGGCAAATATATCTGCCTACCAGATATTAAGACCCCCCAAGGTCGTATCCGTGAGTAGTCACCCCTTACTAGGGTATTACTGCATCAGCTGTTCAGCCTACTTGGTTGGATTCTACAGGTGTATCCCCCACAGATATCAAGGGAACTCCAGAGTCTGGTCACACAGTGTGCATATGGAAGAGGAAGATAAACTCATTGCGCTACATTCTTTAAAAGCGCACAGGAGTTTATTAAAATAGTCTCAAATGGAAACATTAGTTTGTCCAGCGCCCTCCACAGGTGCTCAGATGTCACTGCTGCTCCGTGCCTATCCTGATGTACGTTTCGTCCAATGGGACTTCTTCTGTGAGGCAAAATGTGCTAGCTTACTATGGGTTAAGTCCAACAAGGTACACTCAGGCATGTACTGGCCATTGGGACTACAGGGAGTTTCCCAGTGGGCTGATGGCTCAGTGGGCCGGTTTTAGTGACAGCTTGTCAAAGTAATGGCTGCGCAGCTCGCCCTCCACTTCACGCAGTGATGTGGGAAGGATGAGAAAAATACAGAGGAGAATAAGTGAAATAACAAAATAGGTGAGTGATGACTTCTTATGTTTTTTTGCACAATTGCGTTTAGTTTATATACTGTTTTTGTGCTTGTTTGCAAAATTAAAGTGGGCCGGTCTGGATGAAGTCCAGGGCCAAAGTTTTGTCTCAGTCCAGCCCTGGGTACACTCCACCTCTTGGCTTGACAAAATGTGTAACCAGGCCTCTTATGACATCATCATGATCTTCAGATGCCCGGCTTCTATACAGTGTCCAGCTGGTTACTGATCCAGAACAAAAGGGTGCTTGCAGGTGACCCTGCGAGCCGTTGCCTGTAACTCATAGTGAGGCTTGGTTTGCATGGTGGTTTAAAGCCGAGTTTGTGTAGCGATGTGGAGGCTTGGTTTTTTGCCTTGCGTCCATAGGCTGCTCACAGTGAGGCTTGGCTCTCTTGTTGCTATATCTTGTGATGCGTCAGCACGTCACCTGATCCCCATTGACGACGTGTAGGAACACGAAACGTACGTCGGGAGGTGTGCGTGCTGACGTCATCACTACGGGACAGGTTACAGCGGACCGGCTGGTCAATTTGTCTATTTACTACATTCTAATTGTAAGTGTTTTTAACCCTTTTCTTAAATAAATTTGATATTGGGTAATGCACTATCAAGCTCCTTCTGTCTTTTTGGCAATGTCTGCTGTGATTTAAGCCATCAATTGGACTTCATTGGACCATTTTCTGGGATTGCAGATGGGCTGATATGTTTCTTACTTCTGGTAAGCAGTTTATATCGTTGGTGGTGGACACGGGTGTTGCATGCACCATTCATCAAGTTTATAACTGCTGTGACAGCAGGAAGGTAAAGTCACCTGGTTGCATCCAGGGGGGTAGATATATTTCGCCCAGATTCAGGCTTTACGCCGACTTATACAACTAGGTGGAGAGTTGTATAAGCCCAGCTGAGGCTAGTGGGCTCATGGATGACTCATACCTCTAGGGAGAGTGTGGGGCGTCGTGCAGACAGGGAGTTGATGAGACCAGCTGAAGCTTGTCAGCTCATTTAGGCCTCTATAAGAACTCCCAGATTCATTAGGTGTTTGCTCATGCCTGGACCCAGACCTGTGTGGACTGTCTAGGGAGAGTGAACCCCTGTGCGGTGAGACAAAGCCTGTGTGGCTATTTGCTTGGACATTTAAAACCAGGGACTTAGGGACTAGGACAGCACTAGGCTGATCCCAGTTGTTAGTTAGGAAACCTGTATGTTTAGTCAGAGGTCAAGTTGACCAGGATTTATTTTATTTATGTTTCTTTTGCTTTGCTGTGTTTTGTCACTGTAAATAGAAAATAAACCGCACCTTTTTGATTTTGAAAACCACAACCTCCGTTTGCTGGGCCTGTTTTTGTCTGGGGAGCCCATCCCGGGGGTCACACACACCCGCTGCCGAGCTAACCCCCTCACAGTTGGTGGAGAACCAGTGGCAGTTTTTTTTTAAGCCAGCATGGAGGAGATACTGAAACAGCTGGCTCTAGCAAATGCCAATCAACAGCAGACAAATGCAGGTTTGCAAAGGAGCCTTGCAGCCCAGCAGCAAGCTCATCAACAGAGCCTTGCAGCTCAGCAACAAGCCCAGCAGCAATCTGAGGCCCGCTTCATAGACCTGTTACAGAAGCAAGAGCAGAGACTACAACAAATGGAAGCAGTAATGCAGCAACGTCCGCAGACCAGTGAGGAAAGCCGTCCCACTAATACCGCGTCCTTTGGGGTGAGTCGTTTATTGACAAAAATGACTGGAGAGGATGATCCAGAGGTATTTTTGACCACATTTGAAAGGACCGCTGAAAGAGAAAAGTGGCCTGAGGAGCAGTGGGCTGGACTGGTGGCTCCTCTGTTAACTGGTGAATCGCAGAAAGCTTACTATGACCTAGAGCCTAACCAAGCAAAAGACTATGTGATGCTAAAAGCTGAAATTTTGGCAAGGCTGGGTGTCACCCAGGCTGTCCGGGCTCAGCGTGTGCATAACTGGACTTTCCAGCTTGGAAAACCCCCCAGGTCTCAAATGTATGATCTCATTCACCTGAGCAGAAAGTGGCTACAGCCAGAGACTTTGTCCGCACCAAAGATTGTGGAACGTGTTGTAATGGATCGATTTTTGAGAGCTCTTCCTACTGCCATCCAAAAGTGGGTAAGCCATGGAGACCCAGAGACGGCCGATGGTCTTGTGGATCGTGTGGAGAAATACTTGGCTACAGAGAACCTGACGGCCTCTTCCAGAGACACTCGGACTTTCCACCCTAAGACCAGACCATCCCCAGGGGCGGATAAGAGGATTCCAAGGGGTGAGGGTGGAGAGAGTGAGAGGGTGGGAGCTCTACCCCAAGTTTGGCGAGAACAGCCTGGGAAATCAGCGGCTCAAGAGGCGGCAAGAAGGATCGTTTGCTACCGCTGCCGGCAAGCGGGACATATTGCAGCCAATTGCCCGGTTGTGGAGGAACCCATGCAATGTGACTTTCTGACGGGCAGACGTCAGTCGCTGTGTGCGACAGTCGCATGCACTGCCATTCGAGGAACTGAGAAACATTTATGCAAAATGTGTGTTAATGGTAGAAATGTTGTGGTATTGCTGGATTCAGGTAGCCTTGTGACCCTGATAAAGGCTGAGTTAGTTAAAACAGAGGTCTCTGGGAATAGCAAGGTAGCTGTTATTTGTGTGCATGGGGACACCCGAGAGTATCCAGTGACTACAGTGTGTTTCGAGACCCCCAAAGGTACCCTCTCTCATCCAGTGGGCTTAGTATCTCAGTTACCGCATGACGCCATTGTGGGAAGGGATTTTCCGAAGTTCTGGGAACTGTGGGATGATCCTGAGCCCCCCACTGGTGCCCCTATGTACCAGGAATGTGATAGCCAGAACTCCCCTGAGAGTGGTGAGGACTCTCCGGAATTTCCCTTATCAGTATTGGCAGGGGAGACTCAAGAAACTGGAGAGGAGCCCACCTCCTCAGACGAAAACCTACCGTCTGTGGAGTTTTCTGATCTTGAGGTTCACAGGGAAAACTTTGCCACAGAACAGTTGAAAGACCCCGCCCTAATAAAGGCACGGGAAAACGTAGTGAAAATAGATGGCGAGTTAGTGAACCCAGATAATACCTGCACTTACCCATACTTCAGCGTAGAGAAGGACCTACTGTATCGGGTGGCAAAAAGGGCAGAAGAAACCATTGAGCAGCTTGTGGTGCCCAAACCTTACAGGAAGTTGGTGTTGGAGTTGGCCCATGGGCACATTCTTGGAGGTCATCTGGGGACAGAGAAAACCCGAGAGAGGGTATTACAGAGATTCTATTGGCCGGGGGTGATGAAGGACATAGAAAATTATTGTTCCTCCTGCCCTGTGTGTCAGAGGTCGGCCCCGATGCCACATTTCCGTAGCCCGCTGGTCCCTCTACCCATCATTGAGGTCCCGTTTGAGAGGATCGCCATGGATTTGGTAGGGCCTATAATCAAGTCCGCTAGGGGGCACCAGTACATATTAGTTATAATGGACTATGCCACCCGTTATCCAGAAGTGATCCCTCTCCGAAATACCTTGGCCAAAACCATAGCCAAAGAGCTATCTCTTGTGTTTAGCCGGGTGGGTATTTGTAAAGAACTGCTTACGGACCAAGGTACACCCTTTATGTCCCGGGTTATGAAGGAGCTGTGTAAATTGTTCAAAGTGACGCAATTACGTACATCTGTGTATCACCCCCAAACCGATGGGCTGGTTGAAAGATTCAACAAAACCCTAAAACAAATGTTGAAGAAAGTGGTGGATAGAGATGGAAAGGATTGGGACTGTCTACTTCCTTATTTGATGTTTGCTATTAGGGAGGTGCCCCAATCCTCTACGGGATTCTCCCCCTTTGAGTTACTGTATGGGAGACACCCAAGAGGGCTGTTGGATATTGCCAAGGAAACTTGGGAAAGTGAGAGTTCTCCCCACAGGAGTGTGATTGAGCATGTCGCCCTGATGCAAGACTGAATTGCACAGGTAATGCCCATCGTGAAGGAACATTTGGCCCAAGCGCAGTTAGCACAGCAGAGAGTGTACAACCGTGGAGCCAAGACCCGTACCTTTTCCCCGGGGGATAGGATACTGGTACTTGTCCCTACGGTTGAAAGTAAATTCCTTGCCAAATGGCAAGGCCCCTATGAGATAATGGAAAAAGTGAGCGAAGTGAATTACAAGGTCAGACAACCAGGAAGGCGAAAGCCCGAACAGATCTATCACGTTAATCTGTTGAAAGCCTGGAGGGATAGAGAGTCCCTAGTCGCAGACACTTGGTCACCAGCTCAAACTGGTTGCGTGATTCCTGAGGTTGGAATAGCAGCCACCTTGTCACAACCCCAACAACAGGAGGTTAAGGAGTTTGTGCTTCGCAACAAGGAGGTATTCTCTGAGCTGCCGGGACAAACATCTGGGGTAGAGCATGACATCATTACCCCGCCCGGTGAAAGGGTGAAGTTAAAACCCTATCGGATCCCAGAGGCCCGACGGGAGGCAATACGGGAGGAAGTACAGAAAATGCTGAACTTAGGGGTGATAGAGGAGTCCCAAAGTGATTGGTCTAGTCCCATTGTGTTGGTGCCTAAACCGGATGGGAGCTGGCGATTTTGTAACGATTTTCGTCAGTTGAACAAAGTTACAAAATTTGACACCTACCCCATGCCACGTATAGATGAGTTGATCGACCGGCTGGGAACAGCCCGATACATGACGACTCTTGACCTCACAAAAGGGTATTGGCAAATCCCCCTGGCCAAGTCGGCCAAAGAGAAAACCGCATTTGTAACCCCAGACGGGGCGTTCCAATACAAAAGAATGCCGTTCGGGTTACAGAATGCGCCGGCCACATTCCAGCGGAAAATGGACCAGATGCTGAGGCCCCATCGGAAGTATGCTGCGGCTTACCTGGATGACGTAATTGTCCATAGCACAGATTGGGCCTCACATCTGCCAAAAGTGCAAGCAGTCCTGGACTCTGTTCGGGAAGCGGGGTTTACGGCTAACCCCAAGAAGTGTACCATTGGGCAGGAGGAGGCCAAATATCTTGGGTACACCATTGGGAGGGGAGTAATAAAACCCCAACTCAACAAAGTCGAGGCCATCCAGAGTTGGCCACGTCCCAACAGCAAGAAGCAGGTACGAGCCTTTCTGGGAATCGCTGGGTATTATCGGCGATTCATTCCCCACTTTGCTTCTAAGGCTGTGCCCCTAACCAACCTGACGAAGGGGAAAGGGTCGGTCATGATTAAATGGACCCCCGAGGCTGAGGCAGCATTCCAATTCTTGAAACAAGCCTTATGTAGCCAGCCAGTGTTGTACTCACCCGACTTCTCTAAAGACTTTGTCGTACAAAGTGATGCGTCAGATGTGGGGTTAGGAGCAGTATTGTCCCAGGTCTGGAACGGGGAAGAGCACCCAGTCATTTACCTCAGCAGGAAGTTGAAGTCCCATGAGGTAAATTACGCCACCGTTGAAAAGGAGTGTTTAGCGGTGAAGTGGGCTCTAGATTCCCTTCGGTACTACCTGCTAGGTAGGCACTTTGACATGGTTACGGATCACGCTCCGTTAAAGTGGATGGCTCAAAACAAGGAAACAAATAGAAGAGTGAATAGGTGGTTCCTGGCCCTCCAGGAATTCAACTTCACAGTAAAGCATCGCCCTGGCGTTCAAATGGGGAATGTGGATGCTTTGTCTCGAGTACATGAATGCCTGATTGCTGGTGTTCCAACCCCGAGGTTAAAACAAGAGGGGGGGTATGTGACAGCAGGAAGGTAAAGTCACCTGGTTGCATCCAGGGGGGTAGATATATTTCGCCCAGATTCAGGCTTTACGCCGACTTATACAACTAGGTGGAGAGTTGTATAAGCCCAGCTGAGGCTAGTGGGCTCATGGATGACTCATACCTCTAGGGAGAGTGTGGGGCGTCGTGCAGACAGGGAGTTGATGAGACCAGCTGAAGCTTGTCAGCTCATTTAGGCCTCTATAAGAACTCCCAGATTCATTAGGTGTTTGCTCATGCCTGGACCCAGACCTGTGTGGACTGTCTAGGGAGAGTGAACCCCTGTGCGGTGAGACAAAGCCTGTGTGGCTATTTGCTTGGACATTTAAAACCAGGGACTTAGGGACTAGGACAGCACTAGGCTGATCCCAGTTGTTAGTTAGGAAACCTGTATGTTTAGTCAGAGGTCAAGTTGACCAGGATTTATTTTATTTATGTTTCTTTTGCTTTGCTGTGTTTTGTCACTGTAAATAGAAAATAAACCGCACCTTTTTGATTTTGAAAACCACAACCTCCGTTTGCTGGGCCTGTTTTTGTGTGGGGAGCCCATCCCGGGGGTCACACACACCCGCTGCCGAGCTAACCCCCTCACACTGCCTATTCTCTCCTCATCTTTGGCCCTGATGGAACTTTTTATTCACTGACACACGTCACATTTCACTTTGTTCACCTGTCATCATATTATGGACTTTTTGATTCATTAGTATGTTTGTGAATTTCACTTAACTGGCTTTATTATCGGTTAATTACTCACATTGTAGCGCATTTGTTTTTCTATATTTTTTGTCTTTTTTTATGTTATCACATAATCACAGGTGCTGCTGTTATTTTATTGGTGTAGATAGCGCAGTTTTTGCTTTTGTTTTTTCCTATTGTACTTTTTGATATTAGCACTGCAGCTTTCTTATACAGTTTATTTTGTATAATCATGTTCTAATTTTTCACATTCACTCATATCTCTTAAACTCTAGAGGAATCCACTTCCCATCATAAGGAGGATGGATATTTTTGAGTTTAGAGCCACTAGGGTGGTAAACACTGAAGGTGTTTTTGAAGCCTTCACCAATGAGGGAGGTGACCTTGGAGGTCTTTTTATGCGCCTTAAGAATCTTTTGGTTTCTGAGACACATACTCAATGGGATATTGCTTACCTAGAAACATATGTTAAAAATGGGATGGTTCCACGCAGTCTCAGATGGGAAGTCAGTCCGCAAAAAGGAGACACCCAATTAGAGGAGTGGTTCAAATATTTTAATACTGCCGGGATTAATTTTCTTAGGTTCCTCATTGAGAGGAAAAACACCAAGTTGATTTGGTTAGATGAGGAAATTAAAGTTATAAAAGAAAAACTCATCCCATTCAACGAGAGCAATGATAATAAGGAGAGGTCATTACCACTTTTAAAAATTTTAGAGAAGGAGGATAGGGAACAAAAATTTAAGAAAAAGAAAAAATACAACCGCGACTTGGCTGATTACCAGAGTAGCATTGTATTTGAGTGGCAAAATAAGCTTTTAGCTGAACAGTTTGCTCCTATTAGTCAGGAGATGGAGACCGCGGCCCCCAGTGGTGGAATCAGTGGACCACTTGTTTCCAGTTCCCAACCTGTCAACAAACATTTGACAGGGGGCTGTCTGCCACCTCCACCTAAAGGGAGACGGGGTTCATATCAGTCGCCCTCCAGGCAAGGAGGGGGGGGCAAGGGATTGCCTACACAGACACCTAAACCACCACAACCTTTTCAGAGACCAGGGCCTTTGTCCCATGGTCAACGGGGACGTGGTTATGGACATGGCCATGGCCCCTCAGGACACAATAAGTCACGGCCACCTCATGTATCCAATCAGGGTAATATAGGGTATACACATAGGAATGGTCCACCCCATCCACAGAGTTCCAACCAGGGATGCACTCAGGGGTATCATTATGGTCCTCATTCAGGCCATGGACCTAACTACATGGATAAAGGAGGTGCTACATCTTATCATTTTGAACCCCCAGGTCCATCCAATTATAGAGATGACTATGATTATAATATAGATGTATCCAATAACTTTTTCCCTCTTAGCGATCGCTACGGCCCTCTGACTGACCATGAGAATGGTTATTATAGCCAGATACAACATTCCAGTGCTGCCCATCACGAGATTTGTGATAGTCCTGGTCCGTCTGGACAGGATGGACAACATTGGGGTTTTCACAAACCGGGCCAGGGTACCAAAAGGTCGTGCGACGCAAGAGAGGAACTAGAGGGGGCAAACGGTCTCGAAACAAAAAGGGAACAGGGATTTTCAATTTGAGTTCTGTTATTTTAACAGATGCAGAAAAGACTATTTTAGATAAGGGTCTAAAGTAGATTTGCAGTGGTCTGATACTCCTTCCATTTCAAAATGATCGCTTGCACAGTGCTCCTTGGGATGTTTAAAGCTTGGGAAATCTTTTTGTATCCAAATCCGGCTTTAAACTTCTCCACAACAGTATTACGGACCTGCCTGGTGTGTTCCTTGGTCTTCATGATGCTCTCTGCGCTTTCAACAGAACCCTGAGACTATCACAGAGCAGGTGCATTTATACAGAGACTTGATTACACACAGGTGGATTCTATTTATCACCATCAGTAATTTAGGACAACATTGGATCATTAAGAGATCCTCGCTGAACTTCTGGAGTGAGTTTGCTGCACTGAAAGTAAAGGGGCCGAATAATTTTGCACGCACCACTTTTCACTTTTTTATTTGCTAAAAAAGTTTAAAATATCCAATAGATTTCGTTCCACTTCACAATTGTGTCCCACTTGTTGGTGATTCTT
Source organism: Rana muscosa (assembly GCA_029206835.1). Classification (NCBI taxonomy): domain Eukaryota; kingdom Metazoa; phylum Chordata; class Amphibia; order Anura; family Ranidae; genus Rana; species Rana muscosa. Next base: position 40,593,065 of record CM055124.1, on the reverse strand, counting down.
CACAAAAAATTAAAATGTTATATCTTTATGTTTGAAGCCTGAAATGTGGCAAAAGGATGAAAAGTTCAAGGGGGCCGAATACTTTCGCAAGGCACTGTACATGGACGTCCATAGATTCATCAGGAGAGTTAGCATAAAACGACATTTTTTGTCTAACCCTGTTGGGACAAATAATGATTCAGTGCCTGGTTTTACCCACTCAGGACTATCCAATGCTTCTTTGTTTAACCCACCTGGAGCTTTGGCCCCTCCTCTAAAGGTATTTAGAGATGTGGTCCTCAGGGAACTTGATTTGTTACCGGTCAAAAAGGTACACTCTGATAAGACCCTTGTTGAAGGCCTTGATTCCCTATGTAAAAATAGGGATCTTGTTATTAGGCCTGCAGATAAAGGGGGAGGTATCATCATTTTGGATAAGGCTGACTACCTTGCCGAGATGTACCATATTGTAAATGATCGGGATACATACACTCCCCTCCCCTCCGATCCAAAGACCCTTTACACTAGAGAAATGTCATTATTGGTTCAAAGAGGTCTTGATCTTGGGATACTTAATAGAAAAGAGAGTGAATTTCTTGTGCCCAGGGCACCACGCACACCCGTAATTTACTATCTTCCCAAGATACATAAAAACTCCACTCATCCCCCGGGTCGCCCTATAATCAGTGGCATAGATTCCATCACATCCTGGGTGGGACGTTATATTGATGGCTTTTTACAGCCACTGGTCTCCATGATGCCTTCACATCTAAAAGGCTCTCGTCGAGTTATTAATATTCTGACCGGGCTTACTCCCAAAGTTAATATGTGGTTAGTAACAGCTGACGTTACGTCTCTATTGGGTTTATTTGCAGTGGAGTATTTTTTGAGATGTGATTCCAGGCTGTTCGATGAACAAATCTCTTACATCCTGGAATTACTTTCTTTTGCAGCCTCTAGAAGCTACTTTTGGTTTAATAACCAATTCTACAGACAAGACAGAGGAGTTGCTATGGGGGCTAAGTATGCCCCCAGTTTGGCCAATCTCTTCATGGCCCTATGGGAGGAGGACGTCGTTTATGCCCAACGTCCACCCCAACTCATGTTGTGGGCTAGGTACATTGATGACGTCCTCCTCCTATGGGATGGTAGTCGCCATGATTTGGATATTTATATGGAGGGCCTCAATACAAATACGAGGGGCATCGTTTTCAATTTTGAAGCCAGTCAAGAGGAAATTCATTTTTTGGATTTAAAAATATCCATTAAAGACGACTCTTTCATCACTTCCACCTATTTCAAGAACACGGATAGGAATTCATATATTCCCATTAATAGCTGCCATCATTCATCATGGCTCAATTCCGTACCCAAGAGCCAGTTCATCAGACTCAAACAGAATTGTACAGATCACAATGAATTCCTAACTCAAGCAGGGATCTTGACTGGTCGATTCGTGGAAAAAGGTTATTCTCATGCTTCCCTTGTTAACACCTTAAATGATGTGGCCTTGTTGGATAGGAGAGATCTTCTCATTGATATACCTAAGTCCCAATTAAGAACACCATCGATCCCATTTATTACCACCTATTCCTCTCAACATAGGGGTGTTAAACAGCTGATTAAAAAACACTGGCATATACTCACTAATATATGCAAAAAGAATTAATAAAAATGCGCTACCCTTAAACAAGCAATCATAGTGCTAATGATTCATATGTGTTCACACGCACCAAAAACAAAAAACAAAAACAGAAAAAAATCCTGTTAATAAAACACGGTGAATATATCTGAAATATCCCCTGTGCACAGATAAATGAATAAATAAAAAATTAAATTAAAAATTAAAAAAAAAAAAAAAAAAAATGTATATATAAAAAAAATATTATATATAAAAAATGTGAAAGAGAGAAAGTCCGAATGAAGTTCATAAACAAAAAAGCCACATCTGCTGATGTATATATAACAGACTCTTCTAAGCAGCTGTAGGCGAAATATCCACATCCAACTTGCTCAAACGATTTATAGAAGAAATAGCAGCTTACCAAATATAATAGATCTCTGTCACGGAGATCTATAGGGGCTCAGATTCATATGGTGATCCCACCGGACATTCAGCCACGAAACACTGGAATCGAACGATATCCTCCTCCTCCTGGATATTTATTCCAAGAAAAGAGCTCTCCCTCCAGGTATCCGCTGATGTAATTGGCTCATGCAGCAAAATTAATGTTGATATGGAAGAAAAATAAATAAAACCTCATGGTGCAGTATTCCTAATAAAATAGGATTACCTTTATTTATCCTGGGTAAAAAATGACATCCAGCAGGTTTTCAAAACAAGAGCGGCAAAACTCCAAAGAAACTAATGCTGGTACTCAGCTGCGGTCCGTGCCGATCAGCTGTAGCGTAGTGACGTCACGTTCGTTAGCTCCACCCGACACTGCGTTTCGTCGTAAGAGGCGTCCACTGGGAAAGGAGGCTAAGGAACGGACGTCACTTACCACGCTTTTGTATTGGCAGAGGGATGACACCGGAAGCCGGAAATAAGAAAAACCTCCGGTGCCCCGTGTCAGGATAATGTAATCCCTGAGCGCTCAATAACAAAGGTAAAGAGGCTGCCTAGGACACAATAGTTAAAATAATCATAAAATTAACATTTAAAAACTGACAAAATTAAACATCTTAAAAGTGAACATATAAACATATGTATAAAAAACGGGAAGGTATATTCTACACACATGATTGCAACCACTGAAAAAAAAAATATATATATATATATATATACACACATATCAGTCTACAAGAAACATACTTATAATGGCAATATATGTGCAACCACATGGATTCCACTACCATGAAACTCAAAATATTGCGCAGACACCAATGGGTGAAAACCCCCCATTGATGTCTTGTAACAACATATATAATATACCCTTTACTATACCACATCCCAGGGGTCCCAATGGATAAAGGGGCCCCTGAGTGGAGCATATGAGTGCCTCTTTGCAACACATATTGAAGTTTAAGATTAATTCCACTACATAAGTACACACTACCATCTAGCGGTGAAGAGGAGAATACCTTTACATAAAATAATACACATATGGATGGACACAAAAAAATTCAAAAAACTTCCCATATATGTTATGTTGGCCTACTTCCTTCAAATATGACCCCTGGGAAGTAATGTTAACATTTTGATATATTTATGTAAGGTAGGACTCATGAGAGCACTAATAGGTGGTAAACTTAACTATTGTTTATAAAACAATTTATATCCCACTCTATATTGAGGCCAAGGGGTCGATAGCATTGTAAATTAAAAATCCACCTCGTTTCTCTACGAGATATTGAACGCTTAAGGTCACTACCCCTCCAATGGGGAGTATAGGCCTCAATGCCTATTACTAGGCTTGTGCAATTCGTTTCGTAACGAATCGAAATTCGTCCGAATTTAGCAACTTTCTGACATTCGGAAGCATTCGAATTTCCGAACAAAGTAATTACGAATAAAACCGAATCCGAACTAAAATTATCATAAATAGCGAATGCTTTCGGCATAATTCGCTAATGCGTTAACGCGGCCTAATGCAAGTCGACTTGTGATCGTAATCACATAACAAATAATTTAATTATATTCGAATCGATTCGTTTTACTCCCTAGTGAGCTACTAACAATTGGAAAGAAATTGATTCATCAGAATGATTGTCCGCTAAATTTAACGAATAGTGAAATGAAATCATTCGTCATGCAAAACCACGAGTCGAATTGGTGTTGCATTAGGCCGTGTTAAAGCATCAACAAATTACACCAAAGCCATTCGTTATTTGAGATAATTTTTGTCGGATTCGGTGTTATTCGTAATTGCTTTGAACCGAAATTCAAATGCATCCGAATGTCCGAAAGTTGCAAAATTCAGACGAATTTCAATGCAAATGCATTCGTTATTCCGGATATTAGAGAATTACATTTTTTTTAGCCAATCAGTTGATCCCTTGGGGGCTGGATTACTGGCATGGAGTAATTTACAGGCCAATCAGTTGATTTATTTTGTGCTGGAGGTTGGATTAAGGGCAAAAGGTCACTGCATTGTGCATTCCACCAGTGGTAACTGAGTGAGAAAGGGAGTTTGAGCAGAGGAGGGGAGACAATATTTGAGAAGTAGCAGAAGAGAGTCCAGCCTAGTAAATTTTTTTGTAAAGATGGATTCAAGCTCTCAACATGAGGTTCCTCCTCCTGGTACCAGCAGCAGCAGTGACACAGCAACAACAACCACTACCAGCACCTGTGAGTTTGTACCACCATTGTCTGTGTCATGTATGTCAGCATCTGTATTGCCAGGCCCAGACAGTCATACTTCCACCACCAGTACTACACGTTCCAGTAGTCGTGTTATGTCTAAAAGGAGTGACTTTTCAAAGGGGAGGCAAATGAAGCAGCAGAAGCAGCTTGCCTGTCCTGTTTCAGTGCCTCAGCCAAAGCGTTCAGGCAGATCTAGCTGCAAAAGGCCTAGCTCTGATACTTTGACTATCAGTAGTAGTGCTATGCTAAGGCCACCTTCCAAACAGAAAAGGTCAGAGAGGGAAACTGTTGGTTCAAAATCCCCTACTAGCAGGGCTGAGAGGTCCTGCTCTGAGACCAGGAAGCAGTCGGCATCTATTGCATGTCGTCGCCTTTTTCAGGATCTTCCCCCAAGAACAACCTGCACAATAACTACTAGTGCCAGTTGTGTCACCACCACCTCTGCTATGGGCACTTTGAGAAATGTGGTGACACCAAGTATTTTTTACAGGAAAGGCCTGACACTACCACCTACACAGGCTTTTGATTCTGCGCATCCATTTAAGCAGCCTAAAAGTGAAATATTAGAATATGAGCAAGACATTTTGTGCGCTCATAGTTCCACCACCACCACTATTGCTACTCCCATTGGCACCACCATCACCACTGAAAAAATTACATCTGCAGGTCATAGAAGTAATGACGGAGATTTTTTAGTCACATTTCCCTTTAGCCATCCGAGAGAAAAGGTAATTCAGCAGGACCCCCCAACATCTGATGGTGCTAAATCCTCCTTCGCAAACATGGAAGATTCAGATTATACCTTACCTTTTAATCTCGATCAGGAACCAAATGTTTATGAGACAGAATATTCTCCTTCCAATATTAAATTTGATTCCCCACTGTTGTATTCCCCTGAAAGAACGGCACCAGTGGCACCTGCCTCTCCTGTTCCGGTTGAGTCTCCCATAAACATTAGAGCCGCCAGCACAACTGTTAATCAAGTAACCTCCTTCACTATCCCTGACATGAGGCCACCTCCCATTTTATCACAAAAACACTGCAGCATAGCAGAGTGCATAGGCCAGGCTACAACCAAAATTAAGCAACTTGCTCTAGCATCTGCGGCTGAAGAGGAAACTCTCTCTAAAAAATCTTCACCACACAGTGGCAGCACCCGTCGTTCTAAAATTTGGCAACATTTCGTGACAGTTGGTGATGGCCGCACAGCTACATGTAAAATATGCAGCAGAGAAGTCAGCCGTGGGAGAATGTTGGGTCATCTCACGAACGCTGGGATGAAGCAACACATGCTTAGCCACCATAGGCCAGTGGTGCTGAGGGAAGAAATGGGTGTGGCTCCCCCATCTACCACCACTATTACCAGCAGCAGTGTCAAAGTCACAGCCACTTCTGGAGCTGCAGGTCGTAAAATGCTAAATAAATCCATACAGCCCACTATTGAACATTTTGGAGGGGTACATTACCGGGGTATGTCAAAACAGCAGTCCCGCAAACTTACGCGCCTCATTGGACAACTTATAGCTGTTGGGGGGGCTTCTTTCAGTTTTGTGGAAGGGGAGCCCTTCAAGCAGCTGATGCAGGCTGTGGCACCACAATACCAGGTCCCTTCACGCACCACATTCAGTAGAACTGTAGTGCCCTCGCTGTACCGGTCATGTGTTGGGGTTTTGAAGGATTTGCTGGGGAAGGCTGCTGGCCAATCAGTTCACTTTACAACTGATTTATGGAGTGCTACTAGTGGCCAGCATGCCTTCCTGTCCTTGACTGCCCATTGGTGGCAGCCCAATGAGTCGCAAGATATACAACCACCACCACAAACAATTGCACGGTCAAGAAAAACCTCAAGTGCTGTGGCCGCTGCCACAGTGCACAAGACAGGATTGCACTCCTTCCTCCTCCATGCTGAGGTGATGGATCAGCAGCACACATCACAGAATATTTTAAATGCACTTCAGAAAATGATAGGGAGGTGGCTAGGGGAACAGGCAGGCACTAATGTCAAAATGGGATTTGTTGTCAGTGATGGTGGAGCGAACATGACAAAGGCTATCCGTGATGGAAGATTTGTTGGTGTGCGCTGCTGTGCACACATCCTTCATCTAGTTGTTAGGTCTGCTCTCGATGATAACACTAACAGTGGAAGGTTAGCAGCACTTTTAGAGTCGTGCCGCAAAATTGCTGGTCACTTCCACCGGAGTGTGAAGGATAGCCACCTTCTCAGGCAGGAACAGAGAAAGGCAGGCCTCGTGGAGCACTGCCTTAAACAGGATGTGGGAACAAGGTGGAACTCAACTTTACATATGCTAGAGCGTATCCTTGAGCAACAGAGGGCAATTCACGCAATGGCATGTGAACATTTTATTGGTATTGCCAGACCACTAGGCAGGGAGGACTGGGTAATGATTGACCAAGTTGTCACAGTGCTCAGGCCTTTTGAGGATGTCACTGACAATTTAAGCCAAGAGAGTGCTAGCCTGGCACAAGTGGTTCCCCTCTTTGCACACCTTACAAATAAAATAGATTTGTTCCTTTCCAATAGGGAACGATTGCCTGGTGGCAATATACTTGCTGAAGTTGATGCCCTTCTGAGGAGGCTGAAGGAGCAACTCAGTTCGCGCATAAAAGAGCTCATCGACTCTCGCACCGAGTTCATGTTAGCCACAATTTGTGACCCCAGATTCAAAGGCAGGATAGCACTCCGCAAAAATACTCTCACCACCTGGAGGGATAGATTAATAGAGAGGGTACGTGAGAGGGAAAGGCAAATGGGAGTACATTTAGAGGAGGGAGAAGAAGAGGAGCGTGATGATACTCTGTTAGCTGGTACTAGCAGCACTGCTGCCGGTGCTCACTCCACCAGAGCATCAGCTTTTTGGGCTGAGGCACTTCACAGTTTGGTGGGACCCACTGAACAGCCCCTTAGAAAAGCAAAAAATGCTGGTGACATAGTTAGGGCTTACCTAGCAGAACCTCCTTTGCCCCCCAGTACAGATCCCTTGAGTTTTTGGGATGAGAAGAAGGATGTGTGGCCTGCTTTGTCCTCGGTAGCCCAGGAGCTTCTTTCCTGTCCCTCAACCACGGTCCAGAGTGAGCGGGTGTTTTCTGTAACAGGAAATATATTATGCCCTCAGCGCTCACAATTGCTCCCCCAGCTCTTAGAGCAAATGGCTTTTTTAAAAATCAACATGCCAAAGCTTGGTTACCCTGCTCTTGACTTTGATGCTGCATAAAAAAATAATACTCATCCATGATGATAACATAATCTCCAAATCTCCACCTGACCCAGTTCCACGTCTCCCCTAAGGCCCTCATTCCATGCCAGAAATCATCACATGTCCCATCCTGACCATTTCCGTGAGGGCTTAAATGTCAGATATGGTAGTTACTCCATGTCTGACCCTATACCATCCTATCAAATTTAATGAACATCTGAGATGGTCAAGTTGAAAACAAAGTTCCATTTAGTTTGTGATGATTTGGCATGGAATGTTCCTCTACTAAGTCCCACCTCATACCTCCTGCCCTGCTATTTTACTGCCCAAGGTTTTAGCTACTGATCTGGTATTATAACTTATATTGTTGTCCTTTTGAGACAACTGTGTCATTTAGTACTAGCATAATAAATAAACGGGACAGCTGTATCATTTGTACATTTCAATTAAAACTTTAAACCATTCAGTTTGTGAAACGTTCCTGCTGCAATAGTTCTGCTATTTCCATTCCACCTGCCTTCTTCTCAAATCTCGAATACCTAGGACACTGGAATACAAACGCAGTCCCTTTAAGTTCGGTATAAGCAAGCAGCGCCATGAAGGTGAAAGGCAAACCGTTTGTCAGTGCGACTGCGCACATGGTCATGCAATATATCAGGAAAGCACAGACCACGCATGAGTGCAAACAGCACCTTGGAGGATTGCCTCCTGTCAGGGTTTCACTACCTGGACAGGTGTCAAAACTGTCTCAAGCCGCTGTATTTATGTACTTATAAGAATTAATGTTATAAAATTATTCCAGTCATTTTCAGAATTTAAACAGTGCACTTTAAACATAATATAATACCATTGGATTTTCTCCTAGTTAGTAGTTACTTAGTTAAACCATTATTTGTATTTTATAAGTTAAATCTGTTGTTGTTTTCCTTTAGTTATGCAGCTTGCCAACCAGGCTGCTTGCTTGCTTATACTTGTAGTACTGGTGGTGGAAATAGTGGTGATACTAAGTCTGCTGCTAATATACATACAGACACAGGAAAATGAAGGCCTACAATGGTACTACGATTCTCCTATACTCCCACCACCAAAATGTTTTTTCTTTCCACCCTCTGATGGCACCTACATCGTGGCAAGGAGATTTTGCTGCTAATGCTAATATATCCAGTCCACCAAGATATTCATGTAATCTCCAGGCCACAGTGTTGGCAACATGGCACATGTAAGTTGGCACTATGGAAAGTCATCACCCACGACAAGGAAGGAAAGACTGTAATTGCGTTGCCGTGAGTCAGAAGGTGAGTACCTGCTCTCCTGGCCACTTACTCCCATATCCATCATTGATTTCCATTCATTTATGTAACTCTTGTTTTATTTGCCAATTTAGTGAAAGTACCACTGGAATGAGTGGATGAGGCTTCTTCATGACAGACACATACAAGTCGAAGATTTCACAGGTATGTATTAACCATACACATCTTTTAGGATGTATGAATAACGGCAAACTTGTATGTAGGGATGCACGATAGCAGTATTGGATACGAGTAATTTTTTATCTGTACTTGTCGTCAATACCAAAGACCTTTCAGGTGCATCCAGGTGCTGTTAGAGAGCGTGACGCCGGCTTCACAGCTTATCAGGAAGCCAGGCCTCCCGGATTCTTGGTTGGCAGGGAAGCTGGCGCCAAGCTCCCTCGCGGCACCTGGACGCAGGTAATGGTATTTGGTATTGACGAGTACAGATAAAAGATTACTCGTATCCATTCAATACCGGTATCAGACGTATCCATACGTAGAGGGAATCTCAAATGATGCATGTTCCTTTCAAACATAAAATCAGGACAGCTGTATAGAACACTTATACACTTTTCCAGATCATTATATGTTGTAGTTCAAAGTTGCAGTAACAGAACTGGAAATAGTATTAGCCATCATCATCACGACTCGACTAATACTATTTCCATTTCTGTTACTGCAACTTTGAACTACAACATATAATGATGCGAAAAAAGAAAGAGAATACTAAGGTCAGCGAGGCAGTATAATACCTAGCTAAACCTAAATGAAGTTGTTGGTGACAACTGGCAAGGATGTTCTTTTAACTGTTTAAGTTGATTACCATGTGTGATAGCATGTGATTTTTTATATTAAGCAACCAGATATGTAATAAAGTGTACAATGTCACATAATAATCATCAATATATAAGCACTAAAGTATGCTTTTATTAGGCAAAAATTATTTGCATTTATTTATTTGCACAAACAAACGTAGAAAAAAAATGTATGTTAACACGTATACATATATACAACTATTAATAACAAAAAGGTGAGCTGAGCTGCCTTGGGTCCTGGAGCAGAGGAAGAACTAGCCCTCAGATTTCCTAAGGAGAGGGTTCTCTGCTGCTCTGAGTACTACTACCAGACGAGCTCCCAGGCAATGGAGCATTGTGCCTGGAAATTGCTTCCATCAAAGACAGTCTTAAATGCTCCATTGCCTGGTTATGCTGTTGGTTTACCCGGGCCAACATACGCTCCATATTGTCAGTCTGTTGCCTGGCTACAAGTTCAATGATCCGGGTTAATCTCCTGATGTCCCGCCATGACAATCTTCTATTGTCACTTGCCTGCCTCTGAAGTCCTGTGACGACCCTCTGATGCTCTGCATCATGGACAGTTGCTGGTCCAGGCGGTACAGCAGTAGGTGCCAGTGCCATCTGGGTAGGAGGGGGCAACAGCTGTGGCTGCTCCTGTAGAGGCACACCAGGGGCAGCATCAGATGGTGGCAGGATGCGGGAAACATGGCCCATGACCTCCTCCTCTGGCCATGGGGAGAAGTCCGGAGTATCGGTAATCACAGGGGTCAGCTCTGGCTCATTCTGGAGCTCAATGCCCTCGCAAATAAGGACAGGTGAGCGAGGCGAGCTGCACTGCGCTCTCCCCTCTGACTGGTCTTGTTGATCTGAAATAGACGAGATAGCCAATGTTGATGATAGCATTCAAAGAAATAGATTTCTAGAGATTAGAATAAAAATATTTATTTAACTTTTAATTTTTTATAAGACACTGTCCTTTAAAAAATAAATACATTTTGTGTCACATATATTCCTATTACAAGGAATGTAAACATCCCTTGTAATAGAAAAAAAGAATGTAATAGAATAAACAATCATAGGTTACAATACAAACAGTGGGGTCTATTTACTAAAGGAAAATACACTTTCCACTACAAGTGCACTTGGAAGTGCAGTCACTGTAGATCTGAGGGGGACATGCAAGGAAAATAAAAAAACAGAATGTTTGCTTGTACATGATTGGATGATAAAATCAGCAGAGCTTCCCCTCATTTCAGAGTTTCTCCTCAGATTTACAGCGACTGCACTTCTGGGGAGGACATCCCCTCCGGCTGTTTGTAATAACAGACAAGCGGCTGCTTCTCCACATCGGTTGTTAAAAAACGGTACCAGGTGATGTCTGCCGCTGCAAGCATCACCCCAGTACAACACCTCGAAGCACTATATTCAATTGGTAAGTTTGTCAACGATAACGATTATTACAAAAAAGTGGCCACCAATAATCGGTCGACCCCTAGTTTGAGGTGTGTGTGTGTGTATGAACTTAAAAATGGATGGTTGTTAAATAGCTTTTTTTGTGTTTTATAATGCCTGTTTGTAAAGTGTGGATGATGATGGTGCCTTGTGTCCTGTTTCTTTATATTGGCAGCTTGCGTATTCTACTTACTGTGAGGGGGTTAACTCGGTAGCGGGTGTGTGTGACCCCCTGGTTGGGCTCCCCACACAAAAACAGGGCCAGCAGACGGAGGTTGTGGTTTTCAAAATCAAAAGGTGCGGTTTATTTCTCTATGTACAGTGACAAAAACACAGCAAAGCCAAAAAGAAACAAACAAAATAAATCCTGGTCAGTTTGACCTCTGACTAAACATGCAGGTTTCCTAAACTAACAACTGGGATCAGCCTGGTGCTGTCCTAGTCCCTAAGTCCCTGGTTTAGTAAAAGTCCAAACAAATAGCCACACAGGCTTTGCCTCACCGCACAGGGGTTCACTCTCCCTAGACAGTCCACACAGGTCTGGTTCCAGGCATGAGCTAACATCTAATGAAGCTGGGAGTTCTTATAGAGGCCTAAATGAGCTGACAAGCTTCAGCTGGTCTCATCAACTCCCTGTCTCACGACGCCCAGCACTCTCCCTAGAGGTATGAGTCATTCATGAGCCCACTAGCCTCAGCTGGGCTTCATCAACTCCCTAGTTGTATAAGTCGGCATAAAGCCTGAATCTGGGCGAAATATATCTACCCCCCTGGATGCAACCAGGTGACTTTACCTTCCTGCTGTCACATACCCCCCCCTCTTGTTTTAACCTTGGGGTTGGAACACCAGCAATCAGGCATTCATGTACTCGAGACAAAGCATCCACATTCCCCATTTGAACGCCAGGGCGATGCTTTACTGTGAAGTTGAATTCCTGTAGGGCCAGGAACCACCTATTCACTCTTCTATTTGTCTCCTTGTTTTGAGCCATCCACTTTAACGGAGCGTGATCCGTAACCATGTCAAAGTGCCTACCTAGCAGATAGTACCGAAGGGAATCTAGAGCCCACTTCACCGCTAAACACTCCTTTTCAACCGTGGCGTAATTTACCTCATGGGACTTCAACTTCCTGCTGAGGTAAATGACTGGGTGCTCTTCCCCGTTCCAGACCTGGGACAATACTGCTCCTAACCCCACATCTGACGCATCACTTTGTACGACAAAGTCTTTAGAGAAGTCGGGTGAGTACAACACTGGCTGGCTACATAAGGCTTGTTTCAAGAATTGGAATGCTGCCTCAGCCTCAGGGGTCCATTTAATCATGACCGACCCTTTCCCTTTCGTCAGGTTGGTTAGGGGCACAGCCTTAGAAGCAAAGTGGGGAATGAAGCGCCGATAATAACCCGCGATTCCCAGAAAGGCTCGTACCTGCTTCTTGCTGTTGGGACGTGGCCAACTCTGGATGGCCTCGACTTTGTTGAGTTGGGGTTTTATTACTCCCCGGCCAATGGTGTACCCAAGATATTTGGCCTCCTCCTGCCCAATGGTACACTTCTTGGGGTTAGCCGTAAACCCCGCTTCCCGGATAGAGTCTAGGACTGCTTGCACTTTTGGCAGATGTGATGCCCAATCTGTGCTATGGACAATTACGTCATCCAGGTAAGCCGCAGCATACTTCCGATGGGGCCTCAGTATCTGGTCCATTTTCCGCTGGAATGTGGCCGGCGCATTCTGTAACCCGAACGGCATTCTCTTATATTGGAACGCCCCGTCTGGGGTTACAAATGCGGTTTTCTCTTTGGCCGACTTGGCCAGGGGAATTTGCCAATACCCTTTTGTGAGGTCAAGAGTCGTCATGTATCGGGCTGTTCCCAGCCGGTCGATCAACTCATCTATACGTGGCATGGGGTAGGTGTCAAATTTTGTAACTTTGTTCAACTGACGAAAATCGTTACAAAATCGCCAGCTCCCATCCGGTTTAGGCACCAACACAATGGGACTAGACCAATCACTTTGGGACTCCTCTATCACCCCTAAGTTCAGCATTTTCTGTACTTCCTCCCGTATTGCCTCCCGTCGGGCCTCTGGGATCCGATAGGGTTTTAACTTCACCCTTTCACCGGGCGGGGTAATAATATCATGCTCTACCCCAGATGTTTGTCCCGGCAGCTCAGAGAACACCTCCTTGTTGCGAAGCACAAACTCCTTAACCTCCTGTTGTTGGGGTTGTGACAAGGTGGCTGCTATTCCAACCTCCGGAATCACGCAACCAGTTTGAGCTGGTGACCAAGTTTCTGCGACTAGGGACTCTCTATCCCTCCAGGCTTTCAACAGATTAACGTGATATATCTGTTCGGGCTTTCGCCTTCCTGGTTGTCTGACCTTGTAATTCACTTCGCTCACTTTTTCCATTATCTCGTAGGGGCCTTGCCATTTGGCAAGGAATTTACTTTCAACCGTAGGGACAAGTACCAATATCCTATCCCCCGGGGAAAAGGTACGGGTCTTTGCTCCACGGTTGTACACTCTCTGCTGTGCCAACTGCGCTTGGGCCAAATGTTCCTTCACGATGGGCATTACCTGTGCAATTCGATCTTGCATCAGGGCGACATGCTCAATCACACTCCTGTGGGGAGAACTCTCACTTTCCCAAGTTTCCTTGGCAATATCCAACAGCCCTCTTGGGTGTCTCCCATACAGTAACTCAAAGGGGGAGAATCCCGTAGAGGATTGGGGCACCTCCCTAATAGCAAACATCAAATAAGAAAGTAGACAGTCCCAATCCTTTCCATCTCTATCCACCACTTTCTTCAACATTTGTTTTAGGGTTTTGTTGAATCTTTCAACCAGCCCATCGGTTTGGGGGTGATACACAGATGTACGCAATTGCGTCACTTTGAGCAATTTACACAGCTCTTTCATAACCCGGGACATAAAGGGTGTACCTTGGTCCGTAAGCAGTTCTTTACAAATACCCACCCGGCTAAAAACAAGAGATAGCTCTTTGGCTATGGTTTTGGCCGAGGTATTTCTGAGAGGGATCGCTTCTGGATAACGGGTGGCATAGTCCATTATAACCAATATGTACTGGTGCCCCCTAGCGGACTTGATTATAGGACCTACCAAATCCATTGCGATTCTCTCAAACGGGACCTCAATGATGGGTAGAGGGACCAGCGGGCTACGGAAATGTGGCATCGGGGCCGACCTCTGACACACAGGGCAGGAGGAACAATAATTTTCTATGTCCTTCATCACCCCAGGCCAATAGAATCTCTGTAATACCCTCTCTCGGGTTTTCTCTGTCCCCAGATGACCTCCAAGAATGTGCCCATGGGCCAACTCCAACACCAACTTCCTGTAAGGTTTGGGCACCACCAGCTGCTCAACGGTTTCTTCTGCCCTTTTTGCCACCCGATACAGTAGGTCCTTCTCTACGCTGAAGTATGGGTAAGTGCAGGTATTATCTGGGTTCACTAACTCGCCATCTATTTCCACTACGTTTTCCCGTGCCTTTATTAGGGCGGGGTCTTTTAACTGTTCTGTGGCAAAATTTTCCCTGTGAACCTCCAGATCAGAAAACTCCACAGACGGTAGGTTTTCGTCTGAGGAGGTGGGCTCCTCTCCAGTTTCTTGAGTCTCCCCTGCAAATACTGACAAGGGAAATTCTGGAGAGTCCTCACCACTCTCAGAGGAGTTCTGGCTATCACATTCCTGGTACATAGGGGCACCAGTGGGGGGCTCAGGATCATCCCACAGTTTCCAGAACTTCGGAAAATCCCTTCCCACAATGGCGTCATGCGGTAACTGAGATACTAAGCCCACTGGATGAGAGAGGGTACCTTTGGGGGTCTCGAAACACACTGTAGTCACTGGATACTCTCGGGTGTCCCCATGCACACAAATAACAGCTACCTTGCTATTCCCAGAGACCTCTGTTTTAACTAATTCAGCCTTTATCAGGGTCACAAGGCTACCTGAATCCAGTAATACCACAACATTTCTACCATTAATACACATTTTGCATAAATGTTTCTCAGTTCCTCGAATGGCAGTGCATGCGACTGTCGCACACAGCGACTGACGTCTGCCCGTCAGAAAGTCACACTGCATGGGTTCCTCCACAACCGGGCAATTGGCTGCAATATGTCCCGCTTGCCGGCAGCGGTAGCAAACGATCCTTCTTGCGGCCTCTTGAGCCGCTGATTTCCCAGGCTGTTCTCGCCAAACTTGGGGTAGAGCTCCCACCCTCTCACTCTCTCCACCCTCACCCCTTGGAATCCTCTTATCCGCCCCTGGGGATGGTCTGGTCTTAGGGTGGAAAGTCCGAGTGTCTCTGGAAGAGGCCGTCAGGTTCTCTGTAGCCAAGTATTTCTCTACACGATCCACAAGACCACCGGCCGTCTCTGGGTCTCCATGGCTTACCCACTTTTGGATGGCAGTAGGAAGAGCTCTCAAAAACCGATCCATTACAACACGTTCCACAATCTCTGGTGCGGACAAAGTCTCTGGCTGTAGCCACTTCCTGCTCAGGTGAATGAGATCATACATTTGAGACCTGGGGGGTTTTCCAAGCTGGAAAGTCCAGTTATGCACACGCTGAGCCCGGACAGCCAGGGTGACACCCAGCCTTGCCAATATTTCAGCTTTTAGCATCACATAGTCTTTTGCTTGGTCAGGCTCTAGGTCATAGTAAGCCTTCTGCGATTCACCAGTTAACAGAGGAGCCACCAGTCCAGCCCACTGCTCCTCAGGCCACTTTTCTCTTTCAGCAGTCCTTTCAAATGTGGTCAAAAATACCTCTGGATCATCCTCTCCAGTCATTTTTGTCAATAAACGACTCACCCCAAAGGACGCGGTATTAGTGGGACGGCTTTCCTCACTGGTCTGCGGACGTTGCTGCATTACTGCTTCCACTTGTTGTAGTCTCTGCTCTTGCTTCTGTAACAGATCTATGAAGCGGGCCTCAGATTGCTGCTGGGCTTGTTGATGAGCTTGCTGCTGGGCTGCAAGGCTCCTTTGCAAACCTGCATTTGTCTGCTGTTGATTGGCATTTGCTAGAGCCAGCTGTTTCAGTATCTCCTCCATGCTGGCTTAAAAAAAACTGCCACTGGTTCTCCACCAACTGTGAGGGGGTTAACTCGGTAGCGGGTGTGTGTGACCCCCTGGTTGGGCTCCCCACACAAAAACAGGGCCAGCAGACGGAGGTTGTGGTTTTCAAAATCAAAAGGTGCGGTTTATTTCTCTATGTACAGTGACAAAAACACAGCAAAGCCAAAAAGAAACAAACAAAATAAATCCTGGTCAGTTTGACCTCTGACTAAACATGCAGGTTTCCTAAACTAACAACTGGGATCAGCCTGGTGCTGTCCTAGTCCCTAAGTCCCTGGTTTAGTAAAAGTCCAAACAAATAGCCACACAGGCTTTGCCTCACCGCACAGGGGTTCACTCTCCCTAGACAGTCCACACAGGTCTGGTTCCAGGCATGAGCTAACATCTAATGAAGCTGGGAGTTCTTATAGAGGCCTAAATGAGCTGACAAGCTTCAGCTGGTCTCATCAACTCCCTGTCTCACGACGCCCAGCACTCTCCCTAGAGGTATGAGTCATTCATGAGCCCACTAGCCTCAGCTGGGCTTCATCAACTCCCTAGTTGTATAAGTCGGCATAAAGCCTGAATCTGGGCGAAATATATCTACCCCCCTGGATGCAACCAGGTGACTTTACCTTCCTGCTGTCACATTACGTTGAGGAGAAATGGGCCGCTGCTTCCTGACAGAAGCTGACGCTGGAGGGTCCGGGATATGGCTCAGGCTTTCTGTTAAAGATAGAATAAAAGAGTTAAGGTAACCACTTCTGGACCAAGCCTATTTCTGACAGTTATTCTTGCCAATTTAAAATCATTATTTTTTGCTAGAAAATTACTGAGAACCACAAACATTATATATATATATATATATATATATATATATATATATATATATATATATATATATATGTATTTGCACAGCGGCCTTTCAAAAGCAATTTTTGGGGAAAAATTTACTGAATTAAAAAAATAAATTTACATTAAATTTATTTATCCCAATTTTTGGGGATATTGCGATAGACGATGTTACTCCAAGTAAATAGATATCGAACATGTTATGGTTTAAAATTGCAAACGCTGTTGGAATGACGAGAAACTACGGTACTTAAAAATCACTATAGATGAGCATGTAATTTTTGTTTTACGATTACAAGTTTAGAGTTACAGAGGAGATCTTTTGCTATAATTATTTCTCTCGATGTGAGGATTGCGGCGATACCTCACGTGTGATTTGAACACCATTTACATTTGCGGGCGCCACATATGTGTTTTCTTTGGTAAGCGAGCATGCGGGGCACTTTTCAAATATTTTTTTTTGTTATTTTTTGTTTATTTTTTCAA
The DNA here is from genome assembly GCA_029206835.1 of Rana muscosa. Classification (NCBI taxonomy): domain Eukaryota; kingdom Metazoa; phylum Chordata; class Amphibia; order Anura; family Ranidae; genus Rana; species Rana muscosa. Next base: position 40,575,594 of record CM055124.1, on the reverse strand, counting down.
GTTTTACTTTAAAAAAAATTCCAATCCCCAAATCCCTCCTTTGCATGTACAAGTATTCAAAAAGCAAAAATCTGCATATTTGAATACTGTGGATTTTTTCATATCGGCGCCATTGGCAGCCAAGTAAATGAGTACGTAACTTCTGAGTTACTACATTGGAGACTTGATTGAAGCCGATTCCGGCTTTGTTTGCAACTCTGGTCGCTCCGGACTGGAGACCCGGGCGAAGCGGTGTAAGGCGGCGGGCGGAGGGCTTGTCGTGTCCTCTCCCACTCCTTATGATGACAGCTGAGCAGCTTCTGAGCCGCATCAGTTGTTATCATAACAAAGCCGACCACCAAATCTAAAAAGCGGTACCGGGGTGACGGCTGCAGCTGCTTATCACCCCGGTACAACCACTTCCTCAAAGAACTGGACAGCTACATTGTTTTGCGGGAAGTGGAATGCTACAGGACCTATTTGAGCTTTCATTTTTTTTTATTTCCTTGCACAGTGTGCCATTTATTGGCCGAGTACAATCAGCTAATCTCTCAGCCAGAGAATGGACGGCAGAGGATTGTCACCCGGCTTCGGCAGCACAGCAGAAGCCAGATGTCGTAAATCTGACTTCATAACAAAAAAGGATCCTAGCAAGGTAAGAGGACAAATCATTGCTAAATGGTTTGTGCTTTGACAGCCCCTCCTCTCTTATTTCTCCATCCCATTCTTACATCAGTTTCCTCAGTCCCCTGGCATATCACAATCCCCCTTCACATCACAGTTTACAGTAGTGTTCTGAACCTCCGTTCACAATGGTATCTTAATCTTCTCTGCCACCTTCACAGCACCGCCCCACAGCTTTGTCCACTGCCCTCCTTCACATCACAGCCCCCTGCAACTCTGGCCCCCTTCACATTACACAGCACCCTGCATCTCTGGCCCCCTTCACATTACACAGCACCCTGCATCTCTGGGCCCCTTCACATTACACAGCACCCTGCATCTCTGCCAGTTTCCCATCTTAACCTCCCAGCTCTGCCCCCATCAGAATACAGCCTCCACAGCTCTGCCCCTTGCATTATTTGGGCTCACAGAGCTGGAGACACAATGGGAGACACAGCAGCACTGAATAGTGGGCAGGAGCGGGAGGTGCTGAAGTTAACCAGCAGGTGATTGGTTGCTAGGGCTGCCTAGCAACCAATCACCTGCTGGTTAACTTGGAAAGTTATCTTCAGAAGCTCCGTTCTTGCCCAATATTCAGATCTGATGTGTCTCCGGCTCTGTGTGCAGAACGGCACATAAATGGCTGGACTGTGGCGGTCTGGATGGCACAGTGTCTCGTATGCATTTAGCCCACAGTCCGCCATTTAGTGATGTCTGCTTTAAATGTTAAATAGATGTTTGTTACTATGTTGTTTATTATTATGTTTGCTTTGTGTTTATGTTAGGTAGGTACTACTCACCACCACCACTGCCAGAATCTTGAGGGCACGAACTTGGAGCTGTTCCCTCCACAGATGACGTTGCTCGATCTGGAAAACATGAATGTAAAGCAAAACGTAAGTCTCACATGCGTAGTCATAAAAAAAATAGTGAGCTGGAAACAACCATATAACTGCAATATATAATGATATATTTTATTTTACTCACCAGCTCTCTGATGCTCGGCTGGACCCTTTCTGCTGACTCCAGGGACATCCTCCTCATCTGCAAGCAGGCCATCTCTCAGCTCTGCCTCCCACTGTCTGAAGACCACAGCCTTTCCTCCAGTAGACTGGGCCAGAAGATGCTTCTCTATCTTTTTATGAACTGACGCCCGGCAATCATAAAACCTGCAAATGATTACAGATACACGTTACAACAATATTATTTTTATTTTACATGTTACTTTTCTGTGCCAAATAAATATTTGTGTTACGTTCAAATCAGTTTATTGACTATTGACTAACTACTATACTGTGTATTTTTCACATATATGTGGTGTGTTCTAAGAGTGATATAATATTTGAATACTTACCTGTGCCTGACACCATCGGTGGCCCTGCGAACCTTGGAGACTGCATTCACTGAGTCCCGGACTCGTTCCCAGGCTGCTCTCTTCGCAGAGGTTGAGACATTTAGGCTGAAGAGTCTCACTTTTTCTATGTTCACTGCAGCAACCAATGCAGAATTCTCCTCTGGGGTAAATACGGGCCCCCTTGATGTTTTCTGTCTCTTGGTTCGCTGGTGCTGCTGCAGGTCGGTGTCAGAATTCTCTTCTGATGTAGGGGTGGACACTTGCCTCTTTTTTTTGCCATGCTCCCGCTCCACTCCACCTCCATGGGCATGCCCTCTTCCATGCCTTGGCTCCACTCCATGCCTCCGTTCACCTCCACTCTTCCTCTCCCCTTCACGCCTCTCCTCTCCTCCACGCCTCCTCTTCCCTCCACGCTTACTCTTCTCTACTCTCCCCTCTACACCTCCTCTTCCCTCCTCTCCCCTCCATGCCTCCTCTTCTCTCCTCAACCCCCCACTGATCCTCCTCTCACCTCCACGCCTCCGCTCCCCTCCACACCCCTCCTCCCCTCCACTCCTCCTCTCCCCTCCATGCCTCTCCTCCACTACACTCCTCTCCCCTCCATGCCTCTCCTCCACTACACTCCTCCTCTTCCCTGAGTCCCCTCCACTCCTCCCCTTCCCTCCACGCCCCTCCTCCCCTACACTCCTCCTCTCCCCTCCATGCCTCTCCTCCACTACACTCCTCTCCCCTCCATGCCTCTCCTCCACTACACTCCTCCTTTTCCCTGAGTCCCCTCCACTCCTCCCCTTCCCTCCACGCCCCTCCTCCCCTACACTCCTCCTCTCCCCTCCATGCCTCTCCTCCACTACACTCCTCTCCCCTCCGTGCCTCTCCTCCACTACACTCCTCCTCTTCCCTGAGTCCCCTCCACACCTCCCCTCCCCTACACTTCTCCTCTCCCCTCCATGCCTCTCCTCAACTACACTCCTCCTCTCCCCTGAGTCCCCTCCTCCACTTCTCTGCTCCCCTCCACTTCTCTGCTCCCCTCCACTACTCTGCTCCCCTCCACTTCTCTGCTCCCCTCCACTTCTCTGCTCCCCTCCACTCTCACCAACAACTCTCATACCAACACCAACATTCTCACTCACAAGACTCACACGTCCATTCTCACTCCCAGACATTCTAATTCACCAAAACAAACAAAAACAATCACACATCTAACACAATAACACTCTCTGCTCCTCCCTCACTTCACCACTATACAACCTCTCAAAATGACATACAGGGGCGGAGATTATAGGCATTAGGCACATGTCAAAAACGAAAGTAAAAAATCGAGATTTAGAATAGTTACGAATAACTGCGATGTATTAGAAAAGTACGAATCCATTCGAAGCACGCAGCGCCACTGTCAGACATGTGAATTTTCGAATCAACGACCAAAAAAAGTTACGAATGTACGAATCCATTCGAAGCACAATAACACTCTGCTCTGCTCTCTGCTTCTCCCTCACCGTGCTGAACTCCCTCTCAAAATGGTGTACAGGGGGGGGCGGAGGCTAATGCTATAGCCGCATGTCAAAAACGAAAGTAAAATACGAGATTTCGAATCGTTACAAATAACCGCTATGTATTTAGAAAAGTACAAATCCAATCGAAGCACATTTGGCATAATAGGGCAGAGACACGGAAAATTACGAATCAACGAACCCAAAAAAAGTTAGGAAAGTAGGAGTTGTTTCCAGAATCAACGAAAAACAATGTACTCTACCGAAAGTACGAATTGGTGTACAGGGGCGGAGGCTATAGGCGCATGTACAAAAACTAAAGTAAAATACGAGATTACGAATCGTTACAAATAATTGCTATGTATGTATGAAAAGTACAAATCCATTCGAAGCACATTAGGCATAATAGGGCAGCGTCGTTGTGAGAGAGACACGGAAAATTACGAATCAACAAACCCAAAAAAAGTTACGAAAGTTGTGTCCAGAATCAACGAAAAACAATGTACTCTACCGAAAGTACGAATTATAAATCAACTAAATATAAGGCTTTCAGTAATACGAAGCATTCCGATTCAACGAAAAATTTCGCTTTCGAAAATACGAATTAGTCCGAACACGAAAAATCCCGGCTAGCAAAATTACGAACGATTACGAATCAACAGGACCGAAAAGAAACGAACCGAAACTAAACGAATTTTTCCGTTGTGCACAAGCCTACCTATTACCTCCAGAAGAGAGGGGTCTCTGTTGTGGCATAGATGAAAATGCCAAGAGACACTATGATCTTTAAAACCCTTGCGTATATTGGCCAAATGCTCCCCTATCCTAATTTTTAGGGCGCGGGTAGTTCTTCCAACGTATTGAAACCCGCATGGGCAACGGAGTAAGTATATCACCCCTACTGTCGCACATGTGATGAAACTGGAGATCTTATATTCTTTAGAGGTGATATGAGAGGTGAAAGAGGAAGTTTTGAAGGTTTTGGATGATTTGCAAACTTTACACCTCCTACACGGAAAAAAGCCTTTTAGGTTTCCAAACATACTTATCTGCTGTGGTGGGTCTACCACACTGGGTGCTATTAAATCCTTCAGATTTTGTTTTTTCCTAAAAAGGACTTGAGGTCTCTCAGGTAGTGTAGGCCCCAAAGCCTGATCACTCTTGAGCACTCCCCAGTGTTTACGTATGACCCTATTGACCCACCAAAAATGAGAAGAGAAAGTGGTCAAAAAGGACCATTGCAAATCAGTTGTGGTATTTTTTTCTTTAATTTTAGGTACTAATAGGTTTTTCCTATCTAGTTTAGCAACATCCCTGAGATCATTTTCCAAGGTGCGGAGCTCATACCCCTTTTCCGAAAACCGTCTTTGAAGTACCCTGGCCTGGGTTTCGTAGTCACTCAGCCGCGAACAGTTTTGTCTTATCCGCTGAAACTGTCCCTTAGGGATAGCCCTAAGCCAGTTAGGGTGATGTCCACTGCTTGTTGGGATATACCCATTTTTGTCAGTGCTCTTAAAATAAGTCTTAGTCAAAAGAGAGTTGTTTTCTTTGAAAATCACCAAATTCCAAAAGTTAACCGATACAGCACTATACTCATATGTGAATCGGATTCCCCAATTGTTGGCATTAAGGGTAACCATGAAATCGCATAGAGACCCCGCATTTCCTTTCCACAAGAAGAAAGCGTCATCGATATATCTTCGCCATATTAGTAGGCGGGGCTCCTGTAGGGAAAAAAGTTGGTCATTTTCCCACAGGGCCATGAACAATCCTGCGAGGCTTGGGGCAAATTTAGCCCCCATGGCCACGCCCGTGCTCTGGAGATAATACTGCCCGCCATAATAAAAATAGTTGTGTTCCATGGCGAAGTTCAGCAGTTTCATAACAAAATCCAAAGTTGAGGATTTTAATGACAGATCCTTACGAAGAAAAAACTCTGCAGCCTTATACCCCAAATCATGGGGTATAATGGTATAAAGAGAAGCAACGTCTGCTGTTACCAGCAAGACGTCTTCTTCAATTTGATATTCTGACATTTCCCTAATGATCTGCATTGAATCCTTCAAAAATGCGGGTGTTTTTGCTACTATTGGTTGTAGGAATACATCAATAAATTTGCCAATCCTAGAGGTTAGGGAATCTATCCCGCTGACAATGGGACGTCCGGGGGGTTGCACTGGGTTCTTATGAACTTTGGGAATGTAGTAAATTATAGGGGTACGTGGGGCTAGAGGTATAAGAAAATCAAATTCCTTATCGTTAATAACTCCTTTTCTGTGTCCCTCTTGAACTATGCTGTTCAACAGCTGTTTATAGTTCTCCATAGGATCCCTGCGTAGGATAGTATAGGTTTTTCTATCCGCCAACAAGGTTTCCATTTCCTTAAGATAATCCCCTTTTTTTAGAACAACAATCCCCCCCCCCCCCCTTATCTGCTGGCCTTATGATCAAGTTTTTTCTTTCACACAAGGATGCTATGCCTTCCTCTATATTCCTAGGTCTTTCCTTCTTAAATTTCACTGATGATAGTTCTTGTAAGACAAGCTCTTTAAACACTGTGATACTTGGTGCTGGTTTTCCCGGGGGATTGAACATTGACGCATTTTTCAGGCCTGTCCCTCCCCTATTCGTCTCTATCATCGGAGTACTATTCCTAAGAACTGGATTGGTCAAAAAATGCCGTTTTATACTTAATTTTCTAGTAAATTTCTGTACATCCAGAAACATTAGGAATACTGCACCATGAGGTTTTATTTATTTTTCTTCCATATCAACATTCATTTTGCTGCATGAGCCAATTACATCAGCGGATACCTGGAGGGAGAGCTCTTTTCTTGGAATAAATATCCAGGAGGAGGAGGATATCGTTCGATTCCAGTGTTTCGTGGCTGAATGTCCGGTGGGATCACCATATGAATCTGAGCCCCTATAGATCTCCGTGACAGAGATCTATTATATTTGGTAAGCTGCTATTTCTTCTATAAATCGTTTGAGCAAGTTGGATGTGGATATTTCGCCTACAGCTGCTTAGAAGAGTCTGTTATATATACATCAGCAGATGTGGCTTTTTTGTTTATGAACTTCATTCGGACTTTCTCTCTTTCACATTTTTTATATATAATATTTTTTTTATATATAAAAAATTTTTTTTTTATTTTTTTATTTAATTTTTTATTTATTCATTTATCTGTGCACAGGGGATATTTCAGATATATTCGCCGTGTTTTATTAACAGGATTTTTTTCTGTTTTTGTTTTTTGTTTTTTGGTGTGTGTGAACACATATGAATCATTAGCACTATGATTGCTTGTTTAAGGGTAGCGCATTTTTATTAATTATTTTTGCATATATTTGTGTAGTGGTTATTCCAGCTATAATTTTTTTGCAGCACCCACTAATTCACTTTATTAATTTTACCATTATTATTTATATATGTGTAGCGGGGTGTTCCCCTTTAATGCAGAGAGACAAGAAGTTCCAGATGAGAGGTGAGTCGGGAGGAAGTAAAGAGACATTATGGAAGTGAAAGCAGAGGAGAGAGAGACTACATCTCCCAGTACATCTTGCAGCACCCAGGGTGCATTGCTCCAGAACAGAGACTGCTGGGGCAGACTTTATAAAGGGGAGGCAGAGTTTTGGTCGGCCTCTTTGGACCCCCCCTCTCCTAGCAAGAGGATGTCTGTGCTGAACTGCTGTGTGCACAAGGCCTGAAGCCCGGGCCGTGTGCTCCTTTCCAAAGAGCCCTCTGCCAGCCTAGCAGAGCCTTAGAGACATCTAATCCTCCTTGCTGCAGTACACCAGAAGGATTGAAGACTTGGATGTCGGTGGATTCCTGTTCCTAGACAAATCGATGGAGGAAACGGACTTGGACTTGTCCAGGTGGTGAGAGCTGTTTAAAGACAGATACTTTATCTTTACTATTCGTTGGGATTACAAAGTTGTTCTTCAAGTGCACCACCGAGAGATTGCAGCGAATATTGTTTCACTGAACTTCCATTTAGATCAGTCAGGCCTGACTGCATAGGTAGACATTGCTGGGTGTTAGTCTACCCATGAGGGGAAGTAGCTGTAAAAGGGCAGCGCTAGAGTTGCATAGCAATACTTTATTATTCTGATTACTCTGTTTATCTTTATTACTGTTTATTGCAGGGATCTGCAACTTGTTATACTGTTGTTTATTACTTGCCCATTAGCCTCAGTAAAATATCTGGGTAAAGTACATTTGGTGTCAGTTCCGCTTACTTTAATAGGAGTTTTAAAGTATATTCTGTGTATGTTTGTTATAGGACTGCGTCACCAACAGTTGCGATCACGCGGTCCTATCTCTCTATCACCAGCTGTGCCACGGGAGGTTAGAGCCGATTGCCGGGGGTTGACAGCGGTGCACTGCAGGGCCCAAATCAATATCAGCAGCTCTCTTAACTGGGGGTAGCGCTACACGTGGGGGCTCGAGTCCGGGATCCTTGTACGTTGCACGCTGCAATCAAGCCGGTCAGAAGTACCAGCATGGACCCGCTGGCAATGTCACAGTGGTGCGCAGCGATTGGCGCCGATCCAACCGCGGCGGTAGTCATTGTACTCCCGGGGGAAAGATGGAAGGAAGAGGAGATAAAACAGCTCGTATTGTTACTGTCTCCGAGCCACAAAGCATGGGTGATGGATTTTAGGCCAGATCCAGTGATCTCGTTTACATACGCACTGGTAGAATGGAAAAACGAAATCCCAGAGCATTTTAAAAGTCAGAGTATACAAGCCATAGATAATCAGATCTATCACTTGATACATACGCTGCCAGTGAAGGAAGAATGGTTTCAGACACCAAAGCCATCACTCCCACAATTATCTCCACCACTATCCCCTAAAGCAGAAAAGCTTAAGGAACTATTAAGCCCGGGATCACCGCTGGCCGCTATAGGGCCTGAATTGTTGAATGCTCTAGGAGACCTTGTAATTAAGTGCCAGAAAAGCAGTACGGTGCATGTGGAGGCCGGTTACCGGAAGCTTAGCACCTTCTCAGGGAAGCTCCCCGTCCCTGCGGGGGAGGAAGATTTTGACACTTGGGTGGAACAGGCATTGCAGGCAGTAGAAGCATGGGAGGTGCCTGAGGCACAGAAGAGACAGCGAGTCTTAGAAAGTCTGAAAGGTGCCGCGGCAGAAGCGGTGAAGAGCTTCCGGTTTGGAAATGAAAACTGTACAGCTCAAGATTGCCTGGCCATGCTGCAGGAAGAGTTTGGTCAGCTGGAGAAGGTGTCAGAGATGATTTATCAAATTGAACACACTCTCCAGCAGCCGAATGAGAAACTGTCAGAATATGTTAGAAGGCTGAACAGGCAGTTATGCAAGATTGTACTGAAGAAGGGAATGCTGCCCAAAGATGCAGATGAAGCACGCATGAAGCAGATCATGAGGGGAGCGCGGCGCTCAGACCCGGTCTGGCTGCACCTGAAAACCTCAGGAGGAGGAATGTCACTAACCTACTCTGATCTAATAAAAATTATTAGGGACGAAGAGGCGCTGGAGGAAGATCAGCAGGTGGCCAAGGCGAATGTCACACCTGTACCAGTGTTGGTCCATTCGGTCAAGAGCCCAGAAAGAGATGCGGAGGTTGACACTCTGAAATCGCAAATGGCCCAAGTGTTGGAGATGCTGACCTCTTTGATGGAGAAAGATCAGAGAAGACGAGAGAAACCAAGCCCAAGAAAGGAGTTGTTCCCGAACACCTCAGCACCGGCCTCCCTACAGGACCGAGAAGAGGTGATTTGCTATAACTGCGGAGGGAGTGGCCACTTTGCTAACGTATGCTCCAGCCCAAAGAAGAAGAGAACAGATAATTGCAAGCCGGCGGGAAACTCCAAAGGGCCCCGGTGAAGGAGTCAACCGGGTGCCCATCATCTTCAGTGCGCTCCAAACTAAAAAAAAAGACCAAGAATGGAGGAGACAAAACTCCTAGGAGGAGGTATAGTACACCCCCACCAAGATGTACCCCAGAGGGAGGGGGCAAGACCCCTCAGTGGAAGTACAGCACCCCAAAGAAGGAACATCCACCTAAAAGGAACAATAACATCCCTCAGCGGGTTTGTGCCCTCATTGAGAGGGAGAAAGTCAATGCATGCCAGGCTCAGGAAAAATTAAAGTCCAAAAGGAGCAGGGCAAGGGCCGAAAGCCAAAAAAAAGAGGTGACCCCAGTCCGGCCATACCCAAAGGAACTGGTGGGCCCGTCTCCTACTGTGCCCATTCAAGTGGAAGGAGTCTATACTAAAGCTCTTTTGGACACCGGAGCACAGGTGACTTTACTATACCGGGACTTCTATGATAGGCACTTGAGTCATCTGCCTATCCAGAAGATAGAAGAGCTGGAGATATGGGGACTTGGAACCCAGAGTTTCCCTTATGATGGGTACCTGCCCATAAAGATGACTTTCGACCCATCCGTGGCTGGGAAGGCTGAAGTGTTTGACACCCTGGCAGTTGTGTGTCCCCGGCCGCCTGGAGCCAGCAAGATTTCCCTGATCATTGGGACAAACACGGATCTAGTCAGGAGACTCCTGACCCCTCTAGTGAAAGAGAGAAACCATTCAGCCACCAAAATCCATCCCATGCTAAAGACGGCCTACCAACGACTGGTCTTAGAGCAGAAGACCCCGGGAGAGGGGATAGGGAAGGTGTGGAGACTTGGCAGAGAAGGAGTAGTGCTACAGCCCGGAGAAGTAACCTGTCTTAGGGCCACTGTGAAGCTTTCGTGGGAACAACCTGGCCCCTTTGTCATGCTGGAATCAGACCCAAGGGAAGAGTCCTCAGGCCTGGAAGTGATACCAGAAGTGATTCCGTTCAAGGCCCTGAAGAAGGCCCATGGCAGAGTTCCGGTGAGTGTTAGGAACACTACGGGAGGACCCATGGAGATCCCTGCCAGAGTGTTGCTTGGTCAGGTGAGCCCTGCTGCCCCGGTCACTTGGTCCGAAGTCAAGGGGACGGGTGACGGAGGAGATGTTTGGGAGAAACTGTCCGTGGAAAACCCGAACCTACCCAGGGCTTGGAAAGAAAGAGCCAAGGCCCAGCTGACCAGGTGGGAGAAGATCTTTTCCGAAGATGAATTAGATGTGGGGTGTGCAAGAAGTGCCACCCATCGTATCCGCCTCCAAGAAGATAAGCCCTTCCGAGAGAGGGTCAGGCGGGTCCCCCTGGCAGATCTGGAGGATCTGAGGGAACAACTTGTAGAACTAAAGAAGACTGGTGTGATCCGGGAGTCTAGAAGTCCCTATGCCTCCCCAATCGTGGTGGTCAGAAAGAAGAATGGGTCGTTGAGGCTTTGTATCGATTACAGGACTCTCAACAGGAGAACCATCCCTGACCAATACACCACGCCAAGGATAGAAGATGCCCTACAAAGTTTGTCTGGAGCCAAATGGTTCAGTGTGATGGACCTCAAGAGTGGGTACTATCAAATCCCTATGCACCCAGAAGACAGGGAGAAGACAGCCTTCATAACCCCGGTGGGATTCTTCGAATTCAATAGGATGCCTCAGGGTCTGTCTGGAGCTCCTGCTACCTTTCAACGCCTTATGGAGAAGACTGTTGGAGACATGAATCTTATAGAAGTCCTTGTGTACTTGGACGATGTCATTGTCTTTGGAAGAACCTTGGAAGAACATGAAGCCAGGTTGGAGAAAGTATTGAGAAGACTCAGCGAAGAGGGACTTAAGCTTTCCCCCGAGAAGTGTCAGTTCTACCAGTCTTCTGTGAACTATCTGGGGCACATAGTGTCTGAAGAAGGGGTGGCCACAGATCCTGAGAAGTTGGAAGCAGTCACTTCCTGGCCACGACCCACCACAGTAACAGAGCTCAGATCCTTCCTGGGGTTCTGCTCCTATTATAGGAGGTTTGTGGAGGGGTTTGCTCGGATTGCCCGCCCGTTGAATGAATTGCTAAAGGCAGAAGGGGAAGAGGATGACTCAGGGCCCAGGAGGCCTGGTGAGTCAGTTCAAGATCAGTGGAACCCAAGGTGTGAAGAGGCCTTTCATGCTCTGAAGAGGAGCTTAACCACTGCCCCAGTCCTGGCCTACGCCGACCCTACCAGACCTTATGAATTACATGTGGATGCCAGCCATGAGGGTCTAGGTGGTGTACTCTACCAAGAACATGAAGGACAACTGCGACCAGTGGCCTATGTGAGCAGGAGCCTGACCCCCTCAGAAAAGAATTACCCCACTCATAAGCTGGAATTCCTGGCCCTCAAATGGGCGGTAGTAGACAAGCTAAAAGACTACTTGTATGGGGCAGAGTTTACTGTGAAGACAGACAACAACCCCCTGACCTACCTCTTCACCACCGCGAAACTAGATGCCACCGGACACAGGTGGTTGGCCGCATTGTCTGGATTCAACTTCAGTCTGAAGTACAGACCAGGAGCCGGAAATAGGGATGCAGATGCCCTGTCCCGGAGGTCTCATGCCACGACAAATGACTGGGAAGATTGGACCCAAGTGGCACCAGACGGGGTGCGGGCCCTTTGTCAAGGGGCTGAATTCCAAGCCAGAGGAGGCTCCAGAGCAGAAGAAATAGGGGTTACCATGGTAGGAGTCCCCAAACACTATTGTGGGGTAACTCAACTGGAGGAAGACAACCTACCGAGACTGTCCAAGAAGGAGTTGAGGTGTGACCAATTGGAAGACCCCATGGGGAGATTGGTCCTCGAAGCCCTGGAGAATCAGGATCCCAACAAATTCCTACATCACCCCTCAAAGGAGGCTCGCCTGTTGAGGAAGGAATTGAACAGGCTACAGGTACATCAGGGAGTGGTCTACCGAAGGGGCCCCTCTGATGACTCAGAAGATAAGTGGCAGTTATTTCTTCCAGAGAAGCACCGAGAGACTGTACTAATTGCCCTGCAAGACCATCATGGTCACCTAGGGGCAGAAAGGACCTTCCAGCTTGTCAGAAATCGGTTCTATTGGCCCTGCATGAGGGCAGAAGTAGAGGAGTATTGCCATTCCTGTGCACGATGCATTCAGAGAAAGACCCTACCCCATCAAGCTGCCCCAATGGGCCACTTACAGAGTGAAGGCCCAATGGATCTGGTATGCATTGACTTTCTCTGCCTCGAACCCGACCTGAGTGGATTGGGGAATGTTCTGGTAATAACCGACCATTTCACCCGCTATGCTCAAGCTTTCCCAACCAAAGACCAGAAGGCATCCACCGTGGCCAAGATACTTATGGAGAAGTATTTTGTCCATTACGGACTACCACAGAGACTCCACTCAGATCAAGGAAGGGACTTTGAGAGTCGGTTGATCCGAAGACTTTTGGATTCATTAGGAATAAAGAAGACCAGAACCACGCCTTACCACCCACAAGGAGATGCTCAGCCGGAGAGATTTAACCGGACCCTGCTCAACATGTTGGGAACCTTAGAAACAGAGAAGAAGCAACACTGGAGTCAGCACATATCAGCCCTAGTACATGCCTATAACTGTACCACAAGTGACGCCACTGGCTACTCCCCTTATCGACTTATGTTTGGGAGAGAAGCAAGGCTACCTGTGGACCTGGCCTTTGGCACTTCTATAGACAATACCTCAGCTACATCCCACAAGGGATACGTGGACAGACTTAGACGTAGCTTGCAGGTGGCCTATGAACAAGCCCAGGCGGCTTCGGATCAAAGGGGGGCCCGCAACAAGAGAAATTTTGATCTGAAGGTTCGAGTGCAAGATCTGCAGCCCGGGGACCGAGTACTGCTACGCAATCTGGGGGTCCCTGGAAAACACAAGCTTGCCGACAGGTGGAGATCTGAGCCCTATGTTGTCTGTAGGAAGTTGCCCGGTTTGCCTGTCTACAAACTAAAGCCAGAAGGAAAGGTGGGTCCACTGAAGACGTGGCATCGGAACCACCTGCTCCCACTTGCTGAGGCAGTCAGAATACCTCCCGTGAGAGACTCCCCTGAACCGGCCTCTATCCTGGATATTCCTAGGCCGGACACAAGGTCCCAGACCTCTCGAGCCAAAGATGGGGAGGCCTCCCAATTGAGTACAGAAGAAGGTGGAGAACTGGACTGGCTGTGGCCTCCCTCGACTCTGGGAACGTCCGCCATAGATCTCCCAAATGGAGGGGATACCCCAGATGCAACGCTGAATCCGGAGGCTACTGAATTCATACCCTTCAGTCCCTCAGCTGATTACTGGGAAGATGTTCCTGACACTTGCGCAGAGGAGGACTCTAGAGATTCCATACGTCAGTCGACTTCTGAATCAGAGGTTCCAGAACCAGCAATGTTACCTGAACTTACTCCTGAAGAAGAGCCTGTGGTGCCAGAGTCAGAAGCACCAAGAGAGCAGAGGGCTCGCAGAGTCATCAGGCCTCCCAAGAAACTAACTTACCCCCAAATGGGGACGAGCTCAGAGGACTCTGTTGTAACGGCTAGGAGAAGTGTTGAACAACCTGATCCTTCCACCGTCCATTTGGTGGAGGGCAACCCCAGCTCACTCTCTGGCACAGTTAGGCAGGCCACTCATGGTAGTGTGACCTGTGGGCAAGAGAGTTCCATCCCAAAGTTTTGGTGGGAATTCCCTATGCCAACATCATGCTCGACATTGTCCAAAATGGTAAACAGTATTTGTTGAAGTTTATCTTTGGGGACCAAAGAGTTCAAGTGGGGGGAGTGTGTAGCGGGGTGTTCCCCTTTAATGCAGAGAGACAAGAAGTTCCAGGTGAGAGGTGAGTCGGGAGGAAGTAAAGAGACATTATGGAAGTGAAAGCAGAGGAGAGAGAGACTACATCTCCCAGTACATCTTGCAGCACCCAGGGTGCATTGCTCCAGAACAGAGACTGCTGGGGCAGACTTTATAAAGGGGAGGCAGAGTTTTGGTCGGCCTCTTTGGACCCCCCCTCTCCTAGCAAGAGGATGTCTGTGCTGAACTGCTGTGTGCACAAGGCCTGAAGCCCGGGCCGTGTGCTCCTTTCCAAAGAGCCCTCTGCCAGCCTAGCAGAGCCTTAGAGACATCTAATCCTCCTTGCTGCAGTACACCAGAAGGATTGAAGACTTGGATGTCGGTGGATTCCTGTTCCTAGACGAATCGATGGAGGAAACGGACTTGGACTTGTCCAGGTGGTGAGAGCTGTTTAAAGACAGATACTTTATCTTTACTATTCGTTGGGATTACAAAGTTGTTCTTCAAGTGCACCACCGAGAGATTGCAGCGAATATTGTTTCACTGAACTTCCATTTAGATCAGTCAGGCCTGACTGCATAGGTAGACATTGCTGGGTGTTAGTCTACCCATGAGGGGAAGTAGCTGTAAAAGGGCAGCGCTAGAGTTGCATAGCAATACTTTATTATTCTGATTACTCTGTTTATCTTTATTACTGTTTATTGCAGGGATCTGCAACTTGTTATACTGTTGTTTATTACTTGCCCATTAGCCTCAGTAAAATATCTGGGTAAAGTACATTTGGTGTCAGTTCCGCTTACTTTAATAGGAGTTTTAAAGTATATTCTGTGTATGTTTGTTATAGGACTGCGTCACCAACAGTTGCGATCACGCGGTCCTATCTCTCTATCACCAGCTGTGCCACGGGAGGTTAGAGCCGATTGCCGGGGGTTGACAGCGGTGCACTGCATGGCCCAAATCAATATCAGCGGCTCTCTTAACTGGGGGTAGCGCTACATATATATAATGGTTCTTATATTTAATTAATTCACTAATTTTAATCACGGTTAGCGCGGATTTTTTCCATCTTTACAATATTGCCTTTGAATACACATTATCACGTAGCTTTCCAATATATAGCTTCATTGCCGGAATCTTTGTTATTATTGCGGCAATTTAGTATATATAGAATATTATTGTTAACATAATATTTTTTCACTATGGATATTTTTGATTTTCACAAAAATAGAAAGATTAACCCAGATGAAGTGTTCGATCAAGCCAATTCTGAAGCAGATGGTAGTAGGGGTATCTTTATGAGACTAAAGAATGTGCTCATAGCAGAACTACATGCCACTTGGGATATTGTTTTCTTGGAACGTTATTTGCAAGAAAAAATGATTCCGAGGAGTCTGAGGTGGCATGTTTTTCCTGATAGGGGTGATAGTGACCTGAGTGAATGGTTCCTTTACTTTAATGGTGTAGGGTTAGCGTTCCTCGAGTTTTTAGTAACCAGAAAGAGATCCAAAGTAGCTAAATTGCAGCAGGAAATAAATGAGATAAAAGAGAAATTGGCCCCCATGACCAAGGAGGGGCTGTATCAAGTTTATACCAAAGAATTGAGAGAAATCATGATTGAGGAAGAAGAGGAGCAACGTGCCAAAAAACAAAAAAAGTACTTTCGAGACGTTGAGGACTATAAGTCCCACAATGTCTTCAAATGGCAGGAGAACCATCGTGAAAATTTTGCTAAACCAGCAGAAGTAGTAGCCATGGAAGAACAGAGTGCAGGGGAAGAAGTACCGACTTTGCTCGGTCCGGAACACTCTGGGTCCCGAATGGGGCCCCCACCCCCCTCCACCCCAGGATATAGAGATCAAGGACAGGGAAGAGTGGGAGGACAAAAGACTCCCCAGCAGAACAATAAAAAGAAGGGGAATTATAATTATGGAAGACCCCCTACCAATGGTTCCAATTATTATCCACCCCCGCATCAGCAATCGTATCAACATCCCAGAAACCAGGGAAGATTTCCTAATCAAGGGGGAAATAGGGGTAATAAACAACCCCATGGATATAATCAATATAACACCAATACATATGCATATCCCCTAAATAGACCTGCCTATATGGACCATCATGGACAATATGGAGATCCTAATTATAGGAATAGCTCTGGAGATGAGCATAGGGAAAATTCATTTGTTTCCCCACAGGTACCTTGGAGGTATGACATTCCAGTACATAACCAATATGGGCCACTACAACGGCCCAATGAGGAGTTTGAGGAGAATGAACAATATGGGGCTGCTTCCAGGACTCAAAGTAATACAAAAGGAAGACCATATGAAGATTTTCCTGGAGCAGCACCTCTTAGAAATAAGACGGATAATTTTTTAGGAAAGGGCCGGGGGAAAAAAGGGAAGACTCAGAGAGGATGCAGAGGAGGTCAGTGGAGCAACACCAAAAAAACTGAGACAGAACTAACATGCCAAGGAGTTTTTAATCTCAGTGGGGAGGAGCTCACCAAATCTGAAAAAATCACATTAAATCAGGGATTAAAATATGCCCCCAGGAAACCTTTGAACAAATTCCAGATGTTTCTGGATGTACAGAAATTTACTAGAAAATTAAGTATAAAACGGCATTTTTTGACCAATCCAGTTCTTAGGAAAAGTACTCCGATGATAGAGACGAATAGGGGAGGGACAGGCCTGAAAAATGCGTCAATGTTCAATCCCCCGGGAAAACCAGCACCAAGTATCACAGTGTTTAAAGAGCTTGTCTTACAAGAACTATCATCAGTGAAATTTAAGAAGGAAAGACCTAGGAATATAGAGGAAGGCATAGCATCCTTGTGTGAAAGAAAAAACTTGATCATAAGGCCAGCAGATAAGGGGGGGGGGGGATTGTTGTTCTAAAAAAAGGGGATTATCTTAAGGAAATGGAAACCTTGTTGGCGGATAGAAAAACCTATACTATCCTACGCAGGGATCCTATGGAGAACAATAAACAGCTGTTGAACAGCATAGTTCAAGAGGGACACAGAAAAGGAGTTATTAACGATAAGGAATTTGATTTTCTTATACCTCTAGCCCCACGTACCCCTATAATTTACTACATTCCCAAAGTTCATAAGAACCCAGTGCAACCCCCCGGACGTCCCATTGTCAGCGGGATAGATTCCCTAACCTCTAGGATTGGCAAATTTATTGATGTATTCCTACAACCAATAGTAGCAAAAACACCCGCATTTTTGAAGGATTCAATGCAGATCATTAGGGAAATGTCAGAATATCAAATTGAAGAAGACGTCTTGCTGGTAACAGCAGACGTTGCTTCTCTTTATACCATTATACCCCAGGATTTGGGGTATAAGGCTGCAGAGTTTTTTCTTCGTAAGGATCTGTCATTAAAATCCTCAACTTTGGATTTTGTTATGAAACTGCTGAACTTCGCCATGGAACACAACTATTTTTATTATGGCGGGCAGTATTATCTCCAGAGCACGGGCGTGGCCATGGGGGCTAAATTTGCCCCAAGCCTCGCAGGATTGTTCATGGCCCTGTGGGAAAATGACCAACTTTTTTCCCTACAGGAGCCCCGCCTACTAATATGGCGAAGATATATCAATGACGCTTTCTTCTTGTGGAAAGGAAATGCGGGGTCTCTATGCGATTTCATGGTTACCCTTAATGCCAACAATTGGGGAATCCGATTCACATATGAGTATAGTGCTGTATCGGTTAACTTTTTGGATTTGGTGATTTTCAAAGAAAACAACTCTCTTTTGACTAAGACTTATTTTAAGAGCACTGACAAAAATGGGTATATCCCAACAAGCAGTGGACATCACCCTAACTGGCTTAGGGCTATCCCTAAGGGACAGTTTCAGCGGATAAGACGAAACTGTTCGCGGCTGAGTGACTACGAAACCCAGGCCAGGGTACTTCAAAGACGGTTTTCGGAAAAGGGGTATGAGCTCCGCACCTTGGAAAATGATCTCAGGGATGTTGCTAAACTAGATAGGAAAAATGTATTAGTACCTAAAATTAAAGAAAAAAATACCACAACTGATTTGCAATGGTCCTTTTTGACCACTTTCTCTTCTCATTTTTGGTGGGTCAATAGGGTCATACGTAAACACTGGGGAGTGCTCAAGAGTGATCAGGCTTTGGGGCCTACACTACCTGAGAGACCTCAAGTCCTTTTTAGGAAAAACCAAAATCTGAAGGATTTAATAGCACCCAGTGTGGTAGACCCACCACAGCAGATAAGTATGTTTGGAAACCTAAAAGGCTTTTTTCCGTGTAGGAGGTGTAAAGTTTGCAAATCATCCAAAACCTTCAAAACTTCCTCTTTCACCTCTCATATCACCTCTAAAGAATATAAGATCTCCAGTTTCATCACATGTGCGACAGTAGGGGTGATATACTTACTCCGTTGCCCATGCGGGTTTCAATACGTTGGAAGAACTACCCGCGCCCTAAAAATTAGGATAGGGGAGCATTTGGCCAATATACGCAAGGGTTTTAAAGATCATAGTGTCTCTTGGCATTTTCATCTATGCCACAACAGAGACCCCTCTCTTCTGGAGGTAATAGGCATTGAGGCCTATACTCCCCATTGGAGGGGTAGTGACCTTAAGCGTTCAATATCTCGTAGAGAAACGAGGTGGATTTTTAATTTACAATGCTATCGACCCCTTGGCCTCAATATAGAGTGGGATATAAATTTGTTTTATAAACAATAGTTAAGTTTACCACCTATTAGTGCTCTCATGAGTCCTACCTTACATAAATATATCAAAATGTTAACATTACTTCCCAGGGGTCATATTTGAAGGAAGTAGGCCAACATAACATATATGGGAAGTTTTTTGAATTTTTTTGTGTCCATCCATATGTGTATTATTTTATGTAAAGGTATTCTCCTCTTCACCGCTAGATGGTAGTGTGTACTTATGTAGTGGAATTAACCTTTAACTTCAATATGTGTTGCAAAGAGGCACTCATATGCTCCACTCAGGGGCCCCTTTATCCATTGGGACCCCTGGGATGTGGTATAGTAAAGGGTATATTATATATGTTGTTACAAGACATCAGTGGGGGGTTTTCACCCATTGGTGTCTGCGCAATATTTTGAGTTTCATGGTAGTGGAATCCATGTGGTTGCACATATATTGCCATTATAAGTATGTTTCTTGTAGACTGATATGTGTGTATATATATATATTTTTTTTTTTTTTCAGTGGTTGCAATCATGTGTGTAGAATATACCTTCCCGTTTTTTATACATATGTTTATATGTTCACTTTTAAGATGTTTAATTTTGTCAGTTTTTAAATGTTAATTTTATGATTATTTTAACTATTGTGTCCTAGGCAGCCTCTTTACCTTTGTTATTGAGCGCTCAGGGATTACATTATCCTGACACGGGGCGCCGGAGGTTTTTCTTATTTCCGGCTTCCGGTGTCATCCCTCTGCCAATACAAAAGCGTGGTAAGTGACGTCCGTTCCTTAGCCTCCTTTCCCAGTGGACGCCTCTTACGACGAAACGCAGCGTCGGGTGGAGCTAACGAACGTGACGTCACTACGCTACAGCTGATCGGCACAGACCGCAGCTGAGTACCAGCATTCGTTTCTTTGGAGTTTTGCCGCTCTTGTTTTGAAAACCTGCTGGATGTCATTTTTTACCCAGGATAAATAAAGGGAATCCTATTTTATTAGGAATACTGCACCATGAGGTTTTATTTATTTTTCTTCCATATCAACATTCATTTTGCTGCATGAGCCAATTACATCAGCGGATACCTGGAGGGAGAGCTCTTTTCTTGGAATAAATATAGAGGAGGAGGAGGATATCGTTCGATTCCAGTGTTTCGTGGCTGAATGTCCGGTGGGATCACCATATGAATCTGAGCCCCTATAGATCTCCGTGACAGAGATCTATTATATTTGGTAAGCTGCTATTTCTTCTATAAATCGTTTGAGCAAGTTGGATGTGGATATTTCGCCTACAGCTGCTTAGAAGAGTCTGTTATATATACATCAGCAGATGTGGCTTTTTTGTTTATGAACTTCATTCGGACTTTCTCTCTTTCACATTTTTTATATATAATATTTTTTTTATATATAAAAATTTTTTTTTTTTTTTTTTTTTTATTTAATTTTTTATTTATTCATTTATCTGTGCACAGGGGATATTTCAGATATATTCACTGTGTTTTATTAACAGGATTTTTTTCTGTTTTTGTTTTTTGTTTTTTGGTGTGTGTGAACACATATGAATCATTAGCACTATGATTGCTTGTTTAAGGGTAGCGCATTTTTATTAATTCTTTTTGCATATATTTGTGTAGTGGTTATTCCAGCTATAATTTTTTTGCAGCACCCACTAATTCACTTTATTAATTTTACCATTATTATTTATATATATATAATGGTTCTTATATTTAATTAATTCACTAATTTTAATCACGGTTAGCGCGGATTTTTTCCATCTTTACAATATACTCACTAATGACTCAGTCTTACAGGCAGTATTGCCAGCTCAACCTCAGGTTGTCTATAAAGGTGCACCCTCCCTACAAGGGAGAGTGGCACCTAATATTCTAGATTCCCCCTTCTGTGAAAATGACCTTTCTTGACCAGTTGGTGGGTTTCTATCAATGCAAGAGATGCAGAGTATGTTCATTCAGTGGGTGTCCACATAGACGTACCAATACGTTTAAGGCCACCATTACTGATGTTCAATTTAAAATAGTTCCCTTCATTACTTGTTCCACGGAGAGAGTCGTTTATCTCCTGCAATGTCCTTGTGGACTTCAATATGTGGGCAGGACTAAACGACCTCTCCGTGTGAGACTTAATGAACATATTACAAACATACTCACAGGTTTTCCTAAGCATCCGGTATCTCGGCATTACTTAGAGTTCCACGCCAAGAACCCCACTAATACCATATTTTTGGGGATAGACAAATATTCTCCAAGATGGAGAGGTGACTCCATGATTCGGAGCATATCCAGACTGGAGATGGCCTGGATCCACAAGTTGAAGAGTTATGCCCCGTTTGGGATGAACGTTGAGGTAGATCTCAACGCTTTTATCGACAATTCTTAGATTAGTGGGTTATATGTCCATGTATATTTTGTTAATTATTAATTACGGGTATTTTGTAGCCCTGGTGGCCCAGTTCATCATATTCATATGAACATGTCACAATAGTTTTGACCCACATTACACACAATCCCTCGGGTTATTTGATAAGTCATGTTATCTGGACCTGTTCCTTTTCTCCCCCTCCCCCCTTTCAATTTTTCAATTTTTAAGTATATAAAGGTTTTTTCTGTCTTTTTGGACCTATATTAATTCATTTATTAACCATATACTATACACTCAGAATCATCCTTCCTATCTTAAATTATTTTTAATGATTTTTATGTTTTTAATATATTATAATATTTTTTGTGTGGTGGTGGATTTACGGATGATATTCTTCAAAGTGAATGTTGATCCTATCCATCCATATGCTTAATGATCGCTTTTAACAGTTTGTTCTATATATTTCAATCTGTATTGAGGTTTTTTATATGTGTTGCCTTTATCATTGAGTTTTGATTAGGTTTCATATCATTGTCCACCCTGCGAGCCGTTGCCTGTAACTCATAGTGAGGCTTGGTTTGCATGATGGTTTAAAGCCGAGTCTGTGTAGCGATGTGGAGGCTTGGTTTTTTGCCTTGCGTCCATAGGCTGCTCACAGTGAGGCTTGGCTCTCTTGTTGCTATATCTTGTGATGCGTCAGCACGTCACCTGATCCCCATTGACGATGTGTAGGAACACGAAACGTACATCGGGAGGTGTGCGTGCTGACGTCATCACTACGGGACAGGTTACAGCGGACCGGCCGGTCGATTTGTCTATTTACTACATTCTAATTGTAAGTGTTTTTAACCCTTTTCTTAAATAAATTTGATATTGGGTAATGCACTATCAAGCTCCTTCTGTCTTTTTGGGAATGTCTGCTGTGATTTAAGCCATCTATTGGACTTCATTGGACCATTTTCTGGGATTGCAGATGGGCTCATATGTTTCTTACTTCTGGTAAGCAGTTTATATCGTTGGTGGTGGACACGGGTGTTGCATGCACCATTCATCAAGTTTATAACTGCCTATTCTCTCCTCATCTTTGGCCCTGATGGAACTTTTTATTCACTGACACACGTCACATTTCACTTTGTTCACCTGTCATCATATTATGGACTTTTTGATTCATTAGTGTGTTTGTGAATTTCACTTAACTGGCTTTATTATCGGTTAAATACTCACATTGTAGAGCATTTGTTTTTCTATATTTTCGGTTTTAGTGACAGCTTGTCAAAGTAATGGCTGCGCAGCTCGCCCCCCACTTCACGCAGTGATGTGGGAAGGATTAGAAAAATACAGAGGAGAATAAGTGAAATAACAAAATAGGTGAGTGATGACTTCTTATGTTTTTTGCACAATTGCGTTTAGTTTATATACTGTTTTTGTGCTTGTTTGCAAAATTAAAGTGGGCTGGTCTGGATGAAGTCCAGGGCCAAAGTTTTGTCTCAGTCCAGCCCTGGGTACACTCCACCTCTTGGCTTGACAAAATGTGTAACCAGGCCCCTTATGACATCATCATGATCTCCAGATGCCCGGCTTCTATACAGTGTCCAGCTGGTTACTGATCCAGAACAAAAGGGTGCTTGCAGGTGACCCCTGACCTGGCTCTGGAGAGGCTGCCATCTACTGGCTTGACATATATATGCTGTTTGGAGTACATTTCTTGTGAGAGCATACTTTTACTCTTTATTTTCAAATACATTTACTACATTTAGTCAGTGGCACTCTTGTGTCTCTCGCTTTTCTGTGATTTTACATGTTTTTACCGAGGAAGGATATCCCAATGCTGCGATAGAAGCTGCTAACGCTGACAGTGTGAAAACTTAGGGAAATTACTGCGCTAAACCAATCACAATATGTGAAGCTGCTAACACTTAAACAAAGTCAAAGGCAGGGCCGGCTCTACCATGGGACCCGATGGGACCATTGTCCCAGGCGGCAGGTTCTGAGGGGCGGCACATTGACGCCCATAAATATAGTGGTCCCGCCTGATCGGGCTTTGCTCCGCCCACCCGCTTCGCTCTTCATTCCACTATGTGGATGGCCCAGCGCCGCTGCTATTGGAGGTATTTGCAGACCACTCGCTGCCATACCCGCACAGCTGGCCGCCCGCCCATCCTCTCCACGGCTCCCCCCCCCCCTTGCTGCTGACGAGAAAGTCAGCTGACAGGCTGACGGCCAACAGCGTAAAGGGGGAGGAGTTTTCGGCTGAGCAGAGACCCCATGATGGAAGAAGGATCACTATAGGCGCGGCTGACACGGAGAGAAAGTAAGTGTCAATAATCCCATCTCCACCACCTCTGCCTAACCTCCCCTACCACCCCTGCTTGTGTCTAAACCCCCTACCACCCCTGCCTGTGTCTAACCTCCCCTACCACTCCTGCCTGTGTCTAAACCCCCTACCACCCCTGCCTGTGTCTAACCTCCCCTATCACCCCTGCCTGTGTCTAAACCCCTTACCTCCCCTGCCTGTGTCTAAACCCCTTACCTCCCCTGCCTGTGTCTAAACCCCCTACCTGTGTCTAAACCCCCTACCACCCCTGCCTGTGTCTAAACCCCCTACCACCCCTGCCTGTGTCTAAACCCCCTACCTGTGTCTAAACCCCCTACCTCCCCTGCCTGTGTCTAAACCCCCTACCTCCCCTGCCTGTGTCTAAACCCCCTACCTCCCCTGCCTGTGTCTAAACCCCCTATCACCTCTGCCTGTGTCTAAACCCCCTGCCACCTCTGCCTGTGTCTAAACCCCCTACCTCCCCTGCCTGTGTCTAAACCCCCTACCTCCCCTGCCTGTGTCTAAATCCCCTACCACCTCTGCCTGTGTCTAACCTCCCCTACCACCCCTGCCTGTGTCTAATCCCTTCACTACCACCCCTGCCTGTGTCTAATCCCTTCCCTACCACCCCTGCTTGTGTCCAATCCCTTCCCTACCACCCCTGCCTGTGTCTAACCTCCCCTACCACCCCTGCCTGTGTATAACCTCACCCTACCACCCCTGCCTGTGTCTAAACCCCCCTACCTCCCCTGCCTGTGTCTAAGCCCCCTACCACCTCTGCCTGTGTCTAAACCCCCTGCATGTGTCTAAACTCCCTACCTCCCCTGCCTGTGTCTAAACCCCCTACCTACCCTGCCTGTGTCTAAACCCCCTACCTCCCCTGCCTGTGTCTAAACCCCCTACCACCTCTGCCTGTGTCTAAACCCCCTACCACCTCTGCCTGTGTCTAAACCCCCTATCACCTCTGCCTGTGTCTAAACCCCCTACCACTTCTGCCTGTGTCTAAACCCCCTACCACCCCTGCCTGTTTCTAACCTCCTCTACCTCCCCTGCCTGTGTCTAAACCCCCCTAACACCTCTGCCTGTGTCTAACCTCCACTACCACCCCTGCCTGTGTCTAAACCCCCTACCTCCCCTGCCTGTGTATAACCTCCTCTACCACCCCTGCCTGTGTCTAACCTCCCCTACCACCCCTGCCTGTGTCTAACCCCCCTCCCCCATCACCACAACCGGGGCTGCCTCTGTCTGAACCCCACCACCACTGTTGCGTGTAAATCTGACTTCCTAATAAATGTAATTTTGGTTTTAATTGTCATGAGATAAAATAATAAATGTGGGGGCCTTTTGGTGGGCGTGATTATATTTTTTTTTGGGGGGGGCAGTAGGGAGGAGGGGCGCAGCATTTCGATCCTGGGCCCAGGCAGCACAATGTCTTTGGCTGGCCCTGGTCAAAGGAATATATAAATACTTAATGTAGCGCTAAACTTCGATGAAAATATAAAGGGCCCTTTCACACGGGTGGATCCCGTAATGATCTGCCCCGTGAACATCTGCTTGGGATCACTCCATTGATCCCTGCTGAGCCGGGCGGATGACAGGGCGGTCCCTGCACACTGTGCAGGGACTGCCCTGTCAGATCTCCGCTCTCCTTCATGGGGGGATCGGATGAACACGGACCGTCTGTCCATGTTCATCCGATTCGCTCTGCAGACGGATGGAAAAAAAGGATTTTCCTCCGTCTGCAGAATCGGAGCATAGCGGACACAGATGAGATCGGGTGTCAGCGGATGTTCATCCTCTGACACCCGCTATCCCATAGGGATACATGTATGTCCTATTTCATCCAAAAACGGATGGATGAAATACGGACATAAGGTCCGCACGTGTGAAAGGGCCCAAAGTCTACAATACAGTTGAGGAGTGACAATGATAAAATATACAAAACGATACAGTGTAATAATAAGATTGCTTGAATAATGAAACCATGCAATCACTGAATAGATAGTGAAAATAAATGTCCATAAAATAAATGTCCATAAGTGTGAAAGGGATAAAGTCCACCCCAGAGCAAAGCTAGGGATAATGTAACTGGAACGTAATGAACCATTAAGACACCCGTAGTGATAATGTATCCTCCACCAACTAATGAAGATGATTACTCTTACCGGAAAGAATGGACACACATGCCAGCGGCAGTGAGTCAATCGGGCTTGTAATGACCAATTCCTTGGACTCCAAAGATGTGCAGGAATTCTGTCTGGAACCCGGTTATGGATCAATCCAACAGATGGTCACGGATGATGGATGTTCTCATCAAAGCCACAAAAACAAAGTGGTAAAAACAAGAGAAGCTCCATATGCTGCAGGTCAAACAAGGGGGGTTTATTTAAAAGAACAATACATACATCAAAGCACAGATGTATATTAAAAGTGATCACGAATATGTTAAAAGCAATTTTGAAAGCAGTAAAATGCAAGACCGATGCATTTCGTCTCAAAAGGACTTCAACTGGGGCTAATCTTTATTTACAATTGACAGGTTCACTAAGTGCTGAGAGTACAGCTATTGCTACAATCCTGGCGTTCTGACAAGAAAGATGTTGCTGTCTCACACAGCAGAAGCTCTGCCTGACCCTCCTATCCACTGTCCCTTCATTACCTCAATAGGTTCACAGAATAGAAAATGCTCTGTGATTAGGCTTAAGGAAAGCAGAGTGACTGCAAACGATTCTGCAACTGCAGGAGCTGAGACCTGAAGGTCCAGTGCCAGAGCGATAGCCGTAATTTTTCTGCCAAGTACAAATGTCTTAAAGAGATGTCTATGAGGTGGCATGCATCTCATAACCCATAGTAAGCCAGCACATTTTAGAAAATGGCCAAATTCCTGGAGTTCAGCTTTAAAGTGTATCTATGTTGAAAACGTAAAATCATATTAATTCGCACATTGTATTTCAATAATTTCTAGCCTACTTCTATTAATCTGAATTATCTTAAAGTTTGGTGAATTTGGATTCATCTATGACCAGCTTAGTTTTACAAAGGGTGATAAATGTGCAGTGGAATAACAGTTACATAAGCTTCTTGCTCTTTTTTGCATGTAGCCTCAGGCTCTTTTATTGATCACATCTTGCCTTTACACCATATATTCTTTACTGATGCACTAATTTTCTCTATAAGAAAATATATGTCCTTACAGGGATTTTTTTCTCGAAGGAAATGGGTGCAGAATTGGCTCCCGGTGCCCCAGCCAACCCAGTGAGACACAGAAGTGAAGGGAGAGAAGAGCTTCAGATGCGCACAGCACTGGATCAAATGAGGGCTCAGGTAAGTATGGGGCGGGGGGCGTGCATTAAGGTAAAAAATGTTTAGGCTTTAGAAACACTTTAATTGAACAAGCTGAAGTTAGAAGCTGATGGTCACTATGCACAGCTGCACCAGATTCTGTGTGCACCAGGTGTAGTGAATCTCCCCAACAGTATATAGCATAGGAATACACATCAGCTGTAATACTAGTCTGTGGCCACTAGATAGTGCTCTGTATTGTTCCTATGCAAACAAAATGAAAGGAACAAAATTCTCCAAAAAACACTTGAAGATGCTCAAACTCACGTTTGAACCTAGCCGCAGTGGTTAGAAAATTAACAAACATGTCTATACTTACCTGCTCGGTGCAATATAATTGCACCGAGCAGTCTCGAACCTCCTCTCCTCGGGTTCCCCACCAGTGCTCCTGGTTCCTCCTCTCCAACTAGAGCCCCAAATAAGAAGCCATTTCCCATGGGGGCACTCATGCATGCTCTCTCCCGAGCCCCACTACTATGTCCATTGACACAGACAGCGAGACTCAGCCCCACCCCCCCATTCCCTCGTCACTAACTTTGATCGACAGTAGTGTAAACACAGAGATCCATGTCCTGTCAGGGAGAGGGGACCGATTCTGTGTCCCTTGTACATAGGGACACAGATCGGTCACCTTCCCCAGTCACTCCCCTCCCCCCACAGTAACAATCACTCCAGGGAACACATTTAACCCCTTCCTCGCCCCCTAGTGTTAACCCCTTCTCTTCCAGTCACATTTATACAGTAATCAGTGCATATTTATAGCATTGTTCGCTGTATAAATGTGAATGGTCCCAAAATAGTGTCAAAAGTGTCCGATGTGTCCGCCATAATGTCGCAGTCACACAAAAAAATCACTGATCGCCGCCATTACTAATAAAATTTTTTTTTTTTATAAAAATGCCATAAAACGACCCCCTATTTTGTAAACGCTATAACTTTTGCGCAAACCAATCAATAAACGCTGATTGTGATTTATTTTTTTACCAAAAATATGTAGAAGAATACGTATCGGCCTAAACTGAGGAAAAAACATTTTTTTAAAAAAAAAATTGGGATATTTATTATAGCAAAAATCAAAAAATATTGCTTTTTTTTCAAAATTGTCGCTCTATTTTTGTTTATAGCGCAAAAAATAAAAACCGCCGAGGTGATCAAATACCACCAAAAGAAAGCTCTATTTGTGCGAAAAAAAGGACGTCAATTTTGTTTGGGAGCCACGTCGCACAACCGCGCAATTGTCATTCAAAGCGTGACAGTGCTGAAAGCTGAAATTTCGCCTGGGCAGGAAGGGGGTATATGTGCCCAGTAATGAAGGGGTTAATGAAAGGAATCCATTAAGGTAAACATGTTTAGGCTTTGGAACCACTTTAATTGAACAAGCTGAAGTTAGAAGCTGGCTACCATGCACAGCTGCACCAGATTGCACCAATTTTAGTAGATCTCCCCAACTGTGTATAGCAGCCTTTCTCAACCTTTTCAACACAGAGGAACCCTTGAAATAGTTCTCCGGTTTCAGGGAACCCCTACTAAAATTGAGAAATCTACAACACATGATACATTAGTGTGACGGTCAGTTGGAAGAATGGTCCTTACACGTGTGGCAATTGGGAAGAATTACCCCCTTACAGACAGCTAAAAAGATCAATGGGGTCAGTGTGAACTTATCTGAGAGGCAGAAATTGCCCAATGCTGAAGGAACCCCTAGCAACCTCTGGAGGAACCCTAGGGTTCCACGGAACCCTGGTTGAGAATCACTGGTGTATAGCATAGGATTACACAACAGCTGTAATACTAGTTCTTGGCCACTAGATTGTGCTCTGTATTGTTCCTGTGCAAGCCGTATAAAAGGAACAATGTTTTCTAATCTATTTTTGACACATAGTTGTGAGCATCTGAGTTAACTGAAACAATAAAATGCTCCACTACTCTGTTTTTTTTTCTTTTTTCTTGTTTTTTTTTATAAAGTAATGTTTTTGGATTTTTTACTTTGATTCATAAACATACAAACACTTTATTGCTTTAATTATACAAATTACTACGTGATCAATGAATGTCTTACACTGGCATCGTAGCAAAGAATTATATATTTTGCAGTCTTTTTGAGTGTACTTGTAGCTTTTGAATATTCTAATTATGGTTACTGTCTGCGTTCAGATAGCTATAACCAGTCATTTAGTTACACTCTGTATGTGTAATATTTATGATTATTTTTGACCATTATTAACCACTTAAGCCCTGGACCATTTGGTAGCTAAAGGACCAGAGGTGATTTCAGAATTTTGCACTGCGCTGCTTTAACTGTAAATTGTGCGGACATGCAATGTTGTACCCAAACGAAATTTGCGTCCTTTTCTTCCCACAAATAGAGCTTTCTTTTAATGGTATTTGATTGCCTCTGCGATTTTTATTTTTTGCGATATAAATGGAAAAAGACCGAAAATTTCGAAAAAATATGATATTTTCTACTTTTTGTTATAAGAAAAATCGAATAAACTCAATTTTAGTCATACATTTAGGCCAAAATTTATTCAGCCACATGTCTTTAGTAAAAAAAAATTCAATAAGCGTATATTTATTGGTTTGCGCAAAAGTTATAGCGTCTACAAACTAGGGTACATTTTCTGGAATTTACACAGCTTTTAATTTATGACTGCCTATCTCATTTCTTGAGGTGCTAAAATGACAGGGCAGTACAAAACCCCCCCAAATGACCCCATTTTGGAAAGTAGACATCCCATGGAAATTGCTGAGAGACATGTTGAGCCCATTGAATATTTGTTTTTGTCTCAAGTGATTGAATAATGACTAAAAAAAAATTACAAAAAGTTGTCACTAAATGATATATTGCTCACACATGCCATGGTTATATGTGGACTTGCACCCCAAAATACATTTTGCTGCTTCTCCTGAGTACGGGGATACCACATGTGTGGGACTTTTTGGGAGCCTAGCCGCGTACGGGCCCCCGAAAACCAAGCACCGCCTTCAGGATTTCTAAGGGCGCAAATTTTTGATTTCACTCCTCACTACCTATCACAGTTTCGAAGGCCATAAAATGCCAAAATAGCACAAAACCCCCCCAAATGACCCCATTTTGGAAATCAGACACCCCAAGCTATTTGCTGAGAGGCATGGTGAGTATTTTACAGCTCTCATTTGTTTTTGAAAATGAAGAAAGAAAATATATATATATTTTTTTCAATTTTCAAAACTTTGTGACAAAAAGCGAGATCTGCAAAATACTCACCATACCTCTCAGCAAATAGCTTGGGGTGTCTACTTTCCAAAATGGGGTAATTTGAGGTTGTTTTGTGCCATCTGGGCATTCCATGGTCTCCGAAACTGTGATAGGCAGTGAGAAGTGAAATCAAAAATTTACACCCTTAGAAAGCCTGAAGGCGGTGCTTGGTTTTGGGGTCCCGTACGCGGCTAGGCTCCCAAAAAGTCTCACACATGTGGTATCCCCGTACTCAGGAGAAGCAACAGAATGTATTTTGGGGTGCAATTCCACATATGCCCATGGCATGTTTGAGCAATATATCATTTAGTGACAACTTTGTGCAAAAAACAAATTAAAAAAAATAAATTGTCTTTTTTCCGTAACTTGTGTCAACATATAAAATATTCCATGGACTCAACATGCCTCTCAGTATATAGCTTGGGGTGTCTACTTTCCAAAATGGGGTCATTTGGGGGGGTTTTGAACTGTTCTGGCATTTTATACACAACATTAGGAAGCTTACATCCACTCTTCTAACCACTTGAAGACAAAGCCCTTTTTGACACTTTTTGTTTACATGAAAACATTTTTTTTTTTTGCAAGAAAATTATGTTGAACCCCCAAACATTATATATATTTTTAAAGCAAAGGCCCTACAGATTAAAATGGTGGGTGTTGCATTTTTTTTTCTATTTGCGCAGTGATTTTTCAAACGCATTTTTTGGGGAAAAAATACACTTTTTTTAATTTTAATGCACTAAAACACACTATATTGCCAAAATGTTTGATGAAATAAAAAAGATGATCTTAGGCCGAGTACATAGATACCAAACACGACATGCTTTAAAATTTCGCACAAACGCGCATTGGCGACAAACTACATACATTTTTAAAAGCCTTTAAAAGCCTTTACAGGTTACGCCGTTAGATTTACAGAGGAGGTCTACTGCTAAAATTACTGCCCTCGATCTGACCTTCGCGGTGATACCTCACATGCATGGTGCAATTGCTGTTTACATATGACGCCAAATCGACGCTTGCGTTCGCCATTGGGCAAGAGCAGGGCAGGACAGGGGTGCTTTTTTATTTTTTTTTTATTATTAATTTTGCTTTTTTATTTTATTTTTAAACTGTTGCTTCCATATTTTATTTATTTTTTTTATCATTTTTATTGTTATCTCAGGGAATGTAAATATCCCCTATGATAGCAATAGGTAGTGACAGGTACTCTTTTTTTGAAAAAAACTGGGGTCTATTAGACCCTAGATCTTTCCTCTGCCCTCAAAGCATGTGACCACACCAAGATCGGTGTGATAAAATGCTTTCCCAATTTCCCAATGGCGCTTTTTATATCCGGGGGGGGGACATTCCCTCCCACTGCTTGTAAAAGCAGTCCAGAGGCTAATTAGCCACTAGGATTGCTTTTCCATGAAAGCCGGCCGCTGGCTGAAAAGAATGATACCAAGATGATACCTAAACCCGCAGGCATCATTCTGGTATAAACATTCAAAGTCCAGCAACATACCAGTACGTTGCTGGTCCTTGTTGGACATGTATTGTAATCTTTTTTTTCATGCAGCCTGTTGGCTGAACGAAAAAAAAAAGATTGATCGGTGGGTATGCCCACCATTAGAATACCGCCCTTCATCCACCCACTTCTAATGATGGGCATACATGCACCATTTATATATGCCGAAGCATGGGGGCATCTTCCCGCAAAAGTTATGCCGCGTACACATGGTCAGACTTTTCCACGGGCAAGCCTCCGTCGGAATTTCGACCGTATGTACGCGGCATTAGGAGCAAAATCACTCCTCCGCCCCTGCTGCCCCAATACTTCGGCATATATGCTTTTTTTTTTAACTGTGGTGGTGAAATCACCTCCTACAGCACTGGAGTCGCAGGGATCAGGCCTGTCTCTGCGAACGCTGCAGTTATGTGTGTTGTGTTTTGTAAGTGACAGTGATCGATCGATACTGCACTTGGATGGCCTGGGCTGGACGGAGGGGCAAAACGCAGGTGCTAGCAGGTATCTGGGCTGATCCCGCTAACACTGCGTTTTTGGGAACCCTAAACTGCTGGGGACGCTAGTATACATCTGATCAGATCAGATATTGATCTGTTCAGATACTATACCACTAAGGGGGGTGTATGCTTCACGCGTGGGTGTTAGCGTTACTGGCACTAACCTGACGCTGCCTGGGGTGTGACGCAGACCCTCTCTGACGCTAAAACCTAACTGATATCACCCACCGGGCGATCAGGGGGTTAAACCTTTATTGGGTTATATACGGCGGGTGCCCTGACACTATAAAAAGCAAACTAACTAACCAACGACACCCGTAACACTTATATGGTGATCACTGGTGAAAGGGTTAACTAGGGGCAATTAGGGGGTTAAAACCTTTATTAGGTAATATATGGGGGTACCTGACGCTATATGAAAACCTGACGGCGAACCTAAAAAGAATTACTGGCTACCTATCGGCATCTAAGACAGCGATCAGAAAAACGATCACTTAGCGACAGTGGTGATAGGGGGTGAAAGGGTTATCAGGGGGTTAAACCTTTATTAGGGGGCGTTAGGGGGCTACACTGGACCTAAAACTAACTTTAGTGACACTTTTACAGTCACAAATGTCACTGATTGCAGTGATCAGTAAATAAATGGTCACTGCAATCAGTGACACTGTGACTGGGGGCTGGGGGGTGATCTGGGGTGTCTGGGGGGGGGGGCGATTTATGTGCCTATGTGTCCTGGTGTCAGTGTAGTGTTTTGTGCACTAACCTGGCATCTTCTCCTGTGCGGCGCTCGGTATATGTGAGCGCCGCAGGAGAGATGACATCACTTCCTCTGCCTGTGTAAACATTACACAGGCAGGGAAGCTTTCTCATTCGCCGGGAGCGATCGCGAGGGGGTGGCCAGAATCGAACGGCCGTCCCCTCATCCCGGATCGCTCCCGAACACTTAACCACCGCTCACTGTAAAGAAGGGGGGTCCGATTGGACCCCCCAACTATACAAAGGCGATCACGTAGATATACGTGATTCTGCCTCTCGGTGCCATTCTGCCGACGTATTTTTACAGTGGGCGGTCGTTAAGTGGTTAACAATCTTATATTTCTATGACTGGCCTCATGCCCACGGATGTTTTTACAGCCGCGTTTTTGAGTGTTTTTTACAGCTTAAAAACGCCTGTCCATGTTAGTCTATAGCTTCATGCCCACCTAGGAGTTTTTGAGCTGCAAATAGCATAAGTGTTTTTAAGCTGTAAAAAAAACCCAGGACCAGTGCGTTCCTCGGCGTCGGCGTTAGGCATAAAAAAACGCAAAGCGTTAAAAAACGCTGAAAAACGTGCAAAAATGCGCAAAAACGCAGCAATTGCGTTTTTAAGCTCCGACATCTTTTAATTATTTAAAAAAAAAAATACGGTCAAAAAATGTATACAATAACATGGACAAGCGTTTTTAACTACTTCCCACCCGGCCAGTGTACATATATACGGCCGGGTGGGTGCTCTCTCCTTCTGAGTGGACGTTCCTGAACGTCCCTCAGAAGGAGGGGGATCGCGCGCGCGCGCGTGCGCGCCGCCGGCGGCGCGTGCGCGCGCCCACCGCGTTAATAAGGTCCCGATGCGCGTGCCCGGCGGCCGCAATTGCCGCCGGGCACCCGCGATTGCCCGGGAACCAAGCAGGAAAGTGGATCTGTGTGTGTAAACACACAGATCCACGTCCTGTGAGGGAGAGGAGGCTGATGGTGTGTCCCTTGTACATAGGGACAACCATCGGTCACCTCCCCCAGTCAGTCCCCTCCCCCCACAGTAAGAACACATTGAGGGAACATATTTAACCCCTTCCCGCCCCCTAGTGGTTAACCCCTTCCCTGCCAGTCACATTTATACAGTAATCAATGCATTTTTATAGCAGGGATCGCTGTATAAATGTGAATGGTACCAAAAATGTGTCAAAAGTGTCCGATGTGTCCGCCACAATATCGCAGTTACAATAAAAATCGCAGATCGCCGCCATTACTAATAAAAAAATAAAAAAAAATAAAAAATGCTATAAAACTATCCCCTATTTTGTAGACGCTATAACTTTTGCGCAAACCAATCAATACGCGCTTATTGCGATTTTTTTTATACCAAAAATATGTAGAAGAATACGTATCGGCCTAAACTGAGGAAAATTTTTATTGAAAAAAAAATTGGTATTTATTATAGCAAAAAGTAAAAAATATTGTGTTTTTTTTCCAAACTGGACGCTCTTCTTTTGTTTATAGCGCAAGAAATAAAAACCGCAGAGGTGATTAAATACCACCAAAAGAAAGCTCTATTTGTGGGAAAAAAAGGACGCAAATTTTGTTTGGGAGCCACGTCGCACGACCGCGCAATTGTCATTCAAAGTGTGAGAGCGCTGAAAGCTGAAAAATGGCTTGGGCAGGAAGGGGATTTTAGTGCCCAGTAGGGAGGTGGTTAAGCTGTAAAAAACGCGGCTGTAAAAACGTCCGTGGGCATGAGGCCTAATTCTTCTTTTCTATTTGAAATACCAATAAAAACTATTGAAACACAGATAGCTATAACCATTGATTTTTGTATTCCCATGCTTTTATAGTACAAGTATAAACTTGTTTTCTACTGTTGGGGTATTTTTGGATAAGTTACCGTGCCCTAGTCTCACTAAGGTTGAGAACCACTATATTTACTTGACTTGAAAAATAGCATTTCCATAAGTATAGTATTTTACATCTATATAGAATAAATAAAATATACTGTATACAATATGTTCACTTTATTTTAACAATGGCAGGTGGGAGAGCCCTACAACCAAGAGCTGACACTGTAAAAAAAAGGGATGTATAAAAGGTAAAGTATGTAGAAATCATTCTATGTATGAGGAGGTGCACTATATAAAAAAAGTAGTATATTTTTGGAGGAAATACAGCTGCTAATTACTCCCACACCTAGGTCTGGCAATTGGCAGAACGTACCAGGAAGCTGTGTATGATAATGACAGAGTGCAATGTTCCAGTGAAGGATGTGGTTAAAAATTAATATTTCACTCACTTCTCCTAGGCAGTGAGACGAGTTAGTCAATGTAAGACTCCATGAACGCAGGACCTAGAGGAAAAAAGCTTCATTCAGAACAGCTTGGTGCCCAGTGACTACATATAGGCACCATCAGCAGCATATAAAGAAAAAATAGAAAATTTATCAGAAATGAATTTACCAGTGCTCTGCATTCTTTTTATGGCAATACCAGGTATGATGTACTGAGATTTAATATGCTTTGTTTTTGAACTGTGTTACATGCACCAACAGGACTACAGTAATCAAATGAGAAACCATTTCACCTGCTAAAAATAAGAATGGAACAGAGTTGCAAAAGGCTTAGGAAGTTGGACTCATTGGAGGCTATTTTGTTTTGCCATTAGCTATTGTTGATGATGTTACTTCAAACTTTGTTATGTTTGTATATGTATTTTTTATACTCAACTATATCCAAATCACAGATGATTTCTTATAATTTAGTAATACAGGCGGTCCTCACGTTACAAACAAGACACGGACTGTAGGTTTGTTAAGTTGAATCTGTTTGTAATTTGGAACAGGTACATTTTTTAAGTGTAGCTCCATCCAAAAAATCTATTTTTAAGCATTTTGGAGAACATAGGGAAGGGTTATCACCCCTGTAACATTTGTTTTGCTGTCTGTGCCCCTGTTCAGAACATTTCACCTCACTTTCCGTCCCAATGACAAATGGATTTTATAAATTTTGGGTTATTAGGGAAACAAGGATTGCTGATAAAGCATCAGTGGAGAGGAGACACTTTTTTCCCATATTAACTCTAAAGCCCTGTACACACGATCGGATATCCTATGGATTCTAATCGGATGGATTCTAATCTGATGGATTTTTCCATCGGAAATCCGATGAAACTGTCTTCCATCAGTCTTGCCCACACACCATCAGTCAAAAAACCGACCGTTTCAAAAGCAGTGACGTAAAACACTCCGATGAGCCGAGAAAAATGAAGTTCAATGCTTCTGAGCATGCGTCGACTTGATTCTGAGCATGCGTGGTTTTTTTATCCGATGGAGTTCCCCACAGACGATAGTAATTTGCTATCGGTTTTTTAACCATCGGATAAATTTAAAACATGTTCTATTTTTAAACACTGATGGAAAAAAGACCGATGGGGCCCATACACGATCGGTTTGTCCGATGAAAACAGTCCATCGGACTGTTTTCATCTGTAAAACCTATCGTGTGTACACGGCTTTACAGGAGAGAATTTCCCTTCCTAAGGGTAGATTTCCTCTCACTTCCTGTTGTCTCCTTCCATTTGTAAGTAGGAGTCGTTTGTAAGTTGTATGTTTGTAAGTAGGGGGACCGCCTGTACTGTATATTTAGAAAGAAAACATCAGCAAAGTTAAATAGGCATTTTTAATTTACATGAA
The DNA here is from genome assembly GCA_029206835.1 of Rana muscosa. NCBI lineage: Eukaryota > Metazoa > Chordata > Amphibia > Anura > Ranidae > Rana > Rana muscosa. Next base: position 40,539,020 of record CM055124.1, on the reverse strand, counting down.
TTTTAGGCAATAATATTGTATCCTTAAATATATACAGTAAATTATAATATTTTTTTTACCTGCTTGTGTTTCCTGATTATCTCAACTCATTTACTAGTGGAAATGCTATTTATAAACAGTTAAAATTAGCAGAAAATTTGTTGGACAAGCTTGAAGTGAATAACCAAATCAAATCTCAACGGTTACTAGTGATGAGGTTCAGGTTCCTCATGGGTTCAACGTGGATTTATATGCTCAGGTTTGCCCAGGGGATTTTCTTTAAACCAGAATACATTTAGGCTGGGTTCACACTTATATGGGTTTCCCCGCATCCAATTCACATGACAGGAGAGTGTGACCGGCTCTCAATGGTTCACACATCTCTGGGGCGGCCACGGAGCGCACTGCAGAAGGGTCGTGTGCATTTTTGGGTCAGTTTCAGGTCTAAATTCAGGCAAAAATTCGGACCTAAAACTTTGAACGGGGACGCACCAGACCCCCTGCTGTTAGCTGCTCCACAGATAGTGTGAACCCAGCCTAAATTGCCTTTGGCTCTTGTAAGTGTGCTGGGAATAGTTCAAACAGAGGGCTTTTGGTTAAGCCAGCCATCCCACTATAAAAAGGGAGGGGGCACAGAACAACCATATTGTCAGTAAATTAGAAGCTGCTTTAGGGAAAGCAATAGGAAAGCTGCTGTAATGTTCTTGGATGATGGGGTATATTTTTTATTGTATATTGATAGGTTCTTGATTTTAGATTAATCACTTAAGACCCGGACCATTATGCAGCTTAAAGACTAGGCCACTTTTTGCGATTCAGCACTGCGTCATTTTAACTGACAATTACACGGTCATGCGACGTGGCTCCCAAACAAAATTGGCGTCCTTTTTTCCCCACAAATAGAGCTTTCTTTTGGTGGTATTTGATCACATTTGCGGTTTTTAGTTTTTGCACTATAAACAAAAATAGTGTGACAATTTTGAAAAAAAATCATTATTTTTAACTTTCTGCTATAATAAATATCCCCAAAAAATATATTAAAAAAAAAATATTTTTCCTCAGTTTAGGCCGATACGTATTCTTCTACATATTTTTGGTAAAAAAAATCGCAATAAGCGTTTATTGATTCTTTTGCGCAAAATTTATAGTGTCTACCAAATAGGGGATAGCTTTATTGCATTTTTATTAATAATAATTTTTTCTAGTAATGGCGGCGATCAGCGATTTTTATCGTGACTGCGACATTATGGCGGACACATCGGACACTTTTGACACTATTTTGGGACCATTGTCATTTTTACAACGATCAGTGCTATAAAAATGCCCTGGTTACTGTAAAAATTACACTGGCAGTGAAAGGTTAACCAGGAGAGGGAGCTGTAGGGGTTAAGTGTGCCCTGATGTGTGTTTCTTACTGTGGGTGGCGTTGCTTGGCGTGTGACGTCACTGATCATCGTTCCCTATGACAGGGAACAGACGATCAGTGACAGGCTCACTAGGAAGCACGGGGAGAGGTTTGTTTACACTTACCTCTCCCGGTTCTTCCTCTCTGTGACCCGATCGCGGGACACCAGCGGCGATCAGGTCTGCTGTTCCCACGGGGATGGTCACGGAGGAGAGTACCGGGTCATGAGCGCGCCGCCGGCGGCACGCTTGCGACCCACGGCTGGGCTCTTAAAGGGGATGTACCTGTACGCCCTTGTGCCCAGCCGTGCAATTCTGCTGACGTACATCGGCCTGCGGCGGTCCTTAAGTGGTTAAAAACTGTTTTTTCTACAAGAATTACTTTTGTATTGTTTTTTTATTAATTTCTATTTTGTGTTGATAGGGTCTTTTTGTGCCCTGGCTGTTCCAAGAATATACTTGTCACTATATTTTTACCCTTGCAAGCAACCTAGGATAAGCAGATAATACATTTGGCACTGATAATTTTGTCTCTACTATCCTTACAAGCTGCAAAGGCTCCACTTGAAATTGTGTCTAAATAGTAAACTACACCTGTATTTGGAACAACATTGTCCTCCTAGGGCTTCACGTACACGGGGACATTGTTTAACCTCTCCTGAACGATTTAACTAGAAACCGGCATCTAAAAACGTCAGTTTGTGTCTATAATCATGTGTAAAAAAAAGAAATAACAATTTTGCTATAATAAATATCCCATTTTTATTTTTTTTTAAACAATTTTTTTTCTCAGCTGATATGTATTCTTCTACATATTTTTGGTAAAATAAAATCACAATAAGCGTATATTGATTGGTTTGCGCAAACGTTATAGCGTCTACAAAATAGGAGATAGATTTATGGCATTTTTATTATTATAATTTTTTTACTAGTAATGGCGGTGATCAGCGATTTTTATCGGACTGCGATATTGCGGCGGACAAATTGGACACTTTTGACACATTTTTGGGACAATTGACAATTTTTATACAGCGATCAGTGCTATAAAATTGCACTGATTACTGTATAAATGTCACTGGCAGGGAAGGGGTTAACACTAGGGGGCGATCAAGGGTTAACTGTGTTCCCTAGGTGTGTTCTAACTGTGGGGGGGGGGAGTGGGACTGACTAGGGGAGGAGAGAGATCACTGTTCATACATTGTATGAACTCACAATCTGTCTCCTCTCCCCTGAGAGAATCGGGATCTGTGTGTTTATACACACATATCCCTGTTCTCGCTCTATCACAAGTGATCGCGGCTCTGGCGCCCCCTAGTGGTCAAAAGGCGAACCGACGTACAGTTGCATCGGTTTGCCCAGGGGAGCCAACCTGTCGCAGTACAACTGCGGCGGCTGGTCGGGTAAAGGTTAAAATGAAAAACGGATAAAATGTGATCTTTCGCGCTAGTAGTGAGTAATGAAATGTTTAAAAAGTGTTAATGTGCAAAAAGCTGCAGTAACTAAACGTGTTCACCTTACACGATGTGAATAAAAAAAAAAAAAAAAAATGTTTCCGCGCTGCTTACTAACACACCAAATAGTGAAAACGAAATACACATAAAAGTGATCAGTGGCGGCCCGTCCATAGGGGGCGCCCGGGCGCCGCCCCCCCACCCCTCTGGCAGTCAAAAAAAATATATAAAAAAAAAAAAGATTAAAAAAAAAAAAAAAAAAAAATTTCACGTGTTATGTATTGCACAGGCACTTTATTATTTCCTGTACATGTCCATATGCACTTTTTATAGATATTAGTGTTACTTTATGATCACTTTTATGTGTATTTCGTTTTCACTATTTGGTGTGTTAGTAAGCAGCGCGGAAACATTTTTTTAATTTTTTTTATTTATTTTTTTTATGAAAAACGTCTGTAAACGAAACACTGCTAAACGCGAGTTACCGCGTTTATCAGCGTTTATCAGCGTTTACAAGCTGTTACAGGCATTTGGCGTTTCAAATGCCTCTGAACATCCGTCTGAACCCATTTTTTTTTGCGTTCCAAAAAATGCTTCTAAACTCAACTGCCTAGAAACCACTATAAACGGCCCTGTGTACATGTACTGATAAGATAACATAGAGGAGAGTTTAGGGGCAGCTGAAAAAAATGCCCAACTGCTCCTAAACGTCCGTTTACCAGCAGCAATGTACATGAGGCCTAATAAAAATTCAACTTCAACCCCACCAAAAAAAATCACGTAACAAACAGAAATGACTGAAACTCAAAATGTCTCATCTCGCTTAGAGTCAATGACTATTAAAGCTAAAGCATCTTAATTGCAGCCAGAGAACTAGCATTTTTCAAAAGGAGAGGTCCAACAGCACACATGCCAATCTAATGGCAGATGTACTTCAAGTGATAGGAGGAGGCACAATAACAGCATAGAAATGCTGTGTTTGAAGGCATATCTTTCAAAAAAAAGATTGCTATGTCATGTTGGTACGCCATTAGCATTTAATAGCAGACCCTCATCTAGGATAAAAGTCTGGTATAGATGAATGGAATCTTTGGCCATTTGTTTACAGAACAAAGTGTCTGGGACCTGTAATTAGTAGTTTGTATACATTACACAGATCTGCAACTTTACGAGGAGGGTCAGGGAACCATTTTTAGTGTTTCACTTTTACCACTTCCCTACCCGCCCATAGTCAAATGACGCCCACAGATGGGATCTCCTATCCTGGGTGGACGTCATATGACGTATTCGACTTTGTGGGGGGATATCTGAATGATGCCTCTAGCTAGAAGCATCATTCAGATATCCTTCTCTTCTGCCGTCGATTCTGCGCACCATAAGAACGATCATTTTGCCGCTTGACACTCCCCCTCCCGCCGCCATCCGGTGTTTCTCCGGGCTCTCCCGTGCCATCGGGGGCCCAGAGAATGAATCGTCCGGCGCTGGATAGGAAGCATAGAGATGACTGGTGACCAGATGGTCACCAGTCATCTCTATGACCATCGGTGGCCCGGGCGCGATGTGATGACGTCACGCCCGGGTCCTCAGAAGTAAACAAAGCTGCTATTGCGGCTAGTAAGCATGAGATCTGTGATTTTTTTTTTCACAATCTCATGCTTTCCAGCCTGGAGGAGAGATGTGGGGTCTTATTGACCCCGCATCTCTCCATAAAGAGGACCTGTCACACACATTCCTATTACAAGGGATGTTTACATTCCTTGTAATAGGAATAAAAGTGATCAAAAAAAAATGTTTTTTTTAAAAAAGTGTAAAAATAAAAAAAATTAAGTAAAAAAAAAAAAAAAATTATTTTTTTAAAACACCCCTGTTCCCGGTAGCTCGCGATCAGAAGCGAACGCACACGTAAGTCCCGCCCACATATGTAAACACCTTTCAAACCACATATGTGAGGTATTGCCGCGTGCATTAGAGCGCGTGCAACAATTCTAGTACTAGACCTCCTCTGTAACTCTAACCTGGTAACCTGTAAAAAAAATGAAAGCGTCGCCTATGGAGATTTTTAAGTACCGAAGTTTGGTGTCATTCCATGAGTGTGCGCAATTTTAAAGCGTGACATGTTAGGTATCTATTTACTCGGCGTAACATCATCTTTCATATTTTACAAAAAAATTGGGCTAATTTAATGTTTTGTTATTTATTAATTCATGAAACCATTTTTTTCCCCAAAAAAAGGCGTTTGAAAAATTATTGCGCAAATACCGTGCAAGAAAAAGATGACCGTCATTTTATTCCCTAGGGTGTCTGCTAAAAAAAAAACATATATAATGTTTGGGGGTTCTGAGTAATTTTCTAGCAAAAGAATGATGATTTGTACATGTAGGAGAGAAGTGCCAGAATAGGCCCAGTATTGAGGTGGTAAAAAAAGCCTGGCGTTGAAGTGGTTAAGTATTGCTAAAATCAATGCTCCTCGCCAAATAGAATTTTTACCTTTTTTTTTCTTGTTTTGCTACATGTTCTCCAGGGCAGTGCCCAGCCCCAAAGCCATTTGCTGACAGTCTCTTTTCTATTAGTCCAGAAAATGGCCAGCACTGTTTTTTAAAGTTTTTTTTCTAAATTTCAGCTCCCCTATGTACTAGTGTACCATTAACCACTTGCCAACCACTCTATAGCCAAATGACAGCGACAGCTTGCGCGGCGGGAGAGACGTCATCGCGGCTCCGGCCAATCACAGCGCCGGAGCCCGCGAACCTGGAAATAACTCCGGGAGACATGTCGCCGCTCACAGCGGTGTGCAGGGACCGCTGCAACAGCTTTTATCTAAGGTAAATATTTCATGATGAGCTAGTATGTGATTCATACTAGCTCATTATGCCTTTGTATTACAGTTTTTTTTTTGTTTTTTGGTGATTCTTGACTTGGACCCCTTTCACACTGAGGCGTTTTTCAGGTGCTTTTGGGCTAAAAATAGTGCTTGAAAAACATCTCCCCTGCAGTCTCAGTGTGAAAGACCGAGTGCTTTCACACTGAGGCGATGCACTGGCAGGACGTTAAAAAAACTCCTGCAAGCAGCATCTTTGGAGTGGTGAGGGAGTGGTGCATACACCGCTCCTCCACTGCTTCTCCACCACTCCTGCCCATTGAAATGAATGGGCAGTGCTGCTGCAGCGCCGCTTTACGGGTGGTTTTAACCCCTTTTTCGGCCGCTAGTGGGGGTTAAAAGCTCCCCGCTAGTGGACGAAAACCTCCGCAAAAACGACGGTAAATCGCCGCTAAAAATAGCGGTGCTTTACCGCCAACGCCTCGGTGTGAAAAGTCAATATATAAGTAGCATTTCAAACTTATTGCAATGTTTATATGTACACAGAAATTTACTAAATAAGATACATCATATAATTTATTATACTGTATATTTTGTATAATGGAGTCATATAAAGTTTGAACAGCACAGACGTTATGATTAAAAACAGTGGATTGAAATTTTGTAATATATTTTATTTTTTATTATGGTCAAGACTAAAAAAATATTTATATATGTAGCACTACTCCTGCAGGAGCCGCAGGACTACCTTGACATTTTCCACATTTTGTCATGTTACAACCAAAAACATAAATGGATTTTATTAGGATTTTATGTGATAGACCAACACAAAGTAGCACATATTTGTGAAGTGGAAGGAAAATTATAAAAGGTTTTCAACATTCTTTACAAATAAATATGTGAAAAGTGTTGCATTTGTATTCAGCCCCCCTGAGTCAATACTTTGTAGAACCGCCTTTTACTGCAATTACAGCTGCAAGTCTTTTTGGGGATGCCTCCATCAGCTTTGCACATCTAGAGAGTGACATTTTTGCCCATTCTTCTCTGCAAAATATCTTAGGCTCTGTCAGATTGGATGGAGAGCGTCTGTGAACAGCAATTTTCAAGTCTTACCACAGATTCTCAATTGGATTTAGGTCTGGACTTTGACTGGGTCATTCTAACACATGAATATGCTTTGATCTAAACCATTCCATTGTAGCTCTGTATGTTTAGGTTCGTTGTCCTGCTGGAAAGTGAACCTCCACCCCAGTCTCAAGTCTTTGGCAGGCTCTAAAAAATGTTATTCTAAGGTTACCCTGTATTCGGCTCTATCTATTTTCCCATAAACTCTGATCCGGTTTCCCTGTCCCTGTGTCCTTTTAGATTTACGTCTAAGAATCTTTTAATAATTTCCATACTCCCCATAATCTCTCAAGTGTCTCATCTCCAGCGAGAATACATTTAGTGTTTGCAGCCGTTCCTCGTAATTGAGGTCCTCAAGTCCCCTTATTAATTTTGTTGCCCTTCTTTGGACTTTTTCCAGTTCCAGCACATCCCTTTGGAGGACCGGTTACCAGAACTGGACGGAAAACTCCAGATGAGGCCTAACCAGAGTTTTATAATGTGGCAGAATTATAGTTTTGTCCCTGGAGTATACCCCTTTTTTTTATGCATGCTAATATTCTGTCTGCTTTGGTAGCTGCAGCTTGGCACTGCATGCTGTTGCTCAATCTGTCATCTATTAGCACCCCTAGATCCTTCTCCATCTTTGATTCTCCCATCTGTTCTCCCCCCCTAGTGAATATTTTGCATTTATGTTATTTGCCCCCAAGTGCATTACTTTACATTTCTCCACATTAAACCTAATTTTTCTTAAGGTCGTAAACATTCTTTTGATATGTAGCACCCTCCTAGATATGTTGGATTAGTTAGATTTAGTGCTGGCTCACTGTGTTTAGTGGAGCTGTGTGTGTAAACTTAACGTGCCTCACTGTTTAGAGTTCTGATAGCTCCATCTGCTTTCCAAAAATCAGTAGAGCTTTCAGACTATAGGAATGGAGCTATGCAGATGGCAGCATGAATATTTATGCAGCCATGGCCAATCCCAAGGAGCAGGGCCCTTAAGGCTGCTGGAAGACTGTATATATTCTCTGAACACACTGGGCTCTGGGTCTTTTCCTGCAGAGGATCAGTCTAGCCTGGAGGCTTGCTGCCCTCCAGGGCAGTGCTGCCATGTGCTTGCTGTTTGTGTGGCCTGAGGTGGGCGACCTGATGGCTTGAAAACTGAAGCTACAGAGAGTTGACTGAGGGGCTGCCTGCTAAACATCTGGTCTGGTATCACTGGAGGAAAGTGTCGCTTGGAAGTTGGAAGGAGGCAACCAACTGTCCGTGGACATTCTGTAAATACAGACTGCTGTGAGAGATCTTAGAGACTTTTTGGGCTGCTGCCACCTCTCTTGTGCTAGAAGGTCAGCTGTGTGTTTGTCTAAAGGGGACATCAGCTGGTGTCCTGAAGAGCTTAGTTTATCTGTTTCCTTGTAAAGGGACTATGCTCTTGTTGCTCTAAAGCAGGGATATGCAATTAGCGGACCTCCAGCTGTTGCAAAACTACAAGTCCCATCATGCCTCTGGGTGTCATGCTTGCTGCTGTCAGAGTCTCTCTATGCCTCATGGGACTTGCAGTTTGGCAACAGCTGGAGGTCCGCTAAATTGCATATCCCTGCTCTAAAGAAAGAAGCTTGTGTGCTTTAACTGCTTCTACTACAGAAGACCTCAGTCTATCTAGTTCTTTGTGAAGGGATTCGGCTTGTAATAGAAACAGTTAGAAGCTGACTTTAGAGCACTAGGAGCAAAGTCCACAGTATGCTATATGCAAATACTTCTGCTTCAGCTTTACAGAAAGGATATCACTGTCCTCATCTTCTACATAGTTCTGTTTTTGCATTATCATACTCAATTCCCTCAACCCTATCCATGGGTGTATCATGAAATCAGTGGACCCATGTGCAAGCCTAAAAGCAGGTCCCAGGCATTGATAAACAAAAAAAATGCAGTGAGAGTAGAACGTTGTGGCAAAAAGTGGGCATGGTTTAAATGGCGCTAAATATGGGGAGTGGCTTAAATGGGGTGTTGTGGGAGTTTGAGATGGCTTGCATGGTGCAGAATGTGGTAATGTTTTTTTTTTTTTTTCGTTTCAAATGTTTTTTTTGTTTGTTTTCGTTCCAAGTGTACTACAATACAATACAATGTACAGTGTAAAAAAATGACAAATAAAAGAAGAAGATTTATAACAGTGTACAATATGCAGTTCCACCTTGGTGTATTTACCCCCCCCCACCTCCCTCCCTCCCACCCCCACACCACATCACAATTCATAAGTTGCCTATAGTTTCAAAGGCCGAAATAAAGGGGGAAAGGGCCAGAGAGAGCAAGGAGAAGAGAGGTATTTGTAGAAGATCTTGTTTGATATGTTAAATTCACTTCTTAAATCTGAGAATGTTTTCATTTGGTTACCCCTATATAGCTGGGTTAATCATTTAATACCCTGCCTATCCCATTCCCTAGATTTCTCTATGGTGCTAATTTCTGGTAATTTTTTGTTGCTCCATATAGGCGTGTACTCAGTTACTCCACTATATCCCATGGATGCCTTTGCTCCCTGCCAAACTTTCTTAACTAGTTCTACAGTCGGGCATCTATAGATAAAAGAGTCTGCCTCCAATGCCTCCACCAATATGCGGTGTGGAGCCCCCATAAGCATCATGTTAACACTAGGATTGCCCTCCATTGAGAGTCCACAACCCGCTAGGTGTTGTAGTTGGGAGGCCAGGAAATGTGATCTCGGGTGGGGTACCGCAAATCCCCCCTCTTTGTTCGGGAGTTGCAGGGTTTGCAAGCTAATCCTCGACTGTCGCCCCTTCCATATTAGCTCCCTAAAGAGCGATTCCATTTTCTTAAACCAGTTTTGGCCAAGCCAAATCGAAGAGTTATGAAGCAGATACAGTAGTTGTAGCAGCCATATCATTTTTATCAGGTTGCAACGCCCGGCTACTGATAGAGGGAGTCGTTTCCAGATGTCACCTTTCTGTTTTAGTTTAAGTAGTAGTGGGGCAATGTTTAGATTTACGTACTGGTTTATGTTTCTAGTGATCCAGACCCCCAAATATTTCAGTTTTGTGACTACTTTTAACCGGGCGACACCAAGCAGGGCCTAGCTATCAAGTGGGTCAACCGGCAGCAAGGCCGATTTTTCCCAGTTGATGACCAGGCCCGAGAAACATCCAAATTCCTCAACCAGCTGTATCACTGTTTTAATGAAGACTCAACGTCTCCCAGGAAGAAGAGTACATCGTCCGCAAATAGTGCTATCCGTTCCTCCCCCTCCGGCCTACTAAATCCCCTTATTCCTGGCATTTGTCTAGTCTTAATAGCCATTGGCTCCATTGCAAGGGCAAACAGTAGAGTGGAGAGGGGGCAGCCTGTTCTGATGATACATTGTTTATTTTTATTTTCGCACAGGGTTCGCTGTACAATAATTTTACCCATTTAATGAAGAGTGGGCCAAATCCAAACCTCTCCAACACCCTCCACAAATATTCCGCCTCGAGGGTATCGAATGCCATCCTCGTCTGTGGGGATCTGCATGTTTAAAAAGACCCTTCTAATATTGATACTTGTTGACCTATTTGGAATAAAGCCTGACTGGTCTGGATGTATAAGGTGCTGCATACATCCGTTAAGGCGTGTTGCAAGTACTTTGGCCCAATTTTTACGTTGGTACATAATAGTGAGATTGGACGGTAGGAAGAGACGTCCAGCTGGTCTTTCCCCTCCTTGTGGATTGCAGTAATCGTAGCTTCTGACATTGAGGTGGGGAGCCTCCCGCAGGTCGGCGCCCACCCCAATGTCTTCAGCAGCTCTGGGAACAATATCTCGCCATACCGCTTATACAATTCGATTGGGAGACCATCTGGGCCTGGTGATTTTTGGCTGGGCATCCCCGCCACCGCCATCTGCAATTCCTCCAGGGTAATTGATGATTCCAAGTCTGCCCTGTCCCGCTCTGGCAAGACCGGGACCACCGTTCCCCGGAGAAAGGCCTCGAGTCCCCCATTCTCCGCCTCTCTCCTAGATTTATACAGGGATTTGTAAAAGGCACTGAATGTGTTCATTATCACTGGTACTTCTGTGGAGATCTCTCCCTTTGATGTCCTAATTGCTGTTACATTGGCCGCAGGGGCATTGGATCTAATCAGGCGGGACAACATATTGCCCACTCTCTCACCTTCACCAAATTGACTTTGTCTTTGGAAGATCCGTCTATTTTCGGCCTTTCTTGTAATAGCCATTCTATAGACTTGTTGCTTGTCCAGCCATTCCCTCTGTCTAGTCACGGTGGAATCCTCGATGTACCGTTTCTTTGCCTGTGCTGCCTTCACTCTAATGTCCCTTTCCCATCTCCTGGCCTCCCCCTTCGCCCTTGCCACCTGTTGGATCAGGAGCCCTCTTAAGTAGGCTTTCAAAGCGTCCCACACCACTCCAGCTGGCGCTGTGCCCTCGTTAATTCGTACAAAGTCCTTTAGTCTATTGACCCATTCTCCAGAGTTACCGATCAGTTCAAGCCAACATGGGCTGATTTTCCAATCTCCCCGGTAGGTCATGTCCCCTGTCGATATTATAAGCACCAGCGGGGAGTGGTCTGAGACGCTTCTAGGGTCGTACTCTACCTTGTTAACTAGTGCTGTCCCCTCGTCATTTCCTAGGGCCATATAAATTCTGGAAAGAGTGAGGTGGGAAATGGAAAAACAGGAGTACTGACGCTCTTGTGGATGGTGCATCCGCCATATGTCCCTCATTCCGATTTCCCCGAGGTAGCGAGCCAGTCGGCCTTCATTTGTTTTATTGGACCTACTCCCCGGAGGGAATCTGTCCAGGCTCCTGTCTAAGACTTCATTAAAGTCTCCTACCGCTAGTACTGGGGTACCCACTTTGTCCAGTGTAAATTCTACCAGTCTGTATAGAACTTCAAAGTTAAATGGGGGGGAAATGTAAATGTTAGCCAGAACATATGGTTTGTTCTCGATGGCACATGACAGAAAAATTAACCGGTCCTGTTCGTCAATACAGCTCTCTCCACAAGAGAACGCCAGCCCCCTCCCCACCATTATGCTCACTCCTCTTGAGTAGGAGGAGTGAACAGAGTGGTATTGGGACGGGAACCTTTGGTTGCGCATTTGTTTCACACTGTCTCTAGTCAGGTGCGTCTCCTGTATACCAAGCAGACCAGGACCCATCCCCTTAAAAACCAACATGACCGAGGCTCTTTTAACTGGGTCCCCTAGGCCCCGGATGTTCCATGATACTATACTGAATGTCTTATCCTGCATCGGGATTTATAGGGGTAATAATAGACGATAAGACTGAGAGAGACAAAAAATAAAAAGGGCAAAATTTGTGGGAGCTGTTAGTCCACCGACCTGGGTCTACTCCCTCCCCCCCCAGATAGATCCTCCCTCCTACACCTCCCTCTCTCCCGCATCCCCCTGTAGCCCCTACCCTCGCCGTCAGAATCATCCACAGTGCTAGTTTTTGTGCTTGTTTTTGTGGTGTGTGCTCCCTATCGCCCCCCCTGTCCCCCCCTCCCACCCCCCCTCTCTTGCCTATCTAGGCATCCCTCTAGGGCTTCACCTGTGACCTCTACCTCTACTCTCTCCTTGCAACAACATACATCCCTCTTATTCAGAAGCCATAGTAATAATCGTTTTAGTGAACAGTTTACAGTGTGTAAGAGCCACATAGGCTCCCTAATTCATACTCTTGCGTGCGGTAGCCTCCCCCCCCCCCCCTTAGTTAACCATAAAAGGGGAGAATAAAGAAAAAAAATCCTTCCAAAAAAAAAAGGAAAAAGGGAAGGGTCGTTTCTTCCCTCTCCCCTCTTTCCCTTTCTCCCCCCCTTTTCCCTTAAAGTGCGGTTGCAATGTCAATATAGTGTGATTATAGTGCAGTTTCAGTGCAATTACACTGATACCGATGTCGTGTATCAACTTTCCCCCCTTCCCTTAGTTAATTTAAATCGACCAAAAAAAAAAGGAAGAAAAAAGAGATTTCTAAAGTGCAATTACAGTTTCATTACAATACGGTTTCAGTGCAAAGGTGCTATTGCGGGTATAGTGTATCACCATAGGAGTATTCCCCTCTAGGGGGAAAGTAAACCAAAAAAAAGGAGAGAAATCCCCAAGAGATCCGTACCACCTCTATACCCCTTGTGGTCTGACATATTATACAATCTGTGAAAGAAAAAAAAAAAAAAAAGAGAGAGACTACAATTCCTCAGACTGATAAATCCTTCCTGTGATTCTCCAACCACTGTTCCACCTCCCCCGGTGAACTAAAAAAGAAAGTGTCCCCCAGTGCTGACACCCTCAGATGGTACAACAGGTCATATTCAACTTTGTGCTTCTGTAATGCTCGTTTAGCTGGCATAAATTCATTCCTGCGCCTTTGAAGGTCTGGAGAAAAGTCCGGATACATGGATACCCTGACCCCATTATACATAATGGTCCCCATCTCTCGAGCCCTCTGGAGGAGAGTTAGCTTATCATTGTAGTTTGGAAGTTTAAGGAGGAGTGGCCTGGGTTGAGCACCTTCTTGCCAGGATTTAATGGGCCCTTTCAATCAGAAAAAGTGGCAAAAAGGTATTTGGACCAAAGATATCCCTAAACCACCCTTCTAAAAATGAAATGGGGTTGGGGCCCTCACTCCGCTCTGGCAGGCCTATCAGTCTCACATTGTTCCTTCAACTTCTATTCTCCATCTCGTCGAGTTTAGCTGCTTGTCTGTCCATTTGTTCCTTTAAACTCTCGATTTCATGTTTTAATGGGTACAAATCATCCTCCACTGTGCTTACTCGCTCCTCCAGAGCACTAGTCCTTTCTACTGTTTTTCGCAATTCATGCCCTGTCTGGAGTAGTTCCTCCTTGATACTTTCTAGCTGCAAGTTCAAGGTGGAAATTGACTCCCGGCAGGCATTGACGGCGTATAGTACCTCCCTTAGCGTGGGTTCCTCTGACTCCAGTGTGGGGCCCGCTAGGTTTACCGCCCCTGTAGCTGTGACAGGCTTTGTGGACAATGTTCCATGTTTTTCACCCCCTGTCCCTTTGGTGGTCGCAGTTTTGGCGCTGCTTGAGGTGGTGGAATTGGAGGTTCCCTGACCATGGCCCTGGCTTTTTCTGTCTAATGCTGTCCCCGTCTGTGCTTTAGCCTGTACTGGGTTCTGTTGGTGAATGCCTTTGGCAGGTGAGATAGAGGCCGTGTGGCCAAAACGCTCCAGCTTGGATGCTGCCATTGCTGCTGCGGTTACTACTGCTGCGGCTTGGGCCCCCTTCTCCTTTGCAGACCGTGTTATCTGTGACCCCTCCTGGGGTAGCTGTTCCTCTCCCCTTTTCCCCTTAGCCATATTTCCGTTTATGGATGGAATAGGAGTATATTAGTTGTAAGTAGTGGCTTTGTTGTCCTAAACAAGGAGGAGTATTTGCCTCCTTTGAACAGTCCCAATCCCTTGATCGCCCTCTGGGTAGAGTCTGTGTGGCCTTTTGGGGTCCTCACTTGCCATCCATTAGACTACGGGCTGAGAGGGGGAGAGAAAAAGGGAGAGGGGAGAGTACTATGGCGCTTTATCCTAGGTTTTGCCTAGGCCCTCTCCAGTGTCTTATGGACCGATAGGACCGATAGATGGTGGTTAGTGATGAGCCGAACACCCCCGGGTTCGGTTCGCACCAGAACCCGCGAACGGACCGAAAGTTCGAACGAACATTAGAACCCTATTAAATACAATGGATGCGAACGTTCGAATTCTAAAGTGCTAATTATAACAACTATTATGCATGTTATTGTCCTAAAAAGGGTTTGGGAACCCGGGTTCTGCACCAGGGGACATGTATCAATGCAAAAAGAAGTTTTAAAAACGGTCGTTTTTCGGGAGCAGTCATTTTAATGATGCATAAAGTGAAAAAAAAAAAGTCAAATATTCCTTTAAATATCGTACCTGGGGGGTGTCTAAAGTATGCCTGTGAAGTGCCACGTGTTTCCCGTGTTTAGAACTGTCCCTGCACAAAATGACACTTCTAAAGGAAAAAAAAGCCATTTAAAACTGCTTGCGGCTTTAATGTAATGTCTGGTCCCGGTAATATGGATGAAATTCTTTAAGAAAAATGGCATAGCTACCCCATGACCCCCCCCTACCCCAGCCCATTACCAGCCCCTTTGGGTCTTGTATGGATATTAAGGGGAACCCCGCACATAAAATAAAAAAGGCCCTATATACTCTGAACAGCCCTATACAGGTGGTGCATACAAGACAGGGACTGTAGGTTTGTTCTTATGTAGAGTCTGTTTGTAATTTTGAACAGGTACATTGTTGAAGTGTAGCTCCAGACCAAAAATCTATTTTTAAACTTTTTGGAAAACATAGGTAAGGGTTATCACCCCTGTAACATTTGTTTTGCTGTCTGTGCCCCTGTTCAGAACATTTCACCTCACTTTCCGTCCCAATGACAACTCTTTTTGAAATGTGGTCTTTTTCTTGAAACAAGGATTGCTGATAAAGCATCAGTACAGAGGAGACACCTTTCTCCCATATTTATTCTTACAGGAGAGAATTTTCCTTCCTAGTGGTAGATTTCCTCTCACTTCCTGTTGTCTTCTTGCGTTTGCAAGTAGGAGTCGTTTGTAAGTTGGATGTTTGAAAGTAGGGACCTGCCGTATATACTCTGCAGAAATAGGCCCCTTAGTTGTTGGTGTTGGCACAACACTGTAAGCACTCACAGTTACTCTTGGTTGGTGCTGGAACGCCCTGCTGTCAACTATTATATCAGGAATTTTAATTACATATAATTGTTGAACAGTGGTAGTAAAAATTGGGCCTTTGATGGTGGTGCTGGTGCCACAACACTGTAAGCCCTGACAGTTACTCTTGGTGGGTGCAGCAATGGGCCCTGCTGTGAATTATTAGATCAAGAATACATGCCCCTGTTGAACAGGGGCTGAAAAATTGGGCCTTAGGCACTGGTGGCACAACACTGCAACCCCTCACAGATACTGTACTTGGAGCACAGCAATGAGCCCTGTTGCAAAGTATTGCTTCAAAAATTGTAATGACACGCCCCTGTTAAACAGGGGCTGAAAAATTGGGCCTTAGGCACTGGTGGCACAACACTGCAACTCCTCACAGATACTGTACTTGGAGCACAGCAATGAGCCCTGTTGCAAAGTATTGCTTCAAAAATTGTAATGACACGCCCCTGTTAAACAGGGGCTGAAAAATTGGGCCTTAGGCACTGGTGGCACAACACTGCAACTCCTCACAGATACTGTACTTGGAGCACAGCAATGAGCCCTGTTGCAAAGTATTGCTTCAAAAATTGTAATTACACGCCCCTGTTAAACAGGGGCTGAAAAATTGGGCGTTAGGCACTGGTGGCGGCACCCATAAACAAAAATGATCTTACAAGCTATCATCATCAATCGTATCATTGAGGACTCGGAGGAGGAGGATAGCCAGTCAACATAACAGCACAGGCACTCAGCATCAGCATCAGTCTTGAAGGGATGTGACATGTTAAAATCAATTAGTCTGTTATATCAGCATCAGGTGTGTGGTAGCTGGTGGTGATCCAAGACTGGTTCATCTTGATGAAAGTCAGTCGATCAACCGAGTCGGTGGACAGGCGCACCCTGTGATCCGTGACAAATCCTCCAGCAGCACTGAATGTGCGTTCCGAAAGAACGCTGGATGCAGGACAGGCCAGTAGCTCAATTGCATACTGTGCAAGCTCTGGCCAGTGATCCATCCTCAAGACCCAGTAAGCCAGAGGATTTTCGGTGGGGAAGGTGTCCAAGTCTGACCTTGCCCCTAGATATTCCTGCACCATGTTTATCAGACGCTGGCGATGGTTGCTGGAACCGATCATACTTTGGGGCTGCGGACTAAAGAATTGTCTGAACGCATCGGTCAGACGGCCACCTTCCCCACCGCTCCTTCTTTGACTGGCCGAAGCCTCAGCAACTCGTTGTCCAGGACCAGGAGTTTGCAACCTCCCAGTCTCTGGGAACGCGTTGCACAGACCTTTCTGCAAGGCCTCCCGGAGTTGTCTCATCCTCTGCTCCCTCTGCGACGGTAACATAAGGTCCGCAACCTTACCCTTGTACCGTGGATCAAGGAGAGTGGCCAGCCAGTAATGGTCCCTCTCCTTGATCCGAAGAATACGAGGATCCTTCCGCAGACTTTGCAGGATCAGGGAGGCCATGCAGCGTAGGTTTGCTGAGGCATTCGCTCCGGAGTCCTCTGGGTCACTAAGGACGACATGATCCGCAGCCACCTCCTCCCAGCCACGTACAAGTCCACTGGTTTCTTGGGACTGTAAATCATCCCTAAAAGACTGCTGCTGATGATGCTGAGTGCCAGCCTCCACCTCCATGCTGACACAATCCTCCTCCTCCTCCTCCTCCTCCTCCTCCTCTTCCTGTGCGATGGGTGGGACAGAAGGAACACTGTCTGGGTAAAGGGGGCCTTGAGAGGCAAGGAAGTCCTCCTCTTCCTGCCTCTGTTCTGCCTCAAGTGCCCTGTCCATTATTCCACGCAGCGTGTGCTCCAACAGGTGGACAAGAGGTACAGTGTCACTGATGCATGCACTGTCACTGCTCACCATCCTCGTGGCCTCCTCAAATGGTGCCAGGACAGTGCATGCATCCCTGATCATGCCCCACTGGCGTGGAGAAAAAAAACCAAGCTCCCCTGACCCTGTCCTGGTGCCGTAGTCGCACAGGTACTCATTGATGGCCCTCTGCTGCGTGTGCAGCCGCTGCAGCATGGCCAACGTTGAGTTCCACCTGGTGGGCATGTCACATATAAGGCGGTTCTTGGGCAGGTTCAACTCCTTTTGCAGCTCAGCCAGGCGAGCACTGGCATTATAAGATCTGCGGAAATGCACACAGACTTTCCTGGCCTGCCTCAGGACATCCTGTAAGCCCGGGTACCTGCCCAAGAAGCGCTGCACCACCAGGTTAAGGACGTGAGCCACACAGGGCACATGGGTCAGTTGTCCCTGTCGGAGGGCGGAGAGGAGGTTGGTGCCATTGTCGCAAACCACCATTCCTGGCTTAAGCTGGCGTGGCGTCAACCACCTCTCGGCCTGGCCCTGCAGAGCAGACAGGACCTCTGCCCCAGTGTGGCTTCTGTCCCCCAAACACACCAGCGCAAGCACGGCATGACATCTTTTTGCCTGCGTACTTGCGTAGCCCCGTGAACGGCTACGGAGCACCGCTGGTTCATAGGACAAACCACAGGAAGAGGCCATGGAGGAAGAAGAAGAGGAGGGGGTGGAGGAGAGAGGTGTGTCACAACCAGTAGTAGCATTTTGGAGGCGTGGCGGTGGGACAACCTCCAACACTACTGCACCTTGTCCTGAATCCTTCCCAGCTGCCAAAAGAGTGACCCAATGGGCCGTGAAAGAAAGGTAACGTCCCTGTCCATGCCTGCTGGACCATGAGTCAGCGGTAATATGCACCTTACCGCTGACCGCCCTGTCCAGCGAGGCCAAGACATTGCCTTCCACATGCCGGTAGAGAGCCGGAATAGCCTTCCGTGAGAAAAAGTGGCGTTTGGGAACCTGCCACTGAGGAACCGCACATTGCACAAACTCACGGAAGGGGGCCGAGTCTACCAACTGAAAAGGCAGCAGTTGAAGCGCTAGCAATTTAGCCAAGCTAGCATTCAACCGCTGGGCATGTGGATGGCTGGGAGTGAACTTCTTTCGACGGTCCAGCAGCTGGGGCAGGGAAATTTGCCTGCTAGAATCGGACGTCGGTGTACTGCTAGCAGAGTGGGCGCAAGTACTTGGCTGTGACACACCTAATTCTACACCTTCATTCCTCTCAGTGCATGTTTCAGAGAGGACTGAAGTTATAGTGGGGTTGGAGATCCCAGCTGATGCGGTGCAAGGAGAGGTCCGCTTTGTTCTTTGGTGTGGGTCTTTGAGGTAGGCTTGCCAACGAGCTGCATGGCAGGTCAACATATGTCTGGTCAGGCATGTGGTACCCAAGCGGCTGATGTTTTGGCCACGCGATATACGCTTGAGACATATGTTGCAAACAGCAGCTGTGCGATCTGATGCACTAGCCTCAAAAAAGGCCCACACCAAAGAACTTTTTGAATGACGGGCAGAGGCAGCGCCCTGCACAGGCGGAGCTCTGCGGTGTGATTCCGTCGGTGTACTGCCCTTACGCTGGCCACCAAAGGGCATCCTGCCTCGTTGGAGATGTGCCTCCTCCTCATCCTCCTCCTCCTCCTCTCTCCTATTAGGCACCCACGTGGAGTCAGTGACCTCATCATCCCCTCCCTCCTCATCACTGGAGCCAATCTGGCAGTATGCTGCAGCTGCTGGAACATGACTGCCAGATTGGTGTCCTTCTTGAGCATCCCCTCTGTCTGCTCTCACGCTACTGCCTTCCTCTAGCTGGGTTTCATCATCAGACCCTTCAAAACGCTGGGCATCCTCCTGGAGCATGTACCCAACACTGTGCTGAAACAGTTCGGGGGACTCCTCAGGAGGAGGACATGGTGGGTCTAGGGAAGGAGTGACTGATGATTTGTCTGACATTGATACCAGGGAAGACGACGCTTTGGCAGCTGCTTTTCCAGTACCCTGAGCCTGGGTGAGAGAGGATGAGGAGGAGGAGGAGGGCTTGGTCATCCACTCTACCAAGTCTTCGGCATGATGTGGCTCAACATGTCCAGCTGCCGAAAAGAAGGACAAGCGTGTCCCATGGCCATGTGCTGATGACAATGCACCGCGTCCACGACCAGCACTGTTGCCCCCAGACACAGAGCCTGCTTGCCCTCTTTTATTGCCTCCTGACTGTCTGCCTCTCCTTGTTTGCCTTCCAGACATTCTAATAGATGGCCTGCAGGGAGATGGGAAAAAAGCAATAAGGGCTACCTTCAGGTGTCCTTCTCTGTCCCTTGAAACAAGGACTTTCACAGTGAAAGAAACTGACACTCTCCCTACCTACAGTTTTCTGTCCCTAGAAAAAATGTTTTTTTTAATCACAATATAGCACAAGGACAATTCACTCACTGTCCTTACAGGTCCCTGGAAACAAGGACTTGCAGAGTGAAATAAACTGACACTCTCCCTACCTACAGTTTTCTGTCCCTAGAATAAATGTTTTTTTTAAGCACACTATAGCACAAGGACAATTCACTCACTGTCCTTCCAGGTCCCTGGAAACAAGGACTTGCAGAGTGAAAGAAAAAAAAACACTCTCCCTACCTACAGTTTTCTGTCCCTAGAAAAAATGTTTTTTTTAATCACAATATAGCACAAGGACAATTCACTCACTGTCCTTACAGGTCCCTGGAAACAAGGACTTGCAGAGTGAAAGAAAAAAAACACTCTCCCTACCTACAGTTTTCTGTCCCTAGAAAAAATGTTTTTTTTAATCACAATATAGCACAAGGACAATTCACTCACTGTCCTTCCAGGTCCCTGGAAACAAGGACTTGCAGAGTGAAAGAAACTGACACTGTCCCTACCTACAGTTTTCTGTCCCTAGAATAAATGTTTTTTTTAAGCACACTATAGCACAAGGACAATTCACTCACTGTCCTTACAGGTCCCTGGAAACAAGGACTTGCAGAGTGAAAGAAAAAAAACACTCTCCCTACCTACAGTTTTCTGTCCCTAGAAAAAATGTTTTTTTTAATCACAATATAGCACAAGGACAATTCACTCACTGTCCTTACAGGTCCCTGTAAACAAGGACTTGCAGAGTGAAAGAAAAAAAACACTCTCCCTACCTACAGTTTTCTGTCCCTAGAAAAAATGTTTTTTTTAATCACAATATAGCACAAGGACAATTCACTCACTGTCCTTCCAGGTCCCTGGAAACAAGGACTTGCAGAGTGAAAGAAACTGACACTGTCCCTACCTACAGTTTTCTGTCCCTAGAATAAATGTTTTTTTTAAGCACACTATAGCACAAGGACAATTCACTCACTGTCCTTACAGGTCCCTGGAAACAAGGACTTGCAGAGTGAAAGAAAAAAAACACTCTCCCTACCTACAGTTTTCTGTCCCTAGAAAAAATGTTTTTTTTAATCACAATATAGCACAAGGACAATTCACTCACTGTCCTTACAGGTCCCTGGAAACAAGGACTTGCAGAGTGAAATAAACTGACACTCTCCCTACCTACAGTTTTCTGTCCCTAGAATAAATGTTTTTTTTAAGCACAATATAGCACAAGGACAATTCACTCACTGTCCTTACAGGTCCCTGGAAACAAGGACTTGCAGAGTGAAAGAAAAAAAACACTCTCCCTACCTACAGTTTTCTGTCCCTAGAAAAAATGTTTTTTTTAATCACAATATAGCACAAGGACAATTCACTCACTGTCCTTACAGGTCCCTGGAAACAAGGACTTGCAGAGTGAAATAAACTGACACTCTCCCTACCTACAGTTTTCTGTCCCTAGAATAAATGTTTTTTTTAAGCACAATATAGCACAAGGACAATTCACTCACTGTCCTTACAGGTCCCTGGAAACAAGGACTTGCAGAGTGAAAGAAAAAAAACACTCTCCCTACCTACAGTTTTCTGTCCCTAGAAAAAATGTTTTTTTTTAATCACAATATAGCACAAGGACAATTCACTCACTGTCCTTACAGGTCCCTGGAAACAAGGACTTGCAGAGTGAAAGAAAAAAAACACTCTCCCTACCTACAGTTTTCTGTCCCTAGAAAAAATGTTTTTTTTAATCACAATATAGCACAAGGACAATTCACTCACTGTCCTTCCAGGTCCCTGGAAACAAGGACTTGCAGAGTGAAAGAAACTGACACTGTCCCTACCTACAGTTTTCTGTCCCTAGAATAAATGTTTTTTTTAAGCACACTATAGCACAAGGACAATTCACTCACTGTCCTTACAGGTCCCTGGAAACAAGGACTTGCAGAGTGAAAGAAAAAAAACACTCTCCCTACCTACAGTTTTCTGTCCCTAGAAAAAATGTTTTTTTTAATCACAATATAGCACAAGGACAATTCACTCACTGTCCTTACAGGTCCCTGGAAACAAGGACTTGCAGAGTGAAATAAACTGACACTCTCCCTACCTACAGTTTTCTGTCCCTAGAATAAATGTTTTTTTTAAGCACAATATAGCACAAGGACAATTCACTCACTGTCCTTACAGGTCCCTGGAAACAAGGACTTGCAGAGTGAAAGAAAAAAAACACTCTCCCTACCTACAGTTTTCTGTCCCTAGAAAAAATGTTTTTTTTAATCACAATATAGCACAAGGACAATTCACTCACTGTCCTTACAGGTCCCTGGAAACAAGGACTTGCAGAGTGAAATAAACTGACACTCTCCCTACCTACAGTTTTCTGTCCCTAGAATAAATGTTTTTTTTAAGCACAATATAGCACAAGGACAATTCACTCACTGTCCTTACAGGTCCCTGGAAACAAGGACTTGCAGAGTGAAAGAAAAAAAAACACTCTCCCTACCTACAGTTTTCTGTCCCTAGAAAAAATGTTTTTTTTAATCACAATATAGCACAAGGACAATTCACTCACTGTCCTTACAGGTCCCTGGAAACAAGGACTTGCAGAGTGAAATAAACTGACACTCTCCCTACCTACAGTTTTCTGTCCCTAGAATAAATGTTTTTTTTAAGCACAATATAGCACAAGGACAATTCACTCACTGTCCTTACAGGTCCCTGGAAACAAGGACTTGCAGAGTGAAATAAACTGACACTCTCCCTACCTACAGTTTTCTGTCCCTAGAATAAATGTTTTTTTTAAGCACAATATAGCACAAGGACAATTCACTCACTGTCCTTACAGGTCCCTGGAAACAAGGACTTGCAGAGTGAAAGAAAAAAAACACTCTCCCTACCTACAGTTTTCTGTCCCTAGAAAAAATGTTTTTTTTAATCACAATATAGCACAAGGACAATTCACTCACTGTCCTTACAGGTCCCTGGAAACAAGGACTTGCAGAGTGAAATAAACTGACACTCTCCCTACCTACAGTTTTCTGTCCCTAGAATAAATGTTTTTTTTAAGCACAATATAGCACAAGGAGAATTCACTCACTGTCCTTCCAGGTCCCTGGAAACAAGGACTTGCAGAGTGAAATAAACTGACACTCTCCCTACCTACAGTTTTCTGTCCCTAGAATAAATGTTTTTTTTAAGCACAATATAGCACAAAGACAATTCACTCACTGTCCTTACAGGTCCCTGGAAACAAGGACTTGCAGAGTGAAAGAAAAAAAACACTCTCCCTACCTACAGTTTTCTGTCCCTAGAAAAAATGTTTTTTTTAATCACAATATAGCACAAGGACAATTCACTCACTGTCCTTACAGGTCCCTGGAAACAAGGACTTGCAGAGTGAAATAAACTGACACTCTCCCTACCTACAGTTTTCTGTCCCTAGAATAAATGTTTTTTTTAAGCACAATATAGCACAAGGAGAATTCACTCACTGTCCTTCCAGGTCCCTGGAAACAAGGACTTGCAGAGTGAAATAAACTGACACTCTCCCTACCTACAGTTTTCTGTCCCTAGAATAAATGTTTTTTTTAAGCACAATATAGCACAAGGAGAATTCACTCACTGTCCTTCCAGGTCCCTGGAAACAAGGACTTGCAGAGTGAAAGAAAAAAAACACTCTCCCTACCTACAGTTTTCTGTCCCTAGAAAAAATGTTTTTTTTTAAGCACAATATAGCACAAGGACAATTCACTCACTGTCCTTCCAGGTCCCTGGAAACAAGGACTTGCAGAGTGAAAGAAAAAAAACACTCTCCCTACCTACAGTTTTCTGTCCCTAGAAAAAATGTTTTTTTTAATCACAATATAGCACAAGGACAATTCACTCACTGTCCTTACAGGTCCCTGGAAACAAGGACTTGCAGAGTGAAAGAAACTGACACTCTCCCTACCTACAGTTTTCTGTCCCTAGAAAAAATGTTTTTTTTAATCACAATATAGCACAAGGACAATTCACTCACTGTCCTTCCAGGTCCCTGGAAACAAGGACTTGCAGAGTGAAAGAAACTGACACTGTCCCTACCTACAGTTTTCTGTCCCTAGAATAAATGTTTTTTTTAAGCACACTATAGCACAAGCACAAAACACACTGACACTCTCCCTACCTATCCTTCTCTTTCCCTAAACTAAAGGAATCCAGGTTAAGCAAGAAAGAAATAACAGTCACTGTCCCTGCCTATGCTGCTCTATCCCTGCTCCGGAACACACTACACTAGGCCGCCGTGCTGGCGGCCTTTTATAGTGTGGGGCGTGTACTAAACACCCTCAGCAATAATTGGCCACAGGCATCCTGCCTGTGGCCAATCATTGCTCTCCTCGCTGCCGGCGCTGTGATTGGCCAAGCATGCGGGGTCACAGTGCATGCTTGGCCAATCACAGCGCCTGGATGACACTGCGATGGCGTAGTGCATTGTGGGCCGTTCGCGTCACTCGAATTTGGCGCGAACGGCCCAAATCGTTCGATCTTCGTCGAACGATCGAACAGCCGATGTTCGAGTCGAACGTATGTTCGACTCGAACACGAAGCTCATCCCTAATGGTGGTGGATGAGTGCTGCAGGGGCCTCGCCCACTCCCACAATCAATAGTTCAGCAGCCTGCTGGTAATAATATTCAGCAGGGGTTTCAAATGCTTGCCAGCAAAAAAGTTAAGGGTTTGTTACTCACGTAACCCTATAGGTTTTTCCGGCTTTCCGGCTTTCAGGCTCTCAGGGTTTCCCCGCTCCAGTCTAGGGGATACCAGGACTGCAGCTCCAGCCAGCCAACAGGCCAATCACATGGCAGGGAGCAAATGTAGTTGAGAAAGAGGAGAGCGCCACCTGGAGATGATGAAATTGATGTCTGCAATTTCCAGAAAAGCAAAAAAAAAGAGAAAAAAGGAGTTCCAGTACTAAGTATCTGTGAAATATTCCCTTTTTTGTTTAAACCCAGTGGACATCACATGAAGTTAAGCCAATATTGAAAAATAGTTCAAATACTTCAATGGCGGGAATATATGGCCAAGCCTGTATACTTCTATACTTGTCTGCAACAACTGGGTTTTTCCCTTATAGACAGTCTCTGGGTCAGCTTATTACATTTTACTTCACATCTTTTACTCACGCGACCTCAGGCAATGAGATCAAACAGGATCGAGGCTCAAGAATCCAGCCTTTGTTCGTGTGTCCTGGCAGACTCCTCCAGTCCAGGGTACAGGATGCAGGGAACCAGACTTGCTCCAGACACCTGTTCACAGCTTAGGGGTTTGTCTGTTCATGGCCATGAGTCTCTGTCAGCGGCTCCTTTGGTCCATTGAGGCTCAGTGCTGCTCCCCGCAACCCGCTGCTATCCTCTCGGCACCTCCAGCACTTCCGGCACTTCCAGCACTACCGCTCACGGTTAGCGGGGTCACGCGACTTTCCCTCCGCCGTGCGCAACCAGGCAGTCAGACAGCCAGTGAGGGGCCGGTGGAAGCGGGCAGCATAGATCGCGCATAGATTGCGCTGCCGCTAGCTAATTCCCCCAGCCGGGGGTTAACTCAGAATGCTTCGCTCAGCAGTAAGCATCAGGCGGGAGGAGACACACGCACGCTCTCCTTCCTCACTCCTCACTCACGCTCCACATCTCCTTAGAATGTGGTAATGTTAAATAGGGAATGTACAGTGCGGAGTGTATGGAGGTGGGTAGTATGTGCAAGAGAGGAGTGTGGAGTGTATGGTGGTGGGTGGTATGTGCATGTGCAGGGAGAGGAGTGTTGAGTGTATGGAGGTGGGTAGTATGTGCAGAAGAGGAATATGGAGTGTATGGAGGTGGGTAGTATGTGCAGAAGAGGAGTGTGGAGTGTATAGTGGTGGGTAGTATGTGCAGGGAGAGGAGTGCAAAGTGTATGGCAGTGGGTAGTATGTGCAAAAGATGGGTATGAAGTGTATGTAGTAGTAATCACAAAATTAAATGAGTACTAATAATGGGGCAGAACAAATATGAGGACTGAGAAGATTTCCTTTAGATGAACTAACAAAAGTGTGCCCATTCTAGAGCTGGTAACATTTAGGATATTCAGTATAATTTTAAAGAACAGTTTTTGTGGGTAAGAGGCATAGGGGAGGAGTATGGACGGTATAAAAGTGGGAAGTATGTGCAGGTGATGGAGAGGAATGTGGAGGGTCTAACAGTGGGCACCATGTACAGGAGAGAAGTGCGGAGGGTATGACAGAAGGCACTATGTACAGGAGAGGAGTGTGGGGGGGAGGGGGGTATGACAGAGGGTAGTATGTAAGAAAGATGTACCGCTCTAAGGTTCCAGGTTCCTTCAATTAGCTCCCGCCCTGCTCCACTCCCAGGTGCTGGCTGTGCTCTAATACATGAAGAGAAAAAGTTGTCTGGATGGCCGCACTCTGGTCAAGCATTTTATTAACAAAGAAAATTAAAATGCCAAAAAATCCAAAGGAAAATATACAAAATCCATCAAAAAGCAATCAAACATGAAGAGGACATACAGGGCAAAGGCTAACGCGTTTCACATCAGGGTGTGATGCTTACTCATAGCTCATACGGAGAGGAGTGTGGAGGGTATGACAGTGGGCAGTATGTACAGGAGAGGAGTGTGGAGGGTATGATGGGGGCAATATGTACAGGAGAGGAAAGTTATGTATAGGAGAGGAGTGTGGAGGGTATGACAGTGAGCAGTATGTACAAGAGAGAAGTGTATAACAGTGGGCACTATGTATAGGAGAGAAGTGTAGAGGGTATGACAGTGGGCACTATGTACAGGAGAGGAGTGTGGAGGATATGACAGTGAGCGGTATGTACAGGAGAGGAGTGTGGAGGGTACGACAGTGGGCACTATGTACAGGAGAGAAGTGTATGACAGCGGGCACTATGTAAAGGAGAGGAGTGTGTAGGGTATGACAGTGGGCACTATGTATAGGAGAGAAGTATGAAGGGTATGACAGTGAGAAGTATGTACAGGACAGGAGTGTGGAGGTTATGACAGTGAGCAGTATGTACAAGAGAAAAGTGTGGAGAGTATTACAGTGGGCACTATGTATAGAAGAGAAGTGTGGAGAGTATGTACAGGTGAGGAGGATGAAGGAATCTGGGAAGGAAAAATGTAAAGGTTTGTGGAAGGATGTTTAGGGACTGCGTAGTGGTTAAGCGGGCCATACATGGATTGAAATTAAGCCAATTAAGCAGAGACCAGCCATAGTCGATCTATGTATGAGCTAGCTGGTTTTACACAAGTGAATCTATTAATCGACTTAAATACAACCAGCCTGTCAGGTTTTTCCCAAAACAATCAGTGCTGCCAGCTATAGTTGGCAACACTGATCATTGTATTCACTGGCAGAACACAATAATACTGGAGGAGTGATTCCCCCATCCACAGGTCAGCAGGTGAGAGGGTGTGTAGGGACAGGCTGGGGAGAGATACTAGTCAGTGGCTAGTGAGGCACTGGCAACTATCAGAGCCAGATACACACAGGTTACATACGCCACGATCGTTAGAGCGAGAGCAATAATTCTAGCACTAGACCTCCTCTGTAACTCTAAACATGTAACCTGTAAAAAAAAATTAAAGCATTGCTTAGTATAAATCGTGCTAAATTTAGTGGTTTTTGTTTTCCTTTTTTCATAAATGAAACAGTTGCTTTCCAAAAAATACACGTTTGAAAAATTGCTGCTCAAATACCGTGTAACATAAAAAGTTGCAAAGACCATCATTTTATTCCATAGGGTGTCTACAAAAACAACATATAATGTTTGGGGTTCTGAGTAATTTTCTAGCAAGAAAATGATGATTTTTACATGTAGGAGAGAAGTGTCAGAATTGGCCTGGGTGGCAAGGGGTTAATTACCACAAGTAATATACAAATAATTAGTATAAGCCCTGTGAGCTCATCCTCTCAGTCTGCTGCAGAGTGTGTCAGTTTGTATTTAAACTGGCCGCTCTGTATGTAGCTTCTGACGGGCTGAACAAGGAGCCCCATATCTCTGGAACCATAAATGATAGGAAGGAGCCCCATATTTTGACCAGTGGTGGGGTAGGTCTTCAGCCTAATTTGGGGTCTCTGTGACCATTG
This sequence comes from Rana muscosa, assembly GCA_029206835.1. Taxonomy (NCBI): domain Eukaryota; kingdom Metazoa; phylum Chordata; class Amphibia; order Anura; family Ranidae; genus Rana; species Rana muscosa. The sequence goes on along the minus strand of CM055124.1, from coordinate 40,511,208 downwards.
GTCGTCAAGCTACAACCCTCAAAGTCGATCTTTTTTTTTTTTTTTATGATTTTTTTTTTTGGGAAAATGGGCCTATCTTGAGAAAGGGGCCTGGAGCTGCAGCTCCAATAGCCCCTATGGTAATCCGACCCTGCGTGTACAGTGGTGAGTAGTATGTGCAGGATGGTGTCAGTAGCTCTTTATTTATCTTTATTTTTTGTACAATTTTTTATATTATAATTTTTTTACAAAGAAATTTTTTAGTATTTTTTTTTCCATTTTTTCAAAATGCTTTTTGGGGGCCAATGTATGGTGTCAGTAGGGCAGTAGATGGCATCAGTAAAGCAATGGACAGTGTCAGATTTTTTTTCTTTCTATTCTTTTTCACGATTTTATTTTTAAATTATGTTTTAATATTTATTCTTGTATTATTTATTTTCACACTGATTTGGGGGGGGGGGGGGCAGTGGACAGTGTCAGTAGGGCATTGTATGGTGTCAGTAGAGCAGTGTATGGTGTCAGTAGTTTATTTTTATTAGTTATACTTCTTATTTTTTTTTACACTTTTATTTTTTTATCATTTTTTATACTTTTATCTTTATTATGTTTTCCGTAATGCTTTTGCAGTTCAACATGTCAGTAGGACAATTGATGGTGCCAGAAAATTAAATGATAAAAACAAAAGACTACTGACACCTTCCACTGCTCTACTGATACCGTCCAACTGTCCACTCCAACCCTTACCCAAAGGGTTGTGAAAACAATAATAAAAAATTAATTGCAAAAAATTATAAAAAATTTAATTGTAAAAAATATTAGAAAATAAAATAATAAACAAAAAAAAATTTTTTTTTTTTTTTTTAAAAACGTCCAGTGAGAAAAAATATTAAAATAATAAAACAAATTGAAAAGAAAAACATTTTCTGAATGTTTTTTTTTCTGGGGAGGGAGGTTGGGGCAGTGGACAGTGTCGGGTGGGGCACCATTTATTTTATTATTGTTACAATATGGGGTGGGGACAGTAGTTTTTTTTTAAATTTCATTTTTTTAATTACTGTTTTACAATAAAAAAATGTAAGATTTATTGCAATTTTTTTTTTAATCAGCCCTGTTGATGGGGCTTTGGTGAGATATCAGGGGTCTAACTAGACCCCTGACATCTCCCCATTGAGGCAGAGAAAAAGACTCAGATTCTTCAGTCCCTTTCTCAGCAGCCTCAGCTGCACTGAAGATGAATGTACAGAAGACAAAGGCTCCTGTTCATTCATAAACTGAAGCATAGGAAACAGTTCACAATTCTTCAGTTATGAATGGACAATCAGTGATAACTGACTCTGCTCATTCAGGAAAGGAAGGGGCTGGTAAATGACGTGTTTACCGGCCCCTTCCTCCACTCTTTATCCGGACATATCCCCCCGCTGAAGCTGGCAGGAGAGAAGGGAGGCCAGCAATGCTGTGAGGGGACGGGGGGGGGGGCTGGAGGAGGAGGACACTGGGACGATCTGTGTGACAGGGAGGGCACCGATCTCCCTGTGTGGCTTTCAGTGAAGCAGCTGAAAGCCGTGGAAGACAGAGGAGGAGAAGCGACTTTCAGCTGCTTCATTGAAAGCCATACAGTACAGGGAGATCGGTGCCTGTAACTGTACCCCCCGCTGCACTGATTATCCCCAACTTCCAACCAGGGACAGATCATCCATGGGTGCAGTGTGGGTCAGAGAACAGTGAAACCCCAACCCCCCCCCAGGGCCCGTGGATGATCCACCACTGACCCAATCCCAGTTCCCCAAAAATAAAAACAGCCTCACTTTTCCTCAATGTCCAGTCTAGGGGGGTTGAGATTGTGTGCCTGGCTGTGGGGCACTCCATTGGGGAAGAACCTGGGCAAATTTCCAGCAGCTCCTACAGGAGTGAGCGCTAGAGATATACAGTATATATTGGGGTTAGTGCCACTTGTTTGGATTATATATAAACAAACAAGAATGCATGTATAACATGATATGGTGGTTGTATTCATTTTCTTTTTTTAAGGCTTTTGTACATAGTTAATTAGTCAGGTTGAAAAAACACACAAGCTTACCTATTTCAACCAATAGAAAAATTTAAAAAACAAGCAAACAAATAGAAAACCTGGATCCTGGTGATAACACACTTTCTGTCTTTAAGCCCAGGTTCACACTGGGCTGCGGGAGTGAAGCCGTGCGAGTTCAGCTGAACTCGCACGATTTTACTCCCGCTGGTTAGTCCCGATTTCAGCCGCGATTACAGAGACATCTGTGCGGGTTTCTGCACAGATGTCAATGTAAATCGCATGCCAAAATCGCAAAAAGTAGTACAGAAACTACTTTTTAAAATTGGTGCAGCGCTGCAGATGCGGCGTCGCACCGATTAGGACGGTGCCGTTGCTGCCAATTTGACATGTCAAATCGCACCAGTGTGAACCAGGGCTCAACCTAGGTTCACACATATGCGGGTTGGCAAATGCGTGCCAATCACATGTGTTTATCTGACCTGCAGGCAAACGCGCTGCAGACAGGGGTGCCATCAATTCTTAATATCATCTCCTGCATGGGAAAATGTGACGTGTTTTCGGGTGCGTGAAACTAATTTGTGTCGCAGCACCTTGTGGTTCCATGCAGCCAAGGGTCACTGACCTTTTCTTTGTATTTCTTGCGGGTACAGCAGCCCATTCAAATGAACGAACTGCTGTGTCCGCACAGACACAAGCTGCACCACCCACACAATTGTGAACCTAGCCTCAGGGTGTCCCCAATCCACTAGAGGAGCAATGGGGACATCAGCACTGAAGATTTGGGGGGGGGGTAGTTTTAAATGAACTAGCATATTTAGATGGATTTGACAAACAAACAAAGGCTTGTTCACATGTGCGGTGCCCTCTGAAGAGCAATCCGTGTTTGATTTGTTTTTCAGGAGGCATTTGACAGGCAACGAGGCTGCATTATGTTGCCTCCTCACTGCCTGTTTTAACCCTATAAATCCCTAATTGCCACGCCTCAATCAAATGCGTTGCACTTGGTTGCAAGGTGGCTACATAGACTTGCATTGGTGCTGTATGGAGGTGGTAATACCCGCCGAATACAACATGCTGTCTAATTTTTGAAGCGCAGGCGTGGCACGTGTACAGCCTTGAGCGGTTGCATGTCAGTGTACAAGTGTGCCATTAGGAGTGTGGGGGAGGGGGGGATTTTTGGCTCAACTTCCTGGTTTTACCACCCCTTGGCTGCTCATGTGAACAAGGTAAAGCTGAACTCCATCTAATTCTTTTTTAAGCAGTTACAACAGTTTTTTTTTCCTTTTAGGATAAAGGTTTTACATAAATTAATAAAAGTTGACAATTGTAAGCACCCCTGTCAGTGGTAAATGGTTTGTCCGAACCCTCTAACTGCCTCTATTACTGCACAAGTTAGGTCTAAAAAGGAAAACATACTGCAGTTTACCAATCATTAGATGTGATGACCGCAATAAATACATGTATGTTTTGGGTTTAATACTGCTTTAAGGCAACTTACACCGTCACTGATTTTTTAATATGCTCTGTTTTTCCTGTAGGTGTTGTATCTGACACAGAGGTGGTGAATGGAACACATGGGAATTATATTTATTTTAATCAATCTTTCTCAAATCCGGGACTTGTATTACAATGGTATTTTAAAGGCACTCTGATAGCATCACGTTACCCTTCCTCGGTTCCAGGGTGTGTTCCTGGTTATGCAGGAAGATGTCAGATGTATGACAATGGAACTCTGAGACTGGATAATCTGACATCTGCAGATGACGGGACTTACCGTTTAACTGCAGTGCAGCCTCCCTCTACACCAGAAAAGGATGTCTCCTATGAGCTCAGAGTCTATCGTAAGTAGTTCTTTATTACTTAGTTGCACTATATATGATAATTTTATAATTTTTAGAATGCCATTATTTAACATTTTTGTCAAAAGTGCAAATTTTTTACTTGAAAACACACTTAAAACTCAAAGCATTATATATTTTCCAAAAGCAGAGAACCTATACAGTATCAGAAATTGGAGGTTTGGTAGTTGCAATTTCTTTATGTTACCGATATACTGCAAGCACCACTGTTTCTATTTTACAAAACACATTGTTGTGTTTGTATGCAGTAACATTAATTTAAATGCACTTTTTTTACTAAAAATATAGATTTAATAAACAATGAGACTGAGTCAAAAACATTATAGATGTTAAAGTAGAAGTAAACCTATCGATTTAACAGTATCAAAAAACAGTTACATTCCACCACGTGTTGGGAATGTAAGACCCCTTTTACACTGGGGCGGTGCCGGCGTTAGCGGAAAAGCGCTGCTAGTTTTAGCGGCGCTTTACCGCTGTTACAGGGGTGTTTTTAGCCCTCCCAGAAGAGGTTAAAAATTTGTTAAAAGCGCTTGTTTAGCGCTGCTTTCAAAGCGCTTTGAAAGCAGCGCCTATTCATTTCAATGGGCAGGGGCGGTGTATACACTGCTCCCCCCACAGCCCCAAAGATCCTGCTCGGACTTTCACACTGGGGAGGCTTGAGAGGCGCTTTACAGGCACTGTTTTTAGCGCTAAAACGTCTGAAAAGCGCCCCAGTGTGAAAGGGGTCTAACTGTCACATTGGTTGTGCTATCAACCAAACTGTCAAACCATCCAATGGTTGATGTCATACTTGATCACATGTTCAGCATTGTGGCAGTTGAAAATTAAACAGAGGCCACGATGGCAGCTTCCTCAGCTGAAAAAGATAGGAGAGTTTACTTCCACTTTAAGTTGAAGGCGACAAAACAGCAAAAAATGTCAATACCCAAATTTCTGTTTTATAGAATGATCTGATGGCTGAACAGTCACCCAACCCACTTCTCTTAAGGCCCGTACACACGATCGGATTTTACAACAAAAATTGTCTGATGGACGTGTTGTGTCAGATAATCTGCTCCATCAGACAATTGTTGGCGGAATTAACGACAACAAATGTTGGCTGTTCATGCTCACCAACTGTCTGACAATAAATGTGTTACGTCAGATTATCCGATCATGTGTACACAAGTCCTTCGGACTAAAATCCAAAGTACAAACACGCATGCTCTGAACCAATGCTAAACATCAGACAACAATAGCAGAAGTTGCCCAAAGGGTGGCAGTAAAGAGCTGAAAAACCACATGGTTTGGTGTATGTTGGCTGAAAATGTTCTGCCGTCTGTATGCAGAACAAGTTCACGGACAACACCCTTCAGACAAAAATCCACGGATTTGTCCGATGGAAGTCCGATTGTGTGTATGAGGCTTTACAGAGTCCTGAACTTAAGCCTTGAACACACGATCCGATTGTTGGCAGGGGATTGTCTGTTGACAGACTGTTGTCCTAAAATCTTACCGTTAATACGTTCCTTTTGACAATTGTTGTCCAATTTTCAGACAAATGTTGGATGGCAGGCTAGTAAATTTTTGCGGACAACGGTTTGACGTCAGATTTTCAGATGGTCAGTACACAAATCCATCACACAAGTACAAACACGCATGCTCGGAATCAATGCTCACTAAACATGAAATTAGCAGAAGGGGCCCAAAAGGGTGGAGTTCATGTTTGTGGCACGACAATTGTGTAATGTTATTATGCAAGACAAGATCCAGGCACACGCCCTGAAGACAAAAATCAGACACTCGGTTGGCCAACAATCGAACCGTGTGTACAAGGCTTAACGCTACATGTTAAAAAAACCCAGGTGCAGTTTATTTACATCCTGATACTGCTACCCCCTTAGGCAGGCCATACATGGTCGAATTTCTAAATAATTTTCTTTTGAAAATCAGAAAATTTGTGATCCGATGGCGCCACCATTGAATTCGAAATTCGACCAACCAAGCCTTCAATTTCACCTCATGTTCCTACAGAAAAGAATTTTCATGTCTGGGAATCTTCTTTTCTTTCTGGGAATTTTCTTTTCTTGCACATGCGCATTTCTTTTTTGATTACATTTCTCGCACGATTCTACCATCATTGATTAGAAAATCGCTAGTTTTTCAAATAATTTCCAACATGTCCGATTAATAAAATTCAATGGCCGCACGAAAATCGACTGTTGCTGTAGCCCACTAATGGTGTGAAATACGAACGAAAATTCTTATGCCTCGTATACAATTCTTTCTGCAGGAAAAACGGCCGTGTGTATGCCCCATGGCAGTTTTCCTGGCAGGAAAACTGATGGAAAAATAATGTGAACTTGTTCTCTATTTTTCAGTCAGGAAAAATACCGGCCAAGAAAAACGGTCGTCTGTATGGTTTCCTGAGGGGAAAAATACGAAAACGAAATACGAAAACGAATTTCGGAATTAACTAAATTAATAAATTTTTCGGATAAAAACGAAATTCCGAAACAAAATATTTCAGTGTGCACATGTCTAGTGTTCATGCACATTAGGACAATTAGAGGAATATTTTAAGCTTAGTTTTTAGTGGTAAGAAGAAAATTCTTCTGGTTTGTGTTTTTGATTTGAGCTTGCTGGTAGAAAAAACACTAAACTCTCCTAAACTCTGGTACAAAATGCTCCATTTTCTGGTGTTTTTTTAAGGCCAGTTTGCATGGAGCCTTAAAGCGGAGTTTCACCCAAAAATGGAACTTCCGCTTTTCGGAACTCTCCCCCCTCCGGTGTCACATTTGGCACCTTTCAGGGGGGAGGGGGGAGCTGATACCTGTTTAATACAGGTATTTGCACCCACTTCCGGGCATAGATAGCCGCATTATCTGCGGGCATAGATAGCCGCATTATCCGCAAGGCTTCACTTCCTGATTCCCTTACCGAAGATGGTGGCGGCAGCATCTGAGGGCCGAGGGACGGGTCGGCTTTATGTGCCGACATCGCGGGCGCCCTGGACAGGAAAGTGTCCTTATTTTAAGCAGCTGCAGTATTTGTAGCTGCTGGCTTTTTTTTAAAAATACAAAAATTGGCGGACATCCGCTTTAAGTGGAATACACACTTTAAGAAAATCGGGCGAACATTCGTCCGATTTTTCTCAATGTTTCACAACAAATTGGAACCGATGAAAGAAAATTTTTACGAAAATTCTTATGAATATTCTCATACAACAAAGGCTTTTTTTGTTGTTTATGGTATCTGATCATGCGCAGTCTTTCTTTTCAGATTTTTCTTGGACAAAAATCGTACGAAAACGGTACACAGACGAAAATCGTTCGTTCTGTTCCCGTACGAGAGTTTTTTTGGAGTTTGTCCCTTCGGGACTTTTCGTACGAAAATTCAGAATCGGCTGTTGAAAGTTGTGTACACACTATACGAAAATCGTACGAAAATTCTTTGGATGAAAATGTTCACCCGAAGCCCTAGAAATAGATACTTATGGCCTGTACACACGATCCGAAAATCGGACAAAAAAAATACCGCTTTTGAAGCGATCGTACAATAATCGGAACGTTAGTACAGAGCTTTTTCGAAAGCCGATCAGGACAGTTCTTTCTATATAATTAGATCGGACAAACGCGGAAATATTTCTCGTACGATACCAGATCGTACGATTTTCATTTAATCAGTACAGTTGTCATCCGAAAATACAATACAAATACACTACAATACATGACATCACTTCCGATTTTTTTATTCTGGCGTACGGGAATTTTCGTGACTTTAGTAACCGCAGTGGTTGCAGGTCCTGACAGGGTCAGACTTTTATCAAACGTGATAACAAATATAATAATATAACAAATATATATAATAATATAAAATAAAGGGTTATTTATGAAGAGATGATATCAGTATCTGTTCTCACCAGGACACAGCAATGTTTACTTCAAAGATGCGACTCATTCATCAAATGCTGAGTGCGGTGGCCAGCTTGAGTTGCTACATAATGTAACAGAAGGAGAACTTGTGGAAAAGTCCTGGACGCACAACTTCCAGGACTGTTCCCTTTTTCATTAGATGTCTAGAGCTGAGACATGCTCTGTCCTTATCTGCACTGCCTTGAGCAGCACCTGCAAAGTTAGTTTGGGTCACAGAAGGAGAACCTGGTCATGTGACATTAGCTCTGCCAACACTTTTGTTTCCCATTCCTAAATATGTATATGGCTTTACTTGCTTTAGAGTACCAAAGCAGAAAGCACATTTATAAATTATGCAATTGTAAATCAGCACAAGTTTTTTTTTTTTTTTACACAAAGCAGCTTTATGAACAGTGGAACGCAGTTTCACTATGGCCCCTAGTTATTAGTAAGATAAATTAACATTATAGGAGGAAATAAGACTTTCTGTAGTTGAGTGCTAGTTTTTCTGTAAATAAATAACATTATTGCATGTAGGGAGCCAATTTATAGCAGAGCGCAGATATCTCTAGCTGTTATACTCCAAGTATTACTCAACACTAGGGATGAACCGATCACCCCCCGGTTCGGTTCGCAGCAGAACATGCGAACAGGCAAAAAATTTGTTCGAACACACTAACACTTTTAAAGTCTATGGGACACGAACATGAAAAATCAAAAGTGCTAATTTTAAAGGCTAATATGCAAGTTATTGTTATAAAAAGTGTTTGGGGACCCGGGTCCTGCCCCAGGGGACATGTATCAATGCAAAAAAAGTTTTAAAAACTACAGTTTTTTTTTCAGGAGCAGTGATTTTAATAATGCTTAAAGTGAAACAATAAAAGTGAAATATTCCTTTAAATTTCGTACCTGGGGGGTGTCTATAGTATGCCTGTAAAGTAACGCATGTTTCCCGTGCTTAGAAAAGTCACTGCACAAAATTACACTTCTAAAGGAAATAAAGTCATTTAAAACTGATCGTGGCTATAATGAATTGTCGGGTCCCGGCAATACAGATCAAAGTAATTGAAAAAAAAACAGCATGGGTTCCCTCCTTAGTCCATTAACAGGCCATTCAGGTCTGGTATGGATTTTAGGGGAACCCTGCACCAAAATTAAAAAAAATGGCGTGGGGTTCAACCCAAAAATACATACCAGACCCTTATCCGAGCACGCAACCTGGCAGGCCGCAGGAAAAGAGGGGGGGGACGAGAGAGCGCCCCCCTCCTCAACCGTACCAGGCCACATGCCCTCAACATGGGGCGGATGTCCCCATGTTGATGGGGACAAGGGCCTCATCCCCACAACCCTTGCCCGGTGGTTGTGGGGGTCTGCGGGTGGGGGGCTTATCGGAATCTGGAAGCCCCCTTTAACAAAGGGGACCCCAGATCCCGCCCCCTCTATGTGAATTGGTAAGAGGTAAATTATACCCCTACCATTTTACAAAGAAAAAGTGTGAAAATGTTAAAAATCACAGGAGACGGCTTGGGACAAGTTCTTTATTAAAAACAAAAAAATAAAAAATAAAAAAAACATTCCAGCGATGTAATCCAGTCTGTCCAGCGTTGTAATCCATTCTCGATGTCCAGCGGTGATCCATTCTCCAACAAAGCTCTCCAGTGAGGAACGAAGCACGATCTTGCCTGCACCGGCTCTCCACTTCAGTGAGAAACTACGCACGATCCCCCCTGCACCGGAGGCACCTGCCTAATGACGTGCAAGTTGTTTGACAGTCCTTTTATTACCGAGGGCAGGGCCACCAGTGACGTGTGACCCCGCCCCCTCTGACGCGTGACAGGAAAGGGCAAAGGGCCTGGTAATGGACTAAGGGGGGAACCCATGCTGTTTTTTTTCCAATTACTTTTATCTATATTGCAGGGACCCGACAATTCATTATAGCCGCGATCAGTTTTAAATGACTTTTTTTCCTTTAGAAATGTCATTTTGTGCAGGGAAACATGCGCTACTTTACAGGCATACTATAGACACCCCCCAGGTACAAAATTTAAAGGAATATTTCACTTTTTTTGTTTCACTTTAAGCATTATTAAAATCACTGCTCCCCAAAAAACGGCCGTTTTTAAAACTTCTTTTTGCATTGATACATGTCCCCTGGGGCAGGACCCGGGTTCCCAAACACTTTTTATGACAATAACTTGCATATTAACCTTTAAAATTAGCACTTTTGATTTCCCCCATAGACTTTTAAAGGGTGTTCCGCAGCTTTTCGAATTTGCTGCAAACACCCCAAATTGTTCGCTATTCGGCAAACGGGCGACCAGGCAATGTTTGAGTCGAACTCATGTTCAACAGATATCCCATCCCTACTCAACACCGACGGTGGCTTACATTTTGGCGCCCATTCATAAAATGCAGGCCAATATTGTATAGTAGAGTGTTAAAAGGTTAGGGTCAAATTTCTATGGCTTATGCACAGATACCTGTCCTGCTAGGTGTCTTTAGCGACATTAATAGCTCTGTTTGCTGTTGCTCCTGTTTGAAACCTTACATAACCTGGGAAATGCATAGCAGAGTATTTACTGTAGGTTAAGTCATTTGAATGAGGTAGGCCATCTGCTTCAGCCCCAAGTTATTTCTAAAAAGAGTAGGCAATTTGTTGGATCCTGTTTTTCTATCTTTTTCCCCTCTGGGGAGATTTTTCCACACGTCCTATAGAGGTGCGTGCGATGTTCAACAAAACAGGAAATGAGCCTTGAATCATTACTGCATCATTACCGAAATGACATCAGTGGGAAATGGACTCATCATGTCAGACATACAGTGGGTCTAAGAGGCTCAGTTCACATGAGACCCAAGTCTAGAGTCCTTTCAGATAAACATTTTGTTTGTGTTCAGTCTAAATCCATATGAGATGAGCATTCAAAGTATCTATATGGGCAGGTGGATGTAAACGGATAGGTACACAATTACATCTGTCCACATTCAAGCCCATTTAGGTCTGCAAAAAACATATGGAAAAGGTTTGTGTCCTTTTTAATTGTTGCAGACCCGAACAGGACAACTGATGCAAATGGACTTACAACTGCCCATGTTCACTAGCCCATAAAGACTGCACAAAAGTGACATCCATCACGTTCTGACCGATCTCAGCATGGGATCTGTTTACAGATGACACAGAATGGAAGATGGCTGTGGGGAAAGGGGCCTTATACAATAACTATCACTACATTCTTTTCTTATGTATAAAGATTTTTTGAGTGAGAAGGCTTCATGTCTTCCATGAATTAATTTTTCTTCCTGATATTTCTCAGTTAACTTGTAATTACTGTTTTTATGTCAGTGTCTTATTTGTAAGGCTCTATCATCACACTGGTAATAATATTGTTCATATAATTTTTCCTTCTTGTCCATTTTCAGCTATTCTCGATCCTCCTGTCCTCAGTAGTAATGGCACATCTAATAATCTCACTGGTGGCACCTATGTGTCTCTCCATTGTAATGCCGGTGGCCAGACTGTCACTACTTACACCTTCTACCGTGATGGGAAGAACATCTGCTCAGAGCCCCATGTGAACTGCAGGGACTCCTATCTCTACTTCCAACCAATCACAGGAAGTGACAGTGGAAGTTACACCTGCACCATCCAGAACCCTGTCAGCACCAACACCAGCAACAGCCTACATCTAAATGTTATAGGTGAGAATCAAGTGATCTGTGGCATAAAGTAATTGGCTAAAGTATTTTTTACATTCATCAAAAATTCAAAATGCAGTTTTGGGAGGTTTTAAAGTGACTGATGTTTGAAAACAATTCTAAAATACCTCTGTTTAACAGAAGTCTTGTAATTCTTACCTTTCCAGAAGCCTAACCTTGCTACCTACAGTCCTTGGACAGAATCTTCAGCTTCTAAAGTTTGGGTGTGTTGGATGCCTGGAATCCCACTGCATGCTGTGGTTTCACCCAGTGAGCATGAGGAAGCACACTGCATAGTGTAGGACCAGCCATTCAACAGACCACAAACAGGAAATTGGACTGGATGATTTTTCAGATCCCAAAGTTTCAAAGACGGCAAAGCCCCGTACACACTGTCGGACTTTTGACCAACAAACTTCATTTTGAGCAAGTTGGACCAACAATCCGACCGCGTGTACGCTCCATCGGGCAATCTTTTTTTTTTGTTTTTTGTTTTCATCGGACAAAAGTTGGGTCTGCAAACGGACAAACTTTTGGCCAACAAAAGTCCGATGGAGCAAAGTCCGACCGTGTGTACAGAAAACCATCGGACTTTTGTCCGATGGACAAAACAAATAATGTTAAAATCAACCAACAATAGCAGAAGTTGACCAAAGGGTGGCGGTAAAGAGCAGAACAACCACGTGATGTTGGAAAAAGTTTTGGCAAAGTTTGCAGAAAAGTCCTGTGGTGTGTATGCTATGGGTGTGCCCGGCCAACTCCGTTTGGACAAAAAACCACGGAAAAGTCCGATGGAAGTCCGACCGTGTGTATGGGGCTTTACACCCTGCTGGAAGGGGACTAGGAATCTTCTTTGCCCAATTTAAATGGTTGCACTTAAAATTCATGATAATTTTACAATTGAACATTGTAGTTCAGTGTTCAGCTGAAGGAGATTTGCTCAAATGCATGTTAGGGCCCTTTCAGACGTACGGATCCCGTGAGGATCTGTTCATTTAACATCCGCTTGCTCAGCGGGGATCGCTCCGTTGATTCCCGCTGAGCCGGCAAATGACAGGGCGGTCCCTGCACACTGTACAGGGACCGCCCTGTCAGATCTCCGCTCTCCCCTATGGGGGGATCGGATGAACACGGACCGTCTGCCCGTGTTCATCCGATCTGCTCTGCAGACAGATGGAAAAATAGGATTTTCCTCCGTCTGCAGAAACGGACCATAGCGGAGACTGATGAGATCGGGTGTCAGCGGATGTTCATCCTCTGACATCCGCAATCCCATAGGGATACATGTGTGTCCATATTTCATCCGAAGACGGATGGATGAAAAATGGACATACGGTCCGGACGTGTGAAAGGGCCCTTAGGGAAAAGAAGGGTGTGGATAATGGCATGCGGTATATTAGGTAAACAGGAGGTTCCCCAGGATTCCGATATTTTATAAGTCTTACCCCGAATCCTATCATATTCCATTGGGTATGTTTTTACTGTATATTACAAAAATATTTTACACAAAAGTTGACTGGTTATATATTATAGTAGATAAAATTAATCTGATAGTAGATCATACTAAAATGAATTAAAATGTATAATCTTCTAAAACTGAAACCAAATGATTGTCACCGTTCCAAAAGCAGCCATGGTCACCAAAGGTCGCTGTAATTACTGTACAACATAAGAATAGCTACAGTATAGTATTAGAGGAATCATTCTAACTTTAATCAGCATAGCAAAGTGTCATTAAACCCTTAAACCCTTATGGAGCGGGTACTTACTTTCCCGCCGTAAGTTTTTGAATTTCTCGGTGACACTAGTGGTGTATCTCCGGAGGTCCACTGGGTGGCGCTGTCACTGTGGGCCGGCGGACGGATACCGCTGTGTGCTGAGCTTACTTTTGTCCTCTCTGGGCAGCGGTATGGTGGGGCGGGGAACCCGCCGTGCTTGCTGGGAGAGGGGATAAAAGGGGCCGGCCATCTTGGTCACTGGGTTGTTGGTCCCTGGCACCTTTAGCCTGCGGACGGAGTTCGTGTTTGTCCTCTAGGCGGACTAGGCCTAGAGGACCATCGGAGATCGTGTTCCGCCCTTGGCACCTTTAGCCTGGGGTGAGGTACTCGGACGGCGGTCCGGAGCTCAGTGCCCAACACTGAGTTCTGCGAGGGAAGGATCCTAAGGTACTCCGGAGATGGATGCCTGAATCCGAGGTGGACGTAATGGACCGGGAAGAGCTCCTTATCTGAAGACCCGGTGCAGCATACTGCCGGTGACGGGTGAGCCTCTTGTCGGAGACCGTCCAGAAGGTGAATTTCCCTCGTGCGGAGACCATAACCCACTCTTTGGAGGAGAGTGGAGGATCGAACTTGTGTCTGGGCCTATTCGTACACACACCTCCTTTTCTGTTCTATAGCCAAGGGAGTCCATGTTATGTGCTAAATAAAGGAGTGTTGGACTTTAATGGTGTGTGGCTCAAGTTCCTGGCAGAGGAGGTTCTCGGAGACTCTTGGAGGGAGGATCCGATGCACAGCACAGGCCCGAAGGTAAAGGAAGGCATTGCTAATACCACTTATACATCTGTGGTGGAAGCCAGGCGTAGCGCACCCTCTCCCTCCCCTATCATACCCCCAGGGCCGTTTGAAGGAATTTGGGGGCCCCAAGCAAAATGGACATGGAGTTCCATGCCCACCGGACTGGAGGATTAGTGGACACATCGCGGCAAGGCAAGGGCCCTGCTTGGGGGCCCCAGGCCAGCTCGGGGCCCCAAGCAGTTGCTTGTTTTGCCTGTCCTGTTCCGACGGGCCTGCATACCCCTGGACCAGAGACATTGCGAGCAGAACTTTAATAGATGGGACGGGGAGAGGGGAGGAAGAGCCCGCTACACTTATTAAACCCTTATTTAAAAAATAAATAAAAAATAAAACATATAGTGCTGCAGACCACTTACCATGTTTGCTTTTTTTTTTAAATTGTGGTTTCCTTATTGTAAATTATTTTTTCTCTGATTGCTATTTTAGGGTGACTTCATTCTCTTACAGGGTCCCGTGGAGCCACCCTTGTGTGTGCACTCATGACTTGCACTAGCACTTTCTTACTTCTGTCGTCTTAAGTCCACATAAACAGATAGCGGTGGGGAAAGCCTGCTCTCTCCTCCTCCAAATGAGTGATTGAAACCAGCTGGAGCCTGAGCTGTCCATAGAACACTGTGCATGTTAAGACCCATTTCACACTGGAGGCGTTTTTCAGGCGCTTTAGTGCTAAAAAATAGCGCCTGTAAAGCGCCTGAAAAAAGCCTCAGCAGCAATCCCAGTGTGAAAGCCCAAATTTTTTTTCACACTGGGGCGCTGCGCTGGCAGGGCGTCAAAAAAATTTCTGCAAGCAGCTTCTTTTCAGCGCTTTAGGAGCAGTTTATACACCGCTCCTAAAGCGCTCCTGCCCATTGAAATCAATTAGCAGTGCTTTGCGGGCGCTTTTAACCCTTTTTCGACCGCTAGTGGGGGTTTTACCCCCGACGCCCGGGCGTTTTCAGTGTGAAAGCACTCTAAGTATTCAGGGCATGTGCTCCCCTACCTGGAAGTTTAGGAAAGCAGTGCTTTACAACCTGGAGTCAGCAGCAGAGAAAAGCATGCAAGTGTTTGGGCCCACATATGAATCAAAAAAATGCACTGGAAAATCATACCTCCCAACTTTTTGAGATGGGAATGAGAGACACCTATTATCAAAAGTATGTAGGCATAGGATGCACCCACTGTGAAGCCCCCTTAAAGCATACCTCCCAACTTTGTAGAGTCCCTTCGCGGGACATTGGCAAAAAAAAAAACGGGACTTGCCACAGAAGTTGTTTTGCGCGGGGGGGGGGGGGGGAAGGGGTTCTGGATGGTGATGGTTGCCGCCGGAACATTTAAAAAGAAAAAAAAAAGGCCTTGCAAAAAAATAAAAATAAAATTTAAGCGGGGGGGGGGGGGGCATATACTAGTGGGCCGATCGGGGGGGGGGGCTCTTACCTGCTGCTGCTGCTCCTCTTCTTCTCTTCATGTTTCCTGCTGTGCGTGAAACATGATAGTCTCGCGGGAGTGCGGGAAGGAGGAGCCTCTGCGGGTAAAACCCGCACAATCCGTGCCAGTTGGGAGGTATGCTTAAAGGAGAATTCTACAGAAAAAAAAAAAAAAGTTAAACCCACGGGTGCTTTATTTACCACTACTATTCCTTTATACTGGCTTTTGAAATATACAAATGCAGCAATTTAGAACTTTTAGCGCTTGGAAACACTTTTTTGAAGGGTAAAAGTGCATTTTATATACATCTCTACAGATCAGACCAAAATGAGGGACAGATGAGGGGGAAGGAGGGACAGAGGGACTTTGTTCCAAATCAGGGACAGTCCCTCCAAACCAGGGACAGTTGGGAGCTATGGGAAAACGTTTAACTGTTGCTTGAACTGCTTTTAGTTAAAACATTCAGTGCTTAATACTCTAAGGCTAGCTTCGCACAGCTGCAGTCCCTAAAAAATTATCTGTGGCGGATCGGTTTTCAGGGATCAGAAAAGCCGTGCCTTCCAAGAGAAACCACTGCCTCTGGAATGGCTATTTTTTGTTTTGTTTTTTGTTTTGCTGAATGGCAATTTTGTATGGAATCAGTGGGTCACAACTTTGAGGCAAACATTTGGCTCATGGTTTTGGCACAGTTCCATTGACTTCAATGTCTGAGTTCAACAAGTGGTGCCACTGTCAACTCAACAAGCTGATTTAAATGTGCCGTGGCTGTGGTATGCTATGACATGGTATACAATCCCCTCCAGCTGCCTTATTAGTCTGCCTTCACAGTGCTGCGGTGCATTTTTCTCACACCCGTTTTTCCTGCTTGCTGCATCTTTGTTGCGTTTTCAGAAAGTGCATCAAACACGTGGGACACAAAATAACTCTATGGGAAAATGTAGCTAACCCGCTCCAAACACATGGGCAAACTGTACTGCACCCGCTGTGTGGGAAAAATGCATGGCAGCAGTGTGAAAGCAGGCTTAGGGGAGCAGTAAAAAGGCAGCTTACAGTTTTACAGTTTTTCTGAACAATGCCTTAAAGAGGAAGTAAACCCAAAAAAATTTTTCCTGTGAAAAAAAAAACCCTGCAAGAAAAAGGCATAATGAGCTAGTATGCATAGCATACTAGCTCACTATGTGGCACTTACCTGAGATCGAAGCCCCCGAAGCGCTCCTTGTTCCCCTCCGCCGCCATTTCCCCATAGAGCTTCTTCCTTGTATCGCCGCTCTGGCGCTGTGACTGGCCGGAGCGGCGATGACGTCACTCCTGCGCATGCGCACGGATGCGGCAGTATCCCATTGATAAAAGCGGCACGCTCAGTGCGCCTGCGCCGTAGACATCGGTGCAGTGTTTTCTGCAAATATCTCCTAAACCATGTAGGTTAAGGAGATATTTCTTGCACCTACAGGTAGTACGAACGTAGTTACGTACTATGTGAAATTTCAGCTCTTGAGCGCCACCCTTTTGGCACCTTCTGCTAATGTTGTGTTTGGTGAGCATTGATTCCGAGCATGCGTCTTTGTACTTTGGACAAATCCGACAACAGACCACTGTCTGCGGAAAATTTTAAAGCCTGCCATCCAACATTTGTCCACGGAAAATGCGACAACAATTGTCCGATGGAGCGTACAAACGGTAGAATTTTCGGCCAACAGGCTGTCAACACACAATTCCTGTCGGAAAATCTGATCGTGTGTACAAGGCTTAAAGCGGTTGTATACCGCAAAACTTTTTTTTTTTTTTTTCAGAACCTGCAAGGCAAAGTGATAATGAGCTAGTATGACTAGCATACTAGCTCATTATCAATCACTTACCTTAGATCGAAGCCCCCGCAGCGGTCCTCGGACACGTCCTCCGTCGCATCCATGATACCCGGAGTGACTTCCGGGTATCGCCGCTCCGGCACTGTGATTGGCCGGAGCGGCGATGACGTCACTCCCGCGCATGCGCGAATTCCGGCAGTGTCCGGCAGACTGCCATTCAAAGAGCCTCCACGCTCAGTGCGCCTGCGCCGTTATCTACGGCGCGCATGCGCCGTAGATAGCGGTGCACTCTTTTTTGCAAATATCTCCGAGACCGTGTAGGTCTCAGAGATATTGCAAGCACCTACAGGTAAGCCTTAATGTAGGCTTACCTGTAGGTGCATTTCATATTTGTGGGTATACAACCACTTTAAGTCTTGTTGTGGGCTGATGAGACACAGCATTTTTATAGACTGAAGCCTCGTACACACGGCCGAGATTCTCGTCGGAAAAAACATGTTGTTTTTTTCGACGAGATTCTTGGACAAAAAACTTGTCCCAGCCGAGTGTACAGACGCTCGATTCAAAGAACCCGCGGTTCTTTGAATGGAGCGTACGCGGTGACGTCATCGACTACGACGAGCATGCGCTCGTCACATTCGATGCCATCGCCGCCATCTTGGTATACCCTACCTATGCCTAGGAAGCTACCGCGCATGCGTCAAATTCATTTCGAACATGCGCGGGCTTCCGGGAGGACAGGTAAGTGTACACACACTCACTTTTCTCGTCGAGAAACATGCCGACGAGAATCTCGACGAGAAAATAGAGAGCAGGTTCTCTATTTTCTTGTCGAGATTACTTGTCGGTTTTCTTGACGAGAAACCATACACACAAACGAGTTTCTCGGCAAGACATCTCTGCAAGCAAGTTTCTTGCTGGTTCTTGCCGAGAAACTCGGTCGTGTGTACGAGGCCTGAGTGGTGTCATCCCAGCCAAGTTTTCTGGTTGCTAAACTACTCAAACCCTCCCATTATCCCAACTTTGCAACATACAAACTAATTGTTCCATAGTCCCAAGATAAAAAGTGGGAGAACTAATTAGACTCCATGAAATAAAACAGTAAGTGAGTACTGGACACAGGACAACTCTGAATTTCTCGCAAGATCAACAGGTAATTTTTGCACTTTTTATAGAGATAAACAAAACACTTCCAAATGGTATATTTAACAGAGAAAATAAGAGAAGATCAATATTAGGGTTTACATACACTTTAAGTAACACATATAGGTAAGGCTAGACAAATCCTGTTCTTAACTGCTTCCGGACCGCCCACCGCATATTTACTGCGGCAGGGCGGCCCTCCTGCGCGGAATCACGTACAGGTACGTGATTTCGTGCAGTGGGCCTGGTCTGATTTTTTAAATTTTTTTTATTGTATATGTTTTTATAGCAGAAAGAAAAAAATATATATTTTTTCAAAATTCTCTGTCTTTTTTTGTTTATAGGACAAAAAATAAAAAAGGTGATCAAATACCACCAAAAAAAAGCTCTATTTATGGGAAAAAGGACATCAATTTATTTGTGTACAGCGTTGCACGACCGTGCAATTGTCAGTGCCCAATCCCCATCCAGCATTGTGCACGAGAGTGGCTGCTGTCCTGGCTCTCTGCCTCCTCATTGGCTGAGAGACAGTAGTGGCAGTCAATGGAGCCTTTTGGACACACAGAGCAGGGCTCGGGAGTGAGCATGTGCGAGTGCCCCCATATCAAGCAGCTTGCACTCAGTAGGGGGGAGGAGCCCAGGGCACTGGCGGGGGACCCGAGGAGAGGATGATCAAAGCTGCTCTGTGCAAAACCATTGCACAGAGCAGATAAGTGCAGATAAGTGTAGCTCACAGACCCCACTTTTCCCCGCCAATAGTGGGGCACACCTGCTACTTGCCCGGTATCCCCTCCCTGTGTATAGAGAGGAGCAAGCGGTGTTATTGTTGGGTCTTGCAGCAATTACTTCTCTAGAGTGGATCCCTTCTCTCCATTGTCTAGGCAGAAATCTTTCAGAATAAGGCCAATGTCCACACAGGAGTAAAACCCAATCAGCAAGGTTTTATTCTTTATAATTGAGGTAATATACAAAAGTTTCCCCTCACAGGGCGGGACTTTATAGGCATGAATTTACATAACCACTAGGGTAGAGTATAAAAATAATTTATTACAAAAGTAGAAAGTATGATTACATAAAATTGTAGGCCAATAAAAAAGACTTGATATATTCAGAAAATACAATCAATGAATCAATAGAATAGATGTTGAATTATGCCCAATGCATCGCATGCCCAGGAGAAAGGATTATACCCTAGACTGCAATGCTAGTGCACAATTATATGAAAATTGGAATAGTAATTATATAGGTCAGATCCTACGCGTTACGGAGATAACTCCTTCTTCAGGGATAATCTGACATATAATTCAGAATTGAAATCTCTGCAGCCATATATCAAGCTTATATATCAGTCATCATAGAACCACAACACCCAGAAAACACAAGGGTTATGGTTTGAAAACAAGTGGTGAAAAAAATCCCCTATATGGGGAAATGGGTGGAAACTGCGCACATGCGATGTCCATACAGCGACCTGGGACTGCAAACGTCTCCAAAGGGAAGCATAGAAAAATCAATATACCTTTTTCCTAATGGATATCCAGCTGTCACATGACCCGGCTCTCTCACAGCCTGTCTGCAGGGAAACAAAAGCAGGAGGAGCTTCTCATCCTCTGCTGCTTGGGGTGTAGGACATGAAGAGGAAGTCAACCTCGGGTACAGTTTCCACCCATTTCCCCATATAGGGGATTTTTTTCACCACTTGTTTTCAAACCATAACCCTTGTGTTTTCTGGGTGTTGTGGTTCTATGATGACTGATATATAAGCTTGATATATGGCTGCAGAGATTTCAATTCTGAATTATATGTCGGATTATTCCAATTTTCATATAATTGTGCACTAGCATTGCAGTCTAGGGTATAATCCTTTCCCCTGGGCATGCGATGCATTGGGCATAATTCAACATCTATTCTATTGATTCATTGATTGTATTTTCTGCATATATCAAATCTTTTTTATTGGCCTACAATTTTATGTAATCATACTTTCTACTTTTGTAATAAATTATTTTTATACTCTACCCTAGTGGTTATGTAAATTCATGCCTATAAAGTCCCGCCCTGTGAGGGGAAACTTTTGTATTGTATCAGTTAGGGATGTTGGCTACATCACACCAGACCTGTTTTTCTACAACCTCCTATTTCCTTGATGTGATTTATAATTGAGGTAAACTTGAAGAGAGAGAGTTGGAAGTTGAGAAAGTAGGGGAAGGTTCAGGCACGCAACACTTAGAGCTCAGTGTCAGTCTTTCGTCGCCACTCAAGCCTGAGTGGGTATTGCTCACCCGGATAGTCCCTTTGAGAGCGGTCCTAGCAGCCGGGATGGAGCACGGATAATAGAGACGATGAATCCCTCTTTAGGCGAGTTTCCAGGCCTCTTCCCGAGACAGCAGCACCGTCGCTAATCCCCCCTGGGACTGATCCTCCCCTGGACTCCTTTCCCAAGGGTGGGCTCCCTACAAGTGGGCAGCCTGGGATTCTTCTCTGAGGTGTAGACCACTGCCCGCAGAGCTGGGCCTACATTGCAGCATCGAAACCTTGGGCTGAAGGTGCCCGAGGCCCGAACACACTCACGCATCTTGTGCCATGCGGGCCACGAGGCATACTTACAGGACCGAAGGTCCCCTGGAACGCCTCACACCTAATGGCGTCTGCCCCTTATGTACCCTCTCCCAGCATGCACAGCGGGTTGACCACGCCCACTGCACGGCTGTCGAGAGAGGACACCCAAGGTGCCGTGACACTCCCCTGAAGTTCAACCTATGCCGGCGGTGACAGTGCCACCCACAGGCAACAGAGAACACCACAGCCAGGCAGCATCACACCCAGAGCAGAAGCAATAATGAATCAGTGATTGGTCTGAGTCCAACTACCGGCCCAGACCACCCCCAAATTTCCACATTGTGCCCCAAACATTGGGGGGGGGGGCTACATAAGTATAACCTGTTTTTTTTTTTTGTTTTTTTTTTAATGTAAGGCTTTAGACTTATGCGGTCAAGGGGCAGTATAACCAAGTTGTTGAGTTGTGGTTTTACAATCCTCCCATCTGAATGAAGGCATGCAGCAGCTCAGGCCTGTACACATGATGGAGCCATGGCAAAAATGAATCAGAATGTCACAATTCATGCAATTGCAGTGCAGTGGTGCAGCACTTACACGTTGTCTCCTCACTACCTGTCAAATGTCTCTGAAAAGCATTCGCTGCTGCACAATGCACATGTGAACAAGCCCTTAGATCACCTTGGCATTAAGTCGACCCCCCAAGAATGTGTATATGGACACACTAAAGGCAAATATACTGTGCACTGCAAGCGCAGTTGCTCCAGAGCTTAGTAAATGAGGTAAAGCTTCACTTTGCAAAGAATATCCAATCACATGCAAGGAAAATTAAAAAAAACAGCATTTTTGCTTCCACATGATTGGATGATCAAAATCAGAAGGGCTTCCCTTTATTTACTAAGCTCTGGAGCAACTGCACTTGCAACGCACAGTATATTTGCCTTTAGTAAATCAACGCCAATGTGCAAATCTGCTTATTTGCAATCTGTAACTTTTTTGTCACATAACAAAGACAGCCATGTCCCACATCTTAACAGTGAGAACAGTACAACGGGTGACCTGGCAGCACACAGCTGTTACCACGAGAGTCTTGATAAGAGGAAACTGCATATATGTCAGCTATGGGTGGTTTAGGACAGCTATACAAATGGCTGCTGTGTGTGTGTTTGGGGGAAAATTAAAAGAACTGTCCTCTTCCATTGCTATGTGGCTCAATAGGGTCAGGAACATCAATACCCTGGAAGACCTGGTACTTACCGCCCAAAATAGATGGGAACGGTATATGAATAGATGGGAACGGTATATGAAAACATGGGCATACTGGAATATGTTTGTTTACTCGGATGAAGGGAAGTCCCTCCTGGAGAGCCACTTTGAGGATTAAGGTCCTCCTGTTCTTCGCACAGTTTCACCCACGCAACTCATCACCCTGGTTGCACCACCCCGTCCC
This sequence comes from Rana muscosa, assembly GCA_029206835.1. NCBI lineage: Eukaryota > Metazoa > Chordata > Amphibia > Anura > Ranidae > Rana > Rana muscosa. The sequence continues at coordinate 40,488,821 of CM055124.1, read as the reverse complement.
TTTTTTTTCTCTCCTCTTCCCCTCTTCCTCTCCCTTCTTTAGCTTTCTGTTTTGGCATCCCCCGGGTTGAGCCTATGTCTCTGTACCTTAGTTTCCTTCCCTCTTAAAATGTAAAGTGTCCACCCGTGTACATTAGAGCATAATGTATATAGCACACGGCCCTTTCACTCCCGTCTTTGGCTCACTCACAGGAGAGAAAGGCGCACCATGCCACCATGCCCGTACCCTCTGGTTTTCAGAGGTTAAGCATACTTGTTTTCACTTACGGGTCTTGCAGCGAGGTTCTCCTCAAAGTTGGTTTCTGTCCCTAGTGTGTAAGGACAAAGTCTCTATACCCCAAGTAACTCCAAGGTCCACACCAATAGCCACTCCAACGTAGAGTTTATTTTCTTATGCGTGAAGAGAGAAAGGTGTTAAAAAGACAGATCAATTCAGGCACTCTTGGCTTCCTCGCCACTCAGTCCCGAGTGGGCACAGCTCACCCGGACAGCCACCGAATGGCACCAGCAGCTGGCATGCAGCTCGAACAGTCAATCAAGTTCCCTAATGGATGCGCTCAGGAGATTCTCTGCCACAGAATCTATAGTGTCCTCAGGAAACCTCCTAGTGACTCAGATGTTAGGCCCCTTGGTTTCAGATGGATGACATCCCTCCGGAGAGTTACTGGGCCCCTTCCTTCACTGTGATCTCTCACCAGTCCTTCGGAACGGTCCTCCCCCAGCCTCCTCTTCCAGAAACGGGTCCCCTCGCAAGGTGGCACCCTTGGATTCTTCCTTCCGAAGTGGGCTCCAGCTAAAGGTGCTGGGCCCAGGGCTGAAGTTGCAGTCCCAGGACTGAAGGTACCTGGGACTGAGGCGCACGTGGCCCCATGGCTTGGAGGGCCACGCACTCGACTCCCAGAACCCGTAGGTTCCCCCCGGGTACAGATCCCCGGATAAAAGCGACCCTGACCAATGATGTCTGCACCATTTGTACCCCCTCCCGGCATGCACAGCAGGCCAACCACGCCCACTGCGCGGCTGCCGAGAGAGGACACCCAATCGCCACTTCAACACCTGTGGTTCAACCCCGAGTACAAGTGACAACGCCACCCATACTACTTAGGGGAACTGCACGCCAGGTGAAACAGCAGCAAGGCAGAGTCCAGCAAATTGAAAGATTCGAGCCAACTACCACTCAAATCACCCCTAAATTTAGTGTAACAGTCCCCTAAATTTGGGACCCCCGCTACACGTACATGGTCACCATCTTAGCCTTGGAAATGTTTAACTCTTATGGGTATCAGTGATGTTAAACTACTTGGCATTTCTAAAGTTTGTTTGGGAGTGTAGCCTCAAATACAGAGAACTTAACTAAATATAAAAAAGTACCATCATCCAAATTAGAATAGAGAAACGGGGAAAAGTTGGAATATCAGGGTAGTTGCTGAAGCTGACCAAAAAATATTCCCACCTAAAATTCTAGTGGACTATCTCAGTACTGATTGACAGAAACATAATTCTTAGATAAAATTCATTATTTATTACATATAAAAATGACATACAAAATTCATGAGAAAAATTAGATAATCAATATACAAATACTCAGGGTTCACCCAAGAGATATCTGTTGATGGAGTGTGTCTCATAAATTGATCCTTCCTCTACTAGTTTTGCGGTACAAACACCACTTCCTCAGGAGGAGTAATCTAAAAGACAAATATTGAGTGAAGCAAAACATACAAATTACCATTGAAAGATTTCAACAATTATAACAGCAAAGAAAACGAGCATAGGCGGACAGTGGAATAAAAACAGGTTGCTCACCCAACGGGTCAATGGCCAGGTGTAGGCCAAGCCGCTCAAGAAGGGTTCCCCCCGCAGGCATTTCTGCAACCTTGCATGATACTGTATTATCATGTCAACTTGGAGTGTCTTTATATCTGGTGCGACACGGCAACTCCCTTTCTTTTGTTGTATTATGTTCTGATGGATACTTTATTCTTTCATATAAATAAAGAATTTGAAAAAATTAAAAGAACTGTATATATGGCTGCAATGGGGCAGGGAGTTAAAGTGTATAAGCGATAAAGTTCATCTCCAGGTTGATGTTGGCCTTACACAAGATGGTTTGATATTCATCCCTTGCATCGATACAGGCAGCTTAACTCAATGAATAAACTCACAGTTAGGACGACAGACGATGAATCCTTTTGAATGTTCCGTTTAATGATGGATATTCATAGTTAGAAAAACGTTGCAGTTGTAAGCCACATGTAAGATGTTAGCATGGAAGAAATACAGGAGTAATGACCGAGAGACAGGAAGTGGAGCAGAAATATAAAGAACTACGGTGAGAGAGAGAGTTCAGCTAGAAAGAAGGGGACAGATCTTAAAGACACAGAGCAAGAATAATCACATAGTGTAACACAACACTCCCCGTCTGAAATCTTTAGATTTCATAAACTTAAACTAATATACAGGTCCTTCTCAAAAAATTAGCATATTGTGATAAAGTTCATTATTTTCTGTAATGTACTGATAAACATTAGACTTTCATATATTTTAGATTCATTACACACAACTGAAGTAGTTCAAGCCTTTTCTTGTTTTAATATTGATGATTTTGGCATATAGCTCATGAAAACCCCAAAATCCTATCTCAAAAAATTAGCATATTTCATCCGACCAATAAAAGAAAAGTGTTTTTAATACAAAAAAAGTCAACCTTCAAATAATTATGTTCAGTTATGCACTCAATACTTGGTCGGGAATCCTTTTGCAGAAATGACTGCTTCAATGTGGCGTGGCATGGAGGCAACCAGCCTGTGGCACTGCTGAGGTGTTATGGAGGCCCAGGATGCTTCGATAGCGGCCTTAAGCTCATCCAGAGTGTTGGGTCTTGCGTCTCTCAACTTTCTCTTCCCAATATCCCACAGATTCTCTATGGGGTTCAGGTCAGGAGAGTTGGCAGGCCAATTGAGCACAGTAATACCATGGTCAGTAAACCATTTACCAGTGGTTTTGGCACTGTGAGCAGGTGCCAGGTCGTGCTGAAAAATGAAATCTTCATCTCCATAAAGCTTTTCAGCAGATGGAAGCATGAAGTGCTCCAAAATCTCCTGATAGCTAGCTGCATTGACCCTGCCCTTGATAAAACACAGTGGACCAACACCAGCAGCTGACATGGCACCCCAGACCATCACTGACTGTGGGTACTTGACACTGGACTTCAGGCATTTTGGCATTTCCCTCTCCCCAGTCTTCCTCCAGACTCTGGCACCTTGATTTCCGAATGACATGCACAATTTGCTTTCATCCGAAAAAAGTACTTTGGACCACTGAGCAACAGTCCAGTGCTGCTTCTCTGTAGCCCAGGTCAGGCGCTTCTGCCGCTGTTTCTGGTTCAAAAGTGGCTTGACCTGGGGAATGCGGCACCTGTAGCCCATTTCCTGCACACGCCTGTTCACGGTGGCTCTGGATGTTTCTACTCCAGACTCAGTCCACTGCTTCCGCAGGTCCTCCAAGGTCTGGAATCGGTCCTTCTCCACAATCTTCTTCAGGGTCCGGTCACCTCTTCTCGTTGTGCAGCGTTTTCTGCCACACTTTTTCCTTCCCACAGACTCCCCACTGAGGTGCCTTGATACAGCACTCTGGGAACAGCCTATTCGTTCAGAAATTTCTTTCTGTGTCTTACCCTCTTGCTTGAGGGTGTCAATGATGGCAGTCTTACCCATGATTGCGGTTTTGAGTAATGAACCAGGCTGGGAGTTTTTAAAAGCCTCAGGAATCTTTTGCAGGTGTTTAGAGTTAATTAGTTGATTCAGATGATTAGGTTAATAGCTCGTTTAGAGAACCTTTTCATGATATGCTAATTTTTTGAGATAGGAATTTTGGGTTGTCATGAGCTGTATGCCAAAATCATCAATATTAAAACAAGAAAAGGCTTGAACTACTTCAGTTGTGTGTAATGAATCTAAAATATATGAAAGTCTAATGTTTATCAGTACATTACAGAAAATAATGAACTTTATCAAAATATGCTAATTTTTTGAGAAGGACCTGTATATATTTTCAATAAGTCCAATACTGATAAATGTTCTGGAACCTGTAATGAAAAACATGCAACAAGCAAATAATAAACGTAAGTTCAACAGGATGAAGAACATAAAGTCACAGTATGATGTCTTCAAAGAATTCCAAAGTTCTGAGTAGAACCTGTAGATGGCAGCAATGTACTCCCCGCCGTGCCAACAGCATGGCTAGTCCTTGCACAAGTCACTCACCTGGCAAAATGAGTACTAACTCTGTAATTGGTCGACTAAAGGTTCGTGTCGATCCTCCCTTGGTTACCTTGACTTCTACCTTCCGGACTTTGTTATCGTCGCTGGGCATAACTTTAGTAATAAGACCCATAGGCCACTCATTCCGACAAACTTCCTTGTCTTTTAGAAGGATGAGGTCTCCAACCTTAAGATTCGGCTTAGATGCTTGCCACTTGTTACGACCTTGAAGGTGGTGAAGATACTTTTTCTTCCAGCGATGCCAGAACACATTGGCTAGATGCTGCACCTGCTTCCATTGATGCTCATAACGGTGTGACCGCAGCTTCTGTTTTGTACTTACAGAAGTGTGTAGTGAGATGTTCACAGTTCTTATTTCCTTATCATCTTCAGGGTTTACTAGCCCATAGGTGGTGTCAATAGGGAGTAAGTAAGAGTCCTCACACAGAAACCTTGGAGGTGACAGCCATAAGGTGTCCTGAAGAGCGGCAGGTGACACGGCTCTGGTCCCACAGTCAGCTGGGTTGAGTTCAGTGGGAACGTGATGCCATTGACTTGGTAGAGAGAATCTCTTGATACGTTCAACCCTGTTGCTGACGTACACATAAAATTGTTTTGTTTGGTTGTTTATGTAACCAAGTACTACCTTACTGTCTGTATAGAAGGTGAAAGAATCAATTCTAGTGTCCATTTCACTTCGTATGACCTCGGCAATTTCTACTGCTAGCACGGCTGCACAAAGTTCAAGTCTTGGTATGGTATGTGCAGGCTTGGGAGTGAGTTTTGCCTTGCCTAGGACAAAACTACAGTGTGATTCTCCATTCAGTTCAGAGGTCTTCAAATAGGCTACTGCAGCAATAGCTTCAACTGATGCATCAGAGAAAATATGAATCTCTCTCCGGTTAGCAGTTGAAGTGGAACCTGGAACATAGCAACGGGGAATCTGAAGTTTTTCTAGTGACTTCAAAGAATATCTCCACTTTTCCCACTTGTGTTGATTCTCACTAGGCAAGGGAGTATCCCAGTCTATGTTCTCAGTAGACAACTGTCTTAGTAAAATCTTACCTTGAATGGTAACTGGAGCAAGGAAACCCAGTGGGTCATGATGCTATTCACCACGGACAGGACTCCTCTCTTAGTGAAGGGTTTGTCACAAGTTGACACTTGGAATGTGAATTTGTCTTGTTTGATGTTCCACAACAAACCCAGACTTCGCTGTACAGGAGGCACACCTGTACCTAAGTCAAGGTTTTTTAGACTAGTGGCATAGTCCTCAGAGTGAAAGGCATTCATAAGTTCCTGGCTGTTGGATATAATCTTGTGTAGTCTAAGGTTTGCTACAGACAGCATCTCCTTTGTTCTGGTGAGAAGATCAATTGCTTCTTTAGCAGTTGGAAAGGACTTAAGTGCGTCGTCAACGTAGAAGTTTCTTTCAACAAATTGACGGGCATCCGATCCATATTCAACTTCTCCAGTCTGAGCTGTTCTCCTTAGCCCATAAGTTGCCACTGCTGGGGAAGGACTGTTACCGAAGACATGTACCTTCATGCGATAATCTATAACTTCCTTGTTGAGGTCATTGTCCTTGTGCCATAGAAACCTGAGGTAGTTTCTGTTGTCTTCTCTGACGATGAAGCAGTGAAACATCTGTTGAATGTCGGCCATTACTGCTATAGGCTCTTGACTGAAACGAATCAAGACTCCTATTAGACTGTTGTTCAAGTTGGGTCCCGTAAGGAGCATGTTGTTAAGAGAAACACCTTCATGCTGAGCACTGGAATCAAAGACAACTCTGATTTGGTCTGGTTTGCATGGGTGATACACACCAAAGGATGGAAGGTACCAGCATTCTTCTCCCTCCTTTAGTGGGGGAGCAGGCTCTGCGTGATCTCTGTCAAATACATTTTGCATAAAGTCCACAAAGTGCCTTTGCATCTCTGGTCTCCTGCTTAAGTTTCGCTTTAAGGAGGAGAATCTACTGATAGCCTGCTGTAAGTTGTTGGGCAATCTCTTTCTTGGGAGACGAAAGGGTAGGGGTGCTACCCAGTTATTGGGGTCATCTTGAAAGAACTCATTGTCCATTACCTTGATGAATTCTTTGTCTTCCATTGAAGGAGCCAGTATGTCATCTTCACTGGTTGCATTAAACACTGTAGAGCCAAAGTCACCATCATGGCAGGAGAAAGGGCTTGTGTCACCTGAGATACCATGTTGACATTCGTGGCTGGCTATCTTCTCTTTCACCCAGTAGTGATGTGGGCATGGCTCAAAGTAAGTGTTTCAGCCATTTGGCAGAACGTTTGTCTTGAATGACGAAATGTTGGTAGGTCTTTTCATTTTGCCTATACAGACATTGCCTATGATGACCCACCCTAGATCCGTGCGCTGGGCAAATGGGACATCTGGGGGTCCACTGACTTGTCTGTGTACCTTGTGAACTCTTAGAATGTCTCTTCCTAACAGAAGAAGGATCTGAGCATCTTTGTCAAGCGGCGGTATCTCATTTGCTATTACCTTGAGGTGAGGGTGATGGAAAGCAGCAGCTGGAGTAGGGATTTCTTCCCTGTTAGCAGGTATCTGATTGCACTCAACAAGTGTAGGTAAGGGTAATTGCAAGTTACCTTTGAGAGAAGATACCATGAGTCCATGAGCCCTTCTTCCAGAAACCTCTATAGTTCCACTACAGGTACCCAAGGTGTAAGGATGAGCTTCGCCTTTTATTTCAAATAGATTGAACAATTCAGATTTTGCAAGTGATCGATTGCTCTGATCGTCTAAGATAGCATATGCCTTTAGAGACTTTTCTGGTTGATCCTTGTGGTATATGTTCACCAAGCATATCTTAGCACAGGACTTACCACAGCGGTCTTCTCCACAAACTTCAGTGCAGGGTGAAGAAATGATGGTAGAATTAGGCACTTGGTCTGTATACTCCCCGCCATGCGTTAACCTGGGAGGAGCGTTGGCAAGTTGTGCAGAGCTGGGCTCAAGAGGATAGAGGGCTTGCACATGTTCTTCAGAGCCACACTCTATGCACTTGATGGACACATTACAGTCCCTTGCAAAATGTTCTGTAGAAGCACAGCACCTGAAACATACCCTAAATGTCTTTAAAAGCTCCTTGCGCTCTTCCAGAGGCTTTTTCCTAAAGTCGATACATTTATTGAGGGGGTGTGGCTTCTTGTGTATGGGACACTCTCTGTTAGGGTTTTCAATCTTCCTACTCTGTTTGTTCGTGGCCACAACTGTGGTAGGAGTGGGAAGGATGTCAGTCTTTTTCACAGACACTGGGCCTCTACGGTTTCTATAGTTGAAGACTGTTACTCTTAGGAAAGGGTGAGAAGAGACTGTACTCACCGTAGGAAAAACTTGGATCGTTCTTGGTCTCTGCAATTTTCCTGATGAATTCACCGAAGAAAGAGAATGGAGGGAAGGAAACCTTGTTCTCTCTTTTGTATGATGACCCTAGTGCAGTCCATTTCTCTTGCAAACCATACGGGAGCTTGGAGACAATTGGGTTTACCCCTCTTGGAGTGTCAAGGTAACTGAGTCCAGGTAGTTTTGGGTCTGTCTTGGCTAGCTGAAGCTCAAGGAGAAGGTCACTCAGTCTCTGGAACTCCTTGTTGTCCTTACCGGATATCTTTGGGAAAGTTTCCAGACGTATGAACAAAGCATTTTCTATAGCTTCTGGACTGCCATAACTTTGCTCTAGTCGCTCCCATGCAGCTGTGAGGCCTGCAGTAGGATTGTCCATGAAAACCGATCTTAATGGCTTAACACGTGCAGCAGATAGAGGACCAAGCCATTTGATCAGCAGATTCAATTCTTGATCAGCTGTAATGCCAAGATTGCTGATTGTAGTTATGAAGACACATTTCCAACTTCTGTAGTTCTCAGGTTGGTCATCAAAACTTGTAAGACCAGTCTTTGTGAGCTCTCTGCGAAGCATGTACCTCACAAACTCTTCTGTCTCAGTTGTCTCCGCCTTTATGTGAGATGCTGTTGGCTGTATGGTGCTGATTGCGTTATCTTTGACATTGTTGTTAAAGGACACAGGGAAATATGGTGCAGCAGATGCATCCATCTGAGTTGCTTGCTTGAAGTGAGTTGTTCCAATGGTACATTGATTCAAGGCTGTACCGATGACTGGAGATTGATGACTTGCTTGAAGCTTGCGCTGATGCTCTGTGACGTATGAAGGCAGGCAGGTAGGAAATGCAGTGGAGTGATTTTGTGTGCAGGAAGTTGCTGGAACCTCTTTAACTTGAAGCTGTGAAGGAGTCTCTATGTAGTCGGGAGCATTGAAGACGATGGAGTGTGCACTGCAGTGGCTTAGGACATAGTCTTTAGAGGCGTTTGAAGATGTCTTCCATATCTGCTATGTTTAGGTAATGCTGTCTTTCTCACTTGCACCTTCATCTGCACTGATAGCTTGCTGTAGGACCCTTAGCTTTGCCATAGCTGCGTCATGTTTACACTGTTCATTTAAGGTTTCCATTGTTGCTCTTTGATGTGCTGACTGAGCTTCCAACTCTGCTCTCTGAGCTTCCAACTCTGCTCTTTGACGTGCTGACTGCACTTCCAACTCTGCTCTCTGAGCTTCCAACTCTGCTCTTTTTTCTGCATATGCCACCTGCACTTTGCTGACTTCCACTTCAGCGCGGGCATTAATAAGTCGCTCACTGAGTATTGAGTATCTTGAACTATGGGATCTTGACGAGTTTTTAGAACGTCTGGTGGAAACAGATCTGTGAGATGCAGTGTCCTGTAACAGCTTTATTTTTGCTTCTGCCTTTAATCTGGTTTGCTGGACAAAACTGTCTCTTTCAATATTAAGAATGTTGACGCGCTTTAACTGCATCAGTGAATCGTCTGAACTCATGTTTTGTAAGACATTAGTGAATTTGCTGCTGGTAAGCTGATAAAGCTCATATGAGGCAGAAAGTTGTTTAATGGCGCCCTCTAGTGTCAGTAGTTCACGTTCAACAGACACTGTATTAGCTTCAGCAAGGATTTTCTCCCAGACTAATTCCAAGCTATTTGACAATTCAGTCCTTGAAGCTTCATAATTCTCCATTACTTTCCAAGTGGGTTTAATTGAGCGTTTGGGTAACTCAGTTTCTTCAGGAATTTGTGGAGAGGTAGATGTAAGTTCACATTCAGAAGCTTGGTCACTCATGATAGCAGACTGACTGTGAAAGCAGGCAGGATCTGTGTGCTGAAATATGACACCAAGCAGACAAACTCAAGCTATAAGGCTGCCATGTGCTGCTCTCTTCTTCTTTCTTGCTATGAGGGCAGTAAATCTTGTCTGTATCAGTACTGACATGCAGAAATCTTGTAATTAGGCTGTGAAACTCAGTTTTTCTACTGTTCTGTCTCAACTACAAAGCGATAAAGTTAATCTCCAGGTTGATGTAGGCCTTACACAAGCTGGTTTGATATTCATCCCTTGCATTGATACAGGCAGCTTAACTCCATGAATAAACTCACAGTTAGGACGACAGACGATGAATCCTTTCGAATGTTCCGTTTAATGATGGATATTCATAGGTAGAAAAACGTTGCAGTTGTAAGCCACATGTAAGATGTTTAGCATGGAAGATATACAGGAGTAATAACCAGAATCAGGAAGTGGAGGAGATATATAAAGAACTACGGTGAGAGAGAGAGTTCAACTAGAAAGAAGGGGACAGATCTTAAAGACACAAAGAATAATCACATAGTGTAACACAACAGTATCTCTAGCCAGAACCATTTTTTGTTTCAAATAGGGTGGCGAAGGTTCAGAAGCCCAGTAAGGTTTTTATTGCCTTTTATGTCTCTGATTTACCTTCACTACATGTACTGAGGGCCACTAACACCAAAACAGAGAGTGAAAAGTGTTTTTTTTTTTTTTTTTTTTTTTTAGGGTTATCAGGGTAAAAGTTATGGGGTATCTTCCAATGTCTAACAGGTGATTTTCACAAATTTTGTAACATTTTCCTCTCATTTCCTACTTTGCCTTCAGAACAGGAAGTGAAGGTAAATCTTCCAAATAGGATCCGGACAACAAATAAATATATGACGATGGTTTTATACCTTTCCTATACTATCCCAAATGTAAAATGTTTTAGCTAGAGATACACTTTAACATAATCCTACTCATGGCTGCTTCCAGCGGTTGTGGTGGTAAAAGAGTGTATATATGCTTGGTTTGGGGCAGGAGTAAAGTATTGTTAAAACTGTGTGATGTTTAATTGCTGTGTGTATACTGCTATTTATTGGCTTTTATAAGGGTAGTCTCTACTGTATATACAGTACAGACTACCTTTATAGAAGCCAATAATTAGAAGTATACACACAGCAACTAAACATCATATGGTATACAGTGGAACCTTGGATTAGGAGCATTATCCGTTCCAGGAGAATGCTCGTAATCCAAAGCACTCGCATATCAAAGCGAGTTTCCCCATAGAAGTCAATGGAAACGAAAATAATTTGTTCTGCATTGACTTCTATGGCATGCAATACCACATGTGGCCAGAGGTGGGGGGGGGCGTCGGAGAGCCTCGGAAATACTCCAGGACAGCTCGGCTGAACTCGGAAACCCTCGTAAAGGCTCGGGAACAAAGTATTTCCGAGTTTTTTCCCCCCAAAAAATCCAAGTATTTCCGAACGGCTCTGATCGGCTCCGGCGCCCCCGCACCTCTGGCCAAATGCGGTACTGCACACCGCTGTGGCTTGAATCCTGCTCGTTTTGCGAGACAACACTCGCAAAACGAGTCAGAATTAAAAAAGAAAAAATTCTCGTATTGCGAAGCGCTCGTTAACCGCGTTACTCGCAATCCGAGGTTTCACTGTATACACTACTTTTCTCCTGCCCTAAACCAAGCATATATACACTCGTTTTTGTGCCCTTGCAGAACATGTGCAGAAAAACTGACGTCTCTGCACCATGGTGTGAACGAGGCCTTAAGCCCTGTACACACGATCGGTTTTACCGATGAAAACAGTCCGATGGACTTTTTTCATCGGACAAACCGATCATGTATGGGACCCATCGGTCTTTTTTCCATCGGTTTTAAAAAATAGAACATGTTTTAAATTTTTCCGATGGATCAAAAACCGATAGCAAATTCCGATCGTCTATGGGCAAGTCCATCGGATAAAAAACCCACGCATGCTCAGAAGCAATAAACTTAATTTTTCTCGGCTCATCGGAGTGTTTTATGTCACCGCGTTTGGAACGGTCGTTTTTTTGACTGATGGTGTGTAGGCAAGACTGATGGAAGTCAGCTTCATTGGATTTCCGATGGACAAAACCATCGGATTAGAATCCATAGGATATCCGATCGTGTGTATGAGGCTTTACAGTTTGTTTTCTTTAGAAAAGCCTGTGCCTTGTCAATATGCTGTATAGAAGGACCCCTTCTCTCTGTAGGAAAGAAGTGGGCTCTCTCCAGAGGTCTGACACACCCTCTGCTAAGTCAGAGCCAGAGCTCTCCAATCAGCAGGGAGAATGCTCTTTGCTGCATGTAGAGCTATAGGGCTGACTCTGTAGGAGGTGTGCTGGACTTCTGCAGAGAGACTGCTGCTTCCATCCAAAGAGCAAGGGTTACTTTTTAAAGCAGAGTTTCTTAACTAGGGTTCCTCCAGTGGTTCCTTGAGCAATGAGCAATTTCTGCCTCTCAGATAAGTTCTCACTGACACTATTGATCTTTTTTTGCTATCTGTAAGGAGGTAATTCTTCCCACTGACCATCACACTAATGTACCATGAGTTGTTAAAGGGTTGAAAAAAGGTGTTATAGTGCATTCAGGCAGTAGACATGCTTACGGTAACTGCTCATGCACACGTATGTACAACTTGCTGCACACAGATCTCCAGTTTATTTGGCTTTAAATGCAGTAGTAGTGTATGCTGTAGATGAATGCACACTGGTCCATTGTGTTTCATTATATTTAGCTGCTTTGACAAAACTAGAGAACTCCGAGTTCACAGTCCTGCGCATGTACCATATGTATGCTGTATGCGTGTAAACGTTTGTGCTAACCTTCACATGCTTGCAATTTCTCAATGAAAACACAATACTTTAGGCTCCATATTCACACTGGCACTCTCCGCCAGCGGATCTGCCTGCTCACCCGGGGATCTCTCCTCTGATCCCTGCTGAGCAGACAGATGCCAGATCCGTGTCCGCTCCACTTATTCAGAGTGGACACGTGGACACGGACACAGTCGGCTTTCCTCTTTTTTAACGTTTGGATGTAAATGGACTGCCTGTCCATTTACACCCAACTGCCATCCGATCTGGTCCGCCAAATGGATAGGAAACAGATCCCCCATCCATCTGTTTTGAGCAGACAGGATCAGATTGGGTGTCAGCTCAGCAGATGTCAACGGATACATGTCCCTTGACACCCACCACTCCATAGAGGCCAACGGTTGATCAGGTCCGCCTAAAAAAAACAGGTGGACCCAATTGGTCCGTTTGTGTGAAAGGGGCCTAAGGTTAGCTAGCTAGCGGGCCCGAAAAAGGGTTAATACCTCCGGCAATGGCGCATTGCCGGCGGTATAGTCACGGTGTCCCATTGATTTCAATAGGCAGGAGCGGTAAACACACCGCTCCAAAGATGCGGCTAGCAGAACTTTTGGAGTGGTCCTGCTAGCGCACCGCTCCAGTGTGAAAGCCCTCGGGCTTTCACACTGGAGAAACAGCAGCCGCTGTTTAGGGTCAGTTTACAGGCGCTATTTTTAGCGCAATAGCGCCTGCAAACCGCCCCAGTGTGAAAGGGGTCTTAGACTGGTTGTGTAAAAAAGGAAAATAGTTTTACTGTTCTAACAATCTTGCACAGTTGAGTAATATTGATTTGTTTTCTAGTTTCAGAGTAAGTTTGCTCTAACAGAAACAATTGTGTCTTCTATTTGGCAGATCCGGTCTCTGATGTGGAAATAACCAGTAATAATACAGGACTGGTCTGGCCGGGATTAGATTCAGTGTCTCTGAACTGTTCAGCTCGCGGTACAAATGTCATTTACACCTGGCACCTACAAAAGGAACCGCTGCCCGAGAACTCCCGATATCACTTCACTGAGAATAACAGAATCCTCACAATCATCAATGTCACTGCTAATGACAACGGAACCTTCACCTGTACAGCCTCCAACTCAATAAACAACCTGACCAGCAATGGAATAACCTTCAAACTGGCCTGTGAGTATTAAACATGTTTAGAGGTTTCATAAAAAGTAAGCAATTTTGATTGCATTCATTTGATATTTTTGTTCTTGTTACCATGACTTGCTGATCTGATTTACTTAAGGCAAGAGAAATTGCACTTTGCAAGGAAATTGTCCCTTAGCATAGTGAATGAGGTGAAGCTCTGCTGAATTTCATCATGCGATCATATGCAAAAGTAATGTTTCATTTTCCTTTCATGTGCTTGAGTAGTCTTTGCAATGTGAATTTCCACCAAATTCACTAAGCTAAAGGAAAATTCCATTGCAAAGTGAACAGCCTATTTGCCTTTTAGTAAATCAACCCCGTTAAAGAGAACCAGTCACAGTTGGGCTTCTGCTAGAATCTGTAATTAATTGTGCAGGTTTATTATTGTAAGACTTATAATTGCTTGAATAGTTTTTTCTGAGCTGGACACTGCAGCTTAAGTGCCAGGTATAGGTCAGAGGTCTCCTGAAACCTGACTTCTCAATGAATACATATTGGTATAAAATAGCAGAAACCTGTATTTACAGTACCTACATTCTTATCAAAATGACCTCTGCTACTTGAAACTGTTATGCCAGCGGTCAGCAAACTTTTTCCACTTAAGGGCTGTATTCAATGTATGTGAATGCATGGAGGGCCACATTCACCTACTAATAAATGAAGATAACATTACACAACCCCCGCACCTCTGGACCCCTTTACATTACACAGCCCTGCACCTCAGGACCCCGTTACATTACACAGTCCCCATACCTCTGGACCCCTTTACATTACACAGCCCCCTGCACCTCTGGACCCCTTTACATTACACAGCCCTGCACCTCAGGACCCCGTTACATTACACAACCCCCATACCTCTGGACCCCTTTACATTACACAGCCCTGCACCTCAGGACCCCGTTACATTACACAGCCCCCATACCTCTGGACCCCTTTACATTACACAGCCCCCCTGCATATTACACAACCCCGCACACACACACACACCCTGCATATTACACAGCCCCTCCCCCCTCCCGCAGCTACTTAAGCTACTTCTTAAGCCACTTTGTTATGTTTACACAAATGTCCCTGTTTCCTAATGACAAGTGTCTCCGTGCCTGTGCTTTATTAATAAAATGCCACTATATACCTGATTTTCGAGTGACGCTCAGCACTCACGTGACTGGCCGGCTCTTTTCTCCTCTGACGTCAGTGGGGGACTCTCAGCCCCTCCTGTTTTAGCTGTCAGATCAGGAGAGGGGAGAGCCGGCCCATCACATGAGCGCTGAGTGGCGCTCGAAATCAGGTATATAGCAGCATTTTATTAATAAAACACAGGCACTGAGACACTTGTCATTCACAAGCAGGGATGTTTTTGTAAACATAAAGTGGGTTAACAGCCACTTTAAAATGTCCGCGGGTCATGTGCACGTGAATTCATCACGTGCACTGACGGGCTGGACATTTAGCGGCAGAGGGCCAAAGGATGCAGACCCCTGTGTTATGCACTCTTAGGCATGATTTATTTAAAGCCCATCTCAAGGAAAAAAATACAATTTAAAAAAAGTGTGTGGTACATCAGTTACCTTACTCCTTATGTTTCATTCCAAACGCCTCTTCCTAAGCCATCCTGCAGTGTAAAGCTGTGTACACACGATCGGTTTTACAGATGAAAACAGTCCGCTGGACTTTTTCCATCGGACAAACCGATCGTGTATGGCAGGGATATGCAATTAGCGGACCTCCAGCTGTTGCAAAACTACAAGTCCCATCATGCCTCTGCCTCTGGGTGTCATGCTTGTGGCTGTCAGAGTCTTGCTATGCCTCATGGGAATTGTAGTTCTGCAACAGCTAGAGGTCCGCTAATTGCATATCCCTGGTGTATGGGACCCAACGGTCTTTTTTCCATTGGTTTTAAAAAATAGAACATGTTTTTAAATTTTTCCGATGGATCAAAAACCGATAGCAAATTCTGATCGTCTATGGGCAAGTCCATCGGATAAAAAAAAACACGCATGCTCAGAATCAAGTCGACGCATGCTCAGAAGCATTAAACTTAATTTTTGGAGGCCATTTTTCCCTGCTCCTTTCCTTCTTTGGCACTGGCCCTTCACTGCTCCCGTGAGTTCTTTTGCTTGAGTAGCCCGTAGCCCATGAGAAAGGAACTAGCCACTGGAAGTGTCACCTTCACTAATAGGAGGTGTCAACAACATGCAGGCAGTGATGTGGACACCTGAAGAAGGATCCCCCCTAAGTAAACAGAAGAAGATAGAATGTCTTTAAGATGCGGTCATATGATGCCCTCTACTTGATCCTTCTTTTTTTTAAAAGGATGTGATGGAAGGGTGGGCTGTTAATCACCCAGAGTTGGGCTTTCAGTGTGTTGGATGTTTGTGTTCACCGCACTTCACAAAAGGAAAAAATAGAGCTTCTTTTGCTCATAACTGGATGTGTAAAGTGATCACAGGTCTATGTCTTCTCCTCCCTGCATACATATGTATATTAGGCCCATGTGTAAGGTCAGGCAGTAGTTAGGGCAGCAGCTGTCAGACATCAGGTGACCTCTGACCCCTGACACTGCAGTTGAAATCTCAAGCACAAAGTGAGTAAAGCTAAATAAGAGAGCAAATATTAAGTACAACCACACAGTTCTTAGAATTAAAGGGCCAGGAGGCACAGACTCCAAAAGGTTAAGGGGTTTAGGATGCTGGGAGCAGTGCCGGGACAAGGTCATCAAGCGCCCAGGGCAAAGATGCCAAACTGCGCCCCCCTTTCCTTTAGGGTTAGGGTCTGGGTGCCCCCTCCATCCCTGCAATAAACCATTGCGCCAGGGGCAGCCGCCCCTCCTGCCCACCCCTTGTCCCGGCCCTGGCTGGGAGGCAGGGGCGGGTTTATGATCATGTGACTGCCGTTTAGCGGTCACGGTGGTCACATGATCAAAAAGCTCCCAATCACAAGAAGCGATCAGTAGCAGAACCCCCGCCTCAACCCCGGGGAGGACAGCTCATCCAGGACCACCATCCTACTTCCCAATTGGAATGCTTGAACTGACCCCTTTTGGGCTTTCCCATGGGTAATGTATAAACCCACCTAACTCTGCTTTTTGCTTTAAGCATTATATATATTTTTTATGACCTCATTGACCTATTCATTCATCCCCCTTTTTTAGCTAAATTATACACACCCCACTCCTGATAACTGACTTTAAACGCAAAGAAACGCGTTGAGTCCATGCTCAGGGATGCCAAGCTGAAGCCTGCCCAACCATGCATTTTATTAAATATTCTGAGTTTATACATTTGGATAATCATGTTCACTGCACCTGTATGTCCATGTATTGTGATTGCTTTTATTAATCATGTCCTTGACTATGAACAATTAAATATGCAAATGTGATAATCATTACCTGTATTATGCCCCTGACTGCATGATCTTTGTATTATTAATTTTGATACAATATATTTTGATATTCATATATATGCCTTGATTTTCATTCTTTTGGGTTGATTTTTTAGCAATATCTCATGGTTACAGTGATTTAATCCCTTTCGGGATCGTGACAGTATATTTATTTTTAATATCCTAGACCAACTTTCTATACCCATCCATGCCTCATCTAAAGTCCCACAGCCCTTTTCTTCTTTTCTCACTGGCCCTTCTATAGTTGTGTATACATGTACAGAAAAATGCATGAGTTTTGCCTTACTTGTATACCCACTTGACAACCACCTAAATGGGAAAATACATCATGATTTTGCAGTCGAATTCTGGGATTATGGCTGCACCTACCCTGTAGATGCCATACCCGGGTATTAAAATTTTCAGCAGCTACTGCTCTTTCTTCTAAAAGTGATCTGAGTAGCTGATTAGGCGCTGGATCACTTTTAGAAGCAGAAGGAGTGGGGGCAACACCTCCTGCTACTTTCCACTGGTTCTCAGGCTTACTTGGCTCATTGGGAAGCCTGGGAACCAATCCAACTTTTGCGACGGCTGGCCGTAAAGATAAGCAGAGGAAGGGTGGCCTCCACTGATCTTTATGACTTAGCAGACCTGGAGCGATATCACTTCTGGTTCATGGGCGATGTATACAAGTGAATTTTTTATTTTTTTTGGAAAGCATTAGATCAATGAGGTGTTTTTTTTATTTTTATCTAAAGCTTTCCATTGTAGAGAGATACAGGGTCGTATCGAACCCAGATCGCTCCATAAAGAGGACCTGTCATGCTTTATTCTTATTACAAGTAAAGTTTACATTTCTTGTGAATAAAAGTGATCAAAAAACTTTTTAAAGGGACAGTGTAAAAATAAAAAAATGTAATAAAATGAATGATACATTTTATTTATCTTTTAACCACTTGCCGACCGCCTCCTGTACTTATACGTCGGCAGAATGGCACGTACAGGCACAATCACGTACCTGTACGTTGCCCTTTAACTGCCTGACATGTGGTTACGCGCATGCCGCTGGCGGCTCGCTGGCAACCCTGCTGCCTTCCTCGTGAGTCGGACCGCGGGTCCCGCGGACTCGATCGCCGCGGGGATCCCCGCGATCGTCTCACGGAGGCATAGAGCAGGGAGATGCTTGTGTAAACAAGCATCCTCCCGCTCTGCCTAGTGACAATGACACTGATCTCGGCTCCGTGTACTCGGAACGGAGATCGGTGTCATGTGACACAGAGCCCATCCCCCCTACAGTTAGAAACACAATGCAGGGAACACTTAACCCCTACAGCGCCACCTAGTGGTTAACCCCTTCACTGCCAGTGTCATTTTCACAGTAACCAGTGCATTTTTATAGCAATGGTCCCAAAAATGTGTCAAAAGTGTCTGATGTGTCCACCATAATGTCGCAGTCATGAAAAAAATCACTGATCGCCGCCATTACTAGTAAAAAAAAAAAAAAAGTTAATAAAAATGCAATAAAACTATCCCCTATTTTGTAAACACCATAACTTTTGCGCAAACCAATCAATAAACGCCGATTGCGTTTTTTTTTTTTACCAAAAGTATGTAGAAGAATATGCATCCGTCTAAACTGAAGGAAAAACATTTTTTATATATTTTTCGGGGATATTTATTATAGCAAAAAGTGAAAAATATTGTTTTTTTCAAAATTGTTGCTCTGCTTTTGTTTATAGCGCAAAAAATAAAAACCGCAGAGGTGATCAAATACCACCAAAAGAAAGCTCTATTTGTGGGCAAAAAAGGACGTCAATTTTGTTTGGGAGTCACGTCGCACGACCGCGCAATTGTCAGTTAAATCGACGCAGTGCCGAATCGCAAAAAGGGGCCTGGTCTTTAACCACTTCAATACCATGCACTTATATACCTTCCTGCCCAAGCCAATTTTGAGCTTTCAGCGCTGTCGCAATTTGAATGACAATTGCGCAGTCATGCTACACTGTACTTAAACAAATTTTTTATCATTTTGTTCCCACAAATAGTGCTCTCTTTCGGTGGCATTTGATCGCCTCAACAAATAAAAAAAGAGCGAAAATTTTTAAAAAAAACGACGTTTTTCTTTGTTTCTGTTAATATTTTTTGTAAATAAGTACCTTTTATACTTCAATGACGGGCACTGATAAGGCGGCACTGACGAGCACTGATAAGGCGACACTGATGGGCACCGATGAGGTGGCACCAATGAGGTGGCACCGATGAGGTGGCACTGATGGGCACTGATAGGCGGCACTGATGGGCACTGATAGGCGGCACTGATGGGCATTGATATGCGGCACTGATGGGCACTCATAGGCGGCACTGATGGGCACTCATAGGCGGCACTGATGGGCAATCATAGGCGGCACTGATGGGCACTCATAGGCAGCACTGATGGGCACTTATAGGCGGCACTGATGAATACTTATGGGTGGCACTGATAGGTGGCACGGACGGGCACTCATAGGCGGCACTGATGGGCACTCATAGGCGGCACTGATGGGCACTCATAGGCGGCACTGATGGGCACTCATAGGCGGCACTGATGGGCACTCATAGGCAGCACTGATGGGCACTTATAGGCGGCACTGATGAATACTTATGGGTGGCACTGATAGGTGGCACGGACGGGCACTTATGGGCACGGATGGGCACTGATAGTTGGCACTGATGGACACTGGTAGGTGGCACTGATGACACTGGTGGCTGGCATTGCTGGGCATCACACATTGTGGTTGTGCCATGATGGTGCCAGTCAGTGCCCATTTGTGGGCACTGATTGGCATATGTTGTTTATGTATTTTTACATGTGGATGGCCATGGGGGACTTACCTGGCCATCCACATGCTTGGGGCTTCCCTGGTGGTCCTGGGCGGCATCCTGATGGTCCAGTGTGGGTATCTGAGGGGGGGCTGCGCTGATGAACAATCAGCGCAAACCCCCCCTGTCAGGAGAGCCGCCGATCCGCTCTCCTCTACTCGCGTCTGTCAGACGCGAGTGAGGAAGAGCCGATCAACGGCTCTTCCTGTTTACATCGTGATCAGCCGTGATTGGACACGGCTGATCACGTGGTAAAAAGCCTCCGCCGGAGGCTCTTTACCAAGATCACAGTAGCGGTGGGTCAGACTGACACACCGCTCCACCGATCGCCGCGATGCGCGCCCCCCCGGGCGCGCGGCGGCTGTTATCCTGCAGGACGTCAATAGACGTCCAGTGTGGATAACACAACCACTTCCCGGACGTCAATCTCCTATTGACTGGGCGGGAAGTGGTTAACCAGCCAAAATGGTCCGAGGCTTAAGTGGTTAAAGTGCCCCTGTTCCCCCATGCTTGCATGCAGTGGTGTTTGCACCACACATGTGAGGTATCGCCACAAACGTAATAGCGAGAGCAATAATGCTAGCTCTAGACCTCCCCAGAGAAATTACCGTTTAACATGGGAGTCTATGGAAGGGGTGCCCGGGTTTGAAAAATCGGTGCTCCCCGGCCGTAGGGCCCCCGAAGAAGAAACTTTGCACACTCATAGAGGAAGAGTGGGGCTACATGTGTGCCAAGTTTGGGGTCCAGGGGACCTACGGCCAGCCGGTACCGGCTCCCCAAAGTCCGGGAGATCGGGCGCAAAAAGGTGACTCGAGTATAAGCCGAGGGGGGCATTTTCAGCACAAAAAATTGTGCTTAAAATCTCGGCTTATACTCGAGTATATATGGTATTTAACCCAAAAATTGGGTTATATATTGTGTTTTTTTTATTTTACTTTTTATTTATTAAAGTGTACATTTTTTTTCTTTATAACTGCGCAAATACCATGTGACATAAAAAAATTGCAAATATATATATATATATATATATATATATATATATATATATATATATGATGTTTGGGGGTTCAAAGTAATTTTCTAGCAAATTTTCTAGCAAAACAATACACATTTTTATTTGTAAACAAAATGTGTCAGAATAGGCCTGGTCGTTAAGTGGATACACAACTATAAGGCCTCATACCCACGGACGTTTTTACAGCGCGTTTTTACAGCTTAAAAACGCCTGTCCGTATTATTGTATAAATTTTTGACCTTTTTTTTTCGAAAAAAAAAAAAAAAAAAAAAACCTCGGAGCTCAAAAACGCAATTGCAGCGTTTTTGCACGTTTTTTAACGCTTCGCGGTTTTTTATGCCTGACGCCGAGGAACCTGGGTCCTGGGTTCTTTTTACAGCTTAAAAATGCCTATGCTATTTGCAGCTCAAAAACACCTAGGTGGGCATGAAGCTATAGACTAACATGGACAGGCGTTTTTAAGCTGTAAAAAACACTCAAAACGAGGCTGTAAAAATGTCCGTGGGCATGAGGCCTAAAGGTTCCAGATTGCCCTTGCTCTGTACATTGGGAAGACTATCCTACTCTAAAGATACCCACAAGATTTTGGCATGGCAGATATGCTTGAAATGCCTGTGACTTTTTGATTTTCCACTGGTTGGTACGTGTAAGGAATCTTTTCTTTATATCTTTGATTTGTAGTGACTTTTAGAGAAGAGCTGGTTTTGCAGAGGAATGTTAATGTGTACCATGGTCTTTTAGTTGCATTGTTAGTCAGGTTGAAAAAGACACAAGTCCATCTAGTTTAACTAAAAAAATAAAAAAAATAATAATAATAAAATCATACAATCCTATATACACAATCCTATACCCACAGTTGATCCAGAGGAAGGTGGCAACCCCCAGCAACGCATGATCTAATTTGCTACAGCAGTGGAAAAATGTATTTCTGATCCCCCCCCAGAGGCAATCGGATTTTCCCTGGATCAACTTTACCTATAAATGTTAGTACCCAGTTATATTATGTACATTTAGGAAAGAATCCAGGCCTTTCTTAAAGCAATCTACTGAGCTGGCCAGAACCACCTCCGAATGGAGTCTATGCCATATTTTCACAGCTCTTACTGCGAAGAAACCTTTCCATATTTGGAGATAAAATCTCCCTTTCTCTATATGTAAAGTGCCCCCTTGTCCTTTGTGATGACCTTAAAGTGAATAACTCAACACCAAGTTCACTATATGGACCCCTTATGTGTTTGTACAAGTTGATCATATCCCCCCTTATTCTCCTCTTCTCAAGAGAGAACACATTTAGTTCCTCATAGCTGAGCTCCTCCATGCCTCTTATCAGTTTTGTTGCCCTTCTCTGCACTTTCTCCAGTTCCCCGATATCCTTTTTGAGAACTGGTGCCCAAAACTGAGCTGCATATTCCAGAGGAGGTCTTACTAATGATTTGTACAGGGGGGCAAATTGATATCTCTCTCTGGAGTCCATACCTCTCAATACAAGAAAGGACTTTGCTCGCTTTAGAAACCGCAGCTTGGCATTGTATGCTATTATTAAAGGATCAGTAAAGATTTATTTTTTTTTTTTTTTAAATAACAAACATGTTATACTTACCTCCACTGTGCAGCTCATTTTGCACACAGTGGCCCCGATCCTCGTTTTCTGGGGTCCCTCGGCGTCTGTCTCGGCTCCTCCCCGCAAGGACTCCACACCATAATGCGAGCGAGCTCGCATGGTGTGGAGTTATTGCGGGCGTGCTCCCGTGATACAGCATCGGCCATAGCTGCCGACTGTATCACTCGGCATCGCCCCAAGGCGTGCTGCGTCATTGGATGTGATTGACAGCAGCGCCAGCCAATGGCTGTGCTGCTTTCAATCCATCCAGTGTAGCCAATCGACGGCCAGACTAAGAACCGAGGAGGATGATGGGGACGAGCGCGGGACTTTCGAGGGGCCAGGTAAGTAAAACGGGGGCTGGGGGGGGCAGTACTGTTGAATGTTTTTTCACCTTAATGCATAGGATGCATTAAGGCGAAAAAACATTTACCTTTACAACCCCTTTAAGCTTATGATCTACCAAAACCCCCAGATCCCTCTCCACGATTGATTCCCCCAGTTGTACTCCCCTAGTATGTATGATGCATGCATATTCTTAGCCCCCAAGTGCATAACTTTACATTTATCAACATTAAACCTCATTTGCCACATAGTCGCCCAATTAGTGCATTGAGGTTAGCTTGTAAGTTGGAGACATAATGTAAGGACGTTACTCCACTGCATAGCTATGACTATATCATTTATAAAGATACAAAAAAATGAAGGGCCCCAACACTGAACCTTGGGGCACACCACTGATAACCATAGACCATTCAGAGTAAGAATAATTACCACTACTCTCTGAATATGTTTTTTTAGCCAGTTTTCTATCCATTTACAAACAAATTTTTCCAATCCTTTAGACTTTACCTTACACATTAGCTGTGTGTGGGGAACTGTGTCAAACGCTTTTCCAAAATCAAAGTATACCACGTCCACAGCCACCCCTTTGTCCAAGGTTTTACTTACCTCCTCATGAAAAGAAATCAGATTTGTTTGACAACTTCTGTCTTTCATGAATCCATGCTGTCTGTTGCTTAAAATATTTTTTTCCAGCAAGAACTCATCTATGTGGTCTTTTATTAAACTCTCCAGTATCTTCCTGACTATATAAGTGAAGCGAACAGGTCTAATGTTACTGTAGCGCCCTCCTCACTCCCCTCTTTCTCTCGTCTCGTCTTTCTCTTGTCTAGGGGTATATTAGAGGGGAGGGAGCGGGGACACCACGCCTGGCTTCCACCACATGTGTCAGTGCGGTATAAGCAACGTTCTTGTATTACCTTCGGGTCAGTGCTGTGCACCTGGATCCTCCCTCCAAGAGTCACCTTGAACGATGTCTGTTAGGAAATGAGCCCCACACCATAAAAGTTCAACACTCCTTTATTCTTCTTGAATGAACACAATCAGTTGAACTCCCTTGGTGGAAACAGAACAGGAAAGGAGGTGTGGATGCGAAAAGGCAAAGAGAAAATGTGGTTCTCCACTTTCCTTCCTGAAAGTGGGTTACGGTCTCCGCACGAGGAGGAATTTCCTTCCAGGCGGTCTCCGACGAGAGGCTCATCTGTCACCGGCAATATGCTGCACTGGGTCTTCAAGTGAGGAGCTCCCCCCGGTCCATTGCACCTTTCGGATTCGGGTACCCACTCCCGGGGTTCCCTAGGATCTCCTTCCCTCGCGGAGCTCAGTGTTGGGCACTGAGCTTCAGACCTCCATCCGAGTACCTCACCCCAGGCTAAAGATGCCTGGGATGGAAAACGACCTCCGATTGTCCTCTAGGCCTAGGCCACCCAGAGGACCGACACGAACCACCGTCCACAAGTTGAAGGTGCTTGGGACTCCGACCCCGTGACAAAGATGGCCGGCCCCTTTATACCCTCTCCCAGCAAGCACGGCGGGTTCCCCGCCCCACCATACCGTTGCCGAGGGAGGACAAAAAGGAGGCACAGCACACAGCAATGATTCAACCCCAGCCCAGGGCGACAGCGCCACCCACTGGGCTGCAGGGAATTACACATCACTGATGTCTCTGCCAAGTTCAAATTTACACCCGGGAAAGTGCATCCCCGCTACATTACTTAGTAAAGACCTTTTAAATATGGGCACCACATTGGCCCTATGCCAATCCAGTGGTACTATTCCAGTCATTTACGAGTCCGGAAACATTAGAAACAATGGCTTTGAAATGACAGAGCTCAATTATTTTAGGATCCGTGGGTGTATGCCATCTGGTCCAGGTGCTTTATCCACCTTTTATTCTGTCTAAATATTTCTGGACCATATACCTTTGGAGCCATTGTGGATCATTTGGGGCTGTGTCACTACCACCCCTATTATGGACATGAGCTCCCCCATGCTTCTTTGTATACACAGAGCTGAAGAAAGTATTTAACCACTTAACGACCGCTCACTGTATATATACGTCGGCAGAATGGCACCGACAGGCACAATCACGTAGAGCATACGTGATCGCCTTTGTATAGTTGGGGCGTCCGATCGGACCCCCCTCCTATACAGTGAGCGGCCGTTAATCGTGGGGGAGCGTTCGGAGATGAGGGGGTGACCATTTGATTTCGGCCACCCCCTCGCGATCGTTTCTGGCCAATGAAAATGCTTCCTCTGCCATGTGATGTAAACACAGGCAGGAGGAAGTGATGTCATCTCCCTCGCGGCGGTCTTTTCGATTCCGGCGCCGAGGAGAGAAGAAGCAGGTTAGTGCACCAACAGTCCACTGACACATAGGTACACATAGGCACACATTTCACCCTCCAGTCACCCCCAGATCACCCCCCAGGTCACCCCCCAGCCCCCAATCACAGTGTCACTGATTGCAGTGATCATTTATTTTACTGATCACTGCATTTAGTGTCATCTGTGATAATAAAAAGTTGCAGGGCAGTTAGGATTAGGCCCCTTTAGGTCCAGGGTAGCCCCCTAACCCCCCCCTAATAAAGGTTTAACCCCTTGATCGCCCCCCAGGTAACCCTTTCACCCCCTAACGCCAGCGTCACTAATCGATCGTATTTTCGATCGCTGTATTTAGTGCCGGTGGTGCCCTAGATAGCCAGTTAATTATTTTTAGGTTCGCCGCAGGTTTTTATTAGCGTCAGATACCCCCATATATTATTTTAACCCCCTGATTGCCCCTAGAGTTAACCCTTTCACCAGTGATCACCGTATAAGCGTCACTGGTGACACTGGTTACCCAGTTAGTTATTTAGGTAACCCGTCAGGTTTTTATATAGCGTCGGTTACCCCCATATTCAACCTAATAAAGGTTTTAACCCCCTGATTGCCCCTAGTTAACCCTTTCACCAGTGATCACCATATAAAGGTTACGGGTGACGCTGGTTGGTTAGTTTGCTTTTTATAGCATCAGGGCACCCGCCGTATATAACCCAATAAAGGTTTAATCCCCTGATCGCCCGGCGGGTGAGATCAATTAGGTTTTAGCGCCAGAGAGGGTCTGCGTCGCCCCAGGCAGCGTTAGGTTAGTGCCAGTAACGCTAACACCCACGCGCAAAGCAAACACCTCCCTTAGTGGTATAGTATCTGATCAGATCTATACTAGCGTCCCCAGCGGTTTAGGGTTCCCAAAAACGCAGTGTTAGCGGGATCAGCCCAGATACCTGCTAGCACCTGCGTTTAGCCCCTCCGCCCAGCCTAGCCCACCCAAGAGCAGTATAGATCGATCACTGTCACTTACCAAACACAAAACACATAACTGCAGCGTTCGCAGAGACAGTCCTGATCCCTGCGACCGCTAACAGTTTTTTTTGTAGCGTTTGATATATTTGCTGACGACAGTCGGGTGCTTTTTTTCCTGTGAATCTTACTAGTGTACCTCTAAATTTAGAGCCTAAAATGGCAAGTTGAAGGTACACTAGTAAAGAGGCCTACGAGATTCTGAGCATGACAGATAGTGAAGAGGAGGTCACGTATCTGTCAGATTCAGGCTCAGAATATCTTCCCGTAGAAGACAGTGACGTCAGCGGCCCCACGTCAGATAGCTCTGACGACAAAGTTGAGGTCCCTGCTAAGGTCAGGCGTACCCGATCCCGATCTTCTGAGGTTGTTGAGGAGCAAGAACCGCAGGGCTCTCGTATCATGGAGCAGAGGAGTACTAGCGCCGCTATTCCTTCTGGTGAATTGGCAAGCACCAGCGGCCTAGTACAGCCTAGGCGTACATCCAGCACTGCAGTATCACGTGGTGACGTGGCGAGTCCCATAAGTGCAGTTCAAGCTGGCGAGGTGGCAAGCACAAGTAGTGTCCCGCTGCCACCAATAAGAAGACAAAGGCAGGCCCGTCGTACCCATAGTGCCCTTCCTGCAGAATTCGCCTATCCTGATTGGGTCCCCACCACTTCTGCAGAACCCGTACTTCCCCCATTCACTGCCCAACCCGGTATTCAGGTGGAAACAGCTGATTTTATGCCAATCGATTATTATTTGCTGTTTTTCACGGAAGATCTCTATAGATCTATTGTGGACCAGAGTAATTTATATGCTGGTCAATTCATCGCCGCTAATCCCCAGTTGCCTTCCATTGCCAAAGATTGGAAACCAATTACGGTTTCCGAATTTAAGACCTTTCTGGGCCTTTCCCTCAACATGGGCACACATAAATTCCCGTCATTGCGTGCTTATTGGTCCACGCACCCAATTGACCACATGCCCGTGTTCTCTGCCTCCATGCCCAGGAAACGATACGAGCAGATTTTGCGGTTCATGCACTTCAACGACAATGAACTTTGTCGTCCACGTGGGGACCCTGAATACGACCGGCTCTATAAAATTCGGCCCCTCATAAACCACTTCAACAAACGTTTTGCAGCCTTGTTTATTCCCGATCAAGCTGTCTGCGTTGATGAGTCCCTGATTAAATTTTCTGGCCGCTTGGCTTTCAAGCAGTACCTTCCCAGCAAGCGTGCCAGATACGGGGTCAAGCTCTATAAGTGCTGTGACAGGGCAACAGGCTATGTATGGAGCTTTATGGTTTATGAGGGAAAAGATAGTCAGGTTGAGCCGGTCAACTGCCCGGATTACATAGGGAGCGCTGGCAAGATAGTGTGGAACTTGGTGTCACCCTTATTCGGAAAGGGGTACCACTTGTATGTGGACAATTATTACACGAGCGTGCCACTGTTTAGTCACTTGTTTGATCATCAGATTGGAGCATGTGGCACCGTGCGACCTAATCGCCGGGGCTTTCCCCAGCGGCTTGTAGATGCCCGTCTTAGGCTGGGGGAGAGAGCCTGCGTAAAGTGTAATAACTTGCTCGCTATGAAGTGGAGGGACAATAAGAATGTTTTCCTTCTTACCTCCCTTCATGCAGACACGACAGTCCAAATTCGTACGGCGACTGGTGTTGTGGAGAAACCCCTCTGTGTCCACGAATATAACAAAAATATGGGAGGGGTGGACCTCAACGACCAGTTGATGGCGCCGTATCTAATTGACCGTAAGGCGAGACGCTGGTACAAAAAAGTGTCTCTATCCTTATTTCAATTGGCTTTGCTGAACGCTCATGAGCTATACAGAGCTTCAGGCGGGACTTTATCTCTTCTAAAATTCCAGAATGAGATAGTCACAGAACTCCTGTATCCAGGCGGTTCTGCACCTCACCATCCCCTACCAAATGCAGTAAGCCGGCTGCATGAGAGGCATTATACGCATCTCCTCCCGAGTACCCCTACCCAACGAACCCCCCAAAAAAGATGTCGTGTCTGTAGCAAGCGCGGATTTAGGCGTGACACCCGTTATTATTGTCCACTCTGTCCTGACAAACGTGGTCTTTGCCTTGGTGAATGTTTTGAACGCTACCACTCAAAAGTGAAGTTTTAGCGTAGGGTACAGCATTTCACAGACTAGGACACACTTACACAGGGTCTCCCAAGATGCCATTACATTTTGAGAGACCCGAACCATTACAGTTGTTAAAGTTTAAAAAAAAAGTGTAAAAAAGAAAAAAGAAAAAAAAAACGTAAAAAACAAAAACACAAAAAAAATATAAAATAAAAAAACCAAAAATAGTTGTAGTTTTATTGTTCTCTCTCTCTCTCTCTCTATTTTCTCTCTATTGTTCTGCTCTTTTTTACTGTATTCCATTCTGCAATGTTTTATCATGCTTGCTTTTCAGGTATGTCATTTTTTGTTTTCAGGTGCGCCATTCAACTGCAGCGCGGAATTATTTATCTTGACAGCAACAACGTTTGCTCCCACGATACATAAAGCCGTGACTCCAGTGCTGTAGGAGGTGATTTCACCACCACAGTTAAAAAAAAAGAGCATATATGCCGAAGCATGGGGGCAGTAGGGGCGGAGGAGCGATTTTGCTCTTAATGCCGCGTATATACGGTCGAAATTCCGACGGAGGCTTGCCCGTGGAAAAGTTCGACCGTGTGTACGCGGCATAACTTTTTTGCGGGAGGATGCCCCCATGCTTCGGCATATATATATTTTAGGCACAGGTTGCGTTAAAAAAATGTTTTATTTTTTACTAGGTTTTGTTTTGGTATTTGCTTTGCAGGTATGGTATGGTAAGGTCTTACTGTTGTACTGTAATGTTACTTTGTTTTAATGTTAACCATCATTTGCTTAGCAGGTACGCCATTCAGTTGCATCGCGGATTTATTTATCTTGACAGCAACAGCGTTTGCTCCCACGATACATAAAGCTGTGACTCCAACGCTGTAGGAGGTGATTTCACCACCACAGTTAAAAAAAGAGCATATATGCCGAAGCATGGGGGCAGCAGGGGCGGAGGAGCGATTTTGCTCCTAATGCCGCATATATACGGTCGAAATTCCGACGGAGGCTTGCCCGTGGAAAAGTTTGACCGTGTGTACGCGGCATAACCTTTTATGCCGCGTACATACGGTCGAAATTTCGACAAAGGCTTGCCCGTGGAAAAGTCCGACCGTGTGTGCGTGGCATAACTTTTTTGCGGGAGGATGCCCCCATGCTTCGGCATATATATATTTTAAGCACAGGTTGCGTTAAAAAAATGTTTTATTTTTTACTAGGTTTTGTTTTGGTATTTGCTTTGCAGGTATGGTATGGTAAGGTCTTACTGTTGTACTGTAATGTTACTTTGTTTTAATGTTAACCATCATTTGCTTAGCAGGTACGCCATTCAGTTGCATCGCGGATTTATTTATCTTGACAGCAACAGCGTTTGCTCCCACGATACATAAAGCCGTGACTCCAACGCTGTAGGAGGTGATTTCACCACCACAGTTAAAAAAAGAGCATATATGCCAAAGCATGGGGGCAGCAGGGGCGGAGGAGCGATTTTGCTCCTAATGCCGCGTATATACGGTCGAAATTCCGACGGAGGCTTGCCCGTGGAAAAGTTCGACCATGTGTACGCGGCATAACCTTTTATGCCGCGTACATACGGTCGAAATTCCGACGAAGGCTTGCCCGTGGAAAAGTCCGACCATGTGTACGCGGCATAACTTTTTTGCGGGAGGATGCCCCCATGCTTCGGCATATATGCCCATCATTAGAAGTGGGTGGATGAAGGGAGGTATTCTAATGGTGGGCATACCCACCGATCAATCTCTTTTTTTCGTTCAGCCAACAGGCTGCATGAAAAAAAAGATTAAAATACATGTCCAACAAGGACCAGCAACGTACTGGTATGTTGCTGGACTTTGGTTATACCAGATTGATGCCTGCGGGTATCATTCTTTTCAGCCAGCGGCCGGCTTTCATGTAAAAGCAATACTAGTGGCTAATTAGCCTCTGGACTGCTTTTACAAGCAGTGGGAGCGAATGCCCCCCCCGGATATAAACAGCGCCATTGGGAAATTGGGAAAGCATTTTATCACACCAATCTTGGTGTGGTCAGATGCTTTGAGGGCAGAGGAAAGATCTAGGGTCTAACCCTCCATTTTTTTTCAAAAAAAGAGTACATGTCACTACTTATTACTATCATAGGGGATATTTACATTCCCTGAGATAACAATAAAAATGATAAAAAAAAAAAAAATATGGAAGGAACAATTTAAAAATAAAATAAAAAAGCAAAATAAATAATAATAAAAAAAAAAAAAAAAAAAGCACCGCTGTCCCCTCCTGCTCTTGCGCAAAAGCGAACGCAAGCGTCGGTCTAGCGTCATATGTAAATAGCAATTGCATCATGCATGTGAGGTATCACCGCGAAGGTCAGATCGAGGGCAGTAATTTTAGCAGTAGACCTCCTCTGTAAATCCAACGTGGTAACCTGTAAAGGCTTTTAAATGCTTTTAAAAATGAATGTAGTTTCTCGCCGCTGCGCGTTTGTGCGCAATTTTAAAGCATGTCGTGTTTGGTATCCATGTACTCGGCCTAAGATCATCTTTTTTATTTCATCAAACATTTGGGCAATATACCGTATTTTCCGCACTATAAGGCGCACCGGATTATAAGGCGCAGTCTCAATTACGGGTCTATTTCTGTACTTAACCCATACATAAGGCACACTGGACTATAAGGCGCATGCTAAAACATACGGTCTACAAAAAGAAATTTAACGGAAGCAAAACAGTGAGTTAGGGCTCTTTCACACGGAGGTCCGTTCAGGTCCGCCTGTCAGTTTTTTAGGCGGACCTAAAACGGATCCTCCATGTACCCCTATGGAAGCACGGATGTCAGTGGAGACATGTCCGCTGACATCCGCTCCGCTCCGCCAAAGTGTGACGGAGGAAAACCCTATTTTTCCTTCCGTCGGCGGAGCGGATCGGATGACAACGGACTCTACGGTCCGTCGTCATCCAATTCCCCATAGGGGAGAGCGGCGCTCTGACAGGGCGGTCCCTGCACAGTGTGCGGGGACCGCCCAGTCATCCGTCGGCTCAGCGGGGATCAACGGAGCGATCCCCGCTGAGCAAGCGGAGCTTCACGGGGCGGATCTGCACGGATCCGCCCCGTGTGAAAGGACCCTTTAGTTGAACTTTATTCTACTATTTAACAATACACTCACATTATTACCAAAGTCGCACAACAAAATTTTTACAGATTTTGGAACTCAGTGCACACATAAGGCGCACCGGACTATAAGACGCATGGCCGATTTTTGAGAAAATTTTAGGCTTTTAGGTGCGCCTTATAGTGCGGAAAATACGGTAGTGTTTTTTAGTGCATTAAAAATAAAAAAGTGTGTTTTTCCCCCAAAAAATGCGTTTGAAAAATCGCTGCACAAATACTGTGTGGAAAAAAAAAATGCAACACCCACTATTTTAATCTGTAGGGCCTTTGCTTTAAAAATATATATAATGTTTGGGGGTTCAACATAATTTTCTTGCAAAAAAAAAAATGTTTTCATGTAAACAAAAAGTGTCAGAAAGGGCTTTGTCTTCAAGTGGTTAGAAGAGTGGATGATGTGTGACATAAGCTTCCTAATGTTGTGCTTAAAATGCCAGGACAGTTAAAACCCCCCCCCCAAATTACCCCATTTTGGAAAGTAGACACCTCAAGCTATTTACTGAGAGGCATGTTGAGCCCATTGAATATTTTTTTTTTTTTTGTCCCAAGTGATTGAATAATGACAAAAATAAAAAATAATAAAAAATTTACAAAAAGTTGTCACTAAATTATATATTGCTCAAACATGCCATGGTTATATGTGGAATTGCACCCCAAAATACATTCTGTTTCTTCTCCTGAGTACGGGGATACCACATGTGTGAGACTTTTTGGGAGCCTAGCCGCGTACAGGACCCCGAAAACCAAGCACCGCCTTCAGGATTTCTATGAGTGTAAATTTTTGATTTTACTCCTCACTGCCTATCACAGTTTCGGAGGCCATGGAATGCCCAGATGGCACAAACCCCCCCCAAATGACCCCATTTTGGAAAGTAGACACCCCAAGCTATTTGCTGAGAGGTATGTTGAGTATTTTGCAGATCTCGCTTTTTGTCACAAAGTTTTAAAAATTGAAAAAAAAAAAAATATGTCTTTCTTCATTTTCAAAAACAAATGAGAGCTGTAAAATACTCACCATGCCTCTCGGCAAATAGCTTGGGGTGTCTACTTTCAAAAATGGGGTCATTTGTGGGGGTTTTGGGCTATCTTGGCATTTTATGGCCTTCAAAACTGTGATAGGTAGTGAGGAGTGAAATCAAAAATTTGTGCCCTTAAAAATCCTGACGGCGGTGCTTGGTTTTCGGGGGCCCGTACGCGGCTAGGCTCTCAAAAAGTCCCACACATGTGGTATCCCCGTACTCAGGAGAAGCAGCAAAATGTATTTTGGGGTGTAATTCCACATATAACCATGGCATGTTTGAGCAATATATCATTTAGTGACAACTTTTTGTACATTTTTTTTTTCTTTTTGACATTATTCAATCACTTGGGACAAAAAAAAAAATATTCAATGGGCTCAACATGCCTCTCAGCAATTTCCTTGGGGTGTCTACTTTCCAAAATGGGGTCATTTTGGGGGGTTTTGTGCTATTTTGGCATTTTATGGCCTTCAAAACTGTGATAGGTAGTGAGGAGTGAAATCAAAAATTTATGCCCTTAGAAACCTTGAAGGCTGTGCTTGGTTTTTGGGGTCCCGTACGCGGCTAGGCTCCCAAAAAGTCCCACACATGTGGTATCCCCGTACTCAGGAGAAGCAGCAGAATGTATTTTGGGGTGCAATTCCACATATAACCATGGCATGTGTGAGCAATATATCATTTAGTGACAACTTTGTGCAAAAAAAACAAAGTTTGTCATATTCCCGCAACTTGTGGCAAAATATAAAATATTCCATGGACTGAACATGCCTCTCAGTAAATAGCTTGGGGTGTCTACTTTCCAAAATGGGGTCATTTGGGGGGATTTTGTGCTATTTTGGCATTTTATGGCCTTCGAAACTGTGATAGGTAGTGAGGAGTGAAATCAAAAATTTACGCCCTTAGAAAGCCTGAAGGCGGTGCTTGGTTTTTGGGGCCCCGTACCCGGCTAGGCTCCCAAAAAGTCCCACACATGTGGTATCCCCGTACTCAGGAGAAGCAGTAGAATGTATTTTGGGGTGCAATTCCACATATAACCATGGCATGTGTGAGCAATATATCATTTAGTGACAACTTTTTGTACATTTTTTCTTTTTTTTTTCTTTTTGTCATTATTCAATCATTTGGGACAAAAAAAAAAATATTCAATGGGCTCAACATGCCTCTCAGCAAATAGCTTGGGGTGTCTACTTTCCAAAATGGGGTCATTTGGGGGGGGTTTGTGCCATCTTGGCATTTTATGGCCTTCAAAACTGTGATAGGTAGTGAGGAGTGAAATCAAAAATGTATGCCCTTAGAAACCTTGAAGGCGGTGCTTGGTTTTTGGGGTCCCGTACGCGACTAGGCTCCCAAAAAGTCCCACACATGTGGTATCCCCGTACTCAGGAGAAGCAGCAGAATGTATTTTGGGGTGTAATTTCACATATGCCCATGGCATGTGTGAGCAATATATCATTTAGTGACAACTTTGTGCAAGAAAAATAAATTTTGTCATATTCCCGCAACTTGTGGCAAAATATAAAATATTCCATGGACTAATCATGCCTCTCAGTAAATAGCTTGGGGTGTCTACTTTCCAAAATGGGGTCATTTAGGGGGGTTTTGTGCTATTTTGGCATTTTATGGCCTTCGAAACTGTGATAGGTAGTGAGGAGTGAAATCAAAAATTTGCGCCCTTAGAAATCCTGAAGGCGGTGCTTGGTTTCCGGGGTCCCGTACATGGCTAGGCTCCTAAAAAGTCCCACACATGTGGTATCCCCGTACTCAGGAGAAGCAGCAGAATGTATTTTGGGGTGCAATTCCACATATAACCATGACATGTGTGAGCAATATATCATTTAGTGACAACTTTTTGTATTTTTTTTTTTTTTTGTCATTATTCAATCACTTGGGACAAAAAAATAAAAAAATATTCAATGGGCTCAACATGCCTCTCAGCAATTTCCCTGGGGTGTCTACTTTCCAAAATGGGGTCATTTTGGGGGGTTTTGTACTGCCCTGCCATTTTAGCACCTCAAGAAATGAGATAGGCAGTCATAAATTAAAAGCTGTGTAAATTCCAGAAAATGTACCCTAGTTTGTAGACGCTATAACTTTTGCGCAAACCAATAAATATACGCTTATTGACATTTTTTTTACTAAAGACATGTGGCTGAATACATTTTGGCCTAAATGTATGACTACAATTGAGTTTATTCGATTTTTCTTATAACAAAAAGTAGAAAATATCATTTTTTTTCAAAATTTTCGGTCTTTTTCCGTTTATATCGCAAAAAATAAAAATCGCAGAGGCAATCAAATACCATTAAAAGAAAGCTCTATTTGTGGGAAGAAAAGGACGCAAATTTCGTTTCAGTACAACATTGCATGTCCGCACAATTTACAGTTAAAGCAGCGCAGTGCAAAATTCTGAATTCACCTCTGGTCCTTTAGCTACCAAATGGTCCGGGGCTTAAGTGGTTAATAAATTTGCCTTCTCTTTGTCCCCAGTCACCCACTCTAGATTATTTTGTAAAGGGCCTACATGCTCAGAACTGGCCTTTTTACTATTAATATAATTGAAGAATTTTTGGGGGTTTGTCCTACTATCTTTTGCAATCGGTCATTTCATTTTCAATTTTTGCATCCTTGATTTCCTTTTGACATATTCTGTTATATGTTATTATTTTACCTCTTCCGGACCAGCCACCGCAGTTTTACAGCAGCAGGTTGGCTCCCCTGGGCAAAATTACGTTACCTTACGTCGCTTTGCCTTTTGGCCACTAGGGGGCACCCGCGCGCCCGCAGCTCGCCGCTGGGGCCAATGCGAGTGCCCGGCGCGCGCGATGACCGTCGGGCACCTGCGATCGCTCGTGACAGAGCGAGAAGTTGGATCTGTGTGTGTAAACACAAAGATCCTGGTTCTCTCAGGGGAGAGGACATGAAGTATGAACAACGATCTGTCATCTCTCCTAGTCAGTCCCATTCCCCCACAGTTAGAACACAAACTAGGGAACACAGTTAACCCCTTGATTGCCCCCTAGTGTTAACCCCTTCCCTGTCAGTGACATTTATACAGTAATCAGTGCATTTTTATAGCACTGATCACTCTATAGTTGTCACTGGTCCCAAAAATGTGTCAAAAGTGTCTGTTGTGTCCGCCGCAATATCGCAGTCCCGATAAAAATCGCTGATCACCGCCATTACTAGTAAAAAAAGAATAATAATAAAAATGCCATAAATCTACCCCCTATTTTGTAGACGCTATAACTTTTGTGCAAAGCAATCAATATATGCTTATTGCGATTTTTTTCACCAAAAATATGTAGAAGAATACATTATGGCCTAAACTGAGGGAAAAATAATATATATATTTTTTTTTTAAATGGGATATTTATTATAGCAAAAAGTTAAAGATATTGTGTTTTTTCAAAATTGCTGCTCTTCTTTTGTTTAAAGCGCAAAAAATAAAAACCGCAGAGGTGATCAAATACCACCAAAAGAAAGCTCTATTTGTGGGAAAAAAAGGACGTCAATTTTGTTTGGGTACAGCTTCGCACGACCGCGCAATTGTCAGTTAAAGCGATGCAGTGCCGAATCCCCAAAAATGGCCCAGTCATTGAGCAGTCAAATCTTCCGGGGCTGAAGTGGTTAAATAATTTTGTTTCTGTAAATAAACATTTTTTTTTATGTGAATGGATGTAGTACTCATTCCCTGTTTCATATTATATACATTTGTTTTAGAGAAGGTTTGTTGAGCACGAATGTGGTGTTTCTTTTTGTAGCATTGCCACTTGTCGCTATGGCTGCAACAGATTCAAAAAGAATAATTGCCAGTTCACTGGCAAACTGGCAGTAATTATAAAGTAAAACAATAGGCAACACTGTTGTTTTCAGTTTTCAAAAGAGTAAGGGAGGGTTATAACCCCTGTCAAGTCTTTGTTTTTTTTGTTGCCATACGTGTCCCATTGGGGAGATTTACCTTCAAATCCTGTCCCATAGTAAAACAGGAAGTGAGAGGAAATCCCTAAAAATAAAGGGGGTCTCTGCCCCCCCACCCCCAGGTCACCATTTCAAGATTTCCCATCTATTACTGTTTCACGGACAATCGAAAATTTGGGAATTTATTTTACTTGAGAACAGTAAACAGGACAAATAGAGAGGGTGAATCTCCCTAAGGCTGGACTCACACCTATGCATTTTTTGTGCTTTTTGCATTTTGCAGATTTGCTCTACAGAACGTGTTCCATAGGAAACAATGTTAAATGGACTGTAATACAAATCTGCAAAATGCAAAAAGCACTAAAACTGCATAGGTGTGAATCCAGCCTAACAGGGACACAGACAGCAACAAAAACTGACAGGTGTTCTAATCCCTCTACACTCTATGCAAAAAAAATAAAAATGAAGTTTTGCCTTTTGTTATACTTCAGAACAAACTTTGTTCTGGTATGTACACAGACACCGGGGCTCAGAGTTGGGCATTGATGTGACAGCTTGCCACACAGGGCACGTGGATGGTAGGATGTTGGTGTCCGGCGACTCATCCCTGGTCTCATTAAGCAGCCGGCCGCGATATTAAATATGGCCATTTCCATTGTTAGTAATGACGTTAACCAGCATCCCTGTCCCTTTGTTTACTCTTCATCTGTCGACCCCATAATCTCTTGGCCGCCAGGGGAATGAGGCTGGGGATGGGTTGTCCATTGCTATCATTGGGCTAAACATACACTGAGGACGAAGTGTTCACAATACGGACATTCCAGCTTTAGTGCCACTCTTCAGACAAGTACATGAATTTGCCGCCTGCACCAACATTGGCATCCCCTCGTGTCACCCTTTATGAATTCCCCATTGTATATTTAGATTCTTATGACAGATTCTGTTTTAGAAATGCAGCCCACGGAATACAGCCCACACCAGTTTAAATTTTTTGGAAAAAAAGCCTTACAAAAACTGTCTAGATCTGTTAGATTTCTTATTAAAGTGGATGTAAACCCGATTCATGAAATGTGAGCTGGGCATATATATCTGCAGTGTTTTCCTGTCTCTCTTCAAAGCACTATGTCCCGTAGCTTTCTCCTGCTCTGTTCTTCTGTTATCAGCCTGATAACTTCTGATAAGGTCTCTGACGGGAGCCTGAAGTTTGTGTCAAGGATTGAGCTATAAATAGATTAGCACAAAGCTGAACTATTCAGAGGCAAGGGGAGGGGGATGTGTGCCTTTCCTCAAATCAGGTGTCTCACAGTCTCTCACAGTGTATAGCAAGAATCCACATCCACAGGTGAATCAGGAAGAAACAATTCTAACAGAATGTGCCCTTTCTAAACAGTATAAAAAGATGAAGACAGCAGATATACATGTAAAACCTAGGTAGGGAGATTTGTTTCATTTCTGTGTATCATCTGAGACTGTTCACTTCACTGGGTATATGTGAGGGTTTACATCCACTCTAACTCTCATTCTCGTTAATGTTGACTAATGAGCAGAACTGCATGTATAAATCAAGTGTTGTATTGTACAAATAAATTTACATTATACATATATGTTTTCTTCAAGGCTGAAAGCCTTTTAAAATTTCTGTCTGGTCTGGATTTTTCATGTGATGTACATGGACCAGCATATAGGGGAGCACAGGAGGTAAAGCAGTAATAAATAGCTGCAAGTTGTTTTTTTTTTTTTTTCTCTGGTCTCTCCTGTAAGTTTGTAGGTTTGTTTAGCAGCACAAAAATGCTGGATGGGCTGCTAAAAAACAAAACAAAAAAAAAAACACAAGACTCTCCGCAGTTCTGCTTATCAATAATACATTGTACCCACTCTCTTTTCAAAACTGAAAAAAAAATGCATTTAATTTGGTTTTATGCCCACAACAGACAACTAGTACTCCTAAAAGAAGACCAAACCCTAGTATTTTTCCAAACTACGTTTCCTTAATTTGTGGCTGAAAATGGTCCTTGGTCTGTCACTTACTGGTGATATTCTTACTACCTTGTGTCCTCACTAACTTTCATGAGTATGATATTCTGTCTGAAACATTGAAGGCACATTAGCAACAAAACCAGCAAATCTTTTTTTGTTATCCTGATAAACATTCTTATTGTTCCAATTAAGTTCTTACTAGCTTAGTGTTGCACTATATTAGGTAGATTTATATTTACTTTTTGTTCTGACTTTCAGTAACAATAGCGGTTTTAAATTGCAGCTAAGGTCTCGGCTGTGACACTGACCGGTAACACATCGGGATCATACATCTGGGTTGGAGAAGACTCTGTGTCTTTAAATTGCTCAGCTGATGGATCGAATGTCACCTTCCTCTGGAAACTGAATGGAGAGCCATTACCTCCGGGTTCTCAGTATCACTTATCACAAGGTGATTCTCCTCCACACTCCAATCTCCTCATCAGCCCCGTCTCTAAGAGTGATGCTGGACCTTTCACCTGTGAAGTATCAAATCGGCTAAACAGCGAGAACAGCAATGACCTGAACCTCAAATTGGCCTGTGAGTAATTGTTTTCCATTGATATTTGCATTATATTTTCAAATTGAAGGCAATGCTAGCACTAGAAACTTGTGTAAGAATATCCAAAATCAGTTTTGGGCAGCACTGGTGTGTCATCAGCAATTTCTTACCAAACCTGTGATGAAAATGCCCTCTATATACACCAAATCTCCACTCAACGACTACATGCTAAGAAACATGAGAATGTAGTATTTTTACAAGACATTATAGGTTTATAATCTTATCCAGTGGTGGCCTGTCCATTAGGGGCGCACAGGCATGCCCCCCCCCCAGCCATGCGCCCGGCCCCCTGATCTACATACAGGGCACCGGAACCATGGATTCCAATGGGGGGGTGTATTTTTTTGAAACACGTGATTAGAGCCAGAGGCGCTAATAGGCTTCAAAAAAGGGTAGTCTCGGGGCGCAGAGCACTGCGCTTCGAGCCCACCCAGTTGTGTGACAATAGCGAATGAATATTCACAATTTTTACACTGCATTGCCTCCCCGCCTACTGGATGCCTAGGAGGAGGAGGAAAGAGGACAGTACGGGCAGAGGAGAAGACCGACCAAGCCACCAGCCGCCACTGTGACCATGGATCCGGCACTCCCCGGCTCGGACAGGTTGAGGGGAGATCGGATTGTCATCCCGGCAGGTAAGGAGGCCTTTCATCTCACGTGGGGGGGGGGTGTAATGGCCTTGTCTCCCGCTAGGGGAGTGGTGGCGTTGGTTTGCGAGCACCAGCCGCCACTGATCTAATCTTAGTTCAATTTTAAAAATACAAATTTACTGCAGTAAGGTCTAGCCACTACACCACGTAGAACAGGGAGGAAATGTCCTTTTCATAGTACCATTTGCTACATTTTTCATATGTGCAGAAAGGATACAATCACCTTTGACTTGCACATGAACATAAATTCTCAACTTAGCCAAAGGTTTATGATTATGGAGAAAATAGGCAGGTTATGGGCATACACAGACCTGTCACCATTTATCAGCATCAGGGCAGGGGTAGGTACCCTTTGCCTTTTGGTTCGGTGGGAAAACACAATCAAATGGACCTTTAATAGTAGAAAATATTATCTGTGGACTGTGTCATAGTGCTTCATAAACGTATGGTGAGCACGGTAAAAGGTGGGTGTTCCTAAAGGACAAGGTTTATGGATGCAACTTTATACATTTGTCTGTATCAACTTTACTTGTGGATCTTTGTATTGGGTCAAATGACCTCTCAAATGAGAAAAGTCAATTTTTGAAAAGTATCCATCTGACAGGTGATGTGATCACAAGTTTGAACAAGGCGCAGATAGCAATATAATGCCCAACAGTTGTCACTGGCCCTACTATGACTAAAGTCAGAGTCTGATAATCTATCTCCTCTCAGGGCCACCAGTCCAAAATTAGCGTGAGCAAATGCCCCTCTAAATCTCAGCCCATTCCTTCCTTGGTTAGCATCAATCAGAGATTCATAAAGCTATATTTGATATTTATAGCAATGAGAACCAAAAAAAAGCAGCACATGGCTGAAAATGATTATCACTATGGTACATTGTAAATAACATGGGTTATAGCCTAATGAATTGAGCATATGGTCTCTCAACGGTGTCCAGTGATCTTTCCCTGTTGATCTAGGTGGGGAAGTCTGTTGATATCACAAATGACTGAACTAGGAGATCCTCATCTAAATTCTATAAGAGAGCCAAAGAGAAATGTGGCGCGTCTAACAGTATCAGTAGATTCAGATTTTGTAATAAAGTATTTAGTGCTATCACTTCAGGTGGCCTGGAAAAACAGAAGTGTAAATCGCAGCCATCAAGCAGTGCTAATAATCATTCTTATCATAAGGTTTTCCGGCTCCATTGAAGACAATCTTCAAACACAAAGTATTGTTTTCCTGGTCACCTGAATAGGTGAGCACTCTATACTGATTTATAACAATATCTGGTATTCTAATTCCGCGTTCACACGATCGGAAATTCTGACAAGAAAAGTTTGATGTGAGCTTTTGGTCGGAAATTCCAACCATGTGTAGGCTCCATCAGAATTTCCTCCAAGAAAAATTTGAGAGCTGGTTCTCAAATTTTCCGACAAGAAAAGTTCTTGGAGGAAATTCCGATCGTCTGTATGCAATTCTGAGGCACCAAATACCATGCATGCTCGGAATCAAGTCGACGCATACTCAGAAGCATTGAACTTCATTTTTCTCAGCTCGTCCTAGTGTTGTATGTCACCGCGTTCTTGACGGTCGGAATTTGGTGTGACCGTGTGTATGCAAGACAAGTTTGAGCCAAGATTCCGTCGGAAAAAAATCCATGTTTTTCTTGTCGGATTTTCCGATCAAAGGTACGCGGCATTAGAAGCTCCCTGTTTTTTTTTGGTTTTTTTTGCATCCCTTTGTGGGAGTTTTTTGGAGTTGATCTGGTTTGGATTCCCATGCTCCCCATTTATTCAGGCATTTTAGAACTTTGGAACATCTAATTTCATTGGCAGGATTATTTTTTGTTTAACAATAGCTGTTAAGTGAGATCATTTTCAAGGGAACAAAGAGCAGAACTTGGAAGCAAGGGAATGTACAATGTTGCATTGTTACAGGAATGTAAAATACATGTGCATATAAAAAAAGTATATAAACATCCGTACTATGTAAATATTAGGTATTCATTTTAAAATAATATTTTTTTTTAAGGTTGCTATGAATTGGGGATATTAATCAATAATAAATAATCTACAAACAATAGTGACGTTCAAGGCCTTCTTCCACTATCTCAGCACTATGGTCTTAATGAATTATCTTTAGCAGATATCACCCAATGTTCAAATGTTACCATATGACATTTATATTAAAAGGACAGCAGCCGCTTTATAAAGTGCGCAGTGCACACACATTCACAAACAAAAAATAGTAAACTATAAGGCCTCATGCCCACGGACGTTTTTACAGCCGCGTTGTTGAGCGTTTTTTACAGCTTAAAAACGCCTGTCCATGTTATTGTATAATTTTTTTTTTTTTTTTCGAAAAACAAACAAAAATAAAAATGTCGGAGCTTTAAAACGCAATTGCGGCGTTTTTGCGCGTTTTTTTATGCCCAACGCCGACGCTGAGGAACGCACTGGTCCTAGGTTTTTTTTACAGCTTAAAAACGTCTATGCTATTTGCAGCTCAAAAACGTCTAGGTGGGCATGAAGCTATAGACCATGGATATGCAATTAGCGGACCTCCAGCTGTTGCAAAACTACAAGTCCCATCATGCCTCTGCCTCTGGGTGTCATGCTTGTGGCTGTCAGAGTCTTGCTATGCCTCATGGGACTTGTAGTTTGGCAACAGCTGGAGGTCCGCTAATTGCATATCCCTGCTATAGACTAACATGGACAGGCGTTTTTAAGCTGTAAAAAACGCTCAAAAACGCGGCTGTAAAAACGTCCGTGGGCATGAGGCCTAACAAGTGAACTTGTCAATTACTGAAGCAGCTGAAAAAAAACAGGCGCTGTAAATCAATTATCTGATCGACCTCCTCCTTTCTGTCACTCTGGACCCTCCAACGCTTCTCCTTACAGCTGGGCAGGTAAATCTCCCGCTACTCACACTGGTTCAAAACGCTGGGTAGTCCCCCGCCCGGACGTATTGCTATATACAATAGCAGCGTCAGCTTCACTCACAGCCTGAGAGTCGCACTCCGATGACGTCACCCGCACATGGCAATCAGATGATTGATTTACAGCGCCTGTTTTTTTCAGCCATCTGGTGGCTAAGGGGCAATGCTTATAAGGAAGGAGGATTGTGGGGCTGTGAATACAGT
The DNA here is from genome assembly GCA_029206835.1 of Rana muscosa. Lineage (NCBI taxonomy): Eukaryota > Metazoa > Chordata > Amphibia > Anura > Ranidae > Rana > Rana muscosa. The sequence continues at coordinate 40,446,256 of CM055124.1, read as the reverse complement.
GGAAGCTGCAGCGAGATAAGAAGCTTATCAGGCTTCACAGACCACCCCTTTAGCAGTTGGGACATCATTATCCTTGCCACCAGAACTCTATTGAGCTGCTTTATATATATATATATAGAGTTGTATTTATTTATTTCTTTATTCACTCTTATGGACTTCCATATGATAGAGTTGTCATATTTATTATAACCACTAAGCGCTGCTTCAGTAATTGACAAGTTCACTTGTTATAGTTTACTATTTTTAATAATAAATAATCACCAATTTATATGTTCAGTCTCAGGCTAAAATGTTGTCCTGCAGAAGTGAACAACATAAGACAATATGCCAGCTGTGTAGACTTGAGATTGATATTTAAGGCTCGTACACACAAAACCTGGCAAACATTTTCATCCAAAGAATTTTCATACGAGTTTGGTATAGTGTGTACACAACTTTCGACAGCCGATTCTGGCTTTTCGTACGAAAATTCACGAATAGGACAAAACTCCCCAAATTTTCTTGTACGGGAACAGAATGAACGATTTCCATTTTCGCACAATTTTCATACAAGAAAAATCAGAATAGAGACTGTGCATGATCAGAAAAAATAAACAACCAAAAAAAAAGCTTTTGTCGAAGAGAATTTTCGCACAAATTTTCGTTTATCGGTTCGGACGATTGTTCTCCTGATTTTCTTATAGTGTGTACCCCACTTAACTGAAACCTATACTATGAGAATTTGGATGCTCAGTAAAGCCCCGTACACACGGTCGGACTTCCATCGGACCTTTTCGTGGTTTTTTGTCCGAATGGAGTTGGTCGGGAACACCCATAGCATACACACGCTCTGACTTTTCTGCAAACTTTCCCAAATTTTTTTGCAACATCACGTGGTTTTTCTGCTCTTTTCTGCTCTTTACCGCCACCCTTTGGTCAACTTCTGCTACAAAAGTCCGATGGTTTTCTGTACACACGGTCGGACTTTGCTCCATCTGACTTTTGTTGGGCAAAAGTTTTTTCGTTTGCAGACCCAACTTTTGTCCGATGAAAACAAGGAAAAAGCAAAAAAAGTTTGTCCGATGGAGCGTACACACGGTCGGATTGTTGGTCCAACTTGCTCAAAATGAAGTTTGTTGGCCAAAAGTCAGACCGTGTGTACGGGGCTTTAGCCTCATTATCTCCAATATCCTAGTCAAGCTTTAGCTACAGTATATACAGTGTATCCTTTTTAGCATATTTAGTTAATGGTGATAAAAAATAATAAAGAGCCTAGGGATAACACAATGTATAAAAAAGTCAGACATTTTATTGATGAACAGTGATAAAAGTCATCTTCATATACTATGAAAGATAGCAAAAAAATAGGCCTATTCAATAATACAAAGGGCAGTTTTCCTCAAACTGTAACACTGTTCTCGCATTTAAAGCTGAACTCCAGGCATATAAACTTTCATTTAAATATATTCCTCAATATCCACAAAGGATATAAATCTAATTTTTGTGCACCAAATGCCTTGCAAACTTAGTTATTAACTTGTAAAAGCATCTGTGACATCATTGCTGTACATAGCCTGTAAAAAGAGCAGAGCTGTGGGAGGGGCCCATCGGCTCCACCCACTACAGGCTGCCTGTAGAAAACTACAGGAGGTGGTGGAGACAAGACCAGTCACCCTGCATAAGGGCAGAGAGCAGCAGTGACTGGTCTTTACTACAGGAAGCTCCTACACAGAGGCAATATTTCATGCTGAATTACTGCACAAATCTGGAAGAAATACACAAAGCACTCCAAGATTCTAGTAAGAAAACGTGACAATATTTGCCTATCCTAGAGTTCAGCTTAAAAGTCAATAAATTGTAATCCATCATTGTTCTGACTGCTCTAAACTGATGAAGAAAAAAAATCAGATCTATCGCTATTGGTCACTGCGGTCTTTGGAAGATCTACAGTTTAAAAAAAAAAAAAATTCCACCTAAAACAGATATAACAACATGCGTTCAACTACTGTATATATTTAACAGACCAAAATGGAGCAAGCAAGAAGGTCATTGTTAGGGTTTATAAACCCTAAAGTAACCCGGTTGTTTTGCACTGCATGTACAAAGCACAGGTTTGTTTTAAGGGGGGGAAAAGGGCCAATATTCAATTTCAGTGGACTGATGGGTGCATAGTAAAACAACGTGTGTTGTTCAATTGTTACAAGCTGTTGACTTTATACCCATCTCTAATGTTCATACATACCGTACATGCAAATTTCCCTGTTGCTTATTTATGTGTGAGATTATCTAAAGGTAAACCTATAGATTTAGAATGGATAATTGATGACAATGTTGAATTTACAAGCTGAGTTGACCTAATTTTTACATTTCATAGGGAACCCAGAAAAAAAAATTGCATGTTCCGCAGAGTCTGATGGACAGAATATTAAACTTGGCTGTTCCTGGTCAGGAGGACAACCAAAAGCTAACGTGTCCCTGATCTTCAATGAAAAACCAGAGAATGGAACCGACAGTGTAAACAAGTCTGTAATCAAAGGTGATGCTCAAGGAAAAGCTCTCACCTGCCTTGGGGATCAACTGGGAAGAACAGATAATTGTACATTGCCATTGGGTAAGTTTCAGATTTGTCCATTTGAAGCATATTAATATCCCCATCTTCCACCTCAGTCAGGGTTGTATCGATTAGGCGCAGAGCCCAGATAAATGAACATCACCATGGGCTTCGTATGATGATGGCAGTATCCTGAGCCTACAAAATATTATCTTTCATGTCTTCGGGTCTTTATACCTGTAAACACGGTCTCCAACAGAAGTTCTATGCCTAGGCATGCGCACAGGGTGTGCCGGATGTGTCTGGGCACACCCTAATCACCCCATGCGCATTAGCATTATCCAGGGGTGGCACCCGATGGGTGGTTGGGGTGCCAGTGTAAATGCCCCCATTATATTAAAGGCTAGGTTCAACTGTAGGAACACATTACATCTATACTTAGGATGTAAGGTATCCCACCATCAGAACCTTCTCCCTGTGACAGCAGGTGGCGTTCATGTGTGTTTGAGCTTCGGGGTGCACACCCTAATGCAATAGGCTGCGCACACCTATGGTTCTTTGTATAGGCATCCTTGAAATTGCTCTTGTTTTAGAAGTCGCATTTCTCTGGACATCAGGCGCTCCTTTCTTTTTATCCAAGCCTGTATATAACAAGAATCTTTAGAGGCATTCCACATACTCGCTATGTGGTTGATTTACTAAAGACTAATGGGGCTGTTACACTTTGCAAGGGAATGTTCTTCAGAGGTTAGTGAATATGGTGAAATTTTACTTTTCAAATATTACCCAATCAGGCAGGATTGGATGGTGGATGTCAGCTGAGCTTAACCTCATTTAATAAGCTCTGGGGAAGATTCCCCTGCAATGTGACCAGCCTATTTGCTTTTATTAAATCAACCCCTATGGGTACAGGAAATTCTGCCGTCTTGTAAATTTCTTGCAGCTATACATTTATGTTGTTTTCTCCATCCTTGTTTTCCTTATTTGTAAAAATTGTTTGGCCAAAGTAATACAATGCTGGGGATTCACAGAAGTATGTTCACTGAACATATGTACTGTAGATTTTGTTGTGCAGCACACTTCTAGGTTCATATTTGTCATACTTGTGATTGATTGGGGAAATATGAGAGGTGAGAGTAAATGTAAATTCTAACCGGATTACATTTAGTGTGCAAAGGCATTTTTTCCCTTTTATACCCTTGTATAAAAAATAAAAATAAAAATCAGAACCTTTACAAACATGTTATACTTAGCTGCTCTGTGTAATGGTTTTGCACAGAGCAGCCTTGCTCCTCCTCTTCTCGGGTTCCAAGGCGGGGCTCCTGGCCCCTCCCTTCTCCTGAGTGTCCCCACAGCAAGCTGCTTGCTATGGGAGGACTTGTGTGTGCTCGCTCCCAGGGCACCTCTGGCTGTGTCTCAGCCAAAGAGGAGGGAGAGACCCAGGACAGCTTCTGCTCTTGTGCACATTTCTGGTTTGAGATTGGGCTCAGGTGAGTATAGGGGAGGGGGGAGCAACACACAGAAGGTTTTTAGAACCAATTAATGATTATGGTATACATTCACTTTGCAAAAAAAATCTAATCACATGCAAAAAAAATCTGTATTTTTTATTGCACATGATTGAATGATGGAATTACAGGAGATTCACCTCATTAACTAACCTAAATTATTTTGCAAAGTTCAAATTCCTTTGCAAAGCAAAAAGCTTATTTGCCCTTGGCAAATCAATGCCACAGTGTGTAAACAATTGGCAGGTTTTTCAAAAACAAAATACTTGACTTTCCTCTTAATTCATTCTTTGTTGTATCTCACTGCTGCTGATCCACTGTGGCCTTTTTGCATCAATTTCCTGCCTAATGCTCTGCAGCGATGACTGAATGGTGACAATGGTGATGTTGACAATGGCGGACCATGGCTACGTAAAGTATAATGGAATGGCCAGTTGTAGTCTCCATCAGAAGACGATTTGACTGGGTTGTCACAGGGAAGCACAGCTGGGAAACAGGCACAGGAGCTTTATCATCCTATAACAAGAAGTGCCCAAACAAAGAACTTCATGGCAGGACCACCATTAACCACTTAAGGACCGGCTCACGACTATATACGTCGGCAGAATGGCACAGACAGGCAAATCGACGTATATTTACATCACTTTGAATTTGCGCAAGGGTGACCCTGCCCCCAGGACTCGCAGACTCAATGTTTGCCGGGTGCCCGCGATCATGTCACGGAGCTGAAGAACAGGGAGATGCCAGTGTAAACACAGCATCTCCCCGTTCTGCCTAGTGACATGTCACTGATCGTCTGTTCCCTCTAATCGGGAGCAGCGATCAGTGACGTGTCACTCGTAGCCACGCCCCCTAACCATTAGAATCACTCCCTAGGACACACTTAACCCCTTCCTAGACCCCTAGTGGTTAACCCCTTAACTGCAAGTCACATTTACACAGTAACCAATGCATTTTTATAGTACTGATCGCTGTATAAATGTGAATGGTCCCAAAATAGCGCCAAAAGTGTCCGATGTGTCCGTCATAATGTCGCAGTCACGATAAAACCAGGTGATCGCCGCCATTACTAGTAAAAAAAATATTAATAAAAATGCCATAAAACTATTCCCTATTTTGTAGACGCTATAACTTTTGCGCAAACCAATCAATAAACGCTTATTGCGTTTTTTTTTTACCAAAAATATGTAGAAGAATACGTATCGATGTAAACTGAGGAATTAATTTGTTTTTTTTATAGATTTTTTTGGGGATATTTATTATAGCAAAAAGCAAAAAAAATAGGATTTTTATAACAGCTTACCTGTAAAATCCTTTTCTTAGGAGTACATCACGGGACACAGAGCGACATAGTCATTACTAATGGGTTATATAGATACCGTCAGGTGCTGGCACTGGCAACTTCCAAAACCGGAAGTACCCTCCCCTATATAAGCCCCTCCCATCCGGGAGCACCTCAGTTTTGTAGCAAAGCAATAAGTGTCCCCAAAGAGGGGCGGGAGCTCTGTGTCCCGTGATGTACTCCTAAGAAAAGGATTTTACAGGTAAGCTGTTATAAAAATCCTATTTTCTTTCTCGTACATCACGGGACACAGAGCGACATAGTCATTACTAATGGGATGTCCTAAAGCAATGCCCAATGAGGGGGGGGATACACCATATATAAGCTGAGCGCTATCAGACATGAGGATCTTTTGCGGCCTGCAACACACTGCGCCCAAAGGCGACATCCTCCTGACTTCTAACGTCCACCTGGTAGAACCTAGTAAACGTGTGAACTGAAGACCACGTTGCGGCCTTACAGATCTGAGCCAGGGAGGCCTGGTGATGCACTGCCCATGAAGTTCCAACTGCTCTCGTGGAGTGCGCTCTAACTTTGAACGGAGGCGGTCTCCTTCTCAAGCCATAGGCTTGTATTATGACCTGTCGAATCCACTTGGCTAAAGTAGATTTTGACGCTGCCTGACCCTTTCTGGGGCCTTCCGGCAGAATAAACAAAGTATCCGTTCTGCGAATCTGAGCAGTGGCTTTTAGATAAGCTTTAACTGCTCTTACTACATCCAAAGAATGCAATAACTTTTCCTCTACCGAAGTAGGTTTGGGGAAAAAAGAAGGAAGAACCACATCTTGGTTCAAATGAAACCTCGATACCACCTTAGGAAGAAAGGCTGGATGAGGACGTAACACTACTCTGTCCTTATGGATAACCAGATATGGCTCCTTACAGGACATAGCTGCTAATTCCGATACTCTTTTAGCCGAACAAATGGCTACTAGAAAAATCAATTTCCTGGTGAGAAGCACCAAGGAAATATGCTGTAATGGTTCAAATGGTTGTTTCTGTAGAACCGACAGAACCAAGTTTAGATCCCATGGACATATGGGAATATTAACCGGAGGACTAATACGCATCACTCCTTGTATAAAGGCTTTGACTAGTGAATGCGAAGCCAAGGGCCTTTGAAAAAATATTGACAAGGCCGAAATCTGACCCTTGATAGTACTCAAGGCAAGCTTCCTATCTACAGCCCACTGTAGGAAGTCCAGAATCCTACCTATTACGTACTTATGTGGATGCCATTTCTTGGCCTCACACCACGCGATGTACGCCTTCCAGATTCTATAGTAGATCTGCCTGGATACCGGCTTCCTGGCATTGATCATGGTAGATACCACAGCATTAGAGAGCCCTCTCTTTTTTAGAATGTGGGCTTCAATAGCCAGGCCATCAAACCTAGGGCTGGTAAGGAAGGGTGGTATATCGGTCCTTGCGAAAGCCGGACGACGTGGGAGAGTCCAAGGACTCCCCACTGAAATTTTACAATCTCCGCGTACCACGCTCTTCGGGGCCACGCTGGAGCCACCGGAATCACCGGTTTCTTTTCTACCCTGATTCTGCGGAGTAATCGAGGTAACCATTGTGGCGGTGTGAATGCATATATCAGCTTGAACTGATCCCAAGGGAACACTAGGGCATCCGAGCCGCAAGCTAGGGGATCCCTTGTCCGAGAGACAAACCTGTCCCCCTTTGCGTTGAATCTGGATGCTAGAAGATCTACATCCGATGTTCCCCACCGCTGACATATTGTCCAGAAAACCTCGGGGTGAAGGAACCCTTCCTCTGGGCCTAATTGCTGGCGACTTAGAAAGTCCGCCTTCCAATTCTCCACTCCTGGAATGAATACCGCAGATATGGCTGGGACATATTTTTCTGCCCATTTCAGGATGTAATTTACTTCCCTCTGGGCTGCACGACTCCTGGTGCCCCCCTGATGATTGATATATGCCACTGCTGTGGCATTGTCTGATTGCATTCTGACAGGGGACCCTTGGAGTTTGGATGTCCATGCTACTAGGGCATACCGGGCTGCTCGTATCTCTAAGAGATTGATGGGCAGGGCCTTTTCTGCATCCGACCATCTGCCCTGGAGAGACTATTGCTCCAGTACTGCTCCCCAGCCTATAAGGCTGGCATCTGTAGTGACCACCTTCCAAGAAATCGGACTGAAGGATTTCCTTTTTTCCAGATTCTGGGGAACCAACCACCAACGGAGGCTCTTGCGAACGGAAGGGGACAAGGACATTGTAAGTCTAGGGCCTGAACTTTTTTGTTCCAGGCTGACAGTATGGCCCCTTGCAAATTCCTTGAATGGAATTGACCGTAGGGTACTGCTTCGAATGATGCCACCATTTTTCCCAGCAGCCTCATATACAGGCGTATGGACGGCTGTCTTTTTTGTACCCACTAAGTGGATCAAATCTTTCAAAGACAACACCTTTCCTCGAGGCAAGAATATTTTTCTCTGGCCTGAATCCAACCTTAGCCCCAAGTATTCCAGACTTTTGACTGGTTTTTAGGGCTGACTTGTCTCGGTTGATAATCCAACCGTGAGATTCCAGATACTTGATCGTCTTGTGAACGACCACGTCTAGTTTTTTCACTGAGTGGTCTATCAGCAACAAGTCATCCAGATATGCCATTATCATTACACCTTGTGTTCTTAGATTGGCCAATAAAGGGCCAGAATTTTTGTAAACACTCGTGGTGCTGTGGCCAAACCGAAGGGTAAGGCTCTGAACTGAAAATGGCGCCCTTCTACTGCAAAGCGTAGAAATTTTTGGTGGACTGGAAAGATGGGAATGTGCAAATAAGCATCTTTGATGTCGATCGTGGCTAACCAATCCTCCCCTTGTAGGGCAGTGGCCACCGATCGGATCGACTCCATCGGAAAGTCCTGATATACAGGAATTTGTATAGCCCTTTTAGAATTAATATGGGCCTCCCGTCCGCGTTTGCTTCGGGACTGTAAAGAGGTTTGAGTAAAACCCGAACCCTCATTCTTCCAGGGGAACCTCCATAATTACTCCTTGGAGCAATAGTTGTTCTAGTGCCAACAGGAGGGACTCTCTCTTCCGGGGATCCCTTGGCACGTTTGACCTCAAAAATGGGAAGGAGGAGAGTCTTTTAACTCCAAACTGTATCCCAAACCTACTGCGGAGAGCACCTATCTGTCTTGATCGTGTCCCGCCAGGTCTCTTGCGAACAACTGGAGTCCTTCCCCCACCCGACTGAGTGGGGGCTTCATGAATTTAACTTTGGGGGAGGTTTTGTACCTCCCCTGACCCAGGGTTTCTCATTACCCTGCTACTGTCCCTGTTTTTTACCCCCGGGATTTGACCGAGGAGGCCGTCGGAACTGTTACACAGCCGATGCCCCAGGGACTGGAGAAGCAGGCCTCTTAAAGAGGGACCTCTAACTCTGCTTTTAACCGGCAAGAGCGTATTTTTACCGCTGGAAATTTTCTGGATATTTGTCCAGGTTTTCCCTGAATAAGCGTTCACCATGAAATGGGACGCTAACCAGCCATTCTTTACAGGGAGCTTTAGCAGACCAGTTTTTGAGCCATAGGAGCCTACGCATATGTACTATAGACAGCGTAAGGCGGGAGGCCTGATGGACTGAATCCTCTATGGCGTCAACCGCAAAGCCTAAGGCTCTAGGTAGATCAGCTAGGGCAAAGCCTGCTGATCTGTCAAGTCCCTCAAGACCTGTTTCAACTGATCCTTCACTGCTTAGCAGACCCCAATAGCTGCTACTGCTGGTTGTATCACCAAGCAGATTTTCATAAGGACTCCAATCTTTTATCTATTGGGTTCTTGAACATTTGGACATTATCCACTGGACATGTCAGTGATTTATACATACAAGAGATGGCTGCGTCCATTGTAGGGACCTTCCATTTTTTTTTTTTTTTTTGATGAACTTATCCTCCATGGGATAGACCACCGGAAATCTCTTGGGGGAATAAATATTTTCTCAGGACGTTCCCAATCCTGGTAAATGAGCCCTTTCAGTAAAGGGTGAAGTGGAAAAGAACAAACAGTCTGGGGGCTTCTAGCGACCCCAACGAGGATACAGTAGTGGTTGATGGTTCCGCAAGGTGCATTTTTAAATGCTGATCGGACCATGTTAGTCAGAGACTGAACCCATAATCTTTCAGCTTGAGATGCTGAGAAAAGGTTCCCCCACTGTTGATTCCTCTATAACAGAATCAACCTTATCCTGATCCCCTTCAGGCAGGTCGATCCCTGTATGGGACTGTTGCTCTGCTAACAGGCATTCTGAAGGAGGAGACGGAGATCGGGCGTGCTTTCCCTGACAGGGAGGCAGCGATAAATGTTGACAATCTCTCTCTAATCCTCCCAGAGCTGAGGAAAAAACCTCCTCTGTTACATACACAGGAGCAGGTGACTGAGGACAGCCACAGTACCAAGTACCCCTGCGGGGTCTCTACGGACACTTACCTCTGAACTTCAGGGGAGACTGGTGCAGCAGGAGTATGCCCAAGATCCTCCGAGCCCGATGAGACCCCCTTCGCTTCCTGGAAGATTCAGTTCCGGAGCTTCTGGACGGCATATTCCTAAGCCTAAAGCTGAGGTATTCCAGCCGTAATACACCACTTTTACTGAGAATAGTCTAGCACAATTGCTGCTATATCACAGTTGGTGTCTACTAATGTGCCTTTCTAGGGGATGCCTGTATCAACCGCTTGCTGTATGCCTTTAAATGTTGTCAGCTCTGTCTCTGTACTTCATAGCCAGCTCACTACAATATTGTGTTTTTTTTTAAACTGCTGGGACGCCCGCACATGCGCAGAAGCGCTGCGGCGCGCACAGAGCGTCATCCCCCAGGCTCCGCCCCCTTTCCCGGCTCACCTCTATATATAGAGGCGCGTGCACATGCACGCGCGCGGGCACGTGCGCCTTCGGCGCTAATTTCAAATATGGTAACAAGGGACAGGAGCCAGGGCCCCTCTTTGCCGCAGGCCGGGGGATGGACGAGCACTGCAACATGGCAGAGGAAGCAGTTTCCTATAAGAGAACTCACCATCTGCCTGGACTTTGCTCTGCTGAGAAGAAGCTAGTCCACATGACAAGAAAACATTCCACAGCGGCCTCTAGTGGACAAACACAGGTACCGCAGTCTAATATATTAAATATATATATATAAAAAAAATTTTTTTTTTTTTTCTTGACCACCATTAAAAATTATTACATTTTTTTAGTAGTTACAGGCATGCACAGAATTTTGCGGGAATACCATTAGGTAACAGACAGAAAGACAAATTAGGCTTGGGGGTCCCCCAATAGAACCAAGTTCCTGGGGGCCCCCACTTACCTGTTCCCCGCCGCAGGACTTTGTTTGGTCCACAAAGCCCAAACTTCACCTATCACGGCAGGCATTGTAATCAAACCTTCAGGGACCGGGTTCCCAAGGATTCCACTCCCCTGGACCTGTATAGCACCCTGCACAGAAAACATCTTGGTCGTGGGTATGACCAGAGCTCTGGATCCCAGGGTCCAGCTCTCCTAAGAGAAGCATTACAGGCAAAACCTTGCTCTTCTCTGCAAGGCCCGGGTACCGACCGTTTAGCTATGAAGCTTTTTTGGTCGGATCCGGAATAGCTTACTGAGGCCCAAAAGAACCTGTACGCAAGCTCAGTGAAAAACACATGTTTCTTCTTGGCCAACACCTTAGACACTGGCAAAAAACTGAGGTGCTCCCGGATGGGAGGGGCTTATATAGGGGAGGGTACTTCCGGTTTTGGAAGTTGCCAGTGCCAGCACCTGACGGTATCTATATAACCCATTAGTAATGACTATGTCGCTCTGTGTCCCGTGATGTACGAGAAAGAAATATGACTTTTTTTTCAAAATTGTCATTATTTTTGCTTATAGCGCAAAAAATAAAAACCGCAGAGGTGATCAAATACCACCAAAAGAAAGCTCTATTTGTGGGAGAAAAAGAACGTAAATTTTGTTTGTGAGCCACGTCGCACGACCGCGCAATTATCAGTTAAATCGACGCAGTGCCGAATCACAAAAAGTGGCCAAATGGTCCGGGGATTATAGCTGCAGAATAAAAAATATCAAAAATGACTTTTAAAATCAAATTAAAGCGGAGGTCCACTCAAAAGGGTAAATTCCGCTTTAAGCATTCCCCCCTTCCCCTTCTATGCCACATTTGGCATGTCATTTTTTTTGGGGGGGAGTGGGTGCCTAGTTTTGACAGGTACCTGCTCCCACTCCTGATTGGACTGCTTAGGCGATCCTGTGGATGTTCTCCTCTCCCTCTCCCTCCCTGCAATCTTCTTCTGGGGCAGGTCACAGGTCCCAGAAGATTACCCAACCATTGAAGGGGCGCAAGCACAGCCAGGTGACCACACTTGTAATGCCGGCGGGGAGAGAGAACGGAGGGTCCAGGCGGCCGCATCGCTGGATTCTGGGACAGGTGAGTGTCTGTTTATAAAAAGTCAGCAGCTACACTTTTTGTAGCTGCTAACTTTTAATAAAACACAAAAACGACTGGAGCTCCTCTTTCACAAGCTAAAGCTTGTATGAGATTTTAGAAGTTGGGATTACATATAGTTAAAGTGTGTATTTTTCCCTAACACATGCACTATGAAAAGCTAGTGTAGCGGGTAATGGTATATGCTTTCTATTTTTAAATCTGGTGGGGAAACTGTGATGTATGGTTCTCTGGGGCCCACCAGGTTGCGCTGTCGCTTTGGGCCCGGGGTTGAGCCATCGTTGCGGTGGCGTACCTCTTTTGGTCTCTCTCAGCAGTTGTATGGTGGGGCGGGGAACCCGCCGTGCTTGCTGGGAGGGGGTATAAAGGGGGCGGCCATTTTTCGGTGGTGGGAGTGGAGTCCCGGGCACCTTCAGCCTGAGGGCGGTGGTTCGTGTCGGTCCCCAGGCGGCCTAGGCCTAGAGGACGTTCGGAGGTCGTGTTCCATCCTAGGCACCTTTAGCCTGGGGTGAGGTACTCGGAGGGAGGTCTGGAGCTCAGTGCCCACCACTGAGTTCCGTGAGGTAAGGAGATCCTAGGGAACCCCGGGAGTGGGTACCCGAATCCAGAAGGTGTAATGGACCGGTGGGAGATACTTGCTTGAAGACCCGGTGCAGCATATTGCCAGTGACAGGTGAGCCTCCCATCGGAGACCGCCTGGAAGGAAATTACCCTCGCTGGGAGACCGCAACCCACTTTCAGGAAGGAAAGTGGAGAGTTCATTGTGTCTGGGCCTACTCGCATCCACGCCTCCTTGTCTGTTCTGTTTTCTAAGGAAGCCCAACTGATTGTGTTCACTTTGCATGAAGAAGAATAAAGGAGTGTTGGACTTTAATGGTGTGGGGCTCATTTTCTGGCAGACATTGTTCAAGGGAACTCTCATTGGAGGTTCCAGGTACAGAACACCGACCCGAAGGTAAAACAAGAACTCTGCTTACACCACACAAACATCTGCGGTGAGGGCTTGGCGTGGTGACCCCGCTCTCTCTCCTCTAAAGTACCCCTAGACAAGAGACAGACGAGCTGATAGAAGAGAGGGGAGAGAGGAGGCCGCTACACTAGTTTCGTAACAGTGAAGTATAAGATCATTTTGTGATTGTCTGGTCTCAGTAGACATTCCCACCTGGTCATTCTCATGGGTATTTCCCACTCATATTCCAGGCTCTGCAGTTTCCTGTCGAAGACAATGCTGAGGTCTAACAATAATACACTTGTCTTTAGCCTTGTACACACGGCCGAGATTCTCGTCAGGAAAAGCCAGTCGTTTTTCCTGACGAGAATCTTGACAAGAAACTTGTCCCGGCCGAGTGTACACACGTACGATTCAAAAGAACCACCGTTCTTTTGAATGGCACGCACGCGGTGACGTCATCGACTACTGTACGACGAGCGTGCGCTTGTCACATTCGATGCCGTCACCGCCATCTTGCTACACCCTATGCCTAGGAAGCTACCGCGCAGTCATTTCGAGCATGCGCAGGTTTCCACGGCGACAGGTAAGTGTACACACGCTCGGGTTTCTCGTCGAGAAACAGGCCGACGAGTTTCTCGACGAGAAAAAAGACCGCAGGTCGTCTTTTTTCTCGTCTGGGAATCTGGGCAGTTTTCTCGACGAGAAAACTGAAACCCACGTACACACAGTTGGTTATCTCGGCAAGAAAACTTTTCTTGTCGTTTTTTGCTGAGAAAACCGGTCGTGTGTACGCGGCCTTAGACTTGAGTAGCCACTTTGACTTAACTAGTTTAAATGGAAGTAACCTGAGCCATGCAATTGTATAATAATGTGATTGATTGTATGTTTCTTATGTGTTTATTTCATTAGTGCTTCCAGAGGCCCCAAAACATAACAACAACACCATCACTGATAAAAAGCTTGGGGAAAGTGTAAACCTGACAGTGACCCTGGAACCTGGACTGCCAGCGACCTTCACTTGGCTCCATTCCCCCTCTAGCCAAAGCAAGGAATCGTTCCAAAGCCGGGAATCCTCAGTGATCAGCACCAATTTTAGTTCCAGTTACCTGATCCAAGACGTGACTGAGAATGATGCTGGAAAATATGAATGTATAGCCAAGAATGTAATTGGAACTCAGAGTTTTATCTTCACTGTCAGTGTGACTAAAAGTGAGTCTATATCTAAGAAACATAAATGGATACAGTTTTTAAAATCTTCATGTGAAAACTCTGTTAAAGTGGAACCTAAAAAGAATGTCATTGCAACACATAGTTGTATGTACAATGTCATACATTGAGGTCACACACATTAACCACTTCCGCTCCGGGAAGTTTTACCCACTTCCTGACCAAACCTTTTTTTGCAAAACGGCACTGCGTCGCTTTAACTGACAACCGCGTGGTCGTGCGACGCTGTACCCAAAATTTTCCCCACAAATAGAGCTTTCTTTTGGTGGTACTTGATCACCTCTGCGGTTTTTATTTTTTGCGCTATAAACAAAAAAAGACCGACAATTTTGAATAAAAAACAATATTTTTAACTTTCTGCTATAAAACATACCCAATAATTAAAAAAAAATAAAAAAAAAATCAAATTTCTTCATCAATTTAGGCCAATATGTATTTTGCTACATATTTTTGTTAAAAAAAAATCCCAATAAGCGTATATTGATTGGTTTGGGCAAAAGTTATAGCATCCAAAACTATGGGATAGATATATGGACTTTTTCATTTTTTTATTGTTTTTACTAGTAATGGCGGCGATCCGAGATTTTTAGTGGGACTGCAACATTGCAGCGGACAAATTTGACACTTAAGCCCCATACACACGGTCGGACTTCCATCTGACTTTTCCGTGGATTTTTGTCTGAACGGAGTTGGCCGGGCACACCCATAGCATACACACCACAAGACTTTTCTGCAAACTTTCCCAAAACTTTTTCCAACATCACATGGTTTTTCGGCTCTTTTCTGCTCTTTACCGCCACCCTTTGGTCAACTTCTGCTATTGTTGGTTGATTTTAACATTATTTGTTTTGTCCATCGGACAAAAGTCCGATGGTTTTCTGTACACACGGTCGGACTTTGCTCCATCGGACTTTTGTTGGGCAAAAGTTTGTCCGCTTGCAGACCGAACTTTTGTCCGATGAAAACAAAAACAAAAAAAAAAAAAGTTTGCCCGATGGAGCGTACACACGGTCGGATTGTTGGTCCAACTTGCTCAAAATGAAGTTTGTTGGCCAAAAGTCCGACCGTGTGTACGGGGCTTAAGTGACACCAATACTGTGATCAGTGCTAAAAAAATGCACTGTCGCTGTATGACACTGGCAAAGTAGGGATTAACACCAGGGGCAAATAAAGGGTTAAGTGTGTGCCTAGGAGGTGCTTTCTAACTGTGTTGGGAATGGAAACACTGGAGGAAAGGAGAGATCGTGTTTCAGCTTGGCTGAAACACAAGATCTGTCCTTTGCTCCATGACAGATCAGCGGTTTGCGTTTAGGCCGGGTTCACACCTATGCAAATTGGATGCGGCTTAAAACGCATCCAATTTGCATGTCATTAGAAAATACATAAATTTTTATGAGGCTAGTTCACATATGTGCAATGCATTCACACTGCGCAGTGCTGGAAAAACGTGTGCATTTTCTAGGCATTGCGGTGCGGCTCAGGTGCGAATTCAAGCCCATTATCTTCTATGGCCACGCATCTGATTCGCAGATGTCTTCCGTTCTGAACAGGACTTTTTTCCCTGCTCACTACACTTCCCCCCTCCCCTCTCCCTGGTCAGCAAATTTGCATCTACAACGCATATGATCCACTGAAGAGCTCTGTTATCTCTTTGCAGAGATAACAGAGCTGGAATTCGCACCACACAAGTGTGAATCCAGCCTTACATAGGCACACTGCTGCTCCGTCTCTACACAGAAACCGCTGATTGGCTCCTGCTGTGTCCTGCTACCCCCTACAACACGTACACAAAATTACGTAATGAACCATTACCACAAACGTGTGTGCAGCTTTGAAGTTTTTCATGTAATATTAGGAAGCAACACAGCCTGTTATATCTGGTACATTGATTCAGGGGTTCTTAACCCTTTCATGATGAAGGGGAAAACCAATCCTACCGCCTGAACACAATTTTGCAACTTTGACATGTGTTAGTAAAACTGTACATACACTATATTACCAAAAGTATTGGGACGCCTGCCTTTACACACACATGAACTTTAATGGCATCCCAGTCTTAGTCCGTAGGGTTCAATATTGAGTTGCCCACCCTTTGCAGCTATAACAGCTTCAACTCTTCTGGGAAGGCCGTCCACAAGGGTTAGGAGTGTGTCTATGGAAATGTTTAACCATTCTTCCAGAATGTGAGGTCAGGCACTGATGTTGAATGAGAAGGCCTGGTTCGCAGTCTCTGCTCCAATTCATCCCAAAGATGTTCTATTGGGTTGAAGTCAGGACTCTGTGCAGGCCAGTCAAGTTCCTCTACCCCAAACTCGCTCATCCATGTCTTTATGGATCTTGCTTTGTGTACTGGACCAAATCATTTAGTGGAGGGGAGATTATGATGTGGGGTTGTTTTTCAGGGGTTGGGCTTGACCCCTTAGTTCCAGTGAAGGGAACACTTAAGGCGTTGGCATACCAAGACATTTTGGACAATTTCATGCTCCCAACTTTGTGGGAACAATCCCTTCCTGTTCCAACATGACTGCGCACCAGTGCACAAAGCAAGGTACATAAAGACATGGATGAGTGAGTTTAAGCTAGAGGAACTTGACTGCCTGCACAGAGTCCCAACCTCAATCCGATAGAACACCTTTGGGATGAATTAGAGCGGAGCCTGCAAGTCAGGCTTTCTCGTCCAACATCAGTTCATGATCTCACAAATGCCCTTCTGGAATAATGGTCAAACATTCCCATAGACACACTCCTAAATCTTGTGGACAGCCTTCCCAGAAGAGTTGAAGCTGTTATAGCTGCAAAGGGTGGGCCAACTCAATATTGAACCCTACAGACTAAGACTGGGATGCCATTAAAATTCATGTGCATGTAAAGGCAGGCGTCCCAATACTTTTGGTAATATAGTGTACCATTACAACTACTTTGTGTATCCAGGTGGATTATACTTTGCTTATTTCAGGACATATTGGGCTTATATTTGATAATAATAATAAAAAAAAAATCAGATATCAACTACTATTTACCATTAAAGAAAAACTGCCCCAAAATAGTAAATATAAAAAAAAAAAAATGTAGTTGTATATTTCTTGCTACTACCATAACCTATCTCCAAAGAACAACCCAAATTAAATAACCGTACTCCTGAAGATCACAGCAATATCGCATATGAAACATGAATCAGAAACAATGGAGGGCATTTTTTGCTTTTTTTTTATCCTACCTAAAACACATTAGTTTTAGTAAATTAACCCCAGGGAGTGAAAAATCTGGTGCAGCTGTGCATCGTAGCCAATCAGCTTCTAACTTCAGCTTGTTCAATTAAGCTTTGACAAAAAAAAACCTGGAAGCTGATTGGTTTCTATGCAGAGCAGCGCCAACCTTTGCACTCTCAATTTTTTGTAAATCAGCCCCATTGACACTAGCATTGCCCAATCGATGGGGGAAATAGTGCCTCATGATTGGTGTCAGTGGGAGGAATTGTGCTTCATCTTTGGTGTTGGTAGGAGGTATAGTACCCTACAATTGTGTTATTGGGAGGAATTGTGCCCATCAGTTATTTTAATGGGAGCACTAGCGCCTCATCAATGTTGCCAGTGGGAGGAATTGTGCCCCATAACTAACGTGGGAGGCATTGTGTTCTATTGTTGAGGTCAATGGGAGTAATTGTACCCCATCATTGGGGTCAGCGAGAGAAATAATGCAACAAGGGCCAGTTAAAGAAAATCAATGGGCTACAGTTTGGGGAGTTCTGCATTAGTTGTTTGTAAAACTCAGCTCCACATATATCAATTTGTCATTGTGTGTGTTTTTTTGTTTGTTTGTTTCACAGATGTTCTTTCTACAGGCTTGAGCGGTGGTGCAATAGCTGGTATTGTAATTGGGGTTTTGGCTGGAGTTGCTTTAATTGGAATCGCTGCGTTCTTCATTGTGAAGAAAAGTGAGTTTTTTTTCCCAAATGTAACTTTTTGTCTGTGAACTAAACTTCACTTCATTGTGTTAATCCTGCATCTTTATGTTTAATGTGCATAATATACTGTATGTACAGTCTGTCTTGGACCTGTAGTTTGCATGTTCACATTATTTTTGAGCCAGTAAAGACTTCAATTCTCTACTGTGATTTAATTCCTCTGTGCTGCAGGAGTTTTGGGGTTTGACTTTCCCCAAATCATAACTAACTTCACCTACTGCCATCCCCCGGTCTATTGATAGTGCAGTGAAGTCGATTTACTGGACAGTGAAATGGACAATGGCGGAGCGGTGAATCTAAATCTGAGTGGGGTACAGACAAAGCTTTTCTGACGTAAAATGATAATAGCAGGCATCCTTGTAGAATCTTACAAAAATGGGAAGAAATTCTGGACAGCCGCACCCCAAAAATTTTTTGCCTTTTATTCAAAAATGGACATCAAAAATACATGCCACAGCAGAACAGAACCGACAGAGCCGACGCGTTTCACACTAACAAACAGTGCTTAGTCATAGCATAGTATTTACAAAGCATGAGAAAAACCCAATGAAACCAGTCTGAATTAAGTCTACTGCAATTCAATCAACAAAATATAAATTCTTACTAGTTGCTATGGGTATTTATATTTGCAAATAGTTGCTTCACTTTGAACTATTAAATATTCTTGTTGGAGTTTGTGCTTTGTAGTACTGTGATAATATATGCTCTTTCCATTGTGTATTTGTACAGTATGTGCTTTTTGTCTTCACATCTGTGTTTGGCTGTTTGTCTTCTCCTTCCAACCATTGTGCAGTCTGCCTGCTTGCTGCTAACTTACTTTTATTCCACTAATTCTCTGAGTCCCCTGTTCAAGACCACTGCATGTAATCTATGCATGTTGACTTAAAAGCATATCATGTCGTTCTGTCTTCTTGACTATTCATGTTTTAAAACAAATGAAGTGTAATATTCTGCTAAAGAATGACTGTATTCACTTATCAGTTACATATTAACTAAGTCTTTGTACATTCACCTTGACAACCCCAGAAATGGATTAAAGTATGTCATATTTGGGGGTTAAATTAGCTTAATGTAGAGCCTACTAGTGAGCTGAGTCCACACCAGTTGTGCTGTTTAAGGGCTGGTTGGCCCACTTTTATTAAAGGAAAAGAAATAGTCCAGGATTCCCATAGACTTTTAACGGTGTTCCGTGGCTTTTCGATTTTGCCACGAACACCCCAAATGGTTCGCTGTTCGCCGAACGGGCGAACAGCCAATGTTTGACTCGAACATAAAGCTCATCCCTACTCTTGACCATATAACTCAGTTCCTGTACAAACACTGTAGCTCAGTTAGCACTCTTTTCCAGCTTCCTTGGTGCTCCCGCCCACATGCTTGGACCCTCTGTGTGCTTTGACAGACTCTACCGTGCAGACATGCACGCTTCTCCCTTGAAAGCCTGGACTTCTCGGGAGGGTGGAGCCCAGAACCCTGGTCTTGACTCTACTATTAGACCCCCACAAACTTGAACAATCAAACTCCTGGCTATTCCTATATCCTGGTCCCAGGATTGGAGATGTCATCCCACCCAGATCACTGTGAAATCTCCAGGCTCCAGGTCCCCAACTGGATTTTACCAACCACAGAGAAAACTGATAAAACAGTTTCCTCCAAATTAAGCAATCCTCCTGGAGCCTCTCAACCTGCCAATTTGAGAATCCTGGGTGACAAACACCATGAGAGGGAACCATACTGTCACAGGTGCAATAGGTCCCTAAGCAAGAAGCAGCTCATCCCTCCAACCATGAAAAAAGTGAGGCATTTGTAGGCAAGAGTATGAAGGTTGAACCTGGGCCCAATGGACATCCACCAGGCCCTAGATTACTGCCTTGGTTGCCTTGTGGACAATGGGGCTCTGGTGCTCCCCTGCCTTACTTGAGTTTATGGTGATTCAGTCTTTGAGAGATTTGACCACATGCATTACTAGATCCACAAAATCATGTTATCCACTTGATCCTACTGCCAGAGTCACTGGCTACATTTCCTCCGACCAACAGGCTTCTTACTTTCTAGCTGAAAGTGGAAAATAATTTTATGTCACATATGCTTAATGATACAGTATAATACAATATAAAGGTTTGTAGTACTGTCATTTAATTTTCAACTTGTCTTCATTTCACAAGGCTTTGCAAAGCATTGATCAATATGTTCAACGGGTTAAAAAAGCACCAGTTTCTGTAATTACATATTACTATATGTCAACTGTCCAAGGTATCCCGTAATTTCAGGATCCTTAAAACAAAATGTATATAAAATAGTATTAAAGCACTACTCTCATTAAATATTTTTGGTGCTGGACTTGCTAGCAAAGGAGGAAACAAATCAACCAAAACCATTTACTTCTTGGAAAATAGGATGATGAATACTGCCCAGGACCACTTCTTCCTCTATAAAATTATATTCTCACTTCTTTGCTGCCACTCATCAGTGCATAAGACAACCACCCCTTGATGTACACAGGGTAACAAGCAAAGACAGCATTGGAAACAAATTAAGATAAATGATTGGATTATTGAAGGTATTTCTCAATAGCAGATCTCCACAAGGTATCCCTAAAGGTGTGAACACATTTGTGGACAATATGCTGTCTAAAGCCAGACATAGATGGATCGAATATCAGCCAGTTCAACCATCACCACCTGCCCCCTCCCCTCCTGCTGGGAGAACATAATATCTCCGGGAGAGGGATTACCACATCAATACAGTCAGTATTGATGGGGGAATCAAGTGATTACTGGCTTTCAGACTTTAAGAGGGCATGGACTGTGACCAGTGGGAGCAGAAAATGCCCCGGCATCAGTGAGCATAAACAATCTCCCATCATTGGTTTTAATGGAAGGATAAGTCCCTTATTGTTGTTATCAATGGGCAAAATAGTGCCCCATCAATGGTGTCAGTTGGTGGAATCGTGCCCCAAGGGCCACGTTTGGCAGCTCGGAGACCACTGGTCTATATGCATTTTATTATTTCACCTAAAAACAGTCAGGCAGGGGACCAGATCTTGTTTTTTTTTTTTTGTTTTTTTTTTTTTTTAATACAGCAAATCTTAATTCCGCTTAAAATTTAGAAAAAGTTGCTCTATAGTGATCCATAGACATGAAAAGATTATTACCTGCCCTAGAGGAAATCTTCTTGAGGTTTTGTTATAAAAAGTAATATATAAGAAATAATTATTATTCTCCACAACCAATCAGTTTCCAACTATCCTGGTTTATATATGAAACAAGGATGAATACTGGTTTCTGGAGACAAGAAGTATTTTGTCAGCACACTTTTCATACATCCACTGCTGTATGCCTCCTCACAGTTTTAGATGTGAAGCATACATTTCTAAATTGTGCACAGGCAGAAATAAGATTTGTGTGAATATTTATCTTGGCATTTGGGCTGTATTTCATCTGTAATTCTGAACATTCTTTACTTCCTTATCCTCTCGCCAACTAAAACCTTTCTATATCCTGCAGAAAAGCGCAGTGGAGATAATAAAAGGTAAGTCACATATGTACAAATAGGCTTGTTTCTCTTAAAGGTTGGGTCACATTGCTTTAATAGAGTCTCTACTTTGCAAAAGCTTTTCCCTACCTCCATGAGCTTGGGCTTTAGTTCTGGTGGAAACTCAGAAGCACAGGGAACATTTAACATTGCCCTTGTGTACTGAGTTGTCACATGGAGAGTGGGGAAGTGAACATATAGTCCTATACATGTTTGGACTGTCTCAAAATAGCCAAAACTTTGTATAAGTAATGCACAGGTTAAAAAGTGTAACATCCATAATTTAGGGGTCAGTTCATTATGAACAAATATCTTAGTTCTGTATAGGTTCTAGCAAGCTGGATTACATTTTTATTTATGTCTGGAGAGATATATTTAGAGGGGACCCTACCCTTCATGCTCAGTTTTCTATTTATCTTATGAAAGAATGAAGGAAAGACTCCTATGGTAGAAGGAGTTGTGAACTTCCACGGGGAGACCTTGAGGGATATAAGACCATTGTTCATCCATTTTGGTTAACGTAGCTGTGCAATGCAATTCTTAAGATGATATATTTTTAATTTGCCTTTTGTGCATAGACATTTACATACTATCTGTAAGTTATATTAAAAGTTCATTTTATATTTAGGGATTTTTGAAGAGCAAACATTTATTAAAAGAAAAAAAAAAAAAAAAGCGTGTGACCCACCCTTTTAATGAGAAACAAAAGGCCTATTTGTTACATAGGAGGTGTGAAAACTTATTGTCTGTCATGTCAATGTTTATAATAATTTATAATTTTTTATAATTAGTAATTATTAATATAATTCTAAGTAACAATGCCTTTCAAAAAATGTGAGACTTTTTTTAAATAAATAACCGATAAGAATTTCAAAGTGTATAAAACAACTGTAGGAATGCTTAATTATCTACCTAATTAAAATTATTTATGAATAACTAACAATTCACTTGTGTTTTGAAATGTGTTGGATAGACGGCTGTGGGATTAGAATCTCTGTCAGATTTTTTCTGCTGCTTTTGACTATTTGGAGATTTTCCTAATTGAGTATCAGAACATTTTTTTTTGTTTTTTGTTGCCGAAGTGTTTTTGTCCCAGTGATACCAGTTCCTCTCAGTGACACTAGGTTAGAGACTGATTGGAAATCTAAAGGCAAATCTCCTCAACAGGGCACACGCAACAATTAAAAAACAGCAGAGATTCTAACCATTGCCTACCCTATCAAAACAAAAGTTTTGACTTGGGTTCCACTTTCAGAATTATTCCTGGTATATTTCTCTCTTGCTGTACTGTTACTCTGTTGGGGGTAAGTTCCTACCAAAATATACTTTAAAGCAGATCTTCACCCTCAGTATGATATTGCCTCCTCTTCACCCTCCGCTGCGTAAATTGTTTTTTTTATTACTTTTTTTTTATGAGAAACTTCTGGCCTGTCCCCCCTTTATGCATGTCACTTGCCTAGACAAATTATGTGCACGTTGCCTGCTGCAATTCCTCGGATATGTACATCATATATCCCAGGAGGCATAGACTTTCATTAAGAAAGGAGAAGGGGGGCATGTCATTGGGAGAGCGGCTGGCTGAACCAAGAAGAGCTGGCAGCTTCCTGATGACTTCATGCAAGAAGAAGGTGGCACAGGACCAAGTGGGGGGCAGAAGTAGATCACAGCAGGACAATGCTGGATCCACTGGGCGGTTGAGTACCTTAACTGTGCAGGACCTGGAACCTAGGTAAGCAGAGTTAAAAAAAAAAAAAAAAAAAATGGGGAGGGTGAAGATCCACTTTAAGTAACATGCTTTTAATTGAATTTTAGAACCAGTACAGTAAAAGTGAATGACACTGGTTTTCAATTACTCATGTTTTCCTTGTTTTTAATCAAACAAGGAAGTAGGTAGAGTCGAAAGTGTCCAATGTTGCATTAATTTTTAACCTTGACAAAATTACACTTATAAACGTTATTTAATGATAAGAATTAGACCTTGGTTTCTAAAGCTGGTCTGAGTTCTCTGTGTACTCAACTTACACAGAAGAGCGCTACAAATTTATTGTTATCCTACCAAAACCAGCCAGTGATTTGTTTAGTGACAGTCAGCACTTCCATTACATCCCCAAACTGGAGCTGAAGGTTGCTTTAGACAAAGCTGTTCGAAGCTAACAGCTATAGAAATCAGAAATTTGTCAGCAACCTTTGCTGACAAGAGTTTGGAGCTGTACCTCAGAAGCTATATGAACAGATATCATTTTAACTAAATATTGTCCAAGTGACTCTACATTATCACCTCTGAGTGATATATATGTTTTTGAATTCATAATGAGAAATATACATAAAAAAAGTAAAATAGATTTATGATTAAAAAAGTGTAACACGTAATATACGTATATTTACTTGAAATTTAAGTCAAAAAAATATCTGGTATAAAAGTATGTAATAGTACAATATGAGACAATAAAGATAAGAGGGTTTTATTGTTGAGCTCATCACAAAATATATAATTTATGTATACATGTATGTGTGTGTGTGTGTGTACACACACATACATATACATTTTATAAATTTATATATATATATATATATATATATGTAGCGGCCTCCTCACTCCCCTCTTTCTCTCATCTGCGTCTCGTCTCTTGTCTAGGGGTATATTAGAGGGGAGGGAGCGGGAACACCACGCCTGGCTTCCACCACATGTGTCAGTGCGGTATAAGCAACGTTCTTGTATTACCTTCGGGTCAGTGCTGTGCACCTGGATCCTCCCTCCAAGAGTTACCTTGAACAATGTCTGTCAGGAAATGAGCCCCACACCATTAAAGTTCAACACTCCTTTATTCTTCTTGAATGAACACAATCAGTTGAACTCCCTTAGTAGGAACAGAACAGGAAAGGAGGCATGGATGCGAATAGGCCCAGACACAATGTAGTTCTACACTTTCCTTCCTGAAAGTGGGTTGCGGTCTCCGAACGAGGGGGATTTCCTTCCAGGCGGTCTCCGACGAGAGGCTCACCTGTCACCGGCAATATGCTGCACCGGGTCTTCAAGTGAGGAGCTCCCCCCGGTCCATTACGCCTTCCGGATTCGGGTACCCACTCCCGGGGTTCCCTAGGATCTCCTTCCCTCGCGGAACTCAGTGTTGGGCACTGAGCTCCGGACCTCCATCCGAGTACCTCACCCCAGGCTAAAGGTGCCTGGTATGGAACACGACCTCCGGTTGTCCTCTAGGCCTAGGCCACCCAAGGACCGACACGAACCACCGTCCGCAAGCCAAAGGTGCCTGGGACTTCCACCCCGTGACAAAGATGGCCGGCCCCTTTATACCCTCTCCCAGCAAGCACGGCGGGTTCCCCGCCCCACCATACCGCTGCTGAGGGAGGACAAAAAGGAGGCACAGCACACAGCAATGATTCAACCCCAGCCCAGTGCAACAGCGCCACCCACTGGGCTGCAGGGAATTACACATCACCAATGCCTCTGTCAAGTTCAAATTTTACACCCGGGAAAGTACATACCCGCTACATATATATATATATATATATATATATATATATATATATATATACATACATACGCACACACAGTATTGTTTTAGATAGGTGTGAAAAAAATGCTGTAAATTAAGAATGTTTTCAGAAATAGAGGCGTTAATCGTTTATTTTTATTAATTACCATGTTTGCACAGAGTGCCTTCACCCCACTTTCATCATTGTATAAAAATACAAATTGCTTCATAATGATTGATGGCTCTATTTACATCATGTGTCTGTTTATTTTAAAGCAGATGTATTGATATTTTTATAATTTTTGTTTTATGTTTAGGAGAATAAGCATATTTTGTTTTGTTTTTTTGTTTTTTTTTTAGTCAGGTCAATATACAATGTTGCATATATAAATTTCCAGTCAAAAGGTGAAATTGTAGGTTCCTTTGGCTGTTTCTTACACAACTCAACAGCTTAAGCTGAATGAGAAAGAACACTGACCCCATCCCCTTCCTACTCTCTCTTCCTGCTCTCTTTAAATATATTAATATGAGGATTTTCAATTAGAGAGGGAGGGTCTGGAATTAAACAGCATCTGCTGTAGTTATTCTGCAGAAAATCCAGAGTGCACTGTAATAGCCGTATTGAAAATGTCAGTTTAAAATCTTTGTAACTGAAAGTGATACTAGATTTTTTTTTTGGGGGTTAAAAATAACAAACATGTTATACTTGCCTGCTCTGTGTGGTGGTTTTGCACAGAGAAGCCCCGATCCTCCTCTTCGCGGGTCCCTCACGGCGCTCTTGGCCCCTCCTTTCTGCCGAGCGCTTCAGCAGCAAGCAGCTTGTTATAGGGGCACCCGAGCCACAGCTCCCTGTGTCCATTCAGACTCAGAGCTGCGGTTTGGCTCTGCTTCCCCTCTCTCCTCATTGGCTAACTGACTTTGATTGACAGCAGCCAATGGCAACCGCTGCTGTGTCTCAGCCAATCAGGAGGGAGAGTCCCAGACATCTGAGGCACTCATGCAACATTGCTGGATTGAGATGGGTAAGTATTAGGGGCACTGAGGGGGGCTGCTACAAACAGAAGGTTTTTTAATCTGAATGCATAGAATGCAATAAGATAAAAAAAAAAAAAAAAAAAAACCTTCTGCCTTTTAGAATCACTTTAAGATGAAAATAACATTGATCCAAGACCTATTTTTGTTTTCCATTTAAAATCTCATGACAACTCATACTCTGTGTGGGGTGAATGCATCACTTGCAAACTAAGTTTTTTTTTCCCAATGATAGCTTTCCAAATAAATAACCTGTATTAATTTATGAACCAGCATTGAGAACTAGCAAGCAAGTCTCAATTAAATATCATTTTTTTCCTCTACAGAATAAGTGAACCTGATGACCAGCTAGGTAAAGTAGAAATGTTACTTTATATATTGTATACTACAACCATACTGTTTATGCTGTTTATTCAGTCCCATGGACCTCACATGAACTTCATGGACCTCTACATACTTCCCCAAACATCTCTGAAATGTTAATGATCAATAAAAATGAGCTTCTATCTTAAATTAACAATTGCTCCATACCCCACAAAGCCATAGTCACACTATTCTCTGGATGCCAAAAACTATTATAACTTCACACCAGCACCAAGATGTCTTCTGAGATTCCAGTCTTGCAAAGTGCTCTCTATGCTTACTTTTGTTCTCAGGCAAGGCTTTAAATATAGACAATCACTAACAGTAATACGCTGTATCATATGCAGTCTTCTGTAGTGTAGTAGTTGGGCAAACTAAAAATATAACACTTTCTTGGAGACCAACAACACATTGTTGCTGCCAGCATCCTGGCACAAAACTACATAAAACAGAAAATATTTAAAACCTCTGATCTAGACGGACTTGTGAACAGTATACCCCATATACATCTTGAATTAGAAAACATATAAAAACGTTTTGTTTGTATGACTCTGCTCCCCAGTCCTTTAGTAAGCATGGTTCATCATGCCATTTGCATGCAACCCAACGTGAAAGCAAAAAAAGTGTATCCACCACAAAAAGATTTGCCATGGAGCTAAGTTTTCAGTAAACTTAAAATGATCTTGTAATCGACTTAAAAAGATTGTCAAAGCTTTGACTTGTTTAAATTCAGCAATAAAATTATATTGTCAACCAAATGTATCCAGAGCTACAGCTAGGAACCCTCCGTGTTGGTTGTATAGGAGTTTTTGAAGCTTCGTAGTCATTTTGATAACCTGGATAAAATGTAGGCTTGTGCAATTCGTTTCGTAACGAATCGAAATTCGTCCGAATTTAGCAACTTTCGGACATTCGTAAGCATTCGAATTTCCGAACAAAGCAATTACGAATAAAACCGAATCCGAAATAAATTATATCGCAAATAGCGAATGCCCGAATGTCTTCGGCATAATTCGTTATGAAAAAAGTTACGAATGTACGAATCCATTCAAAGCACAATAACACTCTGCTCTGCTCTCTGCTTCTCCCTCACCGTGCTGAACTCCCTCTCAAAATGGTGTACAGGGGCAGAGGCTATAGCCGCATGTAAAAAATGAAAGTAAAATACGAGATTTTGAATCCTTACAAATAACCGCAATGTATTTAGAAAAGTACAAATCCGTTCGAAGCACATTAGGCATAATAGGCAGCGTCGTTGTGAGCGAGACACGGAAAATTACGAATCAATGAACCCAAAAAAGTTACGAAAGTAGGAGTTGTGTCCAGAATCAAGGAAAAACAATGTATTTTACCGAAAGTACGAATTATAAATCAACAAAAAATAAGGCTTACATTAATACGAATCATTCCAATTCAACGAAAAATGTCGCTTGCAAAAATACGAATTAGTCCGAACGCGAAAAATCCCGTCTAGCAAAATTACGAATCAACAGGACCGAAAAGAAACGAACTGAAACTAAACGAATTTTTCCGTTGTGCACAAGTCTAATAAAATGCATGAGAGCATGTTGAGGTATTTGACCATGTTCTGGATTCATCTATTAATATACAATTTTCTGCAATCTGATTTGTACATGGACAATATAAAAGTGGAAGATATTACATACAAGGAAGCAGCATCGCAATAAAGACACCACAGAATCCATTCAGCAAGATTGTGCAGATACAACAACAACTTATGCCGCGTACACACAATCTTTTTTCCCGTCGGGAAAAATTAAATTTTTTCCTTTGGACGAGAAAAACGATCGTCTGTGGGCTTTTTGACATTTTTCCCGACAGGAAAAACGGCATTAATCACGACGAGAAAAATTAGAACACGCTCTAATTTTTCTCGTCGTGATTCCTGTCATTTTTTTCCGCGGCAGTTTTCCCATAGGGAAACACTGCTGCGGAGCCTACACACGGTCGTTTTTCTCGCCAAGAGAAAAAATTACGGGAAAAACGGCCGTGTGTGGGGGAACAAGCCGTTCCCTCGTTTTTCCTGTCGTGATTCACGGCGGTGTTTTCACCGCCGTGAATCACGATCGTGTGTACGCGGCATTACTCCTGAAGTGGGAATTTGAAGCAGCACACAACTACCTTGACGGTGTATGATTGGGACAGTAAGTTGGACTATTCACGGATCTGTGAACACTTCTTGTACTTTTACCGGCAATTTATGACTGAGACCAACAACTGGCTAACATTTCTTCCATACCAACAATCTGCTGTTTGTTTAACCATCAGAATTTTTGAATATCAATAATTTGCAGCAAAGCTATGCACTACTTTTTTTTTAAAGAAACAACGTTCAGTGGGTTTATATGAATGCATGGCATGTATCAGTAGTCCTTTCACCATATATGGATTTTGGGAGTATGGACAGTTACGTCCTTGAAGTTTGTGATATACTATTAAACACAACAGTTACTATACTAGAGTCTGATATGTCTGTGCTGATGACCCAAGGGAAATGTGGTGGTGTGTTTACCCCACAAAAAAACAATTTGTTCCCAAACTGCTATACAACCAACAGGAAAGGATCCCAAATGTAGCTCTGGATACAGAATATGGTTAAGGCCTTGTGTACACAGGCGAAAAAATGCCACATTTTTTAGTGATCTGAACACACATGCAGTGTTGTCTAGGGCAATGTTTCTCAACTCCGGCCCTCAAGTACCCCAAACAGGTCATGTTTTCAGGATTTCCCTCAGATGAAATGGCTGTGGTAATTATAAGGCAGGGATCAAATCACCTGTGAAAAATAATGGAAAGCATGAAAACATGGAGTTGAGAAACATTATTCTAGGGAACAATACACACAGCTGTGAAAAGATCATTAATACAGTGAGAAGTTGAGAGCCGTAAAATAAAAAATAAAAAATGTATGTTTGAGTGCAGTAATTTATGCACATACACATGTATATCCACCTTTACAGAAAAATCTGCAAGGTGAACTTACACAGGACCCCCTCCTCCTCCCCCTCAGTCCCGCTGACCTGGAGTGCAGCGATCACGCGTTCTGAGCCCTTCTATAGCCGCCTCACGGGTCCCGGGCTTAGAAATCCCCTTGGCATTCACACATCTTCTTCCCCGCTGACAGGACGGGCTACGTGGGTACTGATTGGACGGCGCCGACCAATTAGGATGCTCCTAAAAGTCCCTCCTGACAGGGTTCATTTTGGAGATAAAGCTGCAGGGATTTATTACCGACATATTGCTGCGAACTTCAGAGGACAATAATTGTAGCACATGAGCTCCTAGTTAACTCTAAAAGCATTTACAGCTCATCTGTTTAAAGTGTCACCTATGGAGATTTTTGGTCACCATATCGCGGGTGCATGCAATTTTAAGACATGGAATCTTTGGTAACTATTTACTCAATGCAACCTTATCCATTATAGTGTGTGCTAAAATACATTGTATTATATTTTTTCCTGAACATTTGCGTTTAATAAACAGTTGCGCAAATATCATTTGACATAAAAATTAGCAATAATCAACTTTTTATTCTACAGTGCCTCTGCTTTCAGAAAATTTATAATGTTCTACAGTTTAAGTACTTTTATTGCAAAAAATATTTTTACATGTATGCAAAAAAAAAATAAAGAAAATTCCAAAACTGGCAACTAAGAAAGGATGAGGGAGAATTTCACGCATACACACATTCGCGCTTATACTTAAGTCTTTATGGAAAAATGTATTTAGGATCTTTCGGCTAGCAGGATCCTACATATAAACATTCGGAATTTATTACATCAGTGTGCAAGAGGGAATGTCTTGCTGAACATGAACAGTTCAAAGCTTTCAAATTGTCTGAAGCAGATTCATCTCTTCAACATTCATGTTACTGTTTCACTATAAATATAGCGTTAGTGTTGACAGTAAGGGGTCAAGGTCCATTGCTAAGCGTAATTAGTTTTATCTGCATTTTTAGCAAGCCCAGGACTTTGATCTCAGCCCCATCTAATTATTTGCTGATACTGTAGCTTAGTTATAAATACTGAAACATTTTGTGCCGAAAGAAAGAAGTAAACATAAAACATACGCAGGTGGAATAATGAACACAGAAGAAGGGCCAACCAACCCACTTAGTACAGGCTGGTAAACCAACATTTTGGTTTTGAAGTTAACTTTCATGAGCCCTTCATTGATGGGGATTATCTCATTCTCTCATGTTTCTTACCATATTTTCAAACAGATTTTTTTTATTCGCAGTGGTAGGCTGAATACTAATATATTGGTTAAACCATTTGCTAGAAACCTATATGTTTCCAACATGTACAAATACATAAGTGGTCCATATAGTGATGACCGTAAAGTGAATAACTCAACACCGAGGACAAGGGGACACTCTTTACGCCTAGAGGAAAAGAGATTTCATCTCCAAATACGGAAACGTTTTTTCACAGTAAGAGCTGTGAAAATGTGGAATAGACTCCCTCCAGAGGTGGTTCTGGCCAGCTCAGTAGATTGCTTTAAATAAGGTCTGGATTCTTTCCTAAATGTACATAATATAACTGGGTCCTAACATTTATAGGTAAAGTTGATCCGGGGAAAATACGATTGCCTCTTGGGGGATCAGGAAGGAAATTGTTCCCCTGCTGTAGCAAATTGGAGAACATTTTGCTGGGGTTTTTCACCTTCCTTTGGATCCACTGTGGGTAAAGGATTATGTACCGAATATACTCGAGTATAAGCCGACCCGAATATAAGCCGAGGCACCTAATTTTACCACAAAAGAATTGGGAAAACATATTGACTTGAGTATAAGCCTAGGGTGTCCATCTGCATGCCTCACTTTGCCTCACTGTGCCCATGCCTCACTGTGTATATGCCTCACTGTGTCCATGACTAGACTGACGTTTAACATGGGAGTCTATGGAAGGGGTGCCTGGCTTTGAAAAATTGGTCGGCC
This sequence comes from Rana muscosa, assembly GCA_029206835.1. NCBI lineage: Eukaryota > Metazoa > Chordata > Amphibia > Anura > Ranidae > Rana > Rana muscosa. The sequence goes on along the minus strand of CM055124.1, from coordinate 40,414,885 downwards.
GTAGGTCCCCCAGAAAACAATCTTTACACACTTGTAGAGGAGATATGGAGCTACATGTTTGCCAAGTTTCGGGTCCAGGGGACCTACGACTGGCCGGTACCGGGTCCCCAAATTAACCAGAGAAATTACCGTTTAACGTGGGAGTCTATGGAAGGGGATCCCGGCTTTGGAAAATCGTTGCTCCCCGGACAACAAACTTTGCACACTTGTAGAAGAAGAGTGGGGCTATATGTGTGCCAAGTTTGCCGGTACCAGGTCCCCAAAGTCCGGGAGATCATGCGTAAAAGATGACTCGAGTATAAGCCGAAGGGGGGCATTTTCAGCACAAAAAAATGTGCTGAAAAACTCAGCTTATACTCGAGTATATACAGTAATATGGGATTGTATTTTTTTTTTTTTTTTTTTGGTTGAACTAGATGGACTTGTGTCTTTTTTTCAACCTGACTAACTATGTAACTATGTTAAAGTGGAACTTTAGTCAGAAAGTCTTGCTAGATCAGTTCAGGTTGACCCCTTTTTGCAGTTATACAAGTAGCTATGTAAAACATTAAAAATAAGTGCCTATACTGTTTAAAATCCAGTAATACATTGTCTCACCCTGCTCTGCGCATGCTCAGTTGCTCTCCATTTTTAGGCACTGATGAGTTTGTAGAGGCCAATCTGCTGACAGCTTTGAAGTGGAATTAAACCCTATTATCCTTTAAAGCCAAGGAAGCTGCTTCAGTTTGGTCGGTAAACTGCCATGGTGCTGCACATGTGATCAGTTATGACACCAGCCATTTCATGGTTTGCCAGTTTGGCTGGGGACACAAGCAAATGTGGCAGTTAGCAATTCCTGGGATTCAAAGTGGTTGTAAACCTTTCTTTTGGACTTCTACCTATAGGTAAGCCTAGAATAAGGCTTTACCTATAGGTAGTGGAAATATCTTCTAAACGTGCGCTGTTTCGGAGATATTTCACTTGTAGTCAGCCGATAATGTGAACGGCGCATGCGCTGGGAAAAAACGAAAATCCGTGCCGTTTCTTCCCTAGCGTGTGCCGTTACTGTGCGTGAATGTGCGGGAGTGATGTCACGCGGCTCCGGCGAATCACAGAGCCGGAGTCCGCGGCCCGGAAGGAAGAGGAGCTTGAAGATGGACGCAGCCTGCACAGGGGACAGCGCTGGATTCTTTTGCAGGCAAGTGTCACATAATGGGCTAGTATGCGATGCATACTAGCCCATTATGCTTTAAATTTGCAGGCTATACAGGGAGCAAAAAAGGAAGTAAAACCCATCAGGGTTTACTTCCTCTTTAAGGCTACTTTCACACTGAAGCGCTGGGGGTGCTGGCGGTAAAACGCCGCTATTTTTAGTGGTGCTTTATCGTCGTGTTTGCCGCGATTTGCAGGCGCTAGCAGGGTGATTTTAACCCCCACTAGTGGCCGAAAAGGGTTAAAACCGCCCGCAAAAATGCAGATTTGCAGTGTTTTGCGAGTGTGTTGGAGGAGCTACTCCATTGATTTCAATGGGCAGGGGCGCTATAGGAGCGGTATTTTTACCGCTCCTACCGCGCCTCAAAGATGCGGCTGGCAGGAGTTTTTTTACTCTCCTGCCAGCACACCGCTCCAGTGTGAAAGCCCTCAGGCTTTCACACTGGATACAAAGGTGAGGCTCTTTCAGGGTGCACAATAGCGCCTGCAAAGCGCCTCAGTGTGAAAGCAGCCTAAATGTTTTTTGAAACCCTTAAATCAATGGGTTTAGTTCTGCTTTATGATTTACTATGGTTCAGGGACTCCAGGCTACAGCAAAATGGCAGCCTCCAGCAAGAAGAAACAGGAGCCATGCTGGAGGTAATTTACAGCACACCCTTCTTTTGGTAGCATAATTATTAAAGTGGAATATACGTTCCTTAGAGAAAGAACATTATTTTTTAAGTTATTATGGGCAAAGTTTTGCTTTAAAGTTCATGTTTTTTTTTTAAACTTTATCATGGAGCTTGACATGCATTTTCAAAACCAAACAAATGCTTTCTCACTGCTTTGTGAGAGAGGATGCGCCAAGTCAAAGGTAATTCCACCTTCATTGGGTACTAAGTTACGCCATATCTACTAAAACATTGCACATCTTATTCATTTTGAAGGCTTCCTATATTTAGATCTTGGGCAAAATGGACAACAGATGCTCTTCTGAAGCCAACATATTTAAGGAGTCTTTATGTTAGATTCGGACTTGTGAGATATTACAAACACCCTTTTGCTATGGACTGTTGCAGTTTTTGAAAACACAGTCAAATGGAAGATATTCAGCCATAGTAAGATCCTTTAGCATCCTAGATCAAAAGGCCAAAGGTCCCCCCACCAATTTCTATGAGCTGTGAGCTTTTCAACAAGTTAGGTTAATGATCCTGATCTTTTTGCACCTTCCCTCCTTCTGAAGCAACTAAGGTGGCCACCCCCTCTACCTACCTTTCGGCCCAGCCCTAGGAGACATTGCTGGAAGGGTGAGGCCCAAGCTGCTGTCTCTTATCATATAAAGTATGTCTCTCATTGGGCATTTTTACCTTTAGGTGTTTATGATGTGTGAATAACATTTTTAAATTATACTGTTGCTTCTGATCACAGGTGCCACTGTAACATATGCCACAGTCCAGAAAATAAATGGAGGTAAGTTTACCCACAGTAAATTCCCTTATCAATAATTTAAGTGGATGTCAAAACACTGCAATAAAACCATATTTCAGTAGATAAATCCACAGTGCATTCAATAAGAACTTTCAATCATGAACAATAAGTTGTGACAGTAATATACAATCACCTTCTAAAACCAGATCACATTATCTAGCTGTCCTATTTCAAAAGATCCAGCTCAGGAGTGTGGTGTACTGCAGTGGCTGACATTGATAAAGTGACTCTGTTGTGAGAAAAGTGTGGGGGCGCCATTTTTGACCTGTACTTTCAGAATTTCAATTCCTTGGTTGTCATACTGATTCTTTTACTCCAATGCCCTCTGTGTCTCTGACATGTAATACATATAGAGATAAGGATTTTTTATGCTGTTTTACAGTCTAGATGTGTGACTCAAAATGAATACAACTAGTCAGCTAGAATCTAACAGGGTGCATGTCTAATTTAGATCTAAGACATGCCCATGTAGGTTAGAAGTCCTCCTGCCCACCATTTTGGAAGACATATACACTTGAGATGTCTTGTATGGCAAAGTCTCGAAGCCTTTATTTAGGATTCTGAGAATTAAGGCCCGTACACACAATCCAAATTTATGACCATAATTGTCTGATGGACGTGTAGCGGCCTCACCCCATCTCCTTTGTCTAGGGGTATGTCACACGACAGGGTGAGATGCGCTACGGCCCATGTCCTCCCCATAGCTGTGGGTGAGGTGAAGGCCAGCACCAGATACTTCCTCGGGCCTATGTGTTTTGTTCTAGAATACAGTCCTGCTGTGTTCACACTTCCCTCTGCTCCCATTAACCAGAGTTCCACACACCGATCACAGTCCAACTCTTGCTTTATTGTACATCTCACAATAAACAGTGCTTCAGTAGCCAACTGTTTGCGACTTGATAACATTTTGATACGGGGATGAGCAGGTCGAGGCACTATCCTGGTTATGAACTAAACCACTGCGATCTCGCCAGCGGTTACTATAGCATTCAGCTAGAAAGGACTTAGAATCTGAGAGTCTCTACCAGTGACTCAAGAGAACATAGATAGGAGTACCTTCGCTGCGCTGCGGCCCCCATCAGGGGAAGACGTCCCTCCAAGGGAGCCACCAGAGGCCCATCCGTCACTGGGTTGATGCTGCTCCAGACTCTCCAGACGGGTAACCTCCCCGGCCTTCTCACCTCAGACATGTGCCCCGTCCACCTCAGGGACCCTCGGACTTCTCCACCCTCGCGGGATCCAGTCGAAGTCACTGGACCCCAGGCCTCCTAGTTTAGTACCTCACCCCAGGCTGAAGGTGCCTGGGATGGACTCGAACTCCATTCCGGTCAGGCCTAGGGTGCCTGGGCCGGAATCCGGAACCGCCCGCACCCAGGCCTAAGGTGCCTGGGTGCGTGAAGAACTTCCTCCAGAAGACCTCGTGGTTAGGGCATCTCCCCCTTTTATCTCCTCCCATCGACACCACGGCAGGTTCCCCGCCCTCGCCGTACCATCTCCGGAAAGGGACAAAAAGGGTAGCACTGTAATGGCAAATCTACCTTGAGCCTCCAGGTACCCCGCCACCCAGAGGCCAAGGAGATTATTACACCATCCAATCCTCCACGAACACAAGTGGTCCACTAATCCCATACTTATACACCTGGGTGTCCCACCTAAATTTAGAGACCCCGCTACAGACGTGTTGTGTCGGATAATCCGACCGTGTGTATGCTCCATCAGACAGTTATTGGCTGAATTAATGACAACAAAGTTTGGTTGTTCATGCTCACCAACTGTTGGGCAATAAATCTGTTACGTCGGTTTATCCGATCGTGTGTACGCAAGTCCGTCCAACTAAAATCCAAAGTACAAACACGCATGCTCTGAACCAATGCTAAACATCAGACAACAATAGCAGAAGTTGCCCAAAGGGTGGCGGTAAAGAGCTGAAAAACCACGTGGTTTGGTGAATGTTGGCTGAAAATGTTGTGCAGCCAACGTCCCTTCGGACCAAAATCCACAGAAAAGTCGGATGGAAGTCTGATCATGTGTATGGGGCTTTAGAAGAACCTACAAGTATGTCGGACTAGAGCCACAGTTACAAGCATTTTAAAGAGAAGGCCAGCAATGGCAGTTGCTTTATGTTTCTCATGGCAGAGTCACTTTAATATGATATAATATGACTTCTGTTCTGGAATAGCTCAGCAGTTCATGCTCTGCCTGATTTGGTGGTAAAAAAAAAAATCTGATGCAGCTGATCTCAGGGAGTGGTTAGGTTTACAACACGTTATGCCTTTGTGGGTTTTCCATTTACAACGTTGAATTCTTCTTATGCAAAATAGCACTTCCCAGTTTAATATACATGGAGGCAGTGCTCTAATTAGAGGCCAAGTCCACCTTTTGCTAAATAATAATATTAATAAATGTACATAAATTTGCAGCAAAAAGTTTCCCGCTCAGGGGTGTACCTCTGTACAGGCTTTTAGTTACTTGACTAAGGCAGGTCACAGATGATGTAACTTTCCTGCAAACCTGTGGTTGCAGGAAAGAAAATCGCTTGATTTATCCATCAATACAGACAGTGCCCTCCCGCAGAGTTGTTGTGTTCTCCTGGTGGGGGTGGGAGCAGGGAACTGTCCTGGCCAGGAGAATTAAGTGATTATTGCTAGCAGCTATAGCCACTGGCAATAATCTTATGCTATAAATATGGCATCCTGATTGTACCCAAGTCGATCCATCGATTGCCTTGGGAACAATCAACCCACCCATATATAAAGTGAATCTTGGCTAGTCCCTGCTGAACCGGCCGAGATTCAAACCATCTATGGGTGACCTAAGTGTCAAAAGGACTAGGAGTGTAGTAAATAGTGATGGGTCTGGGCATGCTCGGATCAAACCCACCAGGAAGACTTTACTGCACGCCGCCAATCATAGGCAGTGAGGCATTTCCCGACTGGCAGCTGCACATACACACATTACCTGTGATTGGCGGTGTGCAGTGCTGGCCTCCCGGCGGGTTCAATCCGAACACGCCCGAGCCTATTCCTAGTAGTAATCACCACACTTGTGCTCTACTGCCTTGTAGTTGTATTTAGCTTTTTCAGTTGGGTATTAAAGACACATCACACTTTGCTCCTGCAATAGCATATTTGACCTCAGACACTCAATGCAAACTCCTGACTATGATTAACTGTATTTCAGGTGTAGCCGAAAAGTCTTTGCCAAACAACGAACAAGAGGTAAATGTTGTAGTTACTACACCATCATCAAGTTATGATGTGTACTGTTTATATACAATGCCTGTTTTTATGAGATTAGTAACCCATGATCATGCTACCCACAATCCTAAAGGCAATCCTTAAAAATCAGTACAGACTAGAGCCAACTAATGATCATGTTTTTCCCTTTTTTGCTGATTATTTGTTCTTGGCGCTGTTACTTTTTTGTATAGACATTTTATTTGGTTTTTGTTTATTAAGTGCTTAAGTTAGCTTTTAGTGTTTTATTGGGTGTTTAGGTTAGTGTAATATTTTATTGGGTGTTTAGGTTAGTGTAATATTTTATTGGGCGTTTAGGTTAGATTAGTGTTATGCCATGTACACATGATCGGTTTTACAGATGAAAACGGTCCGATTTTCATCGGACAAACCGATCGTGTATGGGCCCCATCGGTCTTTTTTCCATCGGTGAGAAAAAATAGAACATGTTTTAAATTTATCCGATGGGAAAAAAACGATAGCAAATTCCGATCGTCTGTGTGGAACTCCAGCGGACAAAAAACCCACGCATGCTCAGAATCAAGTCGACGCATGCTCAGAAGCATTGAACTTCCTTTTTCTCGGCTTGTCGGAGTATTTTACGTAACGGCATTTGGATTAGAATCCATAGGAAATCCGATCGTGTGTACAGGGCTTTAGTGTTTTATTAGGTGTTTTACTTGGAGGACAAGCGCACCCGTCAAAGCCTTTTACAACACTACAGCACAGTTCTATAATTTTGTACTGCTTGCTTTCTGTATAGCCAAAGCAGAGGTGAAAAACAAACAGAACTTGTGTGTTAGGGTGAAAATCTGGATACCAACCAATTTGTTATCTCTAATTCCATATAAATCTTCTTACTCACCCTCTTACAAAACACTCAGATCAAAACTATGTTCCATTAGTTCTGATAACACAGTAAACTCATATATGCCAAGCAGATACTTTCCCCCAAAGTGCACAGATATTAACTGTGTAAGCCGAAACTGAATGCATAAACACATTGCACATTAAAGATTGTGACATTAAGCCCTGGCTCACATTGGTGCAATCTGACATGTCAAATCGTCGACAATTTCCGGAAATGGCTTTTTGCGATTTTGGGGTGCGATTTCCATTGACATCTGTGCAGAAACCCGCACAGATGTCTGACATGCGGGAGTGGAATCGTGAGAGAGCATTCAGAATCTGGTGCAGCTGTGCGTGATAGCCAATCGGCTTCTAACGTCAGCTTGTTTAATTTAACTTTGACAATAAAACCTGGAAGCTGATTGGTTTCTATTAGGCTTGTGCAATTCGTTTCGTAACGAATCGAAATTCGTTCGAATTTAGCAACTTTTGGACATTCGGAAGCATTCGAATTTTCGAACAAAGCAATTACGAATAAAACCGAATCCGAAATAAATTATATCACAAATAGCGAATGCCTGAATGTCTTCGGCATAATTCGTTATGAAAAAAGTTACGAATGTACGAATCCATTCGAAGCACAATAACACTCTGCTCTGCTCTCTGCTTCTCCCTCACCGTGCTGAACTCCCTCTCAAAATGGTGTACAGGGGTGAAGGCTATAGCCGCATGTAAAAAACGAAAGTAAAATACGAGATATCGAATTGTTTCAAATAACCGCTATGTATTTAGAAAAGTACAAATCCATTCGAAGCACATTAGGCAAAATAGGCATCGTTGTGAGAGAGGCACGGAAAATTACGAATCAACAAACCCCAAAAAAGTTACGAAAGTAGAAGTTGTGTCCAGAATCAACGAAAAACAACGTACCCTACTGAAAGTACGAATTATAAATCTAAAACTAAAAATAAGGCTTACATTAATACGAATCATTCCGATTCAACAAAAAATGTCGCTTGCGAAAATACGAATTAGTCCGAACACGAAAAATCCCGTCTAGCAAAATTACGAACGATTACGAATCAACAGGACCGAAAAGAAACGAACCGAAACTAAACAAATTTTTCCAATGTGCACAAGTCTAGTTTCTATGCAAAGCTGCACCAGATTTTGCACTCTCTTGTTTTAGTAAATCAACCCCTTTTTTTGACATTTGATTATCATAATAAATAGTATAGTAAAGTGCCATTAAAGCCACCTGTGATTTTTTCTTTTGTTTATACAATATACTATGTGAGTTAGCCCCAAGAAATACCACCAATACAAATCACCGCCTCATTTTTGGTGTCCTCATTACACCAAATTTGGTCCCCAAATTCCAATGATATTAATATTCGCTTAAATCCAAGGCCCCCTTCCCACCCAGCTATTGTGAGAGTTTAAATGACCCCCAACACAAAATATTGGGTGGGTGGGACAACTTTTCTCATGCCCATGCAATATGTCTTCTTGTCCTGCCCCCTAACTACAGCATCCCACACTTTTCTTTAAAGAGGTCCTGAACTCTAAAACGGAACTCTGAAAAACTCCCAGAGATAGCAGCATCCTAGCGACAAGGCAGGGCAAGGAGAGGCAAAGACATGTCCAGCTGTTACTTTTCACTTCCACCATCACAAGAGTGAGTTCTTTTTCTGATTCAAGCCCACTCACATGCACTCTCTTCCCTAACACAGTAACACTAAGTTATTTTAAAGCTCACTAATGTGATGATAGATGTGAACAGTAACCGCTGGAAGTCTCTTAGCAACCTCCCAGCAACAAGGCAGGACAGTCCAGGAGTTTTTCAGTTAGGCTTCATGAGGTGTATAAATGGTCTACAGATGCCTGTTATCTGCATAGGCAGTCTTTGGTAAAGGCGAACTAAGCTTTAACCTTTGATGACCTTGCCTCCACCTCTTAATTATTTAGCCCCTTCACTCAGCTTTGCCTTGGCTCCAGGTCTCACATTTCAGTGAGGGAAAAATGCCTTTTTAGGCATTAAAATGTAAGCTAAATAGATGTTCTCAATAGTTAAATGTTCATTCCATGTGATATTTATTTTTGCCAACTGTCCATTTTTTGTGTGAAATTCATATATCCACTATATATATATATATATATATATATATATATAGATATAGATATAGATATAGATATAGATATAGATATAGATGTGTGTGTGTGTGTGTGTGTGTATGTATATATATATATATATATATATATATATATATATATATATATTGTGTAATATATCCATATTACACTATATGGCCATATTATTAGGTTCAAGTTGATCCAGTGAAGGGCACAGTTAATCCTATACCATACAAAGACATTTTAGACAATTGTGTACTTTCACCTTGTGGCAACAGTTTGGTGAAGGTTCTCTTCTGTTCCACCCTCTGCATGAAGCTGGCTTTATAAAGACATGCTTTGGTGAGTTTAGTGTAAAGGAACTCTAGTAGCTTGCATAGAGCCTTAACCTCAACCTTACTGAACACCCTTGGGTTGAATGAAAACACTGATTGTGAGCCAAGTCTTCTAGTTCAACATCCAGTATGTGATCTTACAGAACAAATGCCCTTAACCACTTGCTTACTGGGCACATATACCCCCTTCCAGCCCAGGCGAAATTTCAGCTTTCGGCACTGCGTCGCTTTAACTGACAATTGCGCAGTCGTGCGACGTGGCTCGTAAACAAAATTTACATCCTTTTTTTCCCACAAATAGAGCTTTCTTTTGGTGGTATTTGATCACCTCTGCGGTTTTTACTTTTTGCACTATAAACAAAAAAAGAGCGACAATTTTGAAAAAAACACAATATTTTTTACTTTTTGCTATAATAAATATCCCATTTAAAAAAAAATCTAAGTTTAGGCCTATACGTATTCTTCTACATATTTTTGGTAAAAAAAAATCGCAATAAGCGTGTAAATGATTGGTTTGCGCAAAAGTTATAGCGCCTACAAAATAGGGGACAGAATTTAGATTTTTTTTCCTAGTAATGGCGGCGATCTGTGATTTTTATTGGGACCGTGACATTGCGGCGGACACATCAGACACTTTTGACACATTTTTGGGACCATTCACATTTATACAGCAAACAGTGCTATAAATATACACTGATTACTGTATACATGTGACTGGCAGGGAAGGGGTTAACACTAGGGGGCGAGGAATGGGTTAAATGTGTGTCCTAGGAGTGATTCTAACTGTCGGGGGAGTGGGACTGACTGGGGGGGGGGGTGACCGATCAGTGTCCCTATGTACAAGGGACACAGCATCGGTCTCCTCTCCCTGACAGGACATGGATCTGTGTGTTTACACACACAGATCCACGTCCTTGGCTGTGTAATGGGCGATCGCGGGTACCTGGCGGACATCACGGCCGGCAGGCACACGTATCGGCACCTCAGTGATGCAACAGGCACGCGCGCGCACCGCCGCCGGCGCTCGCGCGCTCCCCAGTGGCCGTAGGAGCCGAGGACATCAATAGACGTCCTCCCGGGATTGTAGAGCCACCTTGTGGCCATCTTTTTACAATGGCCGGGGCTCCAAGTGGTTAATGATGACACATTCCCCCACAGACAAACTCCAAAATCTCATGTAAAGCCTTCCCAAATGAGTGAAGGCTGTTGTATCCAGAAAGAAGCCCATTGTTTTGGATTTGGGTGTCCAATAGGTTCTTATAGGTGTGCTGGTCAGGGGTCCACAAGCTTTTGGCCATTTAGTTTAAAGATGAGAATAGATTTGACAAGCTGATGGCTGTAGTTATCAGTTCATTTAAATGTTGACTTCATCATGATAGTTGGAATTTGATTAGTTGCATAACATCAACTTTTCAGTTTCTAATTAGACAACTCTACTGCTGTTAGTTTAGTATATGTTAGTTTGACTCTAGACGGGGTATGTTGAAACCAAGCACGTATGTACAACAAAACAACTGGACTTCTTTTTTTTTCTGATATCATAAGTCAACTTTTAAAACACCATGGTTTACAATGTTCCCTTTGTTTTGTATGTAAAGTTTGTAAAAATGTTAATGCAACCTGTACAGTTCCCTTTCTAAAGCATGATTTCCTCTTTTCAGGATGACATCAAGTACGCAGAAATCAAGTTCTCAAACAATAATTTGAACATGGCAACTGTCCCACCACCCGTGGAAACAGAGTACAGCACTGTGAAAACTTCCATCAAGCAATAGAAGATCAATGAACTGAGAAAATATCTAATGCAAGTGGCTGAGGACATTGCAAGCCAATGTCAGGATAAAGCATTTGAAATTTGGACTAGTCACCAAGACATATACCTCTAGACTCCTGTAGATCAGGACCTACACCTCCCATTTCATCAGCAGTGCCATCCCTTTTTAAAGCTTTTAGGTTCTACCGCACACTCCATAGGAGCTAAACCGTGCCTTGTCTAAAAATGATTTTTTAAAGCGTTTTAATTTACAGAAAATTATTTTTGTATAGTCTGTTAAAGGACCAGTAAACTGGTTTATTGGTTAACTTGGTTAGAGGGTAAACATACTGTAGTTTATACGAAAGTATACAATATAACATTTACAAAATATGCAAGCAAAATTTTTATGCAAAAAAAGAAATTGAGAGGAACAGAAAATATATATTCTAGTCTTCAACAAAGTAATTTTCCTGCGAGTTTCCAAACTGAATTTCTTTAACATTGAAGTCTTAACACGGCAGTAGGGTGTACATAGAATTACAGGGAAATTAACTAAACCAAAGGGCTTCTCAAGTTTTGTACACATACGGCATTTTCCACATAAATTTGTGGTGAAAGGAAAACCTTTTAGATTTGCTGGTCCTTTAAAAGTGTTGTTAGATAAGCAATCCTTTTAATGAAAATGGGTATTGTCTACCTGTCCTCCCAATAGCACCACTGTTCTTCACTCTTTGACATCTAACACTTCAATGAGTGTCAGATTTTTGCCTCACCTCTCTGTGTTGTGGTTCTCCCAAGTCATTATGGGGTTTATTTACTAAAGCTGGAGAGTGCAAAAACAGTCTTACTTCTGCATAGAAACCAATCAGCTTCCAGGTTTTATTGCTAAATGGAAAATGTAGTGCTAAAAAGATGAGTAAGCAATATTCAAATAATCAAATGTTGCTATACACATGAAGGTGGAGGTCACAAAGTGTGAAAACATAACATACTGTATTTATTGGCGTATAACACTCACTTTTTTTACCCTGAAAATAGAGGGTAAACTGTGCCTGCGTGTTATACGCAGGGGGCTGTGGAAAGTTTTTTTCCTGAAACTTCCCTCTTAAAGTTAGGGGTCCGTGTTATACGCCGATAAATATGGTATATAAATAGAACTCATATATGGAAGATTATGGGAAATGTCCAAATGAATGAACCAATCCATGTAGTGAACACATAAAGTCCAGTATAAAATAGTTGTTGCTCAGAAGTGAAGCACAGTGATATAGTGAACACGTGGAAACATCGAGGTGTTGTATCTTCAATCAAAATAATGGGGTATGTACTCTTACCAGAGATGGTGGACTCGAATGTCGATGACAACGAGTCAATACAGCAGAGAGAGCCAAGATGGGCAGTCTTCCACAACGATCATGGGAGCCCAGGCGTTTCCAGGAGCAGCTTCCATGGGTCTTGTAGGTGACCGTAAGGTTGAGAAACCAAGTTGAAACAGCCGGATGGAAGGGCCAAAAAAAAACAACTCTCACAGAGGAAGATGTAAAGAGAAAAAAGAAGGGCTCCACATGGTATAGATCAAAAAGGACAGGTTTTATTGAATAAAAAATGATTGGTATCCATAGTAATAAAAATTTGTGATCACAAATGTAAAAAGGAGCAATAAGGCAAGCCTGACACGTTTCGTCTAAGTAGACTTCAACAGGGGCGTATGTCCAGGTTTTATTGCCAAAGCTTAATTGAACAAGCTGAGGTTAGAAGTGAGACTGATTTTAACCTCTCCAGATTTAGTAAAAAAAAAAAAAAAAACACGTCACTACAATACACAGTATTGATGTAAGGGGGCAATGCATGAAAACAGTGTATGGAATCAGAAATATGACACACCCAGAAATGTGAATGAGAAATTGGCAGAGCATGAGGCAGGACAGGTACATATTAGCCTTTTTAAAATTGGGAGTTCTTATTTTAATTTATCAATTGAGAGTAACTTTAAATAAATACTAATTTAACCTATAAATTTGCACTAAATGTACAGATAATTTTAAAGAAAACAATTTTATTTCATAGTATACTTCGCTTTGGATGAATGTTTATAAATTGAACAATTGATGTACATAGGAGGACATAATATATTAATTCTAGTTAAAAGGATGTAATTATTATTTTATCCAGAATAAAAAATGGTCTCTGATATTACACATTGCTATTATAAACCAGAATGAAGGCTCTCTATGAGAAGTCTAACTGGTCTCTTGCATTTGAGAAGGTAAGGTTTCATGGCTACCTATGGAAAAATATGGAAAACATAAAAATAAATGCAACTTTTTGTGCAATTCCAATTGTCTGATATTTGCAGGCTCACAGGGAAACCAGTTTTATGAATAATATTTTTTATCTGTCTTGTATCTTTAAGTTCACATAGACTCCCAAAGTATCCTTGGTGCCCAATAACTAATATTTATATTCTGATTGTTTACATGATGGAACTTTAGATATAGATTAGCATATCTATTCCAACATTCCCTTGTACACGGTGGTGGGTAACTGTACAAGTGGTTTATATGGCCCCTCCATTGTAACAAATGCAGATTTCTACTGGGCACTATGGATACCCCAGGAGTCTGAACTGGTATAATAGAAAAATATAAACAATGGGAACTTGTAACAAAGAAAAGGATTCCTCTGACCAGCCTTGAAATTTTAAAACTGGACAAAGGCCTAGTACCCCGATTTTATTTATGAAGCAATCTAAACGTATTTAAAAATATATAGATATATAATTAATATAGCAGTCATAAATCAATAAATTGACATTAAAAGATTTATGAAAGAAACATACTCATTAGTTGTATGGAAAACACATACAGATTCTCCAGATGCTTTCATACTCCAATTTTTTCAAATTTAAAATAGCACTTAAAGTTTAGTGCTGTCAGCTAGGTTTTCTACTCTGTATGTTTACAGATCTGACTATACAAAGGGCCCAACTTCTGCCTGACTTGAGGCTTAGCTCCACCCTGAATTGCCACTAAAATAGAAAAATCCAATGTAAGAGCTTCTACAAGCCATTGAAGCTCAGTCTTTGGACTGTTGAATAGTGTAGGGTGGGGCTTAGCTCTGAGTTAGGCAGAAGTCAGGGGTTTTTGCATAGCTGGTTGGTCAGAGCACAAGAGCTAAAAATAAAGACATGTTGGGGTTGATTTACTAAAACTGGAGAATCCAAAATTTCTAGGTTTTATTATGAAAGCTTAATTGAACAAGCTGACATTAGATGCTGATTGGCTACCATGCACAGCTGTACCAGATTTTGCACTCTCCGGTTACAGTAAATAAAACCCCAACATTTTCTCTTGCCTTTATAACACAATTGTCTGCTTCTAACTACAAGCAGCTTGCATTGACTTAAGACAATAGTCAGCCTTGACCAATATGTTCTTTAACTTTCCAACTAGCCACTCTTTTGAATAATTACCGTATTTATCGGTGTATAACACGCACAGGCGTATAACACGCACAGGCGTATAACACGCACCCTAACTTTAAGAGGGAAGTTTCAGGAAAAAAAACTTTCCACAGTCCCCTGCGTATAACACGCAGGCACAGTTTACCCTCTATTTTCAGGGTAAAAAAGTGAGTGTTATACACCAATAAATACAGTATATATTATATTTGTTCCTAAATTCCCTTTTTTTGTGCTTTTCTAAGATTTGGGATCAGAAGGCAATCTACTGACCCTGGCATTTGCTTCAGATAATATTTTTTAGCAGGTGATGCACTGTTACGCCCAGTCATTGCTACATCTTAACTTACAAAAACAGTTTTTAGAACCTCTTTAAAACCGTTTTATTCATGGATTCATGGAGTGCTGTTGATTTCCTTCCTGGTTCTGTAGTGTAATCTTCCATGTACAAAATGTAAAAGCCCAACTCTGGGAAACTTGAAAACTCTCCCTTGCAATGGGGCTGCACCTGCACTGCACGGGTTAGGTCTCGGGGACATAGCAAAGGAGATTAACTTACATGATCCTCTGCACAGTGCCTTCTTGCCACTCCACTGGTCATAAAGTCATCCAGACCAATGCAGGGGGTCCATCAGCGATTGTAGCTATTTTATTCATTTTTGGCTAAAGTGGAACGTAGTTAGAATTTATTTTAGGTTTTAAATGCTTTCAGATTATATTTCTCTTCTCTTCCTGTTCTTAAAGGGGTCGTAAAGTCTTGTGGTTTTTCACCTTAATGCATTAGGTGAAAAATCTTCTGTGGTGCAGCTGCCCCGCAGAGCTCCCTTTTACTTACCTGAACCCAAACTTTCCAGAATGAGCACAGTAGCTCCATCCGCTGTCTCGGGTCCTCATTGGATAGATTGATAGCAGCTGGGGCCATTGGCTTCTGCTGCTGTCAATCAAAACCTGTGACATGGGAGCCGGGGGCGGGGCTGAGTCCTGCTGTCTGTGTCAATGGACGTAGCAGCAGGACTCAGGAGCGCGCCCATACGAGTGCCCCCATGGAAAGCCGCACTCCATGGGGGGCATTCAATGTGGAAGAGGAGTCAGGAGCGCCGCCGGGGAACCCCAGAAAAGGAGGATCGGAGCCGCTCTGTGCAAAACCCTTGCACAGAAGAGGTAAGAATAACATGTTTGTCAAGGTTTTTTTTTTCAATAACAATCACTTTGCCTGTACAGGAAGTGAGGAGAAAAAAGCTGTACCAGAAAATGTGCTTTATTACAGCCTGTGTCTGTCTGACATACATTTAAATAGACCTAGAGTCCAAATCCTAAATTTCCAACTTGTAATTAAAAAACCCTAAATGCACATTAATTTCTGGATTCTAATGCAAGGTTTTGCTAAGACTGCTTCATATAAATACAATCCTGTTGGTATTCTTGCTGTATTATATTCTGAGAGATGCATATTTTTGATATGTAAAGCAGTGTAAATTATTTTAAGTTCAATAAAATATTGATATCTTGCCTCTGTGTTTCTTTGTTCGTGTGTTGTTCCTCCAATATGAAAATAGAAAATTATGCAAATATACTTTTGGAAGTGTTTTTATTTTTGCAAAAAACTGCTTAGACAGTAAGACTACAATGGACATGTAGGCAGGTTGCCTACAGAATTGTTAGTTTAGACAGTAGCTGGCCCAAGCCCAAGCTGGGGGGAAAGTGTTATATGTGTGCTTTGGATACAACCCACCTGTGATATAATAAGGGGGAAGGCTGGGTTCGGTCCTTTTTTCATCTCAAGAGAGATGGCGTGATTACTGTGAAAGGGGACTGCCGCACAGTCTGTCGGAGGTATGGAGAGAAGAATAGACTCTTGGGAGGTATGCCTGGGAGCATAGTATTGATAGTACAGTTCATGTTTTACTGTACTGCAAGATTTTTTAGGTAAAGTTGCATGAACTGTTCTGAGCCTGGTCTGAAACCATTGAAAGGGGTGCATGATGCTGCTGGGCATTTGAAATAACAGGGTCAGTAAAGCACAAATTGGGTATGAAGCAAAGCCACTACAGAAGGTCTACTCGGCAAGACAAGCAGGAGGAGTAATGCAGTTGAAATGGGTAACCAAGGACTAGTGCAAGGTACATTGCAGCCAGTCATAAAGCGTGGTACCTGGTACAGGTGATGGGTCCTTTAGTAGCGAGGGGGTTGGTGATCTGGCACCCTTCCCAGCGGGTTGGTTCCCCATAGCAACCAGGACTCGTAGCCTGGTCACATGGAATGGGAAGGAGCTATCAAGTGCACGCATGAGGTCAATGCTATGTGCATGACAGGACCTCATTCTCCTACTGGGAGTGAGGTAACAGAGGTATGCTGGACTGGTGGAGAGGGCATGGCCTCAGCGGTGTCCCTCCTAAATGCAACATACATCAGACAACAGTGTGTAGTGACACGGGACAGCATTTTTTCAGAGGAACTCTAAATTGTATTACTGCACACAGGGGTTGATTTACTAAAACTGGAGAGTGCAGCTTTCTGGTGTAGCTTTGCATGTTAGCCAACCAGCTTCTAACTTCAGCTTGTTCATTTAACCACTTCCATACTGGGCACTTATACACCTTCCTGCCCAGACTAATTTTCAGCTTTCTGCGCTGTTGCACTTTGAATGACAATTGCGCGGTCATGCTACACTGTACCCAAACTAAATTTTTATCATTTTGTTTGAACAAATAGAGCTTTCTTTTGGTGGTATTTGATCACCTCTGCGATTTTTATTTTCTGCTAAAAAATAAAAAAAAAGACTGAAAATTTTGAAAAAAAAAAAGTTTTTTTTGTTTCAGTTACAAAACTTTGTAAATAAGTTAGTTTTCTCCTTCACTGATGGGCACTGATGGGGCTGCACTGATGGGCACGGATAAGGCGGCACGGATGGGCACCGATGAGGTGGCACGGATGGGCAACGATCGGCGGCACGGATGGGCAACGATCGGCGGCACGGATGGGCACAGATAGGCGGCACGGATGGGCACAGATAGGCGGCACGGGTGGGCACAGATAGGCACGGATAGGCGGCATGGATGAGCACTGATAGGTGGCACGGATGGGCATGGATGGGCACTGATAGGTGGCATGGATGGGCACTGATAGGTGGCACTGTACTGTACTAATGGATGCCAATCAGTGCCAAACTAATGCCTGCCAATCAGTGGTGCCCATTGTGGGCACTGATTGGCATCCATTGTGGGCACTGATTGGCATCCATTTAGTATATAATTAGCATCCCTGGTGGTCTAGTGTGCAATACCTATAGGTGGGCTTCCCTGGTGGTCTAGTGATATCCCTGGTGGTCCAGTGGGCATCCTCGGGGGGGCTGCGCTGATAATGGATCAGCACAAACCCCCCCCCCTGTCAGAGGAGCAGCCGATCGGCTCTCCTCTACTCGTGTCTGACCGGCTTTTCCTGTTTACATCGTGATCAGCCGTGATTGGTTCCAATGCAGAGCTGCACAAGATTTTCCAGTTAGTAAATCAACCCCACAGTGACACCTGTGGGGTATCTAAGTCAAGGAAATGTTTTATGCCGCGTACATACGATCGGTTTTCCCGACGGAAAAACCTTAGATGGTTTTTCCGACGGAATTCCGCTCAAGCTTGTCTTGCATACACATTGTGACACAAAAGTTCTGAACTTTCGAGCGTTAAGAACGCAGTGACATACAACACTACGATGAGGCGAGAAAAAGAAGTTCAATGCTTCCGAGCATGCGTCAAATTGTTTCCGAGCATGCAGGTTTTTTTTCCCATCGGAATTGCATACAGGCGAACGGATTTTCCGATAGGACTTTTTTCGTCTGAAAAATAGAGAACCCGCTCCCAAACTCAGCCAGCCATACTCAGCCATCCCCATCCACAGTTCATTCATCCACATTCACGGCTCATCCATGCCACATCAGTTCTCATCTGTGCCACATCCATGCCACTACAGTGCCTCACAGAAGTGTAGTCAAATTAGATTTGTCATTTATATGCTATGTGTTAGAAATATTGTATAAATGGACAACTTTGTGTAAAAAAAACAGCGTTTTCATTTTCTTTCCATTTTCAAAAACTTGTGGGAAAAAAATGACACGTTCAAAAGACTCATTATGCACCATAGAATATTCATTGGGGTGTTTGCTTTACAAAATGGGGTAATTTGTTTGGCGTTTCCATTGTCCTGGTGCTCCAGGGCCTTCAAAAGTGCAAGAGGTAGTCTAGAAATAATATGTGTAATTTATGCTCCTAGAACGCCTGACGGTGCTCCCTGCATGTTGGGCCTCTGTACTGTATGTAGTCAGGCTGTGTAAAAGTCTCACACATGTGGTATTGCCATATTCAGGAGGAATAGTAGAATGTGTTTTGGGGTGTAATTTGTGGTATGCATATGCTGTGTGTGAGAAATAACCTGCTAATATGACAATTTTGTGAAAAAATTTAAATACAAATAAAATCTTAATTTTTGCAAAGAATTGTGGGAAAAAATTATTGTATCGTTGTTACATGCCCTATATTTATGCACATAATGTGAGTGTTTTATTGTGAGAATTTTTATCAATAAATTA
Source organism: Rana muscosa (assembly GCA_029206835.1). Lineage (NCBI taxonomy): Eukaryota > Metazoa > Chordata > Amphibia > Anura > Ranidae > Rana > Rana muscosa. The sequence goes on along the minus strand of CM055124.1, from coordinate 40,395,876 downwards.
GTGTTGTACGGTATCACACTATGTGGAACTCTTTTGTTTATGGCTCATGACGAGCATAATACAGATGGAAATGCCTAGTATCCTGTGACTATCTCCTTGGACTGACAGGCTTACACACCAGTGCAATCTGGTAAGTGGATTTCCCATAGGGCGAGAACACAAAGTGGTGTGGTGTAGCAAATCGTATCAATGAGTGTTTATACCTTCCTATTTGGATGATTTATATCATATTCACCTTTTTTATGCATCTTTTTTTATTGGCGGTTCACCAAGTGAATCACCATATTTTAAACAGACTTAAAGCTTATATTGTGCTAATTTCTCCGGATTTCATATATACATCTTTTATATATTTATTAAGTTTTATTCTTGATAGTTTTAATAGCGCTGCTAATGTTGTAGTATTATTACTCTGACATATTTTTGATACATTGGAATGTCTACTTTTCAAAAAGGGGTCATTTGGGGGGGTATTTGTACTGTCCTCACATTTCAGGCCTCAAGAAATGAGATAGGCCATCAGTACATCAGGTGTGATAAATTTTCAATGAATTACACCATAGCTAGTAGTCTCTATAACTTTTACAAAGACCAAATAATATACATGGATTTGGGCTATTTTTTACCAAAGATACTGTATGTAGCAGTATAAAATTTGGCCAAAATTTACGAAGAAAAATGACTAATTTGCAAAATTAGAAACCAAAAAAAAACATTTTTATTTTTTTACAGAATTTTTGGGCTTTTTTTATTTATAGCGCAAAAAATAAAAAAAACTAAGCGGTGATTAAATACCACCAAAAGAAAGCTCTATTTGTGTTAAAAAAAGGACAACAATTTTATATGGGTACAGTGTTGCATGACTGAGTAATTGTCATTCAAAATGTGAGAGCACCGAAAGCTGAAAATGTGTCTGGTTAGGAAGGGGGTTTAAGTGCCCAGTGGGATAGGCCCCTTTCACACGGGCGAACCGTATGTCCGTTTTTCACCCATCCGTTTTCGGATGAAAAACGGACATACATGTATCCCTATCCGCTTACACCCGATCTCATCCATGTCCGCAATGCTCCGTTTTTCAGGATAGAAAAATTTCAATTTTTCTATCCGTCTGCGGAGCGGATCGGATGAACATGGACAGACGGTCCGTGTTCATCCGATCCCCCCATAGGGGAGAGCGGAGATCTGACAGGGCGGTCCCTGCACAGTGTGCGGGGGACCGCCCAGTCATCCGCCGGCTCAGCGGGGATCAACGGAGCGATCCCCGCTGAGCAAGCAGAGGTTCATGGGGCGGATCATGACTGATCCGTCCCGTGTGAAAGGGGCCTAAGTGGTTAAATTCGAATGCATTATTTCTTTAGAATGGCCAAACATTATATGCTCCTGGAGTAAAATGTAATAACGTGTTTATTATGTATGGTATGAAGGTTTGAACACACACTACAGACACAGATTTAGCCGTTGCGATATAGAACATCTTTATAAATAAAACCAAGTTTCAGAAACAAACAGAAATATTGCTTTTTGACAAGCAGAAGTACAACTTAAAAATATAAAAACCCCCAAAAAATGCAAACGCTATTGGCAGTAATGTCACTGCACATATTACCTGAATATATTACCAACATTATATGTTTAGAAAAAATAAATTAAAAAAGCCTTTTCTTAATTTTATTTTCTTACAGCAGCTTAGTAGATGCCCCCTACGTATTCTTATGTGGAAGTGCAGTGTTATTTTTGACGTCAAATTTCAATTTAGTTTTAGACGTAATCTTTTGACTAAAATATAATTTAAGTTTTAGTTGTATTTTAGTCTTTTGACTGAGAAAATTAAGTACTGTCCGTGATACTTTTTTTATTTGCACTAACATAGAATTTTTCAGGACAAGCTTTCGGGGTATGTCCCCTTCTTCAAGGTCCAAGCAGTACTGATTCACAATTTTTTTAGCAGAATGTTGAAACAAAACAAGAAAAAAATCTCAGAGGGAAAGGAAAAAAAACACATACAAATCAATGGTAATAAAGATAGCAGCAGAGTTAGTGAGATAAGACAGAGTTAGTGAGATAAGACAGAGGGAGAGCTATAGACTTGAGGGGGGAGATGCTAGTCACAGAGGGGGTCATAAAACCTTAGTATAATGGGTAAGGAAACCAATATCTAAATTTAGGCCATTCGTTTTTGTGTTAAAAAGAATTATCATTCTTAGTTCAAATGTTTTCCTTTCCTGGATAGTTCTGAAATTCCCTTTAAGAACTAAAACATTGAGGTCTTCTATAGTGTGGTCTGGTTGTGAGAAGTGATGTCCCACAGGTGTGCAGAAACTCTCTTCTTTATGTTCCTTGATGGTATGTCTGTGAAAATTCATCCTCGCTTGCAACTTCTGTCCTGTTTCACCAACATAAGATCCTTTGCCACACCTGTTGCATTGGATGAGGTACACAACATTACTGGAGGTACAGTTGTAAGATCCCATGATGGTGAAGGTCCCATTTGTGTGTGTGACACTTTTGGATGGATTGATCTGGTTGCACAGTTTGCAGCGTTTTTTATTGCAGGGTTTGCTTCCATTATTTGTGACTTCATAATCAGAGTGAAGTTTCCTGCTGATTAGTTTGTGTCTGAGGTTGGGTGGTTGTCTGAAAGCCAATAATGGGGGTTGTTGGAATATTTCTTTCAGAGTTTCATCCTCTGTTATAATGGGCTGTAAATCTTTGATTATCTTTTTGATCCCTTCTAGTGTTGGGTTGTATGTGGTGACTAGAGGTACTCGGTTATTTGTTTTTTTCTCTTTGTATTGAGATTTTTTTCTTGTTTTGTTTCAACATTCTGCTAAAAAAATTGTGAATCAGTACTGCTTGGACCTTGAAGAAGGGGACATACCCCGAAAGCTTGTCCTGAAAAATTCTATGTTAGTGCAAATAAAAAAAGTATCACGGACAGTACTTAATTTTCTCTGTCACAATTGCACTAATATGGCTACAATTACGTCAAGTCTTTTGACTAAAATGCCATTTAGGTTTTGGTCGTATTTTAGTCATCTGAATTGTTTTATTCTTAGGCCCCTTTCACACGGACGTTCCGTATGTCCGTTTTTCATCCATCCATTTTCGGATGAAAAACAGACGTACATGTATCCCTATGGGATAGCGGATGTCAGCGGATGAACATCCTATGACATCCTATGACATCAGTCTCCGCAATGGTCCGTTTAGCATCACGGAGGAAAATCCTACTTTTCCATCCGTCTGCGGATCGGATGAAAACGGACAGATGGTCCGTTTTCATCCGATCCCCCCATAGAGGAAAGCAGTGATCCGACCGGTCTGTTTCTGCACAATGTGCAGAGACGGACAAGTCATCCGCCGGCTCAGCGGGCATCAACGGAGCGATCTCCGCTGAGCAAGCGGATATTCACGGAGCGGATCATGATGGGATCCGCCCGTGTGAAAGAGCCCTTAGTCATATGTGTAGCGATACCCTCAACTTAAGAGAGCCGCAAGTTTTGATTTTGGGCCCTGAGTACAGCTTCCTCAACCCCCCGGCAATCTGCTCTACCCGCTCTGGCACAGTTAACCCACAGCAATTTCACATAAACAATCACTTATGCTTTAAATGTGGGTGTGTGAATTGATAACTCAGACTCATAGACAATGTTGTAAATAATAACTGACTTTACTGCTAGTGGTAAGATAAAAGGGGATAACATACATGTAACATTTGGTTCACAACACATAAGCAGGTCCCTGCAGTTATAAATCACAATACTGTGTGCGTGTGTACCAGCAATGGAAAGGGGATGGAACGCCACGCGGGGCGACCGTTACCCAAACACCCTGTGGTGTGATAACTAACTTATAACTATCTAACGGATCAGGCCTGATCCCTAACCATGAAACTCAGTCTTAGAAGAAACACAAATCTTCACCGGCACAGGATCTGTAAAGGTGGTGCACTTGAAGTATTTAAAACCATGTATTTGTAATCCAATAGGGGGGGGGTAATTCTCCCTCACCGGAGGTGTTAGGCCTCGGAAGTCTAGTAGGCACAAAGTATAAAAGTAACAGTTTAAAGATGAGCTTTCGCTCGCTCACCACTCCGGAACACTTCCCTCAGTCCGGAACTTCCACCGGCTGTGTCGGTCCTCGTCCACAGCAGCCTCTGCGATCGGATCCCCGATCCAGATAACTTCAGAAGAGATGAGTCTGGATGCCACCCAGGCTCGCAAAGGGGGTGGAAGGCTCTTTGGTTCGCTCCACAGGCCCCAGGCTTCAGGCCTGGAACAGCACAGATCCGCACAGGTGTCTCTCTCTCTCTGCCTCCCCGTGTCCCAAAGAGACAGAGCTAGGCCTCGCCCCCTCCTTATATTCCTTCCCCCCGACTCCCCTCTCTCTGGAATTTCCTGTCTCTGATTAAAGGGGAACACCCCGCTACACACTCCCCCCACTAAAACTCTTTGGTCCCCAAAGATAAACATTTCAACAAAATTCCTGAACCATTTTAGAGAGTGCGGAGTATGATGTTGGTACAGGGAATTGCCACCAAAACTCAGAGGTGGGATTCCCTGTCCCACAGGTCACACTGGCATGAGTGGCCTGCCTAACTGTGCCAGAGGGTGAGCTGGGGTTGCCCTCCACCAAATGAACAGTGGAAGGATTGGAGCACTCGGTACTTCTTCTAGCAGTGGTAACAGAGTCCTCTGAGCTCTTTCCCAATTGAGGGTAGGTTAACTTCATGGGAGGTCTCACGACTCTGCGAGCTCTCTGCTCCCTTGGGACTTCAGGCTTGGGTGTCACAGGCTTTGTTTCAGGAACACTCTCTGACATCGTCACTGGTTCTGGGGCCTCTGTCTCTTCTTCATCTGAGTACAGGCCCGGAATATCTTCCCAGCATTCAGGCACGCCACTGGATGGAATGAACTCTGTAGCTTCTGGGTTCAGGGTCCCATCCTGCATATCCTCAGTGGGTGGAAGGTCTATGGTGGGATTTTCCGGGGTTGGGGAAGGCCATAGCCACTCCAGTTCTCCTCTCCCATCTTCACTTGGTTGAGAAACCTGTCCCCCTCCAGATCGAGAGGTCTGAGACCGAGTGTTGGGTCTGGGAGTATCCAAGATGGAAACAGATTCCGGTAGGTTCCTCACTGGAGGTATCCTGACTGCTTCTTTAAGCGGGAGTAAGTGGTTTCTGTGCCAGGTCTTCAAGGGTCCCACTCTCCCCTCTGGCTTTAACTTGTACACCGGTAGTCCAGGGAGTTTCCTACAAATAACGTAAGGCTCAGACCTCCACCTATCAGCAAGTTTGTGTTTCCCTGGGATCCCTAGGTTGCGTAGCAGAACACGGTCTCCAGGCTGCAGGTCTTGCACTCGAACCTTCAAATCATAGTTCCTTTTATTTCGGGCCCCTCTCTGGTCTGAGGCCGCTTGGGCTTGTTCATAGGCCGCTTTCAAATTATACCTAAGTCTGTCTACATATCCTTTGTGGGAGGTAGCAGAGGTATAGTCTAGAGAAATGCCAAAGGCCAGATCCACTGGCAATCTTGCTTCTCTCCAAAACATGAGGCGATAGGGAGAGTAACCCGTCACATCACTGGTGGTGCAATTGTAGGCATGCACCAAAGTGGATATGTGTTGACTCCAATGCTGCTTCTTCTCTGTCTCCAGAGTCCCAAGCATGTTTAGCAAAGTCCGGTTAAACCTCTCAGGCTGAGCATCTCCTTGTGGATGATAAGGGGTAGTCCTGGTCTTTTCCACTCCCAGGGAGTCCAGTAGGTTCCGGATCAGGCGACTCTCAAAGTCCCTTCCTTGGTCGGAGTGGATTCTCTGTGGTAATCCATAGTGGACAAAGTATTTTTCTAGAAGCACCTTAGCTACAGTGGAAGCCTTCTGGTCTCTGGTGGGGAACGCCTGTGCATAACGGGTGAAATGATCGGTTACCACCAGAACATTTCCCAATCCACTCAAATCGGGTTCGAGGCAAAGAAAGTCAATGCATACCAGATCCATTGGGCCTTGACTCTGTAGGTGGCCCATTGGGGCAGCTTGATGGGGTAGAGTCTTCCTCTGGATGCATCGTGCACAGGAGTGGCAATATTCCTCCACTTCAGCCCTCATACAGGGCCAATAGAACCGGCTTCTGACAAGTTGGAAGGTTCTTTCAGCTCCCAGGTGACCATGCTGGTCATGTAAGGCAACCAGCACAGTCTCTCGGTGCTTCTCTGGGAGAAACAACTGCCATTTATCCTCGGAGCCATCAGAGGGGCCCCTTCGGTAGACCACTCCCTGATGGACCTGTAGCCTGTCTAACTCTCTCCTTAGCAGACGAGCCTCCTTGGAGGGGTGATGTCGAAGTTTCTCTGGACTCTCGTTTTCCAATGCTTCAAAGACCAATCTCCCCATGGGGTCTTCCAATTGGTCGCACCTCAGTTCCTTCTTAGACAGCTTCGGTAAGCATTCCTCTTCAAGTTGAGTCACCCCGCAGTAGTGTTTTGGGACTCCCACTGTGGTAACTCCTATCTCCTCGGCTCTGGAGCCCCCTCTGGCTTGAAATTCAGCCCCCTGACAAAGGGCTCGCACTCCCTCCGGTGCTACCTGAGTCCAGTCCTCCCAGTCATCAGCCATGGTATGAGATCTTCGGGACAGGGCATCTGCATCCCTATTTCCAGTCCCTGGTCTGTATTTAAGACTGAAGTTGAACCCAGATAATGCAGCCAGCCACCTGTGTCCTGTGGCATCCAACTTGGCAGTGGTGAATAGGTAAGTCAGAGGGTTGTTATCTGTTTTTACTGTAAACTCTGCCCCATAGAGGTAGTCTCTTAGTTTGTCCACCACTGCCCATTTGAGGGCCAAGAATTCCAACTTATGAGTGGGGTAGTTCTTCTCCGAGGGGGTCAGACTCCGACTCACATAGGCCACTGGTCGCAGTTGCTCTTCATACTCTTGGTAGAGCACTCCACCGAGGCCTTCATGACTAGCATCAACATGTAACTCGTATGGTCTGGTGGGATCAGCATAGGCCAATACTGGGGCTGTGGTGAGGCTCCTCTTCAGGGTTCTGAAGGCCTCTTCACACCTGGGGGTCCACTGATCTTGAACCGACTCCCCGGGTCTTCTGGGTCCCTGGCCATCCTCTTCCCCTTCAGTCTTGAGCAGTTCATTTAGGGGCTTGGCAATACGGGCAAACCCATCCACAAACCTCCTATAGTAGGAGCAGAAGCCCAGGAAAGATCTAAGTTCAGTGACTGTTGTGGGTCTTGGCCAGGAGGTAACTGCCTCCAACTTCTCAGGATCAGTGGCCACCCCCTTTTCAGACACTATGTGTCCCAGATAGTTCACCGAAGACTGGTAGAACCGACACTTCTCGGGGGAAAGCTTTAGCCCCTCTTCACTAAGCCTTCTCAACACTTTCTCCAATCGGGCCTCATGTTCTTCCAAAGTTCTCCCGAAGACAATGACGTCGTCCAGGTACACAAGGACTTCTATGAGGTTCATATCTCCGACAGTCTTCTCCATGAGACGTTGAAAAGTAGCTGGGGCCCCAGATAGGCCCTGAGGCATTCTATTAAACTCAAAGAACCCCACAGGAGTTATGAAAGCGGTCTTTTCTTTATCCTCTGGGTGCATGGGAATTTGATAGTACCCGCTCTTGAGGTCCATCACGCTGAACCACTTAGCTCCAGACAAACTCTGTAAGGCGTCCTCTATCCTTGGCGTGGTGTACTGATCAGGGGTGGTCCTCCTGTTGAGAGTTCTGTAGTCAATGCAGAGCCTCAGCGACCCATTCTTCTTCCTGACCACCACTATTGGAGAGGCATAAGGGCTTCTGGACTCTCGAATCACCCCAGTCCTTTTCAGTTCTGCAAGCTGTTCTCTCAGATCCTCCAGATCTGCCAGCGGAACCCGCCTGACTCTCTCCCTGAACGGTTTGTCTTCTTGCAGGCGGATGCGGTGGGTAGCACTCCTCGCACGCCCCACATCGAATTCATCTTTTGAGAAAATCTTCTCCCATCTAGTCAGCTGGGCCTTGGCTCTCTCCTTCCAGGCCCCAGGCAAGTTCGGGTTCTCAATGGAAAGTTTTTCCCAAACATCTTCTTCTTCACCCGCTTGCTTCACTTCTGACCAGCTGACTGGGACAGCAGGACTCACCTGTCCCAGCAACATCCGGGCAGGTACCTCTATGGCCCTTCCTGTAGAGTTCCTTACACTCACCAGGACTCTTCCCCTGGCTTTCTTCAAGGCCTTGATTGGAATCACTTCCGGTATCACTTCCAGGCCTGAGTGATCTTCCCTTGGGTCGGATTCCAGCATGACAAAGGGGCCAGGCTGCTCCCAGGTGAGCTTCACAGTGGCCTTGAGGCAAGCCACCTGTCCGGGCTGCAGCACCACTCCTTCTCTCCCCAGTCTCCACACCTTCCCTATCCCCTCTCCTGGGGTCTTCTGCTCCAACACTAACCGTTGGTAGGCTGTCTTCAGCATGGGATGGATGTTTGGATCTTGATGGCTCCTCATCTTCACCAGGGGCGTCAGAAGTCTTCTCACTAGATCCGTATTGGTGCCTATGATGAGGGACATCTTGCTGGCCCCGGGTGGTCTAGGACACACAACTGCCAGGGTGTCGAACACTTCTGTCTTCCCAGCCACAGAGGGGTCGAATGTCAGCTTTATGGGCAGATAACCATCATAGGGGAACCTCTGCGTTCCCAGGCCCCATATCTCCAGCTCTTCTATCTTCTGTATAGGCAAATGGCTTAAGTGCCTATCGTAGAAGTCTCTGTACAACAAAGTCACTTGAGCTCCAGTGTCCAGGAGGGCCTTCGTATATACTTCTTCTACCTGGATAGATACAGTGGGGGACGGGCCGACAAATTCTTCTAGGTACGGCCGGGTTGAGGTCACTTTCTTCTGAGGACTTGTCTTCATCCAGTTTGTTTTTGACTTTATTCTCTCTTGAGCCCGGTATGCATTGACCTTCCCCACCCTAATGGGAGTACAAACCCGCTGAGGGATGTTATTGTCTCTTGGTTGTAGGCATTCCTTCTTGGGAGTGCTAAATTTCTTCTGAGGGGTCTTGTCCCCTCTCTCTGGTATGTATCTTGGTTGAGAGACCCTAGATTCCTTCTGAGGAGTTTTGTTCTCTCTCTTCCTTCTATTCAGTTTGGAGCTCACTGAAAGAGATGGGCACCCGGTTGACTCCCTCACCGGGGCCCTCTGGCGTTTCCCGCCGGCTGGCGATTATCCATTTTCTTCTTTTTAGGACTGGAACACCTACTGGCAAAGTGGCCACTGCCTCCGCAGTTGTAGCATAACATCTCTTCTCGGTCCCGAGTGGGACTCGGTATTGACGTATCTGGGAACAACTCCTTTCTGGGGCTTGGTTTCTCTGCTCCACCTTGACCTTTCGCCATTATAGCAGTCATCATCTCCATCATCTGGGACATCTGCAACTTCAAAGTGTCCACCTCCGCTCCCCTATCGGGAGTCATGGCCGGTGTAACTATAGCTACCGGCTGTTTGACGGGCTCTATCAGGCGTTCTTTTTTTTTTTCTTCCAATATAGCCTCTTCCTCTCTAATCATTCGGATGAGGTCAGGGTACTCCAGATTCTTCCCATCCTGCCGGGCACGCAGTGTCCATGCAATTGGATCCATGGGTTGAGCTCCCCTCACTACCTGTTGAGCACGGGCCTCATCTACTTTCCCTGGGCTGATCCCCTTCTTTAGGATCATCCTATGCAGTATTTTGTCCAGGCGTCCCATATAGTCTGATAGTTTCTCACCTTCCTTCTGGTAGCAATGCTCCAGCTGATAAGCAAGCTCCGTGACTTTCTCTGTCCCACCAAACACATTCTGTAACACATCGAGGCACTCTTGTGCAGTACAATCTGCCTTGCTCATCTTCAGGTTGCGTACGGCCTCTAGAGCAGGCCCTTTCAAACTTTCCACAACCCTCTGTTTCTTTCTGCGGTCCGGAACTTCCCATTCCTCTAGTGCCTGAGTTGCGCTGTCTAGCCACTCCTCAAATCCCTCTTCTTCCAAGGGTACTGGTTTCCTCCCTGAAAACATCCGGAGTTTCCTGTACCCCGACATCGGGTAATCTGTGGGCTCTTTCTTGCACTGAGCTACAATCTCCCCCAGAACAGCGCATAATTCTGCACTAAGGGTGCCTGGGCTTGTCCTGGGACTCTTTGTGTCCTTCTGTGGGGATGACGGGGAAGATGGCTGCGGTGACAGTGTTATTTTTGTCTGAGGGCTGTCTCTTGTGCGCGGCAGCGCATGCAGCAAATGATAGACCTGATCGTCCTCATCTTGTATGCTGTTGCCTCTAAACTGTTCAGGAATTTCTGCCTGCCATTCCAGTAAGACATGTGAAAGTCCCCCATTAGTTTTCACGTCTATCACCCATGGTTTGTGAATCGGTGATAGAGACATTATGAGTTGTATCATTGCTTGTGTCTGCCATATCCCCGGGAGTTCTATAACTGCCGTCCTGGCTGGGTCTACGCCCCATCTCTTGTACCACTGTCCCACCTCTATCGGGTCCATGCCGGTAGCTTCTGGCGGTTTCACCGCTGTCTCAGTAATCCCGGACGAGCCCCCACGTGTAGCGATACCCTCAACTTAAGAGAGCCGCAAGTTTTGATTTTGGGCCCTGAGTACAGCTTCCTCAACCCCCCGGCAATCTGCTCTACCCGCTCTGGCACAGTTAACCCACAGCAATTTCACATAAACAATCACTTATGCTTTAAATGTGGGTGTGTGAATTGATAACTCAGACTCATAGACAATGTTGTAAATAATAACTGACTTTACTGCTAGTGGTAAGATAAAAGGGGATAACATACATGTAACATTTGGTTCACAACACATAAGCAGGTCCCTGCAGTTATAAATCACAATACTGTGTGCGTGTGTACCAGCAATGGAAAGGGGATGGAACGCCACGCGGGGCGACCGTTACCCAAACACCCTGTGGTGTGATAACTAACTTATAACTATCTAACGGATCAGGCCTGATCCCTAACCATGAAACTCAGTCTTAGAAGAAACACAAATCTTCACCGGCACAGGATCTGTAAAGGTGGTGCACTTGAAGTATTTAAAACCATGTATTTGTAATCCAATAGGGGGGGGGGGTAATTCTCCCTCACCGGAGGTGTTAGGCCTCGGAAGTCTAGTAGGCACAAAGTATAAAAGTAACAGTTTAAAGATGAGCTTTCGCTCGCTCACCACTCCGGAACACTTCCCTCAGTCCGGAACTTCCACCGGCTGTGTCGGTCCTCGTCCACAGCAGCCTCTGCGATCGGATCCCCGATCCAGATAACTTCAGAAGAGATGAGTCTGGATGCCACCCAGGCTCGCAAAGGGGGTGGAAGGCTCTTTGGTTCGCTCCACAGGCCCCAGGCTTCAGGCCTGGAACAGCACAGATCCGCACAGGTGTCTCTCTCTCTCTGCCTCCCCGTGTCCCAAAGAGACAGAGCTAGGCCTCGCCCCCTCCTTATATTCCTTCCCCCCGACTCCCCTCTCTCTGGAATTTCCTGTCTCTGATTAAAGGGGAACACCCCGCTACATATGTTAGTTGACTAAAATAGAATTTAGTCTACGAAAATATTTTTGTTGACAAAATTAATACTGGTAATTACCAAGGGTAACAAAGTTTTTTTTTTCACTGGCTCAGACTGAGAGCCATTGGCTCCCACTTCTGTTAATCACAGCAAGTGTAGAGAGAGTGGTGGGGTGGGGCTGAGCCACACACAGAGCTTACACGCGAGGAAACTCACACAAGTGTCCTCATAGCAAGTGGGGCTGCTCTGTGCAAAATTATTATTTAGAACAGGTAAGTATGGCATGTCTGTTATTTTTTTTTCAATAAAGTGATTGTAAGACAGGAATTTTTAAGTTGTACTGAGTATATTGTTTTTACCAGTTTTACCACTGGAAGAGTTTTTACCACTGGAAAGCCTTGCCTAGCTAGGCCTCCTACACAGAAGGTTTAATATTTTGGGATAGTAAACTTTTCTGTGCTCAATAGCTATGATAGAAGAACAGAATGTGAAAATATAGACAGTATCTGAATCCTAAAAATTATTTCTGTATCTTCTTCCTGCCTTGCCGAAAGCAGACTACTAGGTCTTTCAAGCAAACCACAAGATTGGTGTCATAAATCAATTTCAAAATAGTTGTATGAAAAATGAGGAACCTGAGTAACTGCCTTCATGAAACATCAGTGATGTACTGAAATAAATATGGCAGCTTAGTCTTAAAGTGGTCTTACCAGTTAGAGGTAAACTTAAAACCTGCTTGTTGGTTGTATAGGCCAGCTACATTATGTAATGTAGTACTAAGACAAAGGGGGTTATTTACTAAAGCCAAATCCACTTTGCACTACAAGTGCAAAGTGCACTTGAAATTGCACTAAAAGTACACTTGGAAGTGCAGTCGCTGTAAATCTGAGGGGAAGATCTGCTGATTTTATCATCCAATCATGTGCAAGCTAAAATGCTTATTTCCCTTGCATGTCCCCCTAGGATCTACAGCGACTGCACTTCCAAGTGCACTTTCAGTGCACTTTGCACTTGTAGTTTGGACTTGTAGCGCAAAGTGGATTTGCCTTTCGTAAATAACCCCCAAAGTGTTGTAAAATGCAGAAATGACACACTAAAAACATTTCTTATGCCGCATACACACATCCATTTTTCACGACGTTAAAAATGCAATTTTTTAAATTGGGCATTAAAAACGATCGTGTGTGGGCTCCAGAGCATTTTTAGCGACGTGAAAAATGGCCTAAAAAAAATGAGAACCTGCTCTATTTTTTCACGTAGTTTTTTTTAACGACGTGAAAAAACGATGGTGTGTATGCTTTTACGAGGGGAAAAAACCGTGCATGCTCAGAATCAAGTATGAGACGGGAGCGCTCGTTCTGATAAAACTAGCGTTCGTAATGGAGATAGCACATTCGTCACGCTGTAACGGAGTGAAAAGCACAAGGCTGAAAAGCGCAAATCGTCGCTCAACAAACTTTACTAACATAAAGGGTGGCGCCATTCGAACGGAACTTCCCCTTTATAGTGCCGTTGTACGTGTTGTACGTCACTGCGCATTGCTCAAGCGTTTTTTTTAATGAATGTGTGTATGCAAGACAGGCTTGAGAGGAAACAAGAAAAAATCACGTCGAGAAAAATGTTGTTTTTGAAAATGACATTAAAAACGATCGTGTGTACGTGGCATTACAGAAAAATTTGAAAGAAATAACAATAAAGGCATATGGCAGTTACTGTACACAAGAGCAATAAAGAACATAGACATGTGCTAGTTCTTTGGAAAGTATTAGTATGGAAACGAAAACACATTTTGAGAACAAAAGTGGGCTGATACAGGTAATGGTAATAATGATGATGAGGGATTTACAGAATGTAAGCAGATGCTAACCAACAGGCAAAAAGCACTAATGTCTCGTTAATACAAATACGCACATTACACCACATTCCATTCCCTTTTTTTCCTATAATATACAGTAATACTACTTTGATTTCAGTTATTACTAACAATACAAAAACATTTTTTTTACTAATTTTTTACTAATAGTATTTATTGTACTAGCACATGCCCAACTTTTCCTTTTCTCCCTTTGCTGCTCTATTCAGCTCTGCAATCTAAATGTAAGTGATTGTTATTTTAATAGAAAAAAAACAAGACTTTACAAGCATGTTATACTTACCTGCCCTGTGCAGTGGTTTTGCACAGAGCAGCCCGGATCCTCCTCTGCTTGGGTCCCTGGCTGGAGCTCCTGGCCCCTCCCTCCTGTTGAGTGCCCCCCTCAGCAAGCAGCTTGCTATGGGGGCACCCTAGCCCAGTCGCAGCTCCGTGTATCCATTCAGGCACAAAGCCGCTGTTCGACCCACCCCCTCTCTCTCCTCATTGGCTAACTGAGTTTGATTGACAGCAGCAGGAGCCAATGGCGCCGCTGCTGTTTCTCAGTCTATCAGAAGGACAAGTCCCGGATGACCAAGGCATTTATGGACATCGCTGGATCGAAATGGACTTCAGGTAAGTATTGGGGGTCTGCTGTGCATAGAATGCATTAAGGTAAAATACCTTCTGCCTTTACATCCACTTTAAGGATCCATTTCCACTTGGCATTTCCAGAACTTGTGATAAAGCGCACAGAAAATGCATGTTTTGTCGTGCTTTTTGGAAACACATAGTGAGTACTCATCATGCTTGCGGTGCCAATAATTGTTAATGGCACCCCAAGTGTGGGTAGCGGAAGCACGTTTTGTCGCGCAGAAAACCTCCTACAAATGTGCCAAAACGCATGGTGAAAAAACACGCCATGCTCTGCTTCATAAAAAGTTTTGAAGCTTCTTTGGGATGTTTGTCACGCAGAGGGCAGCCCATTCAAGTAATTGGGCTGCCCTATGCATGATGAGTGGAAATGGTCAGAAAATGCATGTGGGAACATGAGTTTCCGCAATGGTCAGATGTGAACCCAGCCTAAACACCTGGTACTTCCAGGTATAGAGGTACATGTTGCTTACTCCATATGACAGTACTGGGCCAACCAGCTCTGCCTCTCAGGAAGTCTATAGTCCTGTGTAAGCTGGGAGTCCAGCAATTTATAACTTATAGAGACCAGTATCTGCTTTTTGGCCTCCACAGAGTCTAAAGGATAAAAAAAACACTGACATAGCAGGAGTGCTTTAAAAGTTTGTGGGTACCCTGGCTGGGCCACAAGGTAAAAAAACAAAACAGAACCATCAATCAGAATCGGGAAGCAGAATACATGGAGTAATAAAGTTTGGTAAAGCCTTCAGCATGGAGTCAAGACTGCCAGGCATCCAAGCATGGCTTTCTAGTGGGAGAAGCCAGAGGTGGTTCACTAAGCTTGTAGGTGGAGTGCAGCATGGTGCGGTGGCAATAGGTCACACAGTCAGGTGCAATGGAAAACTTGTATTGAAGTAATGCAGCAACAAACTAGATGGGACAGCTACCCAGCCGGGCATATTCACAGTTCCAATAATGTGAAGAAGCTGGTTCAGGGTGAGCCAACAGCGTCTGTTGAGAGGGGACAGAATGTGACCTGGTAATTTTTTTGCCCAGGCAGCAAGGTATCCAGAGAGATGAGTTCCTATGCTTTCCCTCCTCATCAGGAACCTTTCCCTATTGCTCTACCCACTCACATAAAGTGTGCCAAAACCCAGGGGCCAGGACTTAAATAAACTCTGACACACCTAAGATGGCTGCCAGAATCACATTGGCAGCCAGCATTCAATTGGATTGCTGCCCCAGTGACTCAGAAAACCATAGAGTCATTGTTCCCCATGACTTCCTCTCCCTCTACATTGCCACTGCGGTTGAGCGCCACCTCCAGTGGAGACAACAGCCTGCACCTGCCGACAAGCTTCCAGCATAGTGCTCAGCCAAGCTTATGAGCAGTACAGAGGCCTAATATCTATCATGTCTGCAAGGGCAGTGCAGAGGTATTTGGTTCAATTTACACCAGGAAACCTAATGTCAAAGTCATTGGGTTTTCTCGTGGTACTCAGGTGCCAACTCGTAAGGGCATAAAGAAAGAGTAATGGATTTCCAGCCAAGCATTGACTGTTTTGCCTTATTAACCACTTCCCGCCCGGTCAATAGGGAATTGACGTCCGGGAAGTGGTTGTGTTATCCTGACTGGACGTCTATTGACGTCCAGCAGGATAACATGGGGGCGCGCATCGCGGCGATCGCGAGTGCGGCATGTCAGTCTGACAAGAGGCTTCTTACCACGTGGTCAGCTGTGACCAATCACAGCTGATCATCGCGTGAACCAGGAAGTGCCGGTAAATGGCATTTCTCGGTTCACGCTGACAGGGAGAGTCGATCGGCGGCTCTCCCTGTCAGAGGGGGGGTCTGTGCTGATAATCAGCACATTGATTATCAGCACAGGCCCCTCAAATGTAAAAGATCGCATGCCAACCTGTTCCCCCATAATAAAGCATGCCAGTGCCCACCACAGTGCTAATCCCTGCCCACCACAGTGCAAATCGCTGCCCACCAGTGCCAATCACTGCCCACCACATTGCCAATCACTGCCCAATCACTGCCCACCACAGTGCCAATCACTGCCCAGCAGTAACACCTGCCAGTACCTCATCATCAGTGCTGACCATCAGTGCCACCTGTCAGTGCCAATCAGTACCGCCTATGAGTGCCAATCAGTGCCGCCTGTCAGTGCCCATCACAGCCGCCTTTCAGTGCCCATCACAGCTGCCTGTCAGTGCCGCATGTCAGTGCCCATCAGTGCCACCTAACAGTGCCGATCAGTGGTGCCTATCAGTGCCCATCAGTGCTGCATATCAGTGCCGCCTATCAGTGCCCATCAATTCTTCATATCAGTGCCTCCTCATCAGTGCCCATCAGTGCCACTTTATCAGAGCCAACTCATCAGTGCCCATCAGTGCCGCCTCATCAGTCCCCCTCAGTGCTGCCTCATCAGTGCCCATCAGTGAAGGGGAAAACAAAATTTTATGACAGAAACGAAAAACAACTATTTTTTTTCAAAAATTTGGGTCTTTTTTAGTTTGTTTAGCAAAAAATTAAAACCGCAGAGGTGATCAAATACCACCAAAAGAAAGCTCTACTTGTGGGAAGAAAATGATAAAAATTTAGTTTGGGTGCAGTGTTGTATGACCGCGCAATTATCATTCAAAGTGTGACAGCGCTGAAAGCTGAAAATTGTCCTGGGCAGGAAGGGGCGTAAGTGCATGGTATTGAAGTGGTTATAGTATATTTCTAGGCAAAACCTTTTCTTTTATTTGGATAAACCCTTTGTCAAGTTTTTATTGCGGTCTGTGTCCCTGCTGGGGAGATGTTTTCCCTGTCATGGACCATTTTAAAATGAGAGGATGTAAGGGGAATGCCACATTTTTGAGTTGCTCCCAGGACTAGAGGTCAGGGGAAATCATTCAATGGGAACATCTGTTCTGGTGAACAACTAAGAGGGGCATTCCTCCTCACTTTTAGAGACTTCCCATACTTTCCTATAGTGTTACTTGGACAGGCAATGAAGGAAACTTTCCCCAATGGCTCACAAACAGCAAATAAACTGGCAGTGGATTAGAAGAAAGTACACACTGCACATTTGTGGTTTTTCGATTTGTGGTTTCTAGATATGAAAAAGTAATTTACTGCATTGTGTATTCCTTTAAAATATATTCAATTTATTTTTACATACAGCTAGCATAAGTATCTGATTCTTTTTTCCCCCGTTCATCACCTGTTCATGAGTTTGGGAGAGGGTATATCAGTACTTGGAGCCAGACAAATTCTGCTGCAGGCTCATGGATGAACTGAAGAAAAAGCAAAGTAAAGGTTGATACTAGGGTTGCCACCTGTCCGGGATTCACCCGGACAGTTCGGATTTGGAATAATGCGTCTGGGTTTCGAACTGCCTGAAACCCTGACACATTAGTCAGACTGGACTATAGCTTCCCAGCAGGGTTGCTGGCTGCAATTGGCTAAGCTGAGAGTGTCTGTTACACTCTCTTTCACACTACCCAAATCCAGCTCTAACAATCCCCCCCCAAAAACACACACAGACGGGAGAGGAGAGAGGGCTTGTTCTACACCTCTTTCTCCCCCCACCCCTCTGTGTCTGCCCACACTCCAATCCCCGGTGTTGTGCCTCAGAAAAGGGAAGTGGGGGTTGGAAATTGGAAGTCTAGCAACCTCAGATACATCTGAATGAGAGGTGCTGACTGCCAAGGGGTGAGAGAGCTTACCATCCATCCCTGTCTGTGACTGAAGTCTCCCCCCTTCTCTCTCCTGCCTCTGAGTGAGTATACTAAGGTAAATTAGGGTTCTCAGAGCACCCCTTACATCAGAGTTCCCCATTACACCAGAGGCCACAGTGTTCCCCCTTACATCAGAGTCCTCTCCGTACATCAGAGTTCTCAGTGTTCCCCCTTAAATCAGGTTTCCCAGAGTTCTCCCTTACATCAGAGTCTGCAGAGTCCCCCCTTACAGTGAAAGGGAACTCTGTGAACTCTGATGTAAAGGGGAACTCTTTTTATTAACATTATATGATTAGAAATGTTATTTAACCTCTTAAGGAGCGCCTCCTGTATATATACGTCGGGAGAATGGCATGGACAGGCACAAGCACATACAGGTACGTCCTCTTTAAGATGCCGCCGTGTGGTCGCGCTCGCGACCCTGCCGCTTTCTCCATGAGCCTGACCGTGGGTCCCGCGGACTCGATTGTCTCACGGAGAGATAGAGTGGGGAGATGCTTATGTAAACAAACATCTCCCCGCTCTGCCCAGTGACAATGACACTGATCTCCGCTCCGTGTGATCGGAGCGGTGATCAGTGTCATGTGACACACAGCCCATCCCACCTACAGTAAGAAACACTCACTAGGGAACACTTAACCCCTACAGCGCCACCTACTGGTTAACCCCTTCACTGCCAGTGTAATTTTCACAGTAATCTGTGCATTTTTATAGCACTGATCGCTGTAAAAATGACAATGGTCCCAAAAATGTGTCAAACGTGTCCGATGTGTCCGCCATAATGTCACAGTCATGATAAAAATCGCTGATCGCCGCCATTACTAATAAAAAAAAAATATTAATAAAAATGCCATAAAACTACCCCCTATTTTGTAGACGCTATAACTTTTGCGCAAACCAATCAATAAACGCTTATTGCGATTTTTTTACCAAAAATATGTAGAAGAATACGTATCGGACTAAACTGGGGATATTTTTGGGGATATTTATTATAGCAAAAAGTCGCTCTATTTTTGTTTATAGCGCACAAAATAAAAACCGCAGAGGTGATCAAATACCACCAAAAGAAATCTCTATTTGTGGGAAAAAAAGGACGTCAATTTTGTTTGGGAGCCACGTCGCACGACCGCGCAATTGTCAGTTAAAGCGACGCAGTGCCGAATCGCAAAAAGTGGCCTGGTCCTTTAGCAACAAAATGGTCCGGGGCTTATATGGTTAATAGCAAAATATATGCATAGTTTATATACTATAACAAAAAAAATTGCTGTGCGCCGCTAAAGTGTTTGGGTTTGATGTGACGAAAAGGTGGCACCCCTAGTTGATACACATTTTGGCCTCCTGCCCTAGTTGAGATGTTGATCCTGTCCCCTCCCTCTGACAATGCCTCAAAATTAAAAATGGATTCCTCTCATCACAGAGGAGGTCAGCATTTATATTCCAGAGTACTAGACTTGTGCACAACGGAAAAATTTGTTTAGTTTCGGTTCGTTTCTTTTCGGTCCTGTTGATTCGTAATCGTTCGTAATTTTGCTAGACGGGATTTTTCGTGTTCGGACTAATTCGTACTTTCGGTAGAGTACGTTGTTTTTCGTTGATTCTGGACACAACTCCTACTTTCGTAACTTTTTTTGGGTTCGTTGATTCGTAATTTTCCGTGTCTCTCTCACAACGATGCTGCCTATTATAGCTAATGTGCTTCGAATGGATTTGTACTTTTCTAAATACATAGCGGTTATTTGTAACGATTCGAAATCTCATATTTTACTTTCGTTTTTTACATGCAGCTATAGCCTCCGCCCCTGTACACCATTTTGAGAGGGAGTTCAGCACGGTGAGGGAGAAGCAGAGAACAGAGCAGAGTGTTATTGTGCTTCGAATGGATTCGTACATTCGTAACTTTTTTCATAACGAATTATGCCGAAGACATTCGGGCATTCGCTATTTGCGATATAATTTATTTCGGCTTCGGTTTTATTCGTAATTGCTTTGTTCAGAAATTCGAATGCTTTCGAATGTCCGAAAGTTGCTAAATTCGGACGAATTTCGATTCGTTACAAAACAAATTGCACAAGCCTACAGAGTACCCCGGACATTCAACCAGTGGCGGCCCGTCCATAGGGGGCGCCCGGGCGCCGCCCCCCCCCCCCCCCGCCTGTGGTCACCAAAAAAAAAAAAAAAACGGGCCCTTTAAGAGTTTTTTTTTTTTTTTATGTCTTTTTTTTACACATGGCGGCGCGACCATAGAGGGCGCAGAAGCGCCGCTACCGCTCGCTTCTGCGCCCGGCCGTCACTCACCACAACAATACATAGGTTCATGCATTGCATGAACCTATGTATTGCTGCCACCCACTATTCAGATGGCCGGCCCCTTGAGCGCCGGCCATCTGAGTCACAGCATCTGATTGGCCTTTAGAAGTGCCTATCAGAGCCAGCAGGCTCTGATAGGCTTCCCGACTACAGCCTGAGGGCTGTAATCAGCTTCTAAATACCTAATGAGAGGACGCACAGGGGTGCGTTTCCTGGCCAATCAGGTTCACCGGGTCTGGTTACCGATAACCTGATTGGCTGAAGTGACATTGAGGGCGGGAGAAGACATCGAGGACGGAAGAAGGACGGCGCTGACTCGAGGAAGGTAAGTGCAGGGCTGGGGGGGACAAACTTGCTGTATTATGAGGACAAACTGGCTGCATATGGGGGAGAAACTGGCTGCATTATGGGGGAGAAACTGGCTGCATTATGGGGGAGAAACTGGCTGCATTATGGGGGAGAAACTGGCTGCATATGGGGGAGAAACTGGCTGTATATTGGGGGAGAAACTGGCTGCATATGGGGGAGAAACTGGCTGTATATTGGGGGAGAAACTGGCTGCATATGGGGGAGAAACTGGCTGCATATGGGGGAGAAACTGGCTGCATTATGGGGGAGAAACTGGCTGCATTATGGGGGAGAAACTGGCTGCATTATGGGGGAGAAACTGGCTGCATATAGGGGAGAAACTGGCTGCATATAGGGGAGAAACTGGCTGCATATAGGGGAGAAACTGGCTGCATTATGGGGGAGAAACTGGCTGCATATAGGGGAGAAATTGGCTGCATTTGGGGGACAAACTGGCTGCATATAGGGGAGGAACTGGCTGAAATATGGGGGAGAAACTGGCTGTATATTGGGGGAGAAACTGGCTGCATATAGGGGAGAAACTGGCTGCATTATGGGGGAGAAACTGGCTGCATATGGGGGAGAAAGTGGCTGCATATGGGGGAGAAACTGGCTGCATTTGGGGGACAAACTGGCTGCATATAGGGGAGAAACTGGCTGCATATAGGGGAGAAACTGGCTGCATTTGGGGGAGAAACTGGCTGTATATTGGGGGACAAACTGGCTGTATTATGGGGGATTAACTGGCTGCATTATGGGGGAGAAACTGGCTGCATTATGGGGGAGAAACTGGCTGCATTATGGGGGAGAAACTGGCTGCATTATGGGGGAGAAACTGGCTGCATTATGGGGGAGAAACTGGCTGTATTATGGGGGAGAAACTGGCTGCATTATGGGGGAGAAACTGGCTGTATTATGGGGGAGAAACTGGCTGCATTATGGGGGAGAAACTGGCTGTATATTGGGGGGAAACTGGCTGCATTTGGGGACAAACTAGTGGCGTTTGGGCACAGTGGCTGCGTTTAATGGGCACAGTGGCGGCAATTGATGATTTTTTTTTTTTCAGTTTGTTTGCGCCCCCCCCCCCAAAAAATTTGAGCACCAGCCGCCACTGCATTCAACAGAAAAATAAACCAGAAGCAACTGGAATGGTCCTTTATAAAATATCACTGGCCCTATACAGAGTTTCATGGAACTCCAGGTATGCTCTAATAAGGCAATTAAACTGAAATATCACCAGTTCCCTGTAACAGCATTAGGAATTTTTATGTAGTTGTATCATAAGGTCATGCACCATCTGAACAGAGATTTCCTGCTAAGTTTGTTATTGTTCGCTCATATTTTCGTCTACTTTCTATGGAACTTGATTTTCTGGTTCTGAAGCCAACATCCAGCTTCTCCCTGTCGGTTTCACATTGGTGTGTCTTTTTTAAGATGGTGAAAACTCTCTTCTTAATCAGGTTTTACCGGGAACAGCAATGATCAGGCTTTCAAAGCTAGCATAACATCAACACTTACGCATCAACACTTACGGTTTTCATGAGAAAATCTTTCCTGGAATGTTCCTGTGCTTCCCTGTGCTTGCTACTGTTATTACATCACAATGTCCATAGTATGAAGATACATGCCAAATTGAGACAGTTCTATTAGTCTGTGTGATGGCTGTGGCTCTATTTTCGCTCTTCTTTTGATTTACTATTATCATCTGGTTATCCTGCAGATAACACACTTTCTCTGATCCTAAATGCCTTCATCACTCGGAAGTCACGGTTGTCATCATAGGCTGCTATCCTGTCCCCATGTAATGGAGGTGATGGAGTGCCTGTAGTTTTCCTTTTTTCAATCTTCCTTCGATTTAAGCCCCGTACACACGGGCCAAATGCTGGGTGACATTTCAGTGAAAACCAGCCAACATTCACCCCGTGTGTATAGAAGTCAGTCGTTTGGAAGGCTTCTGTCAAACAAGCATTCTGGAAAACCAGCAGCCGGCCAGCTCCCGAACAATGCTCTCAGCCAATGGCTCAGAGAGCTGATAGGAGTGTTCTGGCGGGGGTAGGGGGGCGTCCCTCTGTCAGAACATAACAGCTCAATGTCGGATTGATAGTACCGTGGCTCCGACCGGAGCTGACATAAGTGTAGCGGGTATACACTTTTCTGTGTGTTTAAAACTGGCAGATACACCAGTGATGTGCAGTTCCCTGCAGCCCCACGGGTGGCGCTGTCGCCTTCGGCTGGGGTTCAACCATTGCTGTGTGCTGTGCTCCCTTTTTGTCCTCCCTCGGCAGCGGTATGGTGGGGCGGGAAACCCGCCGTGCTTGCTGGGAGAGGGTATAAAGGGGCCGGCCATCTTTGTCACGGGGTCGAGTCCCGGGCACCTTCAGCCTGAGGGCGGTGGTTCGTGTCGGTCCCCTAGGCGGCCTAGGCCTAGAGGACGTTCGGAGGTCGTGTTCCATCCCAGGCACCTTTAGCCTGGGGTGAGGTACTCGGATGGAGGTCTGGAGCTCAGTGCCCACCACTGAGTTCCGCGAGGGAAGGAGATCCTAGGAAACCCCGGGAGTGGGTACCCGAATCCGGAGGGCGTAATGGACCGGTGGGTGACACTTGCTTGAAGATCCGGTGCAGCATATTGCCGGTGACAGGTGAGCCTTCCATCGGAGACCGCCTGGAAGGAAATTCCCCCTCGCTCGGAGACCGCAACCCACTTTCAGGAAGGAAAGTGGAGAGTTCATTGTGTCTGGGCCTACTCGCATCCACACCTCCTTGTCTGTTCTGTTCTCTAAGGAGTCCAACTGATTGTGTTCACTTTTGCATTGAGAAGAATAAAGGAGTGTTGGACTTTAATGGCGTGGGGCTCGTTTTCTGGAAGACATTGTTCAAGGTAACTCTCTTTGGAGGTTCCAGGTGCAGAACACTGACCCGAAGGTAAAATAAGAACTTTGCTTACACCACACAAACATCTGCGGTGAAGGCTTGGCGTGGTGACCCCGCACTCTCTCCTCTAAGGTACCCCTAGACAAGAGATAGACAAGCTGATAAAGAGAGGAGAGAGAGTAGGCCGCTACACGTGGTGGCTCGGGTCCGGGATTGGTGTTCGTGCTACTACGGAGTTGAACGTGTCTGCCGGGAGGAGTTCCGAGTAGGTGGGCCACGTTATTGGCCAAAGTGCATCCCTGCTCGAAGTCGTGGGCATGACCCAGTGAAGGGAAAGGCCCGCGCAGAAGAGCGAGAGAAGGGGGGAGCCCAGCCGTGTGAAGTAGTACACGTGGGGGTTTCTATTTGCACTGCGCCACCAGGCACACCCCCACCGCTTAGTTCGTGGGCGTGACTCTGAAAGGAAAAAGAAGAAAAGCCTGCGAACTGGAGCAAAGGGGAGGAGTCCAATACGTGTGAAGGACTACACGTGGGACGTTGGCGCAAAACTTTGCAGTGCACGATGGACCAACAGCAAGTCACCATGTTCGGACAAACAGCGTGGGTTCCACTTCATCCTTCTACCACGTCTTTGACTGCTGCTGCTCCGGTGACCGATACAGGGATTCGGCTAAAGCCAAGGGGACGATTCACCCTGTATTCATGCATGGACGTTGAGGCCCTGGGTGTGATTTGTCCCGGCTGTTCGGGACTGTAGTGCCAACTGAAGCCGTTCGGGCGATGCGAGGCCTGTGGGGAGTTTCTATTTTAAGTAGATCCAGCAGTTGAGAAGCCCAGAACCGTTTACCCCGGCCGTGTTGCAGGCAGCACCACTCAGAGAGGAGGAATCACCGCTTTGACAGCCATCCCTGTGCGCACTGCAGCGACCGCGGAGGAGGTCGTGACTACTCAATGGGAGAAATCCGAGGATGCTGACTCGGTCACCACTGTCTCACAGTGTCCACCACCGAAGAGAAAGACCGGCATGGTAGCCCCGACCAGCGGTTGTGGTGGACCATCCCGCCCGCCTACGCCCGGCCCAGAGGGATCCGTCGGCAGGAGTTCCGGACGTCCCGCCTCAAGTAAAGGCTGAGGTAAGCCAGGCGGAGAGATTTGGTGTGTGGGAGGAGGTGGTAATTCAGTCTCCACAACGAGCTACCTGCTTGCGGAGGAGTGGGACACCTCCGACCTGGAGTCGCTCTCCGATTTTGGAGACGATGTCGCTATTGATGAACTGTTTGCTGAAAAGGGCTGGGACAAAGTACCTCTTGCCTCATCCCGCAGAACCAGGGACCCACCCATGTCTACAGGGGATAGTACACCCCGGGTGGAGGCACCAGCGCCTGAAGAGGGGTCCCGTCTTCAACCTGCCCTTACATTCCCGGTACCCCCTACACCTGGGACCGGAGAAAAGAGACTGTTGGGCACCTATGCCCAGATCAGATGTGATCAAGGTCCCTCGCCACCCGGACTCAATAGTTTTGCCTAGCGAAGGGGACAGAGCCACTATGCCTCCTCTGGCGAGATTACAACGCCTATTTGGCCAGAAGGTTGCTGCTGAGTAAGGATGGGAGTATCCATACTTGTCCAAGGAGTTACTGTATGAGGTGGAAGTGTGCCGGAAGCGCTGGTACAATGACTTTGTGTGGACCCACCTTCAGGTTCCACACACCCGCAGGTACCTGGCATGCTCCCCCAAGGCCTCTCAGCGTTTTAAAGATTGCAAGGCAGAATGGATGTTGGGACGGCATATCCACGCGGACAAGGTGCTGATCCGGCGCAAAGAAGGGGATGATGTCGAGTACCATCTGGAGACCATGGATCAGCACTTGAAACCACTTGTTTTGCCCCATCCCCGTTTCTATCTGTAGGACGAAAGAGACTCCGTTCTTGTTTCTTATGCTGCTGAACTTTCTGGGGCTTGTTGTCCCTGTTGCCCAGAGGAATGAAGAACTGTTCCTGTTTTTGTTCTTCAATTTCCTACGAGAGATCATGGACTCTGGGGTAGATAGGGCTCAAGAGAAGAAGAGAAGTTCCACGAGTGCAGTTACTGCGACGCTGTCACCAGGTGGCAGTGTTGCGCATCGTTAACACTTTTCACACACTCACTCTTTGGAGAAAAGGGATTTCTTTACGAAGAAGTTTCTTTCCTCTTACACGAATACATGTGTCAGGGTTTATGTGTGTTAATTTTCTTTTTTTCCCTCTGCAGGAGAGCATCCCATCAAGACCACTGAGTATGGGGTGGGTCTTAGTCAGGATGGGTGCGAAAGAGTGTATTGTGAATGTGATTCTAAAGTTATGGTTAAAATCTTGTTGTTTCCCTTCCCTTTCATGTAAGGCTCAGACACAATTGCTTCAGTTGACCAAGTTTTCAAAAGTTTATTTTGTACAATTTGTAGTTGGCTTCTGGACTGGGCTATGCCAGCCGTTGAGGGCATAGTTTACTCCAGACACTGGGGACCAGTGTCAAATTACCAGGGGGAGAGTGTAGCGGGTATACACTTTTCTGTGTGTTTAAAATTGGCAGAGACACCAGTGATGTGCAGTTCCCTGCAGCCCCACGGGTGGCGCTGTTGCCTTGGGCTGGGGTTGAACCATTGCTGTGTGCTGTGCTCCCTTTTTGTCCTCCCTCGGCAGCGGTATGGTGGGGCGGGGAACCCGCCGTGCTTGCTGGGAGAGGGTATAAAGGGGCCGGCCATCTTTGTCACGGGGTCGAGTCCCGGGCACCTTCAGCCTGAGGGCGGTGGTTCATGTCGGTCCCCTAGGCGGCCTAGGCCTAGAGGACGTTCGGAGGTCGTGTTCCATCCCAGGCACCTTTAGCCTGGGGTGAGGTACTCGGATGGAGGTCTGGAGCTCAGTGCCCACCACTGAGTTCCGCGAGGGAAGGAGATCCTAGGGAACCCCGGGAGTGGGTACCCGAATCCGGAGGGCGTAATGGACAGGTGGGAGACACTTGCTTGAAGACCCCGCGCAGCATATTGCCGGTGACAGGTGAGCCTTCCATCGGAGATCGCCTGGAGAAGGAAATTCCCCCTCGCTTGGAGACCGCAACCCACTTTTAGCAAGGAAAGTGGAGAGTTCATTGTGTCTGGGCCTACTCGCATCCACACCTCCTTGTCTGTTCTGTTCTCTAAGGAGTCCAACTGATTGTGTTCACTTTTGCATTGAGAAGAATAAAGGAGTGTTGGACTTTAATGGTGTGGGGCTCGTTTTCTGGAAGACATTGTTCAAGGTAACTCTCTTTGGAGGTTCCAGGTGCAGAACACTGACCCGAAGGTAAAATAAGAACTTTGCTTACACCACACAAACATCTGCGGTGAAGGCTTGGCGTGGTGACCCCGCACTCTCTCCTCTAAGGTACCCCTAGACAACAGATAGACGAGCTGATAAAGAGAGGAGAGAGGAGGCCGCTACATAAGCTTTTAGCGTGTACCAGGCTTTACTATTATTACTGGTTATCCTGCAGATAACACACTTTCTCTGATCATAGATGGCTACATCACTCTTTCACTGTATCTATGGAGGAATCCACGGTTGTCAGTCTAGGCTGCTTTCCTGGTGTAGACAAACATGTCCGTCCGTATCTCTTCACCTCCTTTACATGGGGGACATGGTAATTGGTAGTTTATAGAAGATAGCTAGGAAGGAGGATAGTCTTCTGTGCAGCTCACAGGAATTGACAAGGACATTGCTTTTCAGGCAAGATCAAAAGGTATTTTCTATATTTGATGAAAACGCTCTTAGCTTGAAATAAAAAAAGAAAGGATTGCAGCTACCACATCTAATGCCGCGTACACACGACCGCTTTTAATGTCATTGAAAAAAACAACGTTTTTCTCGACGTGATTCTTCTCAAGCCTGCCTTGCCTACACACTATCGTGGAAAACAAATGCTGGAGTAAAGCGCGGTGACGTACAATACCTACGATGGCACTATAAAGGGGAAGTTCCATTCGAATGGCGCCACCCTTTGGGCTGCTTTTGCTGATCCTTGTGTTAGTAAAGTTTGTTGGGAGACGATTCGTGCTTTTCAGCATTGTGCTCTTCAGTCCGTTACAGCGTGACGAATGTGCTATCTCCATTATGAACGCTAGTTTTACCAGAACAAGCGCTCCCGTCTCATAACTTGCTTCTGAGCATGCGCATTTTTTTCACATCATTAAAGCCCACACACGGCCGTTTTTCATGACGAGAAAAACAACGACGTGAAAAACGACGAGAAAAATTAGAGCATGTTCCAAATTTTTAATGGTCATTTTTCACTTTGTGAAAAATGCTCTGGAGCCTACACACGATCGTTTTTAATAACCAAATTAAAAAATGTAATTTTTCTCGTCATGATAAACGGTCGTGTGTACGCGGCATAAGAATTGTATTCTGCAATATATTGCATTTTTTTCTTGAGTTTAGTTATCCTTTAAATAATGGAAAGGTGGATTCACCTCCTTATAATTCCACGCCTGCAATGCCCAGTGCTGTAAGGTGCAACAGAACCCATAAGTGCCCTCTAATGCCGCATACACACGATTGGAATTTCCGACGAAAAAAAACTTTTATTTTATTTTTTTCCAACGGACGTTGGCTCAAACTTGTCTTGCCTACACACGGTCGCACAAATGTTGCTCGGAAATTCCGATCGTCAAGAACGCGGTGACGTACAACACTATGACGAGCCGAGAAAAATGAAGTACAATGATTTGAGCATGCTTCAAATTGTTTCCGAGCATGCGCAGCACTTTTGTGCGTGGGAAATGGCTACACACGGTCGAAATTTCCGACAAGAACTTTTCTTGTCGGAAAAATTGAGAAGCTGCTATCAAACCTTTGTGGTCGGAAATTCCGACAGCAAATGTCCGATGGAGCCTACACACGGTCGGAATATCCGACAAAAAGCTCACATCGAACATTTGTTGTCGGAAACTCCGATCGTGTTAACGCGGCATAAGAATCTAATGTGTAAACACAGCAAACAAAGCATCAGAAAGAAAGCACCTCCAGATCATTCTAGCTGTGACATCATGAAGATAATGTAAGCAATGTTTGAATATCACAATGTGCATTGAAAGGGATATTGAGTTGCCTTTTCTTCTACAGTTTCATTACAATACACAGCAAATCGTTCTCATAATTACAATCAAAGCTAAATGTACATAGAAAAGCTCATGGGCTAAATGGGAACAATCTAATAGATTCCTTCATCCATGCTAAAGGCTGTTAAAGAAGAAATCTCCCTTGTTGACCGTATTATTCTAAAGGCTGATACCCCAGGCTGTCAGAATACCTGATCAGTGGATACAGTCACCATTTGGCCAAACTTGTTCCCAACCTCTTTCGACAAAAGTCAATTGAAAATTAGAATTGTATTGTGCTGGCTGGACCCAACAGGGCCACCCAGGGCTCAAATTTTGGCCAATTCAGCAGGAATTGCCTCGTTTTGCAACTTAAAGTAACATGACTAAGTAATGGTCATACTTCCATTGAATCATAAGCTTGCATTTAAAATGAAGTCAAAGTTTTTTTGTCTGTAGAATACATTAGCTTTATCACTTCAGCGCCGGAAGGTTTACCTTCTACATGACCAGGCCATTTTTTGCGGTACCGCACTGCGTTATTTTAACTGACAATTGTGTGGTCGTGTGACGCTCTACCCAAATAAAATGTCCTTTATTTCCCACAAATAAAGCTTTTTTTTGGTGGTATTTATTCACCCCTGTGTTTTTTTATTTATTGTGCTATAAACAAAAAATTACAGACAATTTAAAAAAAAAAAACACAATATTTTTTACTTTCTGCTATAAAACCTACCCCCCTAAATTTTTCATCGATTTAGGCCAGTATGTACTCTGCTACATATTTTTGGTAAAAAAAATCCCAATAAGCGTATATCGATTGGTTTGCGTGAAAGTTATAGCGTCTGCAAACTCTGGGATAGATTTTTTTGGAATTATTTGTTTTTTACTAGTAATGGCAGCGATCAGCAACTTATAGCGGGAATGCGATATTGCGGCGGACAAATCAGACACCTAACTGACACTTTTTGGGGACCAGTGACACTAATACAGTGATCAGTGCTAAAAAATATGCACTCACTGTACTAATGACACTGGCAGGGAAGGGGTTAATATCATGGGGCGATCAAAGGGTTAAATGTGTTTTCTAGGGAGTGCTTTATAACTGTGTGGGAGTGCTTGTACTGTGGGAAGGCAGAGATCTGTGTTCGTGCTTAGCAGAAACACAAGATCACTGCCTCTCCTTCTCACAGATTGTTCAGGAGATAGGCAGAACGGCAATCAACGGGACCCGCTGATTGCCTCCTGCTGTGTACAATCACAGCAGGAGCGGGTCTCTGGCGGCTCGCGTGTGCTCCCCCGACCTGGAAGTGCAGAATCACGTACAGGTACGTGATTCTGCCCAGAGCGACCGCCCTGCCGCAGTAAAAGTATGTGGGGCGGTCGGCATCTGGTTAAAGTAGAAATACTGAGGGACATATCCTTTTACTTCCTATCCCATATTCAAAACAGGAAGTTAGAGTTAATCCCTCCAAAGTGAAGGAATCCTTGATATCCATTCGGAACCTGGGCTTAGCTTGGGACTTGTAAGTAACTGACAAGTGGTTTGAGATTTTCTCTTATGCCCTGTACACACGATCGGATTTCCGATAGAATAAAATCCGATGGATTTTTCCGTCGGAATTCCGATGAAGCTGACTTTCATCAGTCTTGCCCACACACCATCAGACAAAATTCCGACTGTCCAAAACGCGGTGACGTAAAACACTCCGACGTGCCGAGAAAAATTAAGTTCAATGCTTCTGAGCATGCGTCGACTTGATTCTAAGCATGCATGTGTTTTTTCTCCGATGGAATTCCACACAGACGATCGGAATTTCCTATCGTTTTTTTTTTTTAAAAGTCCAATGGGGCCCACACACGATCGTTTTTTCCGATGAAAAAAATCCATCTGACTTTTTTCATCGGAAAAAATGATCGTGTGTACAGGGCATTAGAGGACATTATATTTAGTTATTTATCTACCTACCTTTTAGTACAAATTTGCATCATACTCATGATGAGTGGCTGCAATGCCATGAAATGCGTTGAGTCTTTTAACTTAAGGGTGCCAAGAAAAGTCTGGCTTATTATCATGTATCATAATTATTTGTTTATAATCGCCAAATGATGTATGTCTAATTTATTACTTTTTTTACCAACTATGTATAATTGATGATCTGTATTATCCATTTGTGCGTCCCTGTACGAATCGTGTTCCTTGATTAATTGTAATGCTTATTGTATCAGTTATATTCAATATGTGAGTATCCTGATCGTATTACATTATTGCTCATTGATTTAACATGTTTTATAAATTATGGAAAGTCCAATGTGATTGTGCAATAAATTATATTAATCATATTTTTTATGTATGCATCATCAATCTTAATGACAATCTTCATATAAAGTCCCAGATCCCCTTCCTTCCTTTTTTTGAAGGAATCCTTGGTTGTCACCAGAACTAGTGTCCCCATTAGAAGATTGCCCCTTTGTTCCTGTTTTGATGACAACCTAAAATTTGGGATAATCTTTCACTTCACAGGACAAATTAAGAGGGGCAATCTTTCTTAGGGGAGGCACAGACAACAATAAAAACATGACAGATGTTCTAACCCCTCTCCACTTCATCCAAAACTTTAAAAAAAAGGTATGCCTTTAACCAGTTGTCCACCGGCCGCCGTCAATTGACGGCGGCAGGAAGACACTGTTATCCTGGGCGGACGTCATATGACGTCGCGCCTTTAAAATACACTAGGGGGCGCGCGTGCCCGGCGGATCCACGTCCTGTCAGGGAGAGGAGACCGATGGTGTGTCCCTTGTACATAGCGACAACCATCGGTCACCTCCCCCAGTCAGTCCCCTCCCCCCACAGTTAGAACACATCTAGGAAACACATTTAACCCCTTCCTCGCCCCCTAGTTTTAACCCCTTCCCTGACAGTCACATTTATACAGTAAAAGGTGTAGGAATACTGCGCTGTCTGTAAAAACTGAATGTGATAACTCAATATCTGTTCTGCAACTAAAAAATGTGAGACACACACAAATAACAATATTATAAGGAACTAAAGCTGCGCAACTACGTAAAACTTGTGAATAAAAATAACTGAAAATTATTTAGTGTGAAATCACAATGTGATATCACCTTAAAGGTGACGTGACTGAACAATGTAATATGTAAATTAAACAATGAATGATATTCTTTGAGCCTCTGGGTAATAAATGATGTTATACTCTATTCCTTGGTATTACACACAAGAGAATTCAATAGCAGTTCATAAATGGCATAAAGTCCCCAGAAAAAAGAATAAAGTGAAAAAGGGTTCAATCTCTTCAAAATTGAATTCGTGACTTCAAAACTAAAACACCATGGAAGAAGTGCTGATACGACAGAAAGGAATCCACCACCTTATCTTTCTCAGGCTGCTTACCAGAAATCCTGATCCCTGAAAGAGATCAGTCTGAGTAGATGGCTATTATCCCCGCCAGGGTCTCTAATTGGCTCTCTCTGTACTTATATTCCTCTAGGCTTCAGTCTGTAGTCCCCAGATATCTCCCATGAATGGGATCCCATGAATAAGTCTCAATGACGAAACATGTCGGGGCGTGGCTACACAGCAGGCTATTGAAGATTCGGTAAAGCGTGTGTGGAGTGCTGTGTGTTATATATTTTAAAATTTAGCCACCTTTGGAAACGGTGACCACGAGCGGAGAGGACAGGTAGAGAATATACATTGTGCTGTTCTGTGCCCTGTGCTGATCTTGGGTCTGCCGTGACCACTATTCGTTGGTGGAGACAGTTTGAAGTTATTGCTGTGGATTCGGTTGCAGTGTAATCTTGCTTATTCTGATTGGTTACCATGTGAGTGCAATATTTGAAGATTTTGTAGTACAATAAAAACTGAATTTTGCAGTATTACACTATTCTTTGCACTTTTATTTTTGTATTTATATGGAGCTTATTTGAAGATCACTGTATCGGATGCTGAACCATTCCACCCATTTGAGAGGTGCTATTTGCATATCTGCCAAAACACGAGAGTGTGAGGCATTGCATTGCGGTGAGTGTTTCATCTGAAGGGGGTTTGTTTCACTTGAACACTGTGGTGTGGTGGAAGAGAAGAGGAATTCAATCCAACTTTTGAACACTTATACTACACACTTATATGGACTTTATTTTTCATTTTCCACTTTATACACGGCTTTTATGGTTTTTTCTTCATGTCAAATTTAGGATTTAATAATATATCACTAATTATTTTTGAATCACAGCATATAGTAATATGATTGTTATATGCATTTAGCACCACTTATAGTTTGTCATTCTATTTTTAGTGTGTTTACTATTATTCTTACAGGTTTATATATATTTAAAGTGGCTGCTGTTAGAATTGTGTGCACTTTTTTCTTCTGTTAAACAGCGCGGTGGGGTAATCATTAGGGCGGTGTTGTATTGATTACCATTTTTTTCATATTATGCAACCTGTCAACTGCATTACCACAACAGTGTTTGTTTTTCTGAATCTCATCAGGATATATCTTTATTGGCTGTTGATCCAGTAAATCTGTATTTTTGCAATTTCCTGTAATAGTGTGGCAACACTGCTTGTTCTGAAGTGAAATTGCACATCAGCGTTGCCACATACCTTACATGGCCAAAACTTTGAGAAAGATGCACTAAAAAATAAGTACTTGAATGCACAGAACTCACTCACGCCTGATACACCGCGAATGCCAACGAATGCTTTGTACATGAGCAAAATGTTCAATTATTGCTGCTTTATGCCCCATACACACGATCGTTTTTCTTGCCATTTTTTTTCTTGCCGTTTTTCACGTCGGTTTTTTTCATGTTTCCTCTCAAGCCTGTCTTGCGTACACACGATCATTTAAAAAAACGATCAAGCAAAGCGCAGTGACGTACAACACGTACGACGGCACTATAAAGGGGAAGTTCCGTTCGAATGGCGCCACCCTTCATTTTAGTAAAGTTTGTTGAGCGACGATTCGCTCTTTTCAGTCTCGTGCTTTTCAGTCCGTGACTGCGTGACGAATGTGCTATCTCCATTACGAACGCTAGTTTTACCAGAACGAGCGCTCCTGTCTCATACTTGATTCTGAGCATGCGCGTTTTTTTTCACGTCGTTAAAGCATACACACTATCGTTTTTCACGTTGTTAAAAAAAACGACATGAAAAACGACGTGAAAAAAGAGCATGTTCGAAATTTTTAATGGCCGTTTTTCACGTCGTTAAAAATGCTCTGGAGCCTACACACGATCATTTTTAATGGCCATTTTTTTTAATGGCATTTTTAACGGCATGAAAAACGATCGTGTGTATGGGGCATTAGGATGCATTTGGGTCGCAGCATTTATCTGTATTCACACTACAATAAGAGTACTATAACCCAACATTAATACCTGATACATGGCAGCACCCAGCACTCCTATGTTCTCAGCCAAGAGGTAAACCAAGGTGACCCAGAGAATATCTGCATATCATATGACTGTAAATAGCAGAATCATGGGAGAGTAAATAACGTACGAATAAAGGAGAACTTTAAGGAAATACAGATAACGTGCCTTTCAGGTTACCTTATACAGTTCACAAATTATTGTTAAAGCTAAATTCTAAACACAAGTAGACTATGGGAAAAAAAAATTCGGGGCAACTGTTAAAAAAAAAAACGGGTTTAAAACTCAAATCAGAGATTAGAATATAATTTATACTCCAAGTGGTCTAAGGTTTTTTTTTTTTGTGGTGTACTGTATGTTAAATTTTAGTGTTGGGGCCTTTATATCATTTATATACAGATAAAAAAAGTAGAGTTTGGGATTAAAATTAAGATTTTTCTGTTTGCAGATGACACAGCTATGTAGTGGCAAATAGTCTCTACAAGATGTCTCAACCATGTGACAAATTAGGTTTAACCACTTCAGCCCCGGAAGGTTTTACCCCATTAATGACCAGGCCATTTTTTTGCAATACAGCACTGCGTTACTTTGCCTGACAATTGCGCGGTGTGAAACTGTACCCAAATAAAATTTATGTCCTTTCTCCCCCCCCCCCAAATAGAGTTTCCTGTTTCGTTTTTGATCACCTCTGCGGTTTTTATTTTTTGTGCTATAAACAAAAAAAAGCATACATTTTGAAAAAAAAGACATTCTTTTTTACTTTCTGCTATAAAACATCCAATATTTTGTTTTTAAAAATCGAATTTATTCATCAATTTAGTCCAATATGTATTCTTCTACATGTTTTTGGTAAAAAATAAGCGTGTATTGATTGGTTTGCACAAAAGTTATGGCGTCTACAAACTATGGGATAGATTTATGGATGTGTCCAATCACAGCGGAAGCGCGGCTCCGGTGGCGTGCGTGTGAGCCCCAGAGCCGGCAACAGCAATCACATACAGGTACGTGATTTCGCGCTTAAGGGCCGCCCTGCCGCAGTACATGTATGCGGGGCGGTCCTTAACCACTTAAGGACCGCCTCACGCCGGTATACGTCGGCAGAATGGCACGGCTGGGCACAAGCACATACAGGTACGTCCTCTTTAAGAAGCCCAGCCGTAAGTCGCGCGCTCGCGACCCGGTCCTGAACTCCGTGACCGTGCCCGCGGGACCCGATCGCCACCGGTGTCCCGCGATTGGTCACAGAGCTGAAGAACAGGGAGAGGTAAGTGTAAACAAACCTCTCCCCGTTCTTCCTAGTGAGACTGTCACTGATCGTCTGTTCCCTGTCATAGGGAACGACGATCAGTGACGTCAAACGCCAAGCCACGCCCTCACACAGTAAGAATCACACATTAGGTCACACTTAACCCCTTCAGCGCCCCCTACAGGTTAACCCCTTCACTGCCAGTGTAATTTTCACAGTAACAGTGCATTTTTATAGCACTGATCGCTGTAAAAATGACAATGGTCCCAAAATAGTGTCAAAAGTGTTCGATGTGTCCGCCATAATGTCGCAGTCACGATAAAAATCGCTGATCGCCGCCATTACTAGTAAAAAAAAATATTAATAAAAATGCCATAAAACTATCCCCTATTTTGTATATGCTATAACTTTTGCGCAAACCAATCAATAAACGCTTATTGCAATTTTTTTTACCAAAAATATGTAGAAGAATACATATCGGCCTAAACTGAGGAAAAAAAAAAAAATTATAAATTTTTGGGGGATATTTATTATAACAAAAAGTAAAAAATATTGCATTTTTTTCAAAATTGTCGCTCTATTTTTTTTTTTTATAGCGCAAAAAATAAACACTGCAGAGGTGATCAAATACCACCAAAAGAAATCTCTATTTGTGGTAAAAAAAGGACGCCAATTTTGTTTGGGAGCCACGTTGCACGACCGCGCAATTGTCAGTTAAAGAGACGCAGTGCCGAATCGCAAAAAGTAGCCTGGTCCTTTAGCTACAAAATGGTCCGGGGCTTAAGTGGTTGAGTGGTTAATGTGCTAAAATTAAGAGATATACATTTAGGGGCAAAAAAACATATATGCATCATACAATCTAAACTAAAGTAGACTTTTATTCCCTTTTATAAAATGTGAAATTATTCTATAGTGATATAAAATATTATTTTCTGTTACTTACCTTTATTGGGCCCCTAAATTCTAGTCCTAGGCACTGATGACAGAGGCAAGTCTGCGCCACCTGTGCCTTCCATGGAGATCTCAGGTCCTAACTGCGAGACATATACAGAATAGTGTAATATCATCTAGCGCATGCTCAAGATGAGGAGCATCACACTGTGCGTCTCATCCAGAGCATGTGCCGTGCAACATTACAATCATCTGTTTAAAAAAAGAAAGACTTTCCCCTGATATCTCGGGGAAAGGTATTTCTTTCCACCATCAAGGTATTGCGGAATGGTGCATGTGCTAGATGAAATACATGATTGCTTCCTTCTTTTCCTCTCCTCTGCTGACCCACCAATGTGGCCTCATCTTATGTGCCTCATCTTGTGCATGTGCCGTACCAGAAAAAATATTTTCTTAGAGTGGTAGATAGATACTACTAACTTTATTAGTTTTAGTTAGTAGGATGTATTTAGACAGTCAAATTTAATAGGTGAAGGGGGAATGGGAAGGTCTCATCTCCAGGAAAACATTTTCCTTTGGAAGAAAAGAGGTTCAACCTCTTCATACGGAAAGACTTCTTTACAGTAAGAGCTGTTAAAATGTAAAACTAGCTATTTGTAGACAATTCTCCAAACTGACTTCAATAAAAGTCTGTCTGTGTTTCTAACTGTTCAAAATATAGAGGATCAGGAAAAAAAATGTAAGGAGTACATTTTATAATGATGTTCCTCTTGATTAACTGTAGGTTGAACCTTGATTCTGAAGATGCAGGTTTTTAACGTATTTATTTATCTTTTGGTTGAACTTGATAGACCCTTTTTTAACCTAACATTATAACATTTAACTTCATGGTATTCGTGGTTATTTTAAGTGAATAACACAGTAAAACTGCTTCATTGTTCTAAAAGTAGACCCATATTTAGATTTTAGCTTGAGGCTTAAGAGAAATTAAGTTATTTCCCTATCTGTACTAAACAGCGGGGATGGAGGAACCTCCTCTGCTGGCTATTTTTACCATTAGACAGCCGCAGCACTCATGGCTACTTGCATAGCCAAAAAGTGGCTGCCCCTGATAGAATGCAGTCATTGTTCAGCCAACAATCTTCCACCTACACCTTCAATTTTAAAATTGACTAGGATAAAGAGTATATACTATGTCCTACTCTCTCCTTCTCGCTCGATATTTGGGATAGACTCTCAAGGACTCAGAAATTCAAGTCACTCCACAATCCACGAGCACCTCTATTGATAAATAAGGAATTCCCCCCCGGGCCTCACTCCCCCTGCATTCGAATGGTGGACAACAAGGGCCTAATTTGGATAGCTGATCTTTGCGATCATAAAGGTATGCTATCCGAAAGATCTCTGGTAGAAAAATATCAAATGCCATCCACTGAACGCTATAGATTTACCCAAATACACCATTATGTACAAACCGTGGCCCGTAAGGGCGATTTAGCGTCAATGACTCACATGGAACATTTGTGTAGACAATATGATAAAATCAGGAGTCACATATCTGCTATATATACAATCTTGATGTATGTCTCGACAAAACTGATCTATTTGCTCCAATGGGAACACGATGTTCAAGAAACCCTTGATCTTGAGGAATGGCACTCGACATCAGGATCTCGATTGCTCACCAATACCTCCATTATAGAGGCTAACTACAAGGTTTTATTGAGATGGTATATGATACCGGCCAGACTGGCCACTTTTGTACCCAGTGCCACCTCGGGGTGCTTTAGGGGATGCGGCCAAGTGGGAACCACATATCATATATGGTGGACATTCTCCAAGGTCAGGAGATTTTGGATCAGTGTCTACAACTTTATATATACCCTCACCCAGATAAACCTGATGAAGTCCGCAAAACACGCACTCCTGGGTGGCAGGGTAGCTGAAGCCTCCAGACACCAAAGACAGCTTCTTAGAGCCCTTTCACACTGGTGCCGCAAAGAAACGGCGGTAAAATAGCAGTAAAATGCCGCTA
The DNA here is from genome assembly GCA_029206835.1 of Rana muscosa. NCBI lineage: Eukaryota > Metazoa > Chordata > Amphibia > Anura > Ranidae > Rana > Rana muscosa. Next base: position 40,357,903 of record CM055124.1, on the reverse strand, counting down.
TTTTACCGTCGGATTTGCGGCGTATTTTGGCCGCTAGCAGGGCGCTTTTAACCCCCGCTAGCGACCAAGAAAGGGTTAAAACCGCTCTCAATGCGCCGCTACAGCGGCGTAATGCCGGCGATACGCTGGCGCTGCCCATTGATTTCAATGGGCAGGAGCGCATTAGGAGCGGTGAGTTCACTGCTCCTAATTCGCTCCAAAGAAGCTGCTGGCAGGACTTTTCCTGACACCCTGCCAGCGCACCGCTCCAGTGTGAAAGCCCTCTGGCTTTCACACTGGAGACAATAGAGCTGCAGTTTAAGGGCAGATTGCAGGCGCTATTTTTAACGCTATAGCGCCTGCAAAACACCCTCAGTGTGAAAGAGGTCTTACATTTATATTCATATCAGCTAAAATTACTATAGCCAGAAATTGGAGGTCTGCGGTCTTACCATTTGACCAACTTAAACACATAATGTCATGGCTTATGTTAAACGAAAGGTTAACAGCAATTGTACAAGATAAGATGAAGTTGTTTCACAAAGTATGGGACCCATAAATCAGATACCTGACAAATGACCCCAGGATGATCACAAATTAGATTCATTGCTGAAAGATAAGTCACTGAGCATGGAGCCATAATCCAACCTCCCTAGCTTCCCTTCTTTGCTCTCCCTCTGCATTTCTTCTCTTCTTTGTTCTACCCCCCCCCCTTTTAATTTATTAATTTTTCTTTCATTTTTGTTCTGTTTTCACCCTCGGCTAGACACTGTTCTCTTGTGTTGTGGTCTGGAGGGTACCCCCCGCGACCAGGAGAGCTAGACTCCCCTGATAGACGGATGGGGAGCTGGCGTTTCCCAGCGGGCGGGACGTATTCTATGGCCTATGATATGGAGCAAGCCTTAGGCCATGGACAAAGAAGTACTGTGTACAGTGTAGGAATCTTGGTTGAGAGTGGCATGTACACCATAAACATTAGAGCGAATAAGGTACAGTCAACATCAGGATATGATAATGGGCCACGCATGCTATAAGAGGAGGATTCCTCGAGTGTATTAAATGTATGACTCCCTAAAGACGCTGTATGACGCTCAATGAAAAGCCGAGATCTTTGTTCTTTGTACTGTAAAACTTTAATAAAAAACATTGAAAATTGACTAAGATATCTTGCCCTAGAGCACCAAAAGATATATAATCTGAGACCTCGTACACACGACCGATTTTCTCGGCAAGAACCAGCAAGAAACTTGCTGGCAGAGAGGTCTTGCCGAGTAAATCGGTCGTGTGTACGCGGCTATCGGGTTTCTCGTCGAGAAAACCGACAAGTAACCTCGACGAGAAAATAGAGAACCTGCTCTCTATTTTCTCGTCGAGATTCTCCTCGGCATGTTTCTCGACGAGAAAAGTGAGTGTGTGTACACTTACCTGTCCTCCCGGAAGCCCGCACATGTTCGAAATGAATTCGACGCATGCGCGGTAGCTTCCTAGGCATACGTAGGGTATACCAAGATGGCGGCGACGGCATCAAATGTGACGAGCGCATGCTCGTCGTAGTCGATGACGTCACCGCGTACGCTCCATTCAAAGAACCGCGGGTTCTTTGAAACGAGCGTGTGTACACTCGGCCGGGACAAGTTTCTTGTCCAAGAATCTCGTCGAAAAAAAAGACATGTTTTTTTCAACGAGAATCTCGGCCGTGTGTACGAGGCCTCAGTTGTGATTCATCACACTATATTCTATCAACAAGTAAAATATTGATCTTGACAACAATAATAGACTTTTACTATACTTATACTAAGATATCATTGATTAGGATCCATGAAGAGTTAATTGGCACTAGTTATCAGTTTCACTGCCTTAGCCCTGGTTCAAACTGGTGCGTTTTGACATGCGATTTGACGTGTCAAGTCGCATGTCAAAGCGGGGGCAATTGCCGCCAATAGCACCATCCTAATCGGTGCGACGCCGCATATGCGGCGCTGCACCAATTTCAAAAAGTAGTTTCTGTACTACTTTTTGCGATTTCGGCCCACTATTTACATTGACATCTGTGCAGAAACCTGCACAGATGTCTGTGTAATCGCGGCCGAAATCGGGACTGACAGTCGGGAGTGAAATTGTGCGAGTTCAGCTGAACTCGCACGGCTTCACTCCCGCAGCCCCAGTGTGAACCTGGGCTTAGTAATTATCACAGCCGTTTCAACTGAGGGAAATCCTGAAAACATGACCTGTTGAGGCACCTTGAGGACTGGAGTTGAGAAACACTGATTTAGTTAAACCAAAAGGAAAAATCAAACTAGTGGAAAAGTAGGATTTTTAAAACAGCTTACCTGTAAAATCCTTTTCTTGGAGTACATCACGGGACACAGAGCGGCATAGTCATTACTATGTGGGTTATATAGAATTACCTTCAGGTGCTGGCACTGGCAACTTCCAAAACAGGAAGTACCCTCCCCTATATAAGCCCCTCCCATCCGGGAGCACCTCAGTTTTGTAGCAAAGCAATACGTGTCCCCAAAAGAGGGGTGGGAGCTCTGTGTCCCGTGATGTACTCCAAGAAAAGGATTTTACAGGTAAGCTGTTTTAAAAATCCTACTTTCTTGTTCATACATCACGGGACACAGAGCGGCATAGTCATTACTATGTGGGACGTCCCAAAGCAATGCCAAATGAGGGGGGGGATACACCATACATAAGCTGGGCGCCATCAGGCATGAGGATCTTTTGCGGCCTGCAACACACTGCGCCCAAAAGGCGACATCCTCCTGACTTCTAACGTCCACCTGGTAGAACCTAGTAAACGTGTGTACTGAAGACCATGTTGCGGCCTTACAAATTTGAGCCAGGGAGGCCTTGTGATGCACTGCCCATGAAGTTCCAACTGCTCTCGTGGAGTGCGCCCTAACTTTGAACGGAGGCGGTCTACTTCTCAAGCCATAGGCTTGTATTATGACCTGTCGAATCCACTTGGCTAAAGTAGATTTTGATGCTGACTGACCCTTTCTGGGGCCTTCCGGCAGAACAAACAAAGAATCCGTTCTACGAATCTGAGCAGTGGCTTTTAGATAAGCTTTAACTGCTCTTACTACATCCAAAGAATGCAATAACTTTTCCTCTACCGAGCTTGGTTTGGGGAAAAAAGAAGGAAGAACCACATCCTGGTTCAAGTGAAACCTCGATACCACCTTAGGAAGAAAGGCTGGGTGAGGACGTAATACTACTCTGTCCTCATGAATAACCAGATATGGCTCTTTACAGGACATGGCGGCTAATTCCGACACTCTTCTAGCCGAGCATATGGCTACTAAAAATATCAATTTTCTGGTGAGTAGAACCAAGGAAATGTGCCGCAAAGGTTCAAATGGCTGCTTCTGCAGAACCGACAGAACCAAATTTAGATCCCATGGGCATATGGGAGCTTTAATCGGTGGAATAATACGAGTCACCCCTTGCATAAAGGATTTGACAAGTGAATGCATAGCCAGGGGCCTTTGAAATAGTATTGATAAGGCCGAAACCTGACCCCTGATAGTACTTAAGGCAAACTTCCTGTCTACAGCCCACTGTAGGAAGTCCAGAATTCTGCCTATAACGTACTTACGTGGATGCCATTTTCTGGCCTCGCACCAAGTGATGTACGCCTTCCAAACTCTATAGTAGATCTGCCTGGATACAGGCTTCCTGGCATTGATTATAGTTGATACCACAGAGTTAGAGAGACCTCTCTTCTTTTAGGATGTGGGATTAAACTTAGAGTTAGTAAGGAAGGGTGGTATATCGGCCCTTGCGAAAGCAGGTCCGGACGACGTGGAAGGGTCCAAGGACTCCCCACAGACATTTTGATGATCTCTGCGTACCAGGCCCTTCGGGGCCACACTGGAGCCACCAAGATCACCAGCTTCTTTTCCAACCTGACTCTACGAAGGAGTCGAGGCAACAATTGTAGCGGAGGGAATGCATATATCAGTCTGAACTGATCCCAAGGGAACACCAGAGCATCCGAGCCGCAAGCGAGGGGATCCCTTGTCCGGGAGACAAATCTGTCCACCTTTGCGTTGAATCTGGATGCTAGCAGATCTACATCCGGTGTTCCCCACCGCTGACATATCGCTCGGAAGACCTCGGGATGAAGGGACCATTCCCCTGGGCATAACTGTTGGCGACTTAGAAAGTCCGCCTTCCAATTCTCCACCCCTGGAATGAAGACAGCTGACATACATGGGACATGCTTTTCTGCCCATTCCAGGATGTGACTTACTTCCCTCTGGGCTGCACGACTCCTGGTGCCTCCCTGATGATTGATATATGCCACTGCTGTGGCATTTGTCTGATTGAATTCTGACAGGGGACCCTTGGAGTCTGGATGCCCAGGCTTTTACATGTCATACCGGGCTGCTCGTATCTCTAAGAGATTGATGGGCAGGGTTTTTACTACATTTGACCATCTGCCCTGGAGAGACCATTGCTCCAGTACTGCCCCCTAGCCTATAAGGCTGGCATCTGTAGTGACCACCTTCCAGGATATCGGACTGAAGGCTTTTCCCTTCTGGAGATTCTGGGGGATCAACCACCAGCAGAGATTCTTCCGAACGGAAGGGGACAAAGCCATCGGGAAGTCTAGAGCCTGAATTTTTCCGTTCCAGGCTGACAATATGGCCCTCTGTAAATTCCTTGAGTGGAATTGGGCGTATGGCATAGCTTCGAATGATGCTACCATCTTTCCTAGCAGCCTCATGCACAGGCATATGGATGGCTGTCTTTTTGCACAAAGTAGGCGGACCAAGTCCCTCAAAGAGGATACTTTGTCTTGAGGTAGGAAAATCCTCCTCTGGTCTGAATCCAGCCGTAGCCCTAGATATACCAGGTTTTTCACTGGCTGTAGGGCTGACTTGTCCAGGTTGACGACCCAACCGTGAGATTCTAGATACTTGATTGTATCGACAATTACCACTTCTAGCTTGGCAACTGAGTGGTCCATCAACAACAGGTCGTTTAGGTATTCCATTATCGTTACACCTCGTGTTCTTAGATCGGCCAACAGTGGGGCCAGAATTTTTGTGAACACTCGTGGTGCTGTGGCCAGACCGAATGGTAAGGCTCTGAACTGAAAATGGCGCCCTTCTACTGCAAAGCGTAGAAACTTTTGATGACCTGGAAAGATGGGAACATGCAAATAAGCATCTTTGATGTCGATCGAGGCTAACCATTCCTCCCCCTGTAGGGCAGCGGTGACCGATCGGATCGACTCCATCCGGAAAGACCGGACGTTTAGAAATTTGTTTAGACTCTTTAGGTCCAATATGGGTCTTATGTCCCCGTTTGGTTTCGGGACTGTGAAAAGGTTTGAGTAGAAACTCAACCCCCACTCTTCCATAGGAACCTCCATAATTACTCCTTGGAGCAATAGTTGTTCTAACGCCACTAGGAGACACCTTCTTTTCAGAGGGTCTTTTGGCATGCCTGACCACATAAAATGGGAAGGAGGAGACTCTTTTAACTCCAACTTGTATCCCCGAGTTACTGCAGAGAGCACCCATCTGTCTTTGATCGTCTCCCGCCCGGTCTCTGTGAACAACTGAAGTCTTCCCCCCACCCGTTTGAGTGGGGGCAGCCCTTCATAGGCTTGACTTGGAGGCTGGTTTAGTACCTCTTCGGATCCAGGGTTTTTTATTACCCTGTGACTGTCCCTGATTTTTACCTCCTGAGTTTGACCGAGGAGGCCGTCGGAACTGCTTAGTAGCAGACGTCCCAGGGATAGGAGAGGTAGCCCTCTTAAAAGATGGACCCCTAGACCTCTTTTTAATTGGTAAGAGAGTACTTTTACCACTGGAAATCTTCTGGATATATTTATCCAGGTCTTCGCCAAAAAGGCGTTCTCCATGAAATGGGAAGCTAACTAAGAGCTTCTTACAGGGAGCTTCAGCAGACCAGTTCTTGAGCCACAGAAGCCTACGCATATGTACCAAAGACAGCGTGAGGCGGGAGGCCTGATGGATAGAATCCTTGATGGCGTCAACCGCAAAGCATAATGCTCTAGGCAGATCAGCCAGAGCCTGGGCCTGCTGGTCTGGCAAATCCCTCAGGACCCTTTTCATTTGATCCTTTAAAGCTTGGCAGACCCCAATAGCTGCCAATGCTGGCTGTGTAACAGCCCCTGCTGTGGAAAAAGCAGATTTTAATAAAGATTCCAATTTTTTATCTACTGGATCTTTGAACATTTGAACATTATCTACTGGACATGTCAGTGATTTGTTCACAGAAGAAATGGCTGCGTCCACCGTAGGAACATTCCATCTCTGGGTGAATTTTTCCTCCATGGGATAGATCACCTGAAATTTCTTAGGTGGAACAAATAGTTTATCAGGATGTTCCCAGTCCTGGTATATAAGTCCTTCCAATAATGGATGAATTGGAAAGGAGCAATTAATCTGGGGAGCTTTTAGCGACCCCAATGAGGAGACAGCAGTAGTTGATGGTTCAACAAGAGGCATTTTAAATGCAGATCGAACCATGTCAGTTAGGTTCTGGACCCACAATCTTTCAGTCTGTGATGCTGAAAATGGTTCATCTACTGTCGATTCCTCAAAAACAGAGTTAACCTCCTCCTGATCCCCTTCAGGTAGGTCAGTCCCTTCCTGGGACTGTTGCTCTGCCAACAGGCACTCTAATGGAGGGGATGGAGATCTGGCGCGCTTTCTTTCCTGTAGAGAAGAAGCGATCAATGCTGCCAATCTCTGCTCCAATCCCTCCAGAGTTGAGGCAAAAACCTCCTCTGTTATATATGCAGGAGCAGGTGGACTGAGGACAGCCGCAGTACCTGGCACTCCCGGGGGTTCCTTATGGGTATTAACCTCTGATTTCTCAGGGGAGGAAGGTGCAGATGACTGCTCCAGATCCTCAGAGCCCGATGGAGACCCCCTACACTTCCTGAGAGGTATATCTCGGAGTTTTTTAGGCGGCATATTCCTTAGTTCAAAGCTGAGGTATTCCAGCCGCAATACACCCCTTTACTGAAATAGTCTAATGCAATTTGCTGCTATGTACATCAGTGGGTGTCTACTAATGCGTCTTTCTGGGGATGCCTGTATCAACCGCCCGCTGTAAGCCCCTATACCATGCTACCAGCTCCTTTTCATGCTCTGTGTCCATAGCAAGCAGCGTGGACTGAGTCCTTTTATCTTGCTGGGACGCCCGCACATGCGCAGAAGCGCTGGGCGCACAGAGCGCGTCATCCGCCAGGCTCCGCCCCCTTTTTTGAAGCTAAATCTATAAAAAGAAGCGTGTGTGCGCGTGCGCGCGTGCACGTGTGCTCTCTTGGCGCCATGTAGGGAGAGGAGCCAGGGTCCCTGTTTCACCAGGACTCGGGGATGGAAGGAAACTACTTGGCAGCATGACAGAGGAATGCAGCTTCCCTGATAGAGAGCTCACTCATCTGCCTGGACTTTCACCATGGAAGGAATAGTCCCAAGAAAAAAAAAAGACGTTCCACAGCGGCCTCTAGTGGACAAACACAGGTACCGCACTTTTGTCTTTTTTTTTTTTTAAACCTCCTTTATGAAAAACATTTCTAGGTTTACAGCTTTTAAAACTTCCTTTATGAAAAGACATTTCTAGGATTTCTTAGGCATATACAGCTATTAGCGGGAATACCTTTAGGTAACAGGCAGAAAGACATATTAGGCTTGGGGGTCCCCTCAATAGAACCAAGTTCCTGAGGGGCCCCCACTTACCTTTTCCCCGCCGCAGGACTTTGTTTGGTCCACAGAAGCCCAAACTTCACCTCTCATGGCAGGCATTGTACTAGACCTTCAGGGACCGGGTTCCCAAGGATTCCACTCCCCTGGACCTGTATAGCACCCTGCACAGATAGCCTCTTGGTTTTGGGTATGACCAGAGCTCTGGATCCCAGGGTCCAGCCCTCCTAAGAGAGGCATTACAGGCAAAACCCTGCTCTTCTCTGCAAGGCCCGGGTACCGACCGTTTAGCTATGAAGCTTTTTTGGTCGGATCCGGAATAGCTTGCTAAGGCCCAGAGAACCTGTACACAAGCCCAGATGAATACATGTTAACCTTGGCCAACACCTTAGACACTGGCAAAAAACTGAGGTGCTCCCGGATGGGAGGGGCTTATATAGGGGAGGGTACTTCCTGTTTTGGAAGTTGCCAGTGCCAGCACCTGAAGGTAATTCTATATAACCCACATAGTAATGACTATGCCGCTCTGTGTCCCGTGATGTATGAACAAGAAACCTCCATGTACACACACCTATACCCACTGCCGAACCAGAGGAAGGCAACAAAAACACCAATAAAACATGGTTCAAATAGCTCTAGTGGATACTTCCTGATTCCCCAGAAGGTAATCGGACATTTCCTGTATCAACTACCCCTGGTGTATTACTTCTATATTTTATTATCCAGTTATATTTTGTGCATTTAGAAACGCATCCAGCTCTTTTTAAACAGAATCTACTGAGCTGGTAAGAACATGTGCTGATAAGCAAAGAGAACTGCAGATGACTTGGGACCCATGGATTCAATATATCTATAAATCAGGTTAGGTTTCGGTATATGAAAGTATTGAATCCATAGTAGAAAACGAAAGAGTCACAATTGATTACAACTCACCCGAACATTCTTTTTTCCTTATCCTATTTTGTTTGTAATCATATATATCTCATACTTACCTGCTCTGTACAGTGGTTTTGCACAGAGCAGCCCTGGTCCTCCACTTCTCAGGTCCCCCGTCGACACTTCTGGCTCCTACCCCCTGCAGAGTGCCACCATAGCAAGCCTCTTGCAATACGGGCACTTGTGCATGCTCGCTCCATACAGTGTTGCCAACCCCCCCAAGTTAAATTTACTGACAAGATGCCTAAAAATTACGAACAACACCAATTTTTTACTGGCACTTCCAAAAATAACTTAAAATGCCTGTTTTCAGTGCTAAACTGTGCAACTTTTAGTATTTAAACTATAAACATGTAGCCAAAGCTATTAGCAATGTGTTTAAGTTAAACAAAATTTAAAAACTGAACCATCATCCCCTGTCACCATCAGCCCCTGTCACCATCACCCCCTGCCTCCATCATCCCCTGTCACCCCCTGTCACCATCAGCCCCTGTCACCATCAGCCCCTGTCACCATCACCCCCTGCCTCCATCACCCCCTGTCACCATCAGCCCCTGCCTCCATCACCCCCTGCCTCCATCACCCCCTGCCTCCATCAGCCCCTGCCTCCATCCATCACCCCCTGTCACCATCATCATCCCCTGTCACCATCATCATCCCCTCCCCTGTCACCATCATCATCCCCTGTCACCATCATCATCCCCTGTCACCATCATCATCCCCTCCCCTGTCACCATCATCATCCCCTGTCGCCATCATCATCCCCTACCCTGTCACCATCATCATCCCCTGTCGCCATCATCATCCCCTCCCCTGTCACCATCATCATCCCCTCCCCTGTCACCATCAACACCAACTGCCTCCAACACCTCCTGCTGCCTCGAGTCCATCCCCCTCTGCCACCATCATTCACCCCCCTCTGCGGCCTGCTACCATCACCTGCAGTCATCTGTCACCGTCGTTGGCTGGGCTGTCACTCCATGCCCGAAGCTGGATGCAGGGCTCCTCCGTTCCGCGTGCTGTAGTGCTTAGCCTTCTAGCTGCTCCAGTGCTCCTGGTTACAATTTTAAAAACTGGCGCTGTGGCGGGATGTGTTATTACATCACTCGCCTCGTCAGCATAGTGCGCCGCACAGCCCCTGTGAGATCCGCCCCCCTGCCGGGCCCGGCCGAATACAGGATCGGCTCGGCAAGCTCCGGAACTGCGCATGCGCAGTTCCAAGTCGGAACGGTCAGGGCTATTTTTTACTGGCACTTCCCCGCTAGCACGGACAATTACGGACGGGTAAAAAAGTGCCCGTTTTTACGTAATGTCCATAAAAATACGTACGGTTGGCAACACTGGCTCCATACGACACAGACACTGGCTGTGATTGACAGCAGCGGGAGCCAATGGCTCCTACTGCTGCATCTCAGCCAATGAGGAGGGAGAGACCCAGGAAAATCTTGTCTCTCATCCACATCACTGGATTGAGATCCGGCTCAGGTAAGTATTGGGGGGGTAGAGGTGGGAGCTGCACACTGAAAGTTTTTTTTTTTACCTTTATGCGTAGAATGCATGAAGGTAAAAGACCTTCAGCCTTTATAATTACATAGTTACATAGTAGGTGTGGTTGAAAAAAGACACAAGTCCATCAAGTCCAACCTACGTGTGTGATTATATGTCAGTATTACATTGTATATCCCTGTATGTTGTGGTCGTTCAGGTGCTTATCTAATAGTTTTTTGAAACTATCGATGCCCCCGCTGAGACCACCGCCTGTGGAAAGGAATTCCACATCCTTGCCGCTCTTACAGTAAAGAACCCTCTACGTAGTTTAAGGTTAAACCTCTTTCTTCTCATTTTAATGAGTGGCCACGTGTCTTGTTAAACTCCCTTCCGTGAAAAAGTTTCATCCTTATTGTGGGGTCACCAGTATGGTATTTGTAAATTGAAATCATATCCACTCTCAAGTGTCTCTTGTCCAGAGAGAATAAGTTCAGTGCTTGCAACCTTTCCTCATAACTAATATCCTCCAGACCCTTTATTAGCTTTGTTGCCCTTCTTTGTACTCGCTCCATTTCCAGTACATGCTTTCTGAGGACTGGTGCCCAGAACTGGACAGCATACTCCAGGTGCGGCCGGACCAGAGTCTTGTAGAGTGGGAGAATTATCGTTTTATCTCTGGAGTTAATCCCCTTTTTAATGCAATCCAATATTCTGTTTTCTTTGTTAGCAGAAGCTTGGCATTGCATGCCATTGCTGAGCCTATCATCTAATAGGACCCCCAGGTCCTTTTCCATCCTAGATTTCCCCAGAGGTTCTCCCCCAGTGTATAGATTGCATTCATATTTTTGCCACCCAAATGCATTATTTAATACATTAAACCTCATTTGCCTTGTAGTTACCCACCCCATTCATTTGTTCAGATCTGTTTGCAAGGTTTCCACATCCTGCGGAGAAGTTATTGCCCTGATTAGCTTAGTGTCGTCCGAAAATACAGAGATTGAACTGTTTACCCCATCCTCCAGGTTGTTTATGAACAAATTGAATAGGATTGGTCCCAAGACAGAACCCTGGGGGACCCCACTACCCACCCCTGACCATTCCGAGTACTCCGCATTTATCACCACCCTCTGAACTCACCCATGTAGCCAGTTTTCAATCCATGTACTCACCCTATGGTCCATGCCAACGGACCTTAATTTGTACAGTAAACATTGATGGGGAACTGTGTCAAATGCTTTTGCAAAATCCAGATACACCACGTCTACGGGCCTTCCTTTATCTAGATGGCAGCTCACCCCCTCATAGAAGGTTAATAGATTGGTTTGGCAAGAACGATCCTTTAGAACCACTTTAATGATAAATTGCATTGTAAAATGTAGTCCTCATAATTTTGGTCTAGGAAATGTGATACACTATAAGTAATTATCCACCAACCATGTAGATGGCATCACACATTACTGGACTTAAAGTTACATAGTTAGGCTTTTTGTTAAATCAATAGATAAAAAATAAATAAAACAGAATAAATTGAAAACCTCAATGTACTGTATTCTATACCCAGCCACGATTGATACAGAAGAAGGTACAAAAAGTAAAGGATTTGGATGAGAAAGGTAAATCTATTTATGTTGTATTTAATTTTCCTCTCATTTGTATCTAATGAACATGGGCGTCCGCTGAAATTTTTTCAGGGGGGGGGGGGGCGCTTCGGCAGCGGCGATACAGTCGCATTTTACCCTTTCTTCGACCGCAAGCAGGGGTTAAAAACGACCCCCCCCCACGTTAAAATGTAAAAACACCCCACTGTGCCCCCTGCATCTTTAAATATCTCTTTGTCACTACTGTGTACCCCCTCTCCACAACTGCACCTCTGGACCACTTTACATTACACATCACCCTGCCTGCACCCCTTTACATTACACAGCATCCTGCATCACTGGACCCCTTTACATTACACAGCACCCTGCACCCCCTTACATTACACAGCACCCTGTATCACTGGACCCCTTTACATTACACAGCACCCTGCATCACTTGATCCCTTTACATTACACAGCACCCTGCACCCCTTTACATTACACAGCAGCACCCTGCACCTCTGGACACTACACACACTACACTCTGACCACTACACTACACACTGTTTACTGACCACTACACTGCACACTGACCATATGTATGAAGTGTCCTATGACGTCATGTCTCTGCAGTCACACACACACACACGTGTTGTAGGACATCTCCTCCTCCCTTCCATACCGCACACACAGCCCAGCTCTCCTTCCTACTCACCTTCAGCAGGTCCAGTGGGTGTGTGCAGCAGGCTGCCCCGCAGGAGGCCAGGCCCCCGAGGTACTACCACCTCCGACTCGAGACACCCTCCGCTCCACCATCTCCCCCTGGCTCTTTTTCTTCTTCTCTCCCCGGGCACGCTGCACAGTCCAAGGGTCAGGGGTGGAGCCGGCCTGTGCCCGGAAGAACGAGAAGAGCCGGGGCCAATCGGATTGCGAGGCCTCACCCAGCCAGCGCTGCCAAACCACAAAACGCGGCCGCCTTAAAGCGGCGACGGGGAGGTGTGGTGGGCTCGGGGGGAGGAGGAGGGAGTACATGTGCTGCGATGCAGCTCTGTGCGGGGTTGGAAGTGGGTGTAAGGGCGGCAGAGGGTGTAGAACACTGCCAATTTGGCCAACACCTTCTCGATTCCAGGGGGGGGCAAACGACCCCCCTTGCCCTATGGAGCGGACGCCCATGCTAATGAATATGAAATATTGTCACTATGATGGTTTATTTTCTTATAAAATCAATAACAAAAACTTTGAAACAGAAATATTGATTTTAAGTGGACCCTTTAATTTAACAAGAATGCCCAGGCAGTAATTATTATTATTATGTCTTGTATGTGATTGCTTCACCAGGATTAGTAAAGTTTTCTCAAGTACGAAAGTAGAGGATGATAAATATTACACACTGGTGATGCATTTCTATGGAACTCTGCTACTGGTGATGTATACAGTACAAGACTCTGACTCAGACATACATAAATATATTGGAAATGCAAAAGCGGATCAGGTATTCTTATGACAATGGGGAATGATGAAATTTTTAACTATTTTATTATTATACTCACTGGACCCGCCCAAAGATGTTATCATCATCCAGGAAGAAAGTAATATTTTAAAACCTTATTTGGCTTGGGTTCACACAGTATCGTATGACTATACTTCCGCCTTCTTATCTTAAGAAGCATTTTACAAGCCATATAATGCTATGAGTATCAGAATGAGATCTGAAGGTCATAAAAGGGTTGTTCTCAATGCTCAAGAAAACATAATTATGTTTTTTTGCAACATTTTAAAAGTATAACTTTTTTAGATTTGGATATAGGGTAGAACGGTTATACTTAGGCTAGGTTCACACTTGTGCGTAAAACGCACCTGTTCCCGCAACCACCCGCAGCCAAACCGTGCTGCTCTTTTGCAGACGTGCAGGGCTGTCATTCATTCTAAACTACTTCCCGCCCAGGCCAATAATGAAATTTCTCTCCTACATGTAAAAATCATAATTTATTTGCAGGAAAATTACTTAAAACCACCAAACATTATATATTTATATATTTTAGGCAAAAGCAATAGAAAAATAAAAATGATGGGTTTTGCATTGTGTTATTTGCGCAGCTGTTTTTTCATTGCACATTTTTGGGAAAAATATACTTTGTGTGCACTAAGATTCATTAAACACAACATAATAACCATTTTTTGGAAAACAATAAAAGATGATGTCACACCATGTAAATAGATAGCAAACATGCCACGATTGTTAAATTGTGCAAGCTTGTGGAACAGCGCCAAACAAGGGTACTTAAAATCTGGCCTGTTAGTGGGTCCTGAGGACAGGGGTTGAGAACCACTGCCTTAAAGGCTTATAAAGCATTGCTTATGCAGATTTTATGTATTACCTTGGGGAGATGCAGACTAGAATACTGCAATCACTGAGCAGCAAATTATATCACCTGATGTATTTCAGTTATCTTGCAAGCCTGGCCTTTTAGTGGGTCGTGAAGACAGGAGTTGTGTACTACTGCTTTACGGGGTTAGAGTTATACAGCTGGTCTGGTGCTAGAATTTTTATATATATTTATGTAGCGCCCTACTCCTGTTGGGTAGTCGCTATTAGGGTTGAGCGAACCCGAACTGTAAAGTTCGGGTCCGTACCGAACTTTAGCTTTTTCCCGAACCCGAACCCGGACTTTGCGCGAAAGTCCGGGTTCGGGTTCGGCAATCTAATGGCGCAGTTAGAAATGCTTCAGGGGCCAGCTAATCACCTTTTGATTAGCTGGTGTGCCCTTAGAAGCCATCATAGCCATGCCTACTAATGGCATGGCTGTGATTGGTCAGTGCAACATGTGACCCAGCTTCTATATAAGCTAGAGGCACACAACACACACGTCACTCTGCTTCAGAATAGATAGGGAGAGGATCTTGTCTGCTGCTGCTGCTGCTTTATGTTAAATTTAGTTGTCTGAGCGGTAGTTCAGCTCAGAAAGAATTATGTAAATTGTTGGCTCTGTTTCAGTCTGGCTGGGCTGCATGTTTTCCACCTGACACTAGGTGTCACTGTCACCACAGGTCAGGGTTGGAAGAGTAGCAGGCTGGGTGTATTGGGTATTCCTTTCCCAGAAGTGGCTCAGAGGGCGTGGTCAAACCGCTGTGCATTCTGGGCGGGGGTACTTAAGAGACAGAGGCCGTTCTATCGGGGTACATTGCCGGGGATCGTTGTCGAATCCTGACCTGAGGGCCCTCCTGGCCTCAGGCCTGCTGGCCCGAGGCTCTGCAACTGAGAAGTAGGCCCAGAAGTTGCTGGGGCCTACTAGTCCAGGGATGGTCCTACACGGTCTTTTCAGCGGGAAGAAGCGGAACAATTGGGGACTCAATTGAAGGACGCATCCTGGCCAGTTTGCCTCATGGTGCTGCCGGACGGCTGAAAGATTCTGGCACCGTGAGCTGTGTACTTTTGAAGGAACTTTTGCTAAGTGTCAGTGTGGTCACACGATCTTGTGACGGAAGGTTGTGGAACGAATAGACGACACTCATCAAGTCTGTGGCAGAGACTTTTGAACAAGCTCCACACCGGTTGCTAGGCCAGAGAGAGTAGGCCTATCCGGTGGTTGCTGAATCCAGCGTGGAACTGTTTGTCCTCTGGATCTGAGATTGTGCCCGTGATCCGCAAAGCTAAGTACCTGAACCTCCCCTATCCCTCTACCCCTCTGTTGGAACTGGTAAAATAAAGCCTTGAAGAAAACATATCCAAGTGTTGGTGTCAACTTTTCTAAAGCTTTTCAAGGAGGATCCCTGACACGAGTGCGGTGAACAGAAAAACTTTAAACTAGCAGCTCCTACGAGGGTAGTGCTACATTTATATATAATGTTCATGGTAATACTTACATGTACGTGTGGTGCGAGCATTATTTACATATGTGTGTGTGACCTACATATGCGTTTACCTATGTGCGTGAGCATGGGGGGGGACAAGGGCGCTTGAATTTTTATTTTTTTTACAGTAATTTTTTTTATGAACTTTATTGCTATCACAGGGGATGAACAACATCCCTTGTGATAGCGTGGGCAGTGACAGGTACTCTTTACTGAGACATCTTGGCTGGTCTATTAGGCCCCAAATCTCACCTTTGCCCTTAAAAGCATCTGATCAAACCAAGATCCGTTTGATCGGATGCTTTCACAAGCCAGCAATGGTTTGTTTACATCATGGCAAAGCCCAAAGTGACAAAATCTTCAATGCTTCTAGCTTCTTACACCATAGAGATGATCGACGATGTTCCAGTCCGCTGTCATTTCTATGGTAAGCTGGCAGAATTGCTGGCTTCAATCCCGGGCTCCCCGGTGGGACGGGAGCACCTGGAAAGGCAGTGGAAGGTGGATCCCCTCCCGCTGCATGAAAAAGTAATACAGTGGCCATTTAGACGCTAGGATTGCTTTTACATAACAGAGCATCCCCAACCAAAAAAAAAAAAAAAAGATACCAGGATGATGCCTGTAACTGCAGGCATCATCCTGGTTTCACCACTCAAATTCCAGGATGTCATATGACGTCCTATTGGTGGAAATGTTTTAATGGTACCCCAACGCATCTGAAAATGGTTGCGGGAAGTCGCATGGTGCAAAAAAAATGTTCTTTCATGAAACACAAACACAGCAGCCTATTCAAATGAATGGGCTGTCATGCTCACACAAATGCGGCTCACAGAGATGTAAACCTAGCCTTACACTGCTTTAAAATAAATTTATACATTTAATGATGTAATAATGAATAAAGAGCTACATTAATGTGCCTTTTATTTTTGCCCTTGAGTTCAACTTTCAAGAGGAACTATTGCATCAAGAGGAACTATTGCATCAAGAGGAACTATTGCATCAAGAGGAATAATTGCAAAAAGGTCAAGCTTTTATTGCAGAAGAGACTCTTCACGTGGTTTCTGTAAAAACAGCTCCTCTTCTGCCACCCAGCAATGTTTCTTCTAAATGTACACTGAGCCACTCATGTGAAATAAGTGTAGCGGGTGTTTGAATTTTAGGGGAGGCATCTGGGTGGTAGTGTAACCAAGATGCACCAATTGCTAGGGGATCCGAGACCCTTTTCTGGTTCTTGGATGACTCTGGTGGTGTGAGGTTCCTTGCGGTCCACAGGTGGCGCTGTTGCCCGGGGTCGGGGCTGAACTCACACCGCAAGACTGTACCTTTTTGTCCTCCCCTGGAGCTGGTACAGCGGGGCGGGGAACCCGCTGTGGCGCGAAGGGAGAGGGGATAAAAGGGGCGGAAGCCCTTACCACGGAGTTCAGAGTTCGGAGAGAGTTGGAGGATGCGGCCGCACCCAGGCACCTTCAGCTTGGGTGCTGGCGTTCCGGAGTTCCGGGCTCAGGTGCCCTTGACCTGGCCGGAGCGAGAGATGGAGTCCATCCCAGGCACATTTAGCCTGGGGTGAGGTACTATGGCGGAGGCCTGGGGCTCAGTACCTTCGACTGACTTCCGCAAGGGTAGAGGAATCCGAGGGGGGGCCCTAACTCCTTGGGTGCCCGTGTCTGAGTTTGTGAGGACTGGTGTGCGGAACTTCTCTGAAGAGTCCAGCGCAGCATTGCTGGTGACAGAGAGGCCTCCTGTTTCTCCCTTGGACGGATCTCCTTCCCCTGTCAGGGGCTGTGCTAGCGAAGGTAATTCACATTCTACTCAATATAGTCAGTGGCAGTGACTAACCGCCACTGGTGATATCACAGTAGTTAGCAGGAGAAGGGAAGTGATTGTGCCTCGATCTATTCCCCATTACTACTCAGTAAAAGAAACTGTTTATTGTTTGGCAAGAAGAATAAAACTGAGTTGGACCTATTCACTGTGTGGAACTCTGGTTACTAGGAGCAAAGGAGTCAGGGACGAAGTACTGGACTTGACTCTAGGACACCTACACAAGACCCAATCTTCTGGCCTTCACCTCTTAGCTATGGAGAACATGGGCCGTGGTGTATCTCATCCCTCCCCCCAGCACTGAGACCCCTAGACGAAGAAAGACAAGCCGAGTATGAGAAGGGGAGAGAGGGGTGAGGCCGCTACACGTGGGGGCTCGTCCAGGATGTGTGTGGTGTCTGAACTTGAACTTTGCTGCCCGGAGGAGTTCCGAGTAGGTCGGCCATATTGGCCAACGCGCCACGAGGCAACCCATAGCTGCGTAGTTCGTGGGCGGGGAGAGGAGAAAGCCCGCGAACAAGTGCAGAGTGTGGGAGGAGTCTGGCCATGTGGACGTACGCACGTGGAGATTCCGGCGTGGGTGGGTCAGTGCGCAATGGAGCAGCGAAGAGAGAAGATGACTTCAACTACTCCATGGATTTCAGTTTCTTCCGGAATGGACATGACTTCTCTGGCTGCTCCGATCATGGATACGGGGATAAGACTAAGGCCCCGGGGGCGATTGGCTCTGTACACCTGCAGAGACATGGAGGCCCTCGGTGTGATCTGTCCCAGCTGTTCGGGACTGGTGGTCCAGCTGAAGCCATTCGGGCGATGTGAGGTCTGCAAGGAGTTTCTCTTCGAGGTGGAACCATCCACGGAATAGCCTTGGGCTTTCCACCTCAACTACCTCACAGGGACTGCCACTCCGGAAGGAGAGATCGATGCTGGTGCGTTTCCCGTGCGCAATGATCAAGGCGAAGTGACTGTCCAAGCGGAGATGAAAAGAGAAAAATCCAAGGATGCTGCCTCGGTCACCAGCAGCTCCCTGCTCCGACCACCGAAGAGGAAAGTCGGCCTAGTGATGGCCTCGTGTGGTCGTGGAAGAGCTTCGCCCTGCTGCTTGCCTGGCCTGGATGGTTCCGGTAGCAAGAGTCCTGGACATCCCTATTCTTCTGAAGGCCCAGGTGAGCCAGGGGTTGGGACTGTCTGTGTGGTTAAAAGTGGCGGAAGCTCACAGACGGTAGAGGCCGTCAAGGGGGATGGTTCAGTGACTGGGAATTATCTGCCCGCTGAATGCTATGACACCTCTGACCTGGACTCATTGTCTGACAATGGCGATGATGGGGAGATAGACGAAATCTTCCATCAGAAGGGATGGGACAAGATGAAGCTACCCTCGTCCCATCTCACAAGGGACCTGCCCAAGTCTACTGGAGATAGTACACCCCAGGTGGAGGCCTTGGTGCCTAGGGAGGAATCTGGTCCCCTGTCCGAAGTTCCTCTTCTGGACTCAACATCCATTTCACCTGTTCCTGTTGCGGGAGTGCAACGCAAGTCATTGCGGGCTCCTAAGCCCAGATCTACCGAGGTGGTGAACGCACCTCGCCACCCAGAAGCGATTGTTCCGCCTGGAGAAGGAGACCGGGCCACCATGCCACCTTTGTCAAGGCTGCAGCGTCTCTTCGGCCAGAAGGTTACCCAGGAGTAGTGATGAGCCGAACACCCCCGGGTTCGGTTCGCACCAGAACCCGCGAACGGACCGAAAGTTCGAACGAACATTAGAACCCTATTAAATACAATGGATGCGAACGTTCGAATTCTAAAGTGCTAATTATAACAACTATTATGCATGTTATTGTCATAAATAGGGTTTGGGAACCCGGGTTCTGCACCAGGGGACATGTATCAATGCAAAAAGAAGTTTTAAAAACGGTCGTTTTTCGGGAGCAGTCATTTTAATGATGCATAAAGTGAAAAAAAAAAAGTCAAATATTCCTTTAAATATCGTACCTGGGGGGTGTCTAAAGTATGCCTGTGAAGTGCCACGTGTTTCCCGTGTTTAGAACTGTCCCTGCACAAAATGACACTTCTAAAGGAAAAAAAAGCCATTTAAAACTGCTTGCGGCTTTAATGTAATGTCTGGTCCCGGTAATATGGATGAAATTCTTTAAGAAAAATGGCATAGCTACCCCATGACCCCCCCCCTACCCCAGCCCATTACCAGCCCCTTTGGGTCTTGTATGGATATTAAGGGGAACCCCGCACATAAAATAAAAAAGGCCCTATATACTCTGAACAGCCGTATACAGGCGGTGCATACAAGACAGGGACTGTAGGTTTGTTCTTATGTAGAATCTGTTTGTAATTTTGAACAGGTACATTGTTGAAGTGTAGCTCCAGCCCAAAAATCTATTTTTAAACTTTTTGGGAAACATAGGTAAGGGTTATCACCCCTGTAACATTTGTTTTGCTGTCTGTGCCCCTGTTCAGAACATTTCACCTCACTTTCCGTCCCAATGACAACTGTTTTTGAAATGTGGTGTTTTTCTTGAAACAAGGATTGCTGATAAAGCATCAGTACAGATGAGACCCCTTTCTCCCATATTTATTCTTACAGGAGAGAATTTTCCTTTCTAGGGGTAGATTTCCTCTCACTTCCTGTTGTCTTCTTTCGTTTGCAAGTAGGAGTCGTTTGTAAGTTGGATGTTTGAAAGTAGGGACCTGCCGTATATACTCTGCAGAAATAGGCCCCTTAGTTGTTGGTGTTGGCACAACACTGTAAGCACTCAGTTACTCTTGGTTGGTGCTGGAACGCCCTGCTGTCAACTATTATATCAGGAATTTTAATTACATATAATTGTTGAACAGTGGTAGTAAAAATTGGGGCTTTGATGGTGGTGCTGGTGCCACAACACTGTAAGCCCTGACAGTTACTCTTGGTGGGTGCAGCAATGGGCCCTGCTGTGAATTATTAGATCAAGAATTGTAATTACATGCCCCTTTTGAACAGGGGCTGAAAAATTGGGCCTTTCGTGGTGGTGGTGGTGGTGGCGTTGCCACAAGACTGTAAGCCCTCAGAGTTACTCTTGGTGGGTGCAGCAATGGACCCTGCTGTGAATTATTAGATCAAGAATTGTAATTGCATGCCCCTGTTGAACAGGGGCTGAAAAATTGGGCCTTAGGCACTGGTGGCACAACACTACAACCCCTCACAGATACTGTACTTGGAGCACAGCAATGAGCCCTGTTGCAAAGTATTGCTTCAAAAATTGTAATGACACGCCCCTGTTAAACAGGGGCTGAAAAATTGGGCCTTAGGCACTGGTGCCACAACACTCCAACCCCTCACAGATACTGTACTTGGAGCACAGCAATGAGCCCTATGGCAAATTATTGCTAAAAAAATTGTAATTACACGCCCCTGTAAAACAGGGGCTGAAAAATTGGGCCTTAGCCACTGGTGGCGGCACCCATAAACAAAAATGATCTTCCAAGCTATCATCATCAATCGTATCATTGAGGACTCGGAGGAGGAGGATAGCCAGTCAACATAACAGCACAGGCACTCAGCATCAGCATCAGTCTTGAAGGGATGTGACATGTTAAAATCAATTAGTCTGTTATATCAGCATCAGGTGTGTGGTAGCTGGTGGTGATCCAAGACTGGTTCATCTTGATGAAAGTCAGTCGATCAACCGAGTCGGTGGACAGGCGCACCCTGTGATCCGTGACAAATCCTCCAGCAGCACTGAATGTGCGTTCCGAAAGAACGCTGGATGCAGGACAGGCCAGTAGCTCAATTGCATACTGTGCAAGCTCTGGCCAGTGATCCATCCTCAAGACCCAGTAAGCCAGAGGATTTTCGGTGGGGAAGGTGTCCAAGTCTGACCTTGCCCCTAGATATTCCTGCACCATGTTTATCAGACGCTGGCGATGGTTGCTGGAACCGATCATACTTTGGGGCTGCGGACTAAAGAATTGTCTGAACGCATCGGTCAGACGGCCACCTTCCCCACCGCTCCTTCTTTGACTGGCCGAAGCCTCAACAACTCGTTGTCCAGGACCAGGAGTTTGTAACCTCCCAGTCTCTGGGAGCGCGTTGCACAGACCTTTCTGCAAGGCCTCCCGGAGTTGTCTCATCCTCTGCTCCCTCTGCGACGGTAACATAAGGTCCGCAACCTTACCCTTGTACCGTGGATCAAGGAGAGTGGCCAGCCAGTAATGGTCCCTCTCCTTGATCCGAAGAATACGAGGATCCTTCCGCAGACTTTGCAGGATCAGGGAGGCCATGCAGCGTAGGTTTGCTGAGGCATTCGCTCCGGAGTCCTCTGGGTCACTAAGGACGACATGATCCGCAGCCACCTCCTCCCAGCCACGTACAAGTCCACTGGTTTCTTGGGACTGTAAATCATCCCTAAAAGACTGCTGCTGATGATGCTGAGTGCCAGCCTCCACCTCCATGCTGACACAATCCTCCTCCTCCTCCTCCTCCTCCTCCTCTTCCTGTGCGATGGGTGGGACAGAAGGAACACTGTCTGGGTAAAGGGGGCCTTGAGAGGCAAGGAAGTCCTCCTCTTCCTGCCTCTGTTCTGCCTCAAGTGCCCTGTCCATTATTCCACGCAGCGTGTGCTCCAACAGGTGGACAAGAGGTACAGTGTCACTGATGCATGCACTGTCACTGCTCACCATCCTCGTGGCCTCCTCAAATGGTGCCAGGACAGTGCATGCATCCCTGATCATGCCCCACTGGCGTGGAGAAAAAAAAACAAGCTCCCCTGACCCTGTCCTGGTGCCGTAGTCGCACAGGTACTCATTGATGGCCCTCTGCTGCGTGTGCAGCCGCTGCAGCATGGCCAACGTTGAGTTCCACCTGGTGGGCATGTCACATATAAGGCGGTTCTTGGGCAGGTTCAACTCCTTTTGCAGCTCAGCCAGGCGAGCACTGGCATTATAAGATCTGCGGAAATGCACACAGACTTTCCTGGCCTGCCTCAGGACATCCTGTAAGCCCGGGTACCTGCCCAAGAACCGCTGCACCACCAGGTTAAGGACGTGAGCCACACAGGGCACATGGGTCAGTTGTCCCTGTCGGAGGGCGGAGAGGAGGTTGGTGCCATTGTCGCAAACCACCATTCCTGGCTTAAGCTGGCGTGGCGTCAACCACCTCTCGGCCTGGCCCTGCAGAGCAGACAGGACCTCTGCCCCAGTGTGGCTTCTGTCCCCCAAACACACCAGCGCAAGCACGGCATGGCATCTTTTTGCCTGCGTACTTGCGTAGCCCCGTGAACGGCTACGGAGCACCGCTGGTTCATAGGACAAACCACAGGAAGAGGCCATGGAGGAAGAAGAAGAGGAGGGGGTGGAGGAGAGAGGTGTGTCACAACCAGTAGTAGCATTTTGGAGGCGTGGCGGTGGGACAACCTCCAACACTACTGCACCTTGTCCTGCATCCTTCCCAGCTGCCAAAAGAGTGACCCAATGGGCCGTGAAAGAAAGGTAACGTCCCTGTCCATGCCTGCTGGACCATGAGTCAGCGGTAATATGCACCTTACCGCTGACCGCCCTGTCCAGCGAGGCCAAGACATTGCCTTCCACATGCCGGTAGAGAGCCGGAATAGCCTTCCGTGAGAAAAAGTGGCGTTTGGGAACCTGCCACTGAGGAACCGCACATTGCACAAACTCACGGAAGGGGGCCGAGTCTACCAACTGAAAAGGCAGCAGTTGAAGCGCTAGCAATTTAGCCAAGCTAGCATTCAACCGCTGGGCATGTGGATGGCTGGGAGTGAACTTCTTTCGATGGTCCAGCAGCTGGGGCAGGGAAATTTGCCTGCTAGAATCGGACGTCGGTGTACTGCTAGCAGAGTGGCCGCAAGTACTTGGCTGTGACACACCTAATTCTACACCTTCATTCCTCTCAGTGCATGTTTCAGAGAGGACTGAAGTTATAGTGGGGTTGGAGATCCCAGCTGATGCGGTGCAAGGAGAGGTCCGCTTTGTTCTTTGGTGTGGGTCTTTGAGGTAGGCTTGCCAACGAGCTGCATGGCAGGTCAACATATGTCTGGTCAGGCATGTGGTACCCAAGCGGCTGATGTTTTGGCCACGCGATATACGCTTGAGACATATGTTGCAAACAGCAGCTGTGCGATCTGATGCACTAGCCTCAAAAAAGGCCCACACCAAAGAACTTTTTGAATGACGGGCAGAGGCAACGCCCTGCACAGGCGGAGCTCTGCGGTGTGATTCCGTCGGTGTACTGCCCTTACGCTGGCCACCAAAGGGCATCCTGCCTCGTTGGAGATGTGCCTCCTCCTCATCCTCCTCCTCCTCCTCTCTCCTATTAGGCACCCACGTGGAGTCAGTGACCTCATCATCACCTCCCTCCTCATCACTGGAGCCAATCTGGCAGTATGCTGCAGCTGCTGGAACATGACTGCCAGATTGGTGTCCTTCTTGAGCATCCCCTCTGTCTGCTCTCACGCTACTGCCTTCCTCTAGCTGGGTTTCATCATCAGACCCTTCGAAACGCTGGGCATCCTCCTGGAGCATGTACCCAACACTGTGCTGAAACAGTTCGGGGGACTCCTCAGGAGGAGGACATGGTGGGTCTAGGGAAGGAGTGACTGATGATGAGTCTGACATTGATACCAGGGAAGAGGACGCTTTGGCAGCTGCTTTTCCAGTACCCTGAGCCTGGGTGAGAGAGGATGAGGAGGAGGAGGAGGGCTTGGTCATCCACTCTACCAAGTCTTCGGCATGATGTGGCTCAACATGTCCAGCTGCCGAAAAGAAGGACAAGCGTGTCCCATGGCCATGTGCTGATGACAATGCACCGCGTCCACGACCAGCACTGTTGCCCCCAGACACAGAGCCTGCTTGCCCTCTTTTATTGCCTCCTGACTGTCTGCCTCTCCTTGTTTGCCTTCCAGACATTCTAATAGATGGCCTGCAGGGAGATGGGAAAAAAGCAATAAGGGCTACCTTCAGGTGTCCTTCTCTGTCCCTTGAAACAAGGACTTTGACAGTGAAAGAAACTGACACACTCTCCCTACCTACAGTTTTCTGTCCCTAGAAAAAATGTTTTTTTTAAGCACAATTTAGCACAAGGAGAATTCACTCACTGTCCTTCCAGGTCCCTGGAAACAAGGACTTTGACAGTGAAAGAAACTGACACACTCTCCCTACCTACAGTTTTCTGTCCCTAGAAAAAATGTTTTTTTTAAGCACAATTTAGCACAAGGAGAATTCACTCACTGTCCTTCCAGGTCCCTGGAAACAAGGACTTTGACAGTGAAAGAAACTGACACACTCTCCCTACCTACAGTTTTCTGTCCCTAGAAAAAATAGGATTTTTATAACAGCTTACCTGTAAAATCCTTTTCTTGGAGTACATCACGGGACACAGAGCGACATAATCATTACTAATGGGTTATATAGTTACCGTCAGGTGCTGGCACTGGCAACTTCCAAAACCGGAAGTACCCTCCCCTATATAAGCCCCTCCCATCCGGGAGCACCTCAGTTTTGTAGCAAAGCAATAAGTGTCCCCAAAGAGGGGCGGGAGCTCTGTGTCCCGTGATGTACTCCAAGAAAAGGATTTTACAGGTAAGCTGTTATAAAAATCCTATTTTCTTTCTCGTACATCACGGGACACAGAGCGACATAATCATTACTAATGGGATGTCCTAAAGCAATGCCAAATGAGGGGGGGGATACACCATATATAAGCTGAGCGCTATCAGACATGAGGATCTTTTGCGGCCTGCAACACACTGCGCCCAAAGGCGACATCCTCCTGACTTCTAACGTCCACCTGGTAGAACCTAGTAAACGTGTGTACTGAAGACCATGTTGCGGCCTTACAGACTTGAGCCAGGGAGGCCTGGTGATGCACTGCCCATGAAGTTCCAACTGCTCTCGTGGAGTGCGCCCTAACTTTGAACGGAGGCGGTCTACTTCTCAAGCTATAGGCTTGTATTATGACCTGTCGAATCCACTTGGCTAAAGTAGATTTTGACGCTGCCTGACCCCTTCTGGGGCCTTCCGGCAGAATAAACAAAGTATCCGTTCTGCGAATCTGAGCAGTGGCTTTTAGATAAGCTTTAACTGCTCTTACTACATCCAAAGAATGCAATAACTTTTCCTCTACCGAAGTAGGCTTGGGGAAAAAAGAAGGAAGAACCACATCTTGGTTCAAATGAAACCTCGATACCACCCTAGGAAGAAAGGCTGGATGAGGACGTAACACTACTCTGTCCTTATGGATAACCAGATATGGCTCCTTACAGGACATAGCTGCTAATTCCGATACTCTTTTAGCCGAACAAATGGCTACTAAAAAAATCAATTTCCTGGTGAGAAGCACTAAGGAAATATGCTATAATGGTTCAAATGGTTGTTTCTGTAGAACCGACAGAACCAAGTTTAGATCCCATGGACATATGGGAATATTAACCGGAGGACTAATACGCATCACTCCTTGTATAAAGGCTTTGACTAGTGAATGCGAAGCCAAGGGCCTTTGAAAAAATATTGACAAGGCCGAAATCTGACCCTTGATAGTACTCAAGGCAAGCTTCCTATCTACAGCCCATTGTAGGAAGTCCAGAATCCTACCTATTACGTACTTATGTGGATGCCATTTCTTGGCCTCACACCACGCGATGTACGCCTTCCAGATTCTATAGTAGATCTGCCTGGATACCGGCTTCCTGGCATTGATCATGGTAGATACCACAGCATTAGAGAGCCCTCTCTTTCTTAGAATGTGGGCTTCAATAGCCAGGCCGTCAAACCTAGGGCTGGTAAGGAAGGGTGGTATATCAGTCCTTGCGAAAGCCGGACGACGTGGGAGAGTCCAAGGACTCCCCACTGAAATTTTACAATCTCCGCGTACCACGCTCTTCGGGGCCACGCTGGAGCCACCGGAATCACTGGTTTCTTTTCTACCCTGATTCTGCGGAGTAATCGAGGTAACCATTGGCGGTGTGAATGCATATATCAGCTTGAACTGATCCCAAGGGAACACTAGGGCATCCGAGCCGCAAGCTAGGGGATCCCTTGTCCGAGAGACAAACCTGTCCCCCTTTGCGTTGAATCTGGATGCTAGAAGATCTACATCCGATGTTCCCCACCGCTGACATATTGTCCAGAAAACCTCGGGGTGAAGGGACCCTTCCTCTGGGCCTAATTGCTGGCGACTTAGAAAGTCCGCCTTCCAATTCTCCACTCCTGGAATGAATACCGCAGATATGGCTGGGACATATTTTTCTGCCCATTTCAGGATGTAATTTACTTCCCTCTGGGCTGCACGACTCCTGGTGCCCCCCTGATGTTGATATATGCCACTGCTGTGGCATTGTCTGATTGAATTCTGACAGGGGACCCTTGGAGTTTGGATGTCCATGCTACTAGGGCATACCGCTCGTATCTCTAAGAGATTGATGGGCAGGGCCTTTTCTGCATCCGACCATCTGCCCTGGAGAGACTATTGCTCCAGTACTGCTCCCCAGCCTATAAGGCTGGCATCTGTAGTGACCACCTTCCAAGAAATCGGACTGAAGGATTTCCTTTTTTCCAGATTCTGGGGAACCAACCACCAACGGAGGCTCTTGCGAACGGAAGGGGACAAGGACATTGTAAGTCTAGGGCCTGAACCTTTTTGTTCCAGGCTGACAGTATGGCCCCTTGCAAATTCCTTGAATGGAATTGACCGTAGGGTACTGCTTCGAATGATGCCACCATTTTTCCCAGCAGCCTCATATACAGGCGTATGGACGGCTGTCTTTTTTGTACCCACTAAGTGGATCAAATCTTTCAAAGACAACACCTTTCCTCGAGGCAAGAATATTTTTCTCTGGCCTGAATCCAACCTTAGCCCCAAGTATTCCAGACTTTTGACTGGTTTCTAGGGCTGACTTGTCTCGGTTGATAATCCAACCGTGAGATTCCAGATACTTGAACGTCTTGTGAACGACCACGTCTAGTTTTTTCACTGAGTGGTCTATCAGCAACAAGTCATCCAGATATGCCATTATCATTACACCTTGTGTTCTTAGATTGGCCAATAAAGGGCCAGAATTTTTGTAAACACTCGTGGTGCTGTGGCCAAACCGAAGGGTAAGGCTCTGAACTGAAAATGGCGCCCTTCTACTGCAAAGCGTAGAAATTTTTGGTGGACTGGAAAGATGGGAATGTGCAAATAAGCATCTTTGATGTCGATCGTGGCTAACCAATCCTCCCCTTGTAGGGCAGTGGCCACCGATCGGATCGACTCCATCGGAAAGTCCTGATATACAGGAATTTGTATAGCCCTTTTAGAATTAATATGGGCCTCCCGACCGCGTTTGCTTCGGGACTGTAAAGAGGTTTGAGTAAAACTCGAACCCTCATTCTTCCAGGGGAACCTCCATAATTACTCCTTGGAGCAATAGTTGTTCTAGTGCCAACAGGAGGGACTCTCTCTTCCGGGGATCCCTTGGCACGTTTGACCTCAAAAAATGGGAAGGAGGAGAGTCTTTTAACTCCAAACTGTATCCCAAACCTACTGCGGAGAGCACCTATCTGTCTTGATCGTGTCCCGCCAGGTCTCTTGCGAACAACTGGAGTCCTCCCCCCACCCGACTGAGTGGGGGCTTCAATGAATTTCACTTTGGGGGAGGTTTTGTACCTCCCCTGACCCAGGGTTTCTTATTACCCTGCTACTGTCCCTGTTTTTTACCCCCGGGATTTGACCGAGGAGGCCGTCGGAACTGTTACACAGCTGATGCCCCAGGGACTGGAGAAGCAGGCCTCTTAAAGAGGGACCTCTAACTCTGCTTTTAACCGGCAAGAGCGTATTTTTACCGCTGGAAATTTTCTGGATATATTTGTCCAGGTTTTCCCTGAATAAGCGTTCACCATGAAATGGGACGCTAACCAGCCATTCTTTACAGGGAGCTTCAGCAGACCAGTTTCTGAGCCATAGGAGCCTACGCATATGTACTATAGACAGCGTAAGGCGGGAGGCCTGATGGACTGAATCCTCTATGGCATCAACCGCAAAGCCTAAGGCTCTAGGTAGATCAGCTAGGGCAAAGCCTGCTGATCTGTCAAGTCCCTCAAGACCTGTTTCAACTGATCCTTCACTGCTTAGCAGACCCCAATAGCTGCTACTGCTGGTTGTATCACCAAGCAGATTTTCATAAGGACTCCAATCTTTTATCTATTGGGTTCTTGAACATTTGGACATTATCCACTGGACATGTCAGTGATTTATACATACAAGAGATGGCTGCGTCCACTGTAGGGACCTTCCATTTTTTTTTTTTTTTTTTTTGATGAACTTATCCTCCATGGGATAGACCACCGGAAATCTCTTGGGGGAATAAATATTTTCTCAGGACGTTCCCAATCCTGGTAAATGAGCCCTTTCAGTAAAGGGTGAAGTGGAAAAGAACAAACAGTCTGGGGGCTTCTAGCGACCCCAACGAGGATACAGTAGTGGTTGATGGTTCCGCAAGGTGCATTTTTAAATGCTGATCGGATCATGTTAGTCAGAGACTGAACCCATAATCTTTCAGCTTGAGATGCTGAGAAAAGGTTCCCCCACTGTTGATTCCTCTATAACAGAATCAACCTTATCCTGATCCCCTTCAGGCAGGTCGATCCCTGTATGGGACTGTTGCTCTGCTAACAGGCACTCTGAAGGAGGAGACGGAGATCGGGCGTGCTTTCCCTGACAGGGAGGCAGCGATAAATTTTGACAATCTCTCTCTAATCCTCCCAGAGCTGAGGAAAAAACCTCCTCTGTTACATACACAGGAGCAGGTGACTGAGGACAGCCACAGTACCAAGTACCCCTGCGGGGTCTCTACGGTCACTTACCTCTGAACTTCAGGGGAGACTGGTGCAGCAGGAGTATGCCCAAGATCCTCAGAGCCCGATGAGACCCCCTTCGCTTCCTGGAAGATTCAGTTCCGGAGCTACTGGACGGCATATTCCTAAGCCTAAAGCTGAGGTATTCCAGCCGTAATACACCACTTTTACTGAGAATAGTCTAGCACAATTGCTGCTATATCACAGTTGGTGTCTACTAATGTGCCTTTCTAGGGGATGCCTGTATCAACCGCTATGCTGTATGCCTTTAAATGTTGCCAGCTCTGTCTCTGTACTTCATAACCAGCTTATCTGCAATAATGTGGCTTTTTAAAAACCTGCTGGGACGCCCGCACATGCGCAGAAGCGCTGCGGCGCGCACAGAGCGTCATCCCCCAGGCCCCGCCCCTTTTTCCGGCCACCTCTATATATAGAGGCGCGTGCACGCGCACGCGCGCGGCCACGTGCGCCTCGGCGCTAATTTTCAAACATGGAAACCAGGGACAGGAGCCAGGGCCCCCTTTGCCGCAGGCCGGGGGATAGACGAACACTGCAACATGGCAGAGGAAACAGTTTCCTGTAGGAGAACTCACCAGCTGCCTGGACTTTGCTCTCTGAGAAGAAACTAGTCCATATGACAAGAAAAACATTGCACAGCGGCCTCTAGTGGACAAACACAGGTACCGCAGTTTAATATACTAAACATATATAAAAAAACATTCTTTTTTTTTTTTTTTTTTCCTGACCACCATTAAAAATTATTACATTTTTTTAGTAGTTACAGGCATGCACAGATATTAGCGGGAATACCGTTAGGTAACAGACAGAAAGACAAATTAGGCTTGGGGGTCCCCCAATAGAACCAAGTTCCTGGGGGCCCCCACTTACCTGTTCCCCGCCGCAGGACTTTGTTTGGTCCACAAAAGCCCAAACTTCACCTATCACGGCAGGCATTGTAATCAAACCTTCAGGGACCGGGTTCCCAAGGATTCCACTCCCCTGGACCTGTATAGCACCCTGCACAGAAAACATCTTGGTCGTGGGTATGACCAGAGCTCTGGATCCCAGGGTCCAGCTCTCCTAAGAGAAGCATTACAGGCAGAACCTTGCTCTTCTCTGCAAGGCCCGGGTACCGACCGTTTAGCTATGAAGCTTTTTTGGTCGGATCCGGAATAGCTTACTGAGGCCCAAAAGAACCTGTACGCAAGCTCAGTGAAAAACACATGTTTCTTCTTGGCCAACACCTTAGACACTGGCAAAAAAACTGAGGTGCTCCCGGATGGGAGGGGCTTATATAGGGGAGGGTACTTCCGGTTTTGGAAGTTGCCAGTGCCAGCACCTGACGGTAACTATATAACCCATTAGTAATGATTATGTCGCTCTGTGTCCCGTGATGTACGAGAAAGAAAATGTTTTTTTTAAGCACAATTTAGCACAAGGAGAATTCACTCACTGTCCTTCCAGGTCCCTGGAAACAAGGACTTTGACAGTGAAAGAAACTGACACACTCTCCCTACCTACAGTTTTCTGTCCCTAGAAAAAATGTTTTTTTTAAGCACAATTTAGCACAAGGAGAATTCACTTACTGTCCTTCCAGGTCCCTGGAAACAAGGACTTTGACAGTGAAAGAAACTGACACACTCTCCCTACCTACAGTTTTCTGTCCCTAGAAAAAATGTTTTTTTTAAGCACAATTTAGCACAAGGAGAATTCACTCACTGTCCTTCCAGGTCCCTGGAAACAAGGACTTTGACAGTGAAAGAAACTGACACACTCTCCCTACCTACAGTTTTCTGTCCCTAGAAAAAATGTTTTTTTTAAGCACAATTTAGCACAAGGAGAATTCACTCACTGTCCTTCCAGGTCCCTGGAAACAAGGACTTTGACAGTGAAAGAAACTGACACACTCTCCCTACCTACAGTTTTCTGTCCCTAGAAAAAATGTTTTTTTTAAGCACAATTTAGCACAAGGAGAATTCACTCACTGTCCTTCCAGGTCCCTGGAAACAAGGACTTTGACAGTGAAAGAAACTGACACACTCTCCCTACCTACAGTTTTCTGTCCCTAGAAAAAATGTTTTTTTTAAGCACAATTTAGCACAAGGAGAATTCACTCACTGTCCTTCCAGGTCCCTGGAAACAAGGACTTTGACAGTGAAAGAAACTGACACACTCTCCCTACCTACAGTTTTCTGTCCCTAGAAAAAATGTTTTTTTTAAGCACAATTTAGCACAAGGAGAATTCACTCACTGTCCTTCCAGGTCCCTGGAAACAAGGACTTTGACAGTGAAAGAAACTGACACACTCTCCCTACCTACAGTTTTCTGTCCCTAGAAAAATGTTTTTTTTAAGCACAATTTAGCACAAGGAGAATTCACTCACTGTCCTTCCAGGTCCCTGGAAACAAGGACTTTGACAGTGAAAGAAACTGACACACTCTCCCTACCTACAGTTTTCTGTCCCTAGAAAAAATGTTTTTTTTAAGCACAATTTAGCACAAGGAGAATTCACTCACTGTCCTTCCAGGTCCCTGGAAACAAGGACTTTGACAGTGAAAGAAACTGACACACTCTCCCTACCTACAGTTTTCTGTCCCTAGAAAAAATGTTTTTTTTAAGCACAATTTAGCACAAGGAGAATTCACTCACTGTCCTTCCAGGTCCCTGGAAACAAGGACTTTGACAGTGAAAGAAACTGACACACTCTCCCTACCTACAGTTTTCTGTCCCTAGAAAAAATGTTTTTTTTTAAGCACAATTTAGCACAAGGAGAATTCACTCACTGTCCTTCCAGGTCCCTGGAAACAAGGACTTTGACAGTGAAAGAAACTGACACACTCTCCCTACCTACAGTTTTCTGTCCCTAGAAAAAATGTTTTTTTTAAGCACAATTTAGCACAAGGAGAATTCACTCACTGTCCTTCCAGGTCCCTGGAAACAAGGACTTTGACAGTGAAAGAAACTGACACACTCTCCCTACCTACAGTTTTCTGTCCCTAGAAAAAATGTTTTTTTTAAGCACAATTTAGCACAAGGAGAATTCACTCACTGTCCTTCCAGGTCCCTGGAAACAAGGACTTTGACAGTGAAAGAAACTGACACACTCTCCCTACCTACAGTTTTCTGTCCCTAGAAAAAATGTTTTTTTTAAGCACAATTTAGCACAAGGAGAATTCACTCACTGTCCTTCCAGGTCCCTGGAAACAAGGACTTTGACAGTGAAAGAAACTGACACACTCTCCCTACCTACAGTTTTCTGTCCCTAGAAAAAATGTTTTTTTTAAGCACAATTTAGCACAAGGAGAATTCACTCACTGTCCTTCCAGGTCCCTGGAAACAAGGACTTTGACAGTGAAAGAAACTGACACACTCTCCCTACCTACAGTTTTCTGTCCCTAGAAAAAAATTTTTTTTTAAGCACAATTTAGCACAAGGAGAATTCACTCACTGTCCTTCCAGGTCCCTGGAAACAAGGACTTTGACAGTGAAAGAAACTGACACACTCTCCCTACCTACAGTTTTCTGTCCCTAGAAAAAATGTTTTTTTTAAGCACAATTTAGCACAAGGAGAATTCACTCACTGTCCTTCCAGGTCCCTGGAAACAAGGACTTTGACAGTGAAAGAAACTGACACACTCTCCCTACCTACAGTTTTCTGTCCCTAGAAAAAATGTTTTTTTTAAGCACAATTTAGCACAAGGAGAATTCACTCACTGTCCTTCCAGGTCCCTGGAAACAAGGACTTTGACAGTGAAAGAAACTGACACACTCTCCCTACCTACAGTTTTCTGTCCCTAGAAAAAATGTTTTTTTTAAGCACAATTTAGCACAAGGAGAATTCACTCACTGTCCTTCCAGGTCCCTGGAAACAAGGACTTTGACAGTGAAAGAAACTGACACACTCTCCCTACCTACAGTTTTCTGTCCCTAGAAAAAATGTTTTTTTTAAGCACAATATAGCACAAGCACAAAACACACTGACACTCTCCCTACCTATCCTTCTCTTTCCCTAAACTAAAGGAATCCAGGTTAAGCAAGAAAGAAATAAAAGTCACTGTCCCTGCCTATGCTGCTCTATCCCTGCTCCGGAACACACTACACTAGGCCGCCGTGCTGGCGGCCTTTTATAGTGTGGGGCGTGTACTAAACACCCTCAGCAATAATTGGCCACAGGCATCCTGCCTGTGGCCAATCATTGCTCTCCTCGCTGCCGGCGCTGTGATTGGCCAAGCATGCGGGGTCACAGTGCATGCTTGGCCAATCACAGCGCCTGGATGACACTGCGATGGCGTAGTGCATTGTGGGCCGTTCGCGTCACTCGAATTTGGCGCGAACGGCCCAAATCGTTCGATCTTCGTCGAACGATCGAACAGCCGATGTTCGAGTCGAACGTATGTTCGACTCGAACACGAAGCTCATCCCTACCCAGGAGTATGGGTGGGAATACCCGTACCTGCCTCGAGAACTGCTTTATGAGGTGGAAGTTTTTCGCCAAAGATGGTATGATACCTTTGTGTGGGACAAACTTAAAGTACCGCAAGCACGGCGATACCTTTCTTGTTCACCAACGGTCACCAAGAATTTCCAGGACTGTAAAGCTAAGTGGATGCTGGGAAGGCATATCCATGCGGACAGAGTGGTGATTTGCCGCAAGGAAGGAGGAAATGCTGAGTACCATGTGGAGGCTTTGGACAGACATTTGAAGCCTGTGTTCCTACCGCATCCAAGGTTTTACCTTTAGGAGAAAGGAAAGACTCCTGTGTGTTCTTTTGCTGTTCATTGCTGAACTTTCCGGAGTGTCTTCACCGGAACACAGAGACTGTGCCCTATTTTTTTTTTGCATTTGGGCAGTTCTACTCTTCGGAGAAATGGGAGCTGTTATTGTTTTGTTCTCCCTCTTTCTCCTTGCACTTCAGAGAAATCAGTGACTTTGGGGTTTTAGTCAGTGTAGAGTTACAGAGAAAAAAAAAAAAAGAGTTCATCTGGAAGTGATGACTGTCTTGACCACGGCATTGTCACCAAGTGGCAGTGTTGCGCAACGATTGTTTTTTTTTTTTTTTACATTATGCAGCACTCATTGGAGTGAGTGGGTTTCTTTTCGGATAGACCCATTCATTCCAAGAAAACACACATGTATTGTTAGGATGTATGTTTCTTTTCTTTCCCTCTGCAGGAGACTCGTCTATCAAGGCTGCTGAGAATGGGTGGTCTTTAGATAGCCAGGGGGAGGGGAGAGTATACATGTGTGAGATGTGTAAAGTGTTTTACTGGGAAGTTTTATAGTTGCATTGTTTTAAGTTTTCCCTTTCCCATTCAGGTCTTGGCACAATTCAGGGCTAAATTGTGTAGTTTGGTTTCTGGGCTGAAATTATGTCACCACCCTTGTGGGATATGAGTTTGTACCAGACACTGGGGACCAGTGTCAAATCACCAGGGGGAGAGTGTAGTGGGTGTTTGAATTTTAGGGGAGGCATCTGGGTGGTAGTGTAACCCAGATGCACCAATTACTAGGGGATCCGAGACCCTTTTCTGGTTCTTGGAGGACTGTGGTGGTGTGAGGTTCCTTGCGGTCCACAGGTGGCGCTGTTGCCCTAGGTCGGGGCTGAACTCACACTGCAAGACTGTACCTTTTTGTCCTCCCTGGAGCTGGTACAGCGGGGCAGGGAACCCGCTGTGGCGCGAAGGGAGAGGGGATAAAAGGGGCGGACGCCCTTACCACGGGGTTCAGAGTTCGGAGAGAGTTAGAGGATGCGGCCGCACCCAGGCACCTTCAGCTTGGGTGCTGGCGTTCCGGAGTTCCGTGCTCAGGTGCCCTTGACCTGGCCGGAGCAAGAGATAAAGTCCATCCCAGGCACCTTTAGCCTGGGGTGAGGTACTATGGCGGAGGCCTGGGGCTCAGTACCTTCGAGTGACTTCCGTAAGGGTGGAGGAATCCGAGGGGGGGCCCTAACTCCTTGGGTGCCCGTGTCTGAGTTTGTGAGGAGTCCAGCGCAGCATTGCTGGTAACAGAGAGGCCTCCTGTTTCTCCCTTGGACGGATCTCCTTCCCCTGACAGGGGCCGTGCTAGCGAAGGTAATTCACATTCTACTCAATATAGTCAGTGGCAGTGACTACCCGCCACTGGTGATATCACAATGGTTAGCAGGAGAAGGGAAGGGATTGTGCCTCGATCTATTCCCCATTACTACTCAGTAGAAGAATCTGTTTATTGTTTGGCAAGAAGAATAAAACTGAGTTGGACTTATTCACTGTGTGGAACTCTGGTTACTAGGAGCAAAGGAGTCAGGGACGAAGTACTGGACTTGACTCTAGGACACCTACACAAGACCCAATCTTCTGGCCTTCACCTTTTAGCTATGGAGGACATGGGCCGTGGTGTATCTCATCCCTCCCCCCAGCACTGAGACCCCTAGACGAAGAAAGACAAGCCGAGTATGAGAAGGGGAGAGAAGGGTGAGGCCGCTACATAAGGATGGGTTTGGTTCAAACCAGGTTCTGTCAGAACCTGGAAGTTAGCTGTCATTGCTGGGGCAATGAGCTTTAGCTTGGAGATTTCCCTCTTCTGCCTTCCAGCAGGGTTTCTTCTAAATATACACTGAGTTCAAACAAGTTTTGGTATGAATTCACCCTGCAGCTGTAGGGGCAGGGATGTTGGTGAGTGACATAATTGACCTAATCTGTCCACATGAGCACATTAGGTTATTTCCATTGCATGTGCCCATATACGATCAATGGTGAGCATCCCCACCCCTTTGCGTATGTCTCCTGCCTGCAATTCATTGCCCCAGAAATGACAGTTAAGCCCCATACACACTATCAGTTTTCTTGCAGGTTTTTCTCTTCAGGTTTACCAAAACCATGTAGTGCAAGGGCCTGCCTGATTGCATACGAATTGAAACTCTTAAGGTTTGACCTCATATTAGATGGTTTTGGTAAACCTGAAGAGAAAAACCTGCAAGAAAACTGATAGTGTGTATGGGGCTTCAATTTCCAGGTTTGGATGAACTTGGGTTCAGACCAAACACAGCCCAAAATCCAAAGCTCTTCACCAATGTGTAGCTCAGTGTCAGCATAATTTGGGTACCAGGATGAAATAACACCCTTGCATATGTATATGAGTTACGTGACCTCAGGCTGACCAATTAAGATGGTTAAATAGGCCAAACCTGCCTGAGATTGGGCAAAGATGTAAGCAGCAGAGTGATGTGGGAGATCACAGTTATTGCATTGGTTGACGGGGTGTTCCATTGTTGACTGTTATTTTGCCCCCCCCCCCTGCCATATTTCTAAAGGCCGCCTGCCTATGTACAACACAGTCCAATGGTACTGTAGCACTCTCCATGTTGTTAAAATGGAGGTAAACTCCACTTTTAAACTTGTGCCTACAGGTAAGCCTATAATAAGGCTTACAGTACATGTAGGTACAGTGAATATCTCCTAAATTTTCACTGTTTAGGAGATAGTCACACAACATGCAGTCAGTGATGTCACCAGTGCATGCGCTCAGAAAGGAACGGTATACCATGCCGGACCTTCAGAGCTCCATGCAGGCGCAATAGTGAAGTCACCAGGACCCTGGCTAGTGATGAGCCGAACACCCCCGGGTTCGGTTCGCACCAGAACCCGCGAACGGACCGAAAGTTCGTACGAACATTAGAACCCTATTAAATACAATGGATGCGAACGTTCTAATTCTAAAGTGCTAATTATAACAACTATTATGCATGTTATTGTCCTAAAAAGGGTTTGGGAACCCGGGTTGTGCACCAGGGGACATGTATCAATGCAAAAAGAAGTTTTAAAAACGGTCGTTTTTCGGGAGCAGTCATTTTAATGATGCATAAAGTGAAAAAAAAAAAGTCAAATATTCCTTTAAATATCGTACCTGGGGGGTGTCTAAAGTATGCCTGTGAAGTGCCACGTGTTTCCCGTGTTTAGAACTGTCCCTGCACAAAATGACACTTCTAAAGGAAAAAAAAGCCATTTAAAACTGCTTGCGGCTTTAATGTAATGTCTGGTCCCGGTAATATGGATGAAAATCTTTAAGAAAAATGGCATAGCTACCCCATGACCCCCCCCCCCTACCCCAGCCCATTACCAGCCCCTTTGGGTCTTGTATGGATATTAAGGGGAACCCCGCACATAAAATAAAAAAGGCCCTATATACTCTGAACAGCCGTATACAGGCGGTGCATACAAGACAGGGACTGTAGGTTTGTTCTTATGTAGAATCTGTTTGTAATTTTGAACAGGTACATTGTTTAAGTGTAGCTCCAGCCCAAAAATCTATTTTTAAACTTTTTGGAAAACATAGGTAAGGGTTATCACCCCTGTAACATTTGTTTTGCTGTCTGTGCCCCTGTTCAGAACATTTCACCTCACTTTCAGTCCCAATGACAACTGTTTTTGAAATGTGGTGTTTTTCTTGAAACAAGGATTGCTGATAAAGCATCAGTACAGAGGAGACACCTTTCTCCCATATTAATTCTTACAGGAGAGAATTTTCCTTCCAAGGGGTAGATTTCCTCTCACTTCCTGTTGTCTTCTTGCGTTTGCAAGTAGGAGTCGTTTGTAAGTTGGATTTTGAAAGTAGGGACCTGCCGTATATACTCTGCAGAAATAGGCCCCTTAGTTGTTGGTGTTGGCACAACACTGTAAGCACTCACAGTTACTCCTGGTGGTGTGAGGTTCCTTGCGGTCCACAGGTGGCGCTGTTGCCCGGGGTCGGGGCTGAACTCACACCGCAAGACTGTACCTTTTTGTCCTCCCCTGGAGCAGCGGGGCGGGGAACCCGCTGTGGCGCGAAGGGAGAGGGGATAAAAGGGGCGGAAGCCCTTACCACGGAGTTCAGAGTTCGGAGAGAGTTGGAGGATGCGGCCGCACCCAGGCACCTTCAGCTTGGGTGCTGGCGTTCCGGAGTTCCGGGCTCAGGTGCCCTTGACCTGGCCGGAGCGAGAGATGGAGTCCATCCCAGGCACATTTAGCCTGGGGTGAGGTACTATGGCGGAGGCCTGGGGCTCAGTACCTTCGACTGACTTCCGCAAGGGTAGAGGAATCCGAGGGGGGGCCCTAACTCCTTGGGTGCCCGTGTCTGAGTTTGTGAGGACTGGTGTGCGGAACTTCTCTGAAGAGTCCAGCGCAGCATTGCTGGTGACAGAGAGGCCTCCTGTTTCTCCCTTGGACGGATCTCCTTCCCCTGTCAGGGGCTGTGCTAGCGAAGGTAATTCACATTCTACTCAATATAGTCAGTGGCAGTGACTAACCGCCACTGGTGATATCACAGTAGTTAGCAGGAGAAGGGAAGTGATTGTGCCTCGATCTATTCCCCATTACTACTCAGTAAAAGAAACTGTTTATTGTTTGGCAAGAAGAATAAAACTGAGTTGGACCTATTCACTGTGTGGAACTCTGGTTACTAGGAGCAAAGGAGTCAGGGACGAAGTACTGGACTTGACTCTAGGACACCTACACAAGACCCAATCTTCTGGCCTTCACCTCTTAGCTATGGAGAACATGGGCCGTGGTGTATCTCATCCCTCCCCCCAGCACTGAGACCCCTAGACGAAGAAAGACAAGCCGAGTATGAGAAGGGGAGAGAGGGGTGAGGCCGCTACACGTGGGGGCTCGTCCAGGATGTGTGTGGTGTCTGAACTTGAACTTTGCTGCCCGGAGGAGTTCCGAGTAGGTCGGCCATATTGGCCAACGCGCCACGAGGCAACCCATAGCTGCGTAGTTCGTGGGCGGGGAGAGGAGAAAGCCCGCGAACAAGTGCAGAGTGTGGGAGGAGTCTGGCCATGTGGACGTACGCACGTGGAGATTCCGGCGTGGGTGGGGTCAGTGCGCAATGGAGCAGCGAAGAGAGAAGATGACTTCAACTACTCCATGGATTTCAGTTTCTTCCGGAATGGACATGACTTCTCTGGCTGCTCCGATCATGGATACGGGGATAAGACTAAGGCCCCGGGGGCGATTGGCTCTGTACACCTGCAGAGACATGGAGGCCCTCGGTGTGATCTGTCCCAGCTGTTCGGGACTGGTGGTCCAGCTGAAGCCATTCGGGCGATGTGAGGTCTGCAAGGAGTTTCTCTTCGAGGTGGAACCATCCACGGAATAGCCTTGGGCTTTCCACCTCAACTACCTCACAGGGACTGCCACTCCGGAAGGAGAGATCGATGCTGGTGCGTTTCCCGTGCGCAATGATCAAGGCGAAGTGACTGTCCAAGCGGAGATGAAAAGAGAAAAATCCAAGGATGCTGCCTCGGTCACCAGCAGCTCCCTGCTCCGACCACCGAAGAGGAAAGTCGGCCTAGTGATGGCCTTGTGTGGTCGTGGAAGAGCTTCGCCCTGCTGCTTGCCTGGCCTGGATGGATCCGGTAGCAAGAGTCCTGGACATCCCTATTCTTCTGAAGGCCCAGGTGAGCCAGGGGTTGGGACTGTCTGTGTGGTTAAAAGTGGCGGAAGCTCACAGACGGTAGAGGCCGTCAAGGGGGATGGTTCAGTGACTGGGAATTATCTGCCCGCTGAATGCTATGACACCTCTGACCTGGACTCATTGTCTGACAATGGCGATGATGGGGAGATAGACGAAATCTTCCATCAGAAGGGATGGGACAAGATGAAGCTACCCTCGTCCCATCTCACAAGGGACCTGCCCAAGTCTACTGGAGATAGTACACCCCAGGTGGAGGCCTTGGTGCCTAGGGAGGAATCTGGTCCCCTGTCCGAAGTTCCTCTTCTGGACTCAACATCCATTTCACCTGTTCCTGTTGCGGGAGTGCAACGCAAGTCATTGCGGGCTCCTAAGCCCAGATCTACCGAGGTGGTGAACGCACCTCGCCACCCAGAAGCGATTGTTCCGCCTGGAGAAGGAGACCGGGCCACCATGCCACCTTTGTCAAGGCTGCAGCGTCTCTTCGGCCAGAAGGTTACCCAGGAGTATGGGTGGGAATACCCGTACCTGCCTCGAGAACTGCTTTATGAGGTGGAAGTTTTTCGCCAAAGATGGTATGATACCTTTGTGTGGGACAAACTTAAAGTACCGCAAGCACGGCGATACCTTTCTTGTTCACCAACGGTCACCAAGAAGTTCCAGGACTGTAAAGCTAAGTGGATGCTGGGAAGGCATATCCATGCGGACAGAGTGGTGATTTGCCGCAAGGAAGGAGGAAATGCTGAGTACCATGTGGAGGCTTTGGACAGACATTTGAAGCCTGTGTTCCTACCGCATCCAAGGTTTTACCTTTAGGAGAAAGGAAAGACTCCTGTGTGTTCTTTTGCTGTTCATTGCTGAACTTTCCGGAGTGTCTTCACCGGAACACAGAGACTGTGCCCTATTTTTTTTTTGCATTTGGGCAGTTCTACTCTTCGGAGAAATGGGAGCTGTTATTGTTTTGTTCTCCCTCTTTCTCCTTGCACTTCAGAGAAATCAGTGACTTTGGGGTTTTAGTCAGTGTAGAGTTACAGAGAAAAAAAAAAAAAGAGTTCATCTGGAAGTGATGACTGTCTTGACCACGGCATTGTCACCAAGTGGCAGTGTTGCGCAACGATTGTTTTTTTTTTTTTACATTATGCAGCACTCATTGGAGTGAGTGGGTTTCTTTTCGGATAGACCCATTCATTCCAAGAAAACACACATGTATTGTTAGGATGTATGTTTCTTTTCTTTCCCTCTGCAGGAGACTCGTCTATCAAGGCTGCTGAGAATGGGTGGTCTTTAGATAGCCAGGGGGAGGGGAGAGTATACATGTGTGAGATGTGTAAAGTGTTTTACTGGGAAGTTTTATAGTTGCATTGTTTTAAGTTTTCCCTTTCCCATTCAGGTCTTGGCACAATTCAGGGCTAAATTGTGTAGTTTGGTTTCTGGGCTGAAATTATGTCACCACCCTTGTGGGATATGAGTTTGTACCAGACACTGGGGACCAGTGTCAAATCACCAGGGGGAGAGTGTAGTGGGTGTTTGAATTTTAGGGGAGGCATCTGGGTGGTAGTGTAACCCAGATGCACCAATTACTAGGGGATCCGAGACCCTTTTCTGGTTCTTGGAGGACTGTGGTGGTGTGAGGTTCCTTGCGGTCCACAGGTGGCGCTGTTGCCCTAGGTCGGGGCTGAACTCACACTGCAAGACTGTACCTTTTTGTCCTCCCTGGAGCTGGTACAGCGGGGCAGGGAACCCGCTGTGGCGCGAAGGGAGAGGGGATAAAAGGGGCGGACGCCCTTACCACGGGGTTCAGAGTTCGGAGAGAGTTAGAGGATGCGGCCGCACCCAGGCACCTTCAGCTTGGGTGCTGGCGTTCCGGAGTTCCGTGCTCAGGTGCCCTTGACCTGGCCGGAGCAAGAGATAAAGTCCATCCCAGGCACCTTTAGCCTGGGGTGAGGTACTATGGCGGAGGCCTGGGGCTCAGTACCTTCGAGTGACTTCCGTAAGGGTGGAGGAATCCGAGGGGGGGCCCTAACTCCTTGGGTGCCCGTGTCTGAGTTTGTGAGGAGTCCAGCGCAGCATTGCTGGTGACAGAGAGGCCTCCTGTTTCTCCCTTGGACGGATCTCCTTCCCCTGACAGGGGCCGTGCTAGCGAAGGTAATTCACATTCTACTCAATATAGTCAGTGGCAGTGACTACCCGCCACTGGTGATATCACAGTGGTTAGCAGGAGAAGGGAAGGGATTGTGCCTCGATCTATTCCCCATTACTACTCAGTAGAAGAATCTGTTTATTGTTTGGCAAGAAGAATAAAACTGAGTTGGACTTATTCACTGTGTGGAACTCTGGTTACTAGGAGCAAAGGAGTCAGGGACGAAGTACTGGACTTGACTCTAGGACACCTACACAAGACCCAATCTTCTGGCCTTCACCTTTTAGCTATGGAGGACATGGGCCGTGGTGTATCTCATCCCTCCCCCCAGCACTGAGACCCCTAGACGAAGAAAGACAAGCCGAGTATGAGAAGGGGAGAGAAGGGTGAGGCCGCTACATAAGGATGGGTTTGGTTCAAACCAGGTTCTGTCAGAACCTGGAAGTTAGCTGTCATTGCTGGGGCAATGAGCTTTAGCTTGGAGATTTCCCTCTTCTGCCTTCCAGCAGGGTTTCTTCTAAATATACACTGAGTTCAAACAAGTTTTGGTATGAATTCACCCTGCAGCTGTAGGGGCAGGGATGTTGGTGAGTGACATAATTGACCTAATCTGTCCACATGAGCACATTAGGTTATTTCCATTGCATGTGCCCATATACGATCAATGGTGAGCATCCCCACCCCTTTGCGTATGTCTCCTGCCTGCAATTCATTGCCCCAGAAATGACAGTTAATTTCCAGGTTTGGATGAACTTGG
This sequence comes from Rana muscosa, assembly GCA_029206835.1. Classification (NCBI taxonomy): domain Eukaryota; kingdom Metazoa; phylum Chordata; class Amphibia; order Anura; family Ranidae; genus Rana; species Rana muscosa. The sequence continues at coordinate 40,315,395 of CM055124.1, read as the reverse complement.
GTTCAGACCAAACACAGCCCAAAATCCAAAGCTCTTCACCAATGTGTAGCTCAGTGTCAGCATAATTTGGGTACCAGGATGAAATAACACCCTTGCATATGTATATGAGTTACGTGACCTCAGGCTGACCAATTAAGATGGTTAAATAGGCCAAACCTGCCTGAGATTGGGCAAAGATGTAAGCAGCAGAGTGATGTGGGAGATCACAGTTATTGCATTGGTTGACGGGGTGTTCCATTGTTGACTGTTATTTTGCCCCCCCCCCCCCCCGCCATATTTCTAAAGGCCGCCTGCCTATGTACAACACAGTCCAATGGTACTGTAGCACTCTCCATGTTGTTAAAATGGAGGTAAACTCCACTTTTAAACTTGTGCCTACAGGTAAGCCTATAATAAGGCTTACAGTACATGTAGGTACAGTGAATATCTCCTAAATTTTCACTGTTTAGGAGATAGTCACACAACATGCAGTCAGTGATGTCACCAGTGCATGCGCTCAGAAAGGAACGGTATACCATGCCGGACCTTCAGAGCTCCATGCAGGCGCAATAGTGAAGTCACCAGGACCCTGGCTAGTGATGAGCCGAACACCCCCGGGTTCGGTTCGCACCAGAACCCGCGAACGGACCGAAAGTTCGTACGAACATTAGAACCCTATTAAATACAATGGATGCGAACGTTCTAATTCTAAAGTGCTAATTATAACAACTATTATGCATGTTATTGTCCTAAAAAGGGTTTGGGAACCCGGGTTGTGCACCAGGGGACATGTATCAATGCAAAAAGAAGTTTTAAAAACGGTCGTTTTTCGGGAGCAGTCATTTTAATGATGCATAAAGTGAAAAAAAAAAAGTCAAATATTCCTTTAAATATCGTACCTGGGGGGGTGTCTAAAGTATGCCTGTGAAGTGCCACGTGTTTCCCGTGTTTAGAACTGTCCCTGCACAAAATGACACTTCTAAAGGAAAAAAAAGCCATTTAAAACTGCTTGCGGCTTTAATGTAATGTCTGGTCCCGGTAATATGGATGAAAATCTTTAAGAAAAATGGCATAGCTACCCCATGACCCCCCCCCCCCCCTACCCCAGCCCATTACCAGCCCCTTTGGGTCTTGTATGGATATTAAGGGGAACCCCGCACATAAAATAAAAAAGGCCCTATATACTCTGAACAGCCGTATACAGGCGGTGCATACAAGACAGGGACTGTAGGTTTGTTCTTATGTAGAATCTGTTTGTAATTTTGAACAGGTACATTGTTTAAGTGTAGCTCCAGCCCAAAAATCTATTTTTAAACTTTTTGGAAAACATAGGTAAGGGTTATCACCCCTGTAACATTTGTTTTGCTGTCTGTGCCCCTGTTCAGAACATTTCACCTCACTTTCAGTCCCAATGACAACTGTTTTTGAAATGTGGTGTTTTTCTTGAAACAAGGATTGCTGATAAAGCATCAGTACAGAGGAGACACCTTTCTCCCATATTAATTCTTACAGGAGAGAATTTTCCTTCCAAGGGGTAGATTTCCTCTCACTTCCTGTTGTCTTCTTGCGTTTGCAAGTAGGAGTCGTTTGTAAGTTGGATTTTGAAAGTAGGGACCTGCCGTATATACTCTGCAGAAATAGGCCCCTTAGTTGTTGGTGTTGGCACAACACTGTAAGCACTCACAGTTACTCTTGGTTGGTGCTGGAACGCCCTGCTGTCAACTATTATATCAGGAATTGTAATTACATATAATTGTTGAACAGTGGTAGTAAAAATTGGGCCTTTGATGGTGGTGCTGGTGCCACAACACTGTAAGCCCTGACAGTTACTCTTGGTGGGTGCAGCAATGGGCCCTGCTGTGAATTATTAGATCAAGAATTGTAATTGCATGCCCCTGTTGAACAGGGGCTGAAAAATTGTGCCTTTCGTGGTGGTGGTGGTGGTGGCGTTGCCACAACACTGTAAGCCCTCAGAGTTACTCTTGGTGGGTGCAGCAATGGGCCCTGCTGTGAATTATTAGATCAAGAATTGTAATTACATGCCCCTGTTGAACAGGGGCTGAAAAATTGGGCCTTAGGCACTGGTGGCACAACACTACAACCCCTCACAGATACTGTACTTGGAGCACAGCAATGAGCCCTGTTGCAAAGTATTGCTTCAAAAATTGTAATGACACGCCCCTGTTAAACAGGGGCTGAAAAATTGGGCCTTAGGCACTGGTGCCACAACACTCCAACCCCTCACAGATACTCTACTTGGAGCACAGCAATGAGCCCTATGGCAAATTATTGCTAAAAAAATTGTAATTACACGCCCCTGTAAAACAGGGGCTGAAAAATTGGGCCTTAGCCACTGGTGGCGGCACCCATAAACAAAAATGATCTTCCAAGCTATCATCATCAATCGTATCATTGAGGACTCGGAGGAGGAGGATAGCCAGTCAACATAACAGCACAGGCACTCAGCATCAGCATCAGTCTTGAAGGGATGTGACATGTTAAAATCAATTAGTCTGTTATATCAGCATCAGGTGTGTGGTAGCTGGTGGTGATCCAAGACTGGTTCATCTTGATGAAAGTCAGTCGATCAACCGAGTCGGTGGACAGGCGCACCCTGTGATCCGTGACAAATCCTCCAGCAGCACTGAATGTGTGTTCCGAAAGAACGCTGGATGCAGGACAGGCCAGTAGCTCAATTGCATACTGTGCAAGCTCTGGCCAGTGATCCATCCTCAAGACCCAGTAAGCCAGAGGATTTTTGGTGGGGAAGGTGTCCAAGTCTGACCTTGCCCCTAGATATTCCTGCACCATGTTTATCAGACGCTGTCGATGGTTGCTGGAACCGATCATACTTTGGGGCTGCGGACTAAAGAATTGTCTGAACGCATCGGTCAGATGGCCACCTTCCCCACCGCTCCTTCTTTGACTGGCCGAAGCCTCAGCAACTCGTTGTCCAGGACCAGGAGTTTGTAACCTCCCAGTCTCTGGGAACGCGTTGCACAGACCTTTCTGCAAGGCCTCCCGGAGTTGTCTCATCCTCTGCTCCCTCTGCGACGGTAACATAAGGTCCGCAACCTTACCCTTGTACCGTGGATCAAGGAGAGTGGCCAGCCAGTAATGGTCCCTCTCCTTGATCCGAAGAATACGAGGATCCTTCCGCAGACTTTGCAGGATCAGGGAGGCCATGCAGCGTAGGTTTGCTGAGGCATTCGCTCCGGAGTCCTCTGGGTCACTAAGGACGACATGATCCGCAGCCACCTCCTCCCAGCCACGTACAAGTCCACTGGTTTCTTGGGACTGTAAATCATCCCTAAAAGACTGCTGCTGATGATGCTGAGTGCCAGCCTCCACCTCCATGCTGACACAATCCTCCTCCTCCTCCTCCTCTTCCTGTGCGATGGGTGGGACAGAAGGAACACTGTCTGGGTAAAGGGGGCCTTGAGAGGCAAGGAAGTCCTCCTCTTCCTGCCTCTGTTCTGCCTCAAGTGCCCTGTCCATTATTCCACGCAGCGTGTGCTCCAACAGGTGGACAAGAGGTACAGTGTCACTGATGCATGCACTGTCACTGCTCACCATCCTCGTGGCCTCCTCAAATGGTGCCAGGACAGTGCATGCATCCCTGATCATGCCCCACTGGCGTGGAGAAAAAAAACCAAGCTCCCCTGACCCTGTCCTGGTGCCGTAGTCGCACAGGTACTCATTGATGGCCCTCTGCTGCGTGTGCAGCCGCTGCAGCATGGCCAACGTTGAGTTCCACCTGGTGGGCATGTCACATATAAGGCGGTTCTTGGGCAGGTTCAACTCCTTTTGCAGCTCAGCCAGGCGAGCACTGGCATTATAAGATCTGCGGAAATGCACACAGACTTTCCTGGCCTGCCTCAGGACATCCTGTAAGCCCGGGTACCTGCCCAAGAACCGCTGCACCACCAGGTTAAGGACGTGAGCCACACAGGGCACATGGGTCAGTTGTCCCTGTCGGAGGGCGGAGAGGAGGTTGGTGCCATTGTCGCAAACCACCATTCCTGGCTTAAGCTGGCGTGGCATCAACCACCTCTCGGCCTGGCCCTGCAGAGCAGACAGGACCTCTGCCCCAGTGTGGCTTCTGTCCCCCAAACACACCAGCGCAAGCACGGCATGGCATCTTTTTGCCTGCGTACTTGCGTAGTCCCTTGAACGCCTACGGAGCACCGCTGGTTCCGAGGACAAACCACAGGAAGAGGCCATGGAGGAAGAAGAAGAGGAGGGGGTGGAGGAGAGAGGTGTGTCACAACCAGTAGTAGCATTTTGGAGGCGTGGCGGTGGAACAACCTCCAACACTACTGCACCTTGTCCTGCATCCTTCCCAGCTGCCAAAAGAGTGACCCAATGGGCCGTGAAAGAAAGGTAACGTCCCTGTCCATGCCTGCTGGACCATGAGTCAGCGGTAATATGCACCTTACCGCTGACCGCCCTGTCCAGCGAGGCCAAGACATTGCCTTCCACATGCCGGTAGAGAGCCGGAATAGCCTTCCGTGAGAAAAAGTGGCGTTTGGGAACCTGCCACTGAGGAACCGCACATTGCACAAACTCACGGAAGGGGGCCGAGTCTACCAACTGAAAAGGCAGCAGTTGAAGCGCTAGCAATTTAGCCAAGCTAGCATTCAACCGCTGGGCATGTGGATGGCTGGGAGTGAACTTCTTTCGACGGTCCAGCAGCTGGGGCAGGGAAATTTGCCTGCTAGAATCGGACGTCGGTGTACTGCTAGCAGAGTGGCCGCAAGTACTTGGCTGTGACACACCTAATTCTACACCTTCATTCCTCTCAGTGCATGTTTCAGAGAGGACTGAAGTTATAGTGGGGTTGGAGATCCCAGCTGATGCGGTGCAAGGAGAGGTCCGCTTTGTTCTTTGGTGTGGGTCTTTGAGGTAGGCTTGCCAACGAGCTGCATGGCAGGTCAACATATGTCTGGTCAGGCATGTGGTACCCAAGCGGCTGATGTTTTGGCCACGCGATATACGCTTGAGACATATGTTGCAAACAGCAGCTGTGCGATCTGATGCACTAGCCTCAAAAAAGGCCCACACCAAAGAACTTTTTGAATGACGGGCAGAGGCAGCGCCCTGCACAGGCGGAGCTCTGCGGTGTGATTCCGTCGGTGTACTGCCCTTACGCTGGCCACCAAAGGGCATCCTGCCTCGTTGGAGATGTGCCTCCTCCTCATCCTCCTCCTCCTCCTCTCTCCTATTAGGCACCCACGTGGAGTCAGTGACCTCATCATCCCCTCCCTCCTCATCACTGGAGCCAATCTGGCAGTATGCTTATGCTGCAGCTGCTGGAACATGACTGCCAGATTGGTGTCCTTCTTGAGCATCCCCTCTGTCTGCTCTCACGCTACTGCCTTCCTGTAGCTGGGTTTCATCATCAGACCCTTCGAAACGCTGGGCATCCTCCTGGAGCATGTACCCAACACTGTGCTCAAACAGTTCGGGGGACTCCTCAGGAGGAGGACATGGTGGGTCTAGGGAAGGAGTGACTGATAATGAGTCTGACATTGATACCAGGGAAGAGGACGCTTTGGCAGCTGCTTTGCCAGTACCCTGAGCCTGGGTGAGAGAGGATGAGGAGGAGGAGGAGGGCTTGGTCATCCACTCTACCAAGTCTTCGGCATGATGTGGCTCAACATGTCCAGCTGCCGAAAAGAAGGACAAGCGTGTCCCATGGCCATGTGCTGATGACAATGCACCGCGTCCACGACCAGCACTGTTGCCCCCAGACACAGAGCCTGCTTGCCCTCTTTTATTGCCTCCTGACTGTCTGCCTCTCCTTGTTTGCCTTCCAGACATTCTAATAGATGGCCGGCAGGGAGATGGGAAAAAAGCAATAAGGGCTACCTTCAGGTGTCCTTCTCTGTCCCTTTACTTAAGGATTTCTAAATATGGTTGAGGATGATTGCTTTTGCACAGAATAGCACAACGACAATTTCCCTGACTGTCCAAAAAACAAGGATTTCAAAGATGGTTGATGAGGAATGCTTTAGCACACTATAGCACAAGGAGAATTTCCCTCACTGTCCTTCCCTGTCCCTAGAAACAAGGATTATCACAGTGAAAGAAACTGACACTCTTCCTACCTATAGTTTTCTGTCCCTAGAAAAAATGTTTTTTTAAAGCACACTATAGCACAAGGAGAATTTCCCTCACTGTCCTTCCCTGTCCCTAGAAACAAGGATTATCACAGTGAAAGAAACTGACACTCTTCCTACCTATAGTTTTCTGTCCCTAGAAAAAATGTTTTTTTAAAGCACACTATAGCACAAGGAGAATTTCCCTCACTGTCCTTCCCTGTCCCTAGAAACAAGGATTATCACAGTGAAAGAAACTGACACTCTTCCTACCTATAGTTTTCTGTCCCTAGAAAAAATGTTTTTTTAAAGCACACTATAGCACAAGGAGAATTTCCCTCACTGTCCTTCCCTGTCCCTAGAAACAAGGATTATCACAGTGAAAGAAACTGACACTCTTCCTACTGTGAGGGGGTTAGCTCGGCAGCGGGTGTGTGTGACCCCCGGGATGGGCTCCCCACACAAAAACAGGCCCAGCAGACGGAGGTTGTGGTTTTCAAAATCAAAAAGGTGCCGTTTATTTTCTATTTACAGTGACAAAAACACAGCAAAGCAAAAGAAACAAACAAAATAAATCCTGGTCAACTTGACCTCTGACTAAACATACAGGTTTCCTAACTAACAACTGGGATCAGCCTAGTGCTGTCCTAGTCCCTGGTTTTAAATGTCCAAGCAAAATATAGCCACACAGGCTTTCTCTCACCGCACAGGGGTTCACTCTCCCTAGACAGTCCACACAGGTCTGCTTCCAGGCATGAGCTAACATCTAATGAATCTGGGAGTTTTTATAGAGGCCTTAAACGAACTGACAGGCTTCAGCTGGCCTCATCAACTCCCTGCCTGCACGACGCCCAGCCCTCTCCCTAGAGGTATGAGTCATCAATGAGCCCACTAGTCTCAGCTGGGCTTATACAACTCTCCACCTAGCTGTATAAATCGGCGTAAAGCCTGAATCTGGGCGAAATATATCTACCCCCCTGGATGCAACCAGGTGACTTTACCTTCCTGCTGTCACACTACCTATAGTTTTCTGTCCCTAGAAAAAATGTTTTTTTAAAGCACACTATAGCACAAGGAGAATTTCCCTCACTGTCCTTCCCTGTCCCTAGAAACAAGGATTATCACAGTGAAAGAAACTGACACTCTTCCTACCTATAGTTTTCTGTCCCTAGAAAAAATGTTTTTTTAAAGCACACTATAGCACAAGGAGAATTTCCCTCACTGTCCTTCCCTGTCCCTAGAAACAAGGATTATCACAGTGAAAGAAACTGACACTCTTCCTACCTATAGTTTTCTGTCCCTAGAAAAAATGTTTTTTTAAAGCACACTATAGCACAAGGAGAATTTCCCTCACTGTCCTTCCCTGTCCCTAGAAACAAGGATTATCACAGTGAAAGAAACTGACACTCTTCCTACCTATAGTTTTCTGTCCCTAGAAAAAATGTTTTTTTAAAGCACACTATAGCACAAGGAGAATTTCCCTCACTGTCCTTCCCTGTCCCTAGAAACAAGGATTCGCACAGTAAAACACACTGACACTCTCCCTACCTATAGTTTTCTGTCCCTAGAAAAAATGTTTTTTTAAAGCACACTATAGCACAAGGAGAATTTCCCTCACTGTCCTTCCCTGTCCCTAGAAACAAGGATTCGCACAGTAAAACACACTGACACTCTCCCTACCTATAGTTTTCTGTCCCTAGAAAAAATGTTTTTTTAAAGCACACTATAGCACAAGGAGAATTTCCCTCACTGTCCTTCCCTGTCCCTAGAAACAAGGATTTGCACAGTAAAACACACTGACACTCTCCCTACCTATAGTTTTCTGTCCCTAGAAAAAATGTTTTTTTAAAGCACACTATAGCACAAGGAGAATTTCCCTCACTGTCCTTCCCTGTCCCTAGAAACAAGGATTCGCACAGTAAAACACACTGACACTCTCCCTACCTATCCTTCTCTTTCCCTAAACTAAAGGAATCCAGGTTAAGCAAGAAAAAATAAATGTCACTGTCCCTGCCTCTGCTTCTCTTTCCCTGCTCCGGAACACACTACACTAGGCCGCCGTGCTGGCGGCCTTTTATAGTGTGGGGCGTGTACTAAACACCCTCAGCAATAATTGGCCACAGGCATCCTGCCTGTGGCCAATCATTGCTCTCCTCGCTGCCGGCGCTGTGATTGGCCAAGCATGCGGGGTCACAGTGCATGCTTGGCCAATCACAGCGCCTGGATGACACTGCGATGGCGTAGTGCATTGTGGGCCGTTCGCGTCACTCGAATTAGGCGCGAACGGCCCAAATCGTTCGATCTTCGTCGAACGATCGAACAGCCGATGTTCGAGTCGAACGTATGTTCGACTCGAACACCGAGCTCATCCCTAACCCTGGCCATTCATACAGCCGGAGCCTGCGAACCCGGGTGAAGATGCCAGCGTCGGGGATTATTGACAGTGCTGCGTGGGAAGGATAAGCTTTACAGGTAAGTCTGTCATAATGTGCTAGTATGCGGTGCATACTAGTACATAATGACTAAACCCTGCAGGGGGCACTTTTTTTATTTTAGTGGTGGTTTACTATGGCTTTCATGAACTGAAAAAATTATGCTAAAAGATGCCATGTTTATTCAGACTTAAGCCCTGTACACACGGCCGAGAATCTCGTCAGGAAAAAACCCATCGTTTTTCCAGACGAGATTCTTGACAAGAATCTTGTCCCGGCCGAGTGTACACACGTACCTTTCAAAAGAACCACCCTTCTTTTGAATGGCACGAATGCAGTGACGTCATCGACTATGACGAGTGTGCGCTTGTCACATTCGATGCCGTCGCCGCCATCTTGCTACACCCTACCTATGCCTAGGAAGCTACCGCTTATGCGTCAAAGTCATTTCGAGCATGCACGGGTTTTTACGGCGATAAGGTAAGTGTACACACACTCGGGTTTCTCGTCGGGAAACAGGCCGATGAGAATACCGACGAGAAAAAAGAAAGCAGGTCTTCTTTTTTTCTCGTTGAGATTCTGGTCAGTTTTCCTGATGAGAAACCTGAAAGCCTGGTACACACGGCCGGTTTTCCCGGCAAGAAAGCTCTGCAAGCAGTTTTCTTGTCGGTTCTTGCAGAGAAAACCGGCCGTGTGTACGAGGCTTTAATGTTGCCAGGTTGTTAAATCTTACCTTGTATGTGTTCAGGATTATGAGCTCTTTCTATTTTTTGCTTGCCCAACAACAGTATATGTGACTTTCACTGTAGTTGCTTTTTGTTTTGCACGTGGGCTGCGTGTGTGTGTGCTTTTTGTGATCTGTATCTGTGCTCTGTATATACAGTAATTTGCCTGGGTTTTTAATGTAAATGTGCTCTTTGTGTGTGTGTACACGTTGTGTACATGTTGTGGTTGGCACATTTTCTGAAAACACTGAATGTGTTGAATATAATTTCAATAAAGGAGGAAGGTCGGAATGAGGAAGCCAGGTGGTACACACAAGGTATATTGTGTTAGTGAATGCAGCAAATTGTGATCAGATCACAAAAAAGCTGTAACTTTCCAAATTCCCCTGAACAGTTCAATCCACAAACACTGGCTTAACCTGTCCTCTTGAAACTGTTCCAAGCGGTAAATCACAGTACAGATCTTTGGTATCTTCTCACTTGAGTCCATTTAAGCACAGTCAACATTTCTAAGCCCTGATGAAGGGGCAGGGGTGCTTGACCCACACAAAGTGTTGGCTTTTTTGGTATGAATCAACTTTATTATTAAATACCTTGGACTCTTGGACTGTATGTATGTGGATTCTCAGCTCTAGGTTCCTTCCCAGTGTAGCGCTACCCCCAGTTAAGAGAGCCGCTGATATTGATTTGGGCCCTGTAGTGCACTGCTGTCAACCCCTGGCAATCGGCTCTAACCTCCCGTGGCACAGCTGGTGATAGAGGGATAGGACCGCGTGACCGCAACTGTTGGTGACGCAGTCCTATAACAAACATACACAGAATATACTTTAAAACTCCTATTAAAGTAAGCGGAACTGACACCAAATGTACTTTACCCAGATATTTTACTGAGGCTAATGGGCAAGTAATAAACAACAGTATAACAAGTTGCAGATCCCTGCAATAAACAGTAATAAAGATAAACAGAGTAATCAGAATAATTAAGTATTGCTATGCAACTCTAGCGCTGCCCTTTTACAGCTACTTCCCCTCATGGGTAGACTAACACCCAGCAATGTCTACCTATGCAGTCAGGCCTGACTGATCTAAATGGAAGTTCAGTGAAACAATATTTGCTAGCAATCTCTCGGTGGTGCACTTGAAGAACAACTTTGTAATCCCAACGAATAGTAAAGATAAAGTATCTGTCTTTAAACAGCTCTCACCACCTGGACAAGTCCAAGTCCCTTTCCTCCATCGATTCGTCTAGGAACAGGAATCCACCGACATCCAAGTCTTCAATCCTTCTGGTGTACTGCAGCAAGGAGGATTAGATGTCTCTAAGGCTCTGCTAGGCTGGCAGAGGGCTCTTTGGAAAGGAGCACACGGCCCGGGCTTCAGGCCTTGTGCACACAGCAGTTCAGCACAGACATCCTCTTGCTAGGAGAGGGGGGTACAAAGAGGCCGACCAAAACTCCGCCTCCCCTTTATAAAGTCTGCCCCAGCAGTCTCTGTTCTGGAGCAATGCACCCTGGGTGCTGCAAGATGTACTGGGAGATGTAGTCTCTCTCTCCTCTGCTTTCACTTCCATAATGTCTCTTTACTTCCTCCCGACTCACCTCTCACCTGGAACTTCTTGTCTCTCTGCATTAAAGGGGAACACCCCGCTACACACTCCCCCCACTTGAACTCTTTGGTCCCCAAAGATAAACTTCAACAAATACTGTTTACCATTTTGGACAATGTCGAGCATGATGTTGGCATAGGGAATTCCCACCAAAACTTTGGGATGGAACTCTCTTGCCCACAGGTCACACTACCATGAGTGGCCTGCCTAACTGTGCCAGAGAGTGAGCTGGGGTTGCCCTCCACCAAATGGACGGTGGAAGGATCAGGTTGTTCAACACTTCTCCTAGCCGTTACAACAGAGTCCTCTGAGCTCGTCCCCATTTGGGGGTAAGTTAGTTTCTTGGGAGGCCTGATGACTCTGCGAGCCCTCTGCTCTCTTGGTGCTTCTGACTCTGGCACCACAGGCTCTTCTTCAGGAGTAAGTTCAGGTAACATTGCTGGTTCTGGAACCTCTGATTCAGAAGTCAACTGACGTATGGAATCTCTAGAGTCCTCCTCTGCGCAAGTGTCAGAAACATCTTCCCAGTAATCAGCTGAGGGACTGAAGGGTATGAATTCAGTAGCCTCCGGATTCAGCGTTGCATCTGGGGTATCCCCTCCATTTGGGAGATCTATGGCGGACGTTCCCAGAGTCGAGGGAGGCCACAGCCAGTCCAGTTCTCCACCTTCTTCTGTACTCAATTGGGAGGCCTCCCCATCTTTGGCTCGAGAGGTCTGGGACCGAGTGTTCGGCCTAGGAATATCCAGGATAGAGGCCGGTTCAGGGGAGTCTCTCACGGGAGGTATTCTGACTGCCTCAGCAAGTGGGAGCAGGTGGTTCCGATGCCACGTCTTCAGTGGACCCACCTTTCCTTCTGGCTTTAGTTTGTAGACAGGCAAACCGGGCAACTTCCTACAGACAACATAGGGCTCAGATCTCCACCTGTCGGCAAGCTTGTGTTTTCCAGGGACCCCCAGATTGCGTAGCAGTACTCGGTCCCCGGGCTGCAGATCTTGCACTCGAACCTTCAGATCAAAATTTCTCTTGTGGCGGGCCCCCCTTTGATCCGAAGCCGCCTGGGCTTGTTCATAGGCCACCTGCAAGCTACGTCTAAGTCTGTCCACGTATCCCTTGTGGGATGTAGCTGAGGTATTGTCTATAGAAGTGCCAAAGGCCAGGTCCACAGGTAGCCTTGCTTCTCTCCCAAACATAAGTCGATAAGGGGAGTAGCCAGTGGCGTCACTTGTGGTACAGTTATAGGCATGTACTAGGGCTGATATGTGCTGACTCCAGTGTTGCTTCTTCTCTGTTTCTAAGGTTCCCAACATGTTGAGCAGGGTCCAGTTAAATCTCTCCGGCTGAGCATCTCCTTGTGGGTGGTAAGGCGTGGTTCTGGTCTTCTTTATTCCTAATGAATCCAAAAGTCTTCGGATCAACCGACTCTCAAAGTCCCTTCCTTGATCTGAGTGGAGTCTCTGTGGTAGTCCGTAATGGACAAAATACTTCTCCATAAGTATCTTGGCCACGGTGGATGCCTTCTGGTCTTTGGTTGGGAAAGCTTGAGCATAGCGGGTGAAATGGTCGGTTATTACCAGAACATTCCCCAATCCACTCAGGTCGGGTTTGAGGCAGAGAAAGTCAATGCATAACAGATCCATTGGGCCTTGACTCTGTAAATGGCCCATTGGGGCAGCTTGATGGGGTAGGGTCTTTCTCTGAATGCATCGTGCACAGGAATGGCAATACTCCTCTACTTCTGCCCTCATGCAGGGCCAATAGAACCGATTTCTGACAAGCTGGAAGGTCCTTTCTGCCCCTAGGTGACCATGATGGTCATGCAGGGCAATTAGTACAGTCTCTCGGTGCTTCTCTGGAAGAAATAACTGCCACTTATCTTCTGAGTCATCAGAGGGGCCCCTTCGGTAGACCACTCCCTGATGTACCTGTAGCCTGTCCAATTCCTTCCTCAACAGGCGAGCCTCCTTTGAGGGGTGATGTAGGAATTTGTTGGGATCCTGATTCTCCAGGGCTTCGAGGACCAATCTCCCCATGGGGTCTTCCAATTGGTCACACCTCAACTCCTTCTTGGACAGTCTCGGTAGGTTGTCTTCCTCCAGTTGAGTTACCCCACAATAGTGTTTGGGGACTCCTACCATGGTAACCCCTATTTCTTCTGCTCTGGAGCCTCCTCTGGCTTGGAATTCAGCCCCTTGACAAAGGGCCCGCACCCCGTCCGGTGCCACTTGGGTCCAATCTTCCCAGTCATTTGTCGTGGCATGAGACCTCCGGGACAGGGCATCTGCATCCCTATTTCCGGCTCCTGGTCTGTACTTCAGACTGAAGTTGAATCCAGACAATGCGGCCAACCACCTGTGTCCGGTGGCATCTAGTTTCGCGGTGGTGAAGAGGTAGGTCAGGGGGTTGTTGTCTGTCTTCACAGTAAACTCTGCCCCATACAAGTAGTCTTTTAGCTTGTCTACTACCGCCCATTTGAGGGCCAGGAATTCCAGCTTATGAGTGGGGTAATTCTTTTCTGAGGGGGTCAGGCTCCTGCTCACATAGGCCACTGGTCGCAGTTGTCCTTCATGTTCTTGGTAGAGTACACCACCTAGACCCTCATGGCTGGCATCCACATGTAATTCATAAGGTCTGGTAGGGTCGGCGTAGGCCAGGACTGGGGCAGTGGTTAAGCTCCTCTTCAGAGCATGAAAGGCCTCTTCACACCTTGGGTTCCACTGATCTTGAACTGACTCACCAGGCCTCCTGGACCCTGAGTCATCCTCTTCCCCTTCTGCCTTTAGCAATTCATTCAACGGGCGGGCAATCCGAGCAAACCCCTCCACAAACCTCCTATAATAGGAGCAGAACCCCAGGAAGGATCTGAGCTCTGTTACTGTGGTGGGTCGTGGCCAGGAAGTGACTGCTTCCAACTTCTCAGGATCTGTGGCCACCCCTTCTTCAGACACTATGTGCCCCAGATAGTTCACAGAAGACTGGTAGAACCGACACTTCTCGGGGGAAAGCTTAAGTCCCTCTTCGCTGAGTCTTCTCAATACTTTCTCCAACCTGGCTTCATGTTCTTCCAAGGTTCTTCCAAAGACAATGACATCGTCCAAGTACACAAGGACTTCTATAAGATTCATGTCTCCAACAGTCTTCTCCATAAGGCGTTGAAAGGTAGCAGGAGCTCCAGACAGACCCTGAGGCATCCTATTGAATTCGAAGAATCCCACCGGGGTTATGAAGGCTGTCTTCTCCCTGTCTTCTGGGTGCATAGGGATTTGATAGTACCCACTCTTGAGGTCCATCACACTGAACCATTTGGCTCCAGACAAACTTTGTAGGGCATCTTCTATCCTTGGCGTGGTGTATTGGTCAGGGATGGTTCTCCTGTTGAGAGTCCTGTAATCGATACAAAGCCTCAACGACCCATTCTTCTTTCTGACCACCACGATTGGGGAGGCATAGGGACTTCTAGACTCCCGGATCACACCAGTCTTCTTTAGTTCTACAAGTTGTTCCCTCAGATCCTCCAGATCTGCCAGGGGGACCCGCCTGACCCTCTCTCGGAAGGGCTTATCTTCTTGGAGGCGGATCCGATGGGTGGCACTTCTTGCACACCCCACATCGAATTCATCTTCGGAAAAGATCTTCTCCCACCTGGACAGCTGGGCCTTGGCTCTTTCTTTCCAAGCCCTGGGTAGGTTCGGGTTTTCCACGGACAGTTTCTCCCAAACATCTCCTCCGTCACCCGTCCCCTTGACTTCGGACCAAGTGACCGGGGCAGCAGGGCTCACCTGACCAAGCAACACTCTGGCAGGGATCTCCATGGGTCCTCCCGTAGTGTTCCTAACACTCACCGGAACTCTGCCATGGGCCTTCTTCAGGGCCTTGAACGGAATCACTTCTGGTATCACTTCCAGGCCTGAGGACTCTTCCCTTGGGTCTGATTCCAGCATGACAAAGGGGCCAGGTTGTTCCCACGAAAGCTTCACAGTGGCCCTAAGACAGGTTACTTCTCCGGGCTGTAGCACTACTCCTTCTCTGCCAAGTCTCCACACCTTCCCTATCCCCTCTCCCGGGGTCTTCTGCTCTAAGACCAGTCGTTGGTAGGCCGTCTTTAGCATGGGATGGATTTTGGTGGCTGAATGGTTTCTCTCTTTCACTAGAGGGGTCAGGAGTCTCCTGACTAGATCCGTGTTTGTCCCAATGATCAGGGAAATCTTGCTGGCTCCAGGCGGCCGGGGACACACAACTGCCAGGGTGTCAAACACTTCAGCCTTCCCAGCCACGGATGGGTCGAAAGTCATCTTTATGGGCAGGTACCAATCATAAGGGAAACTCTGGGTTCCAAGTCCCCATATCTCCAGCTCTTCTATCTTCTGGATAGGCAGATGACTCAAGTGCCTATCATAGAAGTCCCGGTATAGTAAAGTCACCTGTGCTCCGGTGTCCAAAAGAGCTTTAGTATAGACTCCTTCCACTTGAATGGGCACAGTAGGAGACGGGCCCACCAGTTCCTTTGGGTATGGCCGGACTGGGGTCACCTCTTTTTTTTGGCTTTCGACCCTTGCCCTGCTCCTTTTGGACTTTAATTTTTCCTGAGCCTGGCATGCATTGACTTTCTCCCTCTCAATGGGGGCACAAACCCGCTGAGGGATGTTATTGTTCCTTTTAGGTGTATGTTCCTTCTTTGGGGTGCTGTACTTCCACTGAGGGGTCTTGCCCCCTCCCTCTGGGGTACATCTTGGTGGGGGTGTACTATACCTCCTCCTAGGAGTTTTGTCTCCTCCATTCTTGGCCTTTTTTTTTAGTTTGGAGCGCACTGAAGATGATGGGCACCCGGTTGACTCCTTCACCGGGAACCCTTTGGAGTTTCCCGCCGGCTTGCAATTATCTGTTCTCTTCTTCTTTGGGCTGGAGCATACGTTTGCAAAGTGGCCACTCCCTCCGCAGTTATAGCAAATCACCTCTTCTCGGTCCTGTAGGGAGGCCGGTGCTGAGGTGTTCGGGAACAACTCCTTTCTTGGGCTTGGTTTCTCTTGTCTTCTCTGATCTTTCTCCATCAAAGAGGTCAGCATCTCCAACACTTGGGCCATTTGCGATTTCAGAGTGTCAACCTCCGCTTCTCTTTCTGGGCTCTTGACCGAATGTACCAACACTGGTACAGGTGTGACATTCGCCTTGGCCACCTGCTGATCTTCCTCCAGCGCCTCTTCGTCCCTAATAATTTTTATTAGATCAGAGTAGGTTAGTGACATTCCTCCTCCTGAGGTTTTCAGGTGCAGCCAGACCGGGTCTGAGCGCCGCGCTCCCCTCATGATCTGCTTCATGCGTGCTTCATCTGCATCTTTGGGCAGCATTCCCTTCTTCAGTACAATCTTGCATAACTGCCTGTTCAGCCTTCTAACATATTCTGACAGTTTCTCATTCGGCTGCTGCAGAGTGTGTTCAATTTGATAAATCATCTCTGACACCTTCTCCAGCTGACCAAACTCTTCCTGCAGCATGGCCAGGCAATCTTGAGCTGTACAGTTTTCATTTCCAAACCGGAAGCTCTTCACCGATTCTGCCGCGGCATCTTTCAGACTTTCTAAGACTCGCTGTCTCTTCTGTGCCTCAGGCACCTCCCATGCTTCTACTGCCTGCAATGCCTGTTCCACCCAAGTGTCAAAATCTTCCTCCCCCGCAGGGACGGGGAGCTTCCCTGAGAAGGTGCTAAGCTTCTGGTAACCGGCCTCCACATGCACCGTACTGCTTTTCAGGCACTTAATTACAAGGTCTCCTAGAGCATTCAACAATTCAGGCCCTATAGCGGCCAGCGGTGATCCCGGGCTTAATAGTTCCTTAAGCTTTTCTGCTTTAGGGGATAGTGGTGGAGATAATTGTGGGAGTGATGGCTTTGGTGTCTGAAACCATTCTTCCTTCACTGGCAGCGTATGTATCAAGTGATAGATCTGATTATCTATGGCTTGTATACTCTGACTTTTAAAATGCTCTGGGATTTCGTTTTTCCATTCTACCAGTGCGTATGTAAACGAGATCACTGGATCTGGCCTAAAATCCATCACCCATGCTTTGTGGCTCGGAGACAGTAACAATACGAGATGTTTTATCTCCTCTTCCTTCCATCTTTCCCCCGGGAGTACAATGACTACCGCCGCGGTTGGATCGGCGCCAATCGCTGCGCACCACTGTGACATTGCCAGCGGGTCCATGCTGGTACTTCTGACCGGCTTGATTGCAGCGTGCAACGTACAAGGATCCCGGACGAGCCCCCACGTGTAGCGCTACCCCCAGTTAAGAGAGCCGCTGATATTGATTTGGGCCCTGTAGTGCACTGCTGTCAACCCCTGGCAATCGGCTCTAACCTCCCGTGGCACAGCTGGTGATAGAGGGATAGGACCGCGTGACCGCAACTGTTGGTGACGCAGTCCTATAACAAACATACACAGAATATACTTTAAAACTCCTATTAAAGTAAGCGGAACTGACACCAAATGTACTTTACCCAGATATTTTACTGAGGCTAATGGGCAAGTAATAAACAACAGTATAACAAGTTGCAGATCCCTGCAATAAACAGTAATAAAGATAAACAGAGTAATCAGAATAATTAAGTATTGCTATGCAACTCTAGCGCTGCCCTTTTACAGCTACTTCCCCTCATGGGTAGACTAACACCCAGCAATGTCTACCTATGCAGTCAGGCCTGACTGATCTAAATGGAAGTTCAGTGAAACAATATTTGCTAGCAATCTCTCGGTGGTGCACTTGAAGAACAACTTTGTAATCCCAACGAATAGTAAAGATAAAGTATCTGTCTTTAAACAGCTCTCACCACCTGGACAAGTCCAAGTCCCTTTCCTCCATCGATTCGTCTAGGAACAGGAATCCACCGACATCCAAGTCTTCAATCCTTCTGGTGTACTGCAGCAAGGAGGATTAGATGTCTCTAAGGCTCTGCTAGGCTGGCAGAGGGCTCTTTGGAAAGGAGCACACGGCCCGGGCTTCAGGCCTTGTGCACACAGCAGTTCAGCACAGACATCCTCTTGCTAGGAGAGGGGGGTACAAAGAGGCCGACCAAAACTCCGCCTCCCCTTTATAAAGTCTGCCCCAGCAGTCTCTGTTCTGGAGCAATGCACCCTGGGTGCTGCAAGATGTACTGGGAGATGTAGTCTCTCTCTCCTCTGCTTTCACTTCCATAATGTCTCTTTACTTCCTCCCGACTCACCTCTCACCTGGAACTTCTTGTCTCTCTGCATTAAAGGGGAACACCCCGCTACACCAGTTTTTAAGTCCCTGTTTTGTTGGGCACTGTTGAACTGGAGCCGATGTGCCCATTGCCAGTTTCAGTAACCATTATAAAATCTGAATTCAACGCCCAGTTTGTTCTTCTGATTAGATTTTTCTTTTACTTTCTGTGCTCCTATTGCACACTTTCCCTCATTTCCTGTCTGGTAAAACCAATGTCAGCGAGACAGGAAGTGAGGCAACATTGAATATGAAGTATAATGATCTACCAGGCGTTCTAATCGTTCCATACTCTAACACTAGCTATAAAAAACAACGTTTTTGGCTTGGTTAATGCAATTGTTTCCCGTCAGAGTGTGTACATAGTGCAGCCACTTCCTGTCAGTGTGATCTCTATAGCTGATCCAGTTGTGGTGAGACAACTTAACTTACAGTCTCAGTAGCATAACAGACAATGACTTAAAGTGATGGTAAAGTCTCATTGTTTTTCCTATAAAAAATTAAGTTAACAATAACATGTTATACTTAATACTTGTCAAAAGTGTCCGATGTGTCTGCCATAAAGTTGCAGTCACGATAAAAATCGCAGATCGCCGCCATTACTAGTAAAACTATGTATTACTATTACTATTAGTATTACTATGTGTTACATATGCCTTGTTTCCAATGAGCAGATCGGTTCGGTACAACCATACAACCGAACCATACCGCACCATTCTGGGTCCTGCTTCAGAAAAAAATAAATAATAAAAATGCCATAATTCTATTCCCTATTATGTAGATGCTATAACTTTTGCGCAAACCAATCAATATACGCTTATTGCGATTTTTTTACCAAAAATATGTAGAAAAATACGTATCGGCCTAAACTGAGGAAAAATCTTTTTTTATATATATTTTTTGGGGATATTTATTATAGCAAAAAGTAAAAAATATCGATTTTTTTTCAAAATTGTCGCTCTATTTTTGTATATAGCGCAAAAAATAAAAACCGCAGAGGTGATCAAATACCACCAAAAGAAAGCTCTATTTGTGGGAGCCACGTCGCACGACCGCGCAATTGTCAGTTAAAGCGACACAGTGCCGAAACGCAAAAAGTGGCCTGGTCTTTGGCCAGCAAAATGGTCCGGGGCTGAAGTGGTTAAAGTGAAATAATAAAAATGAAATTTTCCTTTAACTATAGTGCCTGGGGGGGGGGGGTCCCCTTAGTCTGGCGCATCTGTAACGTGTATAGAACCTGCTACAGCAAAAATTACATTTATAAAGCCAATAAAATGAAATTTTCCCTGCAAGCTTTTTTTATTTTATAAATAGCTTGGGGAGCCAGTCTGTATGATGAGGCCACAATTTAGTGCACTAGGAACAAAATTAGAGATTTTTTGGGATAAATTCTGGTGTCTTTTTCGCAGACTTTGAATAGAAGTAACAGGTGCAGAAAAATTGGGCTTCGGGTATTGGTGGTCCCTTACACCGTAACCCTATAGAGGACATATTCTTGATGAAAGCAAGAATTAGCCCTGCTGTCGAAAATGTTAATGATATGCACTTGTCAAACATTTGTGGAAAAATTGGTCATTGGGTGTTACTTGTGCCTGTGAAACCCATGCCAAAAAGTTTCAACACCCACAAAGCTAGGCAGCCTAGACAGTCTTGCACAGATTCCACATTCCAAAAATACATAATTGGCAACATCGGCATCAGTGGCTTAATAGCTGCTGCTAATCCAGGAATTATTTATTTTGATAAATGTCAGCAGGACAACGGAGTCTGTGAACAGACACACTCTTTTATCTGTCACAAAACCTCCAGCAGCACTAAATGTACATTCAGAAAGCATGCTGGATGCAGGGCAGCCCAGCAGCTCAATTGCATACTGGGCAAGTTCTGGCCAGTGGTCTATTCTCATGACCCAGTAATCCAGTGGATCGTCAACTGGAAAGCTCTCCATGTCTGTTTTTACCCCTAGATAATCTCCCACCATGATGCAGACGCTGCCAATGGGATGTGGAAGCTGACAGCCCTGAGCACCGAGGAGTCGAGGACTAAAAAATATTTGAAATGCATCACTGAGGCGGCCCCCTTCTCCACCGCTCCTCTGACCAACAGAAGCCTCAAAACTGTAACCTAGCAGAGTCTGGAAACGCATTACATAAACTCCTCTTTAACCACTTAAGGACCGAGCCTCTTTTAATATCATTTTTTTTTGTTAGAAAATTACTTAGAACCCCCCAACATTATATATATATATATTTTCAGACACCCTAGAGATTAAATTGCAATACTTTAGGTCACACCGTATTTGTGCAGCGGCCTTACAAGCGCAATTTTTGGGAAATAATACACCTTTTACTTTCAAAATATTTTATTTTCATAAGATAAATAATACAGAACATTACATCATGTTATATAAAAATAAATAAAAATAAAGAAAAAAGATTATGTTTAGGAATAAACAAACATTAGTCAATAAATGGATAAAATAATAAAAACATCCTAGAAAAAAGGATAGATTCATGTAAGCAATCAAAAGTTTGTCAGGGGGAGATCTCTTCATCCTTATAATATAATGGAAGGGAGAAGGGAAACCCTCTCTCCTTGGTAACCTGGAGCCCCTTATCGGGAACTAACTGCTCCAGGCATAGAGACCTCCTTCTGACTCTTAGGCCCCGAGAAGATTATCAGGGCCAACAGATCGGGATGGACTAAACAAGGCCGAACAAAACATTTGATAGTATCCCATTAAATCTAAATAAAAGAGACATAACATGTAATGGGAAACTAGAATTCCCAGAAAAAGAGTTTCCATAAATCCTTTTTAGAAGGAAGAAAAGAAGAGTAAAATAAAGACAGCGGGTAAAAAAGAGGACGGAGGGAAAGGGATGGGTATGTGTCCAACTTAATGTTGAATAGAAGGTAAAACAGCATCTTCACCAATCGAAATCCCCATATATTTGGCCCAAGATTCCCATATTTTTTCGAATTTGGGAATGGTATTAGATAAGATGCTAGCTAAATTTTCCTGAGTTAGTATCCAAGATATTTTGGTTTTGGCATCTGACAGGAAAGGTTTTGTTTTTTTCCATGATTTGGCAATTGTGATTTTGGCGCCTGTAAAGATAAAGTGTATCAATTTTTGTGAAACCTTTGGTATGTGAGGAATATGAGCGTTCAAAATGGCTACTGGTAGGGACCTAAGGACCTGAAAACCTGTTACCTTAAAAATTAATAAAAATATTTTTCTCCAGAAGGGGCGAACTCTGGGGCACTCCCACCAAATATGAGGCATAGAGCCGTAAAGTTGGCAACCTCTGAAACACGTTGGATCTGATGCTGGATATATAGATGCTAGTCTGGAAGGAGTTAGATACCATCTGGTTATAACTTAAATTTTTATCCATTAAAGAGACATTAAGAATCCCTTTGAAAGATTTAGAGAAGGCTAAGTGCCAGGTATCCAAATTCCAACAAAACTGGGCGTCTTTTTCCCAAGCCTCCATATAGGAAGATTTTGATGTAGGGTGAGTGAGGCATGAATATACCATAGATATGCCTCCCCTTTGTGAACCGGCCTGGCTGCACCATAACTCGTACTTCGTAAATTGGGGAGGAAGGAGTTTTTCCTTCCAGATTTGGTTTAAAAATTTGAAAATTTGATTAAACCCCGTTTTTTCAGAAACTGGAAGTTTCAGATGTTTGATGCAGTAACTAAGGGATATAGGCCCTCCAGGATTAAAAAATTGTCCTATACGATACAATCCTTTATCAATCCACCATTTAAATGCCCCTCTACATTTAGACCAGGGGGGAAGTCAGGGTTATTGAATAAATGAGAAAGAGGTCTTTTAGGGGATATAAGGTTTGGGAGGTTTCTTAGGGAATCCCATAGTGCAAACGATTGAGATAGAGTCGGGGACATTATGGGGGGTCTTTTTTTGGGGGGGCACCATAAAAGGTATTCTAAGGATAGTGTTGGTGTAGCCTCTTTTTCAATATTGATCCAGTCTGGTTTTTCTGTTGCAGAATAAATCAAAGAAGTCTGGGCTAGTCTAGCTGCTAAGTAGTATTTATGTAGGTCAGGTAGACCTAAACCTCCATGTTTTCTGTGACGAAGTAATGTGTTTTGGGGGATGCGGTAACCTGAAGCACCCCAGATAAATTTGATGATTTTACTTTGGAGCTTTTTCAAGTGATTCTTAGTAATGGGAATAGGAAGAGATCTAAAGAAATAAAGGATTCTAGGGAGCAGAGTCATTTTTATAGAATTAATTCTACCTAACCAAGATAATTTGTTTTTGGACCAAGATGCTAGATCATTCTCAAATTTTTTGAATAAAGGTGGATAATTATGTAAAAAAAGGGTCTCAATGCGGGCTGTTAAGGTAATGCCCAGATATTTGATTGAGGTGTCTGTCCATTCAAATCCAAAGGATTGTTTAAGCAACAAGACACTAGACAAGGGAAGCGAAACATTTAGAGCTTGTGATTTTGAGTAATTTACCCTGAGACCTCAGAGAAGGCCTTCATAACCTGGCAAATGTTAGGAAGGGATATCAGCGGAGACGTCACGAACAATAAGATGTCATCTGCAAATAGGCCACATTTGTGAATTTGATTACCACAGGATACTCCTTTAATATTGGGATTTTGTCTGATGGCTATGGCTAATGTTTCATTGGCAATAGCAAATATGAGAGGGTAAAGCGGGCATCCCTGTCTAGTGCCTCGTGCTATATTGATTGGGTTGGAATAATGACCCTGTAAACGGATAAGAGCCTGAGGGTGAGAATAAAGGGAATGTAAGAGGCCCTTAAAGCGAACTCCAAAGCCCCATCGATCTATTAGGGAAAACAGGTATGGCCATGACACTGAGTCAAAGGCCTTTTGCAGATCCAGTGACAGTATTAAGCCTTGTTGTTTTTCTCCTCCCTCCCAGTTGGATTGCAGAATAGATACAATATCTATTGCTCGTCTGATTTGGTCTGGGCCCTGTCTTCCTGGGATGAAGCCCACCTGGTCTTTGTGTATATAATGCTTAATAAAAGATGCTAATCGATTGGCCATGATCTTTGTCATAATTTTAATATCGTTGTTTATTAGGGAAATAGGGCGATAATTACTGATGTCTTCAGGATTTTTGTCTGGTTTGGGTATAACTGTAATAAATGCCGTATTAAGATGTGTGTCTAATGGTAAGCCATTTTTTTTGTCATTAAAAAATTTGGTTAGATAGGGGGCTAAGGTGTTGGCGAAAGTCTTATAATAGGGCATGGATAAACCATCAGGGCCAGGGGCTGATCCGTTTTTGAGGTGTTTAACCACTTCGCGCCTGGGCCATATGAAAAAGACGTCCGCAAAGCGGTCGTCAATTGCTGATAGGACGTCTATGGACGTCCTCCCATTTACTCCCGCGATGCGCGCCACCGCGGGCGCGCATCGGGGAAAAGCTGTGCCCGCCGTGTCAGGCGGGTGCCGATGCGCATGCCTGGCGGCCGCGATGTCCGCCAGGTACGAGCGGTCGGCTGTCACAGAGCCAGGGACGTGGATCTCTGTGTGTAAACACAGAGATCCACGTCCTGTCAGGGAGAGGAGACGGATGGTGTGTCCCTTGTACATAGGGACAACCATCAGTCACCTCCCCCAGTCAGTCCCCTCCCCCCACAGTAAGAACATCTAGCAGGGAACATATTAACCCCTTGATCGCCCCCTAGTGGTTAACCCCTTCCCTACCAGTCACATTTATACAGTAATCAGTGCATATTTATAGCACTGTTCGCTGTATAAATGTGAATGGTCCCAAAAAGTGTCCGATGTGTCCGCCATAATGTCACAGTCACAAAAAAAAAATTGCAGATCGACGCCATTACTAGTAAAAAAAAAAAACAAATAATAAAAAAAAAAATCATAATTCTATTCCCTATTTTGTAGGCGCTATAACTTTTGCGCAAACCAATCACTATACGCTTATTGCGATTTTTTTTTTACCTAAAATATGTAGAATATGTATCGGCCTAAACTGAGGAAAAAAATCGTTTTTTTTTTAAAAAAAATTGGGATATTAATTATAGCAAAAATTAAAAAATATTGTGTTTTTTTCAAAATTGTCGCTCTATTTTTGTTTATAGCGCAAAAAATAAAAACCGCAGAAATGATCAAATACCACCAAAAGAAAGCTCTATTTGTGGGAAAAAAAGGACGTCAATTTTGTTTGGGAGCCATGTCACACGACCGCGCAATTGTCATTCAAAGCGTGACAGTGCTGAAACCTGAAATTTCGCCTGGGCAGTAAGGGGGTTATGTGCCCAGTTGTCAAGTGGTTAATAACCCCCATAACCTCCTCTATTGTGAATAATACACCTTTTGAGTTAAAAAATAAGAAAACTGTATAGTTAGCCCAATTTTTTCTATATTGTGAAAGATAATGTTACGCCGAGTAAATTTATACCCAACCTGTCACGCTTAAAAATTGCGCCCACTTATGGAATGGCGACAAACTTTGGCACTTAAAAATCTCCATTAGTGACGTTCAAAAATTTCTACAGGTTACCAGTTTTGAGTTACAGAGGAGGTCTAGTGCTAGCATTATTGCTCTTGCTCTAACGATCACGGCGATACCTCACGTGTGGTTTGAACACCGTTTTCATATGCAGGCGCGACTTACGTATGCGTTCGCTTCTGTGCGGGAGCTCGGCGGGACGGGGCACTTTAAAAAAAATATATTTATTTTTTCTTATTTATTTTACCTTTTATGTTTTATTTTTACACTATCCTTAAAAAAATAAAAATTGGGTCACTTTTATTCCTTACAAGGAATGTAAACATCCCTTGTATTAGAAAAAAAAGCATGACAGGACCTCTTAAATGTGTTACATATGCCTCGTTTCCAATGAGCGGATCGGTTCAGTACGCTATTTTGGGTGTTTCCATTATGAAAGCGGCCCATACAACCGTACCATACCGCATCATTCTGGGTCCTGCTTCAGATGTGGGGCCATAGAAAATGGAACAGTTCGGTTAGGGTGGAGCTACAATACATTCCACTGATTGGTGGACACGCTAGCCATTTTTTCTAAATCCTGTATGGCCCCTGACGGTCCGACTTGCAGTGGAAATGCTCACCAGAATAGACCGGACCCTTCTAACCGTTCCAAACTGTACCGACCCGAACCGTTCCGCTCAGTGGAAACGAGGCACAAGTTACACAATAATGAAATAAAATAAAAAAATCCCCTTTAACCCCCTTGGCGGTATTCCCGAGTCTAGCTCGGGCAAGTTTTTAATGCTAAAAGCGGTAACCCCGAGCCAGACTCGGGCTGCATCGCAGTATCCAGGGGAAGTAACTTACCTTGTTCCTTGGATCCTGCGATGTCCTCCCGCAGTGTCCGTGAGCCGTGCCTCGCTCGATCCACACTGCCAAGTGCCGAGCTCCGTTCCCTGCGACGTTGCGGCGAACAGGGGCGGAGTTCGGCGCCAAATTCAAAAAATGAAAAACACAATATACATACAGTATACTGTAATCTTACTGATTACAGTACCGTATGTAATAATTACACATCTCCTTTGTCCCTAGTGGTCTGCCGAGTGTCCTGCATGCACTTTTATATAATAAAAACAGTTCTTTCTGTCTGGAAACTGGAGATTGTCCATAGCAACCAAAAAGTGTCCCTTTATGTCAAAAGTGGTTTTAGACCAGCTAAAAAACTGCGACAATAAATTAGAATCACTTGCAGAATTGAGCGATAGCGATTTGTGGGGAAATTCGTCATCAAACACTAAATCTAATGACAGCGACAATTCTGCAACTGAGCAAATTTCTGTGTTTTTGATTTGATTACATTATTGAATATTTTTTATTATAATTACATTACTATTTGTTATAATTAGTTATAGTTATTTATTTTATTATAATTTATGATTTTGTGTTTCAAACTTTATCATACCCGGGATGTTTACTAGACTCTTGTTTGGTCAGGTTTAAGTGAGTTATTTCTAAGAATCGCAGGCCTACAATACATAACATCAAATTTCCATGAAAATTAATTGTACCGCTTTTGGTACATAATTCCAGACAGAATCATACCGCCAGGAAGGTTAAGAGCATTGGGCAGGAGTGACGTTTGACATTGCTTCCACCCTCCAATGCTATGGAGTCGAGCAGGGGCCATCTTTCCCTCACTCGGCATCCAGACAGTAAGTGGTGCGCACGCGACCTCCTCTTCCGCTACCGGCGGGTCCGGTAAGCGGCGGAGACTACCGCAGCACGGCGGGAGAGGGGGGGCCCTCCCGCTCCCAATAAAAATTATCTTGCAGCGAATCCGCTGCAGAGACCACTTTTATCTTAAAGAAAACCGCACACAGTTCCTGAAAATCATGGGGTTATGATAGCTAACGTCAAAGTACCGACATACAGGTACGTTAATTTGCGTGAAGTGGTTAAGGTGTCCTCAAGATATTCATCCTCTACTCCCTCTGTGAGGACGGTATGAGTTCTGAGACTTTCCCCTTGTAACGTTGGTCAGGGAGAGTTGCCAACCAATAGTGATCTTTCTCCTTGGTGCCACAAATTCTCGGGTCCTTTCGCAGGCTTTGAAGAATGAGGGAGCCCATGCACCGCAAGTTTGCGGAGGCATGAGAAGCAGTCCTTGGAGTCACTAAGGATTACAGTATCTGGAACTGTCTCCTCCCAGCCACGTACAAATCCCAAGGGATCTGGGGATGGAAAACCATCTCTTAAAGTGGTTGTAAACCCTCCTCGACAACTTTATCTGTTCATAAAGTAGATAACACAGGCAGCTGATCGCTGCCTGTGAAAGTGTACTTACTGCTGTCTTTTCCATGTAAATTGTCTTTTAATCTTAGATGACATCATGCGCGATTGCGCAGTAGGATCGTTAATTAACGGCACCTAAAGTGTGCCGTTTCTGTATTAGCTGCATGTCGGGAAATGTCTGTGGACCAGCTTCCCCTCTGAACGGCACAGAGGAGAAGTCTCGCGATGCTGCAGTGATTATCTTCTTCCTTGTTTATGGCACTACGGCGCATCCCCGAGATTTCCTAAGGGAAACAGAGTAAGGGCGGAAGTGACGTCAAGAGCAGATTCAGCAAACAGCACTAAGAATGGCGCGGCCAATACCCGGAAATGAAGAGAATACAAACACCCTAAATAAAGTATTTACAGACCTTGTTTAAGGCCGATTTCAATTCCTTGTAATGAGCTATTGAATGTTAAAATTGAAAAAAAAAAAAGAAAAATTGCCCGGGGTTTACTTCCTCTTTAAGGTTTGGCGTATTTCTTCCTCTGCTTCAATGCCTCCAAAGCTGCCACAATCCTCCTCCTATGGTGTGTTCGGTGGCATTGCAAGAATGGTGTCTGCATAAAGCGAGCCTTGAAAGGAAAGGAAGTCCTCCTCTTCCTCCCACTGCCCTGTCCATAATGCCACACAAGGTCTTCTCCAGCAGGAACACAACAGGGATGGTATCACTGATCCATGCATTGTCACGGCTCACCATCCTTGTCGCCTCCTCAAATGGTAACAGTACAGTGCATGCATCCTATATCAGCAGCCATTGGCGCGGGGAAAAAAAGCTAATCCGGCCTGAGCCTGTCTTTGTGCCATACTCACACAGGTACTCATTGACGGCCCTCTGCTTCATGTGCAGTCACTGCAGCATTGCCAAAGTTGAGTTTCACCTGGTAGGCATGTCACAAATCAGGCAGTTTACAGGTAGGTGGAACTCCTGCTGAATTTCAGCCAACCGAGCACTGGCTGTGTATGACCACCTGAAATGGCTACAGACTTTTCTGGCCTGCTTTAGCAAATCCAACCCTGGGTACCATCTTAAGAGGCATGGCACATGTGTCAACTTTCCCTGTCTAAGGGAGGACAGGAGATTAGTGCCATTATCGCACACCACCATTCCTGGCTCCAGCTGGCATGGTGTGAACCACCTCTAGGCCTGCCCCTGCAGAGCTGAAATAATCCCTGCTCCAGTGTGGCTCCTGTCCCCGAGACAGACCAGCTAAAGCACTGCATGGCATATTTTAGCCTGACTCATTGAATAACTCCTTGAACACTTAGGGCAGGGGTGCCCAACCTTTTGAAGAGCGAGGGCCACTTAAGCGACTTGGTAACCGGTCGCGGGCCACAATGAGCAGAGCAGGCAGATGACAGGTCCATGTCCGCTCCGCATATGCAGAGCGGACACTGACACAGCCCACTCTACTCTACAGGTCCTCCGGTTTGATACGCCCAGACGGAAGGGGATTGATCCCCTTCTGTTTTTTTTTTAGCGTATCAGATTGGAGGTAGTAGGGTGTAAATGGACACAAATCTGTTTACATCTGCAGTTTCATAGAAGTGAATGGAGGGTCCGATTGTGTGAAAGGGACCTAAGACAGTTTTCTCACTAATACAGCCCAGTGCACCTATGTCTTTCCTGTGGGTTAGCTACACTTTGCCATAGACTTCTATTATATCCTGCAGGTGTGGTGCACTTTCTGAATGCGCACCAAACCCGCAGATAATAAGAGAAGTCTATGCCTCAGTACAGGTAACCTGAAGGTGCAGCCCAGTAACCACTGCCCAGGGATGACCCATACATCCACTGCAATTTTAGTAATAAACTGACCTTTAATAACAGTCTTCCATTTAGGTATCGCTGGCTGTTGCTGTCCCAGGCGGAGTGCATTTGGTATCACTCCACCTGTGACAGGAGGCGGTGCTATACAGGAAGCATCGGCTTATGCAGCTCTGCTCCGCAGCCGCTTGCTTTCTCTACTGCCGGCTTCATTAACAACATAGATGCTCTGGGATAGGGGGTTCGCAACCCATGATCTGGGCTTGCCAATCCGCCATCCCAGAGAAGGAGCCACTGGTTGGGCACCCCTGGCTTAGGGTGTACTGGTGGTTCATAAGACAATTCAGCAGAGGAGGGCATGGAGGAGGAGGAGGAGGCGGGGGTGGAGCTGACAAATCTCACATCATCACCAGCTGTATGGAGATGTGGTGGCAAAGCAAGCTGCAGCACTAAGCCCTGTCCTGCATCCTTCCGAGTTGTATGTTCTTGTAACACCCTCTAGTGTGCTACTAGCATGAGCGCAGGAAAACGTATATTCCGAGGGCTGGATGACTCATACAGGCAGCTCTCTGGTGCCTCTCCCTGGTTCTGGAAAGTTCGAGAACATTCTGGTAGCTAGAAGGTTTGTCCTGCATACTTAGTGGAGTTTAGCCAATACCCAGGCAGTGGGCCTGGCAGGGGACTAAGTCAGAGGCATTGCCAGGGGAGCGGGGGGTGCGGGCCGCACCCGGGTGACACCCGCCAGAGGGGTGACACCCGTCACGGAGCTTGATCGAGAGAGGCGCCGCGGCTCTCTCCTCTTACTTCTTCCCCTGTGCACTCCCGCTCCGGTATCTCCTCCCTTCCCGTGATGTTCAGGGAGGGAGGAGGAGTAAGAATTGTGTTGTGAGGCAGACAGCTCCGGAGTGTCATAGTGCTTAGTGACACGGTGCCCACATATCCTTCGGGAACCGGCACTGCAATCGCTGGTGCTGGCTGCCTATCGCAACAATTACACTCCACAGAACGACGGAGCCAAGGCTTCTCCTCCGTACTGACAGTACATATCAGGAGGAGGAGCCTAGGAGGAGGAGGAGGAAAATCCATGTGGACAGAGCGTGCTGATCTAAGGTCTGTGACTGTAGGGAGGGGAGATATGGGGGGGGGGTTACATTAAGGGGGTTGTACAGAGGGGGGGTTACATTAGGGGTATTGTACAGAGAGGGTTACATTAGGGGGATTGTTACATTAGGGGGGTTGTACAGAGAGGGGGTGTTACATTAGGGGGATTGTACAGAGGGGGGGTGTAACATTAGGGGGATTGTACAGAGGGGGGGTGTTACATTAGGGGGATTGTACAGAGAGGGGGGGTACATTTGGGAGATTGTACAGAGAGGGGGGTGTTACATTAGGGGAATTGTACAGAGAGGGGGGTGTTACATTAGGGGGATTGTACAGAGAGAGAGAGTTACATTTGGGGGATTGTACAGAGAGGGGGGTGTTACATTAGGGGGATTGTACAGAGGGGGGTGTTACATTAGGGGGATTGTACAGAGAGGGGAGGGTGTTACATTAAGGGGATTGTACAGAGGGGGGTTACATTAGGGGGATTGTACAGAGGGGGGTTACATTAGGGGGATTGTACAGAGGGGGGTTACATTAGGGGAGTTGTACAGAGAGAGGGGTTACAATAGGGGGATTGTACAGAGAGAGCGGTTACATTAGGGGGATTGTACAGAGAGGGGGGTTTCATTAGGGGGATTGTACAGAGGGGGGTTACATTAGGGGGATTGTACAGAGAGGGGGGTTACATTAGGGGGATTGTACAGAGAGGGGGGTTACATTAGGGGGATTGTACAGAGAGGGGGGGTGTTACATTAGGGGGGTTGTACAGAGAGGGGGGTTACATTAAAGGGATTGCACAGAGGGGGGTTACATTTGGGGGATTGCACAGAGAGGGGTTACCTTTGGGGGATTGCACAGAGGGGGGTTACATTAGGGGGATTGCACAGCATGGGGGGGTTACATTAGGGGGGATTGCACAGAGGGGGTTACATTAGGGGGATTGCAGGGGAGATTACATTAGGGAGATTGCAGGGGGGTTCCATTAGGGGGAATGTACAGAGGGGGGTTACATTGGGGAGATTGCAGGGGGGGTTACATTTGGGAGATTGCAGGGGGGTTCTATTAGGGGGATTGCAGGGGGGGTTACATTAGTGGGATTGCAGGGGGGTTCCATTAGGGGGATTACACAGGGGGAGAGCTGTGCTTATACTCTAGCCTGCTCAGTGCCCCGGATTTAACAGTGACCCCGGGGGGGGGGGGTGACACCAAATTGGACTAAGTGAGCCCTTAAATATGAATGAGTCATGCCAGCAGGGGAAACAAAAAGAAGCTTGTAAGGAGTCTTTCCTGAGAGGCATAGGGAGCAAGTAAGACAGTGTGAGTACTACAGCACAGATCAGGGACCCACAAGGAGAGAGACTGCCACACAAAGCCAGTCTCTCTGGAAGATAGCGATGTGCTTAAATCTTCCCTACCTTGCCCTGGGAGCTCTCCAGAGTCATTTGGGTAGACTGGTGAAGAGCAGTCAGGTAGACTGGTAAAGAAGCAGCTGGGTGGGCTGGTGGAGAAGCAGTCAAGTGGGCTGGTATTTCCTGTAGTAGGTAAAGCTGGGACCAGCGTCTACAAGGGAGTTGGAGCTACTCCAGGATGCAGATTACAACACTTGGGGGGGCTATTTACTAAAGGCAAATCCACTTTGCACTACAAGTGCAAAGTGCACTTGAAATTGCACTAAGTTGCACTTGGAAGTGCAATCGCTGTATATCTGAGGGGTAGATCTGAAATGAGGGGAAGCTCTGCTGATTTTATTATCCAATCATGTGCAAGCTAAAATGCTGTTTTTTATTTTCCTTGCCTGTCCCCCTCGGATCTACCCCCTTAGTGCTACTTTCTTAAAGAACTGGGAGTTCTTAGCCTGTAGGGGGCTTTTGCTTTTAGAGACATAGAAAAGTGACGGCAGAAAAAGACTGAGTAGTCCATCGAGTCTGCCCATTTTGATTTTGTCGTTAATCTTTTTGTCTGAGTATAGATCTATGTTTGTCCCAAGCATGTTTGAAGCCATTTACTGTTGACTGTCTCACTGCCTTTATTCCAAGCATCAACTACACTTTTAGTAAAATAATACTTTCTACAATTAGTTTGAGGTCATATCTCCGTGTTCTTGATTTTGGTTTCATATTGAAAAAACTGCCTTCCTGAACCTTATTCACCCCCTTGATATATTTAACCACTTCAGCCCCGGAAGAATTTACCCCCTTCCTGACCAGAGCACTTTTTGCGATTCAGCACTGCGTCGCTTTAACTGACAATTGCGCGGTCGTGCGACGTGGTACCCAAACAAAATTGACATACTTTTTTTCCCACAAATAGAGCTTTCTTTTGGTAGTATTTGATCACCTCTTGCGGTTTTTATTTTTTGCGCTATAAACAAAAAAATAGCAAAAAAAATTGAAAAAAAAGCAATATTTTTCACTTTTTGCTATAATAAATATTCCCCAAAAATATATAAAAAAACAAATTTCTTTCTCAGTTTAGGCCTATATGTATTCTTCTACATATTTTTGGTAAAAAAAATCGCAATAAGCGTTTATTGATTGGTTTGCGCAAAAGTTATAGTGTCTACAAAATAGGGGATAGTTTTATGGCATTTTTATTAATAATTTTTATTTTACTAGAAATGGCGGCGATCTGCGATTTTTATCATGACTGCAAAATTATGGCGGTAACATCGGACACTTTTGACGCTATTTTGGGACCATTGTCATTTATACAGCGATCAGTGCTATAAATATGCACTGATTACTGTGAAAATTACACTGGTAGGGAAGGGGTTAACCACTAGGGGGCGAGGAAGGGGTTAAGTGTGTCCTAGGGAGTGATTCTAACTGTGGGGGGGCTGGGCTACCAGTGACACAATATTGATCACTGCTCCCGATGACAGGCATCCCCCTGTTCTGCAGCTCCGTGACACGATCGCGGGACACCGGTGGGATTTTCAAAGCAACGTTCTGTACATGTATGTTGCTTTGCCCAGCCAAGCCATTCTGACAATTTATATGTTCGTGAAGCGGTCGGCCAGTGGTTAAAGGTTTCAATCATGTCTCCCCTTTCCCTTCTTTCCTCCAGACTGTACATATTAAGTTCCTGAAGTCGCTATCGATATGTTTTATCCCCCAGACCTTTCAACATTTTTGATACCTGTCTCTGGACTTGTTCTGTTTTATCAATATCTTTTTGTAAGTGAGGTCTCCAGAACTGGACACAGTATGAGGTCTCACTAAAGATCTATATAGGGGAATCGGGACCTTCCTCCTGCTGGTGATGCATCCTAGTATTCGATTCCCTTTTCCCACTGCCTGGTCTCACTGTTTGCTCATTTTGTAATCATTTTAAATAAGTACCCCCAGATCTTCTTCTTCTGTAGTGTTGACCAATACTCTACCCCCAATGTTGTACTCTCTCAAGGGATTCCTTTTCCCTAGGTGCATTATTTTACATTTAGAAACATAGAACTGCAGTTTCCACTGCTTTGACCAAGCTTCCAGCAATTCCAAATCATGTTCCATGTTACAGACACCTCCAGGGATATCAACCCTATTACACACCTTTGTATCATCAGCAAAAAACATACCTCGCCCAACAAACCTTTAGTTATATCACTTACATAGTCTCTGTTAGACTTTTCTAACAGACACTGTTAGCTGCCAAGAGAGGAATCAACCAGAGTTCTACAAAGTAAAGGCGAAGAATCAATCAGAGTTGCACATAAGGAAGTTGTCCCTGGTTTTGTTACTGTGAAGTTGGGCATGCCATAATTCCTATTCCCCATCCAAGTTTTTACCCCTCAACAAAACATAAAACATACTTTACTACCACATGTGTGCTGCCATGTATTGGCACCAGGAAAAAAAAACTATGGCAAGCATTTGATACAATTTTTGTTTAACTGCACATTAACATTTTCATCTCCATCCTCACACTGAATATGACCTGTCATGAACCTGTAGCGACCTCACCCCTTCTCATTCACGGCTTGTCTGTTCCGTCTAGGGGTTAACACTGGGGGGAGGGATGAGATACACCACGGCCCATGTCCTCCAATGTGTAGAGGTGAAGGCCAGAACTATCAGGTTTTGTGTATGTGTCCCAGAGTCAAATCCTCTCCTCAGATTGACTCCCCCTTTGCTCCTAGTAACCAGAGTTCCACACACTGAAAAGGTCCAACTCGTATTTATTCTTCTCAATAAATAGTCATACAGCACAGACAGGTTGAGACCCATATAACACTTCAGTATTTGTGGGGAGTAGGCCAAGGCACAATTCTGTTAGATAGAGCTAACCACCGTGGTGTCACCAGTGGCGAATAGTCACTGCCACTGACTATATAGAACAAGAACATGAATTACCTTCACCAACGTAGCCCCTATCAGGGGAAGGACATCCGTCCAAGACAGTTACCGGAGGCCTCTCCGTCACCAGCAATGCTGCGCTGGACTCTCCGGAGAAGTTCCGCTCACCGGCCTCCACGTCTCAGACACGGGCACCCAAGGAGTTAGGGCCCCCTCGGATTCCTCCACCCTCGCGGAACTCAGTCGAAGGTACTGAGCTCCAGGCTTCCGCCATAGTACCTCACCCCAGGCTAAAGGTGCCTGAGATGGACTCTATCTCCCGCTCTGGCCAGGTCAAGGGCACCCAAGCCCGGAACTCCGGAACGCCAGCACCCAGGCTGAAGGTGCCTACGCGCGGCTGCGTCCTTCGACTCTGAACCCTTTCATCTCCTCTCCCTTTGCGTCACAGCAGGTTCCCCGCCCCGCTGTACCAGTGCCAGGAAAGGACAAAAAGGGAAGCAGTCTTGCGGTGAGTGTTCAACTCCGGCCCAGGGCGACAGCGCCACTCGCAGGCCGCAGGGAGCCTCACACCACCAGAGTCCTCCAAGAACCACAAAAGGGTCTCAGATTCCCTAACAATCAGTGCATCTGGGTTACACTACCACCCAGATGCCTCCCCTAAATTCAAACACCCGCTACAAACCATTTCAATTCCTGATCCATCTCTGTATGACCTATGCATTTAATAAACCTATTGCGCTATCACCTTCTTAATACCGACCTACTACTTCATTTCCAAAAAATTGTGGCAAAAAAGTCAGTTCTATTTTCCAAAAAAAGGTCATTTTGAAGATTTTTGCACTGTCCTGGCATTCTTATGTAGCGCCCACCCCAAAAGGTTGGGACACTATTTAAATTTAGAGGGATGTCTGAGCCAGTAGTTGGGCTCAGACGGTTGAATTGCATTTAATTTTTCCTCTGCTTCAGCTGTAGTTTGCCCGACAGTATTTTTCCCTTATTGCCTGTAGGTGGCGTTACCACCTCAGGCACCTGTTGGAACACGGGCAGGCCATGGTGCATTGAGTGGCCCTTCTCGGCAACGGTACAGTGGGAGTGGTTGACCCGCTGTGCCTGCTGGGAGGGGATACTTAAGGGGCAGACGCTATTGATTTGGGCCTTTCCTGCTGCCTCGCAGCCCTCTGGGTGCGAGGCATGTGTGTGTGGTCCTGGTCTCGGGGCCACGTTGGCCCGAGGCTGTATCGCTGCTTAGTAGGCCCAGCTAGTCTGGGGCCTACATTCGGAGAAGGGATCCCAAGCTGTCTGTCCAAATGGAGAGGAAGCTATCTTGGTGAAGGAGACCAATGGAGGACCTGCCCTGGAGGAGACCGGCAAAGTGCTGTTGTCTCGGGTGAGGCCTGGTGACTTTGTCAAGGAGGGATCCACTATATTACAAGCCCTGCAGTTCGCCGGATTGGCTTAAAGGCCCTTTAACTGTACGGCTGGAAGTTTGGGACTTTAAAATCCTGTGGCAGAGGATTCCTGGACTATCCATTTGCTCAACTTCAAAAAGGTCTGTGGCAGAGACTTTGTACACTTCAAAAGGTCTGTGGCAGAGACCAACTTCATTTTGGGCAGTCTGTGGCAGAGACTGCCCCGTTGCTGATTCGTGAGTCATCCCGGCTGCTAGGCCACGTGAGATGGGACTATCCGGGTGACCAATACCCACTCTAAACACTGAGAGTGGTGAGTGACTTTGAACTTATGCCTTTGTCAGATTTTGTGGCGAGTGCCTGAACCTTCTCCTACTCTTCTATACCTTCTACTTCTCAAAGTTTATTGCATAAGAAAAATAAAGCCTAACTGTTTGAGGTTTTACATCGGTGTGGACATTGCATTACTACAGACTTTCCTACCCGGACAACGAAGCTGAAGAGGTAACGTGCAAAACCCAAAATTAACCAGCGGCCCTCTAGGGGGTATTGCTACACTTATTTGTAATGTTTTATAACGGAAAAATAACCTATTTCCATTGTATTCAAATTTTTGTGGTATTTTTATTTTATATAGTAAAAATAAAAAAATAAAACAGTGGTTATAATATACAACCAAAAGAAAATTCTATATTTTCCAAGAAATTGTATAAAATTCATTTGAACAAAGTGTTTAGTGATCAAGTATTTGTCAAACTATAGCCCCATGCACACGGTCGGACTTTTTGACAACAAACTTCGAAATGATCAGGTTTTTCAAAAAATCCGACCGTGTGTACGCTCCATCGGACAATCTTTTCCGGTTTTCATCGGACAAATGTTCGCTCCGCAAATGGACAAACTTTTCGGCTGCAAAAGTCCTACGGTGCAAAGTCCTATCGTGTGTACAGAAGTCCATCGGACTTTAGTCCAAAGTACAAACACACATGCTCAGAACCAATGTTAAAATCAACCAACAATAGCAGAAGTTGACCAAAGGGTGGCGGTAAAGAGCAGAAAAGAGCAGAAAAAACATGTGATTTGGTGAAAGTTGGCTGAAAAAGTCCTGATGTGTGTATGCATACCAAGTTCACGGCCAACGCCCTTCAGACAAACATCCACGGAAAATTAGTTTGAAGTCCGACCATGTGTATAAGGCTTATCACAGCACTGAAAACTGAAAAAAAATGACTTGGACAGGAAGCGGATATTATATGCTGGTTAAAGTCAAACTGTAGCCATTTTGGTTGGGAAACAGCTGGAACCTTGGACAGTTTTATTGCAGTTTGTGTCTACATTGAGAAAATTCTCCTTGCTTCCTGTAGACTACAAAAATCAGATGCTGGAGCTTTTTTGGTGTACAACAGAATCATCATACCCCCCAACTTTTAAAAGTCCCACCGCGGGACATTCAGTGTCATTTTTGTTCGCTGCTGGACGGGTTATTTTGTTTTCGGTCCTCCATTCACAGTTGTTGAGCAGGGGGGGGGGGTGCTGCCACGGTGTCCGCCGATCGCGGGGGGGGGCTGGGGCTGTCGCGGGAGGCCGCCGATCGCGCGGGGGGGGTGCGTGCGTCTTACCTCCTTCCCGTGCTTCATTGCTTCATCCACTGGCTCCTCTTCCTCCGATTTCTGCTGTGCGGGAAATTGAACACTCTCGCGGGACTGCGGGAAAGAAGTGTCAATGAGGGAAAAACCCGCAGAATCCGTGCATGTTGGGAGGTACGGACTCATTGTAGCTTTTATTTATTCAGTATTTTGAGCACATCCATTTCAATTAGCATTTTAGAGCTCTGACAAAGGGCAGGCCACCTAAAACCCCAACATGTTTTGTTTTTTGTTTTTAATTGCACATGTCTAATATTTACAGCTCATTGAATTGAATTCCACTTTAAAGTCTAACTCCAGGCATAGAGGGAGGAGAGAGTGAGAAAGGGTTAGATCCTCTGTAGGGGCTCTTTCACACGGGCGGATCCCATCATGATCCGCCCCGTGAATATCCGCTTGCTCAGCAGAGATCGCTCCGTTGATCCCCGCTGAGCTGGCGGATGACTTGTCCATCTCTGCACACTGTGCAGAAACAGACCGGTCGGATCGCCGCTTTCCTCTATGGGGGGGATCGGATGAAAATGGACCGTCTGTCCGTTTTCATCCGATCCGATCCGCAGACGAATGGAAAAGTAGGATTTTCCTCCGTCATGCTAAACGGACCATAGCGGAGACTGATGTCGTCGGATGTCAGCGGATGTTCATCCGCTGACATCCGCTATCCCATAGGGATACATGTATGTCCGTTTTTCATCCGAAAACGGATGGATGAAAAATGGACATACGGAACGTCCGTGTGAAAGGGGCCTAAGGGTTTTGTTGTTATCTGTGTACCTATTAGGGAAACACTTTCCCTCAGTTCCTGTCAGAGGTCAGAGTCATTTTAGTAGAATGAGGAAGGGTCAGATTTTTGACAGTGCTGTCCATGCCCACCCACTGACTGACTCACCCATTTCTTGTAGGGGCGTCACATTACATGAAATAATATAAATTCTCCCAATGAGAATATAGCCAATAAATTTTTTTACAGAAGTTCTGACTCTTACACACTTTACTTGTCTGGAAATGGGTTTTAAAGATCCCTTTGCCCATTCAGGGCAAAGTGGCTGTTATCTTGATAGGGCACCCTTCCATCCACTGATACTTACCTTTACCCAGTACTATGGGGGAGCTATGGGGGAGCATGTGAACTTCTCTTCTTTCTCCAAGGATGCTATGCTCGGGCTTGGGTGGCCAATCATCAGACCCAAATGCTACCTATTGGAGAGGGGAGAAGGTCATTAATCCTAAATAATCTCTAACATCAAGCTTACACAGTGATTAGACTTGGGGCTCCAGCAGTGAAGAAGAGGTGCTTGTGGAAGGCAAATATCAGTGGTTGGGGTTTCCCTATCAAGATAACTTATTACCTTGCTCTAACTGGGAAATTGGCCGCTCCTATTTTTAACTTTTATAATAAATCTATGTCTAAAATAAAAATGTGCATTAAGACAAAGCACCCTGAATCTACTAATGTCACGTCAGATAAGATCTGTTCTTACAGGACACCAATCTTACAGGGCCTCCCTCCCTCAGCATATCAAGAACTGCTGCTTTCCAGTTTCTTTTTTAAATAATTGGTCGTGTCCACCATCTCCTGTTAGCTATGCTTATGAGGAAATAAATACACCTGGACCTGGTGTCAAATCAATTTATGAATGTGTTCATGCAAGATTCACACAAATTTCAACCAAGATTCACACATTTTCCAAATTGGGCTCAATTGAGTGTGACTCTTGAGTAAAACATTTATAAATGGACCCCTATGTCATTTTTTGCCAGTCCCTTTATATTACATCTCCTGCATTCTATCTGAAGTATCTCCTAGATGCCTCTTCTCTTTACCATTGAAAGTTGTCATACCAGTGTTAATTTACTCTAAAACGCTGAAAGCCATGTTGATGAGTAAAGTCAGTTTTTTGATACCTTTCCCAGACCCCAAGTAAAATAAGTAGGCATGCCCAGTGGTAATCAATTATGGTTTAAAATTCACAGTCATGGCTACTTCTCCTAAAATATAATCCTAAAAGTCAGCATGAGGAAGTTATTTAATTGCTTGTTGTGTTGATGTGCAGATGATGATTTTCTATTGACTGGGAACATAGATGCCATCTGCTTCTCTTGTCTTTACAATAATAACATTGCACTGCCGATTATACCTATCTCTCAGAAGAAATATACGATCCATCATGATATTGCTTGTAGCACTGTTTTGTGTTATTAAACCGTCCAGGTAATACAAGCCTAGACTGACTGATGACCGTACATAAACCTCTCTTGGCATGTGGCTTGGTTTTAAAGTTATTATGTAATTTGTACAGCAAATTATTATACCTCTACTAAGCAAGAACACCTGTAGCTAGGGCCGAAGTTCAAAAATGTTCCTACAGATTAGGTTTATTTTACAGAACTCTTTAGGATAAGAGTAATTTTATTTTATGTGCAGATTGATAAATGCTGTAACACACAGCAATGATTTAGAATCCATCCTGTACTGCTATAACTTCTGTAGAGTGGTTACTAATGGGTTGCTATTGCTTATTGAACCATCCAGGGAAAAGTAACAGGTCTACCCAGGCCCGTCGCTACGGGACAGGCAAAACAAGGGGCCCCGAGCTGGCCTGGGGCCCCCAACTTCCCCTTCCCAGGCTGTAGCGTGGCCGAGCTCCTCTTCCTTCCTCCGGTCAGTCCGGCCGAGTACCGCGCAGTACAGGAGATTCAGTTTCCTGTTCCCGGCCGGACTGACAGGAAGTGCATACTGAGTGCTCACTTCCTGTCAGTCCGGCCGGGAATAGGAAACTGAATCTCCTGTACCGTGCCGGACTGACAGGAGGAAGAGGAGCTTGGCCACGCTACAGCCTACAGGGAAGAAGGGGAGGTGAGAATAGAAAAACATAGGGGGGGGTAAAAAGAACATGGGGGGGACCCGGGGGAGTAAAAAAAACATAGGGGAGGAGAGTAAAAAGAATGTGAGAATGACCACGGTGACAATGGATCACCAACTCATAATACATGAATGTGACATATATATAAGCACAAGTGCATGATAACACAATAGAAAGTTGTAACAAGTGATGCTATATGGTGATAGTAAGAGTCTCTCAGTGACTGTGAATAGAAAGAAGAGAGCTCACTGGCACACTGGCACAGCCGGGTAGATGGAAAGTGATCACAAAGTGGTAAAATATGAATAAAAGCAATGTGGGAAGCATAAAGATGCTGGCATAAAGATTCTTTTATTAATATTTTACTATTTTGTGATCACTTTTATTGGCTACATTTTACACTGATTTGTAAGATATTTTTATAAATAAACCTCATTGGTTGATCTACACCATATGGAGCCCTCTTTTATATTTAATGCTATGCTGCGGCACTAGTGATTCATCTTGCCCCACCATGACCCCTTCCATCCACCTGGCTGTTGGTTTTCTGCTTGCTGTGGTTCTGCACTTTGCGTGCGTGTGTGCGGGGGGGGGGGGGCCTCCATGTCCATTTTGCTTGGGGCCCCGAAATGTATTCAAACGGCCCTGGGTCTACCTTAATGCTTTATTCTTTCCTTTACCTTTCATTCCCCCTTCCTCATTTGCTGCTGAGAGCAAAGAGAAAAGAGAAAAGCCCAGTGCTTTGGGGTATTGGGATGTGACTCTCTCACGTCCTTGTGTCAATGGTGGTGCTTGGTGGTTGTGCCAGCACTGTCACATGTAGGTGGGGAGATTGTCCTTAGCCCTGTAAAAGCTTCCACTGGGATCTGGCTACCTCTTATACACGGCTTCTCCTGGCAGTGCATGGAATGGTAGGAAAGAAAATGGAAGATACTGTATGCTGTAGGGCTAGTAAACTAGTATGAGCAAAGAAACTACTAATATTGAAAATTAATATTTAAAGTGAATGTAAAGTACAAGTATGAATGTTTTTTTTTTAATTATTATGGTCATATTAGGTAGACATGCGCACTGCTGAAAAATGAGTTTTCTTCCGTTTTTTGGGTCACTCGTTATGATCGAAATTCGTAACTTCGGAAAAATACGAATTAGTTATATTCCATTTGTTTAGATGTGGTATTTATTATTTGGATAGTTCGTAAAAATCCGAAATTCGAAAATCCCCAAAAATCCGAAAATTCAAAAGAACGAAAATCCCAAAATAAGAACGAAAATCTGAAAATCCAAAATATTAACTATTAACCACTTATCACCCGGCCTATAGCAAAATGACAGCCAGGCGGTGGTTCAGTTATCCTGACTGGACGTCATGAGCATCGGCACCCCCCCAGTGCAACGGGCGCGTGCGTGCGCCTCCGGCGGCACGCGAGCCCCGCTATCCTGGTTAACCGAACTGACGTACAGCTGCAACGGTTTGCGGGATCGTGCCGACCTGCCGCAGTATAATGACTGCAGCAGGTCGGCAAGTGGTTAATAATAATAATAAAATATATATATTAATA
The DNA here is from genome assembly GCA_029206835.1 of Rana muscosa. NCBI lineage: Eukaryota > Metazoa > Chordata > Amphibia > Anura > Ranidae > Rana > Rana muscosa. The sequence continues at coordinate 40,273,867 of CM055124.1, read as the reverse complement.
TTTATTATTATTAATTTGTTACGTTGCATTCGTTTACATGCAGCATTCGTTATTTCGGATAAATCATAACTTTGGATACATTTCTATTCGCTACATTCACTAACAGCTAAATTTGAAAGGACATTCCAATACCTATAATTTAATAGTTAGTAATAGCTATTTATTAGTTAGTTAGTTAGCTATTATTTTGGAATTTCTGATTTTCGTACTTTTGTATTTCTGAAAATTTGGAAAAAAGGGTCTTCATTAATTTGAATATTTCAGAATTAACGAATTTGACGAATATAGTTAAAAAAAGAATTCGGAATTAAACAAATTGCACATGTCTAATATTTATAGCTCCAGCCAGCAGGTGGCCCTTTTGGTTCTTTTTCTCATGTTTTCCTGGCTTTTTACTTTTGACTCCTTTATTGAAAAAGCATGTTGTTAAAGAACAACATAGTGCACACAACTGAATGATCAGAACAGTGACTTCCTATCCCTCTTCCTATATTGTTCAGACTGGGGCCTATGGAGTTTCAAGATAAACAGTCTGAAGGTAAACAGCTCCTGTGGTGATCTATGTTTAGAAAACTCATAATGCTCTGTGAATCCTGTGTCACAAGTGCATTCTGTATAAAATGATCATTTGGATTTTTATACACATAGTGAAAAAAAAAATACCTGTTGAATGAACTGAACAAAAACTGTTTTCCTTTAAGAAGTAGAACTCTTGATTAAAAAAAAGGCAGTAAATAGTTTCAATAAAAATCTATTGTTAAAAAAAAAAAAGAAGAAAAAAAAGTAAAAAAATCACAGATCCTTAAGGTTATACATTTCTGTATTCCTTAGCTGTAGCTTCCACACAGCGGTGACTGACAGTCACCAGCTTACTGATCACAGAGTTTTGAGAACCGGGCGATCAGAGGAGTTTGATTGCTCGGTTCTCAGTCTTAGGCATCATTCACACCTGAGCATATCAATTTACTGGTGTTTTTCTGGCTTTTTACAAGCTTTTTAGAAGAGTATTATAAGAGTTTTACAGCTCAAAGTGTTTTTGTTTAGCCAATAGAAAGCACCAGGAGAAGGAGGGGGAGAGGAAATTAGGGGTGGGGAGCTGCAGTTTGAGCAAAAAACGCTTGTAAAACGCTAAAGTCGGGCATTTCTATTGAAGTCTATGTGGCCAAAAATACTTGTAATCTGCCAAAAAAGAAGCTCATGTACTTTTTTGAGCTTCAGGCATTTTTCTTCAGGCGACAGAATGCTCATACCTGTATGTGAACAGGGGCCATTGAAATGAATGGGATCTGGCTTGTTGAGCGTTTTAGAGCTACAAACTTCAAGTAGAAAATCGCTCAGGTGTAAACGGGGCCTTAGAGCCAGCAGGGGACAGATGCAGCATCAGACCGATCCTGCATCCACTTAGGTAAGTGTAATTTTTTAAAAAAAAAATCTCTTTTAAGACCTACTTTTCCTGTCGATGCATATGTGTTAAGCCTCATACACACGATCGGACTTCCATTGGACAAATCCGTGGATTTTTGTCCGAAGGGTGTTGTCCGTGAACTTGTTCTGCATACAGACGACAGAACATTTTCAGTCAACATTCACGAATCACGAAACTACGTTATTTTTCAGCTCTTTAGCACCACCCTTTGGGCAACTTCTGCTAATGTTGTCTGATGGTTAGCATTGGTTCGGAGCATGCGTGTTTGTACTTTGGATTTTAGTCCGACGGACTTGTGTACACACGATCGGATAATACGACGGAACACATTTGTTGTTGGACAATTTAAGAGCATGACCATCCAACATTTGTTGTCGGAAATTTCAATAACAATTGTCCAATGGAGCATACAGACGATCGGATTATCCGTCAAAACACAAAACACGTCCATCGGACAACTGTTGTTGGAATATCCGATTGTGTGTACGGGCCTTTACAGTGGTGGAAAGAGGTTCAAGTAATTTTCAGAGCACATTGCTGATACAATCGTACCTGTGCATTCCTTCTCTTGTAAGCTACCTAAATACTTCTGACATATCTACCAGTGCCTAAAACATGTTAAAATGTAACATGTAACATGTAGGAGTAAGGCTAGCCATACATTATATAATTTTCTTTAGATTTAGCCTTAACTATGCAGTACAAGAGCCTGCCTGGTTGCATACAAATTGAAAGTGTTTAGGTTTGACCTCATAGTTTATGGTTTTGGCAAATCTAAAGGAAAATTGAATGATAAAATTGTATAATGTATGGCCTGCCTAAGCCTCGTACTCTCAGCATAATTTCAGCTCTGCAGCAGATTTTGGGAAGATAAAGGAAACCTGTGGTGGCCATTGCTGACCTTTCCTTTTTGAAAATACTAGCCCCCTAGCTGTCATGAAGATGATCCAAAGACTTCCATACTTTCTAAATCACTCACTTAGAAAATAGTTTTGCAATGAGACGGCAAAAAAGTATTTCAACACAAAACTTCAAAACATAGCTTGTGCAATCAGGATTTTTATTACAAAATAATATAAAAATATGTATACTGCTAGTGTTACATTTGTGCAGTTAAAAAAATGCATTTCATATACCTGGAAAGCATTGTAATATATTTGGCAGAAAAATGCAAGGAGCAACCAATGAGATTTCACCTGTCATTAGTTTAACCACTTCCTTACCGAGTCATAGTAATATGACGTCGGCAGGAACCCTCCCTCCCTCCGGGTGGACGTCATATGACGTCGTGAGCTTCTTGGTGCGCGTGCCCGGCGGCCTCGATGTCCGCCGGGCACCCGCGATTGCCCGCAATCATGGCAGGACCATGGATCTGTGTGTGTAAACACACAGATCCATGTCCTGTCAGAGGAGAGGAGACCGATTTGTGTTCCCAATACATCGGAACACCAATCGGTCTCCTCCCCTTGTGAGTCCCCTCCCCCTACAGTTAGAATCACTCCCTAGGGAACATATTAACCCCTTGATTGCCCTCTAGTGTTAACCCCTTCCCTGTCAGTCACATTTACACAGTAATCAGTGCAGTTTTATAGCACTAATCGCTGTATAAATGTAAATGGTCCCAAAAACGTGTCAAAAGTGTCCGATCTGTCCGTCGCAATGTCACGGTCACAATAAAAATCGCAGATCGCCGCCATTACTAGTGAAAAAATAAAAATAGATAAAAATGCCATAAATCTATCCCCTATTTTGTAGATGCTATAACTTTTGCGCAAACCAATCAATAAACGCTTATTGCGATTTTTTTTTACCAGAAATATGTAGAAGAATACATTTCTGTCTAAACTGAGGAATATTTTTTTTTTTTTTTTAATTGTGATATTTATTAGATCAAAAAAGCAAAAAATATTGTGTTTTTTTCAAAATTGTCGCTCTTCTTTTGTTTATAGCGCAAAAAAATAAAAAATGCAGAGGCGATCAAATACCACCAAACGAAAGCTCTATTTGTGGGGAAAAAAAATAAAGATTTTATTTGGGTAAAATGTTGCATGACCGCCGTGCAATTGTCATTCAAAGTCGACAGCGCTGAAAACTAAAAATTGGTCTGGGCAGGAAGGGGGTGAAAATGCCCTGTATGGAAGCGGTTAAAGAAGCATGGAACGGTAACAGTTAATTGGCTGATATTGATTATTACACTGTTTCTCTGTAAATCCCTATATATTTCACCAGACACGACAAATATTTAATGCTGAACTTCATAGAGATGAAAAAAATACCAATTAATACAGTTATTATTTAAAAATCTTTAAAAGCATATTTGCTAGAGTAGGTATATGAATTTGACAAAATTTTAGCTTTTTGTTTTACTAAATTAGTACCATAGTTAGATTGAAAGAAGTCCATCAAGTTCATCCAAACTGAGAGGGGAAAGAAAAAAAGAAACAACCTTTAGGCTGGGTTCAAACTGGTGCGCTGTGCAATATTGCATGTGATTCCCACCGCACTGCAGTGCAAATTCATCCATACAAAGTCGTGCAGGACCCTTTTTTTAGGTCCGCACCAGAATCGGATCGCATGGGCGTTCACTCTCATGTGATCCGATCTGGGTGGGTCATTAACTTTGTATTGACACCCCCAGCGGTTTGCATAAGGCAGTGTGAATTGCCTGCGAGTCCTATGTGACGCGGGAACCCATGCTGGATTTGCACGGGTTCTCGCATTGCATATGTGTGAACCCAGCCTCAATATCACTTTAAAGGGGACCTTCAGTCTTCCTTTTACTTTTTAAACTCCTCCCCCCATATTACATTTGGGAACTGTTTTTTTTTTTTAAGAATGCTAGGGCTTCCCCCTTTCTCGCCAAGGTAAAAATGACATATCCCAAGAGGCTGCAGGTTGCTGGAGATAAGAATGTCATGTGCACCATAAATTCTGCCCATGTGTCGTTATGCATCTCACAGGCATGTTGGCGTTTCATCAGGGGGCCTAGAGAAGAGGAAGCCAGCCCCCCAAAGAGGTAGAAAAAGAAGATGGTACCCAGAACCCAGCGTGGGGCAGTGGAGCATTGGAATGCAGCCAGCAAAACTGGATTCCCTTGGTGGGTGGATTCCATGTTTTTTTAAACATAACTCATCATACGAGGAAAGATGGGAAAGGAGAAAACAAAAGTGAAGTTCCGCTTTAAGAAAGTAGCGCAAGTTTCACTTGAGTTTCCCAGTGGAAACCATTGCCATTCTAATTGGGGGACCAAATGGAGCTACCAAAGGTTCAGCCATCAAGCCCAACCAACACTCCCCTGACTAAATGAGGAAAGATCCAGTCCAGCAGCTCACATCCACTTTTTCATGATATTTTAAAACAAGGAACCCTACTTTATGCTTTATTCACAAAAGTTATGTTTAAAGCTCTTACTTGAAGGCTTGCTGAGTGGGAGTATCTGCCAATAACACATGTTCTACTACAGTACAGGTCACATAAATCGAAGAAGAGTAGAATTGTATACAGAAAAATAGGATTTTTTACTCACCGTAAAATCCTTTTCTCTGAGTCCATGGACCGACACAGCTTCTCTATTGACAAAGTGGGTATTATCCGTTAATTAGGAGTGACTAGGCAGAAAAACTTGTAAAAAGTGTTGCATCACACCTTCTACAGTACCGCCCAGGGGGCGGACCCTCTGGGTATACCCTCTCAGTCTGCACATCGCAGATCAGTTCGTCAAAAAGCAGTACAAACTTAAAAGGAGGGGTGGGTGCTGTGTCGGTCCATGGACTCAGAGAAAAGGATTTTACGGTGAGTAAAAAATCCTATTTACTCTTTCGTCCATGGACCGACACAGCTTCTCTATTGACAAAGTGGGACGTCCCAAAGCAGTGTCAGAGAAAAAACGAGGGGTGGTAACAGCATAAAAACAAACTTCACCCCAAAACACAAAACAGCACTTCTCTAACGGAGGAGTTGCAACTCTAAACAGCCGCCTGCAAAACCTTGCGGCCGAAAGAGGCATCCGAAGATGCACATACATCAACTTTGTAGAATTTTGTGAAAGTGTGAGCGGACGACCAAGTCGCCGCTTTACATAGTTGGGAAACAGACGCTTGATGTCGGAAAGCCCAAGAGGCACCTATTGCCCTGGTCGAATGCGCCGTGACAGGAAAGGGGGGCGCCTGACCCTTTAAGGCGTAAGCCTGGATTACCATCTGTCGGATCCACCTAGAGATGGTGGCCGATGAGACTGCTTGGCCCTTCTTGGGACCAGCCACCGAAACAAACAGTGAGTCTGACTTCCGGAACAGGGAAGTAGCAGATATGTATACTCTCAAAGCTCGGACAACGTCCAAGGAATGCAACGCCGACTCCTTAGGATTCGACGGCTGAGGACACAAGGATGGAAGTACAATGTCTTCGTTGAGATGAAAAGCCGAAATGACTTTCGGAAGAAAGGAAGGCTGCGGCCGCAGCACCACCTTATCCTTGTGGAAAATCAAATAGGGAGCCTTGCAGGACAGGGCTGCCAGCTCAGAGACTCGTCTAACTGACGTGACAGCCACCAAAAAGACCACCTTCTGAGAAAGTGTCAACAGGGGAATATCTCTAATATTCTCAAACGGTGCCGTCTGAAGCACCGAGAGGACCAGGTTCAAGTCCCACGGAGGTAATGGGGGGCGGACCGGAGGGGCCACATGTCGAACCCCCTGCCCAAATGTACTCACGAGAGAGTGAGTCGCCAGGGGTCGCTGAAAAAAGACAGCCAGGGCAGATATCTGTCCCTTAATCGTACTTAGGGCAAGCCTTTGGTCTACCCCATGCTGTAAAAACAGCAGGATTCTGGAAACCAAATAGGTACGCGGATGCCATTTCGTTTCCTCACATATGGAGATGTAGGCCCTCCAAGTGCGGTGATAGACTTTCCTAGAGGACGGTTTCCGAGCACTTCTCATAGTAGAGATTACTGAGTCTGACAGGCCCCGATCTCTCAGTACCTGGTTCTCAACAGCCATGCCGTTAAAGCCAATGACTGTAAAGCAGGATGGAATATGGGACCTTGCGATAGCAGGTCCTTCCGTAGTGGTAGGCGCCAGGGGACGTCTGCTACCAGACGTACTAGATCGGCGTACCAAGGACGCTGAGGCCAATCTGGAGCGATTAGGATCATTGGAATTCCCTCTGCCTCCACTCTGCGGAGCAGAAGAGGAAGAAGCCTTAAGGGAGGGAAGGCATAGATTAGCCGATACTGACCCCACGATGCTACCAACGCGTCCGTTGCGTCTGCCCATGGGTCTCTTGACCGGGCCACAAACCTCAATACCTTCCGATTGAGTCGGGAAGCCAGAAGATCTACGTCTGGTGTGCCCCATCTTTGGCAGAGGAGTTGGAACACCTCCAGGTGTAAGGACCATTCTCCCTGGTCCAGCATCTGGCGGCTCAGGTAGTCCGCCTGCCAGTTTTCCACACCCGGAATGTACACGGCCGACAGTGCCGGTACGCTCCTCTCTGCCCACTTCAGGATGCGAGCGATCTCCGATGCTGCAGCTGAGCTTCTTGTTCCTCCTTGATGATTGACATATGCCACTGCTGTGGCGTTGTCTGACTGGATCCTGACTGGACGCCCTTGCAGTCTCTGAGACCATTTGAAGAGGCACAGCTTGATCGCCCGGATCTCCAGGACATTGATCGGCAGGAGGGCTTCCTCTGGGGTCCAGCGACCTTGCGCCGACTGGACACCCCAGACTCCCCCCCAACCTGTAAGGCTGGCGTCCGCCGTGATCACTATCCAGTAAACCGGAAGAAATGACTTCCCGGCCATTACAGCCGGTGCTGTCAGCCACCATACCAGGGATCTCCTGACTAGGTGGCTCACTCGGATTTAATAATCCAGAGATGAAGGGCATCTGTTCCATCTGGACAGAACTTCCTTCTGTAACACTCGAGTGTGGTATTGAGCATATGGGACCGCCTCGAAGGAGGCTACCATGAGGCCCAACACTCGCATGCAAAAACGGAGTGACGACCAATTCCTGGAAGTCAGCTGCCGTACTGCAGCCCGGAGGGTCTGCAACTTCTCCACAGGGAGGAATACCTTTGCCTCTGAGGAATCCAGAATCAACCCCAGGTACACTAGGCGTTGAGTGGGCACCAATACTGACTTTTGCGTGTTTAGTATCCAACCACAGTCTCGAAGAGTCTGACAGGTAATGGACACGCATACCTCTAATTCTGAGCTTGAAGGGGCCTTCAGCAGAAGGTCGTCCAAGTAACCTGTGATAGCGATACCCCGCTGTCTTAGAAGTGCCAGAATCAGAGCGAGCACCTTGGTGAACGTCCTGGGTGCTGAGGCAAGGCCAAACGGGAGGGCCACAAACTGGTAGTGGTTCTTCCCGATAGCAAATCGCAGAAACCGCTGGTGTCTGGAGTATATGGGGACATGCAGGTATGCGTCCTTGATGTCCAAGGAGGCCAGAAAGTCCCCCGGATGGAGAGCCGTGACTACGGATCGAACCGACTCCATCCGAAATCTTTGTACCTTCACAAAGCAATTGAGGGCTCTGAGATCCAAGATTGGACGAACCCCCTCCTTCTTTGGCACAATGAACAGATTTGAGTAAAAACCCTGACCCCGTTCCTGTTCTGGAACTGGAATAACTACCCCGCGTTCCAGTAGACCCTGGACCGCCCCATACAGGGCCTCCCGACGGGTCGGTAGTAGCTGGAGATTGGAGGTGATGAATCTGTCTGGTGGACAAGAGAGAAATTCTATCTTGTAGCCTGAGGAGATTACTTCGCAAACCCACCTGTCGGAGACTAGAGCAGTCCACTGAGTCGCGAATTTGCGAAGACGTCCCCCCACCCGAGAGCTGGGTGGGGGCGGACCTTCATGTGGACGCAGATTTGTCCGCAGGCTTGTTGGGTCTGCGGGACCAAGGACACTTTTGTCCTTGGGCAGGCGCTTTATCGGCCTGGGGTCTTTTCCCTGTCGCCCTAGGGGGACGAAAAAACCACTTGTGTGCAGTAAAGGAGGGCCCTTGCCCTTGGCGTGGCCCCTTACCCTTGCTAATTTGGGGAAGCAAAGTGCTTTTACTTCCTGTGGCATCCTTGATGATGTCATCCAGAGAAGCCCCAAAAAGTCTGTTGCCCTTAAAAGGCAGATCCAACAGGGCTTTCTTGGAAGTCTGGTCCGCAGACCAGCCTTTTAGCCAGATCAGGCGGCGTATTGCTACTGCATAAACCGAAGTTTTAGACAGCAGGGGAATAGTATTCATGTCTGACTCACAGACAAACCTAAGGCCCTGGACCAACAGGTCGGCCAATGTTATCTCATCAGGAGGAGCATCTCGCTCCTTAACCCCTGAAGTAGCAATCTTGCCCATTCAGTAAGTGTGTGAGACACTAGGGCCCCCGCCAATGCCGGGCGTACTGCCGAGCCTACCACTGAGTATAGGTAGCAAGCGAGTGCTTCAGCCTTCTTATCCACAGGGTCCTAGAAAACAGGAGCCCCTTCTACAGGAATTGTGGTGGCTCTATTAAGTCTGGACACCGGAGGGTCCACTATAGGGGGGAGAGGTCCATTTCTTCAGAAAACTCTCCTCAAAAGGGGTACCGTACCGCAAACCTCTTTGGGGCTGTAAAGACCCTCAGTGGGTTCTCCCATTCCTTGTATAAGAGTTTATCAAAAGACACACAAGGGAACACCTTAGCAGTGCGGGCAGGTCTATGAAACCCAAGTGGACCGGAGTCTCTGCTGCTTCTGCAGTATTTTCCAACTTTAGCGTATCCCGCACTGCAGTAATAAGGTCAGATACCAAAGCCGTCTCGCGTACTGACCTGGACTTGGAGTCCTCCTCACTGTCCGATCGGTCACGGTCTGCAGTCTCTGATGCATCAGAATCTGGGCCATGAGCCGTAGCTGGACCTGGTTCTGCATCAGAAATATCCCCAGAAGATTGCAGGGGACGGGGGCGTTTATTACCCCCTGTATTCCCGTGTGCTGCTTCCACCCTGGCAGCAAACGCCTCTAGGATTGCCGACATAGCGTCCATAGACACCTCAGGGACACCAGCTGCTAAATCTGGTGTTTCAGGGGAGAAGACATCTGGCTCAGATGCCATGCTGACCACACGCTGACACTCACAGGGCTCCAGGCAAGATATCAATAGGCCACCCTCCTGCGCTGCAGAGATGCTGGGTTACCCAGAGGACTCACCACCCTGGATAGGTACTGCTATGCTGCGCCTGTGATGCTGTCCCCTTGCTGCTGTGTCAGTCTGCTTCTTTTATCAGCACTTCCTGTGTGAATTTTCACGCCAGTGTAATGCACCCTAGAGGCCGGAGGCTCTCGCAAAATGGTTGCCAAAAACGTCTGTATGGAAGATAATGTGGGCTCTAAGAAAATGGCCGCCGACAGAAGATAGAGGTCAGGCAGCCATAGCCCACAAAAAGATGGCCGCCGAACGGCAATATCTGCATACAGGGTGGACCAACATGGCCGCCGATCACCTGATAGGGGCCAGTGGGTGTGGCCGAACCACAGGAAGATGGCCGCCAGGCAGTTACAAGAGGCCAAACTTGGCATGGACCACCTCAAAATGGCCGCCGACAGCATGGAGACACAGAAACACAGGTAAGCAAAAATGACATTTCTTTTAAATGTTAGTTACAGCCAGCCCCTCTCCAGTGGGACCCCCTAGGTGACCCCCAGCACCCAGCAACCTTTAGCTAGAAGCCCAGGGAGGAGGGAAAGGCAGGGAGAGAGGGAAGAAAGGGGCCACAACCACTTACTTGATCTCTCCAGGAATGTCCAGCTAAATCACCCAGCCGAGGCAGGGGAGTTTTACTTACCTATCCTGCATGTATTCTGCTGGAAGACATTCCAAACAGATCATCGTCCGCGCACGGAAGGTGACTGTTGGCCAGGCATGCTGTGATTGGACCCAGAAGGGACGATCATATGTATGCCCTGGAGCATGACGCTCACCGGACAGGCTGCTGCGACTCGGCCGTAAGGTCAGCCGAAGCTGAGCGGTCCGATGCAAGCCTTGGAGCGTAAGCTCACCGGCCAGGCTGCTGCGACTCGGCCGTAAGGTCAGCAGAAGCTGAGCGGTCCGATGCAGGCCCTGGAGCGTAGGCTCACCGGCCACCCGTGGAGCGACGGGCATGTCGTGGAAAACCCAGCGCGTAGCTAGGGTCGGCACACGCTCGATGGCCGAAACTGGGGAGACTACAAGGATCGAGGATCCAGCCTGTCACCCAGTCGGCAGTTGATCGAAGATCGCAGGAAACAACAAATGTAGCAAAAAATAAAAAATAAAAAATATATATATATATCTTTTTTCCCCGGACCAATGGGCCCGAAGGGAGCCATGTCCTACTCCTTGCTAGACAGAAAAAAACTGATCTGCGATGTGCAGACTGAGAGGGTATACCCAGAGGGTCCGCCCCCTGGGCGGTACTGTAGAAGGTGTGATGCAACACTTTTTACAAGTTTTTCTGCCTAGTCACTCCTAATTAACGGATAATACCCACTTTGTCAATAGAGAAGCTGTGTCGGTCCATGGACGAAAGAGTAAGGTGGGTTCACATATGTGCGGCCGCGGTTCCCAGCATGGGGTCCGCTGCATTCCTGTTCACCAGATCAGGTTTGAATCAGGTCCAAATTTTCGCCTGAATTCGCACTTAAACCAGGCCCAAACACGTACAGGGACCCTTTTGGAATGCGGACCGCGGTTGCCCCAGACATGTGTGAACCAGCTTCAAAACCCTGCATCCAATTCGCACATATGTGAACCCGGCCTCAAAGTTTCATTTATTTTATTCTTAATATAAATGAAGTAAAGTAAACTGTACACATTTGCTAAGTATCACTTAATAATATGGAACCAATTAGATTTATTGGAAATAAAAGACAATATTTGGGGATAATTGAATGAAGTGCCAGAACTTGTAATTACATAGAAAAAAGGGGGGTACCTACTTCCTAACAGTATTATGTGAAAAAATAGGAGTTGAGGCATTTGACAGAGTTCCCCATAAACATTTACTGTACAAAATAAAGTCCATTGGCATGGACCATAGGGTGAGTACATGGATTGAAAACTGGCTACAGGGGCGAGCTCAGAGGGTGGTGATAAATGGGGAGTACTTGGAATGATCAGGGGAGGGTAGTGGGGTCCCCCAGGGTTCTGGGCTGGGACCAATCCTATTTAGTTTGTTCATAAAAGACCTGGAGGATGGGGTAAACAGTTCAATCTCTGTATTTGCGGACGATATTAAGCTAAGCAGGGCAATAACTTCTCCGCAGGATGTGGAAACCTTGCAAAAGGATCTGAACAAGTTAATGGGGTTGGCAACTACATGGCAAATGAGGTTTAATGTAGAAAAATGTAAAATAATGCATTTGGGTGGCAAAAATATGAATACAATCTACTCACTGGGGGGAGAACCTCTGGGGAAATCTAGGATGGAAAAGGACCTGGGGGTCCTAGTAGATGATAGGCTCAAGCTGCTGCTAACAAAGCACACAGAATATTGTCATGCATTAAAAAGGAGATCAACTCCAGAGATAAAACAATAATTCTCCCGCTCTACAAGACTCTGGTCCGGCCACATCTAGAGTATGCTGTCCAGTTCTGGGCACCAGTCCTCAGGAAGGATGTACTGGAAATGGGGAGAATACAAAGAAGGGCAACAAAGCTAATAAAGGGTCTGGAGGATATTAGTTATGAGGATTGAGGAAAGGTTGCGAGCACTGAACTTATTCTCTCTGGAGAAGAGACGCTTGAGAGGGGATATGATTTCAATTTACAAATACCATACTGGTGACCCCACCAAAGGAATAAAACTTTTTCGTGGAAGGGAGTTTAACAAGACATGTGGCCACTCATTAAAATTTGAAGAAAAGAGGTTTAACCTTAAACTACGTAGAGGGTTCTTTACTGTAAGAGCGGCATGGATGTGGAATTCCCTTCCACAGGCGGTGGTCTCAGCGGGGAGCATCGATAGTTTTAAAAAACTATTAGATAAGCACCTGAACGACCACAACATACAGGGATATACAATGTAATACTGACATATAATCACACACATAGGTAGGACTTGATGGACTTGTGTCTTTTTTCAACCTCACCTACTATGTAACTATGTAACTATAATGGACTTTCATGGAACCGTAAACAATTGGGGTGCATAAAGTAGGTATAAAAGTAGAATTTTATTAATTTTCAACATTGTATTAAAAACATACATAATTAATTAAAATAAAAACATATATCTCTGTGCATTCACAAATAAGGTGAAACTGGAAAGGTTGGTGTTACCAATTCACCTATTTGTGAATGCACAGAGATATATGTTTTTCTTTTAATTATGTATGTTTTTAATACATTGTTGGAAATTTATAAAAATTCAACTTTTACACCTACTTTATGTATCCCTACGGTACCATGAAAGTCCATTATAGCCTCAACTCCAATTTTTTCACAATATTTCGGGATAAGTTTATGAGAGCTGGTATTGATTAGTGATTACTATCATCCTGACTCTTGTTTTAACACTTACTTTGTTAGATTCCCAGAACAAGCATTCTGCAATTTAGAGACAACGATGTACCAAGTGGGGTAACCTATATCAACCAATTAAATAGCACCTTATAATGGTTTCAGTTAACAAAGGACTTCAGATTTGCTAATTTCTCCATCCACACATTGGAGGTGGGTGAAGAAATCTTTCCCACTATGCTATTGTATTCTGAAAGCGAGCACACCTCCTCTGTCAGGATACACTTACCAGCAAACAGTTGCAGTCGATTGGCCACAACCACTACTCAATGAAAGCTTTTCAATTGTCTAACAATCAACTTTTGTCAAACAGGGTAGGCCATACACAGATCAAATTTGGCTAGTCTGTCCTGAACCAGCCAAATTTCGATTGGCATGTACCCAACTTTAGTCAAGCGCAGCATAGAAAAGAATTTTCAGAAGGTTATATGACACTAAAGGATAACTGTTCTTTGGTGTTTGGCTGTGCAGGCAGGAAGACATTTCCTCAGGATAACGGTATGGAGATCTCCGAATTCCTAACCAGTGATTTGCAGTGACATTTTCGGCCCTGAGAATGGTGCTTCATGGAGTTCATGTGGTGCCTTTCTCCTGTGAAGCACAGAAGAGCACTTCATACAACATAAAATACTGTGATGTCATACAACATAAATACTGTGATGTCATAGGAAGAATTATGTAATGGTAATAGCATAAGCATTATGCGTACCACATAAAGTATCATCAAAGTGTTACTAAACCCAGTAATATGAAAATAGTTCATCTGCCCCACAGTGCCCATAGCTTATAAAGCTTCTTTTTACTTTAAAATATTGCCACAATATACCTTTTTTGCTGATCTGTATGCCACGGTCACATGATAACTCAGGTAGGGGGAGATTTCCACTACAGCCTGTATACACGCCCACATGTGTGATGTCAATATCATGTGACCTGAACAGTTCAACTGAAACAAGAAATGTTCTCTCCAGCAATAGAGACTAAACCGAGCATGTGCAGGATTGTATACCCTCACTGTATTATATGGCCTTGCCAAGATAGACAGTGCAGGAGTGAAATATCTGTCCATATAAAGTCAAAGAGCCTTTTTACACAATGCAGAGGATTAACCCCTTATGTTCTACAGTGAGTATAACAAGCATGCTATTCTGCATATACAGACAGATTTTACTGTTGTGGGTTTAGTAACACTTTAATCATTTACATAAGCAAATTTATTTAGAATGGAATGGCTGTAATAAGCATACACATATGAAAAAAAAAAACACTGGCTTCTTAGCAGATCATAAAAGAGCTAGTTTAACCACTTCATCCCTGGAAAGATTTACCCCCTTCCTGGCCATAGCATTTTTTGCAATTCGGCACTGCGTCACTTTAGCTGACAATTGCGCAGTCGTGCGATGTTTTACCCAAACAAAAAACAAATAGAGCTTTCTTTTGGTGGCATTTGATCACCTCTGCGTTTTTTTTACGCTATAAACAAAAGAATAGCGACAATTTTGAAAAAAAACCCACAATATTTTGTTCCTTTTGCTATATTAAGCGCCCCACATAGGTTTTTTCCTCAGTTTAGGCCGATATGTATTCTTCTACATATTTTTGGTAAAAAAAAAACAAAAAAAACCAATAAGCGTATATTGATTGGTTTGCGCAAAAGTTATAGCGTCTAAAAAAAAAGGGGATAGATTTGTTGCATTTTTATTATTATTATTTTTTTTACTAGTAATGGCGGCGATCTGTGATTTTTATCGGGACCCCGATATTGTGGCGGACAGATCGGACACTTTTGACAAATGTTTGGGACCACTGACAAATATACAGCGATTAGTGCTATAAATGTCAGTGGCAGGGAAGGGGTTAACACTGGGGGGCGATCAAGGGGTTAACTGTGTTCCCTAGTGTGTGTTCTAACTGTAGGGGGGATAAGAGTGACTAGGGGAAGAGAGGAATTGGTGTTCATACATCATATGAACACATGATCAGTCTCTTCTCCCCTGAGAGAACCGTTGAAAAGCTCCTTTTTTTTATTTCTCATCATTCAGAAACTGACATAATTTGCACCAGAAAAGTGATTATAGTTTTATTATAGATGGGACAAGTTATAGAATAAGATACTAATTGTCCATAGTAACGATACTTATTTAACCCCCTGCTGACCGCTACATATACTGTGAGCGGGCGGCAGGTACAAGTACAGTCACATACATATAAATCACCGTCCCTCTTCCAGGTTTGGTCTCCTCTGCCAAGCCATGCTGTAATTGGACACAGCACAAGTTTCGCAGCATATTTCAGCTGAAACTTGCTGATCGACTGTGTCCAATCACACACAGATTTCTGTGTGTCCAAAGAAAAGAACTCTGTGTACAGGTAACAGAGATCTGGCTGTTTTTTCCCCCCCTAAAATCAGGTAGAAAAAACAGCCAGATCAGAAAGTAAAAGCAGCACACATTGTTGGGCACACAGTTAACCCCTTGATTGCCCCTAGATGTTAACCCCTTCCTAGCCAGTGTCATTAATACAGTGTCCGTGTACAGTATTATCACTGGTCCCTGTATTACTGTCACTAGCGATGTCAGTGACCCTCCCAGCCAGCATCTGTTAGCGCCAGATTGCCCGCCACCCTATCACAGTCCCACTATAAGTCGCTGATCACCTCCAGTACAGTATAGCGTCCATCAGGGCTGCCATCAGGGGGGTACAGGCAGTACACCTGTAAGGGGCCCGGAGGTCCCCAGGGGCCCAGATGTCAAGCCCCCTTTCTTTTAATTAAAAATAAAATAAAAATTGTAAATGGCCCAGAGGTCCCCAGGGCCCCCGGATGGCAACCCCCCCTTTTTTTTTATAATTTTTTTTTTTTGTAAGGGGCCCAGAGGTCCCCAGAGGCCCCGGATGACAACCCCCCTGTTTTTTTTTGCTCTTTTGTTTGGTTCGTCAGCACCCAAAGCCCCCCCGACCTCAACAATTTGCGGCAGCAGCACCCCCCGCATCTCAATTTGCGGCGGCAGCACCCCCCCCCGGTTCTCCTCTCTGCTCCAGGGGGCCCATGCCTGAAGCTGTGTAAGGGGCCCCAAAATTCCTGCGTAAATTCCAGTATATATATTATAGTTTGTGGAAACTATAACTTTCACAGAAACCAATTAATACACTTTTCTTTATCGTACATCACGGGACACAGAGCGGCATAGTAATTACTATGTGGGTTATAGAGCTTACCTTCAGGTGATGGACACTGGCACACCCAAGACAGGAAGTCCCCTCCCTATATAACCCCTCCCATATCGGGAGTACCTCAGTTTTGTTGCCAGTGTCTAAAGGTGTTGGTCACGGTTAAGCATGTATTCAAGTTAGCTCTGCGTATGGTCTTTGAGGCCTAAAGGCGAGCTATTCCGGATCCGTCCAAAGTGCTTCAATGCCAAAATGGACGGTACCCGGGCCTCGGGGAAGAAGATGTGGACCATCTACGAGGTTCGGCCTGTAATGCCTCTCTTAGGAGGGCTGGACCCTGGGATCCAGTACTCTGGTCAGACCCAATACCAAGAGGTTTTCTGGCAGGGTGCTGTACAGGTCCAGGGGAGTGGTGTTCCTTTCAGTAGGACCCCGGTCCCTGAAGGTCAAATGACGTTGCCCGCCAAAGGGGCAAAGTTTGGGCTGTCTGTTCCGAACAGGGTCCTGCGGCGGGGACATGTAAGTGAGGGTCCCCGAGGAACTTGGTCCAGCAGGGACCCTTCAAAACGAATGTGTTTGCCTGTATTTTACCTACATGGTATATTTCCCACTGTACCTGATGCCTAAAATATCTTTGATAAACCTGAAATGTATTTTCTTATGGTTCTATTGGACATTATGTAGTACCCCTGTTTGGCCACAGGAGGGAGATACTTCAGAATGTCTATATAGCTGGGCATACCTTCTATACGTGTAATGCCTAGACAGATGGAGGAGCATTCTTCTATGTACAAGCTCTGCAGTACCCATCTGTAAAAATGTTACCATACCTGCTAGGGGGACCTGGAAACAGCGTTCTTAGACATGGCGCTGTGGTCTCCCTCTATAGTGTCAACTAGGCTCCAATGTAAAACTGCAGCTCCCTCCTGCTCCTCTCCCCATTCCTTCCAGGGAGCGTTTCTGGCGCGCGCGCATCGGCGCATTGGCTGCATTTCCATTCCATGGGGAGCGGTTATTTGGCAAGGACTTGAATAAATACATCCAGAAAATCTCCAGTGGGAAGAGTACCCTTTTACCTGTTAAAAGGAAATTTAGGGGTCCTGCCTTCAAGTGGCCCACCTCGCCAGTCCCAGGAACTTCAGCCTCTAAACAGTTCCGACGGCCTCCCCGATCCAATCCTGGAGGGAGAGCTCAGGGACAGCCACAGGGTAATAAAAAGCCCTGGAACCGAAGGAATACTAAACCAGCCCCCAAGTCGGCCATATGAAGGGTCGCCCCCACTGAGACGAGTGGGGGGAAGACTTCTGTTGTTTTCAGGGGCTTGGCGAGAGACGATCCGGGACAGATGGGCTCTCTCCACGGTATCCTTGGGATACAAGTTGGAGTTACAGGAATTTCCTCCTCCTCGGTTTATAACATCAAACGTGTCAAAAGATCCAATAAGAAGAAGATCTCTCCTTTCGGCGTTAGACCGACTATTATCTAAAGGGGTAATTGTGGAGGTTCCGGTAAAGGAACAGAGGTTGGGATTTTACTCAAACCTCTTTACTGTTCCAAAGCCCAACGGAGATGTAAGACCCATACTAGATCTCAAAGGTCTAAACAAATTCCTAATCGTCAAATCATTCCTTATGGAATCAATTTGGTCAATAGACACCTCCATACAAGGTGGAGAATGGTTGGCATCCATCGATATCAGGGACGCTTATTTACATGTTCCTATATTCCCCAGTCATCAAAAGCTTCTACGCTTTGCGGTGGAACAGCGCCATTATCAGTTTGGGGCGCTACCCTTTGGGTTGGCCACGGCTCCGCAAGTGTTCACAAAGATCTTGGCCCCTCTGTTGGCCGACTTAAGAACTCAGGGAATATCTATAAGGGCCTACCTGGACGATCTATTGATAATAGATCAGTCGGCTTCCAACCTAAGGGTTGCTGTACACAACACGGTACAATACCTGGAATCCCGGGGCTGGGTCCTAAATCTGGACAAGTCGGCCTTGCAGCCAGCAAGAAGACTTGAATATTTAGACTTACTCATAGACACAGACCAAAGAAAGGTTTTTCTGCCTCAGGCAAAAATCTCTTCCTTAAGAGAACTAATTCAAGCGATCTGTGCAAAGAGACAGCCATCCATTCGTCTTTGCATGCGGTTGCTGGGAAAGATGGTAGCCTCATTCGAAGCAGTTCCGTATGCTCAATTCCATTCAAGGAATGTGCAGAACGCCATCCTATCTGCCTGGAACAAAAAGGTTCAAGCCCTAGACTTCCCAATGTCCCTGATGTCGTCAGTACTCAGGAGTCTATGTTGGTAGTTGGTACCCCAAAATTTACAAAAGGGAAAGTCGTTCATTCCAATCTCTTGGAGGGTAGTAACTACAGATGCCAGCCTTCTAGGCTGGGGGGCAGTACTGGAGCAATGTTCACTCCAGGGAAAGTGGTCGAATATCGAGAAGACCTTGCTCATCAACCTGCTGGAAATTCGGGCGGCACGGTTGGCCCTGGAAGCATGGACTTCCAAGCTACATGGGTCTCCTGTCAGGATCCAATCAGACAATGCCACAGCTGTGGCATACATCAATCACCAAGGGGGCACCAAGAGCAGTGCGGCCCAGAAGGAGGTGAATCATATCCTGATATGGGCAGAAAAACATGTCCCATGCATATCCGCAATCTTTATTCCAGGAATAGAGAATTGGAAAGCAAACTTCCTGAGTCTGCAGCAGTTATCCCCAGAGGAATGGTTTCTTCACCCCGACATCTTTCAGACAATATGTCAGAGATGGGGGACACCAGGTGTAGATCTATTGGCATCCAGGTTCAACAATTGAGCAGCTTTGTGTCCAGAACAAGGGACCCGCTCGCTTGCGGATCGGATGCACTGGTGTTCCCGTGGGATCAGTTCGCACTAATATATGAGTTCCCTCCGCTGCAGCTACTACCTCGACTCCTCCGCAGAGTCAGGATGGAAAGGAGGCCGGTAATTCTGGTAGCCCCAGCATGGTCTCGGAGATCCTGGTACGCGGAAATTGTAAGAATGTCCAAGCCTTGGACCCTTCCGCTTCGGCCAGACCTGCTCACGCAGGGTCCGATATACCACTCTTCTTTACAAACTCTAAATTTAACGGTCTGGCTATTGAATCCCACATTCTAAGAGAGAGAGGTCTCTCTAACACGGTGGTGTCTACAATAATCAATGCCAGAAAACCAGTATCTAGACATATATATTATAGAGTTTGGAAGGCGTATGTGGCATGGTGTGAAGCCAAGAAATGGCATCCTCGGAAGTACGTCATAGGCAGAATACTTGACTTCCTACAGTGGGCTGTTGTCAAAAACCTAGCCTTAAGTACTATTAAGGGACAGGTTTCGGCCTTATCAATATTTTTTTCAAAGGCCACTATCTACACATTCGCTAGTAAAGACCTTCCTGCAGGGTGTGACTCGTATCAACCCACCAGTGAGGTCTCCCATGGGACTTAAACTTGGTTCTATCAGTTCTTCAAAGACAACCTTTTGAACCATTACTCCACATTCCTTTAGTGCTCCTCACCAGGAAATTAGTGTTCTTGGTAGCTATATCCTCAGCCAGGAGGGTATCGGAATTAGCAGCTTTATCTTGCAAGGAGCCATATTTGATTATCCATAAGGATAGAGTGGTTTTACGTACACATCCAGCCTTTCTTCCGAAGGTCGTGTCAAGTTTTCATTTGAACCAAGATATGGTTCTTCCTTCCTTTTTTCCCAAACCTAGTTCGGTGGAAGAGAAATTATTACATTCTTTGGATGTAGGAAGAGCAGTTAAAGCCTATCTTGAAGCTACTGCTATGATTCGGAAAACTGATGTTTTATTTATTCTGCCAGAAGGCCCCAGAAGGGGCCAGGCAGCGTCGAAATCTACTATTTCTAAGTGGATTCGGCAGGTCATTATTCAAGCCTATGGTCTGAGAAAGAAGGTGCCTCCATTTAAAATTATAGCACACTTTACTAGAGCGGTTGGGGCTTCTTAGGCAGTGCATCACCAGGCCTCCTTGGCTCAAATCTGTAAGGCCGCAACTTGGTCTTCAGTCCACACATTACAAAATTTTATAAGGTGGATGTAAGAGGTCATGAGGATATCGCCTTTGGGCATAGTGTGCTGCAGGCTGCAGTATAGATCCTCATGCCTGATGGCGCCCAGCTTGTTATGGTGTCTCCCTCCCCTCATTTTGGCATTGCTTTGGGACATCCCACATAGTAATTACTATGCCGCTCTGTGTCCCGTGATGCACGATAAAGAAAATAGGATTTTTATAACAGCTTACCTGTAAAATCCTTTTCTTGGAGTACATCATGGGACACAGAGCTCCCACCCCTCTTTTGGGGACACTTATTGCTTTGCTACAAAACTGAGGTACTCCCGATATGGGAGGGGTTATATAGGGAGGGGACTTCCTGTCTTGGGTGTGCCAGTGTCCATCTCCTGAAGGTAAGCTCTATAACCCACATAGTAACATGTAGCAGAATACATTTTGGCCTAAGTTTTTGAAGAAATTCAATTTTTTTTGTTTGGATATGTTCTATAAGTAGAAAATATATATATATTTTTTTAAATGTTGTTCTTTCTTCATTTATATAATGAACAATAAAAAACCCAGTGGCCTGGTCATAAATCTTCCGGAGGTTAAGTGATTAAAATGAACCCTGCTCAAGAAATAATTTGAATTTTTTTTCATTTTGTTATTTTGTCTAAAGATTACATAGAAAGAAAATAATTCTTGCAAGACAAAAAGAAAAAAAATGTGTATGTATTACTTCATTACTTCAAAAGAAAGCCTTGTTAGTTACACCCCCCCCCCCCCCCAAACAACATGTGCATGTATTACTTCATTACCTGGGAGGTTCACCTTTTCCAGAAAATAGCATATGCAGTCAAGGAGCCCAAAAGATAAAAAATCTGTGCAAAAAACAGACTTGTTGCTAGGATGTGAAAACCATTGGATGCTTACTCCCAGCAGTGCAGAAGTAAAAAGTGTTTTTAACATTCAAGCAAAAAGGCAGGACGTGGGGGTTGCTACATTGGAGTTTTTTTTTTTTTGCCAGGCTTCTGAGGGTCTCAAATGGCCTACAGGAGAAATTATCATATTTCAAAGCTGCAAAGATTTTTCATGTCTTCTGGGGCTCCTTCTGGAGATCCCGTGATGATCCGCCACGTGAACATCCGCTTGCTCAGCGGGGATCGCTCCGTTGATCCCCGCTGAGCCGGCGGATGACTTGTCCGTCTCTGCACACTGTGCAGAAACGGACCGGTCAGATCGCCGCTTTCCTCTATGGGGGAATCGGATAAAAACGGACCGTCTGTTCGTTTTCATCCGATCCGATCCGCAGACGGATGGAAAAGTAGGATTTTCCTCCGTCATGCTAAACGGACCATAGCAGAGACTGATGTCATCGGATGTCACCGGATGTTCATCCGCTGACATCCGCTATCCCATAGGGATACATGTATGTCCGTTTTTCATCCGAAAACAGATGAATGAAAAACGTACATACGGAACGTCCGTGTGAAAGAGCCCTAATAAGGAGTCAATAACAAAATATATATTTGTAGACCTGGGTTTACGGTTGGTCGCCTATAGGCACAGGCCTATTATGTCCAAGGCATACACAGGTGGCTTTTTCCTGTACAGTTTTTGACCACACATTTTTCTCATCATCAGTAGGAATATGGTCAGCTTATACAAGCTTTAGGACCGGCACAACGGGCTTCGCCCTTGCATAAATGGCATGTCACGCCGTGTCTGGGATTTGATCCCAGGGCCTGGTGTTCATAGACTGTTTTCCTATGTCCTGAGCCACCAGTGAACTGGATTTATGTTAGCATCGTAGTTATGTTCTTTTTCACTAGTGGGGATGTTTGCTCCACCCTGGGACCAGCTGTCAGCAGTCTTCTCATTAGTGTCCCTATATATTCCCACTTCCCCTTCCTGTCCGTGCCTTAGGATAGGTTCCTGTTTATGGATGCTCTTGCTTTTTGGTTATCTACTTGGCTCGTCTTGACTACGTTACCTGGATTGTCCTTTTCCCTCCTGGGATCCTGTCTTCTGCCTACTAACCGTGAGTTGTTGCTGGGGGTTGTGGTTAGGCTATCTGCACCTTCCTTTGTGGTTCCTTATTTCCTGTCTGTGGGAGATCTCAGCCGTCCCTCCACCTGACACCGGGATAACAAGACTACCGGTCAGGAAAGCGGAGGGACGGTTGTAGTTTCCTGGCAGACCTGACATTATCCTAAGGCCAGATGGACCTCAGCGAGCTGGTGCAGGCAGTCTCTCTACAGGGTCAGATGTTGGGTGAGCAGGCTAATCATGTACAGTCATTGGAGGAGAAATTGGGTGCCATCGCTACTCTGTTATCTACTTTGGCCTCGGCACATGGTACTAGTCCTGCTACACCAAAAAATCTTGAGTCTGGGGTTGGGGAACCTGTAGTTGTGTCTAAATCTGTGGGTTCTCCCGCTCCAAAGATACCTCTCCCCGATAAGTATGATGGGAACCCCTTGGATTGCAGGGGATTTCTCAACCATTGCCGGTTGCATTTTAAAAATCAACCTTCTGTGTTTACCTCTACCCAAGCCAAGGTGACATTTTATTATTTCTTTGCTTAAGGGTAGAGCTCTGTCCTGGGTGTCGCCTCTTCTTGAGAAAGATTCTCCTGTACTTACTGATTACCCCACGTTTATGCAAACCGTTGAGAGAATATTTGACGTTCCTGACAGAGTAAGGGCAGCTGAGGCCAGTATTCTTGACTTACACCAGGGTAAACGCACAGTAGCATCTTATGCAATAGAATTCCGCACACTTGCGGCAGATACTTCCTGGGATAATTGCGCCCTTAAGGCCGCCTTCCGCAGAGGTCTAGCGGAACACATTAAGGACGAATTAACTTACCGTGAGATCCCAGTGGCATTGGAGGATTTCATCAATTTGTGGATACTCGCTTCTCTGAACGCCAGTCTGAGAGGGAGCGTCAGAGACAATTTTTTCCTCCAACCGCCGGGTTTGAGGAAGAACCCATGGATGTAGGGGCTGTGCGTTTGTCTGATGATGAACGTACCAAACGCAGAACTCTAGGCCTCTGTCTATTTTGTGGTAAGCCGGGTCACTTCCTGCATTCTTGTCCGATGTGACTGAAAAAACTCCCGGGCTTAATGAGAGATCAAGGAGCCCCATTAGGCCACACTGTTTTGAAACCTCCTCTAGAGAGATTAGTAGTACCCGTATTATTATCTTGGAACAATAAGAGCTACTCCACCGTTGCCTTTGTTGATTCCGGTGCAGGTGGGGTATTTCTCGATGCAACGCTGGTTAAGAGTCTTCAGATTCCGACGGTTCCGAAAGATCCACCTCTGTGTGTAACTACTCTTGGCGGAGAACCTCTTGGTGATGGACTTATCTCTCTAGAGACCAAGCCCCTTTCCGTTCTAGTGGGGGCTCTGCATTCTGAAGAGCTATCATTTAATGTCATTCCGTCTCCTAAGTATCCTGTAATTCTTGGGTTCCCTTGGTTATGTAAACATAACCCATCTATTGACTGGTCCTCTGGTCAAATTTCTGCCTGGAGCACCTTTTGTCATGTTCACTGTATCCAAAAGTTTATACGTAATAAAGTGTCCATTCTTGGGGTCTCTACTGTCCCTGAACTACCGGAGGCTTATGCCGGGTTTGCTGACGTATTTTCTGAAAAAGAAGCAGAGGGCCTCCCTCCACACCGCCCGTATGACTGTGCTATTGACTTGCTTCCCGGTTCTCCTCTTCCTAAGGGGAGAACCTATCCTCTTAACCTTGCGGAAACCAAGGCTATGGAGGAATACATTGAAGACAGTCTAAAAAAGGGTTTCATCCGGCCTTCCTCCTCTCCTGTGGGAGCAGGCTTCTTTTTCGTGGAGAAAAAAGATGGAGGACTTAGACCCTGCGTTGACTACAGATCTCTCAACCGTATTACTGTAAAAAATCGGTATCCGTTGCCCTTAATTACTGAGCTGTTTGACCGTGTCCAGGGGTCAAAGATCTTTACCAAATTGGATCTTCGGTCTGCATATAACCTCATTAGAATTAAAGCAGGAGATGAATGGAAGACAGCTTTTAATACCAGAAGGGGGCATTATGAGTGTCTTGTGATGCCTTTTGGGCTTTGCAATGCTCCCGCGGTATTTCAAGAGTTTGTGAATGACATTTTCAGGGATCTACTTGACTCTTTTGTTGTTGTCTATTTAGATGATATACTCATTCACTCTAAAGACTTAAAGCTTCACCGTGGCCATGTTTGCACTGTTCTCCAACGTTTAAGAGATCATAAGCTGTACGCCAAACCTTCCAAGTGCTCTTTTGAACAATCGGAAATACCTTTCTTAGGTTATATAATTTCATCTAATGGATTCCAGATGGACTCCAAGAAACTCGATGCTATCTTACAATGGCCTAGACCTTCTACCTTAAAGGAAATACAGCGTTTTATTGGATTTTGTAACTACTACCGCAAATTCATCAAGAATTTCTCCAAAATTTTGGCTCCCATCACCGTCCTCACAAAAAAGGGGACCAAATGCTCTCAGTGGCCTCCTGAAGCTCTGGAGGCTTTCGACCTTCTAAAATCTGCTTTTTGCTCTGCTCCTGTTCTTCGCCATCCTCAGACTTCGGCTCAATATTTCTTGGAAGTTGATGCCTCCGAAGTAGGGGCCGGAGCAGTATTATCCCAACGAGAACCCACTTCTAACAAGTTGCATCCGGTTGCCTTTTTCTCCAAGAAGTTCTCTGCTGCAGAACAAAAATATGACATAGGGAATAGAGAACTTTTAGCTATAAAATTAGCATTTTCCGAATGGAGACATCTTTTAGAAGGTACGGAACTTCCTGTTGTGGTTCAAACTGACCATAAGAACCTAATCTACTTAGAGAAGGCCCAAAGACTGAATCCCAGACAAGCCCGCTGGGCGTTATTCTTCACCCGATTCAACTTTGTAGTGACGTACATTCCTGGCACCAAGAACACCAAGGCCGATGCCCTGTCTCGGCAATTCCCTTGTGAGAATCTGCAAATACCTCCTGATCATATTGTTCCTCCGGAACGAATTATTGCACAACTGGATACTGCTTTACAAAGGAACTTGTTGGCCGCACAGTCTCGGGCACCTTCTAATCTCTCGGTTCCACCCAATACCTTGTTTGTTCCCCTAGAATTACGAAAAGAAGTGTTACAGTGGGCCCATGGCCAGATGGTATCCGGACACCCTGGTATCAACCAAACCTTCCTACGTTTGAAGTCCCTGGTTTGGTGGCCTACTCTAAAAAAGGATGTTATAGCCTTTGTTAGAGCCTGTTCGGTTTGTGCTGCCATCAAAATGCATCGTTCTGTTCCACAAGGTCTACTTCAATCGTTACCTGTTCCTCGTGCTCCCTGGACTCATATCAGCATGGATTTTATCGTGGACTTGCCCACCTCCAGTGGAAATACCGTAATTTGGGTGATAGTGGACCGATTTTCAAAGTTGGCCCACTTCATTCCCATGCCCGCACTACCTTCTGCCCCAAGCCTGGCTTTATCCTTTATTGAGAATGTCATCCGCTTACACGGCATCCCTGTTGATATTGTTAGCGATAGAGGCCCTCAATTCATATCCTCGTTCTGGAGGGCCATTTGCAAACATCTGGGGATCAAGAATTCCCTGTCCTCTGGATACCATCCTCAATCTAATGGCCAGACAGAGAGGGTCAATCAAGATTTGGAGATCTACCTACGAGCTTATATCAATGCTGAATATGACAACTGGAGCGAGATGTTACCTCTAGCAGAACTAGCACACAATTCGCAGTGGCACTCTTCCCTTAGATGTTCCCCTTTCCAAGCTGCCTTTGGGTATCAACCCAGGGTTCTCCCCTTCCAGTCTTCCTTGGTGGAGGTACCTGCGGCAGCCAACATGGTATCAAGATTGACTACGCACTGGAGAAACATAAGAAAGGTTCTGCTTCAGTCTGTACATAGATACAAGGGGTATGCAGATCGTCACAGAAAACCTGCACCCCGCTATCGTCTTAATCAGCTGGTTTGGTTGTCCACCAAGAACATGAAACTGCGACAACCTTCCTCCAAGTTAGGTCCTAGATTTATAGGACCTTTTCGCATTCTCTGTCAGGTCAACCCTGTGGCTTATAAACTACGCTTGCCCCTTCATCTTCGTATTCCCAATACATTTCATGTATCTTTGCTTAAGCCCTTTGTCAAGAATAGATTCTCTCTCCCCTCTAGACGTCCCTCTCCAGTCTCTGTTGATGACCATCAAGAGTATGAAGTTAGCAAAATTCTGGATTCCCGACATAGGGGTAGACAATTACAATATCTGGTGGACTGGAAGGGCTACTCCATTGCAGAGAGGACTTGGGTGCCTGCTCGTGATGTTCATGCCCCACGGCTGGTCAAGTCCTTCCACGACAGGCACCCATCCAAACCCAAATAGGTTTGGGGGCATCTTTGTGTGGGGGGTACTGTCACGCCGTGTCTGGGATTTGATCCCAGGGCCTGGTGTTCATAGACTGTTTTCCTATGTCCTGAGCCACCAGTGAACTGGTTTTATGTTAGCATCGTAGTTATGTTCTTTTTCACTAGTGGGGATGTTTGCTCCACCCTGGGACCAGCTGTCAGCAATCTTCTCATTAGTGTCCCTATATATTCCCACTTCCCCTTCCTGTCCGTGCCTTAGGATAGGTTCCTGTTTATGGATGCTCTTGCTTTTTGGTTATCTACTTGGCTCGTCTTGACTACGTTACCTGGATTGTCCTTTTCCCTCCTGGGATCCTGTCTTCTGCCTACTAACCGTGAGTTGTTGCTGGGGGTTGTGGTTAGGCTATCTGCACCTTCCTTTGTGGTTCCTTATTTCCTGTCTGTGGGAGATCTCAGCCGTCCCTCCACCTGACACCGGGATAACAAGACTACCGGTCAGGAAAGCGGAGGGGCGGTTGTAGTTTCCTGGCAGACCTGACATGGCATCAGTTTGACATCAGTTTGACATCAGTTTAAGATGCTTCTGAGATCATTCAGAAATCATTGATAGGTGCAGTTGACCTTCTTCTGACCTAAACTTGTGTGGGAAATGCAAAACCCATATAAAGCTGAACAAGGTTCATTGACACAGAGCCTTATACACATATAATAAGCCAACTGTTGGGTCTTATGCTATATGGGCCACTTGCCGACTGCCTAACGACTATATACGTCGGGAGAATGGCTCGGCTGGGCAAAGCAATGTACCTGTACGTTGCTTTAAATCTTCCGCCGTGGGGGCACGCGCGCCCCCTGCGAGCTCCATGACCGTGCCCGCGGGACCCGCGAACTCTATGTCCGCCGGTGTCCCGCAATAGTGTCACGGAGCTGCAGAACGGGGAGATGCCTATGTAAACAAGGTATTTCCCTGTTCTGCCTATTGACAGGACAGTGATCTACTGCTCCCTGTCATCGGGAGCAGTGATCACTGTTGTGTCACTTGAAGCCCATCCCCCCCCACAGTTAGAATCACTTCCTAGGACACAAACCCCTTCATCGCCCCCCAGTGTTTAACCCCTTCCCTGCCAGTGTCATTTACACAGTAACCAGTGCATTTTTATAGCACTGATTGCTGTATAAATGTCAATGGTCCAAAATAGTGTCAAAAGTGTCTGATGTGTCCGCCATAATGTCGCAGTCACGATAAAAATCGCTGATCGCCGCCATTACTAATAAAAAAATAATAATAAGGCCAGAAAACTATCCCCTATTTTGTAGACGCTATAACTTTTGCGCAAACCAATTAATATACGCTTATTGCGATTTTTTTTTTTTTTTTTTTTTTTTTTTTTTTAACAAAAATATGTAGAAGAATACGTATCGGCCTAAACTGAGAAATAAATTGTTTTTTTTATTATATTTTTGGGGGAAATTTATTATAGCAAAAGATTTATTTTTTTTCAAAATTGTCGCTCTTTTTTTGTTTATAGCACAAAAAATAAAAACCACAGAGGTGATCAAATACCACATAAAGAAAGCTCTATTTGTGGGAAAAAAAGGACGTCAATTTTGTTTGGGAGCCACATCGCACGACCGCGCAATTGTCAGTTACATTGACGCAGTGCCGAATCGCAAAAAGTGCTCTGGTGAGGAAGGGGGTAAATTCCTCCGGGGCTGAAGTGGTTAAGAAGGATGCTCCTTGTTCCTTTCTATAACTCACTCTGTGAATGATGAGGGTTCCTCGGCACACATTTACATTTAAATTTCCTTCCATCAGTCCTTTGAATTATTATATTGTCTGCATGATGTCCTGCAAAGAAATGAAGAATATATGATATGAAATTAACATAACATAAACCATATACAATCCACAGGATAAACTTCCTTTTATGTAGAGTATATTACAAAATAAATATTCTGGTAACTTGATGTGCTAATAAAAGGTAAATTCTAACCATATCCTTCTATATTCTTTATTTCTAAACTCACATTGCAACAGAATCCTAGTGATTGTGTTTTGGGATTGCGGATTGGGATTGCGTGCCCATGAAATGGCGACAAACTTCAGTACCCTATATTTTCTATAGGCGACGCTTCAAAAGCCCCCTATAGGTGTCAGTTTAGTGTTACGGAGGAGGTCTTCTGTTAGAATTATTGCTCTCACTCCGGCATGCGCGGCAATATGTGTATCGCAATCAACGTTTTCATGTGTAGGCACCCCCGACGCATGCATTTGCGCTCGTGCGTGTGTGGGGGCCCCAAAAAAGTTTTTGGGAGGGATATCATGTGCTTGGGTGTAACTTTTTTTATTTTTTTGCAAAATTTTTTACTTATTTTAATAAAGAGAACCTGTCACCAAAAAGTTATGTCCCCTGTGCTCCACTAAATGTTTTGCAATGCAGATCGCATTGCAAAACAATATTTTCTGGTGGAGCTAGCTGGGGACACGGAGAGCTCGCTCGGAAGTGATGCCAGAGATGTCGCTTTCTGGGTCACAAGAAGAAGGGGAGGAGAACAGAGGCGTGTCCGCTCTTCTCCTTCCCCTCCAGCTGCCATGGAGCTCCCGGACCCGCCGATGGGCAAGCTGAGCCCGGTAAGCATGGCGGTGGTGCAGCGGTGAGGGATTGGCGCCGGTACCGGGGGTGTGAGAGAAATCAGGCGGCAGAGCCGCCACACTAATGCTCTCACCTGACAGGCAGGAGTCTGCCTGTCAGTTTCACACACAATCCCGGTGGCTGTAGCCACCGGGATAGTGTGTAATACCCCCCGCTGTCAGGTTCTTACGACGTACCGACCTGGCGGCGAAAGGGCTAAGGTGAAAAACCTTCTTTGCTGCAGCTGCCCCCCCCAGGCCCCCCTTTTTTCTTACCTGAGCCTGATCCGATCCAGCTATGTGCACGAGCCCACTTTTTCTCTTTTTATGTTAATTTCTTATCTTAATTTCTTAGTTTCCTCTTTCTTTTTCTCTCTTTCTTTCTCTAACAAATCATGTGCTACCCAAGACAAGATACCCACCTTCTCCTTGCTTTTTCTCTCTCGCTTTCTCCAAAAATTAAGTTCCTCACCTTCTGTCAAGGTAAGATTGGCCCAGACACCTTTGCTTCTACTTAACCAGACCAATCCATCATCCCCACAGAACTTCCTTGTCACCAAACCACATTTCTCGCAGTTTTGATGCGTGAAAGTGGAAACAAGACGACAAAAGAAGACAGGCTTTGTTCTGTATGGTGTCCAGGCTTGAAATATCAAATTTTGCCAGACTGGGTAATACAGAGCTAAGTGTTAGGAAAATGTATTGCGTACAAAAATGTACTTTCCTTTGAAAAAATGTATTTAGATAGTAATGTTTCTATTGATAAAGTTATGTACATGATCACAGGTGTTTACAAATACAATATTTCTATCTCTGATTGCACTTTGAAAAAGTGATTTTAATTTAGGCAGTAAGGCTGGGTTCACATATACTGTATATACTCGAGTATAAGCCGACCCGAGTATAAGCCGAGGCCCTAAGTTTACCACAAAAAACTGGGAAAACTTTTTGACTCGAGTATAAGCCTAGGGTAAAAATGCAGCAGCTACTGTAAGCGGAAAAGAGGGTCAACAATGCCCATTTGCAGCTTCACTGTGCCCATTTGCAGCCTCACTGTGCCCATTACCTCACTGTGCCCATTACCTCACTGTGCCCATTACCTCACTGTGCCCATTACCTCATTACCCTCCACACTCACCTTCTGCTTGCTACAGCGAAGATCAGGCTTCTATGGATCACCTCCCATGTCCATCGCACTGCGGGCATCCATTTTTTTAAATTTGGGGCTTCCTCCTGGTCCCGTGCGGTTCCGTGATAGGCTATTGACACTGTGTTCAGTGTTCCGCCTATCACGGCCATCTTCTCATCCCCGGACTTTCCCAGCAGACACTGTGTTTAGTGATCCGCCAATCACGGAGGTTCTTTCATCCTCAAACAAGAGGAGAAGGTCCGTGATTGGCAGATCACTAAACACAGTGTCAATCTCATATCACGGAACCGCACAGGACCAGGAGGGAGCGCGAAATGTAAAAAATGGACGCTCAAGGTACACTGACTCGAGTATAAGCCGAGGGGGGGACTTTCAGCCCAAAAAAAGGGCTGAAAATCTCGGCTTATACTCGAGTATATACGGTATGCGAATTGGATGTGGGTTTCCCAGCATCCAATTTGCATGATAGGTGAGTGTGACCGGCTCTCAATGGAACCAGTTCACACAGGTCCGGAACGGCCACGGTCCAGAATGCAGAAGAGTCCTGTGCGTGTTTGGGTCCAGTTCAGGTGCGAATTCAGGCAAAAATCTGGACATGAATTGCACCTGAACCGGTGAACAGACATGCACCGGACCCCAGGTACGAACCCACACATATGCAAACCCGGCCTTAGATGCAATGGGGGGCCCTTCAGGCCTGGTTCACACCTATGCTTTTTTTTGTGCATTTTCAGTTTTTCAGAAACACACTTACAGTCTATTTAACATGGTTTCCTATGGGTCACATTCACATCTGTGCATTTTATGGAAAGGGCCAGGGATTTTTTTTGCTGGTTTTTGGTTTCATAGACTTCAATGGATCAAAAAGGTGTATTGAAAAACGCTAAATGCACCTGGAATATGCAAACTGCAACCTGCATAGGTGTGAACCAGGCCTTAGATTCTTGCATGTGCATTGTATCACGCATTATTGCATGATATCATGCATGTTAATGCATAGTACGGCACCCTATATATGAAAATTGATGTACCTTGCCATTCAGCCAACCCAAAGCCCCATGGCCAACACAAACACACCTGCCACAGCATGGCACAGGTTTACAAATCACACATATTGCCTTGTGGTGCACTAAAAAAAATGAAGCAGGTGATGGGCATTGAGGTCTTAATAAAAATGAATGGGCAATACACATCAACATGCCAACACAATGAAAAACATTTCTTGTTATAGCATGTGTACTCTTTACTGAGAGATCTGGGGCCAATTAGACACCAGATCTCTCTTCTGCCCTCGAAAGCATCTGATCAAACTGAGATCGGTGCAGATATATTTGCCTTTCCTCTTTTGTCAGCCAGCGAGATAGAAGGTCACCATTCCGCACCCTGTAGAAGTGATTGGGCAGCTGCGGCCAGCAACCCGGTTTAATAACTTAAACCAGAGAAAATACAGGTATGTCCAGAAGCATGAAATTATTATACCACTTTTTTCCCAGTTAAACGTCTTTTTTTTTTTTTGGCATTTTTATTTTAAGTTACTGTATATACTCGAGTATAAGCCGACCCGAGTATAAGCCGAGGTACCTAATGTTGCCACAAAAAACTGGGAAAACTTACTGACTTGAGTATAAGCCGAGGGTCAACAATGCCTCACTGTTCCTATCCTTACTGTTTCCCTATCCTCACTGTTTCCCTATCCTCACTGTTTCCCTATCCTCACTGTTTCCCTATCCTCACTGTTTCCCTATCCTCACTGTTTCCCTATCCTCACTGTTTCCCTATCCTCACTGTTTCCCTATCCTCACTGTTTCCCTATCCTCACTGTTTCCCTATCCTCACTGTTTCCCTATCCTCACTGTTTCCCTATCCTCACTGTTTCCCTATCCTCACTGTTTCCCTATCCTCACTGTTTCCCTATCCTCACTGTTTCCCTATCCTCACTGTTTCCCTATCCTCACTGTTTCCCTATCCTCACTGTTTCCCTATCCTCACTGTTTCCCTATCCTCACTGTTTCCCTATCCTCACTGTTTCCCTATCCTCACTGTTTCCCTATCCTCACTGTTTCCCTATCCTCACTGTTTCCCTATCCTCACTGTTTCCCTATCCTCACTGTTTCCCTATCCTCACTGTTTCCCTATCCTCACTGTTTCCCTATCCTCACTGTTTCCTATGGGTCTGCTGGGAAACTGAGGATGAGAGAACGTTCGTGATAGGCGGAGAGTGTCTGATGAGAACCGCCTATCACGGAAGGGACCAGGAAGAGACCGCGGGATTTGAACGATGGACGCCGCAGCCGCAACTTTTTTTCAGGTACTATTTCCAATGTAAAAATTTCGCTGACTCGAGTATAAGCCGAGGGGGGGACTTTCAGCCCAAAAAAAGGGCTGAAAATCTCGGCTTATACTCGAGTATATACGGTAAGTAAAAAATTTTGCTTTTAGAACAAGTGTAGCCTGAACAAGCGGTATGTTTTCAATTTTTGCAATTTTATACAATTTTCTTTCACTAGTACCCCAAAAATAAAGTAAGTTAATAGTTGATCATTGTATCTCAGTCCGCATAAAGTAGTGTTCCATTATTGGGTCGAGTTTTTTTTCTCTACGCGTTTAATGAATGGAAAGGAGGAAAATAAGGTTCGTCATAAAAATAGAAAAATTATATTTTAAAATGTAATTAACATGTTGATGGGGGAGAAAAAAGGAACAAGGGAAGGAAATATAAGCAGATTAAAATTCAGCTTTAGTAAGTTGCCTATTATTGCGACAACCATTCTAGTCCCCAAGGGACAGCAAAAAAAGACAGTAAGGCTGGCCATACACAGAGCGAATTTATTTGGTAGCAGCCACTTGCGATAATTGCATGTAAATCCGCCAGGCTGGTTGTAAGTTGATCAAATTGGTACATTCAACCTGCCCATTAATAGTTCGAACCATGTATGGCCGGCCTAAGATTATATTGTAGGTGGTGCTCCACTTTTGGCTTACCTTTGTGGGGATTGTTCTTCTGTAGGTGTCTCTTATCATCTCTTTTTCCTTGAAGAGAAAAATGACAATGCAATGTATAGTACTGTTCCTTGGGCTCTAGCAGAATATACTTAAAGGCTAAATTTACATTTTGAAAAAAATGCACATTTTACCTGCCAAAAAATGTGCATTTATTTTTTATAAGGAGCCTGCAGAGCACTGCACCCATTAACAGCAGAGCACGGGTGCAGTCTCAGGCCCCTTCAGACTTTCAGGATACATGTCTGCATGTACCTTGTATGGGAAGGCAGTTACTTGAGAGCAGGAAGATCAATAAATTACGAGAGCACTGACCAGCACCTTCACAGTTCATTGAGAACTATAAGCAGCTGACGGTACTTGTAGGCTATTCGTTCACAGAAAACTGTGAATGAATGATGCTGCCGTGTGGGCGAAGCCCTGCAGTCACGCTGTTTTCAAAATGAGACAGCGGTTGCAGGAAGAAGATCCCCTGCCCACTCTCACAGAAAGGGGGGAATCGGGGATGAAGGTGCTGGAACATATATCCTTTAATATCATCTGCATTGGACCCTTATGAATGTCTTTCCAAAATTGGGCCACATTTTTTTAAAGAACCAGAAAATTAAAATAAAAATCACATAGCACCTTCCATTCCGAATACCAAAAGCAAAAACAATAAAAACAGCAGGGATTCCATCTTGAACTTCCACTGGAATCATATGGATATGAATACATCTTGATTGCTATAGGGCCCAGAAGCACAGGGGGCCATGATTTATTTATTTTTGGCGCACATTGATTTATGTAATTAGCTGTAGAATTTGTCCAATATTGATACATTTAATAAATACATACTTTGCCAACCTCTGTCTAATTGCTATAAGGGCATCTGATATTCTGAACCACTACAGGAATTGCCTTAAGGCTGGGTTCACACTTATGTGAATTAGAGACTGTGACCGGCTCTCAATGGAGGTTGGGGTGATATATTCTTTAACCTCTTGAGACCCGGGCCATTGACAAATGATGACCACAAGGTGGCTCTTCAGGGCCGGGAGGCCGTTTTTTACTGCCTCTGCTCCTCCGGCCACTGGGGGGCGCGCGAGCGCCGCGCACGCGCGTAAATGGCGCGTCACTGAGATGCCTGGCAGCCGCGATGTCCGCCGGGTACCCGCGATCGGCCGCTACACAGCCAAGGACGTGGATCTCTGTGTGTAAACACAGAGATCCACGTCCTGTCGGGGAGAGGAGACCAATGCTGTGTCCCTTGTACATAGGGACACAGATCGGTCACCTCCCCCAGTCAGTCCCCTCCCCCCACAGTAAGAATCACTCGCAGGGAACACATTTAACCCCTTTCTCGCTCCCTAGTGTTAACCCCTTCCCTGCCAGTCACATTTATACAGTAATCAGTGCATATTTATAGCACTGTTCACTGTATAAATGTGAATGGTCCCAAAAATGTGTCAAAAGTGTCCGATGTGTCCGCCATAATATCGCAGTCCTGACAAAATTCGCTGATCGCCGCCATTACTAGTAAAAAAAATAATAATAAAAAAAACAATCAATATACGCTTATTGCGTTTTTTTTTTTTACCAAAAATATGCTGAGAATAAAAATATTTTTTTTTAAAAAAAATGGGATATTTATTATAGCAAAAAGTAGAAAATATTGTGTTTTTTTCAAAATTGGCGCTATTTTTTTGTTTATAGCGCAAAAAATAAAAACCGCAGAGGTGATCAAATACCGCCAAAAGCAAGCTCTATTTGTGGGGAAAAAAGGACGTCAATTTTGTTTGGGAACCACGTCGCACGACCGCGCAATTGTCAGTTAAAGCGACACAGTGCCGAATCGCAAAAAGTGCTCTGGTCAGGAAGGGGGTAAATTCTCCCGGGGCTGACGTGGTTAAGAAGGATGCGCAATTGTCATTCAAAGCGTGACAGTGCTGAAAGCTGAAATTTTGCCTGGGCAGGAAGGGGGTATATGTGCCCAGTAAGCAAGTGGTTAAACACATACACCAGATGTAAAGTCAAAAATAACATTAAAAGAAGGGGTGGATCATAATCCCAATGATTGTCAACAGCATCAAATGATTAGCCAACAATGCTTACATTTGAATTTGATTTACTAAAGATCATTTTTTAAATTTAGAGCTTCTCTTTAAGGTGATTGGATGCTGGAAGCAAATAGAGAGACATTTTGCATTCCACCTCTTACACACTTCAATAAATCAAGCCTAAATTATTTTGTCTTTTCCGGTGACACTGTTGTCCCAAAAGGGACATGCACCATCAACCAACAAATCAATGTCTAGTTTGGATGTGTCCACTCATGTCTGCATTCTCACCACATACTATATATGCCCAGCCTTATGCCCCGTACACACGAGCCGAAATTCCGTCAGAAAAAACTTGGATGGTTTCCGACGGAATTCCGCTCAAGCTTGGCTTGCATACACACGCTCACACAATAGTTCTCTGAAGTTTCGACCGTCAAGAAAGCGGTGACGTACAACACTACGACGAGCCAAGAAAATGAAGTTCAATGCTTCCGAGCATGCGTCGGAATTTTGCGCGTCGGAATTGCTAGAGACGATCGGAATTTCCGATAGGGATTTTTTCCGTCGGAAAAATTGAGAACGTGCTCTCAATATTTTGCTGGCGTAAATTCCGAAGCAAAAGTTCGATGGAGCATACACACGGTCGGAATTTCCGACCAAAAGCTCACATCGGACTTTTGCTGGGGGAAATTCCGACCGTGTGTACGCGGCATTAGGGATAATGTATACCAAGAGATTTGACGAGCCAAAAAACATTTTTCTTACGTTTTAGATAGAATGTGGAAGGATTGTCCCGGTGACAAGGATTTTACCATCAGTAAGTTCTAGTCTTCCCTACTATTCTAGGCCTCTCAAAAAATTCTAGTGATTCTGCATATACATTCAAAAACATTCATTATATGTGAATTGGCCAAAAACCAAATGTGCTTTAGGCTATTTTGTCTTCTGCATGAATGTTCTTTTTTTTATGGGCGGGAGTCACACCCCTTCCCGCCCCCCCCCCCCTGCTGTCTTCTGGGAAACACACAGTTCCCAGAACACAGCGGGGACCAGTTAAGACACACTGCGCGACTCGCTCATGTGCAGTAGGGAACTGGGCAGTGAAGCCGCAATGATCAATGGCGTCCCTAGGGGGGACCAGAGGGGGCCCTGGCCCCCCCAACATTATGCTGTGCCCCACCATGTGCCCCCCCCCCCCCCCCCCCCAAAAAAAAAAAAAAAAAAATTTTGCATTTTTTTTTCGCTCGGGCTGCTGCTGGGGTAACATAGTCTCTCCTGAGGGGGAGAGCGTCCCCAGTCAGCTCCTGCGGGGGATTCCTCCCCCTCCTTCTGCTCGGTGACACTGCATAATGCGAGCGCTCACAGAACCACAGCCGCCCGATCTGCTCATTTCCCTGCATCCTCATTGGCACGGAGAAGAGCGAGTTGCAGGAAGGACTCCACGAGCACTGTGGGAAGGGGGGGGGGCCCAAGCCTTCATCTCAGTTACTGAAAAAACAGACTGATTTCTCCCGTCCTTAGGACAGGAGAACCAACATGTAAATTCCGAGAGTGGTGACTGCAAGCTGACCTGAGTGTCAGTCTATGACACTCTTTCACAGCCCAGCGAGTCCAGCCACCCCCCTCACTCTCCTCACATACGAGCAGGGAGGAATACAGCTCCTCCTCCTCCTTCCAGTCCCGCCCACACTATCCCGGCATGCTGTATCTGAAGAGAGGGGATGTGTGGGCGGGTAATATGAAAATCAGCAGCATTCCTGGCTGTGTGTGAATGATGCCTGAAATTCTAGCCTGGACCGTGGGTAAGTGTGTGCACTGCAGACTGCAGTACACTGTAATCACTGAACTGCATTATCTCCATCCCTTCTCTCCCCGATCTGTCTCCCTCCCCCTCTCCTGTTCTTTCAAGACCTTCACAATTTACTTTCACTTTCAGTTAGGCAGGTAATATACAGTGCACATTTCTTTCCTGCATCCACAGATTGCAGGAAAGAAACTTGCATAATTCCCCCATCAACACAGACAGGGCTGACAGGGGAATATCCCTCCTGCCCAGCAATTGTATTCTCCCGACAAACAGTGATTATCACTAGTGGCTATAGCAACCACTAGTGATAATCATAAGAGAATCTGCTCATTAATGGTTCGAATCTCAGCCAGTTCCTGTTGAACCAGCTGAGATTTAAACTGTCTATGGCTGGTCTTGGCTCTTAGGCAGCCCATACATTGATCACTTTTTTTCATTCAACTATTAGGTTGAATGAAAAAAAAAAGGAAATTATCCAATTCCCCCATCTACACATTATAGGTGGATGGGGGAATCCTCCCAGTGTGGACCAGTGCTGGAACAACCAGAGTTGCTGTCCTGTCCCGGCTATTCACAGCACTGGTCTCTGTCTCCATGGTAGCGGCGGCAGCACATTGGAACCCAGTGCTGGTTACTTTATGGGGCTGATGTACAGGAGGGCCAGTACAATTTGTTGTTAGAGATGGGCTGGGTATGTTCAAAATTCCACATGCCAGAGCCTGCCAGGAAGCCCACACTGCACAGCGCTAATCACAGGCAATGAGACATTTCCCGCTCCGCAGCTCCACAGATCAGGAAATGTCTCACTGGCTGTGATTAGCACTGTGGAGTGTCGGCTTCCTGGTGGGATCGGGCATGTGGGATTTCAAACACACCCGAGCCCATCTATTGGTTGTAGACAGTTCAGCTCCCTGCAGGTTGCTTAGCAGCAGTGGATCGTTCTCTGACATGCTGATCATGATGAAATCCAGATGATGCTCCTAGTCAAATCCTAGTGTTAAATATCAGTGATTTTATTGATCAAAGCCCACACTTTACAGGCATAGAGCCCACATGGCTGCTGAACATACGGTTGATTATATATATGTGGTTGTACTCTTGATGCTAATAAATACTGTGTTTATTAGATCTGACTGGGAGCATCACTAGGATCACATCCCGATCAGCATGTCAACAGAGAAGGTTATACAGCATTACTGCTGCTAGGTGACCAGCTGGGGGCTCGGTTCTCTATAACCAATAATGCCAGTCTTCCCCTGCATGCACCCATAATGTCACCAGTAGGGATGAGCTTCGAGTTCGAGTCGAACTCATGTTCGACTCGAACATTGCCCGTTCGCCGAACAGCGAACAAATTTGGGTGTTCGCGGCAAATTCGAAAAATCGATGGGAGAAATCTAAAGTGCTAATTATAAAGGCTAATATGCAAGTTATTGTCCTAAAAAGTGTTTGGGGACCCGGGTCCTGCCCCAGGGGACATGTATCAATGCAAAAATAAGTTTTAAAAACTGCCGTTTTTTCGGGAGCAGTGATTTTAATAATGCTTAAAATGAAAAAATAAAAGTGAAATATTCCTTTAAATTTTGTACCTGGGGGGTGTGTATGATATGCATGTGAAGTGGCGCATGTTTCCCGTGCTTAGAACTGTCCCTGCAAAAAATGACATTTTTGAAAGAAAAAAAGTCTTTTAAAACTGACTCGCGGCTATTAATGAATTGTCGGCTCCCGGCAATACATACAAAAGTCATTGATAAAAAAAAAAAAAAAAAGCGTGGGGGTTCCCCAGAATTCAATTACCAGGCCCTTCAGGTCTGGAATGGATATTAAGGGGAACCCCGCCGCAAATTAAAAAAAAATTTGACGTGGGGTTCCCCCAAATATCCATTCCAGGCCCTTCAGATCTGGCATGGATTTTAAGGGGAACTCCACCCCAAATTTTAAAAAAATGGCGTGGAGTCCCCCTAAAAATCCAAACCAGACCCCTTATCCGAGCACGCAACCTGGCCGGCCGCAGGGGAAAAGGGGGGGACGAGAGAGCGGCCCCCCCTCCCTCCTGAACCGTACCAGGCCACATGCCCTCAACATGGGGAGGATGTCCCCATGCTGATGGGGACAAGGGCCTCATCCCCACAACCCTTGCCCGGTGGTTGTGGGGGTCTGCGGGCGGGGGGCTTATCGGAATCTGGAAGACCCCTTTAACAAAGGGGACCCCCAGATCCCGGCCCCCCCCTATGTGAATTGGTAAGGGGTACATTGTACCCCTACCATTTCACGAAGAAAGCGTATTTTTTTTTTTTACAAAAAACACACAAACACCTTGAAAAAGTCCTTTATTTAAAATAATAATAATAAAAAAAAAACATTCCAGCGCTGAAATCCAGTGTCCCGCGGCGATCCCGATGTCCAGCGCTGTCCTTCATTGGTTGTGCCTGAGCGGACCTGATGGGGAACTCTCAGTATTTTAAATGTATAGACCCGCCCCTTCTAAAGTTCCCCATCAGGTCCGCTCCCTCGGTATGTCGGACCCGCCTACGTCATTGGCTTGAGCGGGGAACTTCCTTCACTGTGTAATTTAAATTTACATAGTGAAGGAAGTTCCCCGCTCAAGCCAATGACGTAGGCGGGTCCGACATACTGAGGGGGCGGACCTGATGGGGAACTGCTCTCACTTTGGCAATACATGTATAGACCCGCCCCTTCTCATGTTCCGCATCTGGTCCGCTTAGCTGACCTGATGGGGAACTTTAGAAGGGGCGGGTCTATACATTTAAAATACTGAGAGGGAGTTCCCCATCAGGTCCGCTCAGGCACAACCAATGAAGGACAAGGCTGGACATCGGGATCGCCGCGGGACACTGGATTTCACCGCTGGAATGTTTTTTTTTTTTTTAAATAAAGGACTTTTTCAAGGTGTTTGTGTTTTTTTTAAACATTTTTTTACGCTTTCTTCTTGAAATGGTAGGGGTACAATGTACCCCTTACCAATTCACATGGGGGGGGGGCGGGGTCCTGGGGGTCCCCTTTGTTAAAGGGGTCTTCCAGATTCCGATAAGCCCCCCGCCCGCAGACCCCCACAACCACCGGGCAAGGGTTGTGGGGATGAGGCCCTTGTCCCCATCAACATGGGGACATCCTCCCCATGTTGAGGGCATGTGGCCTGGTACAGCTCAGGAGGGAGGGGGGCCGCTCTCTCGTCCCCCCCTTTTCCCCTGCGGCCGGCCAGGTTGTGTGCTCGGATAAGGGGTCTGGTATGGATTTTTAGGGGGACTCCACACCATTTTTTTTTTTAATTTGGGGTGGAGTTCCCCTTAAAATCCATGCCAGATCTGAAGGGCCTGGAATGGATATGTGGGGGAACCCCACGTCAATTTTTTTTTAAATTTGCGGCAGGGTTCCCCTTAATATCCATTCCAGACCTGAAGGGCCTGGTAATTGAATTCTGGGGAACCCCCACGCTTTTTTTTTTTTTTTTTTTTTTTTTTATATCAATGACTTTTGTATGTATTGCCGGGAGCCGACAATTCATTAATAGCCGCAAGTCAGTTTTAAATGACTTTTTTTCTTTCAAAAATGAAATTTTTTGCAGGGACAGTTCTAAGCATATCATACACACCCCCCAGGTACGAAATTTAAAGGAAAATTTCACTTTTATTTTTTCATTTTAAGCATTATTAAAATCACTGCTCCCGAAAAAACGGCAGTTTTTAAAACTTTTTTTGCATTGATACATGTCCCCTGGGGCAGGACCCGGGTCCCCAAACACTTTTTAGGACAATAACTTGCATATCAGCCTTTATAATTAACACTTTAGATTTCGAACGTTCGAGTCCATTGTATTTAATAGGGTTCTAAAGTTCACACGAACATTTTGTCTGTTCGCAGGTTCTGGTGCGAACCGAACAGGGGGGTGTTCGGCTCATCCCTGGTCACCAGCACAAAGTCCTAATAGACTGCTGCCGGTGCCAAGGAGACAGATGCCAGACCAGCTCTGTCAATAACAGGACAGCTGGGGACCAGGGCCCGGTGGCAAGACAACCTTTGCAACCCTGATAGTTTTCCCACTGCTTTGGACCCTTATATTTTCTTGGTGTGCTGGTGACACATATCTCTTGTTTTCTGCCACCCTGGTGGGGCCCCATTATAGTAGGAAGGGAGCTCACTGCAGAACATGTGAAAGGGCCCTTTGTGGGACCATAGTAAAGGGCCCCAGGATATATATATATATATATATATATATAATTGCATTTTATAGTTGGCCCCCCTACTTTTGTCCCTGTCCCCCCATGTGCCCCCCCTAAATATGAAAGCTGGAGACGCCACTGGCAACGATTCACTTCCTGATTCCCTCACCGAGGATGGCGGCGGGGGCAGCCGAGAGACGAGTGATTGCTCGGCTTCGGCTGCCGTCATCAGGTAAGTGTCCATTTATTAAAAGTCAGCAGCTGCAGTATTTGTAGCTGCTGGCTTTTAATATTTTTTTTTAGGTGGACCTTTGCTTTAAGTCAGAAGAGAAAATGGTCAAAAGAACATTTCCTTTTGCTCAGTTTGCACAAAACATGCAGATTTACTGAACAAACGACTATGCAAAAAAAAAATTATTTTATAACTAGACCCTTAAGTGAATCCTGGCATTGGAGAAATATACAGCATGTCAGTTAAATCTTTCTGAAGGTTCAAATTGCCTGACGTGCATGCTGATCCAATGGCTTCAATATTTTGAGTTACTGAGCCAAAATGAGTATAGGAAATTCTAACTTTTTTTCTGACTTTCATTTGCTCAGTATAGGTCTTGTTATCAAGTACCAAAGCCATACA
This sequence comes from Rana muscosa, assembly GCA_029206835.1. Classification (NCBI taxonomy): domain Eukaryota; kingdom Metazoa; phylum Chordata; class Amphibia; order Anura; family Ranidae; genus Rana; species Rana muscosa. The sequence goes on along the minus strand of CM055124.1, from coordinate 40,231,805 downwards.
CAAGTAGACAACTGGTATTTTCATAAGGTTAGCATTGGCAGCCCCCATTTTTATCTTATGGCAGGTTTACAGCTGCAACTGTATAGGTCCAGTGGTATTGGGCAAAAAGTTGAAGACTTTCTTTGGACTAAATATATATTTTACATGAGACAATGCACCAGTCTTAAAATGTCCAATTATTTAAATTTAAAGCGGAGCTCCCCTGAATTTTTTTTTATTAAAAGCCAGCAGCTACTAATACTGCAGCTGCTGACTTTTAATATTAGAACACTTACCTGTCCTGGAGTCCAGCGACGTCGGCAGCAGAAGATAAGCAATCGCTCGTCTATCTGCTGCCCCCACCGCCATCCTCGGTGAGGGAACCAGGAAGTGAAGCCTTGCGGCTTCACTGCCCGGTTCCCTACGGCGCATGCGCGAGTCGCGCTGCGCCGTTCTCACTGGTCCCTGTTGTGTTCTGGGAGCCGAGTGTCACCCAGAACACAATGGGTATTCTGCGGGAAGTGACGTACTACCCACAGAATACCCACAGAGAGGACTCCTGGAAGTGGGTGCAAATACCTGTCTTAGACAGGTATCTGCACCCCCCTCCCACCTGAAAGGTGCCAAATATGACACCGGAGGGGGGAGAGTTCCGATGAGTGGAAGTTCCACTTTAGGGTGGAGCTCCACTTTAAGTATTTCTAATTACTTTGATAGTTAAACATTTGCCTTATATAGGGAAGATCTGAAGAACATACATATATCAATGTTAAATAAAGGCACTCTTCAGATTTGTGTTCTGTTTGACAAATTCAGTACTACTGTTTGCCCAATAATTACCTAAACCACCCGGCTCGGTCAATAAAAGAATGATGCATCCTCCTAACAACCAATCAGAAATTAGGTGTTACTTATATAAATGCAGTCAACCCAATGTTTGATGGCTTCCAGGTCCTTGCTGGTCACAATGGTATTGCCCTTTGCACTGTTTTATCATATGTGAAGGTCCTAGGTCCAGAAAGGGGTTTCTAATCAATTTTGATGCCCTTCTTTACTTGCCTGGGCTACATTGTCCTGTCTTAGCATCAGATTCTGGTACAAACTTACCTGCATTACTATGCCCATCGGCAATCCAGCAGTAGAAAAGGGCCAGAGCCACAGCTAGCATAAAAATCGTTGACAACTTCATGGTTTCAATGGTTCCTGTAAGATGATCAGCACTATTCTGTTGCCGTCTGTTACTCACCTCCGCCTTGCTTTCATATGAGTTTAAGACTCACACAGGGAAGGGCTGTACAACAGGTATAAAATCTGATGAAATGTCAAGTGTCCCCCCCAACTTTAACCGTTTCACTACCGGCTTGAGATCGTCCCTCAGTGGATATAGGTGCCAACTACTTCCACTTTCGCTTGCTTTGTGTTCTTTGTCCGCTTTGTTTAACAGATTTAGAGATATTTATTAAACACGTATTGAAATTTAGTCAGACGTGACCGAAGCTTTAAAAAGATTAAATCAGAGTCTCTTAAACATCATGTTTTAAAACTACTGATTGTGATTGGGGATTTAAGGGGAATTTCAGATGATGCTTTGTATGCTTTAAATAATAAAAAGTGTGTTATGCCCTACACACACGATCAGAATTTCCAATGGGATAAAATCCGATGGAATTTTCCGTCGGAATTCTGTTCAAGCTGTCTTCAAGCAGTCTTACATACACACTGTCAGACCAAATTCCGACCGTCAAGAACACGGTGACGTACGAACTACGACGAGCTGAGAAAAATTAAGGTTAATGCTTCTGAGCATCCGTTGACTTGATTCTGAGCATGCGTGGATTTTTCTCCGATGGAGTTCCACACAGACAATCGGAATTTTCCATAGGATTTTTTTCCATCGGAAAAAAATAAAACATGTTCTATTTCTAAACTCCGATGGAAAAAAGTCTGATGGGGCCCACACACGGTCGGAATTTCCGATGAAAAAACTCAGTCGGACATTTTTCTTCGGAAATTCCGATCTTGTGTACAAGGCATTAGTCCCCCACCTGCAATGTTTTGTATCTCTGGCTATCTCTGTCTCTATTAGCCCTGGTGGCGGAGAAACAGAAAGTGGTGAGAAATCCAAACAATGTTCACCACAACAAGAAGTGAGGGGAAATCTTTTAAGTGAGGATATTTGTTCAGGCAGGGCTCTACTGAGGGCAGATGCCACCTGAAGCAGTCACTTTTGTTGCACAACCCAGTCATTGGTTGCTAGGACACAGGTGGCTGGACTAGATAGCATCATTGGTTGCTAGAACTCTAGCAGCTGGGCCACACAGTGTCACTGGTTGCTAGGATGCAGGTGTCCAGGCTGCACAGCATCATTGTTTTTTATGCTTCAGGTGGCCTCCTGCACACTAACTACCAACGATACTGTGTTGCCCAGGGGCTAAAAATTCACAGGACTGAACATGCTTTGAGGATTTAGCATCCGATATGGACACTCTAACCTCAGAGCAATCCTCCACCTGGCCTCCATAAGTGCCTCCTGCAGCGGCTGCCTCAGTAGGCCTCTTGTCGGCATGGCCCTGTATTAAGAGGGGATTTCTTCTCACTGTTATGTTTCCCTGCCACTTCCTGCTGTGTCTCAGGGATGGGACGTGAAGGGAAATGTCTCCTAATTGGACATAGAAAGCAAATAAAAAAATAACAGGGGTTAAAAAGGTTTTGGCTAGAGATGCACTTTCATGTAAACCTGCTGACCTCTTTATGAATATGATTTCTGCCTGTGTAGTTATGTTGTAGAAAAGTGGAGTGTCCTTATCTGCAAACTTGTTCCAGGTCAGTGTCTTAAACCAATGGGCATCAACCCTGTCTTCAGGGCCCACTAACAGGCCAGGTTTGCAAGATACTGTATATACTCCAGTATAAGCCGAGTTTTTCAGCACATTTTTTTGTGCTGAAAATGCCCCCCTCGGCTTATACTCGAGTCACTTTTTTGCGCCTGATATCCCGGACTTTGGGGACCTGGTACCGGCCGGCCGTAGGTCCCCTGGACCCCAACCTTGGCACACATATAGTCCCACTCTTCCTCTACAAGTGTGCAAAGTTTGTTGTTCGTGGGACCTATGGCCAGGGAGCACCAATTTTTCAAATCCGGGCACCCCTTCCATAGACTCCTATGTTAAACGTCAGTCTAGTCATGGACATGCAGACTCCAGTATTCTAGTCTGCATTTCGCCAAGGTAATACATAAAATCTGGCCTGTTAGTGGGCCCTGAGGACAGGGTTGATGACCACTGTCTTAAAACTATTGAAACCAGAGAGTCAGCATGATAAACAGTCAACATCTTCAGAAAGCAACTTCAGTATTTCTGTCATAACACATTTTTCATCAAAAGTGACCCTGTCTTTGAACTATTTTTAAACATATAGCACCTGATAAGGAAACAACTTTATACTTACCTGACCTGGTACACATTCATGGAATGATTGCTCTGCTTCTGAGAAGAATATTCATATTGGTCATGTTTCTGGGAGTGCTGGATGGTTCCTTATGCAGCTTTTACCGGTATGTCACCACAAGACACAATTCAGAACTAACCCATGTTCTCATGAAGTTAACCACTTCAGCCCCAAAAGGATTTACCCCCTTAATGCGATACGGCACTGAGTCGCTTTAACTGACAATTGCACGGTCGTGCAACGTTGTACCCAAACAAAATTGATGTCCCTTTTTCCCACAAATAGTGCTTTCTTTTGGTGGTATTTGATCACCTCTGCGGTTTTTATTTTTTGAGCTATAAACAAAAAGACTCACAATTTAAAAAAAACACAATATTTTTTACTTTCTGCTATAATACATATCCAAAAATATATATATATATATATATATATATATATATATATATATATATATATATATATATATATATATAAACAAATAAATTCATCAGTTTAGGCCAATATGTATTCTGTTACATATTTTTGGTAAAAAAAAAAAAAACGCAATAAGCGTATATTGATTGGTTTGCGCAAAAGTTTACAAAATAGAGGTTAGATTTATGGACTTTTAATTTTTTTTTATTTGTTTTACTAGTATTGGCAGTGATCAGCGATTTTTAGGGGGACTGTGACATTGCGGCAGACAAATCTGACCCTAAGTGACAGTTTTTGGTGACCAGAGACACCAATACAGTGATCAGTGCTATAAAAATGCACTGATCACTGTACAAATGGCACTGGCAGGGAAGGGGTTAACACTAATGGAGTTTAAAGGGTTAAGTGTTCCCTAAGGAGGTGCTTTCTAATTGTCAGGGGGACGGACTGACTGGGAGTAGAGAGAGATCGCTTTTCCTGCTCACTAGGAACAGCTAATCTCTCTCTCCTCCCCTGTCAGAACGGGGACTCGCCTTGTTTACATAGTTCTGCCTATCTTCACATCGAGTCCACAGGAACCGCAGGCGCACGCCCGCTGTATTTAATGCACGGACAGACGTGCAGGTATGTCCATTCACGCAGTCGGCCCGCCCTGCCGCAGTATATGTGTGGTGGGCGGTCCGGAAGTGGTTAAAGTAATAGCAGAATGTGTTTTGGGGTGTAAATTGTGGTATGCATATGCTGTGTGTGACAAATAACCTGCTAATATGACAATTTTGTGAGAGAAAAAAAAGAAAAAAAACATCTTGATTTTGCAAAGAATTGTGGGAAAAAATTAAAACTTCACAAAACTCACCATGCCTCTTTATAAATACCTTGTAATGTCTACTTTCCAAAAAGGGGTCATTTGGGGGGGTATTTGTACTTTACTGGCATGTTAGGGTCTCTATAAATGAGATAGGCCATCAGTACATCAGGTGTGATCAATTTTCAGATATTGGCACCATAGCTTGTGGACTCTATAACTTTCACAAAGACCAAATAATATACACCAATTTGGGTTATTTTTAGCAAAGATATGTAGCAGTATAAATTTTGCCCAAAATTTTTGAGGAAAATTATTAATTTTATAACAGAAACGAAGAAAAATGCATTTTGTTACAGAATATTCAGGTTTTTTTTATAGCGCAAAACTAAAAAAAAACTGCAGTGATTAAATACCACCAAATGAAAGCTCATGACTGAGTAATTGTCATTCAAAATGTGAGAGCACCAAAAGCTGAAAATTGGTCTGGTTAGGAAGGGGGTTTGAGTGCCCAGTGGTCAAGTGGTTAACTTAATTGATATTTAGCACAAGCCCTAATGAAGGGGAAATGTCTCAGATGCCTAAACTTGTTGGCTTCCGTTTTATTGATCATTTAATAAAACTTCACTAAGGACTCTGACCATATTGGTGTGGCAGGCTCTGCTTCCTGTAAAGCAATACAAATTTGACAAAGGGTGTAACCATTCCCCATTCAATCCAAAAAAAAAGTTTTGCTCAAAGATACACTCTAAGTTCCACTTTAAGCACTTTAAATACTTATTTTATAAAAATGAAATTGGTATAGTTTATTACAGAATGCAAAGGGTTGAATTTATCTTAAGCTCCAAGCCAATGCCTGTCTGATCACGCACAGTTAATTTCCGTATGAGGGAACAAGGCCTTGCTCTTTTTTTAAGAAGTACAGCAAACACTACTCAACAGCCCTCATGAGGATAAGATGCAGGTATCAGGGAAAATCCACGGGAACCGTCTGAACACGACTATTATAGACAAGGAACGGATCATGTAGGTCACTGAGATTACAGGAAGATTATATTTATTCATTCAAGGAGGTAAGTTAAAGATCAAGCAGGAAATAAAGATATAAAATTCCCCAAGAAAAACAGCACTCAGAAAGGTAAAGAGAGCTTAGAAATACATGATTCACAGAGCTCACATCAGCCAATCACAAATAAAATTCCAGCATTCTGCCAATACAGAAAAAAAAAGCTTGTTATAAAATAGATGCGGGGTCAACACTAAAATGAAACCCTGATTCTATTACACATGTAAAGCAGAATATATAATTCTAGTCCTAATTAATGATGAATGATTTCCTGAGCAATTTGAAATGTTGAATTAAAAATCGCAAACTTCTAAAATTCTAAAGTCAATGGAAATTTAAGCAAGATTTAAAAACATGTGTATTATAGAGCAGCAGTATTTCATGTTTTGTTTTTTTAACTTACCTTTTTCAGGTGTCTTCAGTAGTCACATGATGCACAGGATCCTCTACCTCGTTGGTCTTCTCCCAGTAAAGAGCAGTCTGCAATAATCCTGCTGCATTTTTGTATTCTGACAGTGGGAGAGTTCCCTACCATTAGAATACACAGATCACAGTTGCAATCTATAGCCTGCAGCGCTGATCGAGTGGCTAAAATTCAACAGGGTGGTTGACAGTGGCGGCTGGTGCTCCATTGGTCGGGGGGCGGCAAACAAACCTCCCCCCATTGCTCCAGCCCGCCACCCCACATCAACTCCCCCCCCCCCCCCCTGGTCACTTGCCGAACATTGTGGAACTTACCCCATCCAGGTCGCGGCTGCGGTTTCCCCCCGTCATTTGCTAACAGGAATACGTTAGCAAATGATAATTCGCTAATGTCACACAACTGGGTGGGCTCAGGGCGCAGTGATCTGCGCCTCAAGCCCACCCTTTTTTGAAGCCAATTAGAGCTTCAGGCTCTAATCATGTGCTTCAAAAAAACAAACAAACATTGAAATCCATGCGTCGGACGTCCTGCATGTAGATGAGGGGCTGGGCGCATGGATTAGGGGGCAGCGCCCCTGCGCCCCTAATGGAAAGGCCGCCACTGGTGGTTGAACAGAAATTGATCAGTAGATAAACTGCTGTTCAAGCACAGTGGCCATACATGGATTTAATGTTGAACAGTCCCTGCTGAACCAAAATAATTTTGATCCAAATAAGGCCAGCTAAAAGATGATCATAGAAACATAAGTAACAGTAACACAACAGTACCCTAAAGGCAGCAAGTCTATGGGACACTTAAGGGCGCTCCATAAATTTGGTAGATCAGGTCTGATAACTTAATGTAGACCTTCACCCTCCTGTGGCACTCTCCTCTTCTCCATTCTGCTTCCCCTACGCAATGCCTATGTAGCCAGGGTCGGCTAGTATGCTTACAATTTAAAGACATTTTCTGTGTTGTTAATGTGGGGTTGGCTCCCTCTAGTGTTTTCTGGACTCTGTGTGAATTGCCTTTCTTCCTATGTGAGGATGTAGAGCAAAGCATCATGGGACGTGTAGTTCAGAATGCTGAAGTAGCTGTGCCAGCAGGACTGTTTTGAACTACAAGGAACAGAATGCTGAATGAACAGAACAGACTGCTGGGAGAGGATATAAAAGGGGCTGGCGTGGCCTAGATCAGCCTCTCTGGACGCCCTTTTGACTCTGCCAGCAGGAGGTCTGTGTGAGAGGGAGTTTGCTGACGATTTGTGGCCTACACAGCGGGGAGCCGGACAGCTATACCCAGAAGGATCTCTGCAGACAGCATCGCTTTTTCAGTGCAGCAGACCGGAGGGTGTTCCTGGTCATCCAAAGGTGCCTGCATTTCAGATTCCAGTGGGCTGCAGCACGGCGTGGCAGCCGCCATTATCCAGGGCCAAGACACAGAGTGAGTTCCGGCTGGAGTCTTCTCATCAGCTGCACTGTTATCTAACCCATCTGAGATCCAGAGTGGTGAGCGGCCATAGCCCATGTTATACTTAAGGACACTGCTGTTAAACATCACCCACACAGTTTAGCTGGTGGTACTTGTAGTCCCACATAAGTTAAATCCTACTTCATAATGGACACAGCAAGCAGATGCCTATGCTCAGTATACATTACTAATTTCAGTAGCCACCTCAGATGACATCTTTAGGATCATAAAAGAAGGAAGTTATAATACTACAAGGATAAATCACAGCTTTGCTAACCTTGCTATACCTTGCCATTTTGGATTACTTTATTTACAACATAAAGAGGCTAGCTGAAGATATCTGGATTTCCAGGAATACCCTTTTCACCTTTTATCATTGTGTCTGCCTTTATTGCATTGAACTGCTAAAGGGAGACATCCTATTGAATATAATATTGTTTATACTATTTTTCCAAATTGTGCAGGATTTGTTGGCCTGTGAGATGAGGAGGCAGAAGGGAGAGAAGTGGCACATAAGATATAGGGGTTTATTTACTAAAGCTGGATGGTGCAAAAACAGTCTCACTTCTGCATAGAAACCATCAGCTTCTAACCTTGTTCAATTAAAACCTGGAAGTTGATTGGTTTCCATGCAGAAGTGAGACTGATTTTGCACTCTCCTACTTTTGTAAATAATCCCCATAGTGTTAGGTGTCTACTCTCCTGTTAACCTGTTCACATAGGTCTCTGTGGTTAAGTTGATACTTGTGTTCATTTACCACTAAGGGAACCTTACACCAATATATTGTGTTTATTTGATAAGTTAGAGATAAAGGGCGTATACAGGAGTGTTTCCATTATTGACAAAGTTGATATATATATATATATATATATGTGTGTGTGTGTGTGTGTGTGTGTGTGTGTGTGTGTGTATATATATATATATATATATATATATATATATATATATATACATATAATGTGTGTATCTTGTTTTTTGATAATACATTAAACATATTTGAACTGTTTCTTTAATACTGTGTGAGTCTCTAATTACTACCACAGCTGGTGACATGACGGAACCCAGTGTGTCAGAGGTAAGGGAGGATTTTTAGAGTCGAGGTAAACAGTGGGGTACAGAGTCTTTTATCAGCCCTCACGGGGGTACCGCTACACCTATATAGTGTAATCACATCACTGAGATCCCCGGTTGGGGCGGGCGTCTCTCGGAGCGATCGGGAGAAATCAGGGCAGCGGAGGAGCGATCAGGGGAGATCTGCCACTCTACCAGTGACTGCACAATCATTGTAGAGGAGGAGATGAGGATGACCGGAGGAGCCCGCGGCACTGGGGTGTGTTGATGACCTGAGCTGTGCTGGGAGCGGATGGCAGAATGACGAACTCTGGATCTCGGTGTGTCCGATCATGGGCACCGAAGTGTGCAGCAGGAGGCAGAAGAGTCTTCTCCATACCGCCTTGTGCCTGCTGGCCGTGCAGGTGATGAAATCCAAGCAGTCTCCTCTCCTCCTCTGGCTGTCTGCTGTGACACATGCTGCACACCGCACACTACGGCTGAGGCTGAACTGCAGGACACCTGTACACATGAAGTCTTTCTCCTGGTCAGGTAGGTGAGGTCAGTGTAACTGTGTATGTAGGTCAGGTAGGTGAGGTCAGTGTATGTATTTTTTTTTGGTGGTGGAGTGGATCTTGGGTGGGATTTCCCACACTTTTTTCCCCAGGACTTGACCCTTGCTCATGTCCATTTACATCAGACTAACTCTGATCTGTCCTGTTTATGTCTGGAAAAACAGAAAATGGCAGTCCTTTTCCATTTTTGTTTCTGAACCTGAACGCACATGGAGGTAGATCTCCTGTGCTGTGTGATTATCCTAATGCTAATGATCATAAGACATAGTGAGTATTCTGGCAACTCCATCCAGATATTACTGTGTCACTCACTGCGTGCTGCACTGCCCCAATGCCACCCGCCTTTGGGATTAGTACTGCTGCTTCCTGTCAGTGATGGCCTCCTCACATAAATCTCGGCACCTGTCCTGAAGAAGCAGGGCATGTACATAAGATCACTCCACCAAGGAAGGCAGCCGGGCAAACTATAATGATGTACCTGTGCCTTGAAATTGTCCCTGCAATGCTCTCACCTCCAGGGCCCCTCTGATGGGGCCCAGGGAAATGTATTAATACACCCCCTAAGCATGTAGTGGGTGAGTATTTTAGTAAACCCTATTCCTTTATTTAGCAGAAATTATCTATAAAACTGCCTGCCCCCCCCCCCCCGTTGAGTTGCTGGGGCCTGGGCCGGTACAACAGGGCCAGCTGTACTGCCTTATCAGCGGACCTGTGTGTACATTACATGAGTACAGTGGTTGGCACCATCCAGGGAAACCTTATTGCCACACTGAAACTGTATTTTGAAAACCACTGGTCTTTTTGACCTGCTGTGCAGAGGCGTGAAAGCTGTCACACAAAGTGAGGTGTAACTATAAATGAGTGAACCCCACAACAAAATCATAATAACATCCAAAGAAGCTATAATCTTTTTCTTCAAAACAAGACCCTTCTGGAATCTGTATGCTTGAAAATTGCTAAACTCCAACTATTTCCATACCAGGCTGATAGAGATGCCCAACCTTCTGTATGTATATGTAGTGCTTATAGACAAAAGAAGCTGCGCAATATGTGAATAACACTCATGATGAATAAAGTATAGAAAAATTCTGTCCCTGCTATTAGGCTTAGGGGCAACTGCCTATTGCTTATCTGTATCAATACCAGAACAACACAGTGTGAACAATAAAGTCCTATTGAGACAGAATTATCAGTGAATCCTGACCAATCATAAAGTCCTGCCAGAATTCTCCTTAAAGGCTTATGGTGACTTCACACATCAAACACCCGGTGAAAAGTGCTATGTTGTTGATAGAAAAGTTCCTCCACCAATGCTTATTCCTGCCGTGTACCATAGCATTAGATCTCATCAGAGATCAATATATGCAGACGGCTGTTTGTCCCTGCCAGGGATTCTGGATAAAACAATTACGGTCAGCTATTCTCCTGGATAAGTGCCAAATCTCCCCAAATGTCATGGTGTTAGGATGTCAAAAGGGAAAGAGAGCCACCATAGCGTGAATCCGATAGAATAGCGTTTATTAAAAATTAAAAATTGCACTTACAATTAGTCGCATATTCAAGCCGGCCGGCTAAAACAGCCCGTTCCTTCCGGGACCTGTGTGTACATTGGTGACGTCAGCACGCCGCTCCTCCCTACGTCGTTTCGTCACAGATGACATCGTCCTGGGGCACGGGCGGCGTGCTGACCCACCGCCAATTATACTGCTCAGTACTACGGGACCGCCCTAATCTGATCTCTCGGTGTTCCTGCCGCGTATGTTGCCATTTTGGCTCTGGGCAAAATTGCCCAGTGGATAGACCTATAGGTCAGAAGGATCCGATCCCTATTTTCACTAAACTTAATTAGTGGATACTTGCATAGGTTATTGTGTCACTAAATTTTATATTCAGAGAAAAACGAATACTGATGAAACTGAAATAAAAAAACTGGAATTTAATTTTTTTTTTTCGTCTAATCCGTCCCCGGAATGTGCATAAGATTGGTGGTATCTCCTGTCACATCACGGGGAAATATGAAGTGATTAATACTGTCAATCACTCATTTTACATCAGGACATTATAAAAGACCTTCAACCTAAAGTTGTCCGGTCTGGTGCATAATATTTAAATACACTTCAGAAACTAGTCCTGCAATTATAAGGCCATCTTGTGGTCAGACTCGGCATTGTTAGAGGCCTGTATAATAACAGGCCTCTTCACTTCGCTGGATACCAGAGTCTGATCCACTCTTATCAGGACAAGGAATTGTTCTTAATACATTATATTTAAAATAAATTAGTTAAAAATTTATTTATTAAAATAATATGTGAATGAAAATGTCACACGCCTATAATAGATGGTGGAAGAATTGGAACATTAAGCCAAATTAATATTAACTAAATAGGCTAAAATATGAAATGGGACCCAAAAAGGAATTGCTATCTATGATACAAAAGTCCCATCAAACAGATGGTATTAGTGCTCAACCAGTGAGCCTCACTGACAAAGAGGGTCCCCCCAAATATTTCTTTTTACACTATTTTTTCTCATGTTCTCATGTTGTTATGACTTCCAATTAGAGGGGGCTGAAATGTTCAGCTCCAGGGGACAATGCAAGTCACTCCCAACCACGAGAGACCATCCAAAGAGATCAACATGTTGTCATTGTTGGCTGTCACCCATATAAACAGAAACTATTCATATGATTGTTCGACCATAACCCCCGAGAGATCAGATCCAGTTCACACATAGTAAATGTAAGGAGGCAATAAACTATACTCAAACTGAACTCGTCAAGAAGGCTTAAGCATTGTCAATGAATGCATTTACATCTATATCAATGTTTAAGCCATAAGGTGTATAACAACGAACTCTGTAAATCCAGGACATTTCCATCCTGGATATCTCCCTCACCAAAAAGCCTCCCCTCCAGTGTGGACTGTATCTATCTATACCTAGAAAAGTTGTGCCTGCTGGATTACGTTGATGATACAGGTCATAGTGTCTTGAGACTGAGTGATCTTTAAAGCCACTCTTAATGTTCGCAATATGCTCTCCTAACCGCGCCTGCATAGATCTTTTGGTCCTGCCTATATATTGCTTACCACAGGGACATTCCAAAAGGTATACCATACCTGTGGAACTGCAAGTCACAAAGGTCTCTATTTTATGCTCTTTAGAGGTACTTGTTGATCTAAACGAGATTGTTTTTCTTGATTTAATTTTGTTTAATGTACAGACCTGGCATCTGCGACATTGGTGATACCCCACAATATTCTGGAAGAAAGAGACTTTTTTTTTGGAGGAGGATTCACCACATTGGGTGCTATCTTATCTCTCAGTGACGGGACACCTCTAAAGATGACTTCAGGGGCTGCTGGTAAAAATGTGTTGATAATTTGATAGGTCTTCAATAAGTACCAATGCTTCTTTAGAATAATCTTCACTAAATAGTGTTGAGTGGAATAAGTAGTATAACTGGTTTGATCCGTTTTTTCTTATTCTTTCCATCTAATAGAACCGATCTTTCGATTTGTTCGACTTCTTTCATTGTCACTTCCAAAGAGTTGGCATCATATCCCTTGTCTATCAATCTTTTTTTCAAGATATTAGACTGAGAAGCGTAGTCCGATATATTCGAGCAGTTCCGTCTCATTCTTAAAAATTGGCTTTTCGGAACTGAATTAAGCCATGAGTCCTTATGACAGCTTCCTAGAGGGATATAAGTATTTCGATCCGTCTGCTTAAAATATGAGATTGTTTTAAATTCTGTTCCCTCCTTACTCACTGTGAGGTCCAGAAAATGGACTTTATCCTGACTTGCCTCATGGACAAAACGTATCCCCTTGTCATTCAGATTGATTTTGACAAAAAACTCATCCAATTGGGAGGCCGTCCCCTCCCATAGGAGGAGGACGTCATCAATGTACCTCGCCCAAAATTTGAGGCATGTGTTCCGATCACTGTAGATGACGTCCTCCTCCCATTTGGCCATGAACAAGTTTGCCAAGCTGGGGGCGTACATGGCCCCCATCACAACACAGTTTCTGGGGGATTAAAAGTGGAGGCATTTGATAATCCTGAATATTGGTATTTGGATGTTGAAACCCCTCCCTGAAATGAGGGTGTACTAGCAAAATGTCTCTTGATGTTTATTCTTATGTACTTGTGTACATCCATGTAGGTTTCAAATTTGTTCAATTTCCTGGGGGGAGCATATTTTAGGCCGTTATTCAACAATCTGGTCTCTGAGGGTGTTAAAACCTGCGAATTCAGATTGAAGATGCCTTCCCCTATCACATCTTTGATTTTTTTTTTGATTGTGCTCTCCTCCCCCCTCTAGTTCCTCTTTGTTTTCTATAGGCCTTTTTGTGCCCTGACTCGGCCTGGGAAAACCCCAATGATAATGTTCATGAGAACTGTCTTCATGTCCATTGGAGTGATCCCTAGATGACCACGAGTATTCTTGATCTCTCTGGTTATAATCTATTTGGCCAGACTGTGTCGGGCCATCTCTGTCCCCTTAGAGGAAAGAAACGATTTCGGGAGTCTCCTCCACCATTATATTCCCATTCTTCTCTATCATTATGTTCCCATTCTTCTCTACCTCTTTCTGGACGCATCCACTCCTCATGGTGAGAGTCTTGGTAGGATGATCTTTCCTGACCATAATAGTTGTAAGGTGCCCTTTCTGAACTCTTCCTTAGTCTCGGGGGTTCTCTAGGAGGTTGGTACAATGGTTTACTATGTTGAGTATAGTAACCTCTGTCCCCATTGTCTCCTGATCTCTGTTGGTTATTTCCAATTACTGTTTTTATTTTGTTGTGCCCCCTTACCAGGTCCTTGTGTTCTCAAAGGAGACCGGTAAGAGACCCGTCTCACCTTTTTTCCAGATTTGTTTCTATGGGTAAATGTTGAATTCCATCCAAGGGTGCTGTAGAAACAATCTCACCCTGAGTTATGGCCTCCATCCTGGTTTCTTGCTTATCTCTTTCTTCACTAGCAAGCTTTTTCTGCCATTCAAAGACCTTATTGGCTTGGTAGTCCCCATAGTCCCTATTGTATTTCTTCCTTTTTTTTATTTTTTGTTCCTTTTCTTCCTTATCCAAAACTTTTAGGAGATTGGCTGAACTTTCCTTATATTCATCCCCCTCTTTATAAGGGAGGAGGTTGTCCTTAATAGTTTGAATTTCAATATCCAATCTGGCAAGTTTACTGTTTGTTCTTAGTACCAAAAAACGCAAGAAATTGACCCCCGCTTCATTGAAATAGCGGAACCAACCTTCCAGGTCAATTTCCCCTTTCTGCGGGCATACCTCCCACCTTAGGCTTCTTGGTACCATACTCAGTTTGATGCATGTCTCCAGAAAGGCCACATCCCACTGAGTATGTATCTCAGAAATGGTGAGATTCTTTAATCGGACAAAAAGTCCTCCCAAGTCGCTATCTTTGGTACTAAAAGTCTCAAAAACACCGTCAGTGTTGACCACCTTTGATGCTCTATACTCAAAAATATCCATTGTGAGGTACCCTCCTCAGCTAGCCGAAGGGATACCCCACAGTTCACCAATTATGATTGTATATGTTCAAATTGAATAAACACCCAAAAAATGTTGATTGATGAAATTAGGAACCTGAACCAATGTATGTATGGCTCCTAAATATTTAAAGCACTATGATAGTGCTAGACTGCCGCAATATCGTGTATCTAAAGAAACAGAAAAAATGTAGTGATATACTGCGCTGTCAGAAATTACCTGGTGAACCACCTCCCCTGAAGTGAAAGTGTAATCACTTAAACAAAATAGATGCTGCAACTTAAATGTGAGACACACACAATATAAAACTTATAGACAAAAGAAGCTGCGCAATATGTGAATAACACTCATGATGAATAAAGTATAGAAAAATTCTGTCCCTGCTATTAGGCTTAGGGGCAACTGCCTATTGCTTATCTGTATCAATACCAGAACAACACAGTGTGAACAATAAAGTCCTATTGAGACAGAATTATCAGTGAATCCTGAGCAATCATAAAGTCCTGCCAGAATTCTCCTTAATGGCTTATGGTGACTTCACACATCAAACACCCGGTGAAAAGTGTTGTTGATAGAAAAGTTCCTCCAATGCTTATTCCTGCCGCTTACCAGAGCATTAGATCCCATCAGAGATCAATATATGCAGACGGCTGTTTGTCCCTGCCAGGGATTCTGGATAAAACAATCACGGTCAGCTATTCTTCTGGATAAGCGCCAAATATCCCCAAATGTCACGGTGTTAGGATGTCAAAAGGGAAAGAGAGCCACCATAGTGTGAATCTGACTGAATAGCGTTTATTAAAAATTTAAAATTGCACTTACAATTAGTCGCATATAAAAGGGCAAGTGGTATATTCAAGCCGGCCGGCTAAAACAGCCCGTTCCTTCTGGGACCTGTGTATACGTTGGTGATGTCAGCACGCCGCTCCTCCCTACGTCGTTTCGTCACAGATGACGTTGTCCTGGGGCACGGGCGGCGTGCTGACCCACCGCCAATTATACTGCTCAGTACTACGGGACCGCCCTAATCTAATCTCTCGGTGTTCCTGCCGCGTATGTCGCCATTTTGGCTCTGGGCAAAATTGCCCGGTGGATAGACCTATAGGTCAGAAGGATCCGATCCCTATTTTCACTAAACTTAATTAGTGGATACTTGCATAGGTTATTGTGTCACTAAATTTTATATTCATAGAAAAACGAATACTGATGAAACTGAAATAAAAAAACTGAAATTGAAAAAAAAAATTTGTCTAATCCGTCCCCGGAATGTGCATAAGGTTGGTGGTATCTCCTGTCAAATCACGGGGAAATATGAAGTGATTAATAGTCACTCATTTTACATCAGGACATTATAAGAGACCTTCAACCTAAAGTTGTCCGGTCTGGTGCATAATATTTAAATACACTTCAGAAACTAGTCCTGCAATTATAAGGCCATCTTGTGGTCAGACTCGGCATTGTTAGAGGCCTGTATAATAACAGGCCTCTTCACTCCGCTGGATACCAGAGTCTGATCCACTCTTATCAGGACAAGGAATTGTTCTAAATACATTAGTTAAAAATGTATTTATTAAAATAATATGTGAATGAGAATTTCACACGCCTATAATAGATGGTGGAAGAATTGGAACATTAAGCCAAATTAATATTAACTAAATAGGCTAAAATATGAAATGGGACCCAAAAAGGAATTGCTATCTATGATACAAAAGTCCCATCAAACAGATGGTATTAGTGCACAACCAGTGAGCCTCACTGACAAAGAGGGTCCCCCCAAATATTTCTTTTTACACTATTTTTTCTCATGTTCTCATATTGTTATGACTTCCAATTAGAGGGGGCTGAAATGTTCAGCTCCAAGGGACAATGCAAGTCACTCCCAACCACGAGAGATCATCCAAAGAGATCAACATGTTGTCATTGGTGGCTGTCACCCATATAAACAGAAAATATTCATATGATTGTTCGACCATAACCCCCGAGAGATCAGATCCAGTTCACACATATAGTAAATGTAAGGAGGCAATAAACTATACTCAAACTGAACTCGTCAAGAAGGCTTAAAGCGGAGCTCCGCCGGAAAAAAAAAATATTAAAAGCCTACAGCTACAGCAGCTGCTGGCTTTTAATATTTGGACACTTACCTGTCCAGCGACGTCCGCAGCAGAGGACGAGCGACCGCTCGTCGCTCTGCTGCTCCCTCCGCCATCCTCGCTGAGGGAACCAGGAAGTGAAGCCCTGCGGCTTCATGCCCGGTTCCCTACGGCGCATGCGCGAGTCGCGCTGCGCCGTTCTGATTGGTGCTCCTGTGTTCTGGGAGCCGAGTGTCTCCCAGAACACCAAGGGAAGTCTGCGGGAAGAGACGTAACTCCCGCAGATTCCCGGAGAGGACTCCCGGATGTGGGTGAAAATACCTGTCTTAGACAGGTATCTTCACCCCCTTCCCCCCTGAAAGGTGTCAATTGTGACACCGGAGGGGGGGAGGGTTCCAAATAGCAAAAGTTGCTATTTAGGGTGGAGCTCCACTTTAAGCATTGTCAATGAATGCATTTACATCTATATCGATGTTTAAGCCATAAGGCGTATAACAACGAACTCTGTAAATCCAGGACATTTCCATCCTGGATATCTCCCTCACCAAAGATCCTCCCCTCCAGTGTGGACTGTATCTATACCTAGAAAAGTGGTGCCTGCTGGATTACGTTGATGATACAGGTCATAGTGTCTTGAGACTGAGTGATCTTTAAGGCCACTTTTAATGTTTGCAATATGCTCTCCTAACCGCACCTGCATAGATCTTTTGGTCCTGCCTATATATTGCTTACCACAGGGACATTCCAAAAGGTATACCATACCTGTGGAACTGCAAGTCACAAAGGTCTCTATTTTATGCTCTTTAGAGGTACTTGTTGATCTAAACGAGATTGTTTTTCTTGATTTAATTTTGTTTAATGTACAGACCTGGCATCTGCGACATTGGTGATACCCCACAATATTCTGGAAGAAAGAGACTTTTTTTGGAGGAGGATTCACCACATTGGGTGCTATCTTATCTCTCAGTGACGGGACACCTCTAAAGATGACTTCAGGGACTGCTGGTAAAAATGTGCTGATAAGTTGATCGGTCTTCAATAAGTACCAATGCTTCTTTAGAATTCTCTTCACTAAATTGTGTTGAGTGGAATAAGTAGTGAGAAGAGGTATAACTGGTTTGATCCGTTTTTTCCTATTCTTTCCATCTAATAGAACCGATCTTTCAATTTGTTCAAGATATTAGACTGAGAAGCGTAGTCTGATATATTCGAGCAGTTCCGTCTCATTCTTAAAAATTGGCTTTTTGGAACTGAATTAAGCCATGAGTCCTTATGACAGCTTCCTAGAGGGATATAAGCATTCCGATTCATCTGCTTAAAATATGAGATTGTTTTAAATTCTGTTCCATCCTTACTCACTGTGAGGTGACTTGCCTAATGGACAAAACATATCCCCCTGTCATTCAGATTGATTTTGACAAAAAACTCATCCAATTGGGAGGCTGTCCCCTCCCATAGGAGGAGGACGTCATCAATGTACCTCACCCAAATTTTTTTGTCCGAATCACCATTTCTGAGATACATACTCAGTGGGATGTGGCCTTTCTGGAGACATGCATTAAACTGAGTATGGTACCAAGAAGCCTAAGGTGGGAGGTATGCCCGCAGAAAGGGGAAATTGACCTGAAAGGTTGGTTCCGCTATTTCAATGAAGCGGGGGTCAATTTCTTTGTTTTTTGGTACTAAGAAAAAACAGTAAACTTGCCAGATTGGATATTGAAATTCAAACTATTAAGGACAACCTCCTCCCTTATAAAGAGGGGGATGAATATAAGGAAAGTTCAGCCAATCTCCTAAAAGTTTTGGATAAGGAAGAAAAGGAACAAAAAATAAAAAAAAGGAAGAAATACAATAGGGACTATGGGGACTACCAAGCCAATAAGGTCTTTGAATGGCAGAAAAAGCTTGCTAGTGAAGAAAGAGATAAGCAAGAAACCAGGATGGAGGCCATAACTCAGGGTGAGAATGTTTCTACAGCACCCTCGGATGGAATTCAACATTTACCCATTAGGGAAGTCTCCCAAAAAACACCAAAGAAGACCCAGAGAAACAAATCTGGAAAAAAGGTGAGACGGGTCTCTTACCGGTCTCCTATGAGAACACAAGGACCTGGTAAGGGGGCCCAACAAAATAAAAACAGTAATTGGAATTACCAACAGAGATCAGGAGACAATGGGGACAGAGGTTACTATACTCAACATAGTAAACCATTGTACCAACCTCCTAGAGAACCCCCGAGACTAAGGAAGAGTTCAGAAAGGGCACCTTACAACTATTATGGTCAGGAAAGATCATCCTACCAAGACTCTCACCATGAGGAGTGGATGCGCCCAGAAAGAGGTAGAGAAGAATGGGAACATAATGATAGAGAAGAATGGGAATATAATGGTGGAGGAGACTCCCGAAATAGTTTCTTTCCTCTAAGGGACAGAGATGGCCCGACACAGTCTGGCCAAATAGATTATAACCAGAGAGATCAAGAATACTCGTGGTCATCTAGGGATCACTCCAATGGACATGAAGACAGTTCTCATGAACAGTATCATTGGGGTTTTCCCAGGCCGAGTCAGGCACAAAAAGGCCTATAGAAAACAAAGAGGAACTAGAGGGGGGAGGAGAGTACAATCAAAAAAAAATCAAAGATGTGACAGGGGAAGGCATCTTCAATCTGAGTTTGCAGGTTTTAACACCCCCAGAGACCAGATTGTTGAATAACGGCCTAAAATATGCTCCCCCCAGGAAATTGAACAAATTTGAAACGTACATGGATGTACATAAGAAGAATAAACATCAAGAGACATTTTGCTAGTACACCCTCATTTCAGGGAGGGGTTTCAACATCCAAATACCAATATTCAGGATTATCAAATGCCTCCACTTTTAATCCTCCAAGGAACTCTCGCTCCATCACTAAGAGTATTTCGGGATGTCGTACTCAAAGAGTTGGAATCAGTGAAGGTGGTTAATAAAGAAATGGAAAATTACTTGAAAAAGGGTCTAGACTCTTTGTGCAATAATAAGGAGTTAGTTATCCGCCCAGCCGATAAGGGAGGGGGGATAGTCATTCTGGACCGGACGGACTATCTCCAGGAACTATCCCGAATTGTGGGAGATGGAGAAATGTATGTATCTCTATTAGGGAACCCTATTGTCCAGTATAAAAAAAAACATTGGAAACCTTGGTTCATAAAGGTGGCCAACTGGGCATCCTTAATGAGAAAACAACTTTTTCTGATCCCGAAGGCACCAAGGGTCCCTATCCTTTACTGCCTACCAAAGATACATAAGAGTCTTACTTGCCCCCCGGGACGTCCGATAATAAGTGGAATTGATTCCATCACGTCCCGGGTGGGCAAGTATATAGACCACTTTTTGCAGCCTCTGGTACAACTAATGCCGTCATACCTTAAGGACACTAGGCACGTGATTAACCTATTGGCTAATCAAGAAGCAACAGAACATACATGGATGGTCACGTCCGATGTGACCTCTTTGTATACGGCTATTCCGCATGGAATGGGACTCTTTGCAGTTAAATACTACTTAGACTTGTTTTTCAAAATCCCTCAGGAGCAACAGTCCTTTGTCATGGAATTACTAGAGTATGCGGCTAATCACAATTATTTTTGGTTCGACCAGAACTTTTATAGACAGAAAAGGGGTGTTGCGATGGGGGCCAAGTACGCCCCCAGCTTGGCAAACTTGTTTATGGCCAAATGAGAGGAGGACGTCATCTACAGTGATCGGAACCCCTAATTAAGTTTAGTGAAAATAGGGATCGGATCCTTCTGGCCTATAGGTCTATCCACTGGGCAATTTTGCCCAGAGCCAAAATGGCGACATACGCGGCAGGAACACCGAGAGATCAGATTAGGGTGGTCCCGTAGTACTGAGCAGTATAATTGGCGGTGGGTCAGCACGCCGCCCGTGTCCCAGGACGACGTCATCTGTGACGAAACTATGTAGGGAGGAGCGGCGTGCTGATGTCACCAACGTACACACAGGTCCCGGAAGGAACGGGCTGTTTTAGCCGGCCGGCTTGAATATACCACTTGCCCTTTTATATGCGACTAATTGTAAGTGCAATTTTTAATTTTTAATAAACGCTATTCTATCGGATTCACGCTATGGTGGCTCTCTTTCCCTTTTGACATCCTAACACTGTGACATTTGGGGAGATTTGGCGCTTATCCAGGAGAATAGCTGACCGTGATTGTTTTATCCAGAATCCCTGGCAGGGACAAACAGCCGTCTGCATATATTGATCTCTGATGGGATCTAATGCTCTGGTAAGCGGCAGGAATAAGCATTGGTGGAGGAACTTTTCTATCAACAACATAGCACTTTTCACCGGGTGTTTGATGTGTAAAGTCACCATAAGCCATTAAGGAGAATTCTGGCAGGACTTTGATTGCTCAGGATTCACTGATAATTCTGTCTCAATAGGACTTTATTGTTCACACTGTGTTGTTCTGGTATTGATACAGATAAGCAATAGGCAGTTGCCCCTAAGCCTAATAGCAGGGACAGAATTTTTCTATACTTTATTCATCATGAGTGTTATTCACATATTGCGCAGCTTCTTTTGTCTATAAGTTTTATATTGTGTGTGTCTCACATTTAAGTTGCAGCATCTATTTCGTTTAAGTGATTACACTTTCACTTCAGGGGAGGTGGTTCACCAGGTAATTTCTGACAGCGCAGTATATCACTACATTTTTTATATGTAGTGCTTACTCTCGAAAGAGCCACTGTTTTCTCGGGTCTCCTGTTCCCAGAGCTCATGACTCAGTGTCAGGAATGTCCTGTAAACAGGCAGGTGTGCATCCGGTGGGCAAGTGGACGCACGCGTGCGTGGGAATGTTCACCAGATGCGCACGCATTAGCCATTACATTGGCGCCAATGGGCCTATATAAGGACAGTAGCTGCACTACTACAGTGTTGTCTGATCTGCAGCTTTACCCTGTACTTGAACTAGTTTTGACCCGGCTTCCTGACCACGCTGCTTATGTTATCTCCAGTCCTGACCTTGGTTTGCCTTGACCTTGTTAGTTCTGTTTGCCTGATTTTCTGTTGCCAACCGCTGCCTGAACACTGACCATTTTCTGCCTGCCATTATATCATATCTGATCCTCTGTGAATGGCTTATCCGACCCTGCACCAGTCTTCTGCCTTCCAGCTCTGCATAGTTCCAGTGATGTTGTCCTGCATCCGCTGTTCTGGATGTCATCTGCTGCCAGCGACCCAGTCTGGTCCTGCAACTCATAAGCTACTCACCTCTATTGCCAATGGAGAATCAGGCATTCACGCTTAACTTGCCGCTCTCGCAACTCCAGTGGTCCTTGAGCTAGAGCTGTACGAGAGGTCTCCTTCTGCTTGACAGACTCTACCGGAAGGTACAGGACATTCAGGTTATTGTAAAATTATATATACAGTTGTGCTCATAAGTTTGCATACCCTGGCAGAATTTATGATTTCTTGGCCATTTTTCTGAGAATATGAATTATAACACAAAAACTTTTATTTTACTCATGGTAAGTGCCTGGCTGAAGCCATTTATTATCAATCGACTGTGTTTGTGCTTTTTAAATCATAATCACAACAGAAACTACCTAAACGACCCTGATCAAAAGTTTACATAGCCTGGTGATTTTGGCCTGATAACATGCACACAAGTTGAAACAAAGGGGTTTGAATGGCTATTAAAGGTAACCATCCTCACCTGTGATCTGTTTTCTTGTAATCTGTGTGTGTGTATAAAAGGTCAATGAGTTTCTGGACTCCTGACAGACCCTTGTATCTTTCATCCAGTGCTGCACTGACCTTTCTGGATTCTGAGTAATGGGGAAAGCAAAAGAATTGTCAAATGATCTGCAGAAATAGGTAGTTGAACTGTAAAAAACAGGAAAGGGATATAAAAAAGATATCTAAGGAATTGAGAATGCCAATCAGAAGTATTCAAACTCTAATCAAGAAGTAGAAAATGAGGGGTTCTGTTGAAACCAAACCACGGTCAGGTAGACCAACTAAAATTTCTGCCAGGAAAATTGTTTGGGATGCAAAGAAAAAAACACAAATAACTTCAGGTGAAAAACAGGACTCTCTGAAAACATGTGCTGTGGCTGTTTTAAGATGCACAATGAGGAGGGACTTGAAGAAAGATGGGCTGCATGGTCGAGTCGCCAGAAGAAAGCCATTACTACGCAAATGCCAGAAAGTATCCTGCTTACAATACGCTAGGGATGAGCTTCGTGTTCGAGTCGAACATACGTTCGACTCGAACATCGGCTGTTCGATCGTTCGACGAAGATCGAACGATTTGGGCCGTTCGCGCCAAATTCGAGTGACGCGAACGGCCCACAATGCACTACGCCATCGCAGTGTCATCCAGGCGCTGTGATTGGCCAAGCATGCACTGTGACCCCGCATGCTTGGCCAATCACAGCGCCGGCAGCGAGGAGAGCAATGATTGGCCACAGGCAGGATGCCTGTGGCCAATTATTGCTGAGGGTGTTTAGTACACGCCCCACACTATAAAAGGCCGCCAGCACGGCGGCCTAGTGTAGTGTGTTCCGGAGCAGGGAAAGAGAAGCATAGGCAGGGACAGTGACATTTATTTCTTTCTTGCTTAACCTGGATTCCTTTAGTTTAGGGAAAGAGAAGGATAGGTAGGGAGAGTGTCAGTGTCTTTTACTGTGCGAATCCTTGTTTCTAGGGACAGGGAAGGACAGTGAGGGAATTCTCCTTGTGCTATAGTGTGCTTTAAAAAAAACATTTTTTCTAGGGACAGAAAACTATAGGTAGGGAGAGTGTCAGTGTCTTTTACTGTGCGAATCCTTGTTTCTAGGGACAGGGAAGGACAGTGAGGGAATTCTCCTTGTGCTATAGTGTGCTTTAAAAAAACATTTTTTCTAGGGACAGAAAACTATAGGTAGGGAGAGTGTCAGTTTCTTTCACTGTACTATATTCTTTCACTGTTTAACAGGGGCGTGTCATTACAATTTTTGAAGCAATACTTTGCAACAGGGCTCATTGCTGTGCTCCAAGTACAGTATCTGTGAGGGGTTGTAGTGTTGTGCCACCAGTGCCTAAGGCCCAATTTTTCAGCCCCTGTTCAACAGGGGCATGCAATTACAATTCTTGATCTAATAATTCACAGCAGGGCCCATTGCTGCACCCACCAAGAGTAACTCTGAGGGCTTACAGTGTTGTGGCAACGCCACCACCACCACCACCACCACGAAAGGCCCAATTTTTCAGCCCCTGTTCAAAAGGGGCATGTAATTACAATTCTTGATCTAATAATTCACAGCAGGGCCCATTCCTGCACCCACCAAGAGTAAATCTGAGGGCTTACAGTGTTGTGGCAACACCACCACCACCACCACGAAAGGCCCAATTTTTCAGCCCCTGTTCAACAGGGGCATGCAATTACAATTCTTGATCTAATAATTCACAGCAGGGCCCATTGCTGCACCCACCAAGAGTAACTGTCAGGGCTTACAGTGTTGTGGCACCAGCACCACCATCAAAGGCCCAATTTTTACTACCACTGTTCAACAATTATATGTAATTAAAATTCCTGATATAATAGTTGACAGCAGGGCGTTCCAGCACCAACCAAGAGTAACTGTGAGTGCTTACAGTGTTGTGCCAACACCAACAACTAAGGGGCCTATTTCTGCAGAGTATATACGGCAGGTCCCTACTTTCAAACATCCAACTTACAAACGACTCCTACTTGCAAACGCAAGAAGACAACAGGAAGTGAGAGGAAATCTACCACTAGGAAGGAAAATTCTCTCCTGTAAGAATAAATATGGGAGAAAGGTGTCTCCTCTGTACTGATGCTTTATCAGCAATCCTTGTTTCAAGAAAAACACCACATTTCAAAAACAGTTGTCATTGGGACGGAAAGTGAGGTGAAATGTTCTGAACAGGGGCACAGACAGCAAAACAAATGTTACAGGGGTGATAACCCTTACCTATGTTTTCCAAAAAGTTTAAAAATAGATTTTTGGTCTGGAGCTACACTTCAACAATGTACCTGTTCAAAATTACAAACAGATTCTACATAAGAACAAACCTACAGTCCCTGTCTTGTATGCACCGCCTGTATACGGCTGTTCAGAGTATATAGGGCCTTTTTTATTTTATGTGCGGGGTTCCCCTTAATATCCATACAAGACCCAAAGGGGCTGGTAATGGGCTAGGGTAGGGGGGGGGGGGTCATGGGGTAGCTATGCCATTTTTCTTAAAGAATTTCATCCATATTACCGGTACCAGACATTACATTAAAGCCGCAAGCAGTTTTAAATGGCTTTTTTTTCCTTTTAGAAGTGTCATTTTGTGCAGGGACAGTTCTAAACACGGGAAACACGTGGCACTTCACAGGCATACTTTAGACACCCCCCAGGTACGATATTTAAAGGAATATTTGACTTTTTTTTTTTCACTTTATGCATCATTAAAATGACTGCTCCCGAAAAACGACCGTTTTTAAAACTTCTTTTTGCATTGATACATGTCCCCTGGTGCAGAACCCGGGTTCCCAAACCCTTTTTAGGACAATAACATGCATAATAGTTGTTATAATTAGCACTTTAGAATTCGAACGTTCGCATCCATTGTATTTAATAGGGTTCTAATGTTCGTACGAACTTTCGGTCCGTTCAAGGGTTCTGGTGCGAACCGAACCCGGGGGTGTTCGGCTCATCACTACAATACGCCAAACAGCACAGAGACAAGCCTCAAACCTTCTGGCACAAAGTCATTTGGAGTGATGAGACCAAAACTGAGCTTTTTGTTCACAACCATAAATGCTACATTTGGAGAGGAGTCAACAAGGTGATGATGACTATGATGATGACTACTGTAAAACACGGAGGTGGATTGCTGATGTTTTGGGGATGTGTGAGCTACAAAGGCACAGCAAATTTGGTCAAAATTGATGGCAAGATGAATGCAGTATGTTATCAAAAAATACTGGAGGAACATTTGCATTCATCAGCCAGGAAGCTGCGGATGAGAAGTACTTGGACATTCCAACATGACAATGATCCAAAACACAAGGCCAAGTCGACCTGTCATTGGCTACAGCAGAATAAAGTGAAGGTTCTGGAGGGGCCATCTCAGTCTCCTGATCTCAATATCATTGAGCCACTCTGGGGAGATCTCAAACGTGCCGTTCATGCAAGACAGCCCAAGAATTTACAGGAAATGGAGGCTTTTTGTCAAGAGGAATGGGCAGCTTTACCATCTGAGAAGATAAAGAGCCTCAGCCACAAATACCACAAAAGACTTCAAGCTGCCATTGATGTTAAAGGGGGCAATACACGGTAATAAGAACTGGGGTATGTCAACTTTTGATCAGGGTCATTTGGGTAGTTTCTGTTATCATTATGATTTAAAAAGAGGTAAACACAGTTGATTGATAATAAATGGCTTCAGCCAAACACTAACCATGAGTGAAAAAAAAGTTTTTGTGTTAACATCCATATTCTTTGAAAAATGGCCAAGAAATCATCAATTCTGTCAGGGTATGTAAACTTATGAGCACAACTGTATATTGTTGCAATAAATACCCCCTCTTCAGCCTGGATGTGTCAGAGCATGGTGCTGTTTACAAAGAAATAGAAATGGCAATCCAGTGTTGGAGCGCTCACATGAGATTCTTTCAAAGTCAGGTATAGGTGCCTGCACTGGGTTCTAAGCAGACAATACAGTTCCTCTTTAATATGATGCAGTAGGGTTTGGCCAGCAGCCTCTAACCAACTCCTGGGGTGAAAACTTGTTTCCTTCTGTTCTCTGTTAGCAGCAGCATCCTCCCCAACCCTTAGGTGCTGACAGCAGTCAGCAACAGTGGCATCTCCCCTACGATCAAGCGGCAGCACCAGTTAGCCACAGTGGCACTCTCCCAAACAATCAGATGTCAGTACTGGTCAGCAACAGTTGCATTCTCATGGGGATGTCCACTACTCTGCCTCTATGTGTCCCTGATGCAGTGCAAAATGTTCTGTTAGCCACCTGCTGCATGGTCTATCTCCCACAATGTCTTCACCACATCTGTTCCAAGCCAAGGATTTGTCCATCCCTTTTCTCTCCACAGTCTCCAATCATGTGTAGTTCCATTGCCAATCTGACACCCAGACTCAGTCTGCCTGGGGACTACATCCCATCAAGTCTCAGTTCCTCCAAGCAGGCTCTTGTCCCAGTATGTACAGCAGTCCATATCCCTTTGCTCTTTGTTTTCCTGGTGGTGGGCGGAACTTTCCCCTGACTCACTATCTCTCCACAACCCAGCACTTATTAGGATCCTTTCTCTATCTCTCCCTATAGCTGCTCATGTGTTTGACAGATCTTTTCATAGCCTGGAGAGATTGCGCAGACAGATAGTACCATGCTATCTGTGCTTCTGTACTCTGCAGCAGTGTCATGGGCAATTATGGCTGTTTCTATGCCCTTGTGTATATGCTCATGTGCATAGGTGACTCTGAAGAGCAGAATCTGAGGAATGGCTGATCTTCACTAGGAACATTTATGTTTTTTTGTGTGACCAGACCAAGATCTCATTCCTTGATCTATAGATGCGCAGTAGGGAGGATCTTTTTTGTGATTCCCACTGGTGGAACGAAAACCAGGACAGGAGACTCAGGGCCCCATTAGAGTGATCACCCAGTTCGGTGCACAATGGGACGTGGTTTGAGGTATACTCCACAAACACTGGGGAATACTTACTAGCACCCAGGCCTGGCCAAACTGGTAGGCCCCTTACCTAACATGGTAGCTAGAAGAGCCAAGAACTTAGGTGATCTCCTAATAAAATCAGAGTTCTGAAAATATGGGAGTACTACGTGGTTGTCAGTCTTCCCCAGAAGTAGGGGCATGTTCTCATGTAGACACTGTCAAATATGTCCCTATGTGGATAGGTCCGAGTTATTCCGTGATGCTCTTGGGGAGAGGAAATTCCAGATAAGGGATCTTATCAACTGCTCCTTGTCTAGGGTGATCTACATGATAACATGCCCCTGTAGAAAAATGTACATAGGGAAAACCAAACGCCCCCTAAGAGTCAGAATAGGGGAACACATGCAAGAGATTAAAGCTAAGGATGCTTAAAAACCCTTGGCTAAGCGCTTTGCTCGAGATCATGATGGAAATCTGGAGGGCATGACTGTGAAAGGAATTTACACACTGAAATTGCCACCTAGAAGAGGTGAAGGGGGTAAATGCCCGGGTGATTCTGTTACAGTCAGGAAAAGACACAGAAGAAGGGCAGCCACACGCCAGTGCGGGGGACACGGGAGGAGCTGGCACAGACTCCTGTGGAGCCAGGGCTTATGACCAAGCAAATACATTTATGAAACGCGTCAACCGTGCTTCCCTCTGTGCGTACCATGATGCTGTTGATGTAATCGTTTTTCATGTTGGATATTTTTTATACAATAAATCTCTTTTACTTAATATTTTTTTAGTGCAGTGATTCGCTTTGCTTTTTGCCCCCACAATTTGTTCTATACTGATATGAGCTGGCTAGTTGAGAGCTATGAACTATATTGAGGCCTTGTACACTGTATTCGGAAGGGTAGAGAAGACCTCTGATCTCTTGTATAAGTTTAATCACATTCAACAGCGAAAGGGAGATGTATTCTGATTTCTGAAAGTCTATCACTCGAGTGGATAGAATGTTGTACCTGATTATCCTGAAGAAGGGCATAGATCCCAAGGGCGCTGATCGAGTCTGCCTGGACCGAGTCCTACAGGGGGCTTGTCCAAATCACCCAATTGTTTTGAAGTTACTGTTAAAGGAGCTCGAGCAGTCCCCACTTACCCGGAGTTGATTAGTGAAGTAAGGGAAGAAGCTTTACTCAAGTCAGTGCACCCCCTCGAGCCATCAAAGAGACTTCATCACAGCAAATAAAGAGAGCAAGTGTCCAGGCAGTCAAGTCTAAAGCAAAGAACTTGTCAAAAAAACTAGTAGGTCAATCCCTGGTAGCCTCGCTCAAGTAGAGGGAATCTATGCCAAAGCATTGTTGGATACTGGGGCTCAAGTCACTTTATTGCATAGGGATTTCTACGACAAGTCCCACTAGAAGAGCTAGAAATCTGGGTTATCGGCACTCAAAAGCTTCCGTATGATGGGTACATCCCTATTGGGATAACGTTCTGCCCCTCCTTGGCTGGGAAGAAGGAGATATTTTTCTACTCTACTGGCCATGATCCTGCCCCCCATAGTCTGTAGGATAGTAAACTGGCCTTTTGTTTGTCTAGCAGTGACCCCGACCCCTAAAGGCCTAGTGGTGACCTCCAGAGTCAGGGAAAGCGGACATCCTTCCTCAAAGTGTGGGTTATTAGGCATAGTGGGTGTAATGCAAGTTGGAAACATGAGTGCCAGTCACTTTGATGAATGCAAGAAAAAGAGATTTGTCTCTTAAACAGAACTGGTGGAGAGAGGGGAGTAGGGCCAGGACACCCTCAGGCAGATGCAATAGCAATTGGCTGACTCTGAGGCAAACATAATAGGCAGACAGTTATACAGGGGTTGGGACTTTAAGCTGGATGCAGCAACTGTATTAGTAGAACTGCAGTCTCCTATGGCAACTGAACTTTCAACAGTCAATAGAGATCTATACACGTAACTCACAGTAACCCATTACAGATCTTCTCTCACATCTCATAGTATCCCACTGTAGATCTTCACTCACTAGACTTCAAAATCCCAGTCATCACTGGATCCCCTGAGCTCTTCCACAGCTAACCCACTGTTTACTCCTCAAGCTTCACCCCTGCTAACACGCTGGGTCCCTGGCTTGACACTCTGCTGAAGCTTTCTCACTTCATCACTGTCCCCGGCTGGCAAAGAGGCTGCTCTGGTACTTCTTCAGACTTCCATACACTGGCCTCTGATAACAGGAGGGGTTGTTCCTTGGTGGCAACTGCTTCCCCTTTACCTCTGGCCTTGATCCTAACTTGCCCCTGGTGACAGGAATGGTCATCCGTTATAGCAATTGTTTCTCCCTCACCGCTGGCAACAATTTGGTTCCCCGTCCGGCGGAACCTCTGCAACTTGGTTGCAAAAAAGGTGGTAAGACGCTGCTGCTCAGATGCTGCCGTCCACTGCCTCCCTGATCCTGCTTCAGGAAGTGCAGGGCAGAATCTTCCGTCACAGTGGATCACTCTCAGGACCCCACTACAGAGAGACTGTCCTTCTAAATATATGCACCTCTTCAGGTGCAGGAAAGCCCAGTGGACCACAATAAGCCTTCTCCTGCATACCCCACCGCGTCCACACTCCGACCTGTAAACACACTCCTCAATCAACAGTGTCCCATGCCCCTTGTTGGGGTCTCGTTCCTTGGGGTGTTCCCACGTCCGGGTGGAAACTGGTCGCCGGACCTGGGTGGGGCACAGTCTTTGAAGCAAAGGCACCCGTTTGTTTGTTGTTTTTAAATGCTAACTACTGCTGACACATTCATTTCCCTGAAGAAGAAAAATCTTTTCGAAACGCGTTGGTTTCATCATTCCATGTTTTCATTTAATGGTGTTTTTGAATTGTATATTGCATGGTCACATGTTTGCATCCTCCTTGTCAATTCTGCTTTATGTTTTATGTAGATCTCATCCATATATTTTCCCACATTTTTTCAAATAAACAACCCCTTTTTTCTACTCAACCATCTACGCATTTATTATCAGAGTATTTCCCTCAAAAGTTCCGCAAGAGGAACCCCTTCCTGTCCACTCTGCAACTTGGTTGGGCTTCCGGCCTGAAGCCCCAACCCCGCTGCTTCTTTCAAACATGGATAGACCTCAGACAACCTAGCAGCCAGGTGCTCCCGGGATAAGTCTCAGGCTTCTGGCCTAGCAACCCGGAGCCTTGTAGCACATGTCCACCCAGACAGCCATCCAGGTGGCACAGAACCCCGATCACCTGACTCCTGCCAAATAGACTCTCCCAGCAAGCCAAGGGGCCAAAAAAACCCTGCCAATTGGCTGAGACAACCCATTTGCTCCTAGTCTGAATTCACTATGCCCTTGTCATTCTAATGCCACAGACAACAATGAGAGGTGCATCAATCCCAGAGTTAGAGAAAAGTCAGTGGATCCCCCAACAATTAGCCATGCTAGTTACCACCTAGCAAACTAAATTTGTTAGCAACCCTGCCCACAACCAGGGTGCTACATTTAAAAAGTTTGCAGACCCCTGATTTAGACCATCAAACAGATCCTATTATGTCTGCTGGCCACATGGAGGTCCAGCAACTTCCTAATATAGGGAGGGGGGAACCATTAGTTTTCTACATGAAACCTTAGCCAAAACATAAAAGGAAAAGTAGGCCCAAAGCTCTTTTGGCCCTACTTCTCCTGTAGGTTACAGGAGTGCACATCATTCTACAAACCTGTGACTCGACAGTAGGCTAAAGTCAGCTGTTGGCTGACATCACTCAACCAGTCCAGTCTCCGGAGGCATCCTGACTGAGCCAGCAGCCTGAGACCATCAGAGGGGATTATCTGCCAGCTGGATGACATCTGAGATTATACAGACATGCTCTGAATTCACTTACATCTGGTAAGTGATTTTCCTTTGGGGATTAGCAGACAAGCAGTGTGCGGAGGAAGATCATCTTTCCCTGTTTAGACCCCAACCACAGCCTCTCCTCCCAATTTGACATCTGTGTGAGGGCATGGTCCATGTCTGTGTTCAGGGTTGTGCAGCCACGACGACGCACGCATGTGTCAAATTAGGAGCAGTGTCTATTTCCGTGCAGCTATAGCATCCCAATGGACACCAATGGGACTGCTTTCACAGGGGATGCATGGAACACCTGTGCATCCTCGTGCAGGTAAATACAGCCCTTGCAGGAGCGTACTCTGTGGTATACCCTGTGTGAATGAGGCCTTAAGAGTATACAATATATATAAGATGCCTGTGATTGATTCAGCCTAACAGTATCTGCCCAAAACGGAATGTCTGGGAAGAATGACAGTTTACACATCCATTAATTGTATAATGGTCATTAGCCTAGATATTACAAAACATAGACCACATGACTGTGAGAATGACTGGAAGTAAGACTGAAATACTTGATGACTAGTGATGAGCCGAACACCCCCGGGTTCGGATCGCACCAGAACCCGCGAACGGACCGAACGTTCGTACGAACATTAGAACCCTATTAAATACAATGGATGCGAACGTTCGAATTCTAAAGTGCTAATTATAACGACTATTATGCATGTTATTGTCCTAAAAAGGGTTTGGGAACCCGGGTTCTTGACCAGGGGACATGTATCAATGCAAAAAGAAGTTTTAAAAACGGTCGTTTTTCGGGAGCAGTCATTTTAATGATGCATAAAGTGAAAAAAAAAAAGTCAAATATTCCTTTAAATATCGTACCTGGGGGGTGTCTAAAGTATGCCTGTGAAGTGCCACGTGTTTCCCGTGTTTAGAACTGTCCCTGCACAAAATGACACTTCTAAAGGAAAAAAAAGCCATTTAAAACTACTTGCGGCTTTAATGTAATGTCTGGTCCCGGTAATATGGATGAAAATCTTTAAGAAAAATGGCATAGCTACCCCATGACCCCCCCCCCTACCCCAGCCCATTACCAGACCCTTTGGGTCTTGTATGGATATTAAGGGGAACACCGCACACAAAATAAAAAAGGCCCTATATACTCTGAACAGCCGTATACAGGCGGTGCATACAAGACAGGGACTGTAGGTTTGTTCTTATGTAGAATGTGTTTGTAATTTTGAACAGGTACATTGTTTACGTGTAGCTCCAGCCCAAAAATCTATTTTTAAACTTTTTGGAAAACATAGGTAAGGGTTATCACCCCTGTAACATTTGTTTTGCTGTCTGTGCCCCTGTTCAGAACATTTCACCTCACTTTCCGTCCCAATGACAACTGTTTTTGAAATGTGGTGTTTTTCTTGAAACAAGGATTGGTGATAAAGCATCAGTACAGAGGAGACACCTTTCTCCCATATTAATTCTTACAGGAGAGAATTTTCCTTCCTAGGGGTAGATTTCCTCTCACTTCCTGTTGTCTTCTTGCGTTTGCAAGTAGGAGTCGTTTGTAAGTTGGATGTTTGAAAGTAGGGACCTGCCGTATATACTCTGCAGAAATAGGCCCCTTAGTTGTTGGTACAACACTGTAAGCACTCACAGTTACTCTTGGTTGGTGCTGGAACGCCCTGCTGTCAACTATTATATCAGGAATTGTAATTACATATAATTGTTGAACAGTGGTAGTAAAAATTGGGCCTTTGATGGTGGTGCTGGTGCCACAACACTGTAAGCCCTGACAGTTACTCTTGGTGGGTGCAGCAATGGGCCCTGCTGTGAATTATTAGATCAAGTATTGTAATTGCATGCCCCTGTTGAACAGGGGCTGAAAAATTGGGCCTTTCGTGGTGGTGGTGGTGGCGTTGCCACAACACTGTAAGCCCTCAGAGTTACTCTTGGTGGGTGCAGCAATGGGCCCTGCTGTGAATTATTAGATCAAGAATTGTAATTACATGCCCCTGTTGAACAGGGGCTGAAAAATTGGGCCTTAGGCACTGGTGGCACAACACTGCAACCCCTCACAGATACTGGACTTGGAGCACAGCAATGAGCCCTGTTGCAAAGTATTGCTTCAAAAATTGTAATTACACGCCCCTGTTAAACAGGGGCTGAAAAATTGGGCCTTAGCCACTGGTGGCGGCACCCATAAACAAAAATGATCTTCCAAGCTATCATCATCAATCGTATCATTGAGGACTCGGAGGAGGAGGATAGCCAGTCAACATAACAGCACAGGCACTCAGCATCAGCATCAGTCTTGAAGGGATGTGACATGTTAAAATCAATTAGTCTGTTATATCAGCATCAGGTGTGTGGTAGCTGGTGGTGATCCAAGACTGGTTCATCTTGATGAAAGTCAGTTGATCAACCGAGTCGGTGGACAGGCGCACCCTGTGATCCGTGACAAATCCTCCAGCAGCACTGAATGTGCGTTCCGAAAGAACGCTGGATGCAGGACAGGCCAGTAGCTCAATTGCATACTGTGCAAGCTCTGGCCAGTGATCCATCCTCAAGACCCAGTAAGCCAGAGGATTTTCGGTGGGGAAGGTGTCCAAGTCTGACCTTGCCCCTAGATATTCCTGAACCATGTTTATCAGACGCTGGCGATGGTTGCTGGAACCGATCATACTTTGGGGCTGCGGACTAAAGAATTGTCTGAACGCATCGGTCAGACGGCCACCTTCCCCACCGCTCCTTCTTTGACTGGCCGAAGCCTCAGCAACTCGTTGTCCAGGACCAGGAGTTTGTAACCTCACAGTCTCTGGGAACGCGTTGCACAGACCTTTCTGCAAGGCCTCCCGGAGTTGTCTCATCCTCTGCTCCCTCTGCGACGGTAACATAAGGTCTGCAACCTTACCCTTGTACCGTGGATCAAGGAGAGTGGCCAGCCAGTAATGGTCCCTCTCCTTGATCCGAAGAATACGAGGATCCTTCCGCAGACTTTGCAGGATCAGGGAGGCCATGCAGCGTAGGTTAGCTGAGGCATTCGGTCCGGAGTCCTCTGGGTCACTAAGGACGACATGATCCGCAGCCACCTCCTCCCAGCCACGTACAAGTCCACTGGTTTCTTGGGACTGTAAATCATCCCTAAAAGACACAATCCTCCTCCTCCTCCTCCTCCTCCTCCTCCTCCTCCTCTTCCCGTGCGATGGGTGGGACAGAAGGAACACTGTCTGGGTAAAGGGGGCCTTGAGAGGCAAGGAAGTCCTCCTCTTCCTGCCTCTGTTCTGCCTCAAGTGCCCTGTCCATTATTCCACGCAGCGTGTGCTCCAACAGGTGGACAAGAGGTACAGTGTCACTGATGCATGCACTGTCACAGCTCACCATCCTCGTGGCCTCCTCAAATGGTGCCAGGACAGTGCATGCATCCCTGATCATGCCCCACTGGCGTGGAGAAAAAAAAACAAGCTCCCCTGACCCTGTCCTGGTGCCGTAGTCGCACAGGTACTCATTGATGGCCCTCTGCTGCGTGTGCAGCCGCTGCAGCATGGCCAACGTTGAGTTCCACCTGGTGGGCATGTCACATATAAGGCGGTTCTTGGGCAGGTTCAACTCCTTTTGCAGCTCAGCCAGGCGAGCACTGGCATTATAAGATCTGCGGAAATGCACACAGACTTTCCTGGCCTGCCTCAGGACATCCTGTAAGCCCGGGTACCTGCCCAAGAACCGCTGCACCACCAGGTTAAGGACGTGAGCCACACAGGGCACATGGGTCAGTTGTCCCTGTCGGAGGGCGGAGAGGAGGTTGGTGCCATTGTCGCAAACCACCATTCCTGGTTTAAGCTGGCGTGGCGTCAACCACCTCTCGGCCTGGCCCTGCAGAGCAGACAGGACCTCTGCCCCAGTGTGGCTTCTGTCCCCCAAACACACCAGCGCAAGCACGGCATGGCATCTTTTTGCCTGCGTACTTGCGTAGCCCCTTGAACGGCTACGGAGCACCGCTGGTTCAGAGGACAAAGCACAGGAAGAGGCCATGGAGGAAGAAGAAGAGGAGGGGGTGGAGGAGAGAGGTGTGTCACAACCACTAGTAGCATTTTGTAGGCGTGGCGGTGGAACAACCTCCAACACTACTGCACCTTGTCCTGCATCCTTCCCAGCTGCCAAAAGAGTGACCCAATGGGCCGTGAAAGAAAGGTAACGTCCCTGTCCATGCCTGCTGGACCATGAGTCAGCGGTAATATGCACCTTACCGCTGACCGCCCTGTCCAGCGAGGCCAAGACATTGCCTTCCACATGCCGGTAGAGAGCCGGAATAGCCTTCCGTGAGAAAAAGTGGCGTTTGGGAACCTGCCACTGAGGAACCGCACATTGCACAAACTCACGGAAGGGGGCCGAGTCTACCAACTGAAAAGGCAGCAGTTGAAGCGCTAGCAATTTAGCCAAGCTAGCATTCAACCGCTGGGCATGTGGATGGCTGGGAGTGAACTTCTTTCGACGGTCCAGCAGCTGGGGCAGGGAAATTTGCCTGCTAGAATCGGACGTCGGTGTACTGCTAGCAGAGTGGGCGCAAGTACTTGGCTGTGACACACCTAATTCTACACCTTCATTCCTCTCAGTGCATGTTTCAGAGAGGACTGAAGTTATAGTGGGGTTGGAGATCCCAGCTGATGCGGTGCAAGGAGAGGTCCGCTTTGTTCTTTGGTGTGGGTCTTTGAGGTAGGCTTGCCAACGAGCTGCATGGCAGGTCAACATATGTCTGGTCAGGCATGTGGTACCCAAGCGGCTGATGTTTTGGCCACGCGATATACGCTTGAGACATATGTTGCAAACAGCAGCTGTGCGATCTGATGCACTAGCCTCAAAAAAGGCCCACACCAAAGAACTTTTTGAATGACGGGCAGAGGCAGCGCCCTGCACAGGCGGAGCTCTGCGGTGTGATTCCGTCGGTGTACTGCCCTTACGCTGGCCACCAAAGGGCATCCTGCCTCGTTGGAGATGTGCCTCCTCCTCATCCTCCTCCTCCTCCTCTCTCCTATTAGGCACCCACGTGGAGTCAGTGACCTCATCATCCCCTCCCTCCTCATCACTGGAGCCAATCTGGCAGTATGCTGCAGCTGCTGGAACATGACTGCCAGATTGGTGTCCTTCTTGAGCATCCCCTCTGTCTGCTCTCACGCTACTGCCTTCCTGTAGCTGGGTTTCATCATCAGACCCTTCGAAACGCTGGGCATCCTCCTGGAGCATGTACCCAACACTGTGCTCAAACAGTTCGGGGGACTCCTCAGGAGGAGGACATGGTGGGTCTAGGGAAGGAGTGACTGATGATGAGTCTGACATTGATACCAGGGAAGAGGACGCTTTGGCAGCTGCTTTGCCAGTACCCTGAGCCTGGGTGAGAGAGGATGAGGAGGAGGAGGAGGGCTTGGTCATCCACTCTACCAAGTCTTCGGCATGATGTGGCTCAACATGTCCAGCTGCCGAAAAGAAGGACAAGCGTGTCCCATGGCCATGTGCTGATGACAATGCACCGCGTCCACGACCAGCACTGTTGCCCCCAGACACAGAGCCTGCTTGCCCTCTTTTATTGCCTCCTGACTGTCTGCCTCTCCTTGTTTGCCTTCCAGACATTCTAATGGATGGCCTGCAGGGAGATGGGAAAAAAGCAATAAGGGCTACCTTCAGGTGTCCTTCTCTGTCCCTTTACTTAAGGATTTCTAAATATGGTTGAGGATGATTGCTTTCACACAGAATAGCACAATGACAATTTCCCTGACTGTCCAAAAAACAAGGATTTCAAAGATGGTTGATGAGGAATGCTTTAGCACAGTATAGCACAAGGAGAATTTCCCTCACTGTCCTTCCCTGTCCCTAGAAACAAGGATTAGCACAGTAAAACACAGTGACACTCTCGCTACCTATAGTTTTCTGTCCCTAGAAAAAATGTTTTTTTAAAGATGGTTGATGATCAATGCTTTAGCACAGTATAGCACAAGGAGAATTTCCCTCGCTGTCCTTCCCTGTCCCTAGAAACAAGGATTAGCACAGTAAAACACAGTGACACTCTCGCTACCTATAGTTTTCTGTCCCTAGAACAAATGTTTTTTTAAAGATGGTTGATGATCAATGCTTTAGCACAGTATAGCACAAGGAGAATTTCCCTCACTGTCCTTCCCTGTCCCTAGAAACAAGGATTAGCACAGTAAAACACAGTGACACTCTCGCTACCTATAGTTTTCTGCCCCTAGAACAAATGTTTTTTTTAAAGATGGTTGATGATCAATGCTTTAGCACAGTATAGCACAAGGAGAATTTCCCTCACTGTCCTTCCCTGTCCCTAGAAACAAGGATTAGCACAGTAAAACACAGTGACACTCTCGCTACCTATAGTTTTCTGTCCCTAGAACAAATGTTTTTTTAAAGATGGTTGATGATCAATGCTTTAGCACAGTATAGCACAAGGAGAATTTCCCTCACTGTCCTTCCCTGTCCCTAGAAACAAGGATTAGCACAGTAAAACACAGTGACACTCTCGCTACCTATAGTTTTCTGTCCCTAGAACAAATGTTTTTTTAAAGATGGTTGATGATCAATGCTTTAGCACAGTATAGCACAAGGAGAATTTCCCTCACTTTCCTTCCCTGTCCCTAGAAACAAGGATTAGCACAGTAAAACACACTGACGCTCTCCCTACCTATAGTTTTCTGTCCCTAGAAAAAATGTTTTTTTAAAGATGGTTGATGATCAATGCTTTAGCACAAGGAGAATTTCCCTCACTGTCCTTCCCTGTCCCTAGAAACAAGGATTAGCACAGTAAAACACAGTGACACTCTCGATACCTATAGTTTTCTGTCCCTAGAAAAAATGTTTTTTTAAAGATGGTTGATGATCAATGCTTTAGCACAGTATAGCACAAGGAGAATTTCCCTCACTGTCCTACCCTGTCCCTAGAAACAAGGATTAGCACAGTAAAACACACTGACACTCTCCCTACCTATAGTTTTCTGTCCCTAGAAAAAATGTTTTTTTAAAGATGGTTGATGATCAATGCTTTAGCACAGTATAGCACAAGGAGAATTTCCCTCACTGTCCTTCCCTGTCCCTAGAAACAAGGATTAGCACAGTAAAACACACTGACACTCTCCCTACCTATAGTTTTCTGTCCCTAGAAAAAATGTTTTTTTAAAGATGGTTGATGATCAATGCTTTAGCACGGTATAGCACAAGGAGAATTTCCCTCACTGTCCTTCCCTGTCCCTAGAAACAAGGATTAGCACAGTAAAACACACTGACACTCTCCCTACCTATCCTTCTCTTTCCCTAAACTAAAGGAATCCAGGTTAAGCAAGAAAAAAAAATGTCACTGTCCCTGCCTATGCTTCTCTTTCCCTGCTCCGGAACACACTACACTAGGCCGCCGTGCTGGCGGCCTTTTATAGTGTGGGGCGTGTACTAAACACCCTCAGCAATAATTGGCCACAGGCATCCTGCCTGTGGCCAATCATTGCTCTCCTCGCTGCCGGCGCTGTGATTGGCCAAGCATGCGGGGTCACAGTGCATGCTTGGCCAATCACAGCGCCTGGATGACACTGCGATGGCGTAGTGCATTGTGGGCCGTTCGCGTCACTCGAATTAGGCGCGAACGGCCCAAATCGTTCGATCTTCGTCGAACGATCGAACAGCCGATGTTCGAGTCGAACGTATGTTCGACTCGAACACCGAGCTCATCCCTATTGATGACCTTTTATGGAAAATGGAAGGTTACAGACTTTCTGTAAACTTTATGAAAAAAAATGTTGCACAGAGCTGGCCACCTCTTTCACCACTGACAGCTGTACCTCGTGGGTAGTGATGAGCCGAACACCCCCGGGTTCGGTTCGCACCAGAACCCGCGAAC
Source organism: Rana muscosa (assembly GCA_029206835.1). Lineage (NCBI taxonomy): Eukaryota > Metazoa > Chordata > Amphibia > Anura > Ranidae > Rana > Rana muscosa. The sequence goes on along the minus strand of CM055124.1, from coordinate 40,192,576 downwards.
GGACCGAAAGTTCGAACGAACATTAGAACCCTATTAAATACAATGGATGCGAACGTTCGAATTCTAAAGTGCTAATTATAACAACTATTATGCATGTTATTGTCCTAAAAAGGGTTTGGGAACCCGGGTTCTGCACCAGGGGACATGTATCAATGCAAAAAGAAGTTTTAAAAACGGTCGTTTTTCGGGAGCAGTCATTTTAATGATGCATAAAGTGAAAAAAAAAAGGCAAATATTCCTTTAAATATCGTACCTGGGGGGTGTCTAAAGTATGCCTGTGAAGTGCCACGTGTTTCCCGTGTTTAGAACTGTCCCTGCACAAAATGACACTTCTAAAGGAAAAAAAAGCCATTTAAAACTGCTTGCGGCTTTAATGTAATGTCTGGTCCCGGTAATATGGATGAAATTCTTTAAGAAAAATGGCATAGCTACCCCATGACCCCCCCCCCCTACCCCAGCCCATTACCAGCCCCTTTGGGTCTTGTATGGATATTAAGGGGAACCCCGCACATAAAATAAAAAAGGCCCTATATACTCTGAACAGCCCTATACAGGCGGTGCATACAAGACAGGGACTGTAGGTTTGTTCTTATGTAGAGTCTGTTTGTAATTTTGAACAGGTACATTGTTGAAGTGTAGCTCCAGACCAAAAATCTATTTTTAAACTTTTTGGAAAACATAGGTAAGGGTTATCACCCCTGTAACATTTGTTTTGCTGTCTGTGCCCCTGTTCAGAACATTTCACCTCACTTTCCGTCCCAATGACAACTGTTTTTGAAATGTGGTGTTTTTCTTGAAACAAGGATTGCTGATAAAGCATCAGTACAGAGGAGACACCTTTCTCCCATATTTATTCTTACAGGAGAGAATTTTCCTTCCTAGTGGTAGATTTCCTCTCACTTCCTGTTGTCTTCTTGCGTTTGCAAGTAGGAGTCGTTTGTAAGTTGGATGTTTGAAAGTAGGGACCTGCCGTATATACTCTGCAGAAATAGGCCCCTTAGTTGTTGGTGTTGGCACAACACTGTAAGCACTCACAGTTACTCTTGGTTGGTGCTGGAACGCCCTGCTGTCAACTATTATATCAGGAATTTTAATTACATATAATTGTTGAACAGTGGTAGTAAAAATTGGGCCTTTGATGGTGGTGCTGGTGCCACAACACTGTAAGCCCTGACAGTTACTCTTGGTGGGTGCAGCAATGGGCCCTGCTGTGAATTATTAGATCAAGAATTGTAATTACATGCCCCTGTTGAACAGGGGCTGAAAAATTGGGCCTTAGGCACTGGTGGCACAACACTGCAACCCCTCACAGATACTGTACTTGGAGCACAGCAATGAGCCCTGTTGCAAAGTATTGCTTCAAAAATTGTAATGACACGCCCCTGTTAAACAGGGGCTGAAAAATTGGGCCTTAGGCACTGGTGGCACAACACTGCAACTCCTCACAGATACTGTACTTGGAGCACACCAATGAGCCCTGTTGCAAAGTATTGCTTCAAAAATTGTAATGACACGCCCCTGTTAAACAGGGGCTGAAAAATTGGGCCTTAGGCACTGGTGGCACAACACTGCAACTCCTCACAGATACTGTACTTGGAGCACACCAATGAGCCCTGTTGCAAAGTATTGCTTCAAAAATTGTAATGACACGCCCCTGTTAAACAGGGGCTGAAAAATTGGGCCTTAGGCACTGGTGGCACAACACTGCAACTCCTCACAGATACTGTACTTGGAGCACAGCAATGAGCCCTGTTGCAAAGTATTGCTTCAAAAATTGTAATGACACGCCCCTGTTAAACAGGGGCTGAAAAATTGGGCCTTAGGCACTGGTGGCACAACACTGCAACTCCTCACAGATACTGTACTTGGAGCACAGCAATGAGCCCTGTTGCAAAGTATTGCTTCAAAAATTGTAATTACACGCCCCTGTTAAACAGGGGCTGAAAAATTGGGCGTTAGGCACTGGTGGCGGCACCCATAAACAAAAATGATCTTACAAGCTATCATCATCAATCGTATCATTGAGGACTCGGAGGAGGAGGATAGCCAGTCAACATAACAGCACAGGCACTCAGCATCAGCATCAGTCTTGAAGGGATGTGACATGTTAAAATCAATTAGTCTGTTATATCAGCATCAGGTGTGTGGTAGCTGGTGGTGATCCAAGACTGGTTCATCTTGATGAAAGTCAGTCGATCAACCGAGTCGGTGGACAGGCGCACCCTGTGATCCGTGACAAATCCTCCAGCAGCACTGAATGTGCGTTCCGAAAGAACGCTGGATGCAGGACAGGCCAGTAGCTCAATTGCATACTGTGCAAGCTCTGGCCAGTGATCCATCCTCAAGACCCAGTAAGCCAGAGGATTTTCGGTGGGGAAGGTGTCCAAGTCTGACCTTGCCCCTAGATATTCCTGCACCATGTTTATCAGACGCTGGCGATGGTTGCTGGAACCGATCATACTTTGGGGCTGCGGACTAAAGAATTGTCTGAACGCATCGGTCAGACGGCCACCTTCCCCACCGCTCCTTCTTTGACTGGCCGAAGCCTCAGCAACTCGTTGTCCAGGACCAGGAGTTTGCAACCTCCCAGTCTCTGGGAACGCGTTGCACAGACCTTTCTGCAAGGCCTCCCGGAGTTGTCTCATCCTCTGCTCCCTCTGCGACGGTAACATAAGGTCCGCAACCTTACCCTTGTACCGTGGATCAAGGAGAGTGGCCAGCCAGTAATGGTCCCTCTCCTTGATCCGAAGAATACGAGGATCCTTCCGCAGACTTTGCAGGATCAGGGAGGCCATGCAGCGTAGTTTTGCTGAGGCATTCGCTCCGGAGTCCTCTGGGTCACTAAGGACGACATGATCCGCAGCCACCTCCTCCCAGCCACGTACAAGTCCACTGGTTTCTTGGGACTGTAAATCATCCCTAAAAGACTGCTGCTGATGATGCTGAGTGCCAGCCTCCACCTCCATGCTGACACAATCCTCCTCCTCCTCCTCCTCCTCCTCCTCCTCCTCCTCCTCCTCTTCCTGTGCGATGGGTGGGACAGAAGGAACACTGTCTGGGTAAAGGGGGCCTTGAGAGGCAAGGAAGTCCTCCTCTTCCTGCCTCTGTTCTGCCTCAAGTGCCCTGTCCATTATTCCACGCAGCGTGTGCTCCAACAGGTGGACAAGAGGTACAGTGTCACTGATGCATGCACTGTCACTGCTCACCATCCTCGTGGCCTCCTCAAATGGTGCCAGGACAGTGCATGCATCCCTGATCATGCCCCACTGGCGTGGAGAAAAAAAACCAAGCTCCCCTGACCCTGTCCTGGTGCCGTAGTCGCACAGGTACTCATTGATGGCCCTCTGCTGCGTGTGCAGCCGCTGCAGCATGGCCAACGTTGAGTTCCACCTGGTGGGCATGTCACATATAAGGCGGTTCTTGGGCAGGTTCAACTCCTTTTGCAGCTCAGCCAGGCGAGCACTGGCATTATAAGATCTGCGGAAATGCACACAGACTTTCCTGGCCTGCCTCAGGACATCCTGTAAGCCCGGGTACCTGCCCAAGAAGCGCTGCACCACCAGGTTAAGGACGTGAGCCACACAGGGCACATGGGTCAGTTGTCCCTGTCGGAGGGCGGAGAGGAGGTTGGTGCCATTGTCGCAAACCACCATTCCTGGCTTAAGCTGGCGTGGCGTCAACCACCTCTCGGCCTGGCCCTGCAGAGCAGACAGGACCTCTGCCCCAGTGTGGCTTCTGTCCCCCAAACACACCAGCGCAAGCACGGCATGGCATCTTTTTGCCTGCGTACTTGCGTAGCCCCGTGAACGGCTACGGAGCACCGCTGGTTCATAGGACAAACCACAGGAAGAGGCCATGGAGGAAGAAGAAGAGGAGGGGGTGGAGGAGAGAGGTGTGTCACAACCAGTAGTAGCATTTTGGAGGCGTGGCGGTGGGACAACCTCCAACACTACTGCACCTTGTCCTGAATCCTTCCCAGCTGCCAAAAGAGTGACCCAATGGGCCGTGAAAGAAAGGTAACGTCCCTGTCCATGCCTGCTGGACCATGAGTCAGCGGTAATATGCACCTTACCGCTGACCGCCCTGTCCAGCGAGGCCAAGACATTGCCTTCCACATGCCGGTAGAGAGCCGGAATAGCCTTCCGTGAGAAAAAGTGGCGTTTGGGAACCTGCCACTGAGGAACTGCACATTGCACAAACTCACGGAAGGGGGCCGAGTCTACCAACTGAAAAGGCAGCAGTTGAAGCGCTAGCAATTTAGCCAAGCTAGCATTCAACCGCTGGGCATGTGGATGGCTGGGAGTGAACTTCTTTCGACGGTCCAGCAGCTGGGGCAGGGAAATTTGCCTGCTAGAATCGGACGTCGGTGTACTGCTAGCAGAGTGGGCGCAAGTACTTGGCTGTGACACACCTAATTCTACACCTTCATTCCTCTCAGTGCATGTTTCAGAGAGGACTGAAGTTATAGTGGGGTTGGAGATCCCAGCTGATGCGGTGCAAGGAGAGGTCCGCTTTGTTCTTTGGTGTGGGTCTTTGAGGTAGGCTTGCCAACGAGCTGCATGGCAGGTCAACATATGTCTGGTCAGGCATGTGGTACCCAAGCGGCTGATGTTTTGGCCACGCGATATACGCTTGAGACATATGTTGCAAACAGCAGCTGTGCGATCTGATGCACTAGCCTCAAAAAAGGCCCACACCAAAGAACTTTTTGAATGACGGGCAGAGGCAGCGCCCTGCACAGGCGGAGCTCTGCGGTGTGATTCCGTCGGTGTACTGCCCTTACGCTGGCCACCAAAGGGCATCCTGCCTCGTTGGAGATGTGCCTCCTCCTCATCCTCCTCCTCCTCCTCTCTCCTATTAGGCACCCACGTGGAGTCAGTGACCTCATCATCCCCTCCCTCCTCATCACTGGAGCCAATCTGGCAGTATGCTGCAGCTGCTGGAACATGACTGCCAGATTGGTGTCCTTCTTGAGCATCCCCTCTGTCTGCTCTCACGCTACTGCCTTCCTCTAGCTGGGTTTCATCATCAGACCCTTCGAAACGCTGGGCATCCTCCTGGAGCATGTACCCAACACTGTGCTGAAACAGTTCGGGGGACTCCTCAGGAGGAGGACATGGTGGGTCTAGGGAAGGAGTGACTGATGATTTGTCTGACATTGATACCAGGGAAGACGACGCTTTGGCAGCTGCTTTTCCAGTACCCTGAGCCTGGGTGAGAGAGGATGAGGAGGAGGAGGAGGGCTTGGTCATCCACTCTACCAAGTCTTCGGCATGATGTGGCTCAACATGTCCAGCTGCCGAAAAGAAGGACAAGCGTGTCCCATGGCCATGTGCTGATGACAATGCACCGCGTCCACGACCAGCACTGTTGCCCCCAGACACAGAGCCTGCTTGCCCTCTTTTATTGCCTCCTGACTGTCTGCCTCTCCTTGTTTGCCTTCCAGACATTCTAATAGATGGCCTGCAGGGAGATGGGAAAAAAGCAATAAGGGCTACCTTCAGGTGTCCTTCTCTGTCCCTTGAAACAAGGACTTTCACAGTGAAAGAAACTGACACTCTCCCTACCTACAGTTTTCTGTCCCTAGAAAAAATGTTTTTTTTAATCACAATATAGCACAAGGACAATTCACTCACTGTCCTTACAGGTCCCTGGAAACAAGGACTTGCAGAGTGAAATAAACTGACACTCTCCCTACCTACAGTTTTCTGTCCCTAGAATAAATGTTTTTTTTAAGCACAATATAGCACAAGGAGAATTCACTCACTGTCCTTCCAGGTCCCTGGAAACAAGGACTTGCAGAGTGAAATAAACTGACACTCTCCCTACCTACAGTTTTCTGTCCCTAGAATAAATGTTTTTTTTAAGCACAATATAGCACAAGGAGAATTCACTCACTGTCCTTCCAGGTCCCTGGAAACAAGGACTTGCAGAGTGAAAGAAAAAAAACACTCTCCCTACCTACAGTTTTCTGTCCCTAGAAAAAATGTTTTTTTTAATCACAATATAGCACAAGGACAATTCACTCACTGTCCTTCCAGGTCCCTGGAAACAAGGACTTGCAGAGTGAAATAAACTGACACTCTCCCTACCTACAGTTTTCTGTCCCTAGAATAAATGTTTTTTTTAAGCACAATATAGCACAAGGACAATTCACTCACTGTCCTTACAGGTCCCTGGAAACAAGGACTTGCAGAGTGAAAGAAAAAAAACACTCTCCCTACCTACAGTTTTCTGTCCCTAGAAAAAATGTTTTTTTTAATCACAATATAGCACAAGGACAATTCACTCACTGTCCTTCCAGGTCCCTGGAAACAAGGACTTGCAGAGTGAAATAAACTGACACTCTCCCTACCTACAGTTTTCTGTCCCTAGAATAAATGTTTTTTTTAATCACAATATAGCACAAGGACAATTCACTCACTGTCCTTACAGGTCCCTGGAAACAAGGACTTGCAGAGTGAAAGAAAAAAAACACTCTCCCTACCTACAGTTTTCTGTCCCTAGAAAAAATGTTTTTTTTAATCACAATATAGCACAAGGACAATTCACTCACTGTCCTTCCAGGTCCCTGGAAACAAGGACTTGCAGAGTGAAATAAACTGACACTCTCCCTACCTACAGTTTTCTGTCCCTAGAATAAATGTTTTTTTTAAGCACAATATAGCACAAGGACAATTCACTCACTGTCCTTACAGGTCCCTGGAAACAAGGACTTGCAGAGTGAAAGAAAAAAAACACTCTCCCTACCTACAGTTTTCTGTCCCTAGAAAAAATGTTTTTTTTAAGCACAATATAGCACAAGGACAATTCACTCACTGTCCTTACAGGTCCCTGGAAACAAGGACTTGCAGAGTGAAAGAAAAAAAACACTCTCCCTACCTACAGTTTTCTGTCCCTAGAAAAAATGTTTTTTTTAATCACAATATAGCACAAGGACAATTCACTCACTGTCCTTACAGGTCCCTGGAAACAAGGACTTGCAGAGTGAAAGAAACTGACACTGTCCCTACCTACAGTTTTCTGTCCCTAGAATAAATGTTTTTTTAAGCACAATATAGCACAAGGACAATTCACTCACTGTCCTTACAGGTCCCTGGAAACAAGGACTTGCAGAGTGAAAGAAAAAAAACACTCTCCCTACCTACAGTTTTCTGTCCCTAGAAAAAATGTTTTTTTTAATCACAATATAGCACAAGGACAATTCACTCACTGTCCTTACAGGTCCCTGGAAACAAGGACTTGCAGAGTGAAATAAACTGACACTCTCCCTACCTACAGTTTTCTGTCCCTAGAATAAATGTTTTTTTTAATCACAATATAGCACAAGGACAATTCACTCACTGTCCTTCCAGGTCCCTGGAAACAAGGACTTGCAGAGTGAAATAAACTGACACTCTCCCTACCTACAGTTTTCTGTCCCTAGAATAAATGTTTTTTTTAAGCACAATATAGCACAAGGACAATTCACTCACTGTCCTTCCAGGTCCCTGGAAACAAGGACTTGCAGAGTGAAAGAAAAAAAACACTCTCCCTACCTACAGTTTTCTGTCCCTAGAAAAAATGTTTTTTTTAAGCACAATATAGCACAAGGACAATTCACTCACTGTCCTTACAGGTCCCTGGAAACAAGGACTTGCAGAGTGAAAGAAAAAAAACACTCTCCCTACCTACAGTTTTCTGTCCCTAGAAAAAATGTTTTTTTTAATCACAATATAGCACAAGGACAATTCACTCACTGTCCTTACAGGTCCCTGGAAACAAGGACTTGCAGAGTGAAAGAAACTGACACTGTCCCTACCTACAGTTTTCTGTCCCTAGAATAAATGTTTTTTTTAAGCACAATATAGCACAAGGAGAATTCACTCACTGTCCTTCCAGGTCCCTGGAAACAAGGACTTGCAGAGTGAAATAAACTGACACTCTCCCTACCTACAGTTTTCTGTCCCTAGAATAAATGTTTTTTTTAAGCACAATATAGCACAAGGACAATTCACTCACTGTCCTTACAGGTCCCTGGAAACAAGGACTTGCAGAGTGAAAGAAACTGACACTGTCCCTACCTACAGTTTTCTGTCCCTAGAATAAATGTTTTTTTAAGCACAATATAGCACAAGGACAATTCACTCACTGTCCTTCCAGGTCCCTGGAAACAAGGACTTGCAGAGTGAAAGAAACTGACACTGTCCCTACCTACAGTTTTCTGTCCCTAGAATAAATGTTTTTTTTAAGCACACTATAGCACAAGCACAAAACACACTGACACTCTCCCTACCTATCCTTCTCTTTCCCTAAACTAAAGGAATCCAGGTTAAGCAAGAAAGAAATAACAGTCACTGTCCCTGCCTATGCTGCTCTATCCCTGCTCCGGAACACACTACACTAGGCCGCCGTGCTGGCGGCCTTTTATAGTGTGGGGCGTGTACTAAACACCCTCAGCAATAATTGGCCACAGGCATCCTGCCTGTGGCCAATCATTGCTCTCCTCGCTGCCGGCGCTGTGATTGGCCAAGCATGCGGGGTCACAGTGCATGCTTGGCCAATCACAGCGCCTGGATGACACTGCGATGGCGTAGTGCATTGTGGGCCGTTCGCGTCACTCGAATTTGGCGCGAACGGCCCAAATCGTTCGATCTTCGTCGAACGATCGAACAGCCGATGTTCGAGTCGAACGTATGTTCGACTCGAACACGAAGCTCATCCCTACTCGTGGGACATCGGTTGTCTCTGTGTAGACTCTATGCAATGCTTGATGTCAACATTACATTCAGTTGCTCTTTCAGTTTTTGCATCATTTCACAAACCAATCATGATTCTTTATAAAACCACTTCTGTAAAATAGAAACATGAACAATAACTGTTACACAGTTGTTTTTTACTGTCAGAGACTGAAACCTTGTGAAACTCCAACCAAGCCTATTTTATTTTAACTTGTTTTCATTTTAGATACAGTAGAAAGTTTGTAACCTTTTCCAGTGTTTTATCATTTTATAGGGTTTATTTACTAAAGACTAGTAGGCTGTTCACACAAGGGAATATCCCCCTTGGTGAAATTTAACCTTGAAAATGTAGAACCCTCTACTGTGCAACTAGTATATATAAATCGTTGTTCTTTTTTACTCACAGTAGCCTGTGAGCCTGGTTAATTGGTTGGGGTTACTGTAGGTCAGGCTGGAGGGCTCTACAGGACAGGTCTATGGTACCTCCCCCTGGTTCTAGAAGCTTGGAGAAGTTTTTAGAAGCTAGTGGGTGGAGGCCACAAGGTCCTGATCTGCATACTTGAGGGAGTCTGGCTAATCTTCAGGCAGAAGGCCAGGCATGGTGGCTGGATTAGCCCTTAAGTATTGTTGAGCCTTGCCAGCAGGGGAGTGTGGTGGAAGATAGAGTGAGGCCTGGAAGGGGACCTGGGTTGATGGGGGAGCTCTGACTTCAGGCTGGAAGCTGAGAAAGGAAGAAGGACAAAGGGATCTCTACTATCCCATGGTCTCAGTTGGGAGACACCCTGGCTTGCAGAGAAGGACCTGTACAGCAGAAGGTCTGAACAGTCGTCTCTTCTGAGGCAGCAGGATTTCCAGGGACAGTGTGAGTACCTCTACATCCCCAGGGCCAAAAAGGGTTAAAGCTACCGGATGTGATATCAAGCAAGCTTTTCTGGGATTGTGCCAACAAGCTGTGACCAAATCCCTTGTCCTGGGACATTTCACCAAGCAGCCAGGTGTACTGGTATTTTCAAGAGAGGGGACATAGAGCTCCTGCAAATAGAGATTTTGCTAAAATTCTACTCTGGGCAAACAGAGTTCACATTAACAGGGATTTCTTTGCCAAGTTCATAGGGACTGTTGGTGTTTCAGAGGAAATACAGTCAAGTATATGTTGATTCTTTCCAGGATTACATAGAGAAGTCAGTTGTCCTCATGTGTTGCTCTTCAAGTCAAATTGGGCATCCCATAAACCCCATACCCTATCCAAGTTGTTTTCCCCAAAAAAACAACAAAAACAAGTTTTTGGACTGTGTTCTTGTCTCCAAATAATAGTTGAAAATGTGTGTTGCCTGGCTGTACAGGAAGAGGGGGACCCAAAATACAGCAGCCGTTGCAGGGTAGCTCTACACAAACAATACCCAAATATGTGTAGCACTACCCCCACAGAAGCCGTTTGACAGATTGTATTCTCTGTTCTTTTGCCTCTTGTCTGAGAACAACCTCAGCCCCTCTGACATACCTGGTTGAAGAAAAGTTGCTGCAAACCCCTATAGGAACACCAGTACGGATACAATGCACCCAGCTATGATTCAGTATTGCGGTAAATGTCAGTATGTGCATAAATGAGCAAATATAGAAATAGGTCAAGGACAGTTCACTAAACAATATGATCGATAGGTTATAGCAGTTTAGAATGGAGTTCTATACCAGGGGTATTGGATTAAAATTTACGAAGGTCCGATCAGTAAATTTTTCTTCCGGCAGAGGTCTGAATAATAATTTTGTGTGATGCCCCAGATCCTTCACATCACAGCCCCTCTCCTCTTATAGCACAATCCTGCTCTTACATCCTCAGTTTCCTGCACATTACAATACCCCACATCACATCACAGTTTTCCCTTCAGAGTAGTGTTCTCAGGTTCCTTTCACATCACCCCAACCCCTTCACAGTATTAACCAGTATTGTCCTAGCAACCAATCACCTGCTGGTTAACTTGAAAAATTAACACTGGCAGCTCCTGCTCCCACCCTCCATCCAATGCTGTGCCTGTTGCACTCAGTCCAGAATGATCCCACCTCCCACTCTGCTGAAATAATAACAGCGGTGAAGGCCAGCGTAAAAAAGTGGCTCCTAAATACCTGGTCTTTATGGTTGAATTGTTCTATACCCGATAATATATACCGTATTTATCGGCGTATAACACGCACCGGCGTATAACACGCACCACAAGTTTAGGAGGGAATTTTAAGGAAAAAATACTTTTAGGAGGGAAATTCAAGGAAAAAAAACTTACATTTAAATGCAGCATGCAGCCTTGCCCAGTGTCCATCTGTCCATCTGCAGCCTTGCCCAGTGTCCATCTGTCCATCTGCAGCCTTGCCCAGTGTCCATCTGTCCATCTGCAGCCGTGCCCAGTGTCCATCTGTCCATCTGCAGCCGTGCCCAGTGTCCATCTGCAGCCTTGCCCAGTGTCCATCTGTCCATCTGCAGCCGTGCCCAGTGTCCATCTGTAGCCTTGCCCAGTGTCCATCTGTCCATCTGCAGCCGTGCCCAGTGTCCATCTGTCCATCTGCAGCCGTGCCCAGTGTCCATCTGTCCATCTGCAGCTGTGCCCAGTGTTCATCTGTCCATCTGCAGCCGTGCCCAGTGTTCATCTGTCCATCTGCAGCCGTGCCCAGTGCCTTTGCGATCGTGTCAGTCCCGGCGGTTTTTAAAATTTGGTGCCGATTTCTGTGGAGAGGAGCGAGCGGAGCCGAGTGTACTTCGGCTGGACTTGGCTCCTCTCGCAGTTCCGCCCATCTCCACTGACTGCGCCGCTGACGGAGAAAGCCGAGTGTACTTCGCCTAGACTCGTGTCTGCTCACAGTCACAGGCAGGACTGCGAGAGGAGCCGAGACTAGGCGAAGTACACTCGGCTTTCTCCGTCAGCGGCGCAGTCAGAGATGGGCGGGACTGCGAGAGGAGCCGAGTAAAGCCGATTGTACTTCGGCTTCGGCTCCGCTCGCTCCTCTCGCTCGTTTTCAGCAGGGGAATTCGGAGTATCGGCGTATAACACGCACCCACGATTTTCCCCTGATTTTAAGGGGAAAAAAGTGCGTGTTATACGCCGATAAATACGGTACTGTAAATAAGCAATAAACAATGACATAGATAACAGTGATGACAATGGTGATCATAATTGCAATAACTTTTCTGTGACCAATAGGTTATGCTTCTAAGGCCCCTTTCACACTGAGGCGGTTTTACCACGTTTTCGCGCTAAAAATAGCGCTGTAATAACGCCTGAAATTATTCTGCCCCAGCATTTTCAATGTGAAAGCCCTGAGGGCTTTCACACTGAGGCGTTATGCTGGCTGGGCGTTGGAAAAAATCCTGCAAACCGCTTTTTTAGAGCAACTTTAGGGCGCATAAAATAGCACTGTAAAAACGCCTATCTCCATTGAAATGAATGGGAACCGCGGTAAAAACACGGTAAAAACGCATAGGCATAAGCGTTATTTTTAAAAATAGCGCTAACGCGTATGCGTTTTTACCGCGTTCGCGCTATTTTTAGCGCGAACGCGGTAAAAACGCATACGCGTAAGCGCTATTTTTACCGCGATCGCGGTAAAAAGGCAATAAAATCGCGGTAAAATCGCGAGAAAATCGAGGTACAAAATCCCATAATTGAGCGTTTTTTCAACGCCTCAGTGTGAAAGGGGCCTTAGTGCAACAACTCATACAGAGTGCACTCTAATGCCGCGTACACACGACCGCTTTTCTCGACGAGAAAAACTGCATTTTTTTTTTCGCCGAGAAAAACGATCGTCTGTGGGCTTTATGTCGTTTTTCTCGTTGAGAAAAACGGCATAAAAAACGACGAGAAAAATTAGAACATGTTCTAAATTTTCTCATCGTTTTTTCCAGCATTTTTTTCCGCGGCAGTTTTCCCATAGGGAGACACTGCCGCGGAGCCCACAGACGGTCGTTTTTCTCGTCAAGAGAAAAAATTACGGGAAAAATGACCGTGTGTAGGGAACCAAGCGGTTCCCTCGTTTTTCCTGTCATTATTCACGGCGGTTTTTTAACCGCCGTGAATAATGATCGTGTGTACGCGGCATCAGACCAAAACCTTCCTACAGAAGTACTTCTTACTCTGGATGACAAGTAAAGTTCTTATGGACAGCAGCTGTATCTGAGAAGGTGGCTAACGATGGAGACCAGTTTTTCCGGTGGTGCACATAAGTACAGTTCAGGTAAAGTCTGCATGCAGTGAGTAAGGCTGCTAGATAGATACTCAGTTTCTGCTAGTAACAATTGACCAATGCTCTCTCGCCAGTCCCAGTGACACAACAACTTTGGTCCTGCTGTTCAGATGTCTGTTCACTTCTGGATCTCAATATTCAAAAAAAGACGGTGCTGCCCTTTTAAAATATTAGCCTCCGTATGGATATAACAATGGTGTTTACCAGCTGCCCCTTTAAGGTTTGAAAACACCCTTTAGTAAACAGTTAAAAACAAAAATGGAAGGTGCTTGGTATATGGTATGCATGATACCCAATATAGAAGCACTCCAACCCACAGAGGGTGAAATGAAATGCGAAAAAATGCAAAAAGCGTGCTAGATAGACTTTGCAACACTTTCACATGAGTGATTTCACAACTATTAGTATATTTTTTCCATATCCAGATCAAACGATAAACAATGTACACAATGAAAATAAATGAGCAATGGAATGGCTAAACACAGTGGCGGCCCGTCCATTAGGGATGTAGGGGCGCCCCCCCCCCCACACACACACACATGCGTCTGGCCCCTTAATCTAAATGTGAGGCGCCGGACGCATGGATTGCAATGTTTTTTTTTGTTTTTTTTTAAGCACGTGATTAGAGCCTGAGGCTCTAATAGGCTTAAAAAAGGTGGGCTCAGGGCACAGAGCACTGCACCTTGAGCCCACCCAATTGTGTGGCAATAGCGAATGTATATCCGCTATTGTCACACTTATTCTCCTTCCTGATAATCAGGAAGCGGGTCCTGAGCCCCGTTTCCCAAAAGGAGAAGTGATCCTATTGGCCTAGGAGGAGGGAGGAGATGCACAGGCGACCGACCCATCAGCCATCACTGTCTCAAGGGATGGCTCACCCACAGTTGCTCAGCCACATCCAGCACTCCCTGACTCTGCCTCCTAAGCATAGGCGTGCGCACACCCTAATCACCCAGCGCAGAACAGATTCCCTCTACTGACCTGGCTTCCCCTCTTTCCCCCCACAGCACTGCCGGCTTCCCTCCTGTCCCACTGGTTGTTGCTGTGGATGTTTTAGGATGAGTGGGGAAAGGGGCCAGTAAATATGCCATTTACTGGCCCCTTCCCTTTCTGAATGAACATCTTGAGTGATCGGTAGAGTAGGTTTGAGCTTTGGGGTGCACACCCTAATGCCAAAGGCTGCACACACCTATGTTCCTAAGGTAAGGAGGCCTTTTGCCTACCCGCCATCCGTCGGTCTCTTTCGCGTGAGGGGGTGTTGCTGGTGTTTCCCCCCTACATGTTTGTCTCCTGTCTCTCGCCAAAGGGGGGGTGGGTGGTGGCATTGTCTTGCCCCCCCCCCCAAATTATTGAGCACCAACTGCCACTGGCTAAACAGTTGAAAATGTGAATAGTCCTGCATTGTGTTTGTAAGAAGTGTGTAGCAGTACCCCTGTAAGGGCTGCTAATAGACTCTGTACCCCACTGATTACCTCGACTCTGCAAATCCTCTCTTACCTCTGACACCCTAAATTCCAACATGTCACCAGCTGTGGTAGTAAATGGAGACTCACACAGTATTAAGGAAACAGTTCAAATATGTTTACTGTATTATCAAAACACAAGATACACAATAGTATATTCAATAGGATAGCTGCCTTTAGCAGTTCAATGCAATAAAGACTGATGAGGGAAAAGTTGATAAAAGGGTGAAAAGGGTATTCCTTGAAATCCAGATATCTTCAGCTAGCCTCTTTATGTTGTAATTAAAGTAATCCAAAATGGGAAGGTATAGCAAAGTTAGCAAAGCTGTGATTTATCCTTGTAGTATTATAACTTCCTTCTTTTATGATCCAAAAGATGTCATCTGAGGTGGCTACTGAAACTAGTAATGTATACTGAGCCTAGGCATCTGCTTGCTGTGTCCATTATGAAGTAGGATTTAACTTCTGTGGGACTGCAAGTACCAACAGCTAAACTGTGTGGGTGATGGTTAACAGCAGTGTCCTTAACTATAACATGGGCTATGGCCGCTCACCACTCTGGTTCTCAGATGGGTTAGATAACGTTGCAGATGATGAGAAGACTCCAGCCGGAACTCTCTCTCTGTGTCTTTACTCTGAATAATGGCGGTTGCCTCGCCACGCCACGCTGCAGCTCACTGGAATCTGAAATGCAGGCGCCTCTGGATGACCCGGAATGCCCTCCAGTCCACTGCACTGAAGAAGTGATGCTGTCTACAGAGATCCCTCTGGGTATAGCTGTCTGGCTTCACCGCTGTATAGGCCACAAATCCATACAGACATTCATTCACATTTTTTTTTCTGCCATCAGAGTCGTTGGGGGGTGCTAACACGGCGGGACGATCGGCCGACAATACAGTTTACAAGAGGAGCTACCGCCCGACATTAGCGTATACGTGGGAGCGGGGGGCACAGGGTGATGTTTTCCTACCTCCTTCCTCTTCCTGATCATCGTTTGTGGGAAAATTTGTCCTATCGCGGGAGTGCGGGAAAACAGTGTGTATGTGGGAAAGTCCCGCAGAATCCGTGCGTGTTGGGAGGTATGCAAATCATCAGCAAACTCCCTGTCACACAGACCTCTTGCTGGCAGAGTCAAAACAGCGTCCAGAGAGGCTGATCTAGGCAGCACCAGCCCCTTTTATATCCTCTCCCAGCAGTCTGTTCTGTTCACTCAGAATTCTGCTCCTTGTAGTTCAAATCCAACTACTCCTTTCCTCTCCTGTTAAGAGTTTATATCTGGGAGTTGTGGTGCATACTCCATCTACTCCAATGCAAAAACCTCTTCCCAGACTACATTTCCCAGAGTTCAGTGCGGGCTGCATCAACGTTTCTCAAGTCCTTCATGCCCACTGGCTCCCTCTGCTGGATAGATGCTGAATGGCACTGAAAGCCAGCATAGGAGTATACTCTTGTTTAGGCACACAAAGCAGTTGCAGCACAGTGTCTTTATAATGGCACTTTCTCTAGCCAAGCAAGGGAAGGCAAGGAACAAAAAACAGCATTTTTGCTTGCACATTATTGGATGATGGAAGTCAGCAGAGCTTCACCACATTCACAAACCTTTTAAAATAATTACCTCACATAGCGTATACTCTATTTGCTTTTAATAAACCAACTGTTTCTGTTGAAAAAAAAAAACACTCATTTTCTATTTCAGTGACAGTTGTCACCAGGATGATAAACCCTGCACCAGGTTTTTGTTGTGTTTCTGCTTGGGAACTCACTTAATGCCCAGTACTGAAGACCAGGCCTTTTTCTGACACTTATTGTTTACAAGTTTAAATCAGTATGTTTTGCTGAAAATGTACTTAGAACCCCCAAACATTATATATATATATATTTTTTATACACTTTAATGAATTTTAAAAAACATAGCATAATATATACCCCAATTTTTTTGTATAATATGAAAGATAATGTTACGCCGAGTAAATAGATACCTAACATGTCATGCTTTAAAATTGTGCACACCCATGGAATGGCGCCAAACTACAGTACTTAAAAATCTACATAGACATACAGGTTACCAGTTTAGAGTTACAGAGGAGGTCTAGTGCTAGAATTATTGCTCTCATTCTGATTATGGTGATACCTTACATGTGTAGTGCAAACACATTTTACATATGTGGGCATGACCTACGTATATATTCACCACTGCGCACAACCACGCGTGGATGGGGCACTTTCATTTACTAATTTTTTATATTACTTTTTAAAAAATTTACACCGTCCCTTTAAAAAAAAAAAAAAAAAAATTGTTGATCACTTCTATTGCTATCGCAAGGAATGATAACATTACATCATGGCAGGTCCTCTTTATTGAGAGACCTGGGGTCTAAAAGACACCAAATCTTTCCTCTACCTTTAAAGCAAAAAATAAACATATTTTTATGTTTATTACTATTCATATATATTCATATAATTTTTTTTATCTTTTGCTTTTAAGAAAAAAAAAACATGTTTACATGGCCCAAGAACCGGAAGTGATGTCATAGCATTGCTCTGGTCCTCCAAGGGCATAGAGATGAGCGGTGGCCATCTTGTCATCGCTTATCTCTATGGCAAGACACGTCCAGTGCCGGATGGTTCCCGGGCTCAGCGATCGGAAATGTAATCCTAGGAACCATCGGGAAGTGGCGGGAGGGGGGGAACCTCTCCCGCCACTTCTAAAAGTGATCACGCGGCAACTCTGCCGCAGGGATAATTTTTTTTCTGAAAGATCAGCTCCTAAGGGAAAAGGAAATACCACAGTTATGGCATCTAGATGCCATAACAAACATAGCTAATTGTGATTATTTTCATTAAGGGCCAGTTCACACCATAGAAACGCAATCCGGAGATGCGTTCCAGGTGCTTTTTTGCATGCGCGTTTTTGATGCGTTCCAGTGTGCATTTTTGGTACGTTTTTAATGCAGTCCAGTGCTTTTTTTCACCCCTCTTTTTTATTAACCTTAGATAAGGACATGTGTGTTCCAGTGCATTTTTGGTGCATTTAGGTGCGTTCCGGTGCGTTCCAGTGCATTTTTGATGCGTTTTACAGCGTTCCAGTACAGTCCAGTGCAGGTAAAATGCAGCATGTTCTACTTTTTTTTCTGGAACTGGAACGCACTGGAACTGCAAGCACTGGTGTGAACTATGCCATTGAAAACCATATAACCTACTTTCCATGCGTTTTTGATGCAGAAAAAAAACGCACTGGACTGCATGTGGTGTGAACTGGCCCTAACTGCATTCTTCACAATGAAGTCCAGGGTATCTCTGGTAACACAGGTGAACAGCTGAAAGGGTTCCAAGGCCCAAGGAAGATGTGCTCACTAGAGCTGCAGTAGCTGCTATAGCAATTAGGGAGGGGCTGCCCAGAGTAGCTGGGTCTTCTAGATAAGCTGTGTGCTATTGGACTCCTGCCTGGCTGCCTGAATGCAGGTTCCAACAGTGGAGGGTCTCCAACCTGGCTGCAGATCTCTTGTCTAGCTATGTCTACCACATCAAACGTGGCCTCTATAAGTTGTTGAGCGAAGGACACAAAGAAACTTATCTTCCCTAGGCATGTCCAGAAACCTAAAGGAGCTGTAGGGAAAGTTGATACCCTCTTGTTGGGTTTCACCCAAGTCTCCAACCCTTGGTGACTGCATTCGGAAAAAAGGTTAAACATGTAAAGTTTGAGAAATATTCCTATGCTCAATGCAACACCTCTAAAAAGTTTGATTTTCTTTTTTTGGAAAAAATGGATAGATGCACCATGTTTTAATTTTAATTTACAATTAAGGTTGGGTATGTTCTTCGCAGACTAGAATGGCCTGTCAGAGATTTCTTATATATTAACTGATTCAATAATGGGCACTTTCACCCCCTTCCTGCCCAATGTTCAGCTTTCAGCGCTGTCACACTTTGCATGACAATTGCGCGGTAATGCAACACTGTACCCAAATTACATTTTTATAATTTTTTTGAGACAGATAGAGCTTTCTTTTGGTGGTATTTAATCACCACTGAGATTTTTTTTGATAAAAAACTAAAGAACAGTTTTTCTTAGTTTCTGTTTGAAAATTTTGTAAA
This sequence comes from Rana muscosa, assembly GCA_029206835.1. NCBI lineage: Eukaryota > Metazoa > Chordata > Amphibia > Anura > Ranidae > Rana > Rana muscosa. Next base: position 40,174,071 of record CM055124.1, on the reverse strand, counting down.
TAAATAATTTACAAATAATTTTTCTCTTTCACTTATGTGCGCTGATGGGGCTGCACTGATGAGGAGGCACTAATATGTATCACTGATGGGCATTGATAGGGTACTTATAGCACTTATGGGTACTGTTAGGCACTAATTGGTGGCACTGATAGGTGTCACTGAAAAAGCAGCCCTGATTGGCATCACTGATGGGCACGGATAGGCTGCACTGACTGGCATCACTGATGGGCACTGTTGAGGCTGCACTGATAATCAGTGCCCTGATTATCTGTACAGTCTCCCCTTTGAGGAGATGCCGCTGATCGGCTCTCCTCTCCTCAAACTCTTGTCAGTGTGAGGAGAGGAAAGCCGATAACCGGCATTTCCTTGTTTACATGTGACTGGCTGTGAATGGATACAGCTGATCACATGGGTAAAGTGCCACGTCATCGGCTCTTTACCAAGATCTGGGATGTGCCATGTCCCGGGTACACAGTGCACCGCCGATCGCTGCGCTGTGCCCTCCCAGGGGCGTAAAAGCGCGGCGAGAGTGGGAGAACGCCATATGACGTCGTCCCAGAACGTCCCTATACAGCGGGCGGGAGGTGGTTAACATTAATTGCTCTGGAATATTTCTGAATATTTTTTGAATATTTTTGAACATCTCTGAATATTTCTGAAGAACTAGATGGTGATGAATAAAATGTATTGATGCTGCCATTGCCTTGTCAGGCAAACTGATTTGAAGTTTGATTTTTTTTATATGTCTGTTATTTTTGTGTAAAAACTTAAAAAATTTAATCTGATATAAAAAATACAGATAGGGCATCTAGTGGTGAAAAGTGAGAACTATATGTCTAACACCCTGTAACAGGTTCACATTAACCATTTAAGCCCCGGACCAATACGCAGCATAAAGACCAGAGGTGTTTTTACAATTTGGCACTGCGCTGCTTTAACTGGTAATTGCGCGGTCATGCAATGTTGTACCCAAACGAAATTTGCGTCCTTTTCTTCCCACAAATAGAGCTTTCTTTTAATGGTATTTGATTGCCTCTGCAATTTTATTTTTTTGCGATATAAAGGGAAAAAGACCGAAAAATTTGAAATAAAATGATATTTTCTACTTTTTGTTATAAGAAAAATCGAATAAACTCAATTTTAGTCATACATTTAGGCCAAAATGTATTCAGCCACATGTTTTTAGTAAAAAAAATGTCAATAAGCATATATTTATTGGTTTGCGCAAAAGTTATAGCGTCTACAAACTAGGGTACATTTTATGGAATTTACACAGCTTTTAATTTATGACTACCTATCTCATTTCTTGAGGTGCTAAAATGGCAGGGCAGTACAAAACCCCCCCAAATGACCCCATATTGGAAAGTAGACACCCCAAGGAAATTGCTGAGAGGCATGTTGAGCCCATTGAATTTTTTTTTTTTTGTCCCAAGTGATTGAATAATGACAAAAAAAAAAATACAAAAAGTTGTCACTAAATTATATATTGCTCACACATTCCATGGTTATATGTGGAATTGCACCCCAAAATAAATTTTGCTGCTTCTCCTGAGTACGGGGATACCACATGTGTGGGACTTTTTGGGAGCCTAGCCGCGTACGGGACCCCAAAAACCAAGCACCGCCTTCAGGATTTCTAAGGGCGCAAATTTTGATTTCACTCCTCACTACCGATCACAGTTTTGAAGGCCATAAAATGCCAAAATAGCACAAAACCCCCCCAAATGACCCCATTTTGGAAAGTAGACACCCCAAGATATTTGCTGAGAGGCATGGTGAGTATTTTACAGCTCTCATTTGTTTTTGAAAATGAAGAAAGAAAATATTTGTATTTATTTTTCTATTTTTTTAAATTTTCAAAACTTTGTGACAAAAAGCAAGATCTGCAAAATACTCACCATACCTCTCAGCAAATAGCTTGGGGTGTCTACTTTCCAAAATGGGGTCATTTGGGGGGGGGGGGGTTTGTGCCATCTGGGCATTCTATGGCCTCCGAAAATGTGATAGGCAGTGAGGAGTGAAATCAAGAATTTGCACCCTTAGAAAGCCTGAAGGCGGTGCTTGATTTTTGGGGTCCCGTACGCGGCTAGGCTCCCAAAAAGTCTCACACATGTGGTATCCCCGTACTCAGGAGAAGCAACAGAATGTATTTTGGGGTGTAATTCCACATATGCCCATGACATGTTTGAGCAATATATCATTTAGTGACAACTTTGTGCAAAAAAATAAAAAATATATATTTTTTCCGCAACTTGTGTCAACATATAAAATATTCCATGGACTCGACATGCCTCTCAGCAAATAGCATGGGGTGTCTACTTTCCAAAATGGGATCATTTGGGGGGGTTTTGAACTGTCCTGGCATTTTATGCACAACATTAGGAAGCTTATGTCACACATCATCCACTCTTCTAACCACTTGAAGACAAAGCCCTTTCTGACACTTAAGCCCCGTACACACGATCGGTTTGACTGATGTGATGTAAAAAATAGAACTTGTTTTAAAATTTTATTTTAAAAATCGGATCAAAAACCCACGCATGCTCAGAATCAAGTCGACGCATGCTCAGAAGCATTAAACTTCATTTTTCTCGGCTCATCGGAGTGTTTTATGTCACCGCGTTTGGAACGGTCGGTTTTTTGACTGATGGTGTGTGGGCAAGACTGATGGAAAACAGTTTAATCGGATATCCGATGGACAAATCCATCGGACGAAAATCCATAGGTTATCCGATCGTGTGTACGGGGCTTTTTTGTTTACATGAAAACATTTTTTTTTTTTAAAGAAAATTACGTTGAACCCCCAAATATTATATATTTTTTTAAAGTGAAGGCCCTACAGATTAAAATGGTGGGTGTTGCATTTTTTTTTTCCACACAGTATTTGCGCAGCGATTTTTCTAACAAATTTTTTGGGGAAAAAATACACTTTTTTTAATTTTAATGCACTAAAACACACTATATTGCCCAAATGTTTGATGAAATAAAAAAGATGATCTTAGGTCGAGTACATGGATACCAAACACGACATGCTTTAAATTTTCGCACAAACGCGCAGTGGCGACAAACTACATACATTTTTAAAAGCCTTTAAAAGCCTTTTACAGGTTACCACATTAGATTTACAGAGGAGGTCTACTGCTAAAATTACTGCCCTCGATCTGACCTTTGCGGTGAAACCTCACATGCATGGTGCAATTGCTGTTGACATATGACGCCAGACCGACGCTTGTGTTCGCCTTTGCGCAAGAGCAGGGCGGGACAGGGGTGCTTTCTTTTTTTCTTTTTCTTTATTATTTATTTTGCTTTTTTTTTTTTTTTTTAAACTGTTCCATCCATTTATTTTTTTATCATTTTTATTGTTATCTCAGGGAATGTAAATATCCCCTATGATAGCAATAGGTAGTGACAGGTACTCTTTTTTGAAAAAAATGGGGTCTATTAGACCCTAGATCTTTCCTCTGCCCTCAAAGCATCTGACCACACCAAGATCGGTGTGATAAAATGCTTTTCCAATTTCCCAATGGCGCTTTTTATATCCGGGGGGGGACATTCCCTCCCACTGCTTATAAAAGCAGTCCAGAGGCTAATTAGCCAATAGGATTGCTTTTACATGAAAGCCGGCCGCTGGCTGAAAAGAATGATACCAAGATGATACCTAAACCCGCAGGCATCATTCTGGTATAACCATTCAAAGTCCAGCAACATACCAGTACGCACCAATTGCGTGGCTGCATTATCATTGACACTATCGTGACACACTGAGGCTAAAAACGCTACACGGCTGCTGTGACCCGAAGATCAGGAGGGGGTGAGAGACCTACACCGAGCGTACACCTTGGGTCCGCCGTGACCGCAAATCACTGCAGTGCCATCTTACACTTTTTTCTGCTTGCTGTGATTGATTTAAGGCTGGTTTTATTTTCATATCATGTGAGTGCAATATTTGAAGTGTGGTTGTGTATTTTAATAAATTTGGTCGTTACTAGTGTTGAGCGAACCCGAACTGTAAAGTTCGGGTCTGTACCGAACTTTAGCATTTTCCCCAACCCGAACTTTGCGCAAAAGTCCGGGTTCGGGTTCGGCAATCTAATTACGCAGTTAGAAATGCTTCAGGGGCCAGCCAATCACCTTTTGATTAGCTGGTGCGCCCTTAGAAGCCATCATAGCCATGCCTACTAATGGCATGGCTGTGATTGGTCAGTGCAACATGTGACCCAGCTTCTATATAAGCTAGAGGCACACAGCACACATGTCACTCTGCTTCAGATCAGATAGGGAGAGGATCTTGTCTGCTGCTGCTGCTGCTGCTGCTGCTTTTAGGGAGAGATAGAAAAATACATGAGTTAGTCCTGATTCTCTATCTTTTCCCTCAGATTCCAGAGACAGTGTAGTGTAGGGCCAGGTTCCTGTTTTTTGCTTTTAGGGAGAGAGATAAATTATATAGGAATAGGAGTCCAGATTCAGAGATATAACTCAGCGATCTGCATAGGTTTACCTGTTTGTGTTGCAGTGCAGTCTTTTTACACTGCTATGAGCCCAGTGTCAGAGAAAATCTACCTTTTATCTGCAAGCTCAGTGCACCAGCACTGCATATATTACATTGAGAGATACACCGTTTCCCATACTGTGGGTGTATTCTGCTCTTGGAAAAAGATCCATTTAGGACAAAAAAAAAAGCACTTTATTGTGCTCTTTTCCAAAAGACCCATTAAGGGCTCGTGAAAAAAAAGACCCGTTTAGGGCAAAAAAAATAAATAAAAAATTTGCACTTTAATGTACGCTTGCAAAAAGACCCATTTAGGGCCACAAAAAATATTTTGCAGTGTGTTATACATATGTGGAGGTGTGTGAAATAAACAATTTCTATATACTGTAGTTTTCTTCTACTGTGCTATACTAAAAAAAAAAAACATTTTTTTTGAATAGCATTTTCTGCAGTTCTGTAGCTGTGCGATTCAGCGGTTACGTACTGTGGGTGTGTTGTGGTCTTCCCAAAAACGCCATTTAGGGCGCTTCCACCTACACAGCCACATCCACCTCCACCTCAACCTCCTACTCCATATGGACCTCGTCCTCCTAGGTCAAGATTATAATTTTTATTTTATTTTTTTGTAGCGCACAGATCCTTTCCCCCTTACCTGCCTTTATGTTGTTGGCTCCTCGCAGGAGGGAGAAAGGCACACCACACTACCAGCCCGTACCCTCCTATATAAAGAGGTTGAGCGGTGTACTTGAGGGGCCGTGTCCACAGCCGGAGTCAAAACTCCTCCAGAGGATGATTCTCACCTCTACTGTAGGTAGAGGCAAGTCCTTTAATTCCCAGTAAAGTCAATGTCCACACCAGCTGAAATTACAACTCTTATTCTCTCATGGCAAAATAAACTCTACTCGGATAGAAAAGGTTAGAGCAAAGAAACAGGACAGCTTAAGGTGTGGAGGAGGTCCAGGCACAAACGTAGCACATTCACTTCACTGCTTAGTTTTCTCAAACAGTTTTAGGCGCACGGTCTGTGCCACAGACCTTGAGGTTGGTCTCTGCCACAGACCGGGTGTACAAGGCCCCTGCCACGGACCTGGAGAACTTTGGTCTCTGCCACAGACCAGGGTGTATAAGGCCCCTGCCACGGGCCGGGTGAATAAGGCCTCTGATACAGTCAAGATGACCTTGAGCTTCTCCTTCTACGAACCTAGCCCATATCAAGGGGAAGACATCTCTCCAGGGAGTCAACAGACCCTTCCTTCACCGTGACTCCCGCATCGGTCCATCAGAATGATCCTCCCTTCCCTGGAACATGGTCCCCTACACGAGGCGGCACCCTAAGACTCCTCGACCCTTAGCGGACTCCAGATGAAGGCTCTGGACTCCAGGCTTTTCTCCCGCACCTAGGCCTCCATACCCAGGGCAGCAGGAACTCCAGGATAGTACCTCACCCCGGGCTAAAGGTACCCGAGATGGAACAGGAACACATGCACCCAGGCCGAAGGCACCTGGGCGTGGACCCCACTGGACATCAGCCCCCAGGCCAAAGGTCTGCCCCTTTTATATGCTCTCCCGGCATGCACAGCAGGTTCCCCGCCCCCGCTGTACTACTGCCAAGAGGGGACACAAAAGGCAAAGCACTGTATCGGCGGTTCAACCCTAGCCTACCATGGCAGCGCCACCTGTAGGCCGCAGGGAACTGCACACCAATACTGTCCCCCGAGGACAAAATGGTCCATGAATCCTACAGAATTAGGGTGTTTGAGCCTATTTACCACTCAAACACTTCCCTTAAATTTAGCACCCTGCTACATTTTTATTTCAAAGTATTTTATTTTCCCACTAGCTTATCCATTAAATTGAATAATTTATTCCAAAAAAGGGCGTATTCTGGGGCATTCCCACCATATGTGTGGCATCGTGCCGTTGAGTTTCTGAGGTTCTTAATGACTTCCCGTACCTCTTCTGCTGAAAAGGGGGCCTCCAGCATATTTTTTTATTTTTTTAATGTTATTTTAAGTTATTTCCCTATCCACATTTGTTTGCAGAGCACTTGCCATGCTCTTAACAACATTTTGCTGCCATTTGCAGCCCTCTAGCCCTTTCCATTACTTTTTTAGAGCCTTTTTAGTCCTTAGAAGTCCGGGTCCCCATTGACTTCAATGGGGTTCGGGTTCGGGTTAAAGTTCGGTCCCGAACCCGAACTTTTTTCCGAAGTTCGGCCGAACCCGTCGAACCCGAACATCCAGGTGTCCGCTCAACTCTAGTCGTTACTATTTTACACTGTTGCGGCCTCACCCCTCTCCCTTGCTTCATCGGTTATATGGCTGTTGTCTAGGGGTACCTGGGAGAGAGAGATAAAACACACCACGGCCCATGTCCTCCGTAAATGAGAGGTGAAGGCCAGAAGATTGGGCTTTTGTGTAGGTGTCCTAGAGTCAAGTCCAGTCCTTCGTCCCTGACTCCTTTGCTTTAGTAACCCAAGTTCCACACAGTGAATAGGTACAACTCATTTTTTATTCTTCTTGCCAAGCAATAAAACAATCTTTCTCCTTTGGAAAATGGGGAAAGATCGAGGCACAATCCTTTCCCTTCTTGCTGCTGCCCACTGTGCTGTCCCCAGTGGTGAATAGTCACTGTCACTGACTAGGTAATATAGAAAGTGAATTACCTTCGCTCACTTTGCCCCTGTCAGAGGAAAAAATCCGTCCAAGGGAGAAATGGAGGCCTCTCCGTCACCAGCGATGCTGCGCCGGGCTCTTCAGAGAAGTTACTGCGCACCAGTCCTCACAAACTCAGACACGGGCACCCAAGGAGTTAGGGCCCCCTCGGATTCCTCCACCCTCGCGGAACTCAGTCAAAGGTACTGAGCCCCAGGCATCCGCCATAGTACCTCACCCCAGGCTAAAGGTGCCTGAGATGGACTCCATCCCCACTCCAGCTAGGCCAAGGGCGCCTAGGCCTGAAACACCAGAACGCCAGCACCCAAACTGAAGGTGCCTGGGTGCGGCCGTGTCCTCCAACTCTCTGCCCCAAAATCAGGGCGTCCGCCCCTTTTATGACCTCTCCCTTTGCGTCACAGCAGGTTCCCCACCCCGCTGTACCAGCTCCAGGGGAGGATAAAAAGGCACAGTTTGCGGTGTGAGTTCAGCTCCGGCCCAAGGCAACAACGCCACCTGTAGGCCCCAAGGAACCCCACACCACCAGAGTCCTCACATAAATTCAAACACCCGCTACACTCTCCCCCTGGTGATTTGACACTGGTCCCCAGTGTCTGGTACAAACTCACATCCCACTAGGGTGATGACATAAGTTCAGCCCAGAAACCAAACTACACAATTTAGCCCTGAATTGTGCCAAGACCTGAATGGGAAAGGGAAAACTTAAAACAATATAACTATAAAACTTTCCAATAAAACACTTTAAATATCTCACACATTTACATTCTTCCCTCCCTCTGGCTATCTAAGGACCACCCATTCTCAGTAGTCTTGACAGACGAGTCTCCTGCAGAGGGAAAGAAAATAAACATACATCCTACCAACATGTGTGTTTGCTTGGAATGAATGGGTCTATCCTAGAAGAAACCCATTCACTCCAATAAGTGCTGCATAATGTCAAAAAAACAAACAATCGTTGCGCAACACTGCCACCTGGTGACAGTGCCGCGGTCAAGACACTCATCACTTCCAGACAAACTTTCTCCTTGAACATTTACTCTGTGACCCTACACTATCTAAAACCCAAAGTCACTGATTTCTTTTTAAGTGCCAGGAGAGGGAGGAAGAACAAACAAAAAAAAAACAGCTCCCATATCTCCAACGAGTAGAACTGCCCAAATACAAAAAAACTAGGGCACAGTCCCTGTGTTCAAGAAAAGGCACTCCGGAAAGTTCAGCCAGGAATAGAAAAGAAAAGCACACGGGAGTCTTTTTTTTCCTCTCTTCTTTTACAGGTAAAACCTTGGATGAGGCAGTGATATAGGCTTCAAACGATCATCAAAAGCCTCCACATGGTACTCAACACTTTTTCCTTCTTTGCGGCAGATCACCACTTTGTCCGCATGAATGTGTCTTCCCAGCATCCATTTAGCTTTACAGTCCTGAAACTTCTTGGTGACCGTTGGTGAACAGGAAAGGTACCGCCGTGCTTGCTGTACTTTCAGTTTGTCCCATACAAAGGTATCATACCATCTTTGCCGAAAGACCTCCACCTCATAGAGCAGTTCCCGAGGCAGATACGGGTATTCCCACCCATATTCCTGAGCAACCTTCTGGCCAAAGAGACGCTGCAGCCTTGACAAAGGTGGCATAGTAGCTCGGTCTCCTTCTCCAGGTGGAACAATCGCTTCTGGGTGGCGAGGTGCGTTCACCACCTCGGTAGACCTGGGCCTAGGAGCCCGCAGTGATTGACGTTGCACTCCCGCAACAGGAGCAGGTGAAATGGATGTTGAATCCAGAAGGGGAACTATAGACAGAGGACCAGCTTCTTCCCTTGGCGCCGGGGCCTCTACCCAGGGTGTACTATCTCCAGTAGACATGGGCAGGTCCCTTGTGACACGGGCCAAGGGTAGCTTCATTTTGTCCTATCCCTTCTGTTGGAAGATTTTGTCTATCTCCCCATGATCGCCATTGTCAGACAATGAATCCAGGTCAGAGGTGTCGTAGCACTCAGCGGGCAGATAATTCCCAGTCACGGAACTATCCCCTTGACGGCCTCTACCGACTGTGGGCTACCGCCACTTTCTACCACACAGACAGTCCCAACCCCTGGCTCACCTGGACCTTTAAATGAGCAGGGATGTCCAGGACGTTGTCTACCGAATCCATCCAGGTCAGGCAAGCAGTGGGGCGTAGCTCTTCCACGGCCACATGAGGACATCACTAGGCCGACTTTTCTCTTCGGCGGCCGGAGCAGGGAGCTGCTGGTGACCGAGGCAGCATCCTCGGATTTCTCTCTTTTCACTTCCGCTTGGGCAGGCCCTTCGCCCGCATCAGTGCGCACGGGGAACACACCAGCATCGATCTCTCCCTCTGGAAGTGGCAGTCCCTGTGAGGTAGTTGAGGTGGAAAGCCCGAGGCTTTTCTGTGGATGGTTCCCCCTCGAAGAGAAATTCTTTGCAGACCTCACAGCGCCCGAACGGCTTCAGCTGGACCACCAGTCCCGAACAGCCAGGACAGATCACACCGAGGGCTTCCATGTCTCTACAGGTAAAGAGAGCCAATCGCCCACAGGGCCTTAGTCTTATCCCTGTATCCATAATCGGTGCAGCCAGAGAAGACATATCCGCGAAGGAAGGAACAGAAATCCACGGAGCACTTGAAGCCATCCTCTCTCTTTGCTGCTCCATTGCGCACTGACCCACCTGCGCCGGAATCTCCACGTGCGTACGTCCACGTGGCCAGACTCCTCCCACCTTCTGCACTTGTTTGCGGGCTTCTCACTTGTTTGCGGGCTTTTCCCTTGCCCCGCCCACGAACTACACAGTTATGGGTTGCCTCGTGGCGCGTTGCCCAATATGGCCGACCTACTCGGAACTCCTCTGGGCAGCAAAGTTCAATTTTAGACACCATACACATATCCCGGACGAGCCCCCACGTGTAGTGGCCTCACCCCTCTCCCTTGCTTTATCGGTTATATGGCTGTTGTCTAGGGGTACCTGGGAGAGAGAGATAAAACACACCACGGCCCATGTCCTCCGTAACTGAGAGGTGAAGGCCAGAAGATTGGACTTTTTTGTAGGTGTCCTAGAGTCAAGTCCAGTCTTTCGTCCCTGACTCCTTTGCTTTAGTAACCCAAGTTCAACACAGTGAATAGGTACAACTCTGTTTTATTCTTCTTGCCAAGCAATAAAACAATCTTTCTCCTTTGGAAAATGGGGACAGATCGAGGCACAATCCTTTCCCTTCTTGCTGCTGCCCACTGTGCTGTCACCAGTGGTGAATAGTCACTGCCACTGACTAGGTAATATAGAACGTGAATTACCTTCGCTCACTTTGCCCCTGTCAGAGGAAGAAATCCGTCCAAGGGAGAAATGGAGGCCTCTCCGTCACCAGCGATGCTGCGCCGGGCTCTTCAGAGAAGTTACTGCGTACCAGTCCTCACAAACTCAGACACGGGCACCCAAGGAGTTAGGGCCCCCTCGGATTCCTCCACCCTCGCGGAACTCAGTCAAAGGTACTGAGCCCCAGGCATCCGCCATAGTACCTCACCCCAGGCTAAAGGTGCCTGAGATGGACTCCATCCCCACTCCAGCTAGGCCAAGGGCGCCTAGGCCTGAAACACCGGAACACCAGCACCCAAGCTGAAGGTGCCTGGGTGCGGCCGCGTCCTCCAACTCTCTGCCCCAAAATCAGGGCTTCCGCCCCTTTTATGACCTCTCCCTTTGCGTCACAGCGGGTTCCCCGCCCCGCTGTACCAGCTCCAGGGGAGGACAAAAAGGCACAGTTTGCGGTGTGAGTTCAGCTCCGGCCCAAGGCAACAACGCCACCTGTAGGCCCCAAGGAACCCCACACCACCAGAGTCCTCACATAAATTCAAACACCGGTACAACACTATTGGAGCACCTTTTCATTTTTACATGTATGGAATATCCTGTGTTGACACACAAGATTTCAATTCATGGTCGTTCACCCTCTACTGGTTAACTAACAAGCCTTTGAGCCGAACACAAGAGTGGGAGGCATATACAGCTGGTGAGTGCATTTTCAAAGGGTGGTGGAAGATATTCTCTATTAAGAAGACTACATCTCTCTTTTTGGAATATTTCTTTCTTCTTTGGAACATTACTTCACTTTATGGACTATTGTTTTTGAATTTTATCACATGTCACATGGGGTACAATTTGATTATCACAGTGTCACTAGTGAATGCTATTATATTAGTTTAGTGATTTTCTTTTATTAGCGCTACATTTTTTCCTATTTTTCACTTGTGTGTTTTTAGGTTTAAATTCTGTTTTCATATTTATCATTTTAAGTGGCAGCTTTAGTTTAATATTTTTTATTCACATTTTTTTGCATAGGCGCAGTGGTGGTGCAAGATATTCGGAGCGGTTATATTTTGATACCTATTTTTATTGTCAATATATGGGGGTACCTGACGCTATAAAAACCTGGCGGCAAACCTAAAAAAATAACTGGCTACCTAGCGGCACCAGCATAACTAATACAGCGATCAGAAAAACGATCGCTTAGTGACACTGGTGATAGGGGGTGAAAGGGTTACCTGGGGGGCGATCAAGGGGTTAAACCTTTATTAGGTAATATATGGGGGTACCTGACGCTATAAAAACCTGGCGGCGAACCTAAAAAAAAAAATGGCCACCTAGCAGCACCAGCATAACTAATACAGCGATCAGAAAAACGATCGCTTAGTGACACTAGTGATAGGGGGGGGAAAGGGTTACCTGGGGGGCGATCAAGGAGTTAAACCTTTATTAGGTAATATATGGGGGTACCTCATGCTATAAAAACCTGGCGGCGAACCTAAAAAAATAACTGGCTACCTAGCGGCACCAGCATAACTAATACAGCGATCAGAAAAACAATCGCTTAGTGACACTGGTGATAGAAGGTGAAAGGGTTAGGTGGGGGGGGCGATCAAGGGGTTAAACCTTTATTAGATAATATATGGGAGTACCTGATGCTATAAAAACCTGGCGGCGAACCTAAAAAAATAACTGGCTACCTAGTGGCACCACCGACACTAATACAGCGATCAGAAAAAAACGATCGCTTAGTGACAGTGGTGATAGGGGGTGAAAGGGTTACCTGGGGGGCGATCAAGGGGTTAAACCTTTATTAGGGGGGGGTTAGGGGGCTACCCTGGACCTAAAGGGACCTAACACTAACTGCCCTGACACTTTTACTATCACAAATGTCACTGATTGCAGTGATCAGTAAATAAATGACGGTGACACTGTGACTGGGGGCTGGGGGGTGATCTGGGCGTGACTGGGGGGGGAATTGTGTGCGCATGTGTCCTGGTGTCAGTGTACTGTTCGTGCACTAACCTGATGTCTTCTCTCCTCGGCGCTCAGGACGAATAGAGCGCCGCATGGAGAGATGACATCACTCCCTCTGCCTGTGTTTACATTACACAGGCAGAGGAAGCATCTCATTCGCCGGGAGCGATCGCGAGGGGGTTGCCAGAAACCAATGGCCGCCCCCTCATCACGAATCGCTCCCGAACCGATACCGACCGCTCCATGTCCGATCGGACCCCCCACCCATACGAAGGCAGTCACGTACAGGTACGGGATTGTGCCTGTCCGTGCCATTTTGCCAACGTATATATACACGGGGCGGTCGTTAAGTGGTTAACCCACACTACTACAACATGTTTTAGTGAGCAAGTTTTGCAGTGCTAGCCATAGGTGCGACATTAGTTGAAAAATGCTCAATTATTATGACTAAATGAACTTTGGACGAAGTAATGTCTGGTAGGTAGGTATTACTGTATCCTGGTACTCACAAACTGGAGCCTTCTGAAGGTGACATGCTAGTTTGTTCATTAATCTCACAGCCAGCATTTGTCAAGGTGTATGAATACCAGATTCATAACAAAACAATGAGCCTGGCTGCAGCTGTTCCAGAACAAATGGAGGTAGAGACATGTGCCAGAAAATTACTGTAAATTAAACAAGAGAACCCGGATCTGCCTCATCACACTTTCCTCCTCCATGTACTCCTCCTACCCCTGGGGTGACTGTAGACCATCTGTGTGCTTTTTTGGCTTTGGTCAGACTGATCTGTTCCAGTGTAAATAAACACACAGCTCCATGTGATGCTGAATTCCCACACTGCTACAAAAGAGTCTCTTTAACCACTTGACAACTGGGCACATAACCCCCTTACTGCCCAGGCGAAATTTCAGGTTTCAGCACTGTCACGCTTTGAATGACAATTGCGCGGTCGTGTGAGGTGGCTCCCAAACAAAATTGACGTCCTTTTTTTCCCACAAATAGAGCTTTCTTTTGGTGGTATTTGATCATTTCTGCGTTTTTTATTTTTTGCGCTATAAACAAAAATAGAGCGACAATTTTGAAAAAAACACAATATTTTTAAATTTTTGCTATAATTAATATCCCAATTTTTTTTTAAAAAAAACGATTTTTTCTCCTCAGTTTAGGCCGATACGTATTCTACATATTTTAGGTAAAAAAAAAAATCGCAATAGGCGTATAGTGATTGGTTTGCGCAAAAGTTATAGCTCCTACAAAATAGGGAATAGAATTATGATTTATTTTTTATTTATTTTTTATTTATTTTTTTACTAGTAATGGCGTCAATCTGCGATTTTTTTTTTTTTTGTGACTGTGACATTACGACGGACACATCGGACACTTTTGACACATTTTTGGGACCATTCACATTTATACAGCGAACAGTGCTATAAATATGCACTGATTACTGTATAAATGTGACTGGTAGGGAAGGGGTTAACCACTCGGCGGCAATCAAGGGGTTAATATGTTCCCTGCCAGATGTTCTTACTGTAAGGGGAGGGGACTGACTGGGGGAGGTGACTGATGGTTGTCCCTATGTACAAGGGACACACCATCAGTCTCCTCTCCCCGACAGGACGTGGATCTCTGTGTTTACACACAGAGATCCACGTCCCTGGCTCTGTGACAGCCGATCGCTCGTACCTGGCGGACATCGCGGCCGCCAGGCACGCGCATCGGCACCCGCCTGACACGGCGGGCACAGCTTTTCCCCGATGCGCGCCCGCGGTGGCGCGCATGGCGAGAGTCAATGGGAGGACGTCCATAGGCGTCCTACAATTGACGACCGCTTTGCGGACGTCTTTTTCATATGGCCCGGGCGCGAAGTGGTTAAAGTGGGGTTCCAATCACATTTTTAATTTTTTAAAAGCATGTTATTTCAGCATTCAATACAGTGGTACATATAAGATGACTTACTATTTTAAAAACCGCCGCCGAGTTACTGCATAAAGAGACTTTAAAAAAATCTTTGCTGAAGTTTTCATTTTGCTTGTGGGCATGTGAAGCCCACAAGCATTTACTTCCTGGATTGTATTGACGAGAGATTCTAGCCATAGGGGAAGCGCACTGCATCCTGGGAAATGATGACACACATTTCCCAGGAGCAGTAGGGAGCTGAGGGAGATGTCAGAATCCGAGGTGATTCAGAAGGCAGATTTCGTGGGACCGCATAGCAACAGGTACTTCCAGGTGGGTAAAAAGAAAAAAAAAAAATTTAATGTTTTTTTTTTTTAGGCTATTATATGCACAATAATGCTATTTTGTATTTTTGGTGGAAACTCCACTTTAAGTCTGTATCAACGGCTTTTTTTTTTTTTTTACGTTTTGGATATGGTAAGGTTGGAGTTTTGACAGGTTTTTGCTACTATCAGTGACATCAATTAGGAGATTTGCAATATAATGGTGAATATTCCCACGCTACTAGGAAATCTAGTAAAGACAATCTTTGGTGCAGCAAACACCGTGACGGTCAAACACTATCCCCAATAACATATGTGTAAAAATCAATAAAATTATGTTACGCTCCAAAATAAATTATAAAGTGCTGATAAGTGACACAATAAATGTGTATCAAGTACATATAGACTGCAATGAGTAAAATACATAAAAATAAAAATAATCCTATGGGAAAATATGCAATTAATAAATATACAAAATAAATATATAAATTCAGTGGTAGTCCATATATACTATTTGCACTTTATTTATCTATATGGACTACCACGGAATTTATATATTTATTTTGTAAATTTATTTATTGCATATTTTCCCATACTTGATACACATTTATTGTGTCACTTATCAGCACTTTATAATGTATTTTGGAGCGCAATACCATTCATTGATTTTTACACAATGAGGAGATTTGGCCTATTTGTCCATGTGATCATAGTCATCAATTCAGAAAGTTAATGGAAATTTTTAATATTTTACCATGGTCACCCTAACAGGAAATGAGAGAAAATCTCAGAATTGGGATGCTTCCTCTGCTGAAAACTATCTGACAGCAAAAAAAAAAAAAACATTCTCAACCAAAAGTTTTGGCTTTGGATATACTTTAACTATGCAGTTAAACTACCGACACAAGTTCACAGAAGAGAGTTCAAGTGTAGTGTATGTTGTACCCTGTGCAGCAGTGGAAGCTCGTTCATTAGGCCCCTTTCACACTGGGGCGGTTTGCAGGCGCTATTTTGATAAAAATAGCGCCTGCAAACCGAGCCTAAACAGCGGCTCCTTTCTCTCCAATGTGAAAGCCCCGAGGGCTTTCACACTGGAGCGGTGCGCTAGCAGGACGGTAAAAAAAGTCCTGCTAGCCGCATCTTTGGAGCGGTGAGAGGAGCGGTGTGTTTACCGCTCCTCCACCGCTCCTTCCCATTGAAATGCATGGGATACCGCGGTAATACCGCCCGCAAACCGCGGCTGTAGCCGCGGTTTGCAGGTGGTATTAACCCTTTATTGGCCGCTAGCGGGGGTTAAAACCGCACCGCTAGCGGCCGAATAGCTCAACAATCCCGACGGTATAGCGCAGCTAAAAATAGCGGCGCTATACCACCACCGCCCCCACCGCCCCAGTGTGAAACCAGCCTTAGGGACGCAGGGGCACCGCCACCCTAATCCATGCGTCCGGCCCCTAATCTACATGCAGGGCACCTGACGCCTGGATTCCAATGTGCTTGGTATATGGTATGTATGATACCCAATATAGAAGCACTCTCCACCCCACAGAGGGTGAAATGAAATGCGAAAAAAACGCAAAAAGCGTGCTAGATAGACTTTGCAACACTTTCACGTGAGTGATTTCACAACTATTAGTATATATTTTCCATATCCAGATCGAACGATAAACAATGTACACAATGAAAAGAGATGAGCAATGGAATGGCTAAACACAGTGGCTCCTCCCCCCACCCATGCGTCCGGCCCCTTAATCTACATGCGAGGCGCCAGACGCATGGATTGCAATGTTTTTTTGTTTTCTTTGACGCACATGATTAAAGCCTGAGGCTCTAATTGGCTTTCAAAAAGGATGGGCTTGGGGTGCAGAGCACACACCCAGTTGTGCGACAATAGTGAATTAATATTTGCTATTGTCTTCCTGATTCTCCTCCCAGCCAATCAGGAAGCGGGTTTTAAGACCAGATTGGCCGAGAGGAGAAGTGATCTTATTGGCCGCCGAGGGTAGGAGGAGGGAAGTCGCGGAGGACGAAGCCGTAGATGCAGGGTGAAGCCACAGAGGAGGAACCCGCCGTCAAGGTGTAGGAGACACAGGAAGGACCCGAAGCTGCTAGATGGGGTAAGTGCAGGGCTAGTGGGGGGACGGATGACCGACCGTCCAGGGGGGTGGCGATGGGTGTCTTGTTTGCCGCCCCTCCCCCCAAAAATATACAGCACCAAGCGCCACTGCTATGGAGTAGGACATGTTGGAAGGTCTAAAATAGGGGAGTATGAAGAGAAGGTTGATAGTAGTCAGATGAATCACTATTGTTCAAGCTGATCAGCAATGAAAGGCTATATACCGTACTCTTGTGACAGATTTACTTTAAAATGTTCTACAAGACAGTGTTAGCATCATTTTGAAAGGCTTTCCTGTTTTATAAATTGGGAAACACTTGTATTTATGCATCAATGTTAACAAGTATTAGAGGGGTTCCTACCAGAGCTAATAACCATCTGTTTCCTGTTTGCAAAAAGGGGATCTCGGAATTCAGCGAGGTGTAGAAACTCATTACTTTCAATGAAACCCATATCTGCTGAGATCATAAGATCAGAGCACAGGTGACGGGATTTCCCTGTCTGAAACATTGTGTAAACAAAGCCCAATGCAGAACAACATGCTGGTTGTACAGCCAGTTCTGATAATGAGTAACTCTCTCATTTAAAAAAAAAAAAAACATTCTATTCAAGTGTAGCCCACCCTACATAGGAGCCCCAAATGAAACGGGATCCCCCATCCTGCACAGCCAGGTACACCAAATTTTCCACAGCACACTTAAGTCAAGAAACAGTCCAGCAACTTTATTTATTTTTTTGTTTTATAAGGGTATTGAACTTGGATGGGGATATTATGGGATGCCCAATTGACTTCAGAACCTAAAGTGGTTGTAAACCTTCGTGTTTTTTCACCTTGCAGTCACCGGCCCCCCCAAGCCCCCGTTTTGCTTACCTGAGCCCCGAATCTCCGTGGGCGTGATCCCACGTTGCTTTCCCCCAGCTCTTGTCGGCTCTTCATTAGATGATTGATAGCAGCGCAGCCATTGGCTCCCGCTGCTGTCAATCACATCCAATGATGCGGCCGCCGGGGAGCGGGGCCGAGTCATACAATTGGCGGCTATGGACGCCAATTGTATGGCACGGGAGCGCGCCCGCAAGCTAACCCCCTTGGGAGAGCGCTTCCCAGAGGGGGTTAGCCCTTCGGGGAGGAGCCGCGAGATCTGCCGTGGGACCCCAGAAGAGGAGGTAAGTATGACATGTTAAATTTTTTTTTAAAAGAGTGTGCGAACATTTACAACCCCTTTAAGCAAACTTCTTCAGGGACACCTCTCCTATATCCAGCTATATTAACTCCTCTGCCTCCAGCACATCGTGCTTGCAGAACACTCAGATCATCTAACAGTGTTCCAGCTGGGCCTAAAAAAAAAATGCTCAGTCAGATAAAGCAAAGGCTCATTACAGGCAGGGGCCGTGGGCCCTTTGGTGTGTAGCAGAGTCCCAGTGTCCAGCTGTCCTTCTGTGGCTACTGATCCCAGCACCACCTCTTCAGGCACTGCCAGCCCATCTGGCTGCAGCTGCCCCTTTCACTAGCCCTCCTGGCTAATCTTCCACAGTCCTCCCAGACTGACTCTGCATTAATCTCAGAGTGCACTCCCCAGTCCTTCTCAGGCTGCCTCTCAGTCCTCCCCGACTGTCTCACTCACCAGCCACTGGCTGTCTTCTCCCTGGAGATCTCCTGGATGTGCTCGCTGGCTCCTGCTGTCTTTCTCTTGCTCCCGTGCCTCTGGACAGGACTCCTCTGTGTGTCTTGAGAGGATCCCTCCAGCACCAGAGCCCCAGGCCTGAGGTCACCCCCCAAACCCCTCCCCCCCTCAGACTAGGGGGTCTACCCTCAAGGGCCTCCAACAGCCTCCTCAGCACTCCATTTGCAGCTTCCACCCGAACTCTTTCCTGCCCTGCTGGGCTGACTCTGAGTTCCCTTTCTTTGTTTGTTGCTGTGATCCAACTTCCTGTTAGAGGGTGGTTATGGTCATTGTCTATGGTCCCACTATTTGTGTCCTGTATTGATTCAATACATACAATACAGTGTGTCCCGTTTTAAGAGCTGTCCTCCCCTGGGCTCTTCTTTGTGCCACCAGCATCACAGGATCAACCAGCAAAAGCACAGAGCATTGAGGGTGAGAATCTCATGGCAGAGGTATAATTTGGTGCCCATGTTTGTCTTTGGAAAGTGAGGACCTGGGGTACAGATTTTGTTGGTTAGTCATGCAGATGATAGCAGAAGTCCCACAAACAATTGTTGATGTTCATTGCAAAGGGAACCCATCAAGGCAAGCTACATGGTAGTGTAAAATCATGAATGTTCATACAAATATTTAGCATTACATTACCACACAGGAGTTTATTTGGAGATGGCGACTACTAGCTGGAACCATAGAGATTCTGTTATATAACTCCTTTTGTTGGTTGTACACACCGCAGTTTTCCAGTAATTTTGAGTAGCTTTTGATTATAAAAATAACTAATGCATGTTATTGATCTAGGATAGGTGGGATCCTGGGCAGCTCCAAGATTCAGAAGAGGTTGAAAGTCCAGACCTGTTCTGCCATGCTGCAGCCGTGCAGTACTAAAGATTTTAAAGTAGCACTCCGATAAGAAGATTAGGCTGCCCCTTTGATGTCAAAGATTGGGTGACATCATCTACTCCAACTCTTGTCCCTTTTGTCAGAACAAAAGGTGCCAACCCTATGAATGGGGAACAAAAGAGGGGATCCATGTCAGAGCAAACCAACTTGCAATGGTCATTTCAGTAGACCATGGGGGTTGTTTTTTCAATGTTTTCACAAAAATTCCATTCAAGTGTAGCACTTACCCCCATTTAAGAGGCCGGCTGGTTTTGTTTCGGGCCTGTAGCAATTACCTCTCTAGAGTGGATCCCTTTTCTCCATTGTCTAGGTAAAAATTTCTTGGAATAAGGCCAATGTCCACACAGGAGTAAAAACCTAATCAGCAAGGTTTTATTCTATATCTTTGAGTTAAACTTGAAGAGAGAGAGAGTAGGAAGTTGAGAGAAGTTGGGGAAAGATTCAGGCACGCAACACTTAAAGTTCAATGTCAATCTTTCGTCGCCACTCAAGCCTGAGTGGGCACTGCTCACCTGGATAGTCCCTATGAGAGCGGTCCTAGCAGCCAGGATGGAGCACAAATCAAACTTTTTCCTTTTCCTGAGTATCTAGGGATACGATCAGGGAATCCTCTGCCACAGAATCCAAGTCCCGAACCTCCCAGCCAAAATATACTGAACAAGAACCTCTGTGCCAGGCCAGCGCATTGCAGGCTTTGTAACTGTTGAAGATGGATCCCTCCTTAGGCGAGTTTCCAGGCCTCATCCCGAGATATCAGTACCATCGCTAGTCTCCTCTGGGACTGATCCTCCTCTGGTCTCCTTTCCTAAAGTTGGGCCCCCTAGAAGTGGGCAGCCTGGGATTCCTCTCTGAGGTGTAGGCCCTTACCAGCGGAGCTGGGCCTATCTTGCAACGAAGCAGCCTCGGGCTGAAAGTGCCCGAGGCCCGAGCGCACCTCGTGTCATACGGGCCACGAGGCACACACCCAGGACCAATGGGTCCCCTGGAACTCTCCTCACCTAATGGCGTCTGCCCCTTATATATCCTCTCCCAGCATGCACAGTGGGTAGACAACGCCCACTGTACGGCTGCAGAAAGAGGACACCTAAGGTGTTGTGATACCCCCCGTAGTTCAACCTATGCCGGCGGTGACAGTGCCACCTACCGGCAAAAGAGAACACTACTGCCAGGCAGTATCACACCCAGAGCAGAAGCAATATTGAACCATTGATTGGTCTGAGCCCAACTACTGGCTCAGACTACCCCTAAATTTCCACATAGCGCCCCCAAATATGGGGGGCGCAACACAAGGATCCCCTATTTTTCTACTAATGTTCTTTAATATATAATTTAATATAAATGGTTTGCTATACTGTATAGCAGCCTCTGTGTAGGAAAATTTAGTTGGGCTCCTCTGTAGGCAGAGGAGCCCGGGTTAGATTGTTAGAGTTAGTTGGCAGAGCTCCAAGGGCTGAGTCTCTGTTGCCTCCCCATAGTTTCTGGAAGAGCTGGAAGGTTCTAGAACTCAGGGGGCGAAGGAGCAAAGATTAGGCCTGGATATGGAGTCTCCTCGAATCCCTGGGTGGGGATGTCCTGGAAGGTAGAAAGGCAGGTCATAAATATTCTTATGCCTGGCCATGTGGGGAGCAGAGTCTAGAATCCAGTTGCCTGGAGGGGACCCCTATGCAGGGGGGGGGGGGATCTGCCCCTGGGCAGAAGGAAGGAGCCAGAGAGAGAAACAGCTAAATCTTACACCCTTCCAGATTCAGCTAGGCTTAGCTGAAGCCATCCTGGGAACCATTGTGACCTGTCAAGCAGGAGGCCTGTTCAGCCGTCACATGTGCTTCAGGAATCACCAAAGGGACTGAGTGAGTAGCTTCAACCACTACACCCCAGAGCCTGTTAGAAGAGAAGCAGCCAGATGCAAAACACAGCTTGCTTACTGACAAGGGACAGCTTTGAGCCACTGAAAGCCAGTATAGCTACTCTACACCTCTTTCTTAAGGAATCTAAGGAGCAGCCAGGTGCCTTGGCATTTTCCTAAATTTTTCTACAGAGAGAAAGCACCATTCAGTGTTTGAAATCCTTTGTTACCAGTTGAGCTAATATGGTTATCATACGGGAGGACAGCCTAGTGATTTTCTGGTAGCCAGAGACAGCTTCAAGTCCTCAAGTTGCATTCAAGCTACAGTTCTGGGCATCAAATACCTTCCCATCCCTATCCCAGTTCATCCCCTAAAAAAAAAAATCAAAACAAAGCACCATGGACTGGTTTTTGACTACTGAGTGAATTCTGGAAAATTCATGTTGCCTGGCTGTGCATGTGATTGAGACCCAAAAATCCAGCAGCCCTTACGAGGGTAGAGCTACAAGTGTAATGCTCTGAATTTTAAGAGTAAAATAATTGGGTTGTTTCAAGGCTCCAAGGAGGCCATATTAGACACTTTGGGTTGTCAGTCATGCTTGTTGTTATACAGAAGATATTTAGGCTTGTTGAAAAATTCCCCTTTGAGCATGTGCCATCTTTTACTCATCTATATAAAAGATCAAAAGAACCAAGGACTGTACTTCCTCTGTCACCACTGGATGAGGGACTGGCAGATATTTGCTCCTGTTAAGCCACCTCTAACCCAACACTGGCCATATGAAATATTTATATTAAAGTAAACATTTCTGCAATGCTGCCATTCTTGACTTTCTGAAAACTGAAGTTGCCTGGCTACTGTGCTGCCCCTATGACTAAACTAGCCAAAGTGTGAACATGACAACTAGGCCACTTGAATTTATCAGCTTAGGTTGCCTCTATCTTTCGCTAAAGAAAGTTTCATATCTTAAGCCCCGTACACACGGTCAGACTTTTGGCCAACAAACTTCATTTTGAGCAAGTTGGACCAACAATCCGACCGTGTGTACGCTCCATTGGACAAACTTTTTTTGCTTTTTTCTTGTTTTCATCGGACAAAAGTTGGGTCTGCAAATAGACAAACTTTTGCCCAACAAAAGTCAGATGAAGCAAAGTCCGACCATGTGTACAGAAAACCATCGGACTTTTGTCCGATGGACAAAACAACTAATGTTAAAATCAACCAACAATAGCAGAAGTTGACCAAAGGGTGGCGGTAAAGAGCAGAAAAGAGCTGAAAAACCACGTGATGTTGCAAAAAGTTTTGGGAAAGTTTGCAGAAAAGTCAGAGGGTGTGTATGCTATGGGTGTTCCGAACCAACTGCCTTCGGACAAAAATCCACGGAAAAGTCAGATGGAAGTCCGACCGTGTGTACGAGGCTTTAGGCTTAGGAGCAATGTATCCTTTTTTGTGAGAGATTTGGCAATGTGCCCTTATGGCCAGGTCAAATTTGGGCATGCTGCTCCCTTGCCTTTTAGTGGCCATTCACAAAACCCAGCCTGTGCAGATGCTGCAACTATGTGTTTTGTAAATTGCCAAGTGTAGTTGTGTACAGTGACAAAATGCTAGTCCCCATGTCTATTGAACATGCATTGCTGGGCAGTCAGAAGTACAGCTGGAGCTATACTATCCAGATAGACAAAGCAATCATTTTAATCTATAGGAATGTAGCGCCCTACCCCAATGGTTGGGACGCTATTTCAAATTTAAGGGTGTCTGAGCCAATAGTTGGGCTCAGACTGTCGATTTGTATATAAATTTGCCTCTGTTCTGGCTGTGGTGCTGCCTAATATCATTTCCCCTTGTTGCCTGTAGGTGGCGTTGCCACTTCAGGCACTTGTTGGAACGCAGGCGAACCATGGTGTATTGAGTGACCCTTCTCGGCAGCGGTGCAGTGGGAGTTGCCTCTGTTCTGGCTGTGGTGCTGCCTAATATCATTTCCCCTTGTTGCCTGTAGGTGGCGTTGCCACTTCAGGCACTTGTTGGAACGCAGGCGAACCATGGTGTATTGAGTGACCCTTCTCGGCAGTGGGAGTGGTCGACCCGCTGTGCCTGCTGGGAGGGAATACTTAAGGGGCAGACGCCATTGTTGGGGGTCTTCGCCTCGTGGCCCTCCTGGCGCGAGGTATGTGTGTGTGATTCTGGTCTCGGGGCCACGTTGGCCCAAGGCTGCATCCCTATCGAGTAGGCCTGGCTATTCTGGCTGGGGCCTACATCCCAAGAGGGGATCCCAAGCTGTCCGTCCAAAATGGAGGAAGCTGTCTTGCTAAAGGGAACCGGGGGAGGACCTGCCCTGGAGGAGACCAGCAAAGTGCTGAGGTCTCGGGTGAGGCCTGGTGACCTTGTTGAGTAGGGATCCAATCTACCAAAAGCCCTGCAGCTCACCGGATAGGCTTAAAGGCTCTTTTGCTGCACGGCTGGAAGTTTGGGACTTTGGATCCTGTGGCAGAGGATTCCTGGACTATCCAAGTATCTAACACTAAAGAAAGGTCTGTGGCAGAGACCGTCTCCATCTTAAGACGTATGTGGCAGAGGCTGTCTTGTTATTGGTTCGTGCATCATCCAGGCTGCTAGGCCATGTGAAAGGGGACTATCCGGGTGAGCAATACCCACTCTACAAATAGAGAGTGATGAATGATTGAGGAGTACCTTGAACTAACTTTGTGTATTCTGTACCGCGTGCCTAAACCTTCCCCTACTCTTCTTCTACCTTCTACTTTCTCTCAAGTTATACTGCAGAAGAAAAGAATAAAGCCTTCTGTTGAAGGTTCTAACTTTGTGTGGACATTGCATTTACTACGGACTTTCCTACCCTGACAACGAAGCTAAAGAGGTAACGTGCAAACCCAAAACAAACCAGCAGCTCCTACGGGGGTAGTGCTACAGGAAGAAAGCAACAATTAGACTACTACATTTCAGAGGTGAAAAAATACTAAACCCTCAAAATTTTGAAGCCTGGCACTGGGCATTTAGCCAAAATGGTAAAAGTTTGCTGAAATCTCCCCATTTTACCTAAATTATGGGGAAAACATTAAATTTCAGTCCTCCTAAAGCCTCGTACACACGGGCGGACTTCAAACAAACTTTTCCGTGGATTTTTGTCCGAAGGGAGTTGGCCGGGCACACCCATGGCATACACACGGCAGAACTTTTCTGCAAACTTTCCCAAAACTTTCCCAACGTCCCGTGGTTGTTCTGCTATTTTCTGCTCTTTACCGCCACCCTTTGGTCAACTTCTGCTATTGTTGGTTGATTTTCTGGGCATGCGTATTTGTACTTCGGACAAAAGTCCAATGGATTTCTGTACACACGGTCGGACTTTATACCATCGGACTTTTGTTGCCGAAAAGTTTGTCCGTTTGCAGAGCGAACTTTTGTCTGATGAAAACCGAAAAAGTTTGTCCGATGGAGCGTACACACGGTCGGATCTTTTGGAAAATGTGCTCATTTTGAAGTTTGTTGGCAAAAAGTCTGACCGTGTGTACGGGCCTTTAGTCGGAACTTGGCTGATCCTTTTGCCATTGCAAGAGGAAAGGAAATCTAAACCACGGTGAAGGGATAGATGCCTGAGAAAAAAAAAAGTAGAGATCCAAGTGCTACAGGCAAGAGGTAAATATCTCCCAACCCATTGTTCTCTGGGAAATGTCTGTCTGTATACGGTTAACCTAATCCATTAACTAGCAGAAATGGTACTGCACACAGACAATGCATTTCTACTTGTACAGAACAAATTTTGCTTGTGGCACTTTGGAGCCAAACACAATAACCCTGGGTCATGAGACTCATTTTCTATGTACAATGAAACTTCAGCTGGTTAATAATTCTTGGTGTAGTGCTACCCCATAGGGACCATTGTGGTTTAACAGGTTATTTCCCAAAACAGTGCAGGGGCAGCCAGGCACTCAGCAACAGTCCACTCACCCCAGCTTAGTGAACAGTCTAGGGGTTGTCTTTTTGAAGTTTATTTGCTGGTAGAACTTGAGAATAGGGGAAGACAGTGGGGTATGGGATACGCCAAAGCTTTAGGTTTTGTTAGCAGAGGACATTTCTTGCTCAGTTACATTAGCACAAGTAACAGGTAGACTGGAACAGTCTGTAGACTGATGGCTGGGGGCCATGAAGTCTGTAGTCTCAAGTCTGGGGGCCATGAAGTCTGTAGTCTCATGGCTGGGGACCATGAAGTCTGTAGTCTCATGGCTGGGGACCATGAAGTCTGTAGTCTCATGGCTGGGGGCCATGAAGTCTGTAGTCTCATGGCTGGGGGCCATGAAGTCTGTAGTCTCATGGCTGGGGGCCATGAAGTCGATTCTAGCACAGGTCAAAAGGTGAACTGGAACATTCTATATCCTCACGGCTGGGGACAATTAAGTTATTTGAGCATATGTAAAGGCAGACTGGAGCAATCCACTGTTCACAGCTAAGGATCATAAAGTAACCTGAGCACAGGTAAAGGCAGACTGGGATAGTCCATGATTCATGGCTGGGGACCATGAAGTAACTTTAGCACAGAAATTAGGTATTACTCACAGGATCATGGCACAAATTAGTCCATAGGCACAGTTTCTTATAGATGTAGCACACTCTTGGGTAGGTGCTAGAGAGAGAAAAAGCATAGTTTTGGGTCTCCCTGCATACCAGGGAGGATATTAGGTAAATTTAGGTGTTCACTGCTCCATGGTAGGCAGAGATCTATTGACAGGGTCTGCTCATTGTGCTCAGGTGCTGCTTATGTTGCCTGCCTGTTTCACACTGGTCCAATAGGATGGGGCATATTTGACAGTGGGAGGAAACCTGACAAATGGGAGCATAGGCGTAGTTACAGCCCTGGCTGTTGGCAGAAGCTGGTGCCTCAGGGCATGCTGGGTGACTGTATATATGCCTGGGGCACATGTGCTCGGGTCCTTGGCTGGAGCACGTGGTTCCAGAGGAAGGGGGCTGCTGCCCCTCCCCTGTACAGGCTGCCATGTGTCTACTTTTGGCGATTTTGGGGTGCGATTTCCATTGATATCTGTGCAGAAAAACCAGCACAGATGTTTCTAAAATCACCCCCCAAAGTCAGGACAGACATGTGGGAATGAAATTGTTCGAGTTCAGCTGAACTCCCACTATACTTTCAAGTTATGGTCAAGAAACAGTTAACTTGAGCATGGGAATTGGCACGGCAGGGGTTGTGACAGTATACATGCTATAGAAGAAAATGTCTGCTATAAAGCCGGTAGCAGCAAATTGTTTCTCAGCAATAGCACCCTCTTAGGACGAGGCATATTGGACAGTGGGAGAAAACCTGACAAATGGGAGCATAGGCGTAGTTACAGCCCTGGCTATTGGCAGTAGCAGGTGCCTCCGGGCATGCTGGGTGAATGTATATATGCCTGGGACACATGTGCTCGGGGTCTTTGGCTGAGAGTAGGGTCCCGGAGAGAGGGGGCTGCTGCCCCTGCCCTGTACAGGCTGCCATGTGGCCTTAGGTGGTCGACCTGAGGGGAGAATTGAGAAAGCTGCAGAGCTGACTAAGAGGGAGATGCATTTAGAAGGATCTGTTCCTGGCAACTGTGAGTACAGGTCTGCGTCTAGGGGCCTATTCCATGAGTCCTTGGACGTGTGTCAGCTAAAGGGGATACTAGTGTTAAAAATTGTGATAAAGCAGCGCTGATCAAACTAATAAAATATCCTTTAGAAGAAAAATAAATTCTTCTAGTGAAAATTGATTCGCATAGCAGATACGCTGCTAGACCACACTATGGCTGTGTGGAAAGAGAAGTCCTTTGCTTGCTCTGGCAGCAGACTCAATGCATCTTTTTCAGGACACTCACTAGTATCCCCTTTAAGAACAAAGTGCAATATAGCGCCAAAGACTTCTAAAATGGAATAGTAAAAAAAAACTGTAATGAATGGCGGCCTTTGGATGGCATCTGCTCTAATTAATGGCAGGACCAAAAAACTAGTGTTAAAAATTGTGATAAAGCAGTGCTGATCAAACTAATAAAATATCCTATATTATCTTCTAGTGAGAAAATCTATTCAAAAATATATAATCTGCAACCAATTATTCATAAAACTTCTAGTGAGACAATTGATGTATATACAAATCATTAAAGTGCAAAGTGCTTGTGGATAAACAACATATGCTCCAAAAACAAAAAAGTATAGTACGGGTCAGTTGCGGACGGTGCAGGTACAGGGTCCAGTGTGGTGCCCTCCCTCCTCCGGTCATGGTGGTCGCCCCTGCCACCACAGGGCTTGCAGTATCACCCCCGATGCAGTTGTGGTGTCAGGGGAGAAGGCAGGATCATCGCAGGATGTCCCGGGAAAACCGGATGCTGTATGGATTGCCAATGCAGCAAAATGCAAGGTTTTTCTTTGAGGGGCCATTAGGGGCACATTTAAAACAGAAGTCAGAGAAAAGATTTACGAGGGTAAGTATGTGGAGATCTTCTCCCTGCTACCTCTAGAGATATTGAACCTGGACAGGCTCAAGCCCGACGACACTAAGGAGGAGGATGAGGAGAAGCGGTGCAGACGCTTTCCATTATGGCGAGCGTCATTGGGGAGAAGAACCCAGAACACTGTTCAGCGCTCTTTTGAAAAATGGATGCCATCGGCGAGGCTAACAAAGTCTACGGGGGATCTGCTTGGCTACGGTACGACGAGCAGTTTTGGGGAGCGTAGGGCCATCCGTCTGTCCCTCCGCTGGGACCACAAGGACATTAGCCTCTGGATGCGGCTTATGTCCTCAGTGCTGGCCCCGAACCATTTTTTTCCAGGAGGGGCCATTGGTAGAGCCTCCCCCGGACAACCAGCCACTAAGAAATGGGGTTTCTGTTGGCAGTACAATGAGGGATCATGCAAGTTTGAGGGATTGTGTAAGTTTGGGGGATCATGCTGTTTTAAACATAAGTGCTCCGGCGGCGGAGGTTCTCATGCCATGTCCTGCTGCTTTAAAAAAGGCAAGATTTTGCAAACAAGAGGGATAATGCCGGTGAGGGGGGAAAGGATGCAACCTTTTCTAAATAGATATCCGGACTGGGATACTGCGCGGCTATTGGGGGCGGAATTCTTGGAGGTTTTTCGGATCCCATGTTCCTTGGCTGCCGTGCCGCCTATGGAGCAGAATTTGCGTTCTGCATTGCAACATCCTGGGGTGGTCTCTGACAAATTGGCTAAGGAAGTTGCACTGGGTCGCATGGGCGGGCCTTTGCCGGATTTGGGGATTTCGCCTCTAGGGGTGGTGCCTAAGAAGTAGCCACGCAAGTTTTGCCTTATCCACCACTTGTCTTTCCCGAAAGGAGGTTCCGTCAATGATGCCATAGATCCTGAAGCTTGTACGGTGTCTTACACTTATTTTGACGTGGCAGTTGGCTGGGTTCGTCGCTACAGAAAAGGGGCTCTGATGGCAAAATCCGACATTGAATCCGCTTTTCGTTTGCTCCCAGTCCATCCGGACTGTTTCCGCCTGCTTGGGTGCTGTTGGCAGGAAATTTTACGTGGATCGCTGCTTGCCCATTGGCTGCTCCATTTCTTGCGCTCTGTTCGAGAAGTTCAGTTCCTTTGTTGAATGGGTGGTTCGTGATGTATCAGGGGTGAATTCCATCATTCATCATTTGGACGATTTCCTTTACGTGGGGCCACCTTCTTCTAATGTGTGTGCGACACTTCTATCCACGTTGCAGAACATTGTGGGTAGATTCGGTATTCCTTTGGCTGCGGACAAGACGGAGGGAACGACTGCCATGCTCAGTTTCTTGGGCATAGTTCTTGACTCGGGCGCCATGGAGTGTCGCTTGCCGGAGGATAAATTGTTGGAACTCAAGATGGTGATTCGTGGGATATTGGGACTACGCAAGATCCAGCTTTGGAATTTTTTTTATTAAAAGCCAGCAGCTACAGCTACAGCAGCTGCTGGCTTTTAATATTTGGACACTTACCTGTCCTGGAGTCCAGCGACGTCGGCAACCAAGGACGAGCGAGCGCTCGTCGCTCTGCTGCTCCCTCCGCCATCCTCGCTGAGGGAACCAGGAAGTGAAGCCCTGCGGCTTCATGCCCGGTTCCCTACGGCGCATGCGCGAGTCGCGCTGCACCGTTCTGATTGGTGCTCCTGTGTTCTGGGAGCCGAGTGTCTCCCAGAACACTACGGGAAGTCTGGGGGAAGTGACGTCACTCCCGCAGATTCCCGGAGAGAGGACTCCCGGATGTGGGTGAAAATACCTGTCTTAGACAGGTATCTTCACCCCCCTCCCCCCTGAAAGGTGTCAATTGTGACACCGGAGGGGGGAGGAATCCGATCAGCAGAAGTAAAAAATTAGGGTGGAGCTCCACTTTAACTTTACATGTTGCATTATTCCCATGGGCAGGGTGTTTTGCCAATGGCTGTTGGCGGCTACAGCAGGGGGTTAGGTCTCCTACCCATTTTATCCGTCTCAATAGGAAACATCGTGAGGATTTGAGGGTTTGGCACACGTTTCTGGAAAGCTATAATGGAAGATCAGTTTGGATGTCCGGACCGGTGAGCAACTTTGACTTGGAGCTGTTTACGAACGCAGCAGGGTCGACAGGCTATGGGGCCTTCTACAAGGGTCACTGGAGTGCAGAACCTTGGCCGCGTTCCTGGTTAGTCGTGGGCTTTCTCCATAACCTGGTGCTCCTGGAGCTTTTTCTGTGGTGCTGGCTATGGAAATCTGGGGTGAGTCGTTTCGGAATTTGAAAATTCGGTTGAATTGCCACAACATGGAAGTCATTAACCGCATCGCAGCATTGTCACAATCTGTCATACGGCTGCTGCAACACATGGTGCTACATTGTTTGCAGTTGAATATTTTTCTGTATGCTGTCCACCATACTTTGGCTGACTCCTTGTCTCGATTTCAGTGGGACAGGTTCCAAGACCTGGCACCAGTGGCCGAGCAACGGGGGGGTTCCTTGTCCCAGTTGGCTGTGGGAGATTGCCTTGGAGTCATCGCTGGATGGATCAGATGGTCGTTGTGTGAGGCCACGTGGGCGGTATGGCAGGAATGGTTGGAGATGGTTCGGCAAGCTGGGCCGGATCAGGAAGGTTTGGAGGTAAGGCTGATGGTCCTTTACTTTGTTTCCAGGAACCTGGAGCAGGGGGCGTTGGTGTCTGCCATTGAGCGGAAACTGGTTGGCTTGGTGTTTTTCTTTAAATTACAGGGCTGGGAGAATTTAACTAAAGATTTTTGGGTTCGCCAAGCTGTTAAAGGGTATCGTAGGTCGCATAAGCGCAAGGATGATAGGCGGCTCATATCCTTTGCTAATTTGTAGGCCATTGGGATGGTACGGGAGTGGGGATGGTACGGGAGTTTTTAGAGGTTCGCCCGGTCATGGAAGGGCCATTTTTGTTACATGGGGATGGGTCTCCGCTGTCTAAGTTTCAGTTCGTGGTCGTTTTCCGGAAGAGTCTTCGAGCAGAGGGTTTAGAAGACAAACAGTATGCCTCACACTCCTTCCGTATCGGGGCGGCCACGGAGGCCACTCGGTGTGGGCTGGACGAGGCAGCTGTTAAGTGGATTGGTAGATGGGACTCAAGGAGATTCCGTTCCTATGGGTATCGGGGATGATGTGGAGCAGGGTCGTGCCTGAGGTGCATAGTTTTGCACACCTTGACAGGCCACCTGACATTCTTGTACTCCTTGTTGGTGGAAACGATCTGGGGGTTCGTTCCAGTAGGGAGCTCATTGTGGATGTAAAGTTCGATTTCCTGCGGCTCCGCACAGCCTTTCCCGACATGCTGGTCTTGTGGTCCGACATTGTGGCTTGTACAACTTGGCGTCTGGTGAGGTCGGTGGCAATGCTCAACAAGACCCGTTTCAAGGTCAATAAAGTGGTGGGCCAATTTGTTATTCGGAATGGGGGCATGGTCATCCGCCATATGGCATTGGAGTCAGATACCAGGTTATACCTCAGGGGGGATGGTGTCCACTTATCTGCGGTGGGTATAGATTTATGGTCCCTGGGGCTACAGGATGGGATTCAGTGTGCATTGCGGGTGTTGAGGGGCCCTCAAGGGTAAGGTGTCACCCTTATGGGTGGTGATTGGTCTTTGATGGTGTAAGAAAATACTTACGAGATGGAAGTGTTGGGGACTCATCGGTGGTATGTGCCCCTCTGGTGTATTCCAGTTAACATGGTTTAGCTGGAATATGGTAATGGTTGCACTGCGGGTAGTGGGTTGTCTCCGAGCTGGTGTGTTACTGCTGGAGGCCTATCATGGAAAAGGTCCCGCAGTGTAGAAGTGGAACACATTTTGAATTTTGGGTTGCTGTCAAAGACCAATAGGCTGAGTGACTGTTTAGTTTGTTTTCAGATGTTGATGTGTTAAAGAATGTTAATTTAAATGATTTTGTTAATAAAAGGCTGCTATGGCCATTTGTACTCCATTGCACGCGTGGTCTCGTTAATTTAGATAACGTTAAGGGGTGGAGTGAGTACGAGTGGTCGGGCAGACAGCTAGAGAGTTTGGGGACATTTGATCTACACTGGTCAAGAGAGGCCCGGAGCGAGAGAAATAAAAAAGAAAAATAGCGAAGGGCCGGCATGACAGGGTGAGAAGAGGAGGCAAATATTCGGTTAGGAAGGAAAGGTGTAAAGGGTAAGAGGATAGGTAGGATTGGCTGAGAACAGCAGGATAGGGAGGGGTTTTGTTTATGTAGCACTACCCCCGTAGGAGCTGCTGAATTTGTTTGGGTCTGCCCTCTGATTCTCAACCCCTTAACTGTCTCGAACCTTACCTTGGCACAACTGGTAGTGAAAAGAACTGCAAATCCCACTAGCTTTTGGGAAACACAATTCTGCATATATATACCACATTAAGTACACACATATATTACCTTTCACCGTTGAGGTCCTTCAGGCTAATAAAGTACTTCACACAGGTATATACTTGAACAAAGATAAAGTTTACTTTATAAGAGATAATAAACAGGTTAAGACAAAAAAAATCAAAATATATATATGTATATATAGATAGATATATAGATTCAAGTGACTCTGCAGGGCCCTGCAAGAGTCAATGATATGTCTAAGATAAAGTTCTGCAATATGCTAATGCCTACTTCCTATAGATAAACAATCTTAAGCTCGCGAGCTCCCCCTGGTGGGCAATATCACCCTGTGTCCCGTCAATGTTAGTTCCAGTCAGGCCTGACTAAGATTACTGTATGAGTTCCTCAATGGTGGGAGTCTTCGCTAACAAGGCGTTGGTGCACTTTATAATTGTAATCCAAAGGGAATTAAAGATGTAAACTAAACTCCCGCAATGCTTTTGGGAGTGAAGCTCTCAGTCAGTATAACGCCAACTTTAACTACGCAGCTACCACACGCTGCGCTATGTCCTAGTGTACGTGTGGCGCACTACTCTGAAGATGGTGGGCCTTCAAGAGTCACAGGCCTAACAAACGGCTGTAGATTCTGGGCAGGTGCCCGCGCACCCTGACAGGCCTAGTCCGCCTGACACGCTTTGCTGTCGGTACTCAGATCTGCGACCCCTCCGCAACGTACAGCCTCCGGTCCCTCTCTCAGCCGCCGTAGATGTCGGTTGAAGGGTGGCTCCGGTCTCTGAGGAACGTAAGCTAGTCACACAGAAAGAGATCCCTCTTCTGGCTTCCTGATCCTTCACAAAGCTGTAGGCCCAGGCTTCAGGCCTAATCCGCTCCAGCAGCAGATCTCACACAGACTTTCTGCTTGGTTGAGGGCGAAGTCCAGAGAGACCGAGCGCGGCTCTGCCCCTCCTTTAAGTAACCTCCCCCAGCAGGCTGTGCAGTGTTTGTAATGCATTCTGGGAGTACAGCTGCACTGTGGGTACCATAGTCTATTAGGTATCCATGGCAACGAAGTCCCTTTCTCCCTGTACCATAAGTTCCACACGCATTACTGAACATAAGTAAACAATAGTCTGTAAACTAGTAACTGGAACACCGGGGGAAGTTTTGGGGTGTACACATGCAACAAGAGTCCATAACAGGCGACTGCATAATACTGACAGAGGAACCTCCCACCAAACTTTGGAAGGGAAGTTGTCCTGTCTACAGGCCACCTTAGTTGGTACGGCCTCACCAGCTGTGCCAGGGGGTGAGCTAGAGTTGCCCTACACCAAATTCACAGTGGAAGGACCAGGCGTCTCAACTGTTCTCCTGGAAGTAAGTACTGCTTCTTCAGAGCATGCACCCATTTGATCATATGTCAGTCTTTTAGGGGGGTGAATGACTCTTCTTTTTCTCTGTTCTTTGGGTGTCACAGTCTCAGGAGCACTAGGACCTGCTGTCTCTGTTGACTCCTCAGGGGTTTTCTCCTCTGATCCATGCATGCTGGGCTCTGTAATTTTAGGAGAATCTGACTCTCCTTCAGAAAGGGATGGAGCCTCTTCAGGGTCTCCTGTTGGCAAAGAGTCTGGGTTATCCTCTATTTCCTCAGTGGGTATGTTATAGGGCATGAATTCAGGAGCCTCTGGGTGAAGAATTCCACTATCTGCTACCTCAGGAAGTGACAGCGAAGTGGTAATGGGTTCTGGCACTTGAGAGGGCCACAACCAGTCAGATTCCATTTCCTCATCCTCAGAGTCTTCCCCTTCAGAGTCTTTGTCCTCTACATCTGTAAGAGTCGACTGAGACCTGGTAACTAGCCTGGATATTTGGGAGGTTGAAGAGGATTCTTGCGGATCTGATGCGGGGGGTAGGCGAACTGCTTCAGAAAGGGGCAACAGGTGGTTTCTATGCCAAGTCTTCAGTGGGCCCACACTCCCCTCTGGCTTTATCTGATATACCGGGAGACCTGGTAACCGCTTGCAGACGACATACGGTTGGGATTTCCACCGGTCAGCCAACTTGTGCTTCCCGGGAATACCCAAGTTCCTTGAATGAATGAATGAATGAATGACTTGTATAGCGCTCACATGCGAACTGAATCACCTCTAGGCGCTTTTTGCAGCCAGTGTCTGCTTGGCTGGTGCGGTCATTTTACCCCGTAGGATCTCGACACGCTTGAGACACACAGTCGTACACACATATATACATATATACTGGGCCAATTTGGACAAGATCCAATTAACCTACCAGCATGTCTTTGGAGTGTGGAAGGAAACCGGAGTACCCGCAGGAAACCCCACGCAGACACAGGGAGAACATGCAAACTCCAGGCAGATGGTGTCGTGGCCGTGATTCGAACCAGCGACCCTTTTGCTGCTAGGTGAAAGTGCTAACCACTACACCACTGTGCTGCCCTTAGTAGTACCCTATCCCCTGGCTGTAAGTCTTGTATCCTAACCTTGAGGTCGAAGTTCCTTTTGTTCCTCAATCCCCTTTGGTCAGATGAGGCTTGGGCCTGTTCATACGCCATCTTCAGACTCTTCCTTAAGCGATCCACATACCCCTTGTGGGAGGTTGCCGAGGTATTATCTAGGGAGGTGCCAAAGGCTAAGTGCACTGGTAACCGAGCTTCCCTTCCAAACATCAGCCGAAATGGGGAGTATCCAGTAGCATCGCTGGTAGTGCTGTTGTAAGCATGTACTATGGCAGCCACATGCTTGCTCCAGTGTTGTTTCTTCTCAGAGTTCAACGTCCCTAACATATCCAAAAGGTTCTGGTTAAACCGTTCAGGCTGAGCATCCCCTTGTGGGTGGTATGGGGTTTTTCTAGTCTTTTGGATGACTAACAGATCTAACAGCTTCTTTATCAGTCTGCTTTCGAAGTCTCTTCCTTGATCTGAATGCAGGCGTTGGGTCAGACCATAGTGCACAAAGAACCTCTCCACTAGAACTTTGGCTACTGTTGAGGCCTTCTGATCCTTGGTAGGGAATGCTTGAGCGTATTTGGTGAAGTGGTCTGTCACTACCAGGACATTCCCTTTTCCATTCAGATCAGGCTCTAGACAAAGAAAATCAATGCACACCAGTTCCATGGGTCCTTGACTCTGTAGATGGCCCATTGGGGCTGCCTGACGTGGCAAAGTCTTCCTTTGTATGCACCGGACACAAGAATGGCAGTATTCCTCTACTTCAGCCAGCATACAGGGCCAGTAGAACCTGTCTCTTACAAGGTGAAAGGTTCTCTCCGGTCCTAGGTGGCCATGATTGTCATAGAGGGCAATTAGGACCACCTCCCGGTACTTGGCAGGTAGGAACAACTGCCACTTCTCTTCCAGATCATCAGAGGG
Organism: Rana muscosa; assembly: GCA_029206835.1. Lineage (NCBI taxonomy): Eukaryota > Metazoa > Chordata > Amphibia > Anura > Ranidae > Rana > Rana muscosa. Next base: position 40,138,680 of record CM055124.1, on the reverse strand, counting down.
GCCCCTTCGGTAGACCACCCCCTGACGTATCTGTAGCCAGTCCCATTCCCTGTGCAATAAGCGGGTCTCTCTGGACGAGTTCTTTAGGAGCAACTCAGGGCGCTGGTTCTCCAAGGCCTTCAGTATTAGCTTCCCCAGGGGGTCTTCCAATTGGTCCCTCTTTAAGTCCTTCTTGGATAACTTGGGCGAGCCCTCTTCTCCGACTTGGGTCACATTGCAGTAACATCTGGGTACTCCAGCAGCTGAGACCCCAATTTCTTCGGCCCATGATCCTCTTTTGGCTTGAAGTTCCGTCCCCCTATATAGGGCTTGCACTCCCTCCGGGGTCAACTGGGCCCACTCTTTGGTAAGATCAGTGGAAGTATGGGATCACCTGGATAGGGCATCTGCATCCCTATTTCCAACTCCTGGTCGGTACTTAAGGCTGAAGGTGAAACTTGAGAGGACAGCCAGCCACCTATGTCCTGTTGCACCCAGTTTGGCGGTGGTCAGAAGGTAGGTAAGTGGATTATTATCCGTCTTGACCACAAATTCATCCCCGTACAAGTAATCTTTCAATTTGTCCACCACAGCTCATTTTAAGGCCAGGAATTCAAGCTTGTGGGTGGGGTAATTCTTCTCAGCAAGTGTCAGGCTCCTACTCACATAAGCAACGGGTCGTAGGTGACCATCGTGTTCTTGGTATAGCACCCCACCAAGCCCATTTCGGCTGGCGTCCACATGCAGCTAGTAAGGTTTTGTGGTATCTGCATAGGCTAATACAGGGGCGGTGGTCAGACTCTCTTTCAGCTGATCGAAGGCCTCTTCGCACTTGGGGGTCTACTGGTCCTGGATGGACTCTTTAGATTTCCTGGGCCCCATGGTAGACTTCACTGGCTGGTCTGAATTTTCTCCATCATCCTCCCCTTCATTCCTTAGTAATTCATTGAGGGGCCTGGCTATCTTGGCAAACCCCTCTACGAACCTCCTGTAATAAGAGCAGAATCCCAGGAATGACCGGAGCTCGGTCACATTTGTAGGCCTCGGCCAGGAGGTGACATCCAGCTTCTCCGGGTCTGTGGCTACTCCCTCTGCAGATACAATGTGGCCCAAGTAATGAACTGAGGACTGGTAAAATTGGCAATTCTCTGGAGAAAGTTTCAGGCCTTCTTCATGGAGCCTCTTCAGAACTTTCTCCAGCCTCTCTTCATGTTCCTCTAGGGTTTTCCCAAACACGATGACGTCATCCAAGTACACCAGTACCTCTATCAAATTCATGTCTCCCACTGTTCTCTCCATCAGCCTTTGGAAAGTGGCAGGGGCTCCGGACAATCCTTGAGGCACCCGGTTGAACTCGAAGAACCTTACAGGGGTGAGGAAGGCTGTCTTCTCCTGATCTTCAGGGTGCATGGGGATCTGGTAGTAGCCACTCTTCAGATCCATCACACTGAACCATTTAGCTCCAGACAGACTTTGTAGCGCATCCTCTATCCGGGGGGTGGTGTACTGATCCGGTATAGTCCTTCTGTTCAGTGTCCGGTAGTCTATACACAGCCTCAGAGAGCCATTCTTCTTTTGGACCACCACTATCGGAGAGGCATAGGGGCTTCGAGACTCCTGGATTATGCCTGTCCTCTTTAGTTCGGACAGTTGCTCGCGCAGATCTTCCAGATCTCCTAAGGGAACTCATCGGACTCTCTTCCTGAACGGCTTATCCTCTTGCAAGCGAATCTTGTGGGTGGCACTCTTCGCACACCCCACATCAAATTCATCCCTTGAAGATCTTCTGCCATCGAGCAAGTTGGGCCCTGGCCCTCTCCTTCCAAGCTGGTGGGAGGTTTTCATCCTCAGAACAGAGCCTCCCTACTATGACTTCTTCTCCCTGTGGCTTCTTCAAGTCAGATGGGCCCACTGGGGTGGCTTGGTTCACTTGACCCAACAGCATTCTGGCTGATACCCTCACTGGGGTGGCGGAAGTGTTTCTGACACTCACTGAAACTCTCCCATGACTTCTCTCTAGGGCCTTCAGTGGGATCACCTCGGGAATTACCTCTATTCCCCTTTCCTTCTCTCGAGGGCCAGGTTCAAGGATGACGAAAGGGCCTAGTTGCTTCCAGGTGAGTTTTACAGATGCCCTCAAACAGGTCACCTATCCTGGCTGCAGTACCTTCTCTGTTTTATCCAGCTTCCATACTTTCCCAACCCCCTCTCCTGGGGCCTTCTTCTCCATTACTAAGCGCTGGTAAACTCGCTGCAACAAGGGGTGGACCCTTGTTGTCAAGGTAACCTGTTCTTCAATTAGAGGGGTCAACAGTCTCCTTACCAAGTCAGTGTTGGTCCCTATAATCAAGGAGCTCTTGTTGTCCTCGGGTGGCCGAGGACAGACCACAGCCAGAGTGTCAAACGCCTCTGTTTCTCCCACCACTGAGGGATCAAAGGTGAGTCTGATCGGGATGTATCCATCATAGGGGAAACTCTGTGTTCCAATGCCCCATATCTCCAGGTCCTCTAGCTTCTGTAGTGGTAGATGCCAGGGGTGCTTATTATAGAAATAACAATATAGGAGAGTCACCTGGGCTCCTGTATCAAGAAGGGCCTTTGTGTAGATTCCTTCTACCTGGATTGAGATCATTGGAGAGTGCCCTACCAGTTTGTCTAGAAGCTTCCGTGGAGAGATCTTCTTGGCAGATTCTGTAACTTGTATCTTTACTTCTTTCTTTCTCCGGCCTTTCCGGGGTTTCGACCCTAGTGGGGCCTGGTGCGCATTGATCTCCCGCCTTGGAGTATTTTGGAATTTGGAGCAGGAAGTACTAAGCTGCCCAGAGGCGGCAGCAGGGGTGCTTAGTAAAGGTTTAGGCCCCCGTTGCTATCCCTTCTTTTTGTTGCTTTTGGAGTTGGCTGTCACTGATGGGCACCCGGTTGACTCCTTCACCGGGGCCCTCTGAAGATTTCCGCCGGTTTGCAGGATGGTGTGGCAGCTTTCCTCGGGCTGGGACACATCTGTCGATGGTGCCCGGTTCCTCCACATTTGAAGCAGACATCTTCATCTCTTGTGCTTCTAGGTGAGGAAGTAGATACACTTTGTGTCATCTTGGTTGCAGTGTCTTCTCCTTTCCCGGTCTCTGAGACCTTGGCCATAAGCTAAGTTAACATCTTCATAACTCAGAGTAGCTACCTCAGAGTCCTGTTCTCGAGTCATTGCCGGCCTAACTCCAGCAAAAGGGTTAGAGTTCAGTGGAGCAGTTGACTGTTGATCATTCAGCAGTGCTTCCTCATCTCTTACTACCTGGATTAGGTCAGGGTAGCTCAGTGACATGACACCCCCAGAGGTCTTCAAATGGAGCCAAACTGGATCAGAGCACAGGGCTCCTCTTAGAATGTGTTGCATCCTGGCTTGACCTAAAGCAGAGGGTTCCATTCCTTTTTTCAGTACAATCTGACATAACATCTTGTTCAACCTCCGGATATACTCAGAAAGTCGTTCCCCTGGCTGTTGGAGGGTGTGTTCAAATTGATATATCAGCTCAGCTGCCTTCTCCAGTCACCTGAATTCCTCTTGTAGCATAACCAAGTAGTCATAGGCAGTACAGGTAGCGTTACTGAACCTCAGATTCTTGACAGCTTCTGCAGCGGCTCCTCTTAGACTCTCACTTATGCAGTGTTTCTTTTGGGCCTCGGGTAGTTCCCATACTTCTAGAGCTTGCATGGCTTGCTCTATCCAGACATCAAACTCTTCCTCACCGACTGGCACAGGCTGTTTCCCTGAGAAGATCCTCAGCTTCCTGTACCCAGCTTCCACACACACTGTGTTGCTTTTGTGACACTTTGACACAAAATCTCCTAGAGCACTAAAAAGGTCTGGCCCAATCATGGTCAAGGGTGAAGGGGAGGATATTGGTCCCCGGTCCTGCTCCTCCTTTGAAGGTGTGGATTGGTCCCCTCCTGGAACTTTCAGGTGCCTTATCTGGAGTTTTGACTTGCCTCCTAAGGGGAAACTCTTCCTTTTGAAGCTCTCCGGTACTCCCTCTTTCCACTGTAACAGGGCATGAGTGCTATAAGCTTCTTGATCTGGCCTGAGAGCGACTACCCGTGCTCTCCTTTGTGGGGACAATACCTTCATGATGTCAGCCACTTTCTTCTTATCCCAATGTCCTCCAGGAAGCTCAATGGCTACACTTGCGCTTGAGCGGGCGCCCTCTCTTTCGCACCACTGGGCTACAACAAAGGGGTCCATCTTGATAAGGACAAGGGTCCTGCCTGGGGAAAGTTGATTTCAGAGCAACAGGATCCCGGACAAGCCCCCACGTGTAGCACTACCCCCGTAGGAGCTGCTGAATTTGTTTGGGTCTGCCCTCTGATTCTCAAACCCTTAACTGGCTTAAAACCTCCCTTGGCACAACTGGTAGTGAAAAGAACTGCAAATCCCACTAGCTATTGGGAAACACAATTCTGCATATATACCACATTAAGTACACACATATATTACCTTTCTCCATTGAGGTCCTTCAGGCTAATAAAGTACTTCACACAGGTATATACTTGAACAAAGATAAAGTTTACTTTATAAGAGATAATAAACAGGTTAAGACAAAATATATATATATATATATATATATATATATATATATATATATATATATATATATATATATATATATATATTGTGAGGGGGTTAGCTCGGCAGCGGGTGTGGGTGACCCCCGGGATGGGCTCCCCACACAAAAACAGGCCCAGCAAACGGAGGTTGTGGTTTTCAAGATCAAAAAGGTGCGGTTTATTTTCTATTTACAGTGACAAAACACAGCAAAGCAAAAGAAACATAAACAAAATAAATCCTGGTCAACTTGACCTCTAACTAAACATACAGGTTTCCTAACTAACAACTGGGATCAGCCTAGTGCTGTCCTAGTCCCTAAGTCCCTGGTTTTAAATGTCCAAGCAAATAGCCACACAGGCTTTGTCTCACCGCACAGGGGTTCACTCTCCCTAGACAGTCCACACAGGTCTGGTTCCAGGCATGAGCTAACATCTAATGAAGCTGGGAGTTCTTATAGAGGCCTAAATGAGCTGACAAGCTTCAGCTGGTCTCATCAACTCCCTGTCTGTACGACGCCCCACACTCTCCCTAGAGGTATGAGTCATCCATGAGCCCACTAGCCTTATACAACTCTCCACCTAGTTGTATAAGTCGGCGTAAAGCCTGAATCTGGGCGAAATATATCTACCCCCCTGGATGCAACCAGGTGACTTTACCTTCCTGCTGTCACATACCCCCCCCTCTTGTTTTAACCTCGGGGTTGGAACACCAGCAATCAGGCATTCATGTACTCGAGACAAAGCATCCACATTCCCCATTTGAACGCCAGGGCGATGCTTTACTGTGAAGTTGAATTCCTGGAGGGCCAGGAACCACCTATTCACTCTTCTATTTGTTTCCTTGTTTTGAGCCATCCACTTTAACGGAGCGTGATCCGTAACCATGTCAAAGTGCCTACCTAGCAGGTAGTACCGAAGGGAATCTAGAGCCCACTTCACCGCTAAACACTCCTTTTCAACGGTGGCGTAATTTACCTCATGGGACTTCAACTTCCTGCTGAGGTAAATGACTGGGTGCTCTTCCCCGTTCCAGACCTGGGACAATACTGCTCCTAACCCCACATCTGACGCATCACTTTGTACGACAAAGTCTTTAGAGAAGTCGGGTGAGTACAACACTGGCTGGCTACATAAGGCTTGTTTCAAGAATTGGAATGCTGCCTCAGCCTCGGGGGTCCATTTAATCATGACCGACCCTTTCCCCTTCGTCAGGTTGGTTAGGGGCACAGCCTTAGAAGCAAAGTGGGGAATGAATCGCCGATAATACCCAGCGATTCCCAGAAAGGCTCGTACCTGCTTCTTGCTGTTGGGACGTGGCCAACTCTGGATGGCCTCGACTTTGTTGAGTTGGGGTTTTATTACTCCCCTCCCAATGGTGTACCCAAGATATTTGGCCTCTTCCTGCCCAATGGTACACTTCTTGGGGTTAGCCGTAAACCCCGCTTCCCGAACAGAGTCCAGGACTGCTTGCACTTTTGGCAGATGTGAGGCCCAATCTGTGCTATGGACAATTACGTCATCCAGGTAAGCCGCAGCATACTTCCGATGGGGCCTCAGCATCTGGTCCATTTTCCGCTGGAATGTGGCCGGCGCATTCTGTAACCCAAACGGCATTCTTTTATATTGGAACGCCCCGTCTGGGGTTACAAATGCGGTTTTCTCTTTGGCCGACTTGGCCAGGGGGATTTGCCAATACCCTTTTGTGAGGTCAAGAGTCGTCATGTATCGGGCTGTTCCCAGCCGGTCGATCAACTCATCTATACGTGGCATGGGGTAGGTGTCAAATTTTGTAACTTTGTTCAACTGACGAAAATCGTTACAAAATCGCCAGCTCCCATCCGGTTTAGGCACCAACACAATGGGACTAGACCAATCACTTTGGGACTCCTCTATCACCCCTAAGTTCAGCATTTTCTGTACTTCCTCCCGTATTGCCTCCCGTCGGGCCTCTGGGATCCGATAGGGTTTTAACTTCACCCTTTCACCGGGCGGGGTAATGATGTCATGCTCTACCCCAGATGTTTGTCCCGGCAGCTCAGAGAATACCTCCTTGTTGCGAAGCACAAACTCCTTAACCTCCTGTTGTTGGGGTTGTGACAAGGTGGCTGCTATTCCAACCTCAGGAATCACGCAACCAGTTTGAGCTGGTGACCAAGTGTCTGCGACTAGGGACTCTCTATCCCTCCAGGCTTTCAACAGATTAACGTGATAGATCTGTTCGGGCTTTCGCCTTCCTGGTTGTCTGACCTTGTAATTCACTTCGCTCACTTTTTCCATTATCTCGTAGGGGCCTTGCCATTTGGCAAGGAATTTACTTTCAACCGTAGGGACAAGTACCAGTATCCTATCCCCCGGGGAAAAGGTACGGGTCTTGGCTCCACGGTTGTACACTCTCTGCTGTGCTAACTGCGCTTGGGCCAAATGTTCCTTCACGATGGGCATTACCTGTGCAATTCGGTCTTGCATCAGGGCGACATGCTCAATCACACTCCTGTGGGGAGAACTCTCACTTTCCCAAGTTTCCTTGGCAATATCCAACAGCCCTCTTGGGTGTCTCCCATACAGTAACTCAAAGGGGGAGAATCCCGTAGAGGATTGGGGCACCTCCCTAATAGCAAACATCAGATAAGGAAGTAGACAGTCCCAATCCTTTCCATCTCTATCCACCACTTTCTTCAACATTTGTTTTAGGGTTTTGTTGAATCTTTCAACCAGCCCATCGGTTTGGGGGTGATACACAGATGTACGTAATTGCGTCACTTTGAACAATTTACACAGCTCCTTCATAACCCGGGACATAAAGGGTGTACCTTGGTCCGTAAGCAGTTCTTTACAAATACCCACCCGGCTAAACACAAGAGATAGCTCTTTGGCTATGGTTTTGGCCGAGGTATTTCGGAGAGGGATCGCTTCTGGATAACGGGTGGCATAGTCCATTATAACTAATATGTACTGGTGCCCCCTAGCGGACTTGATTATAGGACCTACCAAATCCATGGCGATCCTCTCAAACGGGACCTCAATGATGGGTAGAGGGACCAGCGGGCTACGGAAATGTGGCATCGGGGCCGACCTCTGACACACAGGGCAGGAGGAACAATAATTTTCTATGTCCTTCATCACCCCCGGCCAATAGAATCTCTGTAATACCCTCTCTCGGGTTTTCTCTGTCCCCAGATGACCTCCAAGAATGTGCCCATGAGCCAACTCCAACACCAACTTCCTGTAAGGTTTGGGCACCACAAGCTGCTCAACGGTTTCTTCTGCCCTTTTTGCCACCCGATACAGTAGGTCCTTCTCTACGCTGAAGTATGGGTAAGTGCAGGTATTATCTGGGTTCACTAACTCGCCATCTATTTTCACTACGTTTTCCCGTGCCTTTATTAGGGCGGGGTCTTTCAACTGTTCTGTGGCAAAGTTTTCCCTGTGAACCTCAAGATCAGAAAACTCCACAGACGGTAGGTTTTCGTCTGAGGAGGTGGGCTCCTCTCCAGTTTCTTGAGTCTCCCCTGCCAATACTGATAAGGGAAATTCCGGAGAGTCCTCACCACTCTCAGGGGAGTTCTGGCTATCACATTCCTGGTACATAGGGGCACCAGTGGGGGGCTCAGGATCATCCCACAGTTCCCAGAACTTCGGAAAATCCCTTCCCACAATGGCGTCATGCGGTAACTGAGATACTAAGCCCACTGGATGAGAGAGGGTACCTTTGGGGGTCTCGAAACACACTGTAGTCACTGGATACTCTCGGGTGTCCCCATGCACACAAATAACAGCTACCTTGCTATTCCCAGAGACCTCTGTTTTAACTAACTCAGCCTTTATCAGGGTCACAAGGCTACCTGAATCCAGCAATACCACAACATTTCTACCATTAACACACATTTTGCATAAATGTTTCTCAGTTCCTCGAATGGCAGTGCATGCGACTGTCGCACACAGCGACTGACGTCTGCCCGTCAGAAAGTCACACTGCATGGGTTCCTCCACAACCGGGCAATTGGCTGCAATATGTCCCGCTTGCCGGCAGCGGTAGCAAACGATCCTTCTTGCCGCCTCTTGAGCCGCTGATTTCCCAGGCTGTTCTCGCCAAACTTGGGGTAGAGCTCCCACCCTCTCACTCTCTCCACCCTCACCCCTTGGAATCCTCTTATCCGCCCCTGGGGATGGTCTGGTCTTAGGGTGGAAAGTCCGAGTGTCTCTGGAAGAGGCCGTCAGGTTCTCTGTAGCCAAGTATTTCTCCACACGATCCACAAGACCATCGGCCGTCTCTGGGTCTCCATGGCTTACCCACTTTTGGATGGCAGTAGGAAGAGCTCTCAAAAACCGATCCATTACAACACGTTCCACAATCTTTGGTGCGGACAAAGTCTCTGGCTGTAGCCACTTTCTGCTCAGGTGAATGAGATCATACATTTGAGACCTGGGGGGTTTTCCAAGCTGGAAAGTCCAGTTATGCACACGCTGAGCCCGGACAGCCAGGGTGACACCCAGCCTTGCCAATATTTCAGCTTTTAGCATCACATAGTCTTTTGCTTGGTTAGGCTCTAGGTCATAGTAAGCTTTCTGCGATTCACCAGTTAACAGAGGAGCCACCAGTCCAGCCCACTGCTCCTCAGGCCACTTTTCTCTTTCAGCGGTCCTTTCAAATGTGGTCAAAAATACCTCTGGATCATCCTCTCCAGTCATTTTTGTCAATAAACGACTGACCCCAAAGGACGCGGTATTAGTGGGACGGCTTTCCTCACTGGTCTGCGGACGTTGCTGCATTACTGCTTCCATCTGTTGTTGTAGTCTCTGCTCTTGCTTCTGCAACAGGTCTATGAAGCGGGCCTCAGATTGCTGCTGGGCTTGTTGCTGAGCCTCCAGACTCTGTTGCAAAGTTGCGTTTGTCTGCTGCTGGGCTGCAAGGCTCTGTTGATGAGCTTGCTGCTGGGCTGCAAGGCTCTGTTGATGAGCTTGCTGCTGGGCTGCAAGGCTCTGTTGATGAGCTGCAAGGCTCTGTTGATGAGCTGCAAGGCTCTTTTGCAAACCTGCATTTGTCTGCTGTTGATTGGCATTTGCTAGAGCCAGCTGTTTCAGTATCTCCTCCATGCTGGCTTAAAAAAAAACTGCCACTGGTTCTCCACCAACTGTGAGGGGGTTAGCTCGGCAGCGGGTGTGGGTGACCCCCGGGATGGGCTCCCCACACAAAAACAGGCCCAGCAAACGGAGGTTGTGGTTTTCAAAATCAAAAAGGTGCGGTTTATTTTCTATTTACAGTGACAAAACACAGCAAAGCAAAAGAAACATAAACAAAATAAATCCTGGTCAACTTGACCTCTAACTAAACATACAGGTTTCCTAACTAACAACTGGGATCAGCCTAGTGCTGTCCTAGTCCCTAAGTCCCTGGTTTTAAATGTCCAAGCAAATAGCCACACAGGCTTTGTCTCACCGCACAGGGGTTCACTCTCCCTAGACAGTCCACACAGGTCTGGTTCCAGGCATGAGCTAACATCTAATGAAGCTGGGAGTTCTTATAGAGGCCTAAATGAGCTGACAAGCTTCAGCTGGTCTCATCAACTCCCTGTCTGTACGACGCCCCACACTCTCCCTAGAGGTATGAGTCATCCATGAGCCCACTAGCCTTATACAACTCTCCACCTAGTTGTATAAGTCGGCGTAAAGCCTGAATCTGGGCGAAATATATCTACCCCCCTGGATGCAACCAGGTGACTTTACCTTCCTGCTGTCACAATATATATATATATATATATATATATACCGTATATACTCGAGTATAAGCCGAGTTTTTCAGCCCTTTTTTTAGGCTGAAAATGCCCCCTCTCGGCTTATACTCGAGTCATGTACCTACTTGTCTCAGGGGTGTGCGGCAGTCACTCCTCTAGAGCAGGGGTCTCCGTATCCCGGCCCACAGCTGACGTGTATTTCTACAGCTCGCCGTAGCTGACAGCCGCTGCAGTTACTCCCGCCCATGCCGTGCGCTAGGATTGGCTGCTGGGACTGCCATGTCCTAGCAGCCAGGGATCATTGGTGTGGCTCCCCCCGCTACCCGCCCGCTGTTTGCATTAAAGATCTTCCTGCAGCGGGCGGGATTCCCGGGTGATGAAGCAGAGCGGAGCTTTAATCAGGGGGCTTATCAACTGGACTGATAAAGCAACTGTGTCGGCGTCCGGCGGTTCCCCCCCCCCCCCGCGCTTATCGATTAGAATTGATGGTCGGCCCTGGCAGTACAGTACAGAGCGGAAGTGAGCTGTAATACAAGGCAAGCAAAATACAGTACATGTAATGGGGACACTCTGATAAAACATTGATGGGGACACACTGATAAAACACTGATGGGGACAGTGTGTCCCCATCAGTTTTTTTTTATCAGTGTGTCCCCATCAGTGTGTTTTATCAGTGTGTCCCCATCAGAGTTTTTTATCAGTGTGTCCCCATCAGTGTTTTTTATCAGTGTGTCCCCATCAGTGTTTTTTATCAGTGTGTCCCCGTCAGTGTTTTTTATCAGTGTGTCCCCGTCAGTGTTTTTATCAGTGTGTCCCCGTCAGTGTTTTTATCAGTGTGTCCCCGTCAGTGTTTTTATCAGTGTGTCCCCGTCAGTGTTTTTATCAGTGTGTCCCCGTCAGTGTTTTTATCAGTGTGTCCCCGTCAGTGTTTTATCAGTGCTGCATTTCCCACCCTAGGCTTATACTCGAGCCAATACGTTTTCCCAGTTTTTTGTGGTAAAATTAGGTGAGTCGGCTTATACTCGAGTATATACGGTATATATATATATATATATATATATATATATATATATATATATATATATATTCAAGTGACTCTGCAGGGCCCTGCAAGAGTCAATGGTATGTCTAAGATAAAGTTCTGCAATATGTTAATGCCTACTTCCTATGGATAAACAATCTTAAGCTCGTGAGCTCCCCCTGGTGGGCAATATCACCCTGTGTCCCGTCAATGTTAGTTCCAGTCAGGCCTGACTAAGATTACTGTATGAGTTCCTCAATGGTGGGAGTCTTCGCTAGCAAGGCGTTGGTGCACTTTATAATTGTAATCCAAAGGGAATTAAAGATGTAAACTAAACTCCCGCAATGCTTTTGGGAGTGAAGCTCTCAGTCAGTATAACGCCAACTTTAACTACGCAGCTACCACACGCTGCGCTATGTCCTAGTGTACGTGTGGCGCACTACTCTGAAGATGGTGGGCCTTCAAGAGTCACAGGCCTAACAAACGGTTGTAGATTCTGGGCAGGTGCCCGCTCACCCTGACAGGCCTAGTCCGCCTGACACGCTTCGCTGTCGGTACTCCGATCCGCTACTCCTCCGCAACGTACAGCCTCCGGTCCCTCTCTCAGCCGCCGTAGATGTCGGTTGAAGGGTGGCTCCGGTCTCTGAGGAGCGTGAGCTGGTCACACGGAAAGAGATCCCTCTTCTTGCTTCCTGATCCTTCACAAAGCTGTAGGCTCAGGCTTCAGGCCTAGTCCGCATCAGCAGCAGGCCTCACACAGACTTCCTGCTTGGTTGAGGGCGAAGTCCAGAGAGACCGAGCGTGGCTCCGCCCCTCCTTTAAGTAACCTCCCCCAGCAGGCTGTGCGGTGTTGGTAATGCATTCTGGGAGTACAGCTGCACTGTGGGTACCATAGTCTATTAGGTATCCATGGCAACAGAGTCCCTTTCTCCCTGTACCATAACTTCCACACGCATTACTGAACATAAGTAAACAATAGTCTGTAAACTAGTAACTGGAACACCGGGGGACGTTTTGGGGTGTACACATGCAACAATAGTCCATAACAGTAGAACCCCACTACATTTATTTAAGGGTGGAGGCGGGTCTCCCGGGCATCAGTGGAGGGGCAGCTGTGATAAGTAGGTTGTTTGACACCCACCCTCCCTGTGTTGTTTGTCTGTTTTTCTTTATTAGCAGGAGCAGTATGAGCAGCTGATCGGGTGGCGGTGGTTGGTCTTTGATGGTGTAAGAAAATACTTAGAAGATGGAAGTGTTGGGGACTCATCAGTGGTATGTGCCCATCTGGCGTATTCCAGTTAACACGGTTTAGCTGGAATATTGTAATGGTTGCACTGCGGGTAGTGGGTTGTCTCCTAGCTGGTGTGTTACGGCTGGAGGCCTATCATATAAAAAGGTCCCGCAGTGCAGAAGTGAATTTTGGGATGCCGTCAAAGAACAGATTGAGTGACTGTTTAGTTTGGTTTCAGATGTTGATGTGTTAAAGAATGTTAATTTAAATAATTTTTGTTAATAAAAGGCTGCTATGGCCATTTGTTCTCCATTTCATGTGCGGTCTCATTAATATAAGTAACGTTAAGGGGTGGGGTGTGTATGAGTGGTCGGGCAGACAGCAAGAAGGTTTGGGGACATCTGATCTACACTGGTCAATCGATTCGCGCAGCCGAGCCACCTTGCCGCAGTATAACTGCGGCGGCTGGTCGGCAACTGGTTAATTGAACAAGCTGAAGTTAGAAACTGGCTACCATGCAGAGCTGCACCAGATTTTGCATTCTCCCGTTTTAGTAAATCAACCTTATTGTGTGATTTTCACTGGACAGTTATTAGCAAAACCAGAGTTGAAGAATATGGGAACTCGCTCTTCTACACCTAGAAAGAAAACATCTTATCACAAATTTTGGCTCAAAAACACCCATGAACAAAGGAAACCACCTGTATATAATTCTAACCGAAACTCAGAAACAAAGTGTGAATTGTTCACAGGCCAGGTTTTGGAGCCTACAGGCATACAGTATAAAGATTACACTTTGTCACCGTAATGGGTATTTTAATACTGGGCAATTGAGCTCAGTAATACAACGTAATAGGTATAAGATTTTTTTTTTCTAATTAACCCAGCTTAGATAAAGAGTAGGGATGAGCTCGGTGTTCGAGTCGAACATACGTTCGACTCGAACATCGGCTGTTCGATCGTTCGACGAAGATCGAACGATTTGGGCCGTTCGCGCCTAATTCGAGTGACGCGAACGGCCCACAATGCACTACGCCATCGCAGTGTCATCCAGGCGCTGTGATTGGCCAAGCATGCACTGTGACCCCGCATGCTTGGCCAATCACAGCGCCGGCAGCGAGGAGAGCAATGATTGGCCACAGGCAGGATGCCTGTGGCCAATTATTGCTGAGGGTGTTTAGTACACGCCCCACACTATAAAAGGCCGCCAGCACGGCGGCCTAGTGTAGTGTGTTCCGGAGCAGGGAAAGAGAAGCATAGGCAGGGACAGTGACATTTATTTTTTCTTGCTTAACCTGGATTTCTTTAGTTTAGGGAAAGAGAAGGATAGGTAGGGAGAGTGTCAGTGTGTTTTACTGTGCGAATCCTGTGCTATAGTGTGCTTTAAAAAAACATTTTTTCTAGGGACAGAAAACTATAGGTAGGAAGAGTGTCAGTTTCTTTCACTGTGATAATCCTTGTTTCTAGGGACAGGGAAGGACAGTGAGGGAAATTCTCCTTGTGCTATAGTGTGCTAAAGCATTCCTCATCAACCATCTTTGAAATCCTTGTTTTTTGGACAGTCAGGGAAATTGTCGTTGTGCTATTCTGTGCAAAAGCAATCATCCTCAACCATATTTAGAAATCCTTAAGTAAAGGGACAGAGAAGGACACCTGAAGGTAGCCCTTATTGCTTTTTTCCCATCTCCCTGCAGGCCATCTATTAGAATGTCTGGAAGGCAAACAAGGAGAGGCAGACAGTCAGGAGGCAATAAAAGAGGGCAAGCAGGCTCTGTGTCTGGGGGCAACAGTGCTGGTCGTGGACGCGGTGCATTGTCATCAGCACATGGCCATGGGACACGCTTGTCCTTCTTTTCGGCAGCTGGACATGTTGAGCCACATCATGCCGAAGACTTGGTAGAGTGGATGACCAAGCCCTCCTCCTCCTCCTCATCCTCTCTCACCCAGGCTCAGGGTACTGGCAAAGCAGCTGCCAAAGCGTCCTCTTCCCTGGTATCAATGTCAGACTCATCATCAGTCACTCCTTCCCTAGACCCACCATGTCCTCCTCCTGAGGAGTCCCCCGAACTGTTTGAGCACAGTGTTGGGTACATGCTCCAGGAGGATGCCCAGCGTTTCGAAGGGTCTGATGATGAAACCCAGCTACAGGAAGGCAGTAGCGTGAGAGCAGACAGAGGGGATGCGCAAGAAGGACACCAATCTGGCAGTCATGTTCCAGCAGCTGCAGCATACTGCCAGATTGGCTCCAGTGATGAGGAGGGAGGGGGTGATGAGGTCACTGACTCCACGTGGGTGCCTAATAGGAGAGAGGAGGAGGAGGAGGATGAGAGAGGAGGAGGAGGAGGATGAGGAGGAGGCACATCTCCAACGAGGCAGGATGCCCTTTGGTGGCCAGCGTAAGGGCAGTACACCGACGGAATCACACCGCAGAGCTCCGCCTGTGCAGGGCGCTGCCTCTGCCCGTCATTCAAAAAGTTCTTTGGTGTGGGCCTTTTTTGAGGCTAGTGCATCAGATCGCACAGCTGCTGTTTGCAACATATGTCTCAAGCGTATATCGCGTGGCCAAAACATCAGCCGCTTGGGTACCACATGCCTGACCAGACATATGTTGACCTGCCATGCAGCTCGTTGGCAAGCCTACCTCAAAGACCCACACCAAAGAACAAAGCGGACCTCTCCTTGCACCGCATCAGCTGGGATCTCCAACCCCACTATAACTTCAGTCCTCTCTGAAACATGCACTGAGAGGAATGAAGGTGTAGAATTAGGTGTGTCACAGCCAAGTACTTGCGGCCACTCTGCTAGCAGTACACCGACGTCCGATTCTAGCAGGCAAATTTCCCTGCCCCAGCTGCTGGACCGTCGAAAGAAGTTCACTCCCAGCCATCCACATGCCCAGCGGTTGAATGCTAGCTTGGCTAAATTGCTAGCGCTTCAACTGCTGCCTTTTCAGTTGGTAGACTCGGCCCCCTTCCGTGAGTTTGTGCAATGTGCGGTTCCTCAGTGGCAGGTTCCCAAACGCCACTTTTTCTCACGGAAGGCTATTCCGGCTCTGTACCGGCATGTGGAAGGCAATGTCTTGGCCTCGCTGGACAGGGCGGTCAGCGGTAAGGTGCATATTACCGCTGACTCATGGTCCAGCAGGCATGGACAGGGACGTTACCTTTCTTTCACGGCCCATTGGGTCACTCTTTTGGCAGCTGGGAAGGATGCAGGACAAGGTGCAGTAGTGTTGGAGGTTGTTCCACCGCCACGCCTCCAAAATGCTACTACTGGTTGTGACACACCTCTCTCCTCCACCCCCTCCTCTTCTTCTTCCTCCATGGCCTCTTCCTGTGGTTTGTCCAATGAACCAGCGGTGCTCCGTAGCCGTTCAAGGGGCTACGCAAGTACGCAGGCAAAAAGATGCCATGCCGTGCTTGCGCTGGTGTGTTTGGGGGACAGAAGCCACACTGGGGCAGAGGTCCTGTCTGCTCTGCAGGGCCAGGCCGAGAGGTGGTTGACGCCACGCCAGCTTAAGCCAGGAATGGTGGTTTGCGACAATGGCACCAACCTCCTCTCCGCCCTCCGACAGGGACAACTGACCCATGTGCCCTGTGTGGCTCACGTCCTTAACCTGCTGGTGCAGCGGTTCTTGGGCAGGTACCCGGGCTTACAGGATGTCCTGAGGCAGGCCAGGAAAGTCTGTGTGCATTTCCGCAGATCTTATAATGCCAGTGCTCGCCTGGCTGAGCTGCAAAAGGAGTTGAACCTGCCCAAGAACCGCCTTATATGTGACATGCCCACCAGGTGGAACTCAACGTTGGCCATGCTGCAGCGGCTGCACACGCAGCAGAGGGCCATCAATGAGTACCTGTGCGACTACGGCACCAGGACAGGGTCAGGGGAGCTTGGTTTTTTTTCTCCACGCCAGTGGGGCATGATCAGGGATGCATGCACTGTCCTGGCACCATTTGAGGAGGCCACGAGGATGGTGAGCAGTGACAGTGCATGCATCAGTGACACTGTACCTCTTGTCCACCTGTTGGAGCACACGCTGCGTGGAATAATGGACAGGGCACTTGAGGCAGAACAGAGGCAGGAAGAGGAGGACTTCCTTGCCTCTCAAGGCCCCCTTTACCCAGACAGTGTTCCTTCTGTCCCACCCATCGCACAGAAAGAGGAGGAGGAGGAGGAGGAGGAGGAGGAGGATTGTGTCAGCATGGAGGTGGAGGCTGGCACTCAGCATCATCAGCAGCAGTCTTTTAGGGATGATTTACAGTCCCAAGAAACCAGTGGACTTGTACGTGGCTGGGAGGAGGTGGCTGCGGATCATGTCGTCCTTAGTGACCCAGAGGACTCCGGAGCGAATACCTCAGCAAACCTACGCTGCATGGCCTCCCTGATCCTGCAAAGTCTGCGGAAGGATCCTCGTATTCTTCGGATCAAGGAGAGGGACCATTACTGGCTGGCCACTCTCCTTGATCCACGGTACAAGGGTAAGGTTGCGGACCTTATGTTACCGTCGCAGAGGGAGCAGAGGATGAGACAACTCCGGGAGGCCTTGCAGAAAGGTCTGTGCAACGCGTTCCCAGAGACTGGGAGGTTACAAACTCCTGGTCCTGGACAACGAGTTGCTGAGGCTTCGGCCAGTCAAAGAAGGAGCGGTGGGGAAGGTGGCCGTCTGACCGATGCGTTCAGACAATTCTTTAGTCCGCAGCCCCAAAGAATGATCGGTTCCAGCAACCATCGCCAGCGTCTGATAAACATGGTGCAGGAATATCTAGGGGCAAGGTCAGACTTGGACACCTTCCCCACCGAAAATCCTCTGGCTTACTTGGTCTTGAGGATGGATCACTGGCCAGAGCTTGCACAGTATGCAATTGAGCTACTGGCCTGTCCTGCATCCAGCGTTCTTTCGGAACGCACATTCAGTGCTGCTGGAGGATTTGTCACGGATCACAGGGTGCGCCTGTCCACCGACTCGGTTGATCGACTGACTTTCATCAAGATGAACCAGTCTTGGATCACCACCAGCTACCACACACCTGATGCTGATATAACAGACTAATTGATTTTAACATGTCACATCCCTTCAAGACTTATGCTGATGCTGAGTGCCTGTGCTGTTATGTTGACTGGCTATCCTCCTCCTCCGAGTCCTCAATGATACGATTGATGATGATAGCTTGGAAGATCATTTTTGTTTATGGGTGCCGCCACCAGTGGCTAAGGCCCAATTTTTCAGCCCCTGTTTTACAGGGGCGTGTAATTACAATTTTTTTAGCAATAATTTGCCATAGGGCTCATTGCTGTGCTCCAAGTACAGTATCTGTGAGGGGTTGTAGTGTTGTGCCACCAGTGCCTAAGGCCCAATTTTTCAGCCCCTGTTCAACAGGGGCATGTAATTACAATTCTTGATCTAATAATTCACAGCAGGGCCCATTCCTGCACCCACCAAGAGTAACTCTGAGGGCTTACAGTGTTGTGGCAACACCACCACCACCACCACCACCACGAAAGGCCCAATTTTTCAGCCCCTGTTCAAAAGGGGCATGTAATTACAATTCTTGATCTAATAATTCACAGCAGGGCCCATTCCTGCACCCACCAAGAGTAACTCTGAGGGCTTACAGTGTTGTGGCAACGCCACCACCACCACCACCACGAAAGGCCCAATTTTTCAGCCCCTGTTCAAAAGGGGCATGTAATTACAATTCTTGATCTAATAATTCACAGCAGGGCCCATTCCTGCACCCACCAAGAGTAACTCTGAGGGCTTACAGTGTTGTGGCAACACCACCACCACCACCACGAAAGGCCCAGTTTTTCAGCCCCTGTTCAACAGGGGCATGCAATTACAATTCTTGATCTAATAATTCACAGCAGGGCCCATTGCTGCACCCACCAAGAGTAACTGTCAGGGCTTACAGTGTTGTGGCACCAGCACCACCATCAAAGGCCCAATTTTTACTACCACTGTTCAACAATTATATGTAATTAAAATTCCTGATATAATAGTTGACAGCAGGGCGTTCCAGCACCAACCAAGAGTAACTGTGAGTGCTTACAGTGTTGTGCCAACACCAACAACTAAGGGGCCTATTTCTGCAGAGTATATACGGCAGGTCCCTACTTTCAAACATCCAACTTACAAACGACTCCTACTTGCAAACGCAAGAAGACAACAGGAAGTGAGAGGAAATCTACCCCTTGGAAGGAAAATTCTCTCCTGTAAGAATTAATATGGGAGAAAGGTGTCTCCTCTGTACTGATGCTTTATCAGCAATCCTTGTTTCAAGAAAAACACCACATTTCAAAAACAGTTGTCATTGGGACGGAAAGTGAGGTGAAATGTTCTGAACAGGGGCACAGACAGCAAAACAAATGTTACAGGGGTGATAACCCTTACCTATGTTTTCCAAAAAGTTTAAAAATAGATTTTTGGGCTGGAGCTACACTTAAACAATGTACCTGTTCAAAATTACAAACAGATTCTACATAAGAACAAACCTACAGCCCCTGTCTTGTATGCACCGCCTGTATACGGCTGTTCAGAGTATATAGGGCCTTTTTTATTTTATGTGCGGGGTTCCCCTTAATATCCATACAAGACCCAAAGGGGCTGGTAATGGGCTGGGGTAGGGGGGGGGGGTCATGGGGTAGCTATGCCATTTTTCTTAAAGATTTTCATCCATATTACCGGGACCAGACATTACATTAAAGCCGCAAGCAGTTTTAAATGGCTTTTTTTTCCTTTAGAAGTGTCATTTTGTGCAGGGACAGTTCTAAACACGGGAAACACGTGGCACTTCACAGGCATACTTTAGACACCCCCCAGGTACGATATTTAAAGGAATATTTGACTTTTTTTTTTCACTTTATGCATCATTAAAATGACTGCTCCCAAAAAACGACCGTTTTTAAAACTTCTTTTTGCATTGATACATGTCCCCTGGTGCACAACCCGGGTTCCCAAACCCTTTTTAGGACAATAACATGCATAATAGTTGTTATAATTAGCACTTTAGAATTCGAACGTTCGCATCCATTGTATTTAATAGGGTTCTAATGTTCGTACGAACTTTCGGTCCGTTCGCGGGTTCTGGTGCGAACCGAACCCGGGGGTGTTCGGCTCATCACTAATAAAGAGAAAAGATTTGTTTTATAAGGGAAGGGCTAACCAAACAAATATTCAACCAATGGGACTAGTCAAACATCAATACGTGTGTACTAAGATTGTTTGTTGCAGTAAATTTGGGTTATTAAGGTATGTTGTTTTCAAAAATAAAAATAATTCACAGTTTGTTGGCAAGTCATCATCTTTTAGGGCTTGCTTACACTTGCAGTTTGGGGAGTGGTAAAAATTGAGCCACATTTTACCGCCCCTTAATCACTCCACCAAAAGCTGCAAAGGCAGCAGGCAGGGGAGTACACATGCCACTGCAAGAATTATTCCCCCTGTCATGTTTGGCTGACATTATTGCTACTTCAAGTGAATGTGGCCATGCTGCAACCACCCCAAAACCGTGTGCAATGTATGTGATTGTGACATGGTGGTGACACATCACCTCCTCATTGTCTGTGAAACACTCATCTGAAAAGCAATCTGACTGATTGCTTTTCAGAGGTATGGCAGTAACACCCGCATGTGTAAACTAGACCTTACTGATCAGAGAAAGGTATCAAAGTTCTGCAAATGTCTCACGCCCATTATAAAGATGATTGGGGCAAGTCTTAACACAAATGCAACTTATTTACGTGTGTAGATATCTTACGGTCATTGTTCCCAGGGAGATATTTGCCCATCTGTTTAAATCCTTATGCTGCTTATAGACTTTAGAGGACAGTTGGGTATTTACCCATGATCAGACCCCCTTAGAGCAGCAAGTGTAATTTATTTATGGGGAACAATCTCAGAAAATTTTCTATCCTGCTAGTCAATAGTGCCCCATATAGAACTCAAAGCTGACTTTTACAAGAAAAGTCAAGATTTGAATATTATTATTATTATTTCTACAGGTACTTGTATAAAGAGATGCATAAATTGACAGCACTATATATTGTACATTCACATCAGTCCCTGCCCTCAAGGAGCTTACAATGTAAGGTCCCTAACTGACATTCATACATACTAAGGCCAATTTAAACAGATATCCTACCAGCTTGTTAAAGCGTGAGAGGAAAACAGAGTACAGATGCATCTCAACAAATTAGAATATCATCAAAAAGTTAATTTATTTCAGTAATTCAATAAAAAAAGTGAAACTTATATTATATAGATTCATTACACACAGAGTGATATATTTGAAGTGTAGCAAGGTCCCAGGCCAGGGATAGCTGGCATCCTTCTGTATATAGCGATACCCTCAGTTAAGAGGGCTGCTTGTTTGTTTTGGGCCTTGTAGTGCACCGCTGTCAACCCCTGGCAATCGGCTCTAACCTCTCGTGGCACAGTTAGGAAAGGGGGTGGTATAATAGTACTCTATCTCTACTGTTATATGGCACAACCCCTTTATAACACAACACAGTAATTGACACTGACAACCAAATTACTTAACTATAACTTTCTTACTATTGGTAAAAGTATAAAGGGTAAGCAATATACAGTGTCTCATGCAGATCCCTGAAATATAAGTATACACATCAAAAGGGATAACATTCAGCAATGAAATGACAGTTTAATAACCCCCGCTGTAGCTATCCTTCCACGTGAGCAAAAATGGCACCCAGCAATATCCTATACTATCCAGTCAGGCCTGACTATAACTTGGGGTATAGTTTGTTGAAGAATCTTCGCCAGCAAACTCGGTGGTGCACATAAAGAACAAACTGTAATCCAAAGGGGTAGCGATGATCGCTAACTTGGTAAAGCTGGAGAGACTAATAAACTCAGTTCAGCAGACAGTCTCCCCAGAATATAACTGTAATCACTGATGGGCCTAAACAAAGTTAATAGGCAAACAAAGTTAATCAGATGCAGTTCTGAGCTGGCGCTCTCTCACCCGACCGGACCGATTCCTGTCCGGTACCTCCGCTACTGTGAGTCGCTTCACAGTGCCCACGATGCCCGGGTCTTCGGTCCTCCAGGGGATGGTGGCACCTCAGGTGGAGCGGAAGCTCCGCAGGCTCCTCGGTGGAGCGGAAGGCTCTCTGAAACTCCGGCAAGGCCCAGGCTTCAGGCCTTGCTCGCGCAGCAGGTAAGTGCAGGGATCCTTTTGCTGGGAGGGCGGCGTCCAAAGAGAAAGAGAGAGGCTCCTCCTCTCCCTTTTAAAGTCCACCCCAGCAGTCCTTGCACGGGGAAATGCACCCTGGGTGCCACAAAGCGTGCTGGGAACTGTAGTTTGTGGGTGAAAACGATACCCCGCTACACACTCCCCCCACTTAGAATCGTTGGTCCCCAAAGACAGTATCAACAGTAAGAAAATACAAACTCATTGAGGGCTGCTAGAGAAGCTGGCAGAGGAAACTCCCACCAAAACGGGGAAGGGAGCTTGCCCTGCCCACTGGTCACATCAATGAGGTTGGCCTGCCTAACTGTGCCAGCAAGTGAGCTGGGGTTGCCCTCCACCAAATGCACAGTGGAGGGACCAGTTGTTGGTATTGTCCTTCTAGCAGTAGTTACTGTATCCTCAGAACCTCCCCCATTTGGGCATAAGTTAACTTCCGAGGAGGACGAATGGATCTCTTGGCTCTCTGTTCTCTTGGGGTGACTGTCTCATCCACCACAGGCTCTTCTTCTGGAGTAGGTACACTGGGTTCCAATACTTCCGGAACATCCAGATCAGGTACAGGAAGGTGCTGAGAGTAATCTTGATGATCAGCAGAAGGTGACCATGTGGCATCTTCCCACTCCTCAGACAGAGGGCTGGACGGAACAAACTCAGTGGCTTCCACATTCAATGTACTATCCACAGTACCTTCAGAGGGTGGAAGATCTATAGACATAGGTTCAGAGGCCTGAGAGGGCCACAACCATCCAAGCTCTTCTTCTTTGCTCTGATCAGAGACATCCATTTCCCCAGACTGAGATGCCTGAGACCGAGTGTTGGGTCTAGGTGTATCCAAGCTTGAGGATGATCCAGGGGAATCTTCTACAGGAGGTATCCGAACCCCTTCTGAAAGTGGAAGTAAGTGGTTTCTGTGCCATGTCTTCAGCGGCCCTATCTTCCCTTCTGGCTTAAGCTGATATACCGGCAGGTCTGGTAACTTCTTACAGATCACATATGGTTCAGGTCTCCATCTGTCTGCTAGTTTATGCTTCCCTGGAACTCCTAGGTTTCGCAACAGCACTCTGTCTCCTGGCTGCAAGTCCTGGATTCGAACTTTGAGGTCAAAGTTCCTCTTGTTCCGGGCTCCTCTTTGCTCTGATGCCACTTGCGACAAACATGCCACAAACTCTTCCTCAGTCTATCCACATATCCC
Organism: Rana muscosa; assembly: GCA_029206835.1. Lineage (NCBI taxonomy): Eukaryota > Metazoa > Chordata > Amphibia > Anura > Ranidae > Rana > Rana muscosa. The sequence goes on along the minus strand of CM055124.1, from coordinate 40,115,717 downwards.
TTATGTGAGGTGGCTAAAGTGTGATCCATTGATTAGCCTAAGGCCAGATCCACAGGCAGTCCTGCTTCCCTGCCAAACATTAGGCAGTACGGAGAGTATCCTGTGGCATCACTAGTGGTACTGTTGTAAGCATGCACTATTGCTGCTATGTGCTTGCTCCAATGCTGCTTCTGCTCGCTGCTCAGAGACCCCAACATATTTAACAGAGTCCTGTTGAATCTCTCCGGCTGTGCATCGCCCTGAGGGTGATAAGGGGTGGTACAGGTTTTCTTGATACCCAAAGAGTCCAGCAATTTCTTGATTAACCGACTCTCAAAGTCTCTCCCTGGGTCTGAGTGGAGGCGCTGTGGCAGCCCGTAATGCACAAAGTATTTCTCCACTAAGATTTTGGTTACAGTGGAGGCCTTCTGGTCTTTGGCTGGAAAGGCCTGAGCATAACGGGTGAAATGGTTGGTTATCACCAGAACATTTTCTTGTCCACTTAAGTCAGGTTCTAGACAGAGAAAATCAATGCACACCAAGTCCAAGGGTCCCTGACTCTGCAGATGGCCCATTGGGGCAGCTTGACGTGGCAATGTCTTCCTTTGGATACAGCGAGCACAGGAGTGACAGTACTTTTCCACTTCAGCCCGCATGCAAGGCCAATAGAACCTATTCCTCACAAGCTGAAATGTTCGTTCGGCCCCCAAGTGGCCATGATTATCATGTAAGGCAGCCAAAACAGTTCTGTATTTCTCCGGCAGAAACAGCTGCCACTTCTCTTCTAGGTCATCAGAGGGGCCCCTTCGGTAGACCACCCCTTGATGCACCTGTAACTTGTCCCATTCTTTGTGGACCAATCGGGCCACCTTTGAGGGGTCCTTAAGAAGTTTGCCTGGATCCTGGTCTTCCAATGCCTTCAACGCTAATCTTCCCCAGGGATCTTCCAACTGATCTCTCCTTAGGTCCTTTTTGGACAGCTTTGGCAGGTCATCCTCTCCAACCTGGGTCACATTGCAGTAACACTTGGGCACCCCCACCACCGAAACATCGATCTCTTCAGCCCTTGACCCATCACTAGCTTGAAGTTGGGCTCCTTGACATAAGGTCCGTACCCCATCCGGGGTTACCTGGGTCCAATCTTCTGGATGGTGGGTGGGTGCATGAGCTCTTCTGGACAATGCATCTGCATCACGGTTTCCAGCTCTGGGCCTATACTTCAGGCTGAAGTTGAATCCGGCCAGGGCTGCTAACCAACGGTGACCAGTGGCATCCAGCTTGGCCATGGTGAAGAGATAGGTGAGTGGATTATTGTCAGTCTTTACTGTGAAGTCAGCTCCATATAAGTAATCTCTGAATTTATCCACAACTGCCCACTTTAGGGCCAGAAACTCCAACTTGTGGGTGGGGTAGTTCTTTTCTGCTGGTGCCAGACTTCTACTAACGTAGGCAACTGGGCGCAACTGTCCTTCATATTCTTGATATAGCACCCCTCCTAGACCATCATGACTGGCATCTACATGCAGTTCATTTGGCTTTTTGGGATCAGCATAGGCCAGGACTGGTGCAGTGGTAAGACTCTTCTTTAACATTTGGAAGGCTTCTTCACACTCCCCTGTCCACTGGTCTTCCACATTCTCTCCAGGCTTCCTGGGGCCAGTATCATCTTCCTCCCCTTCCGTCTTAAGTAGCTCATTCAGGGGTTTGGCAATTTTTGCAAACCCTTCCACAAATCTACGGTAGTAGGAGCAGAAGCCTAGGAAGGATCTGAGCTCAGTCACTGTAGTTGGTCTGGGCCAGGAGGTGACTGCATCCAGTTTATCAGGATCTGTAGACACTCCTTCTGCAGATACTATGTGTCCCAGATAGTGGACCGAGGACTGGTAGAACTGGAATTTTTCCCTGGAGAGTTTTAGACCCTCTTCACTGAGTCTCTTCAGGACTTTCTCCAATCTTTCTTCATGCTCCTCCAGAGTCTTCCCGAAGACAATGATATCATCTAGGTACATCAGGACTTCAATCAGATTCATGTCTCAAACGGTCTTCTCCATCAACCTCTGGAAAGTAGCGGGGGCTCCCGACAGGCCTTGAGGCATCCTATTAAATTCATAGAATCCCACTGAGGTGATAAAGGCCGTCTTCTCTCTATCTTCAAAGTCCATTGGGATTTGATAATACCCACTCTTCAGGTCCATGACACTGAACCACTTGTCCCCAGACAGACTCTGCAAAGCATCTTCTATCCTGGGGGTAGTGTACTGGTCGGGTATGGTCCTTCTGTTGAGAGTCCTGTAGTCTATGCAGAGTCTCAGCGACCCATTTTTCTTCCTTACCACCACGATGGGGGGAGGCATATGGACTTCTGGACTCTCGAATGACCCCTGTACTCTTGAGCTCTGTCAACTGCTCATGCAAATCTTCCAAGTCAGCCAGGGGAACTCGTCGGACCCTCTCCCGGAAGGGTTTGTCTTCTTTAGGACGGATTTTATGGGTGGCACTCCTCGCACACCCCACGTCAAACTCATCTTCCGAGAATATTTTTCTCCATCTGGTCAGCTGAGCCTTGGCTCTCTCCTTCCACTTCAGTGGCAAGGTGGTATCTTCAAGACAGAGTTCCTCCAGGGTGGCTTCTCCTCCCTCCGTCCTCTTCAGTTCGGACACGGTCATTGGGGTGGCAGGATTCACTTTGCCCAGTAGTACCCGAGCTGGGATCTTCACAGGAGAATTAGTGACATTTCTGATGCTCACTGGAATCTGGCCTTTTGCTTTCTTCAATGCCCTCAACGGGACCACTTCAGGGATCACTTCCAATCCTGGGTGCCTGTTGAAGGGGTCTGGCTCCATGACCACAAAGGGACACGGCTGTTCCCAGGAGAGTTTCACCGTAGCCTGAAGACAGGTCACCTCACCAGGCTGCAGTGTCTTCTCTCTTCTGGACAGTCTCCAGACTCTTCCCATCCCCTCTTCCGGGGCCTTTTGCTCCAGGATCAACTTCTGGTAGACCTGTTACAGCATGGGGTGAATATTCTGTTTGGGCGAACTCCGCTCTTGCACTAACGGGGTCAGCAGTCTCCCGACCAAGTCAGTGTTGGTCCCTATCAACATCGTGTTGGCTCCTGGTGGGCGAGGGCAAACTATCACCAGGCTGTCAAAAACTTCGGCCTTCCCGGTCACAGAGGGGTCAAAGGCCAGTCTGATTGAGACATAACCGTTGTAGGGAAAGCTACGAGTGCCTATCCCCCCTATCTTCAGGTCTTCCAGCTTCTGCAAAGGCACGTGACTCAAATGCTTCTGATAAAAGTCTCTGTATAAGAGAGTCACTTGGGCTCCTGTGTCTAGGAGTGCCTTAGTGTAGACGGAGAACGGAGACTAGAGGGGAGGGTTCAATTAATTTATCCGGGAACTTCTTAGGAGGTATTGTCTCCTTTTTCTTCCACTTTTCTCTGGATCTCAACCCTTTTTGGACCTGGTATGCATTGATCTCTTTCCGGTTGTCAAATTTCAACTCCCGACAAGAGGTATGAGGGGTTTTAGGAGGGGCATTGTTCCCCTTTTCTTTTTGCTGTGCTCGTTTTTGAATCTTCTTGGAGCTTTCTGTAAGTAGCGGGCGCCCGGCTGACTCCTTCACCGGGGCCCTCTGAAGTTTTCCGCCGGCTGGTATGGAGTGCCTCGGTTCTTCCTTGGGCTGGTGCACATCCTATCAGGGTGACCAACTCCTCCACAATTGAAGCAGACAATTTCCTTCCTTATTTTTGGAGATGTTGGAATGGGAACATTCCGGTCCGGTTCCTTCTCGATTTCTTCTTGGCCAATAAAGAGGTCAATAAGTCCAGTACTTGGGCCATTTGAGACTTCAAGGTTTCTACTTCTGAGTCATGTTCGGTAACTACAGCCGTTCTGACTCCCATCGAAACAGGTGGAGTGGTCTTCTCAACCCCCTCTTGATCCTTCAGCAAGGCTTCTTCATCCCTTATGATCCGCACAAGGTCTGTGTAATTCAGAGCCGTGACTCCAGCAGAGGTCTTCAGGTGAAGCCAAACTGGATCCGAACGCAAGGCTCCCCTCAGGATCTGCTTCATCCTGGTAGCGTCTATGACCTGTGGCTGCATTCCCTTTCTCAGTACAATCTGGCACAGCTTTCTATTCAGTCTCCGGACATACTCGGACAACTTCCCCCTCGGCTGTTGGAAGGTATGTTCAAATTGATACACCAGCTCAGACACCCTCTCCAGCTGGCCAAATGCCTCCTGCAACACAGACAGATAATCCATTGCAGTACACACAGTATTGCTGCACCTAAGATTTTTCACAGCCTCAGCAGCACTACCCTTCAAGCTTTCATTGATGTGCTGCTTCTTCTGCGCCTCTGGAATATCCCAACCTTCCACTGCCTGCATGGCCTGCTCAATCCAGGCGTCGAAGTCTTCCTCCCCGGGTGGCACAGGTTGTGTTCCTGAAAACACCCAGAGTTTCCGGTACCCGGCTTCCACATGCACCGTGCTGTTTTTCTGGCACCTAGCAACAAAGTCTCCCAGGGCAGTCAGCAGTTTCGGCCCTATGGCGGTCAGGGGTGATTCCGGAGCTCTCGTGACGCTACTGTCTCCCATTTTGGAGAAGAGTGGCGGAGATAAAGGTGGGGAGGTTTGTCGAGACTCTCTCTTCACATCCCCAGTATGCACTAAGCGATACATTCTGTCATCTATGTCCCTTACACTCTGCCCTTTGAACTCTTCCGGGATTCCTCTTGTCCATTCTACTAGTGCATATGCCCCAGAGGTATCTGACTTTACATCCACCGCCCATGCTTTCCATCTTGAGGATATTGACATTATTAGCTGCTTTATCTCTTCTTTTTGTTGGATCCCTCCCGGGAGTTCAATAGCTACCACCCGGACTGGATCCACAGCCTCCTCTGCGCACCATTGTGTCACTGCCTGCGGGTCCATGCTGGTACTTCTGACCAGCTTGATTGCAGCGTGCAATATACAAGGATCCCGGAACCGAGCCCCCACGTATAGCGATACCCTCAGTTAAGAGGGCTGCTTGTTTGTTTTGGGCCTTGTAGTGCACAGCTGTCAACCCCTGGCAATCGGCTCTAACCTCTCGTGGCACAGTTAGGAAAGGGGGTGGTATAATAGTACTCTATCTCTACTGTTATATGGCACAACCCCTTTATAACACAACACAGTAATTGACACTGACAACCAAATTACTTAACTATAACTTTTTTACTATTGATAAAAGTATAAGGGGTAAGCAATATACAGTGTCTCATGCAGATCCCTGAAATATAAGTATACACTTAAAAAGGGATAACATTCAGCAATGAAATGACAGTTTAATAACCCCCGCTGTAGCTATCCTCCCTCGTGAGCAAAAATGGCACCCAGCAATGTCCTATACTACCCAGTAAGGCCTGACTATATTTTAGGGTATAGTTTGTTGAAGAATCTTCGCCAGCAAACTCGGTGGTGCACATAAAGAACAAACTGTAATCCAAAGGGGTAGCGATGATCGCTAACTTGGTAAAGCTGGAGAGACTAATAAACTCAGTTCAGCAGACAGTCTCCCCAGAATATAACTGTAATCACTGATGGGCCTAAACAAAGTTAATAGGCAAACAAAGTTAATCAGATGCAGTTCTGAGCTGGCACTCTCTCACCCGACCGCACCAACTCCTGTCCGGTACCTCCGCTACTGTGAATCGCTTCACAGTGCGCACGATGCCCGGGTCTTCGGTCCTCCAGGGGATGGTGGCACCTCAGGTGGAGCGGAAGCTCCGCAGGCTCCTCGGTGGAGCGGAAGGCTCTCTGGAACTAAGGCAATTCCCAGGCTTCAGGCCTTGCTCGCGCAGCAGGTAAATGCAGGGATCCTCTTGCTGGGAGGGCGGCGTCCAAAGAGAAAGAGAGAGGCTCCTCCTCTCCCTTTTAAAGTCCACCCCAGCAGTCCTTGCGTGGGGAAATGCACCCTGGGTGCTGCCAAGCGTGCTGGGAACTGTAGTTTGTGGGTGAAAACGATACCCCGCTACATGTATATGGTGGGTTGTGCGGCATTGTGGGTGTAAGGTGGAAGTTATTGGGCACGAGATACTTCTTGAATGCAAAAGAGATGTTTATTTCTCTTACAAACTTTTTATGGGGAAAAGAGTGTTAAGGACAGGACACCCTTGAGTAGTTGCAAGTTCAAATAGCAGACTCCGAGACTTCAATAGGACAGCTGTGCAGGAAAAGGCCTCCAGCAAGAAGCCACATCTGCATGTGCAGGAATGCTGTCTCCTATGGCAACAGTCTAATGCCACATACACACAATCGTTTTTCATGCCGTTAAAAATTCCATTTTTAAAAATGGGCATTAAAACCGATCGTGTGTATGCTCCAGAGCATTTTTAACGGTGTGAAAAACGGCCATTAAAATTTCAAACATGCTCTATTTTTTCACGTCGTTTTTCATGTCGTTTTTTTTAACGACGTGAAAAACGATAGTGTGTATGCTTTTACGAGGTGAAAAAAAACACGCATGCTCAGAATCAAGTATGACACGGGAGCGCTCGTTCTGGTAAAACTAGCGTTTGTAATGGAGATAGCACATTCGTCATGCTGTAACGGACTGAAAAGCACGAGGCTGAAAAGCGCGAATCGTCGCTCAACAAACTTTACTAACATGAAGGGTGGCGCCATCCGAACGGAACTTCCCCTTTATAGTGCCGTCGTACGTGTTGTACGTCACTGCGCTTTGCTTGAACGTTTTTTTTAATGATCGTGTGTACGCAAGACAGGCTTGAGAGGAAACATGCAAAAAACCGACGAGAAAAACGTCGGTTTAAAAAATGGCATGAAAAACGATCGTGTGTACGCCGCATAACAGTTCCTATCACAAAGTTTAATGGTTCTTTCACCTTTACTACAACTTCTCCTTGTAGTTCTTCAGCCCACTGAGCTCCCGGCCTCTCACTAGACCCTCTGATTCACTGCCACTGAATCCCTTGAGCTTCTCCGATCTTCACAGAGGTATCTTCCTCAAGCATCACCCCTGCTTCTCTGAATGAATTACTGCATCAACGTGGTGTGGAATGGAGGCGATCAGCCTGTGGCACTGCTGAGGTATTGTGGAAGCCCAGGTTTCTTTGATAGTGGCCTTCAGCTCATCTGCATTGTTGGGTCTGGTGTCTCATCTTCCTCTTGACAATAACCCACATATTCTCTATGGGGTTTAGGTCAGGTGAGTTTGCTGGCCAATCAAGCACAGTGATACCATGGTCATTAAACCAGGTATTGGTACTTTTGGCAGTGTGGGCAGGTAGCAAGTAAGGATGAGCTCCGGCGTGTTCGCACACCCCACGTGAAGAGCCCACCAGGAAGTCGGCACTGCGCTGTGCTAATCACAGGCAGTGAGACATTGTCTCGATGTGCGGGTGCAGAGATCCGGAAATGTCTCACCGCCTGTGATTAGCGCAACGCAGTACTGACTTCCTGGTGGGCTCTGCACGTGAGGTGTGTGAAACACGCCGGAGCTCATCCTTAGTGGCAAGTCCTGCTGCAAAATGAAATCAGCATCTCCATATAGCAGAACATGCAAACTCCAGGCAGGTAGTGCCGTGGTTGAGATTCGAACTGACAGTTCTAGTGCCGCCAGGCGGAAGTGCTAACCACTGTTTTAGAAGGGAATAAAATGGTGGCTGCTGCAACTTTTTATGTCACACAGTATTTGCGCAGCAATTTTTCAATTGCGTTTTTTTTTTTTAAAGAAACGGTTTCATGAATAAAAAAAATAAAAAAACACTAAAGTTATTTTTTTTTGTATACTGTTAAAGATGATGTTACGCCGAGTAAATAGATACCTAACATGTCATGCTTTAACATTGCGCACACTTGTGGAATGGCGCCAAACTTCAGTACTTAAGAATCTCCATAGGCGACGTTTTCAATTTTTTTACAGGTTACATGTTTAGAGTTACAGAGGAGGTCTAGTGCTAGAATTATTGCTCTCACTCTAGCGATCGCGGCGTATGTAACCTGTGTGTATCTGGCTCTGATATTAGCTAGTGCCTCACCAGCCACTGACCTCACCGCACATCCCTGATATATACAGTATACGGTCGGCAAGTGGTTAAGCACCCAGTTTTCCCTGGGGACAGTAGTGAGGTTACCAGTACAGAAGCCGGGGTCTGAGAAGTTTTTTTTTTTTATTGCTTAGAAAAAAAAACATTTTATAGTTTTATTGTTTGGTATTTAATGGATATGGGCCGTTAGCAAAGCGAACCTTGCATGCTCCTGCATCCTGGGCCCTCTGATTACTCCTGTATCGAATTGTATTGTAACTGTACGGTCTCCCCTTATGTTGTATAGCGCTGGGTAAACTGTTGGTGCTATAAAAATCCTGTATATAAATAACAATATACAAGTTAACCACTTCAATACCAGGCACTTTCAGCCCCTTCCTGTCCGGGCCAAATTTCAGCTTTTAGTGCTGTCGCGCTTTCAAACGCGTGATCATGCAATACTGTACCCATATAAAAATTTTTGCATTTTTTGAGCTAGATAGAGCTTTCTTTTGGTGGTATTTAATCACCACTAGGTTTTTTATTTGTTTCTAAACAAATAAAAAAAGGACTAAAGCCTTGTACACACAATACGATTGTTGGACTGATTTTGGCCTGATTTTTGTCAAAAGGGCGTGTGCCAGGATCTTGCCTTAATTACATTACACAAATTTTCGTAGTGATGTACTACAAGGAATTTCAGCTCCTGAGCCCCTTCTACTAATTTCGTCTTTAGTGAGCATTGATTTCGAGCATGCGTGTTTGTACTTTCGACTTGTGTGATGGATTTGTGTACGGACCATCAGAAAATCTGACATCAAACCGTTGTCCGTCTAAAATTTACTAGCCTGTCATCCAACATTTGTTGGCCGAAAGTTGGACAAAAGGAGCGTAGTAACGGTAAGATTTTAGGACGACAGTCTGTCAACAGACAATCCCCTGCTAACAATCGTACTGTGTGTATGAGGCTTAAGAGGCCTTTCACACTGGGCTGGTGTGGGTGGTAGCGGTAAAGCGTTGCTAGTTTTAGCTGCGCTTTTCGGTGGCTAGAGGGGCGCTTTCAACCACCGCTAGCGGCCGAGTAAAGGGTTAAAAGTGCCCGTGTTGCAGCACTGCCAAAGCACTTTGTAGGTGCATCGGCAGCACTGCCCATTCATTTTAAAGGGCGGGCGGTGGAGGAGTGGTGTATACAAAAAAAAAACCTACGTTAGACTTACCGGTAACGGTATTTCTACGAACCTTCCAGGACGGCACACCTGAGAGATGAGGGCTCCTCCCTACAGGAAACACAATCAATTGACAGCTTGTTATAAGGCCCCACCCTTCCCCTTGATCCCCAGTATGCAATAAAGTAATCCGGAACTGGTTCACAAGGGACATAGCTCCATATAGGTACTTACCACCTAGCGTTTAGCTTATTTTTCCCTCCACATAGGGCGGGAAGTAGGCCTGTCGTCCTGGAAGGTTCGTAGAAATACCGTTACCGGTAAGTCTAACGTAGGTTTTCTCCTATCACCTTCCAGGACGGCACACCTGAGAGGATAATCAAGTAACCACAGGCCTACCTTCAGGGTGGGACCACAGCTTGTAGGACCTTCCGGCCGAAGGCCAAGTCTTGCTGTGACAACACTTCCACACGATAGTGCTTCAGGAACGTATGTTGACTGGACCAGGTGGCCGCGCTGCGGATTTGTTCCCAGGAGGCCCCAGCTTTTTCAGCCCAGGAAGCTGCTAGTGATCTGGTTGAATGAGCTTTGACTTTAGCTGGTGCTTGCTTCCCAGAACCTTCATAAGCTCTAGAGATAGCTTCTCTGATCTATCTGGAAACTGAGGCTTTAGAGGCCTGAAGTCCCTTCCTGGGTCCGGTGTACAAAATGAGTAGATGATTAGATCTCCTAAAACTTTTTGTTCTCTCTAGATAGGTAAGGAGACACCTTCTTACATCAAGACAATGAAATTTCTTTCTAATTTTTTGGTTTATCACAAAAGGACGGCAAGATTATGTCTTGCGTCCTATGAAATAAGGAAGCCACTTTTGGTAGATACAAGGGATCTGCTCTGAGAGTGACTCTGTCTGGCTATACCAGTAGGAATTGTTCCTTTATGGACAGTCCCCGCAAATCCCCTACCCTCCTGGCTGTAGTAATAGCTAACAAAAATGCTATTTTTAAAGTTAAAAACTTAAAGGGAACCTCTTCTATAGGTTAAAAACGGGTGTTTAGATAACGCATCTAACACCGTAGTCAAGTCCCAAGGTGGAAAACTACCTTTAAGGACCGGAGAAACTCTTTCCCTTGCTAACAGAAAACGCTTAATGAGGTCCTCTTTTGCCAGTCTTTTCTCAAGATGGATTGAGAGGGCCAGTATTTGAACCCGAAGGGTACTGACTGTTAGGCCTTTGTCTACTCTGTCTTGGAGGAACTCCAGGATAACCAAAACAGAAGTGGAGGTCATCTGTCTTTCTTTACCCCAGGAGCAGAAAGTCTTCCAAACTTTTGAGTAAATCTTTTTAGTCACTAGTTTTCTACTCAGAAGGAGGGTACTTATTACTTTCTCTGAGCAGCCTTTGCGTTTCAAGATCTGGCGCTCAGTAACCAGGCCGTCAACTGGAAAAATTCCGGTTTCGGGTGTTGTACTGGCCCCTGTCTGAGAAGATCTGTCCTGTACGGGAGCTTCAATGGTTCTGCTACTGCCATGGATCTCAGGCTTGCAAACCAAGCTCTCCTTGGCCACCAGGGTGCTATCAGGAGGATCTGACCTGGAGATCTGCTGAGCTTCTGAAGGACCTGCGGAATCAAGGCCAAGGGCGGGAAGGCGTATGCCAGCCTGTAATTCCAGGTCTAAGTCAGTGCATCTAGACCTTCTGATTCCTTCTCTTGGGAAATTGAGAAATATCTCTTTACTTTCCTGTTTTGCCGGTTGGCAAATAGGTCTATTTCCAGATTTCCAAAGCACTGTACCAGGTTTTGAAATACCTCGGGATTTAGTTCCCAATCCCCTTGCCTTATCGCCTGACGGCTGAGGAAGTCTGCCTCGGTATTGCTTATCCCCTTTATGTGAATGGCAGAAATGGAGAGAACCTTTTCCTCTGCCCAATCCAGAATCTTTTTGGATAGTTCCAACAGGGGTCTGGACCTGGTGACTCAGGTAGGCTACCACTGTGGCTTTGTCGGAGCTTACTTGAACCTCCTTGCCCGTGATGTTTTCCTGAAAGGCTTTTAGGGTCTCCCCTACTGCTTTGAGCTCCCTGTAGTTGGATGACATCCGACTTAGCGAGTTGTTCCATTGCCCCTGGGCTAATTCCTTTCCTTGGTGGGCTCCCCACCCCCAGGAACTGGCATCGGTGGTGACCTTTACCGGATTCCACTGGGCCCAAGGTCTGCCTCCTTTCAGGTTCTTGGGAATTGTCCACCACTCCAGGGAGGACAGGACCTGAGGGGTTAGCAGTATCTCCTGATCCAAGGACTCCTATTTGTCCCATGAGGACAGGAAGAAGAAATGTAGCGTCCTTGAGTGGAGTTGTGCCCAGACTATTGCTGGTATACTTGCCGACATCAGGCCCAGGGTTCTTAAAACTTCCCTTCTGGAATGCAACGGAGTCTTTATCAGATCCCCTACTGACAAAGTTAGTTTTGTCACTTTGTCTTCTGGTAAGAAGAGATTCTGCAGCCTGGTGTCCACTATATAGCCCAGAAAGGTCTTGACCTGTTCTGGTTCGAGGGAGGATATTTCTGTATTGATTATCCAACTCAGGCTTTCCAGGACTGAAATTGCTTTGTTGGCATCTAACCTGACCTGGGGGGCAGTTTGTCCGGAGATCAGTAGATCGTCCAGGTAAGGTATTAGAGATATACCCTGGAGATGTAGAATGGCTACTTACTACCTCTGCTAGGATTTTTGTAAAAATCCTTGGACTGACCGTTAGCCCGAATGGGAGGGCTCTGAATTGCCAGTAAAAAATCTCTCCTTTGACTACTACCGCAAACCTCAAGTATGCCTGAGGTTCCATGTGAATTGGCACGTGCAGGTAGGCATCCTTGAGGTCCAAGGTCGTCATGAAGACTGTCATGAAGATACTGTCATGAAGATACTGTCCATAGTAAACTTTTTGTATTCCAGATACCTGTTCAGGTTTCTTAAATTTACTATTAGCCGGTACTTCCCTGATGGTTTGCGAACAACAAATACGTGGGAATAGAAACCTTGGTATTGTTGTTCTTTTGGTACTGGTACCACCACCTGCTGTTGTACCAATTCCTGGATAGATGTGTCAGAGTGATCATAAAGGGGGGCTTTGTCAGAAATTCCAACCGATAACCTTCTCGCAGGATCTGACAAATGTAGGTGCTGTCCGAAATCTTTTCCCAATGAGGAACAAAATGGGACAGTCGACCCCCACTCTGATCTTGGCGTCACTTAGACTCTTTGGTACCAACTTTGGGGGAGGTAAACAGAAGATTATTCTTTTGCTTTCCCCTGTCAAAACCCCAGCGTTTGTTTGGTTCCTTTTTGGTTCCATGCTGTTGTTGCCCCAGGGGGGCCTCGAAAAAATCTTTTGATTTTTTTTTTTGGGGTTTTACTGAAAACTTTTTACCCTTTTCGGATGACCTTGACAGCACATCATCTAGGCCCTGTCCAAACAACAGTGAACCTTGAAAGGGAAGGCCATATAGTTTACCCTTAGATGTTAAATCTCCTTCCCAAGCCTTAATCCAGACAGCTCTCCTAGCTGAATTGATTAAAGCTGCTGTTTTAGCTGAAGCTCTTGCGGACTCAATGGCAGCATCTGCGAGATAAGCAACTGCTTTGCCTATGACTGTCAGGAAATCAATAACATCCTCTGAATCGGTTCATTGAGCCATATGTGCTTGGTAAGCTTCTCCACCCAGGAATCTGTATTCCTGGCTACGCAGGCTGCCGCTAAGGCTGGACCCATGGCTGACGTGTTAGCCTCCCAGGCTTTCCTAAGAAGGGATTCTGCTCTGCGGTCCATTAGATCTTTAATACTGCCTGCATCCTCGAAGGAGAGGTCAGACAATTTAGTGACTTGAGACAAAGATGCATCCAACTTAGGGAGCTTAAAAAATGTCTCTTCGTCAGTCTGGCCAAAGGGAAATCTCCTTTTCCAGGTCTTTTGTCTGACAATCCTTCTCTCAGGCTCCTTCCATTCCTGTAAGACTAACTCTTTAAGGGATTGATGGAGTGGGAACACCCTAGATTCAGATTTTCCTAGCCCTCTATAGACCCTGTCCTGTGCTGAGGTGACTTTAGGGGTTTCTGGAATCTCCTCTGTGGCATATATTGCCTGTAAGAGTCCATCCAGATCTTCTACAGCGAAAAGGTGTCTCCTTAGTCCAATCTTCTCCTGAGACTGGCTTAAGGATTCTATATCCAACTCCCCCTCTGAGCTGTGACCAGATCTGGCTTTCTATCTCCCCCCTTCTTACTCCGCTTCCTCTATCTGCTCTAGAGGAGGTGGTTGTGAGGAGGGCACTGGGTCCCCCTGTAAAGAGGCTTTCTTGGGAAGATGTGCCTTCTCTAGGGGTAAGCTCCTCTGTGTCAGGACCTTGGGATGCTGACTGTCCAGCGGCTTCACGGAAAGCTTTAACTGTTGCCAGCATTTCCGTCTGCATAGATGCAAGGAATTTTTTCATCATTGCAGAAGCCTCCTTCCCTGCTAAATTATTTATACATTTATAGCAAAGGGCCTTCTGGTGGGATTTAGGGAGTTTATCTCCGCAGTTCCCACATCTTTTAGAGGAACTACTCCCTGTTGCGGCAGGAGCTTGTACTGAGGCCTCCTGGGTTCCGCTGGGGGTTTCTGAAAGACAAGAGATATAGTATACATGCATAACATTGCTTTGTCTTTCCTTAGGACTGCAGGTTTGTACTGGGGAGGGGAAAGGGTAAGCGAGCAGTAACGTCCAGTTCCTGTACTGGCTGGTCCCAGGATTTCATATACCTAAGGGCCAGGAACTCTCACTCCCTTTCCTCCTCCCTTTCCAAGGGGGTCTTGTACTCACCAGTCCCCGACCTGGAACTGCCTGCAGTCGCAGTGGCCTTCCCTTCCTCTTGCTCCATGAGGAGGTTGGCTGGGTCCTGGGCTGCGAGTACCGCTAGAGAGGCTGGTACCGTTTAGCCGTCCGCTTCATGCCGTGTCCGCGCCGCTCTCCACGCTGTCTCCCGGCGCCTATCACTTCCTGGTTGCACTGAGTCAGCGGTGCCGCCCACTTCCTGTGACGCGGCCGCTCAGAGCGAGGCTTGGAGAACAGTGCTTCCTGCCCTGAGAATCCGGAAGTGAGGAGAGCGACCTGACGGCGGTAATTTTTAACAACAGCGATGGCGCGCACTCCCCGCGGCCAGAGCGCTGGTCCATCTTGGGGGCGACCTGTGAGAAAGACCGAAGCCTACAGGTTAGTTCAGCCCTCCCCGGCCTCCCTAAAACCTGTCTCAACAGGTGTACCATCAGACCCTCCCCGGTCTAAAGGTTTCTTTAAAACAAAACAAACATGTCGCTGTGTTCAGGAGAAACACAATCAATACTGGGGATCAAGGGGAAGGGTGGGGCCTTATAACAAGCTGTCAATTCATTGTGTTTCCTGTAGGGAGGAGCCCTCATCTCTCAGGTGTGCCGTTGTCAGGGATCGAATGGGAGACTGAATTGACGAGGTCGGCCTCTCTTATATCTCCTGTCCTGGCTCCGCTGGAGGTGAGACAGAGGAAGCCGAAGGGCAAGAGGTACACGAGTGCCTGGAGCAGGAGGTCCCGGGAGAACAGGTTGGTAGGATTCAGCAGACTAGAGTAGGCTGTAATGTGCTGAGCAGTAATAGGTAACAGCCAGGCAGGTAGCCGGGGGTTAACAGCAACCAGGAACAAAGACAGGAGCAAGGTCTCAGGAATAGCCAGGTTCGTCAGCAGGCGGGCAGCGAGGTACAAGATCATAGACAGAGCCAGAGTCGGGAACGGAGCCGGGTCAGAGATGGACATCGGTACAGGAGCAAGGTCAAGAGCAAGCCGGGTCAAAGTACTGAGGAGACACACAGGATCAGAGCAGGACTCAGGAACACAGCTGAGATCAGTCAGCAAAGCACAAGAGCCCAGACTCCCTTTAAATAGGCTGTCTGGCGCCAAAGGAGAATTAGGCCCGTGCGTGTGCGCTTGTGTGCGCACCCGCGAATGCGGGTTCTGGCACGGGCGCGTGCTTGTGCACGTCTGTGTGCAAACAGTCTCACAGGAATTCCCTGACATTGCCCCCCCCTTAGGGGCAGCCTCCGGATGCCCACAAGAGACCGTTTTTCGGGGTGAAGCTGGAGGTAGGCCTGTATCAACCGGGGGGCATGAACATTAGAGGCTGGTTCCCAGGAATTGTCCTCAGGGCCATAACCCTTCCATTTAATGAGGAACTGAGTCTGACCACCCCTCTTCCTACAGTCCAGAATGGCCTCAACCTCGTATTCCTCACTTCCTTCAATTAGTAGTGGGGCAGGGGCTTCAGTGCCACGATTTGGGAAGGGGTTGGAGACCATAGGCTTGAGCAGCGAAATGTGGAACACAGGATGAATCTTTAAACTGTTTGTCAAGGATAATTCAAAAGCCACAGGATTGATCCGTTTTTTAATTGAAAAAGGACCCAAGAATTTTGAGCCAAGTTTCTTCGAAGGGCATTTCAATCTTAAGTTAGCTGTGGACAGAAAAACTCTGTCTCCGGGCTTCAAGTTCAGGTTCCCTCTTCTCTTCCTATCAAAAAATCTTTTGTTAGCCGCCTGTGACTTTAGGATAGTCTCTCGCAAGAGCAGATTATTGGTGTTGAAAAAGTCCAGTCTTTCTTGCACAGCTGGTACAGAAGATTCCGTGGGTACATCGGGTAGAAAGGAAGGGTGATACGCATAGTTAACATAGAAGGGTGACTGTTTGATTGCCGAATGAACGGAATTATTGTACGCAAATTCCGCCAAAGGGAGTAGAGACACCCAATCATCCTGAGAGAAGGATGAGAAACATCTTATGTATTGCTCCAAGGACTGATTTGTCCTTTCGGTCTGACCGTTGGTCTGCGGGTAATAAGCAGACGAAAGGACTAGTTCAATCTTCAAAGCTTTACATAGGGCCCTCCAAAATTTTGAGGTAAACTGTACTCCACGATCTGAGGTTATGTTTGCTGGGATGCCATGTAATCTTACAATCTCCTTAATAAATACAGAAGCGGTTTCAGAGGCAGAGGGGGTTCCTTTCAAAGGTACAAAATGAGCCATTTTTGAAAAACGATCCACTATAACAAAGATGGAGGTGAATCCTTCAGACGGGGGAGTTCCACAATAAAATCCAAGGAAATCATGTTCCAAGGTTTTTCAGGTACAGGAAGAGATTCTAACAATCCCCAGGTCTTGGCACGATCAGATTTGTTTCTGAGACATACGGAGCAGGACCTGACATAATCTCTACAATCCTTCAATAAATTAGGCCACCAAAAGGAACGGGACACTAGGTCAGAGGTCTTGTGAATTCCGAAGTGCCTGGCAAGGGGGTGGTCATGGCATTTCTTGAGGATGTGGACCCTAAACTGCTCAGGAATAAAAATTTGCTCCTTGTGGAAGAAGAGTTCATCTCTTGGTTGAAGGTGCAGATCCAGAGGAGGAGGATGATTAGCAACTGCCTCCTTGATTTGGGACATCACATCTGCCTGTAGGAGTAGAAAGTTCTTGGCAGGTAAGATAGTGTCAGGTTCAGGAAGTGGGGTTGATTCAGAAAACATGCGTGAGAGCGCATCGGGTTTACCGTTCTTGGATCTGGGGCGGAAGGTAAGATGGAAAGTGAAACGTGAAAAGAATAGTGCCCATCTGGCTTGTCGGGGTCTTAGGCACTTGGCAGTTCTTAAATATTCCAAGTTTTTGTGATCAGTGAAAATAAGGATAGGATGCGCAGCCCCTTCCAACAGATAGCGCCATTCCTCTAGGGCAGCTTTGATAGCTAGTAGTTCACGATCCCCCACGTCATACTTCTTTTCAGAAGAGTTCAGTTTCCTAGAGAAAAAGGCAATTGGATGAAGAAGGATTTAGCCCCCTGTCTTTGAGATAGGATAGCCCCAACTGCCGTTTCCGAAGCGTCTACCTCGAGTACGTAGGGCAGAGCAGGGTCGGGGTGTCTTAGGATGGGGGCAGAGGTGAATAAGGTCTTTAATTTTTCAAAAGCGTCCTGAGCCTCTGGGGTCCATTTGAAAGAAACATGCTGTTTAGTTAACTGGGTGACAGGAGCAATGATGCCGGAAAAGTTTTTAATAAATTTCCTGTAAAAATTGGCAAAGCCTACAAAACGTTGAATGGCTTTCTTGTCCTAAGGAGCAGGCCAATCAAGCACAGTGGCAACTTTCTGCGGGTCCATAGAGATGCCTTCTGCAGAAATAACAAGCCCTAAGAATTGGATAGAAGATCTTTCAAAGTCGCATTTCTCAGCTTTAGCGTAAAGATGGTGTTGTCGCAGTCTTTCAAGTACTTTCTTTACATGACCCCTGTGAAGATCAAGAGAGCTGGAGAATATAAGACTATCGTCCAAGTAGATGATAATGAACAGATCTAAGTAGTCCCGGAAGATGTCATTGACCAGATGTTGAAATGTGGCTGGGGCATTGCAGAGGCCAAATGGCATGACAAGATATTCATAGTGCCCAAAGCGTGTTCGGAATGCGGTCTTCCATTCGTCCCCGTTACGAATTCTGACTAAGTTGTATGCACCCCTCAGATCTAGTTTAGAAAACACTTGTGCCCCTCGCAATCTTTGGAAAAGTTCTGGGATTAGAGGAAGTGGATACCGATTCTTAACCGTTATCTTATTAAGATCTCGATAATCCACACAGGGTCTGAGAGTATGGTCCTTCTTTTCGACGAAGAAGATGCCTGCCCCTGCAGGAGATGTGGAATGTCGGATGAAGCCTTTCTCCAAATTTTCATCAATGTAGTGACGGAGGGCTTCTAATTCGGGCTCAGAAAGGGGGTAGATACGGCCAAACGGAATCTCAGCTCCGGGCAACAGTTCTATGGGGCAATCATAGGCCTGATGAGGAGGGAGAGAGTCCGCATTCTTTTTGTTGAAAACATAGATAAAATCGTGGTAAACTGCAGGAACAAGTTTTGAGGTTTCTGGATCAGACTGGATGGCCAGGAGAGGTGTAGTGGTGCGTACCTCATGCGGAACACAGTGTACCAGAAAGTAAGGTGAAGAGAAAAGGATCTCTCCTGTAAGCCAGTTGATGCTGGGATTGTGTGCCTTCAGCCAGGGCATACCCAAGATGATGGGGAACATGGGTGACAAGATGACGTCTAGACGTAGGAACTCTCGATGACTGGCGGAAGAAAGGCAGAGGATGGGGACCGTTTCTTGTGTTACTGGGCCAGACTTGATACCGGAGCCATCAGCGAGGTGTACCACTAACCCTTGTTTCTTGGTACAAAGAGGGAGGTTGTGCCGGGCTACGAAACCAGAGTCCACAAAGCAGCTGCAGGCACCAGAGTCTATGATTGCAGAGACAGAAATGGTTTTCTCAGCAAGCTGTAGGTGGCAAGGAAGGGTTAAGTGAACCCGATCAGGTCCGGGTGGATGCATAGTGTGGATATAGTTGGTAGGAGATTTGTGTGGTCGTACTGGACAGCTTTGCAGATAGTGACCGACATCACCACAGTAGAGACAGAGGTTAGAGTGCTGGCGACAAAGGCGTTTGGCTGCAGACAGAGGGGACCTCAAAAAACTTTTCTGAGAAGGAGCCCGGAGGGAGCTAGTCATGTCACTGGAAAGGCAGGTAATGGCATTCTTGGTTCTGTGATGAGGAGAGTCTCTGTGGGTCCTCTCTGACTGGCGTTCCCGTAACCGTCGGTCAATCAAAATGACAAGTTTAATCAGGTCCTCCAGAACCGAGGGTACCTCCACTCTGGCAAGTTCATCTTTAATAGAGTCAGATAGACCAAGACGGAACTGGTAATGAAGGGCTGCTTGATTCCACTCGGTATCGGTACTCCAGAGGCGAAAATCGGTTACGTAATCCTCCACAGGTCTCTGACCCTGCTGTAGTTTGCTGAGTTCTTGTTCGGCAGTCTGTCTACAGAAGGGGTCAGCGTACAGCTGGGACATGGCAGAGAAAAAAGAGTCCATAGAGGCTAGAGCTGGGTCAAGCTGCTCACGAAGCTGAAAGGCCCAGGATTGGGGCTCCTCCAGGAGGAGGGAGATAACAAATCCCACCCTGACATCTTGCGTGGAGAAAGTTCGTGGGAGGAGAGAAAAATAAAGTTTGCATGCATTACAAAAAGTCCGAAATTTCCTGCGATCTCCAGAAAAGCGTTCGGGGACAAGCACTCGGGGTTCAGGAATAGGGTAGGTTCCACTGGATGTGTAGGCCTCCATCTGAGTGGCTACATCTTTAGCAGCAGAGGAATCTAAAAGTGGCAAAGTCACTGTGTCGGTTGATAAATGAACTTCCATGCGACTTAGATCTGCTTGCAACTTTTGCACGATGTGTGTTAGTGCAGCGATTGATTGTGAAAAGTCCTTAGATGGAGAGGCCTCCCTTTCAGACTCCATTATTGGCTGACTGATACTGTCAGGGATCGAATGGGAGACTGAATTGACGAGGTCGGCCTCTCTTATATCTCCTGTCCTGGCTCCGCTGGAGGTGAGACAGAGGAAGCCGAAGGACAAGAGGGACACGAGTGCCTGGAGCAGGAGGTGCCGGGAGAACAGGTTGGTAGGATTTAGCAGACTGGAGTAGGCTGTAATGTGCTGAGTAGTGATGAGCCGAACACCCCCGGGTTCGGTTCGCACCAGAACCCGCGAACGGACCGAAAGTTCGCACGAACTTTAGAACCCTATTAAATACAATGGATGCGAACGTTCGAAATCTAAAGTGCTAATTATAACGACTATTATGCATGTTATTGTCCTAAAAAGGGTTTGGGAACCCGGGTTCTGCACCAGGGGACATGTGTCAATGCAAAAAGAAGTTTTAAAAACGGCCGTTTTTCTGGAGCAGTCATTTTAATGATGCAAAAAGTGAAAAAAAAAATCAAATATTCCTTTAAATATCGTACCTGGGGGGTGTCTAAAGTATGCCTGTGAAGTGCCACGTGTTTCCCGTGTTTAGAACTGTCCCTGCACAAAATTACATTTCTAAAGGAAAAAAAGCCATTTAAAACTGCTTGCGGCTTTAATGTAATGTCTGGTCCCGGTAATATGGATGAAAATCTTTAAGAAAAATGACATAGCTACCCCATCACACCCCCCTCCCCCTTACCCCAGCCTATTACCAGCCCCTTTGGGTCTTGTATGGATATTAAGGGGAACCCCGCACACAAAATAAAAAAGGCCCTATATACTCTGAACAGCCGTATACAGCCGGTGCATACAAGACAGGGACTGTAGGTTTGTTCTTATGTAGAATCTGTTTGTAATTTTGAACAGGTACATTGTTTAAGTGTAGCTCCAGCCAAAAAATATATTTTTAAGCTTTTTGGAAAACATAGGGAAGGGTTATCACCCCTGTAACATTTGTTTTGCTGTCTGTGCAGTGTGCACCTGTTCAGAACAGTTCACCTCACTTTCCGTCCTAATGGCAAATGTTTTTTGAAAATTTGGGGTTTTTATTGAAACAAGAATTGGTGATAAAGAATCAGTGGAGAGGAGACACTTTTTTTCCCATATTAACTCTTACAGGAGAGAATTTGCCTTCCTAGGGGTAGATTTCCTCTCACTTCCTGTTGTATCCTTCGGTTTGCAAGGAGGAGTCGTTTGTAAGTTGGATGTTTGAAAGTAGGGGCCTGCCGTATATACTCAGCTGAAATTTGCCCCTTACATGTTGGTGTTGCCACAACACTGTGAGCCCTCACAGTTACTCTTGGTGGGCGCATGAATGGGCCCTGCTGTGAATTATTAGATCAAGAATTGTAATTGCATGCCCCTGTTGAACAGGGGCTGAAAAATTGGGCCTTTTGTGGTGGTGGTGGTGGTGGTGGTGTTGACACAACACTGTAAGGCCTCACAGTTAGTCTTGGTGGGCGCAGGAATGGGCCCTGCTGTGAATTATTAGATCAAGAATTGTAATTACATGCCCCTGTTTAACAGAGGCAGAAAAATTGAGCCTTAGGCACTGGTGCCACAACACTGCAACCCCTCACAGATACTGTACTTGGAGCACAGCAATGAGCCCTGTTGCAAAGTATTGCATCAAAAATTGTAATTACACGCCCCTGTTAAACAGGGGCTGAAAAATTGGGCCTTAGCCACTGGTGCTGGTGCCACGACACTGCAACCACTCCCAGATACTCTAGTTGGAGTGCAGGAATGAGCCCTGCTGCAAAGCATTGCATAAAAAATTGTAATAACACACCCCTGTTAAACAGGGGCTGAAAAATTGGGCCTTAGCCTCTGGTGGCGGCACCCAGAAACAAAAATGTTCTTCCAAGCTATCATCGTCAATCGGATCATTGAGGAGGAGGAGGATAGTCAGTCAACATAACAGGACAAACTCTCAGCATCAGCATCAGTCTTGAAGGGATGTGACATTTGAAAATAAATTAGTCTGTTATATCAGCTTCAGGTGTTTGGTAGCTGGTGGTGATCCAAGACTGGTTCATCTTTATGAAGGTCAGTCGATCAACAGAGTCGGTGGACAGGCGCACCCTGTGATCCGTGACAAATCCTCCAGCAGCACTGAATGTGCGTTCTGAAAGAACGCTGGATGCAGGACAGGCCAGTAGCTCAATTGCATACTGTGCAAGCTCTGGCCAGTGATCCGTCCTCAAGACCCAGTAAGCCAGAGGATTTTCGGTGGGGAAGGTGTCCAAGTCTGACCTTGTCCCTAGGTATTCCTGCACCATGTATATCAGACGCTGGCGATGGTTGCTGAAACCGATCATACCTTGGGGCTGCGGACTAAAGAATTGTCTGAACGCTTCGGTCAGACGGCCACCTTCCCCACCGCTCCTTCTTTGACTGACCGAAGCCTCAGCAACTCGTTGTCCAAGACCAGGAGTTTGTAACCTCCCAGTCTCTGGGAACGCGTTGCACAGACCTTTCTGCAAGGCCTCCCGGAGTTGTCTCATCCTCTGCTCCCTCTGCGACGGTAAGATAAGGTCCGCAACCTTACCCTTGTACCGTGGATCAAGGAGAGTGGCCAGCCAGTAATGGTCCCTCTCCTTGATCCGAAGAATACGAGGATCCTTCCGCAGACTTTGCAGGATCAGGGAGGCCATGCAGCGTAGGTTAACTGAGGCATTTAGTCCGGAGTCCTCTGTGTCACTAAGGACGACATGATCCGCAGCCATCTCCTCCCAGCCACGTACAAGTCCACTGGTTTCTTGGGACTGTAAATCATCCCTAAAAGACTGCTGCTGATGATGCTGAGTGCCAGGCTCCACCTCCATGCTGACACAATCCTCCTCCTCCTCCTCCTCCTCTTCTTCCTGTGCGATGGGTGGGACAGAAGGAACACTGTCTGGGTAAAGGGGGCCTTGAGAGGCAAGGAAGTCCTCCTCTTCCTGCCTCTGTTCTGCCTCAAGTGCCCTGTCCATTTTTCCATGCAGCGTATGTTCCAACAGGTGGACAAGAGGTACAGTGTCACTGATGCATGCACTGTCACTGCTCACCATCCTCGTGGCCTCCTCAAATGGTGCCAGGACAGTGCATGCATCCCTGATCATGCCCCACTGGCGTGGTGAAAAAAAACCGAGCTCCCCTGACCCTGTCCTGGTGCCGTAGTCGCACAGGTACTCATTGATGGCTCTCTGCTGCGTGTGCAGCCGCTGCAGCATGGCCAACGTTGAGTTCCACCTGGTGGGCATGTCACATATAAGGCGGTTCTTGGGCAGGTTCAACTCCTTTTGCAGCTCAGGCAGACGAGCACTGGCATTATAAGATCTGCGGAAATGCACACAGACTTTCCTGGCCTGCCTCAGGACATCCTGTAAGCCCGGGTACCTGCCCAAGAACCGCTGCACCAGCAGGTTAAGGACGTGAGCCACACAGGGCACATGGGTCAGTTGTCCCTGTCGGAGAGCGGAGAGGAGGTTGGTGCCATTGTCGCAAACTACCATTCCTGGCTTAAGCTGGCGTGGCGTCAACTACCTCTCGGCCTGCCCCTGCAGAGCAGACAGAACCTCTGCCCCAGTGTGGCTCCTGTCCCCCAAACACACCAGCGCAAGCACGGCATGGCATCTTTTTGCCTGCGTACTTGCGTAGCCCCTTGAACGCCTACGGAGCACCGCTCGTTCCGAGGACAAAGCACAGGAAGAGGCCGTGGAGGAAGAAGAAGAGGAGGGGGTGAAGGAGAAAGGTGTGTCACAACCAGTAGTAGCATTTTGGAGGCGTGGCAGTGGAACAACCTCCAACACTACTGCACCTTGTCCTGCATCCTTCCCAGCTGCCAAAACAGTGACCCAATGGGCCGTGAAAGAAAGGTAACGTCCCTGTCCATGCCTGCTGGACCATGAGTCAGCGGTAATATGCACCTTACCGCTGACCGCCCTGTCCAGCGAGGCCAAGACATTGCCTTCCACATGCCAGTAGAGAGCCGGAATCGCCTTCCGTGAGAAAAAGTGGCGTTTGGGAACCTGCCACTGAGGAACCGCACATTGCACAAACTCACGGAAGGGGGCCGAGTCTACCAACTGAAATGGCAGCAGTTGAAGCGCTAGCAATTTAGCCAAGCTAGCATTCAACCGCTAGGCATGTGGATGGCTGGGAGTGAACTTCTTTTGACGGTCCAGCAGCTGGGGCAGGGAAATTTGCCTGCTAGAATCGGACGTCGGTGTACTGCTAGCAGAGTGGCCGCAAGTACTTGGCTGTGACACACCTAATTCTACACCTTCATTCCTCTCAGTGCAGGTTTCAGAGAGGACTGAAGGTATAGTGGGGTTGGAGATCCCAGCTGATGCGGTGCAAGGAGAGGTCCGCTTTGTTCTTTGGTGTGGGTCTTTAAGGTAGGCTTGCCAACGAGCTGCATGGCAGGTCAACATATGTCTGGTCAAGCATGTGGTGCCCAAGCGGCTGATGTTTTGGCCACGCGATATACGCTTGAGACATATGTTGCAAACAGCAGCTGTGCGATCTGATGCACTCGCCTCAAAAAAGGCCCACACCAAAGAACTTTTTGAATAACGGGCAGAGGCAGCGCCCTGCACAGGCGGAGCTCTGCGGTGTGATTCCGTCGGTGTGCTGCCCTTACGCTGGCCACCCAAGGGCATCCTGCCTCGTTGGAGATGTGCCTCCTCCTCATCCTCCTCCTCCTCCTCTCTCCTATAAGGCACCCATGTGGAGTCAGTGACCTCATCATCCCCTCCCTCCTCATCACTGGAGCCAATCTGGCAGTATGCTGCAGCTGCTGGAACATGACTGCCAGATTGGTGTCCTTCTTGAGCATCCCCTCTCTCTGCTCTCACGCTACTGCCTTCCTCTAGCTGGGTATCATCATCAGACCCTTCGAAACGCTGGGCATCCTCCTGGAGCATGTACCCAACACTGTGCTCAAACAGTTCGGGGGACTCCTCAGGAGGAGGACATGGTGGGTCTAGGGAAGGAGTGACTGATGATGACATTGATACCAGGGAAGAGGACGCTTTGGCAGCTGCTTTGCCAGTACCCTGAGCCTGGGTGAGGGAGGATGAGGAGGGCTTGGTCATCCACTCTACCAAGTCTTCGGCATGATGTGGCTCAGCATGTCCAGCTGCCTAAAAGAAGGACAAGCGTGTCCCATGGCCATGTGCTGATGACAATGCACTGCGTCCACGACCAGCACTGTTGCCCCCAGACACAGAGCCTGCTTGCCCTCTTTTATTGGCTCCTGACTCCTTGTTTGCCTTCCAGACATTCTAATGGCCTGCAGGGAGATGGGAAAACCAGCAATAAGGGCTAGCTTCAGGTGTATACTGTGCAGGAGGCTTAGCAACAATGACACTGACATTGGTGAAATGGCATCCTGCCTGTGGCCAATCATTGCTCTCCTCGCTGCCGGCGCTGTGATTGGCCAAGCATGCGGGGTCACAGTGCATGCTTGGCCAATCACAGCGCCAGGATTGCACTGCGATGGCACAGTGTATTGTGGGCCGTTCGCGTCACTCGAATTTGGCGCGAACGGCCCAAATCGTTCGTTGTTCGCCGAACGCGCGAACAGCCGATGTTCGAGTCGAACCTATGTTCGACTCGAACACCGAGCTCATCCCTAGTGCTGAGCAGGAATAGGTAACAGCCAGGCAGGTAGCCGGGGGTTAACAGCAACCAGGAACAAAGACAGGAGCAAGGTCTCAGGAATAGCCAGGTTCGTCAGCAGGTGGACAGCGAGGTACAAGATCATAGACAGAGCCAGAGTCGGGAACGGAGCCGGGTCAGAGATGGACATCGGTACAGGAGCAAGGTCAAGAGCAAGCGGGGTCAAAGTACTGAGGAGAGACACAGGATCAGAGCAGGACTCAGGAACACAGCTGAGATCAGTCAGCAAAGCACAAGAGCCCAGACTCCCTTTAAAAAGGCTGTCTGGTGCCAAAGGAGAATTAGGCCCGTGCGTCTGCGCTCGTGCGCGCATGCGCACCCGCGAATGCGGGTTCTGGCGCGCGCGCGCGCCTGTTTGCCATTCTATGGCAAAGACTATGTGCTTGTGCACGTCTGTGTGCAAACAGTCTCACAGGAATTCCCTGACAGCCATCCTGGAAGGTGATAGGAGAAAAGTTAGACCCACAAGTACTTTTGTTTACCACTATTATTGCTTTATATTTGCTTTTGATGTTTAAAAAGGCAGAAATTTAATGTAGAACATGGATGAAAGGTTTAGCACTGAGAAACACTTTTTGAAAGATAAATACTGCATTTTATATACAACTAGATCAGACCAAAATGAGGAGGAAAGAGGGACTTTGTTTCAAATCAGGGACAGTTGGGAGCTATGGTGTTGGCAGGACACAGAATACTTGTAAGATTATAAGGAAAGCACAGGGCCAGCGCCGTAGATGGCGTAACTCTCTTCCACCATGTTCCAGCTGAAAAAAAGCCTTGTCACCCCCATGGCGACACCACTGCTACCTCTATCAAGTTTACACTTTACTCCGGCTGTATTTTTTCCTTTTTCTTTACTTCTATCCTCTTACTCCTTTTCTTGACCCTTTTTCCCCCTTTGATCAGTTATTATGTGATACTCACAGGGTTCTTCTCCAGGTCCATTGAAATGTACTTTTGCTTTACCGATTAATCACCTTAAACTAGACCGACAGTCAACAATCTACCTCTCTTTTCAATTATATGACATTTTTGACATTTGATGCTTATATAGTGTGATTATGCATTTGAATTTTTATTTGTTTCTTTTTAGTTGAAGTAATTTGTTTGTTACCCTTTGAATATGTACCACAATCTTTATAAAATTCAGATTGTTCTTTATTTTATTCAAAACAAACAAATTACTCATAAGATGTACTTGGGCCTCATGAACACTGGATGTTTGGCCCTCTCTCCTAGACGCCTTTCCTCCTGGCGGCAGCATTTTGGCAGAAAAAACACGATGCTTGTAATGCACATGTAATGCATTTAGGCGTGTCAATTTATTCTGGCTATTGAAATTAAAGCTCAGTTGCTTGATGCGCCTAGCGTTAACACACGTTTAAATTTTTTCTTGCAAAAACGCTGCTGCTCCTGTATGCACTGGCAGTGGGTTTTTGTTTTCTGCTTCTAAATCCCTAAGGTTGCATGGGCAGATAGGCTAACATGCAGAGGCATTTAGGGGCAGGAAAATAAATAAGAAAAATGTCAGAAGCATGAGGCCTTATTGCCCTGAAGTGTAAACTTATAGGGAGATAGGAGTATCTTAGCAGCAGTGGGGTGCTGAGCTTACAGGAACACAGATGTGCTCAGGGGCCCCAGGGAATGCAGGATATAGCATAGGTACAGGAGGAGTCTAGAACAGGAAGGATTCCTATTTGAGATACAAAATGTATGTAGGCATAGGACACGCCCCCTGCCACACCCCCTTAAAAGGAGCATTAACCCCAAAAAAGGTTGATTAAATCCACAAGGACTTTTTTTTACCACTACTATTCCTTTATATTGGCTTTTAAAATGTACAAATGCAGCAATTTAGAAATTGGATGGAAGGTTTAGCACTGGGAAACACTTTTTAAAAGATAAAAAGTGCATTTTATATATGTAGCGGGTATTGCCCTTTAATCTCTCAGAGACTACATTACCCAGTACACTTTAAGGCACCCAGGGTGCATTCCCCCGCGCAAGGACTGCTTGGGTGGACTTTATAAGGGAGAGGCGGAGCCCAGTCTTTCTCTTTGGACACCGCCCGCCCATAGAGTTGCCACCTCATCCCTTTAAAACCGAACACATATTAATTACACAGGCTCTGTGGCTGATTAAGGTGGTAATTAAACACACTTGGTGCCTTACCTGCAATAAAGTTGCCTCAGAACCTGTGTAATTCATATGTGTTCGGGTTTTAAGGGATGAGGTGGCAACCCTACCCGCCCAGCAGGTTGAACTACTGCTTGAGCTCCTGTGACTTTAGGCCGAAAGCCTGGGCCTTTCTCCAAAGAGTTGTAAAGAGAACCTCGCGCCAATATATACTAATAAACTAAATAACAAAAAACAAAAAGCTGCTCCCCTGCGAAGTGATAAGCTCCCAGTGATAGTGTTGAATATAGGGGGCGCTAGTACTATTTAATATACCAAAGTGCTAAAATATAATTTAAACAATTTGACAACCTTATAAGCTCTTAATTGGTAACCCAATGTAAAGCATTAGTGACAGTCCCAATATGAGTCCTTCAATTTACATGGTGTTTAAAGTCCATAACCAACATAAATACACATTTGCTGTTGTGGTCAATCTTGAAGAAAAAACTTTTTGAGATGAAATCCTTCTGACATCAGAACTTATTCATTCAATAACTCTGATATGGAAATAGTGGTGATATAGAAAGTGAATCCTCCACCAGTGTTTTTACAACTTCACACCCGACGTGTCAGTAGTTTGATTCTGCTTACCAGAATTAAATGACCTCTTTCACCAAAAAGTAGGTCATTAAGGCTTGCGCAGGATTGTGCCTGCTCACATAGATGACGCTAGAGACGTACAGTAGCCTTCCTCCTCACAAAGTTGTGGCTGGATAATATGTAAAACTTATGAAAAAAATCCCCATAGTGTAAAACCGTTCATTGGTAAAAAGTATAAAAAACAGAGAGCCAATTGGCTTACTCACATTAAAATGTGCCCATTCCCGGCACTGGGGCTGCTGGTTTTCAAATTCGTGTGCTGGCGGGGAACTGTTCTAACGCGGCCACCTCCGTTTGCGGCGTGCGTTCCACCTCCTAGCTTCCGGCAAACCACTCAGTCCGGAAATGACGCACGAACGTGACGAATTTGAAAACCAGCAGCCCCAGTGCCGGGAATGGGCACATTTTAATGTGAGTAAGCCAATTGGCTCTCTGTTTTTTATACTTTTTACCAATGAACGGTTTTACACTATGGGGATTTTTTTCATAAGTTTTACATATTATCCGGCCACAACTTTGTGAGGAGGAAGGCTACTGTACGTCTCTAGCGTCATCTATGTGAGCAGGCACAATCCTGCGCAAGCCTTAATGACCTACTTTTTGGCGAAAGAGGTCATTTAATTCTGGTAAGCAGAATCAAACTACTGACACGTCGGGTGTGAAGTTGTAAAAACACTGGTGGAGGATTCACTTTCTATATCACCACTATATCCATATCAGAGTTATTGAATGAATAAGTTCTGATGTCAGAAGGATTTCATCTCAAAAAGTTTTTTCTTCAAGATTGACCACAACAGCAAATGTGTATTTATGTTGGTTATGGACTTTAAACACCATGTAAATTGAAGGACTCATATTGGGACTGTCACTAATGCTTTACATTGGGTTACCAATTAAGAGCTTATAAGGTTGTCAAATTGTTTAAATTATATTTTAGCACTTTGGTATATTAAATAGTACTAGCGCCCCCTATATTCAACACTTTCTCCAAAGAGCCCTTCCGCTCGCACTGAGGGACGTCTCTCCTTTGTTACTGCACCATTGCCAGGAGGACCGAAGACCCGGATGTCAAGGGATCTGTGTACCTAGACACAGCAGCAGAAGAAACGGACACGGACTGGTCCGGTTGGGTGAGAGAGCACTTGCTCAGAGACAGACACAGTATCCCTGTTACATTGGTGGATTACAAATTCTATTCTTCAAGTGCACCACCGTTGCTAGCGAAGATTTTCCCTACAGAACTTCCACTGAGCTATGAGTAAGCGTCAATTCGTGACGTGAAACGCGTTAGCCACCCTTCCCTGCATGCACACCATCTGCATTTGTTGTTTTGGATTTATGGATTTATTTTGAATTTGGATTTTTTACCTGAAATTTTGGAATAAATAACTGTCTATACAGAGTGCGGCAGTCCAGGGTTTCTTTTTCTCCCATGCATCAGTGCAGAGCCAGCACCTGTGTGAGTGACCGGGCGGAAGCAGCTATTTGGTGAATTCTCAAGCTTTTGAGCGGTACGTTTTTCCAGAACTTCCACTTAGTTCAGTCAGGCCTGACTGTGTAGGGTAGACTTTTCCTGGCGCCATTTTGTCCATGAGGGGGAATAGCTGCAAATGGGACTGTTAGAGTTGTGTAGCATTATATACTTGTCTGCTCATTTAAACACAGTTTATTGCAGGGCTCTGCACATGACATGTACATTCCTGTTTTATTACTTACCCACTAGTCTAAGTAAATATACAAGGGTTAAGTATATTGGTGTCGGTGTCTGTGTCTTTTACTTTGCTGAAGGGACAGTTAAAGGAAGTTTTAATATATTGCTGTGTGTTCTTGTCATAGGACTGTGCCGCTGTGAGTTACAGGCCTCAGTCCTATCAACCCCTACTAACTGTGCCAAGGGAGGTTAGAGCCGATTGCCAGGGGTTGACAGCGGTGCACTACAGGGCCCAAAATCATACAGGCAGCCCTCTTAACTGGGGGTATCGCTACATATACAACTATATGGATCAGACCAAAATGAGGGGGAAAGAGGGACATTGCTCCAAATCAGGGACAGTCCCTCGAAATCAGGGACAGTTGGGAGCTATGCTATTGATACTGTCTGGAGGGAACCCAGCCTGCCCGCACATACAGCGAAGGTGAAGTCCCTTGAGGGGGCCAAGGCACAGAGTCTAAGGAACTGCCTGGTCTTCCCCAAAGCTCCTAAAGGTGTAGATGGATTGCACTGCAAGCAATTCCCATGTTGTAGTACTCAGTTCCCAGTATCTACCTGCTTGGGTGAGTCAAAGCGCCAACAGAAAGGAATTACTTACAGCACTCTGGTATTACATGACACGGACAGTAGGGATTACAGATCAAGCTGGCATAATCATGGAAACACATAGACCCTAGAAACAGGAGCACAGAGACACACACAAAGGCTCTGAAAACAGAAGTAGTAGTACGCAGGCTGAAACTCACAGGAGAAACTCAGAGGGGCAGGAAGGCTGAAATCTGACAAATGTACACAAAGGAAACTGAGGCACAAAGACACTGGAATGCTCAAAGGACAAAAGCACAAGGATACAGGTTGCCAGCAGGAACACAAATAATCACTGGGAACTAGGGTTGCCACCTCATCCCTTAAATCAAGGACACATATTAATTACACAGGTTCTGTGGCTGATTATGGTGGTAAATAAACTCACTTGGTGCCCTTTCTGCAATTTATATGTGTCCTGGATTAAAGGAATGATGTGGAAACCCTACTGGGATCAGGCTTGAATACACTGGGGGGTACAGGGATCGTACTGGGAGATGCTTGCAAAGAAACAATGGGGATCTAGCTACAGTAACATTAAAAATATCAAGGTCACTAAGAGTACATAGAACGCTAGGAGTACAGGAGTCATTTGCAATCTTCTCAGGAAGCCAGGATCACAATGAATATTCTCAAGAAGCATTAGGGGTACACTAAAAATTGTCTACACCAAGACTAGGGATACACTAGGCTACTTCTCTGCTAGCAAGCAAAGCCAATACTAGGCCACTTCTCTGTTAGGGAACACTAGATGTTGCTCAGGCGTAGCCTGAGGCAATGAGCCAAGCTTAAATAGCCTTTGGGTGTGTAGCTAATTGAATCAACATCAGGTGGGTAACCAGTTTTGAACACAAGTCTTGTGGGATAGCAGGCAATAGCAGAACCTTAGAGCCGGTTCACACAGGGGTAGTGATGAGCCGAACACCCCCGGGTTCGGTTCGCACCAGAACCCGCGAACGGACCGAAAGTTCGAACGAACATTAGAACCCTATTAAATACAATGGATGCGAACGTTCGAATTCTAAAGTGCTAATTATAACAACTATTATGCATGTTATTGTCCTAAAAAGGGTTTGGGAACCCGGGTTCTGCACCAGGGGACATGTATCAATGCAAAAAGAAGTTTTAAAAACGGTCGTTTTTCGGGAGCAGTCATTTTAATGATGCATAAAGTGAAAAAAAAAAAGTCAAATATTCCTTTAAATATCGTACCTGGGGGGTGTCTAAAGTATGCCTGTGAAGTGCCACGTGTTTCCCGTGTTTAGAACTGTCCCTGCACAAAATGACACTTCTAAAGGAAAAAAAAGCCATTTAAAACTGCTTGCGGCTTTAATGTAATGTCTGGTCCCGGTAATATGGATGAAATTCTTTAAGAAAAATGGCATAGCTACCCCATGACCCCCCCCCCTACCCCAGCCCATTACCAGCCCCTTTGGGTCTTGTATGGATATTAAGGGGAACCCCGCACATAAAATAAAAAAGGCCCTATATACTCTGAACAGCCCTATACAGGCGGTGCATACAAGACAGGGACTGTAGGTTTGTTCTTATGTAGAATCTGTTTGTAATTTTGAACAGGTACATTGTTGAAGTGTAGCTCCAGACCAAAAATCTATTTTTAAACTTTTTGGAAAACATAGGTAAGGGTTATCACCCCTGTAACATTTGTTTTGCTGTCTGTGCCCCTGTTCAGAACATTTCACCTCACTTTCCATCCCAATGACAACTGTTTTTGAAATGTGGTGTTTTTCTTGAAACAAGGATTGCTGATAAAGCATCAGTACAGAGGAGACACCTTTCTCCCATATTTATTCTTACAGGAGAGAATTTTCCTTCCTAGTGGTAGATTTCCTCTCACTTCCTGTTGTCTTCTTGCGTTTGCAAGTAGGAGTCGTTTGTAAGTTGGATGTTTGAAAGTAGGGACCTGCCGTATATACTCTGCAGAAATAGGCCCCTTAGTTGTTGGTGTTGGCACAACACTGTAAGCACTCACAGTTACTCTTGGTTGGTGCTGGAACGCCCTGCTGTCAACTATTATATCAGGAATTTTAATTACATATAATTGTTGAACAGTGGTAGTAAAAATTGGGCCTTTGATGGTGGTGCTGGTGCCACAACACTGTAAGCCCTGACAGTTACTCTTGGTGGGTGCAGCAATGGGCCCTGCTGTGAATTATTAGATCAAGAATTGTAATTACATGCCCCTGTTGAACAGGGGCTGAAAAATTGGGCCTTAGGCACTGGTGGCACAACACTGCAACCCCTCACAGATACTGTACTTGGAGCACAGCAATGAGCCCTGTTGCAAAGTATTGCTTCAAAAATTGTAATTACACGCCCCTGTTAAACAGGGGCTGAAAAATTGGGCGTTAGGCACTGGTGGCGGCACCCATAAACAAAAATGATCTTCCAAGCTATCATCATCAATCGTATCATTGAGGACTCGGAGGAGGAGGATAGCCAGTCAACATAACAGCACAGGCACTCAGCATCAGCATCAGTCTTGAAGGGATGTGACATGTTAAAATCAATTAGTCTGTTATATCAGCATCAGGTGTGTGGTAGCTGGTGGTGATCCAAGACTGGTTCATCTTGATGAAAGTCAGTCGATCAACCGAGTCGGTGGACAGGCGCACCCTGTGATCCGTGACAAATCCTCCAGCAGCACTGAATGTGCGTTCCGAAAGAACGCTGGATGCAGGACAGGCCAGTAGCTCAATTGCATACTGTGCAAGCTCTGGCCAGTGATCCATCCTCAAGACCCAGTAAGCCAGAGGATTTTCGGTGGGGAAGGTGTCCAAGTCTGACCTTGCCCCTAGATATTCCTGCACCATGTTTATCAGACGCTGGCGATGGTTGCTGGAACCGATCATACTTTGGGGCTGCGGACTAAAGAATTGTCTGAACGCATCGGTCAGACGGCCACCTTCCCCACCGCTCCTTCTTTGACTGGCCGAAGCCTCAGCAACTCGTTGTCCAGGACCAGGAGTTTGCAACCTCCCAGTCTCTGGGAACGCGTTGCACAGACCTTTCTGCAAGGCCTCCCGGAGTTGTCTCATCCTCTGCTCCCTCTGCGACGGTAACATAAGGTCCGCAACCTTACCCTTGTACCGTGGATCAAGGAGAGTGGCCAGCCAGTAATGGTCCCTCTCCTTGATCCGAAGAATACGAGGATCCTTCCGCAGACTTTGCAGGATCAGGGAGGCCATGCAGCGTAGGTTTGCTGAGGCATTCGCTCCGGAGTCCTCTGGGTCACTAAGGACGACATGATCCGCAGCCACCTCCTCCCAGCCACGTACAAGTCCACTGGTTTCTTGGGACTGTAAATCATCCCTAAAAGACTGCTGCTGATGATGCTGAGTGCCAGCCTCCACCTCCATGCTGACACAATCCTCCTCCTCCTCCTCCTCTTCCTGTGCGATGGGTGGGACAGAAGGAACACTGTCTGGGTAAAGGGGGCCTTGAGAGGCAAGGAAGTCCTCCTCTTCCTGCCTCTGTTCTGCCTCAAGTGCCCTGTCCATTATTCCACGCAGCGTGTGCTCCAACAGGTGGACAAGAGGTACAGTGTCACTGATGCATGCACTGTCACTGCTCACCATCCTCGTGGCCTCCTCAAATGGTGCCAGGACAGTGCATGCATCCCTGATCATGCCCCACTGGCGTGGAGAAAAAAAACCAAGCTCCCCTGACCCTGTCCTGGTGCCGTAGTCGCACAGGTACTCATTGATGGCCCTCTGCTGCGTGTGCAGCCGCTGCAGCATGGCCAACGTTGAGTTCCACCTGGTGGGCATGTCACATATAAGGCGGTTCTTGGGCAGGTTCAACTCCTTTTGCAGCTCAGCCAGGCGAGCACTGGCATTATAAGATCTGCGGAAATGCACACAGACTTTCCTGGCCTGCCTCAGGACATCCTGTAAGCCCGGGTACCTGCCCAAGAAGCGCTGCACCACCAGGTTAAGGACGTGAGCCACACAGGGCACATGGGTCAGTTGTCCCTGTCGGAGGGCGGAGAGGAGGTTGGTGCCATTGTCGCAAACCACCATTCCTGGCTTAAGCTGGCGTGGCGTCAACCACCTCTCGGCCTGGCCCTGCAGAGCAGACAGGACCTCTGCCCCAGTGTGGCTTCTGTCCCCCAAACACACCAGCGCAAGCACGGCATGGCATCTTTTTGCCTGCGTACTTGCGTAGCCCCGTGAACGGCTACGGAGCACCGCTGGTTCATAGGACAAACCACAGGAAGAGGCCATGGAGGAAGAAGAAGAGGAGGGGGTGGAGGAGAGAGGTGTGTCACAACCAGTAGTAGCATTTTGGAGGCGTGGCGGTGGGACAACCTCCAACACTACTGCACCTTGTCCTGAATCCTTCCCAGCTGCCAAAAGAGTGACCCAATGGGCCGTGAAAGAAAGGTAACGTCCCTGTCCATGCCTGCTGGACCATGAGTCAGCGGTAATATGCACCTTACCGCTGACCGCCCTGTCCAGCGAGGCCAAGACATTGCCTTCCATATGCCGGTAGATAGCCGGAATAGCCTTCCGTGAGAAAAAGTGGCGTTTGGGAACCTGCCACTGAGGAACCGCACATTGCACAAACTCACGGAAGGGGGCCGAGTCTACCAACTGAAAAGGCAGCAGTTGAAGCGCTAGCAATTTAGCCAAGCTAGCATTCAACCGCTGGGCATGTGGATGGCTGGGAGTGAACTTCTTTCGACGGTCCAGCAG
Organism: Rana muscosa; assembly: GCA_029206835.1. Classification (NCBI taxonomy): domain Eukaryota; kingdom Metazoa; phylum Chordata; class Amphibia; order Anura; family Ranidae; genus Rana; species Rana muscosa. The sequence continues at coordinate 40,080,667 of CM055124.1, read as the reverse complement.
CTGGGGCAGGGAAATTTGCCTGCTAGAATCGGACGTCGGTGTACTGCTAGCAGAGTGGGCGCAAGTACTTGGCTGTGACACACCTAATTCTACACCTTCATTCCTCTCAGTGCATGTTTCAGAGAGGACTGAAGTTATAGTGGGGTTGGAGATCCCAGCTGATGCGGTGCAAGGAGAGGTCCGCTTTGTTCTTTGGTGTGGGTCTTTGAGGTAGGCTTGCCAACGAGCTGCATGGCAGGTCAACATATGTCTGGTCAGGCATGTGGTACCCAAGCGGCTGATGTTTTGGCCACGCGATATACGCTTGAGACATATGTTGCAAACAGCAGCTGTGCGATCTGATGCACTAGCCTCAAAAAAGGCCCACACCAAAGAACTTTTTGAATGACGGGCAGAGGCAGCGCCCTGCACAGGCGGAGCTCTGCGGTGTGATTCCGTCGGTGTACTGCCCTTACGCTGGCCACCAAAGGGCATCCTGCCTCGTTGGAGATGTGCCTCCTCCTCATCCTCCTCCTCCTCCTCTCTCCTATTAGGCACCCACGTGGAGTCAGTGACCTCATCATCCCCTCCCTCCTCATCACTGGAGCCAATCTGGCAGTATGCTGCAGCTGCTGGAACATGACTGCCAGATTGGTGTCCTTCTTGAGCATCCCCTCTGTCTGCTCTCACGCTACTGCCTTCCTCTAGCTGGGTTTCATCATCAGACCCTTCGAAACGCTGGGCATCCTCCTGGAGCATGTACCCAACACTGTGCTGAAACAGTTCGGGGGACTCCTCAGGAGGAGGACATGGTGGGTCTAGGGAAGGAGTGACTGATGATTTGTCTGACATTGATACCAGGGAAGACGACGCTTTGGCAGCTGCTTTTCCAGTACCCTGAGCCTGGGTGAGAGAGGATGAGGAGGAGGAGGAGGGCTTGGTCATCCACTCTACCAAGTCTTCGGCATGATGTGGCTCAACATGTCCAGCTGCCGAAAAGAAGGACAAGCGTGTCCCATGGCCATGTGCTGATGACAATGCACCGCGTCCACGACCAGCACTGTTGCCCCCAGACACAGAGCCTGCTTGCCCTCTTTTATTGCCTCCTGACTGTCTGCCTCTCCTTGTTTGCCTTCCAGACATTCTAATAGATGGCCTGCAGGGAGATGGGAAAAAAGCAATAAGGGCTACCTTCAGGTGTCCTTCTCTGTCCCTTGAAACAAGGACTTTCACAGTGAAAGAAACTGACACTCTCCCTACCTACAGTTTTCTGTCCCTAGAATAAATGTTTTTTTTAAGCACAATATAGCACAAGGACAATTCACTCACTGTCCTTACAGGTCCCTGGAAACAAGGACTTGCAGAGTGAAAGAAAAAAAACACTCTCCCTACCTACAGTTTTCTGTCCCTAGAAAAAATGTTTTTTTTAATCACAATATAGCACAAGAACAATTCACTCACTGTCCTTACAGGTCCCTGGAAACAAGGACTTGCAGAGTGAAAGAAAAAAAACACTCTCCCTACCTACAGTTTTCTGTCCCTAGAAAAAATGTTTTTTTTTAATCACAATATAGCACAAGGACAATTCACTCACTGTCCTTACAGGTCCCTGGAAACAAGGACTTGCAGAGTGAAAGAAAATAAACACTCTCCCTACCTACAGTTTTCTGTCCCTAGAATAAATGTTTTTTTTAAGCACAATATAGCACAAGGACAATTCACTCACTGTCCTTACAGGTCCCTGGAAACAAGGACTTGCAGAGTGAAAGAAAAAAAACACTCTCCCTACCTACAGTTTTCTGTCCCTAGAAAAAATGTTTTTTTTAATCACAATATAGCACAAGGACAATTCACTCACTGTCCTTACAGGTCCCTGGAAACAAGGACTTGCAGAGTGAAATAAACTGACACTCTCCCTACCTACAGTTTTCTGTCCCTAGAATAAATGTTTTTTTTAAGCACAATATAGCACAAGGACAATTCACTCACTGTCCTTACAGGTCCCTGGAAACAAGGACTTGCAGAGTGAAAGAAAAAAAACACTCTCCCTACCTACAGTTTTCTGTCCCTAGAAAAAATGTTTTTTTTAATCACAATATAGCACAAGGACAATTCACTCACTGTCCTTACAGGTCCCTGGAAACAAGGACTTGCAGAGTGAAAGAAAAAAAACACTCTCCCTACCTACAGTTTTCTGTCCCTAGAAAAAATGTTTTTTTTAATCACAATATAGCACAAGGACAATTCACTCACTGTCCTTACAGGTCCCTGGAAACAAGGACTTGCAGAGTGAAAGAAAAAAAACACTCTCCCTACCTACAGTTTTCTGTCCCTAGAAAAAATGTTTTTTTTAATCACAATATAGCACAAGGACAATTCACTCACTGTCCTTACAGGTCCCTGGAAACAAGGACTTGCAGAGTGAAAGAAAAAAAACACTCTCCCTACCTACAGTTTTCTGTCCCTAGAAAAAATGTTTTTTTTAATCACAATATAGCACAAGGACAATTCACTCACTGTCCTTACAGGTCCCTGGAAACAAGGACTTGCAGAGTGAAATAAACTGACACTCTCCCTACCTACAGTTTTCTGTCCCTAGAATAAATGTTTTTTTTAAGCACAATATAGCACAAGGACAATTCACTCACTGTCCTTACAGGTCCCTGGAAACAAGGACTTGCAGAGTGAAAGAAAAAAACACTCTCCCTACCTACAGTTTTCTGTCCCTAGAAAAAATGTTTTTTTTAATCACAATATAGCACAAGGACAATTCACTCACTGTCCTTACAGGTCCCTGGAAACAAGGACTTGCAGAGTGAAAGAAAAAAAACACTCTCCCTACCTACAGTTTTCTGTCCCTAGAAAAAATGTTTTTTTTAATCACAATATAGCACAAGGACAATTCACTCACTGTCCTTACAGGTCCCTGGAAACAAGGACTTGCAGAGTGAAAGAAAAAAAACACTCTCCCTACCTACAGTTTTCTGTCCCTAGAAAAAATGTTTTTTTTAATCACAATATAGCACAAGGACAATTCACTCACTGTCCTTACAGGTCCCTGGAAACAAGGACTTGCAGAGTGAAATAAACTGACACTCTCCCTACCTACAGTTTTCTGTCCCTAGAATAAATGTTTTTTTTAAGCACAATATAGCACAAGGACAATTCACTCACTGTCCTTACAGGTCCCTGGAAACAAGGACTTGCAGAGTGAAAGAAAAAAAACACTCTCCCTACCTACAGTTTTCTGTCCCTAGAAAAAATGTTTTTTTTAATCACAATATAGCACAAGGACAATTCACTCACTGTCCTTACAGGTCCCTGGAAACAAGGACTTGCAGAGTGAAATAAACTGACACTCTCCCTACCTACAGTTTTCTGTCCCTAGAATAAATGTTTTTTTTAAGCACAATATAGCACAAGGACAATTCACTCACTGTCCTTACAGGTCCCTGGAAACAAGGACTTGCAGAGTGAAAGAAAAAAAACACTCTCCCTACCTACAGTTTTCTGTCCCTAGAAAAAATGTTTTTTTTAATCACAATATAGCACAAGGACAATTCACTCACTGTCCTTACAGGTCCCTGGAAACAAGGACTTGCAGAGTGAAATAAACTGACACTCTCCCTACCTACAGTTTTCTGTCCCTAGAATAAATGTTTTTTTTAAGCACAATATAGCACAAGGAGAATTCACTCACTGTCCTTACAGGTCCCTGGAAACAAGGACTTGCAGAGTGAAAGAAAAAAAAACACTCTCCCTACCTACAGTTTTCTGTCCCTAGAAAAAATGTTTTTTTTAATCACAATATAGCACAAGGACAATTCACTCACTGTCCTTACAGGTCCCTGGAAACAAGGACTTGCAGAGTGAAAGAAACTGACACTCTCCCTACCTACAGTTTTCTGTCCCTAGAAAAAATGTTTTTTAAGCACAATATAGCACAAGGACAATTCACTCACTGTCCTTCCAGGTCCCTGGAAACAAGGACTTGCAGAGTGAAAGCAACTGACACTGTCCCTACCTACAGTTTTCTGTCCCTAGAATAAATGTTTTTTTTAAGCACACTATAGCACAAGCACAAAACACACTGACACTCTCCCTACCTATCCTTCTCTTTCCCTAAACTAAAGGAATCCAGGTTAAGCAAGAAAGAAATAACAGTCACTGTCCCTGCCTATGCTGCTCTATCCCTGCTCCGGAACACACTACACTAGGCCGCCGTGCTGGCGGCCTTTTATAGTGTGGGGCGTGTACTAAACACCCTCAGCAATAATTGGCCACAGGCATCCTGCCTGTGGCCAATCATTGCTCTCCTCGCTGCCGGCGCTGTGATTGGCCAAGCATGCGGGGTCACAGTGCATGCTTGGCCAATCACAGCGCCTGGATGACACTGCGATGGCGTAGTGCATTGTGGGCCGTTCGCGTCACTCGAATTTGGCGCGAACGGCCCAAATCGTTCGATCTTCGTCGAACGATCGAACAGCCGATGTTCGAGTCGAACGTATGTTCGACTCGAACACGAAGCTCATCCCTACACAGGGGCGTCCTGGGATCCGACTTCAGGTCGCCCCAAGTCGCGCTGTTTTTAAAACTAATGGAAGTGAATGGAGCCAAATTAATGCAAATGACTGCAGTCGCTCCGACTTCAAAAAAGGTTCCTGTACGACTTTAAAGTGGTTGTATACCCACAAATATGAAATGCACCTACAGGTAAGCCTACATTAAGGCTTACCTGTTGGTGCTTGCAATATCTCCGAGACCTACACGGTTTCGGAGATATTTGCAAAAAAGAGTGCACCGCTATCTACGGCGCATGCGCGCCGTAGATAATGGCGCAGGCGCACTGAGCGCGCCGCCTCTTTGAATAGCAGCCTGCCGGACACTGCCGGAATTCGCGAATGCGCGGGGATCGTGCGGTTCCCCGCGCATGCGCGGGAGTGACGTCATCGCCGCTCCGGCCAATCACAGCGCCGGAGTGGCGATACCCGGAAGTCACTCCGGGTATCATGGATGCGACGGAGGACGTGTCCGAGGACCGCTGTGGGGGCTTCGATCTAAGGAAAGTGATTGATAATGAGCTAGTATGCTAGTCATACTAGCTCATTATGACTTTGCCTTGCAGGTTGTGAAAAAAAAAAAAAAAAAGTTTTGCGGTATACAACCGCTTTAATCTGACTTCTAGGCGACTTGTACCCATTGATTTCAATGGAATTTGCCTCAGAAGTCGGATCACTGTCTTTACTGCAGCGACTTTTCAGGAAGTGAAAATAGTTTTTAGGGCAAACCCCTCCCACAGAGCTGATTCAAGGTTGATTGGCCACTGGAATGCCTCCTGTCCTGGAGGCGACTTGTAAGTCGCCCAATGTCGCGCTGTGGTGCAGGCTCAGGTCGCCTCCAAAGAGTTGTGTTGGCCCTGTGTGAACCGGCTCTAACAAGTTAAAGCATAAGTTCACTTTTTATAAAAAAAATTGCAGGTAAAAAAAATATGCATTATTTTTTTTAAACCTGTAAAGCATTACACCAGCGATCAATAGATCGTGGGTGCCATGCAGGTCTCCAGCATTTTTTTTTAATTGTCAGCTAGCGGGGGGGGGGGGGGGTCGGGGAGGTGCAGGGGGCTGTCCATTTGTAACATGTTACACCCTGAACATGGATGTAACATGTTAGGAAAGGTGAACTTATCATTTAGGCTGGGTTCACACCTATGCAAATTGGAAGCAGGTTTCTCCGCATCCAATTCGCAATGCAGGAGAATGTGACTGACTGGGGTTAAAAGTGCCACACACCGCTAACGCCCCCGCTCCAGTGTGAAAGTAGCCTAGAGGCTGGGTTCAAACATGTGTGGTGCAAATTGAAGCCCCTTCTTCACAGCTAATTGATAAAGGAGTTGTTTAGCGTTTCAGGTCTGTTTTTGATCAGGTCAGGTTTGCATCAGTATCAGGTCAGGATTTTATATTGTTCACAACTGAGGCTGGGTTCACATCTATGCGAATTGGATGCGGATTTTCCCCACATCCAATTTGCATGACAGGAGAATGTGACCGGCTCTCTATGGAGCCGGTTCACATATCTCTGGGGCAGCTGCGGAGCGGCTTGCACAGAAATGCTGTGCGTCTTTGGCTCCATTTCAGGGCCAAATTCAGGCAAAGATTCATCCCTAATTCGTCCCTGGAGAACAGGGACGCACAGCGTTCCTGTGCGATCCGCGGCCATTTCCAGTGTGAACCGAGCCTAAATGACATGTGCAATTCAGAGTCCCTCCCATAGAAGTCAATGGGCCTGAATTCGCACCTGAGCCGGACCACACTGCTCAGAAAACTGACAGGACTCTTTTTGAATCCGCACTCCGGCTGCACCGGACATATGTGAACAGGCACAATAGAAAGCAATGTTCTTTCACATGTCATGCGAATTGGATGCAGTTCAAAACTCATCCATTTCGCTTAAGTGTGAACCTAGCCTTAGACCGCATTCGCACCTGAACACTGCGTTTTCAGGCAGAAAGTCGCGCAATTTTACCGCGATTTTGCAGCGTTTTTTACCGTGTTTTTGCCACGATTTTGTACAGGTCCAAGGGTCACCAATTTAAAAAGCAGAAAAACGCCCAAATCTGCCCGATTCGCGCGACAAAAAAAGGGTCCTGGAACTTGTTTGAGCTTCAGGCGTTCGGCTTCAGGCGTTTTGGAGAGGAGATGTGAACCATCTCCATAGAGAATAATGTTTTTTTTCCCATCTAGCGTTTTGTAGCTTCAGGCTACAAAACGCTCAGGTGTGAATGCAGCCTTAAGCCATAATTGAACCTACATGTACCAACATTCCTGCTGATCTTTGGGAATAGAGGACACCAATTTGCAGCCAAGCTGCAGATCTGTGACAGGAACTGACTCTTCTGAACTTAATGTTCACTAGAACAAACTAAATCGCTGAACTAAATGTGCTAGCAAGTCCAGGGGCACATTTCAAATAAATAAACACATGAGGAAAGGAAAAATGGCGCAAGTAAGAATTTAAAATACAATGGGGTTGATTTACTAAAACCAGAGAGTGCAAAATCTGATGCAGCTGTGCATGGTAGCCAATCAGCATCTAACTTCAGCTTGTTCCATTAAGTTTTGACAAAACAAACAAAAAAAAAAAAATGGAAGCTGATTGGTTTCCATGAAAAACTGCACCCGATTTTGCATTCTCCACTGTGTCATTTAGATCCTTTTCACACTGACAGTGGGCCACTTTACTGTCGCATTTCGGCTGCTAATGGGGTGCTTTTAACCCCCGCTAGTGGCCGAGGAAAGGGTTAGAGGGGTTGTACTTGCCTCCACTGTGCAGTTTGTTTTGCACAGTGTGGCCCCGATCACAGTCTTCTGGGCTCCCCCGGCGGCTCTCGCGGCTCCTCCCCACATTGGTAAACCCGCTTGGAGAAGCGCTCTACCGGGGGGTTACCTTGCGGGCATGTTCCCGAGTCCAGCACTTGGGCTCCTTCACTGCCCCAAAGACGTTGCGTGCAGGACTTTTTTTTCGGTCCTGCAAGCACACCGCCCCAGCACTCAGACTTTCACACTGGGGCTGCAGGGGAGGCACTTTTTAGGCGCTATTTTTAGTCCTAAAGCCATACTTAATTTAAGTGCCATACCTGGCTGAAATAGAAATGTAAACATTGAAAGTATGTCCTGGACTATAGCAGTTGTCGCTGTGATCACCTGAGTGCACTTCCTGGATCAAAACCTGCGTATGCGCTTTATACTGCTTCTGGAAAGACTCTTCAGTCTCATATCCCCAGCTGTAGCCTCTTTCTGTCACATACTCTGGGCCCGGGGTACAACAAAATGAAACCCGTCTCCTTCTCTGAGAACAACTAAAGAGATTATCAGTTTAATTGTCCAAAAAAGAAGACATCTCAGTCAACTTACTGAGAAGGAAAAGAGGGACTCCTACAGTAGGTGAAAGACACAACCTCTGCCATGACCCAGCTACGCACATCGTAAAGCATTAATACGTAGACCCACAAGTCCTTTTTCCCACTAATTCTCTTTCTTAAAGCGGAGTTCCACCCAAAAGTGGAACTTCTGCTTAAACCATTCCTCGCCCCCTTACATGCCACATTTGGCATGTAATTTTTTTGGGGGGGGGGAGTGGGGGCTTCGGTAGGAGTGGGACTTCCTGTCCCACTTCCTCCTTCCGCCCAGGCACCGCTTAGGCAACTCGTCATATCGCCTTTTGGCGGTCCCTCCCTGTAGGCGATCACCTGGAACACGTGACAGTTCCCAGGCGATCGCCTGTCCACTCAGGGAGCGCAGCGCCGCTCGCGCATGCGCAATGAGTGCCTGGCTGTGAAGCCGAAAGCTGTCACGGCCGGGTGCCCACAGTTAGAATGGAGGCGCCGGCGGAGAGGGGGGGAGAGGAGCGAAGCTCTGGGCGGCCGCGTTGCTGGACAGTAGAACAGGTAAGTGTCTGTTTAATAAAATATAAACCAAAAAAATGTCCCATACCAAGCTAGTAGGGGACCAGAAGAACAAATGAGTGACACCACAGTCAATGTGTGAGAATGAAAAAAGATTTAGTTTATTAATAAATAGAAAATAATATTTCATAAAACACCTCTCTATGAAAGAGAGTGAGAAAATGCTTGAAATCTGACACTGAACAAATGGAAATGTAAGTGTAGCGGGGTGTTCAATTTAGGGGGAGTGTCTGAGTGGTAGTAGGCTCAGACACCTTAAATTGTTAGGAGTTATGGACCATTTTTGTCCTCAGAGGATAATGCTGGTGATGTGTTCCCTGTGGCCTGTGGGTGGGGCTGTCATTCTGGGCCAGGGTTGAACCGCGAGCGTAGTGCTGTGCTTTTTTTGTCCCCTCTTGGCAGCTGTACAGTGGGGCGGGGAACCTGCTGTGCATGCCGGGAGAGGATATAAAAGGGGCAGACCTCTTCTGAGAGGGGTCGTCCACACCCAGGCACCTTCAGCCTGGGTGTGTGTGGGTCGTCCACACCCAGGCACCTCCAGCCTGGGTGTGTGTGTGTGGTTCATCTCCGGGTGCCCTAGGCCCGGAGGCCTTGTTCCGGTTCCACCTCAGGCACCTTTAGCCTGGGGTGAGGTACTACTTCACCGTTTCTGACTACCTGGGTACGGAGTCCCAGGAGCTGCAGCAACGGCCTGGGGCCCAGCAACCTTCGGCTGGGGTACGCAAGGGATCGAGGAGTCTAGGTTGCCGCCTTGCTAGGGGACCCTCACCCTAAGAGAAGGGAGGATCTTTTCCGAGGGACCGATGCTGTGGTCACAGTGAAGGAAGGGGTCTGTTGACTCTCTGGGGGGGACTTCTTCTCCCTGAAAGGGGCTATGTCCTAGGAAGAAACCAAGGTTCACCAGGTCAGTGGCAGTGACCTTGTTCGCCAGGTCAGTGGCAGTGACCTTATCCACCAGGTCTGTGGCAGGGACCGTGCGCCAAAACTGTTTGAGAAACCTAAAACAGTCAGAAAAGTTTGAGCTACGTTTGTGCCTGGACCTCCTCCACACCTTAAGCTGTCCTGTGTCTTTGCTCCAACCTTTCTTCTATCCAAGAGACTATTTGATATTTAAGTGAGAATAAATATTGAGTTGGACTTTCAGCTGGTGTGGACATTCATGTTCCTGGGGAAGTCAAGGACTTGCATCTACCCACGGTAGAGGTAGGAAACCATTCTCAGGAGGACTTCTTACTCCGGCTGCAGACAAGGCCCAAAAACAACACCGCCTGACCTCTTAACACAGGAGGGTACGGGCTTGTGGTGTGGTGTGTGCTTGTCTCCCCCCTGCGAGGAGCCGAGTTTAATGCAGGAGGGGGATAGGTGGGTGGGCTACATAAGCATACACCAATCTCCATGTGTGGCCACTGATACAACAATAATAAACACGGGACAAAAAGCAAACAACATAAAAAACAATGAATCCGGGGGATCCCTCCCTCACACGAGCTTCCCTTGAGGCCCATCATCCCTCCACCCCTGCTTCACTTCCCCCCCCCCCTTTCCCTTTTACCCCATCCCTTCCCCATTCATGGGCTATAGCCTTCCAGGGACCTATATATGGATGGCATGTTTTATTTTGTGATTATTAGAGATTTATGCGACCTTTTGTCGTAACAGGCCATCCATATAGAGATTTTTGGCGTCCGGACGATTGATTCATTGTTTTTTATGTTGTTTGTTTTTTGTCTCGTGTTTATTATTGTTGTATCAGTGGCCACACATGAAGATTGGTTAATGCTTACATTTCCATTTGTTCAGTGTCAGATTTCAAGCATTTTCTCACACTCTTTCATAGAGAGGTGTTTTATGAAATATTATTTTCTATTTATTAATAAACTAAATCTTTTTTCATTCTCACACATTGACTTTGGTGTGACTCATTTGGTCTTCTGGTCCCCTATTGGCTTGGTATGGGAATTTTTTTTGGTTTATATGCAATATTTTTTGACCAGAGAGACACCGCCCACATTGGGTACATAGTGTAAGTGAGCTAATACCAATGTGCTTTGCACACATATATGCCTTTTCTTTTCCTTTTTTTTTGTTTTCATTCTGTTTATTAAAAGCCAGCAGCTACACTTTTCGTAGCTGCTGACTTTTAATAAACATAAAAAAGGCTGGAACTCCCCTTTAAAGTAGTTGTAAAGGCAAAAGTTTTTTTTAACTGAATGCATTCAGATAAAAAACCTTCTGTGTGCAGCAGACCCCCCCGCCCCCCCAACACTTACTCTGAGCCCCTTCTCTATCCAGCGATGTCCACGATTCCCTCAGCCGTCCGGGACTTGCCTTCTGATTGGCTGAGGCACAGCTGCGGCGCCTTTGGCTCCCACAGCTGTCAATCAAAGTCAGTTAGCCAATCGGGAGGGAGGGGGCACAAACGGGAGCTGTGTGTCTGAATGGACACACAGGGCTGCAGCTCGGCTCGGGTGCCCCCAAAGCAAGCTGCTGGTCTATAGGGGCACTCATCAGGAGGGAAGGGCCATGTGCAGCAAAGAGAGACCCGAGAAGAGGAGGATTAAAACTGCTCTGTGCAAAACCAACTTTCCATCCAGTAGGTGGCACTGTGCCATGACACAGATGGAGCAGAGTCTGGGGAAATGTCCCTTCTTGGACTCTGTTGGTGTCTCCGAGCGATCTGCTGGCTGATTGGACACTGCAAATTCTGGTGACCATTTTGGTGTGGGACCTTAGTAAATACGATACCTATGTCATTGGGGCAAGCCTGGAATGAGTGGTAGGTCAGGCAAAGAAACCCTGCTTGTTAGGGTAAGCATATAGTGCAGGAAAAAAGTTCCTGTGAGTTGGGTCAGAATGTGGACAATGCCTGCCTTCAGGAAACATTCCGGTATCCACATTAGGAATGTGGGGCTTTTCCCAGCAGCACTGTTGTTCTGTCCCAATTTACCACCAAACACCACCCCTTGAGTTGAAGCCATCCTCCGGTAATACAGGCCCAAGCCTAGTAAGACTGTGTAAACATCAACTGCTATTTTGCATCATCTCAATGCCTTTCATTGCTGCCATTATTCATTACTGTTATTATCTGTACAATAAACTATAACATCAAGAACTGTGTGTGGTTTCTTCCTGAATAACTACTTTGGGCCTAGACCCCACTCACAAGTGGCCTCGAAACTGCAACCATTTGCTAGCCTTTATCCAACCTCTCTCCCATATTCGCCTGTGTGACTTTGGCGCCAACCAATGGCTACAGCGGAGTATTTATACTCCTCCCCTTTGGAACAGACACTCCACTCACTGTTTGGGTCAGTGTCCCTGGGATAGAGTGCACGGTTAGCACGTATGCTTCTTCATTAGCATACGAGGTAATGTTCATACTAGTTCTTTTCGTCCTTTCCCCTACTTTCCTTGGTGTTTAGGTTTCTATCCTTGTTGCTTTTTCTATTTAATCACCTCTAATCTCCTTAATTTTGGGGCACATCACCACTATTGGTCACTCTGTTAGATTGCCTTCTACATATGGTTTGGTTCACTCATCTTCATCTTTCCACATCTCCCATTACTCCTCAGTACAAGCACTGGGTCATTCCCCCACTATTAATTTACCCAATCTCATTATATATTTATACACAATTTATATCCATTCACACATGGCTTTGGGTACAAACCATGTATTTCCATTGATTGTTTGGTGGGGTCCACCCTCCCAGTCACACCTTACCCTTCAGGATTTCCCGTTGCTGTGCCATGCCGCCTCAGCTCCCGTGTGAGATGATGTCCGCAGCTTCGCCCCAGTACTCGCCGCCACACTCCATATTCATTGTCAGTCTGTAAGTATGGGTGGATGTTAAATCATTCCCCTTCCCCCTCTTTTTGTGTTCAGTTTACCTACTGTTCACGTTCATACTTTTTAGACATCCCTTCTGCGTCTTCTCCTGATGAGTGACAGTGAGTCACGAAACGCATCGAGCTTCAGATGCTATAATTTTGGGTTTACATTCAGATGTTTGAGCTACAATTGCTATTATCATGTGTTTACATACATATGTAGCGGCCTCATCCCTCTCTCTAGTTTTATCGGTTATACGGCTGTTGTCTAGGGGTACCTGGGAGAGAGAGATGAGATACACCACGGCCCATGTCCTCCATAGCTAAGAGGTGAAGGCCAGAAGATTGGGTTTTGTGTAGGTGTCCTAGAGTCAAGTCCAGTACTTCGTCCCTGACTCCTTTGCTCCTAGTAACCAGAGTTCCACACAGTGAATAGGTCCAACTCAGTTTTATTCTTCTTGGCAAAGAACAAACAGTTTCTTTACTGAGTAATAATGGGGTTAGATCGAGGCACAATCCTTTCCCTTCTGTTGCTAACCACTGTGATCTCACCAGTGGTAAATAGTCACTGCCACTGACTATGTGAGGTAGAACGTGAATTACCTTCGCTAGCACGGCCCCTGTCAGGGGAAGGAAATCTGTCCAAGGGAGAAACCGGAGGCCTCTCTGCCACCAGCGATGCTGCGCCGGACTCTCCAGAGAGGTTACGCACACCAGATCTCACGAACTCAGACACGGGCACCCAAGGAGTTAGGGTCCCCTCAGATTCCTCCAACCTCGCGGAACTCAGTCGAAGGTACTGAGCCCCAGGCATCCGCCATAGTACCTCACCCCAGGCTAAAGGTGCCTGGGATGGACTCCATCTCCGCTCCGGCCAGGCCAAGAGCACTGGAACGCCAGCACCCAAGCTGAAGGTGCCTGGGTGCAGCCGAGTCCTCCGACTCCCACTCCGAACTCTCAACTCTGAACCCCGTGGTAAGGGCGTCCGCCCCTTTTATCCCCTCTCCATTTGCGTCACAGCGGGTTCCCCGCCCCGCTGTACCAGCTCTAGGGGAGGACAAAAAAGGTACAGTCTTGCGGTGTGAGTTCAGCTCCGGCCCAGGGCAACAGCGCCACCCGTGGACCGCAAGGAACCTCACACCACCAGAGTCCCCCAAGAACCAGAAAAAGGTCTCGGATCCTCTAGCAATTTGTGCATCTGGGTTACACTACCACCCAGATGCCTCCCTTAAATTCAAACACCCGCTACACATACATGTGGGATGTGTGTATACATTTTTTTACCAATTTGTACCGCATATTACATTTATATGCACTCTAAGAAAAGATGGGTTGCAGGTTATAATGAATTACTGTGCCAATTGATATATTTTAATGTATGTTACAATTATGGAACAAATTAATTTCTACAATGTCTTTTTGCTCCCCAGCTGCATGCTTCATGCAAAGTTGCTTTTTCAAACCCGGGATGGATGCATTCTGATTTACATATCAGAGGCCTCATTTAAAGTCCCAAACTCTCCTCTTTTTATTTATCCAACCATTAGAGCACTAGTCCTCCTACTGACAACAGTAGGCCATAATTTCTGCCACTGACACCAAGGGTCAGGCACTATTCCTCCCACTGACACCAATGATGGGGTATACGGTAATTATAAATCCTACTGTGACCATAGGCATTATGTCGTTTTTTTACTCCCACTGACCACCAAGGCATGGTTTACTCTCAGTGATGGTGAGACATTTTTGTACCCCCACTGTCCACAATCCGGCCCCCTAAAGTCTGAAGGATAGTTTGGAAACCCCTGTTCTAGACCAAAAACAATAACAAATGAGGGAGGGAGGATTTTCATGTGAAAAAAGGGACAGTCCCTTGAAATGAGGGTCTTAGTGGCCATTTTTGTGTAGCTCATGTGCTGGAAAGAAGCCAGGACATAGTAATGTAAACATTTTGAGTATTTCAGCCAGGCTTCAAGGGTGACAAAAAATGCCTATAGGTATTATATTGTCATTAACCAATATTTTTTTAACAAATGACACCATGTCTTTTAAACTACTGGGACCCCTTGTCTGCATGGATCAGTTTTAACCTTTACTTGGTTTGTCTGTTCTTTTAGGTAAAAAATCTGGTGACAGGGTCTCTTTAAACCAGTGGTTCTCAACCTGCGGGTTGGGACCCCCTCGGGGTCGAATTATGATTTGCCAGGGGTCACCGAATCCTGGGCTGTTCCTGAAGCTCGCACCGCTCTCCCAGAATTTTTGCGGCCACCCAGAAGGGCTGTCCCTGGAGCTTGTGGCCGCCCAGACTAGAGGTCTCCTGATTTCAGCATAGGTGTCACTGCTACGAGACACCACAAAGTCGGAGACACAGTGAAGCCCGAGACACAGTCAGTAAGGCCCCTTTCACACTGGGGCGGGAGGTGCGCTGTGGGTATAGCGGCGCTATTTTTAGCTTCGCTATTCCTTCGTTTTTATCGCGGTATGCGGCCGCTAGCGGGGTGAATTTAACCCCCGCTAGCTGACCGAAAAAGGGGTTAATTCCGCCCTCAAAGCGCCTCTGCAGAGGCGCATTGCGGGCGGTATTACCGCGGTCTCCCATTGCTTTCAATGGGAGACCGCGGTAAAGGAACGGTGAAAACACCGCTCCTTCACCGCTGTAAAGATGCGGCTAGCAGGACTTTTGGAGCAGTCCTGCTAGCGCACCGCTTCAGTGTGAAAGCCTTTGGGCTTTCACACTGAAGACTGCAGGGCACGATTTTTTCAGGCGGTATAGCAGCACTATTAGCGCTAAACCGCCTGAAAAATGTGTCAGTGTGAAAGGGGCCTAACAATACCTATGATTATAGTTGCCATTAAAAGTCCTCACTACATATCAGCAGATGACATTGATCAAGAGCAGTTGGCTGATCAGAACTCCCCGCCAGCACTGCCACGCATCCCATTCCCCCCTCCAAGGAGTAATGCCGCGTACACGCGATAGGAAATTCCGACAAGAAACGTCTGATGTGAGCTTTTGGTCAGAAATTCCGACCGTGTGTAGGCTCCATCGGAATTTTTCTGTCTGAATTTCTGCCAAGAAAAATGTGAGAGCTGGTTCTCAAATTTTGCAACAAGAAAAGTTCTTGGTGGAAATTCCAATCGTCTGTATGCAATTCCGAGGCACCAAAAACCATGCATGCTCGGAATCAAGTCAACGCATGCTCGGAAGCATTGAACTTAATTTTTCTCGGCTCGTCATAGTGTTGTACGTCACCGCGTTCTTGACGGTCAGAATTTGGTGTGACCGTGTGTATGTAAGACAAGTTTAAGCCAAGATTCCGTCTGAAAAAATCCACGGTTTTCTTGTCGGATTTTCCGATCGTGTGTACGCGGCATAAGAGAAGGAATGAAATAGAGAATACATGAAAGGGAGAGGGAAAAAAGGGGGGAGGAACAAAGAAAAAGGGAGAGAAAGAATAAGAGAACAAGAAAGACGGCTAAAGAGAGGGATGGGGGCATTGGGGGAAAAAAAACAAGAAATTAGGATAGAGAGAGAGAAAAGGGAAAGAAAGGAGAACAAAGAGAAAGAGTGGTACATCCTAAAATGTACCAAGGGGTTTTAATACTGTACGAGTGGAAGGGAATCAGGGAGCACTAAATGTCCGTGGATTAGGGGCGCAAATTACTTGTCTTGGCTTGTGTGCTGACAACCCACGATACAAAAATAATTTTACTGTTAACATTTCCCAAGTTGTGGGGACCCCTATCAAGGGGTCACGGCACTAGAAGGTTGAGAACCAATGCTTTAAACCCTTCCCGTACAGCTCTAGCATCCCTTTAATAGGGTATGTATGCTCAAGGGGTGGGAAGGATCAGCCAATCACGTGACTACTGTGATTGGCCATCACAGTGGTCACATGATCAGAAGCTAATCCTGCCGACTCTCGAATATTAGCATGGACTGACAGCTGTCTTTGACAGCTCAGTCACTGTGCTAAGAGCACGCAGTGAAGTGCGTTCTCAGCACAGAGAGCTCTGCCACCCTTAGATGCAGGATGTGGACATGTAACATGTAGAAATTCGGCTGGGCTGCCTAGAAGGGCATGAGGCCTTCAGGCTGGTAACTTCTCCTCCTGGATAAACCAGGGCAGCTCCAGACTCCAGACCATTTATGCCCTCCCCTAGCCACATTCTGGGCATCCCCTTTCCACCAGGGATTGGCTGAGACAGCATAAATATTGCTGGTTTGCTTTTCCAGCCCATTATATTCCAGAATCCTTTGAAGGCAGGGGGAAATAATCAAACCAGCAACCAGCGAAGCCCAGAACAGTCAAAAGCAATCACAAACTGTTCCACTGCTTACAGAGAAGCCAAAAATTATGTAGCGGCCTCACCCCTCTCACCCCTTCTTCTCGGCTTGTTGTCTGGTCTAGGGGGATTAAGGAGGAGGGATGCGATACACTACGACCTATGTCCTCTTATGTGTAGAGGTGAAAGCCAACACCTGTTTACCTTCGGGTCGTGTGTATAACCCAGAGCCAAGTCCGTTCTACAGATGACCCCCCTTTGCTCCCAGTAACCGGAGTTCCACACCACTGAAAAGGTCCAACTCTTATTTATTCTCTGACAGCAATAAATCGTCCTTTAACAGCAGACAGGTTGTGACCCAAAGAACAGTTCAGTAGAAGTGGGGAGTAGGTCAAGGCACAATCCTCAAATAGAACTAACCATTGTAGTGTCACCAATGGTTATGACGCACAGCCGCTGCCATCGACCGTGTAGAACAGGAACAGAATTACCTTGGCTAAGTGCAGCCCCTGTCGGAGGGAAGATATCCTTCCAAGAGAGTTACCAGAGGCCCCGCCGTCACCAGCAATGCTGCACCGGACTGTTCGGAGGGGTTATGCTTCCTGGCCTCCTCGTCTCAGATTCGGGCGCCCAACACCTTAGGGCCCCTCGGACTCTTCCACCCCTGCGGAACCCAGTCGAAGGTACTGGGCCCCGGGCCTCCTCCGTAGTACCTCACCCTAGGCTGAAGGTGCCTGGAATGGACTCCATCTCCCGCTCCGGCCAGGTCAAGGGCACCTGGGCCCGGAACTCCGGAACACCGGCACCCAGGCTGAAGGTGCCTGGACGCGGCTGTGACCTCCGACTCTCAACCTCGTGTTGAGGGCTTATCTCCTCTCCCGACAGGCACAGCAGGTTCCCCGCCCCGCCGTACGGCTGCCGAAACAGGACAAAAAGGGAACAGCACTGCAGTGATGGTTCAACCCCGGCCCAGGGCGACAGTGCCACCCACAGGCCGCAGGGAACTGCACACCACTGGAGTCCTACCAGTCAGTGCATCTGGGTCATACTACCACCCAGATGCTCCCCCTAAATTTAAATACCAGCTACAACTAAGTATATCTAACCACCATAACAACCTAACTGAGAGGGTGCCATAAGAGAAAATATATTTCTCATACAATATATAACACCATTATTCTTAGCTCATGCCTGGACCCAGACCTGTGTGGACTGTCTAGGGAGAGTGAACCCCTGTGCGGTGAGGCAAAGCCTGTGTGGCTATTTGTTTGGACTTTTATTAAAACCAGGGACTTAGGGACTAGGACAGCACTAGGCTGATCCCAGTTGTTAGTTAGGAAACCTGTATGTTTAGTCAGAGGTCAAGTTGACCAGGATTTATTTTGTTTATGTTTCTTTTTCTTTGCTGTGTTTTGTCACTGTAAATAGAAAATAAACCGCACCTTTTTGATTTTGAAAACCACAACCCCCTCACAGTTGGTGGAGAATGCGGGCAGTTTTTTTTTAAGCCAGCATGGAGGAGATACTGAAGCAGCTGGCTCTAGCAAATGCCAATCAACAGCAGACAAATGCAGGTGTGCAAAAGAGCCTTGCAGCTCAACAACAGAACTTTGCAGCCCAGCAGCAAGCTCATCAACAGAGCCTTGCAGCCCAGCAGCAGACAAACGCAACTTTGCAACAGAGTCTGGAGGCTCAGCAACAAGCCCAGCAGCAATCTGAGGCCCGCTTCATAGACCTGTTGCAGAAGCAAGAGCAGAGACTACAACAACAGATGGAAGCAGCAATGCAGCAACGTCCGCAGACCAGTGAGGAAAGCCGTCCCACTAATACCGCGTCCTTTGGGGTGAGTCGTTTATTGACAAAAATGACTGGAGAGGATGATCCAGAGGTATTTTTGACCACATTTGAAAGGACCGCTGAAAGAGAAAAGTGGCCTGAGGAGCAGTGGGCTGGACTGGTGGCTCCTCTGTTAACTGGTGAATCGCAGAAAGCTTACTATGACCTAGAGCCTAACCAAGCAAAAGACTATGTGATGCTAAAAGCTGAAATATTGGCAAGGCTGGGTGTCACCCAGGCTGTCCGGGCTCAGCGTGTGCATAACTGGACTTTCCAGCTTGGAAAACCCCCCAGGTCTCAAATGTATGATCTCATTCACCTGAGCAGAAAGTGGCTACAGCCAGAGACTTTGTCCGCACCAAAGATTGTGGAACGTGTTGTAATGGATCGGTTTTTGAGAGCTCTTCCTACTGCCATCCAAAAGTGGGTAAGCCATGGAGACCCAGAGACGGCCGATGGTCTTGTGGATCGTGTGGAGAAATACTTGGCTACAGAGAACCTGACGGCCTCTTCCAGAGACACTCGGACTTTCCACCCTAAGACCAGACCATCCCCAGGGGCGGATAAGAGGATTCCAAGGGGTGAGGGTGGAGAGAGTGAGAGGGTGGGAGCTCTACCCCAAGTTTGGCGAGAACAGCCTGGGAAATCAGCGGCTCAAGAGGCCGCAAGAAGGATCGTTTGCTACCGCTGCCGGCAAGCGGGACATATTGCAGCCAATTGCCCGGTTGTGGAGGAACCCATGCAGTGTGACTTTCTGACGGGCAGACGTCAGTCGCTGTGTGCGACAGTCGCATGCACTGCCATTCGAGGAACTGAGAAACATTTATGCAAAATGTGTGTTAATGGTAGAAATGTTGTGGTATTGCTGGATTCAGGTAGCCTTGTGACCCTGATAAAGGCTGAGTTAGTTAAAACAGAGGTCTCTGGGAATAGCAAGGTAGCTGTTATTTGTGTGCATGGGGACACCCGAGAGTATCCAGTGACTACAGTGTGTTTCGAGACCCCCAAAGGTACCCTCTCTCATCCAGTGGGCTTAGTATCTCAGTTAACGCATGACGCCATTGTGGGAAGGGATTTTCCGAAGTTCTGGGAACTGTGGGATGATCCTGAGCCCCCCACTGGTGCCCCTATGTACCAGGAATGTGATAGCCAGAACTCCCCTGAGAGTGGTGAGGACTCTCCGGAATTTCCCTTATCAGTATTGGCAGGGGAGACTCAAGAAACTGGAGAGGAGCCCACCTCCTCAGACGAAAACCAACCGTCTGTGGAGTTTTCTGATCTGGAGGTTCACAGGGAAAATTTTGCCACAGAACAGTTAAAAGACCCCGCCCTAATAAAGGCACGGGAAAACGTAGTGGAAATAGATGGCGAGTTAGTGAACCCAGATAATACCTGCACTTACCCATACTTCAGCGTAGAGAAGGACCTACTGTATCGGGTGGCAAAAAGGGCAGAAGAAACCGTTGAGCAGCTTGTGGTGCCCAAACCTTACAGGAAGTTGGTGTTGGAGTTGGCCCATGGGCACATTCTTGGAGGTCAATTGGGGACAGAGAAAACCCGAGAGAGGGTATTACAGAGATTCTATTGGCCGGGGGGTGATGAAGGACATAGAAAATTATTGTTCCTCCTGCCCTGTGTGTCAGAGGTCGGCCCCGATGCCACATTTCCGTAGCCCGCTGGTCCCTCTACCCATCATTGAGGTCCCGTTTGAGAGGATCGCCATGGATTTGGTAGGTCCTATAATCAAGTCCGCTAGGGGGCACCAGTACATATTAGTTATAATGGACTATGCCACCCGTTATCCAGAAGCGATCCCTCTCCGAAATACCTCGGCCAAAACCATAGCCAAAGAGCTATCTCTTGTGTTTAGCCGGGTGGGTATTTGTAAAGAACTGCTTACGGACCAAGGTACACCCTTTATGTCCCGGGTTATGAAGGAGCTGTGTAAATTGTTCAAAGTGACGCAATTACGTACATCTGTGTATCACCCCCAAACCGATGGGCTGGTTGAAAGGTTCAACAAAACCCTAAAACAAATGTTGAAGAAAGTGGTGGATAGAGATGGAAAGGATTGGGACTGTCTACTTCCTTATCTGATGTTTGCTATTAGGGAGGTGCCCCAATCCTCTACGGGATTCTCACCCTTTGAGTTACTGTATGGGAGACACCCAAGAGGGCTGTTGGATATTGCCAAGGAAACTTGGGAAAGTGAGAGTTCTCCCCACAGGAGTGTGATTGAGCATGTCGCCCTGATGCAAGACCGAATTGCACAGGTAATGCCCATCGTGAAGGAACATTTGGCCCAAGCGCAGTTAGCACAGCAGAGAGTGTACAACCGTGGAGCCAAGACCCGTACCTTTTCCCCGGGGGATAGGATACTGGTACTTGTCCCTACGGTTGAAAGTAAATTCCTTGCCAAATGGCAAGGCCCCTACGAGATAATGGAAAAAGTGAGCGAAGTGAATTACAAGGTCAGACAACCAGGAAGGCGAAAGCCCGAACAGATCTATCACGTTAATCTGTTGAAAGCCTGGAGGGATAGAGAGTCCCTAGTCGCAGACACTTGGTCACCAGCTCAAACTGGTTGCGTGATTCCTGAGGTTGGAATAGCAGCCACCTTGTCACAACCCCAACAACAGGAGGTTAAGGAGTTTGTGCTTCGCAACAAGGAGGTATTCTCTGAGCTGCCGGGACAAACATCTGGGGTAGAGCATGACATCATTACCCCGCCCGGTGAAAGGGTGAAGTTAAAACCCTATCGGATCCCAGAGGCCCGACGGGAGGCAATACGGGAGGAAGTACAGAAAATGCTGAACTTAGGGGTGATAGAGGAGTCCCAAAGTGATTGGTCTAGTCCCATTGTGTTGGTGCCTAAACCGGATGGGAGCTGGCGATTTTGTAACGATTTTCGTCAGTTGAACAAAGTTACAAAATTTGACACCTACCCCATGCCACGTATAGATGAGTTGATCGACCGGCTGGGAACAGCCCGATACATGACGACTCTTGACCTCACAAAAGGGTATTGGCAAATCCCCCTGGCCAAGTTGGCCAAAGAGAAAACCGCATTTGTAACCCCAGACGGGGCGTTCCAATACAAAAGAATGCCGTTCGGGTTACAGAATGCGCCGGCCACATTCCAGCGGAAAATGGACCAGATGCTGAGGCCCCATCGGAAGTATGCTGCGGCTTACCTGGATGACATAATTGTCCATAGCACAGATTGGGCCTCACATCTGCCAAAAGTGCAAGCAGTCCTGGACTCTGTTCGGGAAGCGGGGTTTACGGCTAACCCCAAGAAGTGTACCATTGGGCAGGAGGAGGCCAAATATCTTGGGTACACCATTGGGAGGGGAGTAATAAAACCCCAACTCAACAAAGTCGAGGCCATCCAGAGTTGGCCACGTCCCAACAGCAAGAAGCAGGTACGAGCCTTTCTGGGAATCGCTGGGTATTATCGGCGATTCATTCCCCACTTTGCTTCTAAGGCTGTGCCCCTAACCAACCTGACGAAGGGGAAAGGGTCGGTCATGATTAAATGGACCCCCGAGGCTGAGGCAGCATTCCAATTCTTGAAACAAGCCTTATGTAGCCAGCCAGTGTTGTACTCACCCGACTTCTCTAAAGACTTTGTCGTACAAAGTGATGCATCAGATGTGGGGTTAGGAGCAGTATTGTCCCAGGTCTGGAACGGGGAAGAGCACCCAGTCATTTACCTCAGCAGGAAGTTGAAGTCCCATGAGGTAAATTACGCCACCGTTGAAAAAAGGGATTTTTATAACAGCTTACCTGTAAAATCCTTTTCTTGGAGTACATCACGGGACACAGAGCGACTTAGTCATTACTAATGGGTTATATAGATTACCTTCAGGTGTTGGCACTGGCCAATTCCAAACCGGAAGTACCCTCCCCTATATAAGCCCCTCCCACCCGGGAGCACCTCAGTTTTGTAGCCAAGCAATAAGTGTCCCAAAAAGAGGGGTGGGAGCTCTGTGTCCCGTGATGTACTCCAAGAAAAGGATTTTACAGGTAAGCTGTTATAAAAATCCCTTTTTCTTTTTCGTACATCACGGGACACAGAGCGACTTAGTCATTACTAATGGGACGTCCCAAAGCAATGCCAAATGAGGGGAGGGATACATAAGCTGGGCGCCATCAGGCATGAGGCTCTTTTGCGGCCTGCAACACACTGCGCCCAAAGGCGACATCCTCCTGACTTGTGACGTCTACCTGGTAGAATCTAGTAAACGTGTGTACTAAGGACCATGTTGTGGCCTTACAGTACTTGAGCCAGGGAGGCTTGGTGATGCACTGCCCATGAAGTTCCAACTGCTCTTGTGGAGTGCGCCCTAACTTTGAACGGAGGCGGTCCCCTTTTCAAGCCATAGGCTTGTATTATGACCTGTCGAATCCACTTGGCTAAAGTAGATTTTTGATGCTGCCTGACCCTTTCTGGGGCCTTCCGGCAGAACAAACAAAGTATCCGTTCTACGAATCTGAGCAGTGGCTTTAAGATAAGCTTTAACTGCTCTTACTACATCCAAAGAATGCAATAACTTTTCCTCTACCGAACTAGGTTTGGGGAAAAAGGAAGGAAGAACCACATCTTGGTTCAAATGGAACCTCGATACCACCTTAGGAAGAAGGCTGGATGAGGGTGTAATACTACTCTGTCCTTATGGATAACCAGATATGGCTCCTTACAGGACAAGGCGGCTAATTCCGATACTCTTTTAGCCGAACAAATGGCTACAAAGAAAATCAATTTCCTGGTGAAAAGAACCAAGAAAATGTGCCGCAATGGTTCAAATGGTTGTTTCTGTAGAACCGACAGAACCAGGTTTAAGTCCCATGGACATATGGGAATACTAACCGGAGGGCTAATACGCATCACTCCTTGTATGAAAGCTTTGATTAATGAATGCAAAGCCAAGGGCCTTTGAAAAAAAAATATTGACAAGGCCGTCTGACCCTTGATAGTACTCAAGGCAAGCTTCCTATGTACAGCCCACTGTAGGAAGTCCAGAATCCTACCTATTACGTACTTACGTGGATGCCATTTCCTGGCCTCACCCCACGTGATGTACGCCTTCTAGATCCTATAATAGATCTGCCTGGATACCGGCTTCCTGGCATTGATCATGGTAGATACCACAGGATTAGAGAGCCCTCTCTTTTTTAGAATGTAGGCTTCTATAGCCAGGCCGTCAACCTAGGGCTGGTAAGGAAGGGTAGTATATCGGTCCTTGCGAAAGCAGGTCCGGACGATGTGGGAGGGTCCAAGGACTTCCCACTGACATTTTTACAAACTCCGCGTACCATGCCCTTCGGGGCCACGCTGGAGCCACCAGAATCACTGGTTTCTTTTCTACCCTGATTCTGCGGATTAATCGCGGTGGGAATGCATATATCAGCTTGAACTGATCCCAAGGGAACACTAGGGCATCCGAACCGCAAGCTAGGGGATCCTTTGTGCGAGACACAAATCTGTCCACCTTTGCGTTGAATCTGGATGCTAGCAGATCTACATCCGGTGTTCCCCACCGCTGGCATATTGCCTGGAAAACCTCGGGGTGAAGAGACCATTCCCCCGGGCATAATTGCTGGCGACTTAAAAAAGTCCGCTCTCCAATTTTTCACTCCTGGGATGAAAACCGCGGATATGGCTGTGACATACCTTTCTGCCCATTCCAGGATGCATTTCGCTTCCCTCTGGGCTGCACGACTCCTGGTGCCACCCTGGAGATTGATATATGCCACTGCTGTGGCATTGTCTGATTGAATTCTGACAGGTGACCCTTGGAGTTTGGATGTCCATACTACTAGGGCATACCGGGCTGCTCGTATCTCTAAGAGATTGGTGGGCAGGGCCTTCTCTGCTTCTGACCACTTGCCCTGGAGAGACCATTGCTCCAGTACTGCCCCCCAGCCTATGAGGCTGGCAACTGTAGTGACCACCTTCCAAGAAACCGGACTGAAGGGGACAGGGACATTGGTAAGTCTAAAGCCTGAACTTTTTTGTTCCAGGCTGACAGTATGGCCCTCTGCAAGTTCCTTGAATGGAATTGACCGTAGGGTACCGCTTCGAATGAAGCCACCATTTTTCCCAGCAGCCTTATACACAGGCGTATGGATGGTTTTTCTTTTTTGTACCCACTAAGTGGGTCAAATCTTTCAAAGACGACACCTTCTCTGGAGGTAAGAAAATCTTTCTCTGATTTGAATCCAGTCTTAGCCCCCAAGTATTCCAGGCTTTTGACTGGTTTTAGGGCTGACTTGTCTCGGTTGATAATGCAACCGTGAGATTCCAGATACTTGATTATCTTGTGAACGACCACTTCTAGTTTTTTTCACTGAGTGGTCTATCAGCAACAAGTCGTCTAGATATGCCATTATCGTTACACCTTGTGTCCCTAGTTTGGCCAATCGTAGGGCCAGAATTTTTGTGAACACTCGTGGTGCCGTGGCCAGACCGAAAGGTAAGGCTCTGAACTGAAAATGGCGCCCTTCTACTGCAAGGCGTAGAAATTTCTGGTGGGCCGGACAGATGGGAATATGCAAATAAGCATCCCTTATGTCGATCGAGGCTAACCATTCCTGCCCTTGTAGGGCGGTGGCCACCGATCGGATCGACCCCATCCGAAAAAAGTCCTGATATGTAGGAACTTGTTTAGCCCTTTTATATTCAATATGGGCCTCATGTCCCCATTTGGTTTGGGGACTGTGACAAGGTTCGAGTAAAACCCGAACCCGTTTTCTTTCAAGGGAACCTTCATGATTACCCTTGGGGCAATAGTTGCTCTAGTGCCAGAAGGAGGGATCCACTCTTCTGGGGATCGCTTGGCACGTTTGACCTTATAAAATGGGCAGGAGGAATGTCTTTTAACTCCAGCCTGTATCCCAGACTTACTGCGGGGATCACCCATCTCTGATGGTGTCCCGCCAGGTCTCTGTGAACAACTGAAGTCTTCCCCTCACCCGACTGAGTGGGGGCAACCCTTCATGACTTAGGGGGAGGTCTTGTACCTCTCTTGATCCAGGGTTTCTTGATACCCTGTGATTGTCCCTGATTTCTGCCCCCTGGATTTGACCGCGGAGGCCGTCGGAACTGTTTCACAGCCGATGTGCCAGGGACTGGAGAAGTAGGCCTCCTAAAAGAAGGACTCCTACCCTTGTTCTTAACCGGTAAGAGTGAACTTTTACCGGCAGAAATTTTCTGGATATATTTGTCCAGATCTTCTCCAAATAAGCGTTCTCCATGAAATGGGAAGCTAACCAGCAGTTTTTTACAAGGAGCTTCAGCAGACCAGTTTTTGAGCCACAGAAGCCTACGCATATGTACTATAGACAGCGTAAAGCGGGAGGCCTGTTGGATTGTATCCTTTATGGCGTCCACCGCAAAACACAAGGCTCTAGGCAGGTCAGCTAGGGCCAGAGCCTGCTGATCTGGTAAGTCCCTTAAGACTTGTTTCAACTGATCTTTCACTGCTTGGCAGACTCCAATCGCTGCTACCGCAGGTTGTGTCACCATGCTTGCTGTAGAGAAAGCAGATTTTAGTAAAGACTCCAATTTTTTATCTATTGGGTCTTTGACATTGGAACATTATCTACTGGACATGTCAGTGATTTGTTAACAGAAGAGATGGCTGCGTCCACTGTAGGGACCCTCCATTTTTTTATGAACTTATCCTCCATGGGATAGATCACCGGAAATCTCTTGGGGGGAGCAAATATTTTATCAGGATGCTCCCAATCCTGGTAAATAAGCCCTTCTAATAAAGGGTGGATTGGGAAGGAACAGACAGCCTGGGGAGCTTTTAGCGACCCCAGCGAGGAAACCGTAGTGGATGGTGGTTCCGCCAGAGGCATTTTAAATGCTGATCGGACCATATTAGTCAGAGACTGAACCCATAATCTTTCAGCCTGAGATGCTGAGAAAGGTTCTTCCACTGTTGATTCCTCCATAACTGAATCAACCTCATCCTGATCCCCTTCAGGTAGGTCGATCTCTGTGTGGGGCTGTTCCTTCACTAACAGGCACTCTGAAGGAGGAGACGGAGATCGGACGCGCTTTTCCTGAGACAGGGAAGCAGCGATCAATGCTGTTAATCTCTCTTCCAATCCTCCCAGAGTTGAGGATAAAACCTCCTCTGTTATATATACAGGAGCAGGTGGACTGGGGACAGCCGCAGCACCAGGCATTCCTGCGGGGTTTCTACAGCTACTGACCTCTGAATTCTCAGGGGAGATTGGTGCAGTACAAGCATGCCCAATATCCTCAGAGCCCGATGGAGACCCCTTTGGCTTCCTGGAAGATCTATTTCCGGAGCGTCTGGACGACATATCCTTTAAGCACAAAGCTGAGGTATTCCCGTCGTCATACACCAATTTTGCTGGTAATAATCTAACACAGGTGCTGCTATATACCAGCTGGTGTCCACTAAAGTGCCTTTCTATGGGGATGCCTGCATCAACCGCCTCTGTGTGCCACTGTTTGTTGCTAGCTCTGTTTGCATCCAGCTGACACTTGTACTGTGTCTTTTAACTATGCTGGGACGCCCGCACATGCGCAGAAGCGCCGCGGCGCGCATCGAGCGTCATCCACCCGCCCCGCCCCTTTTTTTCATAGGAGGCGCGTGCACGCGCCCGCGCGCGCGCCCGTGCGCCAATGGCGCCCTTTTCGAAAACCAACAGAGGACTAGGAGCCAGGGCCCTTTTTGCCGGAGGGCCTGTGCGGTGGATGAACGCAGCAACAGGGCAGAGGAAGTGGATTCCCTCAGAGAAACTTACCAGCTGCCTGGATCTTTTAAGTTGAGAAAACCAAAGATCCACATTTACAAGAAAAATGGACTACAGCGGCCTCTAGTGGTTTAACACAGGTACCGCGGTCCCTGTTTTTTTTTTTTTTTCTTGACTACTATTAAAATTTTACATTTTCAGTAGTTATAGGCAAACACAGATATTTAGCGGGAATACCGTTAGGTAACAGACAGAAAGACAAATTAGGCTTGGGGGTCCCCCAATAGAACCAAGTTCCTGAGGGCCCCCACTTACCTGATCCCCGCCGCAGGACTTTGTTTGGTCCACAAAAGTCCAAACTTCACCTATCACGGCAGGCATTGTAATTAAACCTTCAGGGACCGGGTTCCCAAGGATTCCACTCCCCTGGACCTGTATAGCACCCTGCACAGACAGCGTCTTGGTCGTGGGTATGACCAGAGCTCTGGATCCCAGGGTCCAGCCCTCCTAAGAGAAGCATTACAGGCAAAACCTTGCTCTTCTGCTGCAAGGCCCGGGTACCGACCGTTTAGCTATGAAGCTTTTTTGGTGGGATCCGGAACAGCTTACTAAGGCCCAAAAGAACCTGTACGCAAGCCCAGTGAAAACACATGTTACTCTTTGGCCAACACCTTAGACACTGGCAAAAAACTGAGGTGCTCCCGGGTGGGAGGGGCTTATATAGGGGAGGGTACTTCCGGTTTGGAATTGGCCAGTGCCAACACCTGAAGGTAATCTATATAACCCATTAGTAATGACTAAGTCGCTCTGTGTCCCGTGATGTACGAAAAAGAAAGGAGTGTTTAGCGGTGAAGTGGGCTCTAGATTCCCTTCGGTACTACCTGCTAGGTAGGCACTTTGACATGGTTACGGATCACGCTCCGTTAAAGTGGATGGCTCAAAACAAGGAAACAAATAGAAGAGTGAATAGGTGGTTCCTGGCCCTCCAGGAATTCAACTTCACAGTAAAGCATCGCCCTGGCGTTCAAATGGGGAATGTGGATGCTTTGTCTCGAGTACATGAATGCCTGATTGCTGGTGTTCCAACCCCGAGGTTAAAACAAGAGGGGGGGTATGTGACAGCAGGAAGGTAAAGTCACCTGGTTGCATCCAGGGGGGTAGATATATTTCGCCCAGATTCAGGCTTTACGCCGACTTATACAACTAGGTGGAGAGTTGTATAAGCCCAGCTGAGGCTAGTAGGCTCATGGATGACTCATACCTCTAGGGAGAGTGCTGGGCGTCGTGCAGACAGGGAGTTGATGAGACCAGCTGAAGCTTGTCAGCTCATTTAGGCCTCTATAAGAACTCCCAGCTTCATTAGATGTTAGCTCATGCCTGGACCCAGACCTGTGTGGACTGTCTAGGGAGAGTGAACCCCTGTGCGGTGAGGCAAAGCCTGTGTGGCTATTTGTTTGGACTTTTATTAAAACCAGGGACTTAGGGACTAGGACAGCACTAGGCTGATCCCAGTTGTTAGTTAGGAAACCTGTATGTTTAGTCAGAGGTCAAGTTGACCAGGATTTATTTTGTTTATGTTTCTTTTTCTTTGCTGTGTTTTGTCACTGTAAATAGAAAATAAACCGCACCTTTTTGATTTTGAAAACCACAACCTCCGTTTGCTGGGCCTGTTTTTGTGTGGGGAGCCCATCTCGGGGGTCACACACACCCGCTGCCGAGCTAACCCCCTCACACCTCCTTGTGTTGGAATATTTTGTATTTATATCCATGACAGCAAGTTCTGCTATTTATTTTTAGGTAACATTTTAAATTGACTCTGTGCCCAGTTTTCTACCTGAGCCTGAAGTGCATGAAGCTTTGTCCTGTAGCTGATCTCAGATCAGTATACTTCCCATTTCCAAGTCCTCATTTTGCTCCCAAACAAGATATCAAATGTTTCTGTAGCACCATTATTGATAGATGTGATAATATCTTATCATATTTCTACAATCTGTCATAATGCCAAGAGGAGCATTTGCAGAATTTCAAATATTTCAGACTATATAAAACTTTTTTTATTTAATGAGGGAATGGAAGAAGAGAATTGATAAATAATAATTTAAAGTGTATGAATACCTAGAATTTTTTTTTTAGTTTTTGGATGGTGTGGGGAAGGCTTAAAGGGGACGTATGGGGTGGGTTAAATAACATTAGTCACATATCAGCTAATCTTTTTTTCCTACCTCTTTTAGTTTTTACAGCATGTGCACATGAACTTTCCTTCTGCTGGCAAAAACGGTCCACTTTCAGTTTGAAAAGTCCCCCCTCCCCTAAGAGACGTGGCTGTGCTGATAGGTAGGGAGGAGGGAGGAGGGAGAAGGGAGGGGGGAGCAGCAACGCTCTGTGAAGTCTCAGAAACAAGCAGTGGGAGGAGAGCCGACATCAATCAAGCAAAATGACGGGAAAGGGGGTGGATCCAGACTCTATATTCACACCATTGTCTGGATGATGCTGTATGAAAGACTGTGGAACATCCCACAGGTATTTATCTCGATTCTAACAGAATGGGGGCACTTCTGAGAGGGCTGGGAGGGTTTATAGATATCAGCAGCTCACATAGAATAGATGTAAGCAGAAAAAAGGAAACCCATACTTCTCTTTTAAAACCCCTGTTGCTGTAAGCGGTTTCGTTGAAGAGATTCCTTCATTTCCTGCCTGGTAAAAAAAAAGGTTCTCCCCGGGACAGGAAGTGAAGTGAATTCTCTCTGTAAAACCTGACAGGGGGTCAATTAATCATCATGAATTGTCTTGTTCCACAGAGTGTTTCATCAATATATGACATTTTAGAACACCACGTTTCGCAATGAATTCCCTTCCTCAGGATCCAAGCCATAATCGGTGCAACTGAGGGTCCACTTCTCTAAAGAAAAAATGTTGACAAAATTATTCACAAATCCAAAATGACAATTTACAAGACAAATCAAATCCGAAAGACTTTAGAAAAGTTGACTTATTGGACGCTGGAACTTCTGGTGACCATCTTGGTGTGGGACCCTAATAACAACTTGACCGCCATAAGATTTATCCCCCTTCATGACTAAGCTATTTTTTGCGATATGGCACTTTGTTACTTTAACTGACAATTGCGCTGTCGTGCGACGCTGTACCCAAATAAAATTTATGTCCCTTTTTCCTAAAAATAGAGCTTTCTTTTGGTGGTATTTGATCACCTCTGCGTTTTAAAAAAAATTCTGCTACAAACAAAAAAAGGCCAACAATTTTGAAAAAAACAAAACAATATTTTTTACTTTTTGCTATAAAACATATCCAATAAAAAAAATCTAATTTCTTCATCAATTTAGGCCAATATGTATTCTGCTACATATATTTGGTAAAATAAATGCCAATAAGCGAATATTGATTGGTTTGCGCAAAAGTTACAGCGTCTACAAACTATGGGATATTTTTATTTACTTACTGACACTTTTTGGGAACCAGTGACACTAATACAGTGATCGATGCTAAAAAAATATGCACTGTCACTGTACTAATTACACTGACTGGGAAGAGGTTAACATCAGAGGCGATCAAAGGCTTAACTTTGTGCCTAGCCAGTGTTTCACTATACTGTGTCAGGTGCTTTTACTAGGGGAAGAGATGGAAGTTATTCCCTGCTCTTCAGGGAAAGAAACTCCTTCCATTCCATCCTGTCAGAATGGTGATCTGCCTTCTTTACATAGGCAGATCGCAGTTCTATGCCTCTGTCTGACAATCAGTGGGTGCCAGAGGACATTGAGTACCCTTTACCCTCAGGTTCTGCTATGTGTAATTGGATACAGCGGAAGCAAGTAGCCGTATGCGCGCCCCCTACCCAGAAGTGTCAGTAAAACTGCGTCATTGGGGTGTACCTGAAGCAAGAGGTAGGTCAGGGACAGAGGTTAGTGGATGTAAACCTGATTCATGAAATTTGACTTAAGCATATATATCTGTAGTGTTTTCTTATTTCTCTCCAAAGCCCTGAGTCCTGTGTGTTTCTGCTGTTTCGTTGCTCTGTTATCTGCATGACAACTTCTTACAAGTTCTCCGTCAACCAAGATACAACCAGCCTGAAATTTGTGTCGTGGGAGGTTGCTATAAATATGTAGCGGGGTGCTAAATTTAAGGGAAGTGTTTGGGTGGTAGTTATGCCCAAACACCCTAATTTGTCAGGGTTTAGCGACCATTTTATCCGCAGGGAGCGTATTGGTGTACAGTTCCCTGTGGCCTGCAGGTGGCACTGCCATAGTAGGCTGGGGTTGAACCATCAATACAGGGCTGTGCTTTTTGTGTCCCCTCTCGGCAATCGTACGGTAGGGCAGGGTTAACCTGCTGTGCGTGCTGGGAGAGGAGATAAAAGGGGCAGATGCTGCCTGTTCGGGGTCAGTCGGTGGGGTCCCACCCGGGTTCTCGGTCCAGTCCACCCTGGGCACCCTAGGCCCAGGGGCGGGTGTTCTTTGTTCCTGTTCCATCCTGGGCACCTTTAGTCCCAGGGTGAGGTACTACTCTGCTGTTCCTGTCCGTCCTGAGTGCGTGGACTCGGGAATTGCAGCCAAAGGCCTGGGCTCAGCACCTTTGGCTGGAGCCCATCGGGGATCGAGGAATCTCAGGGTGCCGCCTTGTGAGGGGACCCGTATCTGAGTAGAGGAGGCCGGGTGAGGAACCGTTCCGAAGGACTGATGCAGTAGTCACGGTGAAGGAAAGGGTCCCGGTAACTCTCCGGAGGGATGTCTTCTCCCTAGGCCAAGGTCAAGTTCATCAGGTCTGTGATAGAGGCTAGGCTTGTGCAATTCGTTTCGTAACGAATTGAAATTCGTCCGAATTTAGCAACTTTCGGACATTCGGAAGCATTCGAATTTCCGAACAAAGCAATTACGAATAAGACCGAATCCGAAATAAATTATACCGCAAATAGCGAATGCCCGAATGTCTTCGGCATAATTCGTTATGAAAAAGTTACGAATGTACGAATCCATACGAAGCACAATAACACTCACTCTGCTCTGCTCTCTGCTTCTCCCACACCGTGCTGAACTCCCTCTCAAAATGGTGTACAGGGGCGGAGGTTATAGCCGCATGTAAAAAACGAAAGTAAAATACGAGATTTCGAATCCATTCGAAGCACAATAACACTCTGCTCTGCTCTCTGCTTCTCCCTCACCGTGCTGAACCCTCTCAAAATGGTGTACAGGGGCAGAGGCTATAGCCGCATGTAAAAAACGAAAGTAAAATACGAGATTTCGAATCGTTACAAATAACCGCAATGTATTTAGAAAAGTACAAATCCATTCGAAGCACATTAGGCATAATAGGCAGCGTCGTTGTGAGAGAGACACGGAAAATTACGAATCAACGAACCCAAAAAAAGTTACGAAAGTAGGAGTTGTGTCCAGAATCAACGAAAAACAACGTACTCTACCGAAAGTACGAACCCAAAAAAAGTTACGAAAGTAGGAGTTGTGTCCAGAATCAACGAAAAACAACGTACTCTACCGAAAGTACGAATTATAAAGCAACAAAAAATTCAACGAAAAATGTCGCTTGCAAAAATACGAATGAGTCCGAACACGAAAAATCCCGTCTAGCAAAATTACGAATGATTACGAATCAACAGGACCAGAAAGAAACGAACCGAAACGGAACGAATTTTTCCGTTGTGCACAAGTCTACTGAACTCCCTCTCAAAATGGTGTACAGGGGCGGAGGTTATAGCCGCATGTAAAAAACGAAAGTAAAATACGAGATTTCGAATCCATTCGAAGCACAATAACACTCTGCTCTGCTCTCTGCTTCTCCCTCACCGTGCTGAACCCTCTCAAAATGGTGTACAGGGGCGGAGCCTATAGCCGCATGTTAAAAACGAAAGTAAAATACGAGATTTCGAATCGTTACAAATAACCGCAATGTATTTAGAAAAGTACAAATCCATTCGAAGCACATTAGGCATAATAGGCAGCGTCGTTGTGAGAGAGACACGGAAAATTACGAATCAACGAACCCAAAAAAAGTTACGAAAGTAGGAGTTGTGTCCAGAATCAACGAAAAACAACGTACTCTACCGAAAGTACGAACCCAAAAAAAGTTACGAAAGTAGGAGTTGTGTCCAGAATCAACGAAAAACAACGTACTCTACCGAAAGTACGAATTATAAAGCAACAAAAAATTCAACGAAAAATGTCGCTTGCAAAAATACGAATGAGTCCGAACACGAAAAATCCCGTCTAGCAAAATTACGAATGATTACGAATCAACAGGACCGGAAAGAAACAAACCGAAACGGAACGAATTTTTCCGTTGTGCACAAGTCTAATAGAGGCCAATTTCATCAGGTCTGTGATAGAGGCCTTGAGCGAAGTGTGAGTGTCATTTGGTTGCTAGTCTTGTCCTAAGTAGACTATCCATTTGAGGCTGAGTCTGTTTGAGAAGCTGAACAGTGAAGTGACTGAGATTGTGCCTGGACCTCTCCCCACATCTTGTGCTGTTCTTTTTCTTTTCTCCAACCTTTATTCCTATCAAGAGACTGTGTTATTTGCTGAGAGAAGAAAATAAACTCTCTGTTGGAGTTACAGCAAGTGTGGACATTCTATTTACTGGGGGAAACAAGTAATCAAATCTGTTATCCACAGAGGTGAGAAAACCATTTTCTGGCTCAACTGTGAAATGACCCACCAACAACACCGCTCAACCTCTTAATACAGGAGGGTACGGGCTTGTGGCATGGTGTGCCCCTTCTTCCTGCGAAGAGCCGAAGAACAAGGCAGGTAAAAGGGGGTCTGTGTGCTGCAAATAGATTAGCAGAGAGCTTGACTTGTTACAGCACAGCTCCGCAAGTCTCTGCCTATGAGGAGAGGGGGTGTGTGCCTTTCCTCCAATCAGCTGTCTTGGCTGTATGCCAATAATCCACTCCCAGTACTGAACAGGAAGAGAAAATCTCTAACAGGACGTGCACTTTCTAAAGAATATATAAAGCTGACGACAGCAGATATACATGTAAAACTTATGTAGGGAGATTTGTTTCATCTCTGTGTATCATCTGAGGCTGTTCACTTCACTGGGTATATGTGAGGGTTTACATCCACTTTAAGGTAAGAATATAGTGCAGGAAAAGGTTCCTATGAGTAGGGTCAGAACAGGGACAACGCCTAAAAATCCAAAAAAGTGCAGCGCTAGAGTGATAAAATAAATTAGCACATGTGTAAACAAATTGATATGTAAAACAGGTGATGTTAGACCTTAGTTAAAATTAATTAACACAATACCAGGTGAATAATGAATAAATCAAGTGATGATGAATTATAATAAAAAACACAAAAAAAGAAAGAAAAATGTTTCCAAAAAAGTGTTAAAGGGGAAAACTAAAGCAGAGTCCCATCCAAATTCTATTAGGAAAAGTCCATGTAAAAGTTGTCTTCCAAAGTAAATCAAGGTGATTCCAGAAAAAACAGTGAGTGACACCAATCTTCCCATAAAACAAACGTGTCTTCAAACACCCAATTGTGTGGTAGCCTGCTTACCAAAAAGCCGTGCCTGCAGATAACAGTCTCACCAAGCTCAGGGACATGGGTCTTCCCAGAACCAATCAAGGACGGCAGCTAGTAATCCAAGGACTGCTCAGAAATAGAAAACAAACATTTGTATACAGATACGTCAAAACAGTGCCATGCTTACGGCCTTCTAAACAGCAGCACCAGAAGGCCGCCAGAAGTGGGCATTTTTTTTTACTCTCCATGTTCCCTGATATTGAGGATAGGTTTTCTTTCTGATTTGAGTTGTCGTAAAATATCTTTTTTGTATTTGTGAATTTTGTGGCAATGTTTGTATGTTGTAATATTTTTTGAAACAATTTATTCTTTAGAAAAGTTGACCATCAGTTGCACAGATTATAGTGTGGATCTTGAGAAAGCAAACTAATTGTGAAACGCGTTGTTCTAAAATGCCATATATGGATGAAACATTCTATAGAACATGACAATTCATGATGGTTCCTTGAATAAATTAATTTATGGCCAGATTGCATAACATGCTGATTGTTTTAACCTTTATGTATATTTATTAATCTCTATCTTTTTCCTTTACCCTTGCCCCACTTTGTCTTTTGATTGAGGAAAGAGACATTTGGTAATGATTTAAAGGAGGGATAGTATCCATAGAGCATGTTATATGTATGATATGAACCAGCCCTTTGGTTAAAGGATAGAACCCAAACCACAAAACTCTAAATAACCAAAAAAAGAGAAAACAAGTTTTGGGTATATATACACTTTAGAGCAGAACTCCAGCCAAAAATAACAAAATAAAATTTAGTAGATACAACAACAAAACCAGCTTTTTTTGCAGTATTCAACTTTATTCCAGCAACTTTTCCTGCAGTACTTTTTTCTGCCACCAGATGTCCTCAGTCTAAAGTCCAGCACTATTCAACCCACCTCCTCTGACCCCAGGTTGTCCCGGACCTGCCCAGCCTGTGACCGGACAGTAATAGGAGAAGCAGTATAGTGATGATCTCATCTCTCTGTCACTCTGCTCTCTCCTCTTATCAGCATGGTTCTTGTCAACACATGAACTCATTGGCTCCTTGTATTGCTGCTTCTTCTCACACTCCTCCTGCTGTACAAGAGCTGCAAAAGACTGATACCAGGTCAAATCCAGCCTTTTCCACCCCTGCCTTGGCCTTTCATTCATAGAGGTTCAGCATCACATATGGGTGTTACCTAGAGTGGTCTGTATGCAAGCGCAGCCTGTCTAGGAATGCCCACTCCTCCATCAATTTTATATTTGCATATGTAGCACCCCTTTACTTTTAGTCATCTGCAGCAAGGACAGAGACGACGCTGTTTACTACATAGAAACATTGGACAAGCAGTGGAAAACCCTTGTTCTCCCTGATCCCAAGTACTATCTTTGAAGTGGGAACTTGTTCTTTTTTATTACACTTCAAAGAACTTGCCTTGAACCGCTGACCTGACTCTCTGCTCAAGAGGGAATTTACTCTGTGAGGAATCGGAGGACTGTTTGTGTTTTTCTCCCTTTTCAGTCCCGCAGAGGAGAAAGTTTTTTCTTCCCAAGAAAATAACTGAACACTGGGTAGATTTAGTCAGGGCCAAAGCAGTAAGCCGTCATGATCAAGGGGGTGTCCTTGTGTATTGATACGTGCCTATGCGCACCAAGGCCAGTGTAGTAATGTGTGCTGCCACTAGGTTGTGTTGTTCTGCAGGAAATTTTGCTACAGAAAAGGTCATTCCTTCTAGGGGGAATGGTTTGCTTCTGTTTCTAGAAGTTAAGATGTTTGATTCTGTGTGTTGTGTTTTTTTTTCTCTCCCTCTGCAGGTGAACTACAAGCAATTCTGCCGGAGAATGGGTGGAGTAGTTATTTAGGAGGGGGTGGTATATGTACAGTGTAATATGAAAATGTGACATTGAGAATGGATGTCGATGTTTGTGTTTTTTGTTCTCTATATTTTCCTTCTCTATTTCTTTTCTCTTGTCCCTTTCCCTTATGTTGGTTCAGGCACAACAACGCAACAATTTGTACAAAGTTTCGGGAATAAATTCATGGTTGCTCAAGCTTGAGGGGTTGTGCATTTATTGCAGACACTGGGGACAGTGTCTATTTTAGGAGGGGGTGTATGTAGCGCCCCTTTACTTTTAGGGGTGTTATGTGCCTAAATTTAGGGGTTGGTCTGAGCTGGTAGCCAGACTCGGACCACTTTGATTGCTAGGTATTTGCCTCTGCCTATGTGATGCTGCCTGGTATATGGTTCCCTGTGGCCTGTAGGTGGCGTTGCCATATCAGGTCAGGGTTGAGCCATGGGTGGCATTACTGCGCCTTAGGGTGTCCTCTCTCAGCAGCGGTACAGTGGGCATGGTCGGCCTGCTGTGCATGTTGGGAGAGGGTACATAAGGGGCAGATGCCATCTTTTAGGGGAGTCGAGGAGGGGAGTAGAGGAGAGTTGGAGTGGAGGAGCCGGAGGGGTGTGCCCCTTGGGGGTGCGATGACTGGCTGAGAAGTCTCGGGCACCTTTGGCCCGAGGCTGTAATGTTCCAGGTAGGCCCAGTACCTTTAACTGGGTCTACATATCGCCCATTGGAGTCCCAGGGTGCCCAGGTGAGGGTACCCGCTCTGACCGTGAAGAAGCCAGGGAAGGATCGGTCCCACTGAGGAGATGAGTAATGGAAGATTGCTGTCTCGGGAGAGGCCTGGTGACCTGTCAGAGGGAAGGATTCCTTGTTCGGGAAGGCTAACCTGTAGAGTGCCCATTGGCATTATCCTGTTCTTAAAAGTCTACAGAGGTTAGAGGATCTCCTGTACCCGTCCCTGGAGGGGATAGGGTGACAGAACAGTTCGAGCTCCACACCGGCTGCTATGACTGTGAGAGAGGACTATCCGGGTGAGCTAAACCCACTCGGAATCGAGTGGCGACGAGGTTACTAGTTGTGCCTGGATCTAATCCCTCACACTTATTCCTTCTTTCATCCATCTGTCTCTGTCTACTACGCAGCAAATAGAAAATAAACTCTCTGTTGGAGTTAAAGTGTTTCTAGACATTGGCTTCTTTGGGGGGAAAAAATAGAGACTTGACCCCATACTATGGGGAAGAGAACCAGTGGAAGAAGGTAACTCGCTGCAGGACCCAAAATTTGTGAACACTGCTTGACCTCCCCAAACAGGAGGGTACGGGCATATAGCACGGTGTGCCTTGACTTACAAGTGAGCCAGGCAGGAAAAAGGTTTGTGTTCTACACATAACTCCTCCCAAAAACAGTCCACTGCTTCCATCAGAAGTGAGGACTCTTAATTAGAGAATTGAGGCAGGGTGCTGTGTCTTGAGTACGGTATGTAGAGCACCCTGTTGGTCATTGGCATGTCCATGAGGTGGGGAAGGAGGAAGAAGGGAAGGTAAACTATAAGCAAGTTAAACTTCAGGTTTACAGATTCAAATCCTGAACGTGTTATCTGCCCTGTCCTCTATAGTATCATGTTCACATTTTGTGACCCACTGATATGCTATCGCTGAGTCCTACATGAATTAAACTTCCTCATTTCACTGTGTACAGTACTGAGAAAATAAAGTACAAGGTTTGCCTGCAAACTAATTTTCTTGTCATCATAAAAATTGTAACAATATTTTTTTTTCCAAAGGAATCTAGAGTGGAACCTTGGATTACGAGCATAATCCGTTCCAGGAGAATGTTTGTAATCCAAAGCACTCGCATATCAAAGCGAGTTTCCCCATATAAGTCAATGGAAACAAAGATAATTAGTTCTGCATTGACTTCTATTGCATGCAATACCGCATGTGGCCAGAGGTGGGGGGGGGGGCGCCGGAGAGACTCGGAAATACTCAGAGACCGTTCGGATGCAGTCGGAAAGGCTCTGAAACACTCAGGCATGGATCCTGTGTCTCGCCAAAGCAGGGACACAGGATCCATGTCTTCCCCTAGTAAAAGCATCTCCCACCGTTTAGAAAAGCACTGGTCATATGCACACAGTAAACCCTTTGATCGCCCCTGTTAACCCCTTACCTGTCAGTGTCATTAGTACAGTGACAGTGCATATTTTTAGCACTGATCACTGTATTAGTGTCACTGGCTCCCACAAAGTGTCAGTTAGTGTCCGCCGCAATATTGCAGCCCCGCTATAAGTTGCTGATCACCGCCATTACTAGTAAAATAAATAAATAAATAAATAAAAATATCCCATAGTTTGTAGACTACAACTTTTGTGCAAATCAATCATTATATACACTTATTGGGATTTTTTTTTTAACCAGAAATATGTAGCAGAATACATATTAACTTCAATTTATGAATTTATGAAGAAATTCTTTTTTTTTTTTTTAATTGTCGGTCTTTTTTTGTTTATAGCACAAAAAAAAAAAAAAAATGCAGAGGTGATCAAATACCGCCAAAAAAGGACATACATTTAATTGTCAGTTAACGCAACGCCGTGCCGTATCACAAAACATGGCCTGGTCACGAAGGGGGTAAATCTTCCGGAGGTCAAGTGGTTATATAGAGCAGTGTTTCTCAACTCCAGTCCTCAAGGCGCCCCAACAGGTCATGTTTTCAGGATTTCCCTCAGATGAAACAGCTGTGGGAATTACTAAAGCAGTTAAACTGATCAAATAACCTGTGCAAAACAATGGAGAGCCTGAAAACATGACCTGTTGGGGCGCCTTGAGGACTGAAGTTGAGAAACACTGATATAGAGAAAGGTTCTTTTAATCTAACACATATTGATAAGATTTTTGAAAAAGCTAAAACTCTAATATGTGTCTATCTAAAAAAAAAAGTTATAAATAAGCCTTTCTAGCTTTCCTTGATGTAATATACACCTGCCCCCATTCCAGACTGAAGTCTCACTTCGCCAGTCTTCTCCAATTCATCAGGAAAAGAGAAAACACTTTGCATAGCTTGTCCCTGCCAAGCAGACCAGGAACTTGTGTGCAGAGGCGTTGCTAGGGGGGTGCGGGGGGTGCGGTCCGCCCCCGGGTGACACCCGCTAGAGGGGTGACACCCTCCTTTTTTTTTAATTTTTTTTTTTTTCTTTTTTACAGCTGACCCATTCATTGATTAATTTCACCCCGCTGGGCTGGAAGCCTGGAACAACACCTCCAGCGCCGCGGCCGCGCCTGGTGTGTGTCCTCCGGCTCCTTATTCTTCCTATTCCTAAATTCCAATCCTCCTCCCTACCCTACAGAGCCAGCGAGCGACTCAGCCTGTCACATCATCACACTGCACTGTGATGATGTGACGACACGTCACTGCAGCACACACACAACTTTCTCCGCCCGGGCGGCGCGGCTGCTGTGTGTGATGGTCGCTGCC
The DNA here is from genome assembly GCA_029206835.1 of Rana muscosa. Classification (NCBI taxonomy): domain Eukaryota; kingdom Metazoa; phylum Chordata; class Amphibia; order Anura; family Ranidae; genus Rana; species Rana muscosa. Next base: position 40,040,691 of record CM055124.1, on the reverse strand, counting down.
CACAGTGCCCAGCCCTCCTCCTCTCCACTCTCCAGGAGTACACTAAGACTTTTTCTGTTTGAAGAGCGCAGTCACCTAGTGGAACATGCAATTAAGCAGGCACATTTAAAATCTAAAGAATATGGAATTGCCGTAGAGAGAAGAGCCAGGTTTAAGAAGAGGATGGCAGGGGAACAGGCACGTGATGCTGGAGGCATAAGTCTACAAGACGAGAACAAGAGGGCAATGCTTGAGTGCATTGATCGCTTCCATTCTGAACTCCAGATCAGATTAAGAGCCATCATGGAAGTTGCAGCCATGTTTGAGGCTGTTCAAGCAAAGAGTCTCATATATGAAACTGAAGAAACATTAAAGGTGTCCATTCCAAAACTGACCACTTTTTATGACGAAATATCTGAGAGTGAGCTGTTAATGGAAATACCCAGACTGAGGAGACATCTCAAAGCAGCCAAGATCAACCTAGAAGAAGTCAAAGATTGGTCGGCTTTACAAGTTTTGACCTTCATAGCAGAATGGGACTTCATTGAATCTCTTCCAACCCTTTCACTATGTCTAAAAATATTTCTGACAATCTGTGTGTCTGTGGCTTCATGTGAGAGGAGCTTTTCAAAGTTGAAGCTGATAAAAAACTATTTGCGTTCAACGATGGGACAGGCAAGGCTTTCTGATCTTGCAATATTATCAGTTGAAAGTGAACTAGCGAAATGTATTGATTTTGATGATGTTGTTCACAATTTTGCAGCTGTCAAGGCTAGAAAAGCAAAGTTTTGATTTAGATGTTAACTAAATGCTTTCATATTTGTTCCTGTTTTTGTGTTATTTATTTATTAATTCAGTAAAGTTTAAAGTTAAAATAAATACAGTTCTTTAACAGTTTAAGCTTTGATTTCTATTATTTTCATATGATTTTGTTATTCAAATTTGCTAGTTGATTGATAGTTATTAACGGCACTACTGTTGCCAATATATGCAGTGTTATTAGGGTGAAAAAAATTATTGGGGGGGGGGGTGACACCATGTTATACCGCACCAGGTGACACCAACCCTAGTGACACCACTGCTTGTGTGTGAATTTAAGCCTGGTACACATGGTAAGTTTTTGCTGGGCTGAACAAAAAAAAACTGAAGAGCTCACAAGGAGGTCGTGCACTAACAATCAACGCTGTATCCTGGCCTAGGCCAACAAGGCCCAGGCCTAGGGCAGCACTTTCCAGGGGGGCAGCACGGAAAGAGTCCCCGCCGACTTGCGCTACACTGTTAGTGCAGCGCCAGTCTTATGGGGCGGACTGGGCTGTGAAGCAAATTAGTCTAACGCCCCCATAAAGCGGCCGCACTGCTTCCGGTATGCGGGTGGCCGGCATTCCACAACTGTGGGGGGGGGGCGCGCTGCTTCTAATTTTGACTGTCCTATCATCCTGGACCACAAACCTTCCTCACTGTGCTTTGTTTTCTGCTGCACCATTGACATGGTAATATCTTCTTAGTCCTCTCCATAAAATTATCAGAAACTTGTGCTTAAAGTAGAACTATAGGCAACACTTTTTTATTAAATTTTTTCCAATTTGGATAGAGTAAGGGAGGGTTATAGCCCCTGTCAGTTTATTTTTTACCATCCCTGACCCATTGCAGAGATTGCCCTTCACTTCCTGCCCCATAGCCAAACAGGAAGTAAAAGGAAATCTGTGCAAATTTATGGAATTCATTCCCCCAGGCCCTCAACCATCACTCAAAATTTCAGGGCGGGTCTTAAAACAGCAAGGGGTGTGGTCTTGATAGAAATGGGTGGGTCATATTTAAATTAGAGGGTGAACGAGTTTAGTCAGGCCTAGGGCAGCACAAAACCTAAATACACCACTGCTAACAATGTGATGTTAGTATAGGGACCTCCCGCTCAGCTATTGTGTTCTGACAGGGGGACTGCCCCCCCCCCCCCCAAGAACACACTGTAAAGCCTCGTACACACGACCGAGAATCTCATCAGGAAAAAAACAGACGTTTTTCCCTGACGAGGTTCGGTCAAGTGTACACACGCTCCATTCTAAAGAACCGCCGTTCTTTTGAATGGAACGAACGCGGTGACGTCATCGACTACGATGAGCATGCGCTCGTCACATTCGATGCCGTCGCCTCCATCTTGCTACACCCTACCTATGCCTAGGAAGCTACCGCGCATGCGTCAAAGTCATTTCGAGCATGCGCGGGTTTCAACGGTGACAGGTAAGTGTACACACGCTCGGGAAACAGGCCAACAAGAATCCTGACGAGAAAATAGAGAGCAGGTTCTCTATTTTTCTCGTCGAGATTCTGGGCAGTTTTCTTGACGAAAAACCTGAAAGCCTCGTACACACGGCCGGTTTTCTCGGCAAGAAAGCTCTCCCGGCAGTTTTCTTGTCGTTTCTTGACGAGAAAACCGGCCGTGTGTACGAGGCCTTAGCCAATGGCTGCGAGCGCTGATCCGATACCAATCGGCTGCTGTTTTTTTAGCATGCTCGTTTGACAGGAGCCGATGTCATGACTGACTAATGTTGAACAGGGAACTGTACACATGGGCCAAATGTTGGCTGGTATCTACTGCAGTGTTTCTCAACTCCAGTCCTCAAGGCGCACCAACAGGTCATGTTTTCAGGATTTCCCTCAGATGAAACAGCTGTGGTAATTACTAAGGCAGTGAAACTGATTACATCCCCTGTGCAAAATAATGGAAAGCCTGAAAACATGACCTGTTGGGGCACCTTGAGGACTGAAGTTGAGAAACCCTGATCTACTGTACCAGCTGATTTCGGCCGATATTCAGCCCGTGTGTACTGGGCTTAAAGGTGGATTTGCAGTATAAACCAATCTGCTACCAGCAACCTACATTCAGTTTTATTCTCCAGCATGTTTCATTGATAACTCAGTAAAAACTTGACACTAGTTAGATATTTTCTAATAAAAAGGTTCCCACACATTAGTAAGTGGATTAGTAAGATAATGAAAACAAGGTGTGACTGGAGTTAAGTGGCTGCAATGAAGGTATTTTCAGAAGGTTGATTTTGGCCAGCCAGATGGAAACACACCTTTTTGGTCATTAGGCCCATTCATTCACCTTGAACTACCCAAATCCCTATATGCATCATATAGTGAGATGTTGTCCCTTATCAGATTTCTTTGACTTTATTGCTTCCTAACTGTAGAGAAATAAGTTAGACAATAAGGCTTTGGAAGAACCTTACTTTGTCTAGAAGTACACAGGTGATTTTTTTTATGGTAGATTAGTCATGCTACAAAAATTGATCAAAGTAGCAATCAACCAAAAACTGCCTATTAATGAAATGTCCAGCCAGGAACTATCTTCCCAATGAACTGTTTAGGCCCAGAACTGGGGCTCACTCAGAGGAAGACACATGGCTCAATTACCACCACTTGCTGGTGATCTGCATGATTCTGTTAATGGTTTGATTTTCTGTTCCGCCGCTTAATCATTTTTACAGGTGATGGGAGGGGACATGCCCCCTCCCGCCGCCATCCGGTGCTTCTTCAGGCTCCCCCGTACCATCGGGGACCCGGAGAAAGAATCAGCTGCTGCCGGAAGACTGCCATAGAGATTTCCGGTGACCAGTCATCTCTATGACTGTCGGAGGCCCGGGCGCGGCGTTATGACATCACGTCCGGGCTGCGATTGTAAACAAAGCCACGATCGCGGCTGGTAACCACGAGATCGTGAATTTTTTTTTTTTGGATCTCATGCTTTCCAGCCTGGAGGAGAGATGTGGGGTCTTATTACACCCCGCATCTCTCCATAAAGAGGACCTATCATGCACCATTCCTATTACAAGGGATGTTTACATTCCTTGTAATAGGAATAAAAGTGATAAAAAAAAAGAAAGAATGTAAAAGAGAAAGTGTAAAAATAAAAAAAATCAAGTAAAATAAACAATAAAAAAAACAAACATTTTAAACGCCCCTGTCCCCGGTAGCTCACAGTCAGAAGCGAACGCACACGTAAGTCCCGCCCACATATGTAAACGCCCTTGAAACCACACATGTGAGGTATCGCCTCGTGGGCTAGAGCGTGAGAAACAATTCTAGCGCTAGACCTCTTCTGTAACTCGAAACTGGTAGTCTGTAAAAAAAATTAAAGCGTTGCCTATAGAGATTTGTAGGTACCGATGTTTGCCGCCATTCCATGAGTGTGCGCAATTTTAAAGCATGACATGTTGGGTATCTATTTACTCGAAGTAACATCATCTTTCACATTACACAAAAAAATTGGGCTAACTTTACTGTTTTGTTATTTTTTAATTTGTGAAACCCCCAAAAAAGTGTTTAACCACTTCCCGCCCCGTCAATAGCAGATTGACGTCCGGGAAGTGGTTCAGTTATCCACACTGGACGTCATATGACGTCCTGCGGGATAACAGCCGTCGCACGCCCGGGGGGGCGCGCATCGCGGCGATCGGTGGAGCGGTGGGTCAGTCTGACCCACCGCTACACTGATCTTGGTAAAAAGCCTCCGTCGGAGGCTTTTTACCACGTGATCAGCCGTGTCCAATCACGGCTGATCACAATGTAAACAGGAAGAGCCGTTGATCGGCTCTTCCTCACTCGCGTCTGACAGACGCGAGTAGAGGAGAGCCGATCGGCGGCTCTCCTGACAGGGGGGGTTCGCGCTGATTGTTTATCAGCACAGCCCCCCCCCTCGGATACCCACACTAGACCACCAGGGAAGCCCCCCAGGACCACCAGGGAAGCCCCAATCATGTGGATGGCCACCATGGCCATCCACATGTAGTAAAAAAATAAAAATAAAAGAAAAACATTAAAAAAATATGCCAATCAGTGCCCACAAATGGGCACTGACTGGCACTTTCACAATGTCTGGTGGCTGGCATTGCTGGGCACCAGTGCCACCAATGCCACCTACTAGTGTCCATCAGTGCCACCTATCAGTGCCCATCCGTGCCAATCTGTGCCCACCTATCAGTGCCCGTCCATGCCACCTATCAGTGCCACCCATAAGTGCCCATCAGTGCCGCCTATAAGTGCCCATCAGTGCCGCCTATGAGTGCCAATCAGTGCCGCCTATGAATGCCAATCAGTGCCGCCTATGAGTGCCAATCAGTGCCACCTATGAGTGCCCATCAGTGCCGCATACCAGTGCCACATATCAGTGCCCATCAGTGCCGCCTATCAGTGCCCATCAGTGCCGCCTATCAGTGCCCATCATCAGTGCCCATCAGTGCCACCTCATCAGTGCCACCTCATTGGTGCCACCTCATCGGTGCCCATCAGTGTCGCCTTATCAGTGCCCTTCAGTGCCGCCTTATCAGTGCCCGTCATTGAAGTAGAAAAGGTACTTATTTACAAAAAAAATTAACAGAAACAAAGAAAAACGTAGTTTCTTTTTAAATTTTTGCTCTTTTTTTATTTCTTGTGCAAAAAATAAAAATCGCAGAGGCGATCAAATACCACCGAAAGAAAGCTCTATTTGTGGGAACAAAATGATAAAAAATTTGTTTGGGTACAGTGTAGTATGACCGCGCAATTGTCATTCAAATTTGCGACAGCGCTGAAAGCTCAAAATTGGCTTGGGCAGGAAGCTGTATAAGTGCATGGTATTGAAGTGGTTAAAAAATTGTTGCGCAAAGTTGCAACGACCGTCATTTTATTTCCTAGGGTGTCTGCTAAAAAAACATATATAATGTAGGGGGTTCTGAGTAATTTTCTATAAAAAAAAATGATGATTTTTACATGTAGGAGAGGAGTGCCAGAATAGGCCCGGTATGGAAGTGGGTATAGAATCCAGAAACAGCAAGGCCAGTAGCATTTTCAGAAGGAAGTGCCAGTGGCGTTCCCCAAAATTATTTGAGTTCAAGTTCCTTTTAGGCAACAACAACCACTGGAGACTAAATCCTAACAATAAATATATATTACAGATTGGGTTGCCACCTGTCTGGGGATTCACCTGGACAGTTCGGGTTTTGAATCATGCGTCCAGGTTTCAGACTGCCTGAAACCCGGACACATTATTTAGAGTAGACTATAGCTTCCCAGCAGGGTTGCTGGCTGCGGTTGTCTAAGCAGAGAGCGTCTGTTACACTCTCTTTCACACTGCCCAAAGCCGGCACTAACAGTTCTCTCCCCACATACACAGACGGGAGAGGAGAGACTGCTACATCTACTCCTATTCCTCCCGCTCCTATTCCTCTGTGTCTCCCCACACTCCAATACCCGGTGCTGTTCCTTAGAAAGTGAGGTGGGAAATTTTAAGCCCAGCAGCCACAGATACATTTGAATGAGAGGTGCTGAATGCGAAGGGGTGAGTGAGCTCACCATCCATCCCTGTCTATGACTGATGTCTCCTGCCTCTAAGTGAGTACGCTAAGGTAAATCAGGGTTCTCAGAGCATCCCTTACATCAGAGTTCCCCTTTACACCAGAGGCCACAGTGTTCCGCCTTACATTAGAGTCCCCCTCGTACATCAGAGCTCTCAGAGTTTTCCTTAAAGGGGTTGTAAATGTTTGTTTTTTTATTTTCTAAATAGGTTCCTTTAAGCTAGTGCATTGTTGCTTCACTTACCTTTTCCTTTGATTTACCTTCTAAATATTTTTTTTCTTTGTCTGAATTTCTCACTTCCTGTTTCTCCTCACTAAACTTCACACCATCATCCGAGTGGTGTTTAGTCAGCCAGAACAGCTTACTGAACAGCTTACTGAGGAGGAATAGGAAGTGAGAAATTCAGACAAAGAAAACAAAGAAAACAAATATTTAGAAGGGAAATCTAAGGAAAAGGTAAGTGAACCAACAATGCGCTAGCTTAAAGGAACCTATTTAGAAAATAAAAAACAAACCTTTACAACCCCTTTGAATCAGGGTTCCCAGAGCATCCCTCATATCAGAGTCCCTAGAGTTTTCCCTTACATCTGAGTCTGCAGAGTTCCCCCTTATGCCTCGTACACACGACCAGTTTCGCTGGCAGGAAAAAAAACGACGCTTTTCCCGACGGGATTACTCTCAAGCCTGCCTTGCATACACACTGTCACACAAAAGACCGCTGAACTTTTGAATAGCAAGAACACGGTGAAATGTCAAAGACTACGACGAGCCGACATAATGACGTTCTATGCTTCCGTGCATGCGTCAAATTGTTTACGAGCATGCACGTTTTTTTCCCCTCGGGAAAGCATGAAGACGACCGGTTTTCTTGGCAGGATTTTTTCCTGATGGATAAAAAGAGAGCTGGATCTCTTTTTTTCCCCCGCAGTCGGGAAAACTGCGATGAGGCATACACACGGCCGTTTTTCCCAGCCAAAAGCTGTCATGGCAGTTTTCCCGACGGGAAAAACGGTCGTGTGTACGAGGCATTACACTTTAAGGGAACTCTGCAAGTTCAGATGTAAAAGGGGAACTCTGTGGATTCTGATGTAAAGGGGGACTCTTCTGATTAACTTCATATGATTAAAAACATATTTTATTGCAAAATATATATGTATCATTTATACTATTAAAAAATTGCTGTGCACTGCTAAAGTGTTCGGGTTTGACTTGAAGAAAAGGTGGCAACTCTAATTACAGACAAAAAAGGTGGAGAAACATCTGAGTAATTGAATAGAAAACATTTATTGCTTATTCAGCACATATTTCCAAATTTGCATTTGCCTGTACCATTTGACTTTAAGACTGAGTTAATATTAACTGCATGTCATAAAAACAATGAGATGCTGGATTTAGAAGGGCAGTGAGAGAGGGCGGTGGGAATTTCCCTGTATCTGAGAAGGAAGTTGTGCTTTGGGGCGATGTCTGCTCACGGCTCCATGAAGTTTCACTCTATCTTTACCCATCTGTTTAATGTGGTTCATTGTTTATCTTATTTAACATTTTAGACCCGCTGTAAAAGGTAAAATGATATATTAACAAACAAACAATATTAAGAAGAAGGATTAAAATACTTAGCAAAACCTATTCAAACAGCCTGGGAACACTGATCTCCGTCATATTTTTTTTAATTAATAGTCACAGCTAAGACAGTCACATATGAATAGAGAATATCTATTTCACAATAACCAGTAGAGAAAGGCAGGGCCTTCAGTTGCTGAGCTAGTGGTTCTGGAAATGGTAGTTGTCTGGCGGTTATACTAAAGCCTCGTACACACGACCGTTTTTCTCTGCAAGAAAACTGCTGGGAGAGCTTTTTGCCATGAAAACCGTTTGTGTGTGTAGCGGTCATGCACTTTCCCTGTGTATTTAAAACGGGCAGAGACACCAGTAATGTGCAGTTCCCTACAGCTCAGCGGGTGGCGCTGTCGCCTTGGGCTGGGGTTGAACCATTGCTGTGTGCCGTACCCCTTTTTGTCCTCCCTCGGCAGTGGTATGGTGGGGCGGGGAACCCGCCTTGCTTGCTGGGAGAGGGTATAAAGGGGGCGGCCATCTTTGTCACGGGGTTGAGTCCCGGGCACCTTCAGCCTGTGGGCGGTGGTTCGTGTCGGTCCTCTAGGCGGCCTAGGCCTGGAGGACGTTCGGAGATCGTGTTCCATCCCAGGCACCTTTAGCCTGGGGTGAGGTACTCGGATGGAGGTCTGGAGCTCAGTGCCCACCACTGAGTTCCGCGAGGGAAGGAGATCCTAGGGGACCCCGGGAGTGGGTACCCGAATCCAGAGGCGTAATGGACCGGGAGGGGGTACTTGCTTGAAGACCTGGTGCAGCATATCACCAGTGACGGGTGAGCCTCCACCGGAGCCCGCCTGGAAGGATATTCCCCCTCGATTGGAGACCGCAACTCACTTTCAGGAAGGAAAGTTCATTGTGTCTGGGCCTACTCGTATCCACACCCCTCTGTCTGTTTTACTCATTGAGGGAGTCCAACTGTCTGTACATTACTCTGTTATCGGAAGAATAAAGGAGTGTTGGACTTTATTGGTGTGGGGCTCATTTCCTGACAGACATTGTTCAAGAAACCACCAGGAGGAGGCTCCAGATGCAGAACACCGACCCAAAGGTAAAAGAGGATTGTCTCTCACTGCACATACGTCTGCAGGGAAACTTGGCGTGGTGACCTCGCACTCTCTCCTCAGAGGTACCCCTAGACAATAGCCAGACCAAGAACAATTGAGAGGAGAGAGAGGGGGCCGCTACACGTGTATGGAATCTCGACAAGAAAAATAGAGAACCTGCTCTCTATTTTTCTCATTGTGATTCTCGGCAGTGTTTCCTGCCGAGAAAACTGGTCGTCTGTATGCTTACCTGTCTTTGACGCATGCGCGGTAGCATACAAGGCTAGTGTGGGGTGTAGCAAGATGGCGGCGACGGCATTGAATGTGACGAGCACCAGCTCGTCGTAGTCGATGACGTCACCGCGTTCTTGCCATTAAAAAGAAAGGGCGTTTTTCTGGAGTGGCCGTCTGTACACAGGGCTTGGCAAGACCAGCTTGCCAGGAATCCCGTCGAGAAAACCAACGTTTTTTTTTTTTTTTGACGGGATTCCCGCCCGTGTGTACAGGGCTTTACCCTCTGGCTTTAGGCTTTTAAAATCATTGGTATTCATATCAGAAAAGTCAAAATAAAGGCCTTATCTGCATTCTTGCTCTGGGTAAGATACTCAAGCTATTAAAAAAGAAAAGTCAAAAGACTCCTGTGCTTGAGAGATTGCCGTGCGGTTGATTGGAAAAGAGATGGAAAGGTCTTCACTAATCGAACCACCACCATCAGCTGTGCTGCCACTCACAACAGGTCAGGGGGAACCCAGAGAAAAAACTCTAAGCCCTGGTTCACACTGGTGCGATTTGACATGCGATTTGACATGTCAAATCGCATGTCAAATCGGCGATATTTGCCGCAAATTGCGGGCAATAGCACCGTCCTAATCGGTGCGACGCCGCATCTGCGGCGCTGCACTGATTTCAAAAAGTAGTTTCTGTACTACTTTTTGCGATTTCGGGCCGCGATTTACATTGACATCTGTGCAGAAACCTGCACAGATGTCCCTGTAATCGCGGCCCGAAATTGGGACTGACAGGCAGGAGTGAAATCGTGCGAGTTCAGCTGAACTCGCACAGCTTCACTCCCGCAGCCCCAGTGTGAACCTGGGCTAAAAAGGAGAAAATAACAGAGCCGTGCGCATGCCTGGGGTATTGTCCAAGTACCGGCTGTATGCCATTTTTCCACATCACCTTATCTTAACTAAAATGACTTAGCCCAGACATCTAATTTGGGTTTAAATGGCCATAGCAGCCCTTTTATTACATAACCAACCATAAAAACTTTTATTACATCATATCCGGAATGAAAAACATGTTATAACCTTTCTGACTGAAAATCACTGCCTGCTTTTTGTCTTAGGATTATTGAAGGCACCCACTGACTGGCCCAATGGCTGTATATGGCCCACCTTGCCTTTCCACGGCCCCCAGCTGCAAATTACGCTAGCTCGGGGACAATTGTTTGGCCAATTAACCAGCCGATACAGCCAACTGCACCATCACGTGTTACATTCCCCTTTAATAGGGCAGTTACACCCATACCATAGATGGGCCCAACCCCTCGTTCTCCAAAGAGCGTAACCATCCCCGCCTTCAAAAACCCTACGACCTCTGCCTGCCGCCATGACAAACTGCAATCCAAAACCCAACCCACCACGCTAATCACCCGCTGCAAATTCTGTAAAATTTGGGGCGGGAGGGCGGGAGAATCTTGTCTTTAGCTGTCCTCTGGTCTGACTGAAACCTGGAGGGCAGTCCCCCCTTAGTAACCCCTTAGGACCACCCTGCCACACCCTGCCACACCCTACTATCCTCCAATAAAATGTATTTGGTATTATAACTCCTGTATTCATTTTTATTAACCCTGACTTAACCTTCTAGCCTTCCTGTTCAAACCCCATCATGTAGGCCTTACGCTTATGCTGTGCTTGCGCTCCTGGCCTGTCCTTGCCTGGGGTATTGTCCAAGTACCGGCTGTAGGCCATTTTTCCACATCACCTTATCTTAACTAAAATGACTTAGCCCAGACATCTAATTTGGGTTTAAATGGCCATAGCAGCCCTTTTATTACATAACCAACCATAAAAACTTTTATTACATCATATCCGGAATGAAAAACATGTTATAACCTTTCTGACTGAAAATCACTGCCTGCTTTTTGTCTTAGGATTATTGAAGGCACCCACTGACTGGCCCAATGGCTGTATATGGCCCACCTTGCCTTTCCAAGGCCCCCAGCTGCAAATTACGCCAGCTCGGGGACAATTGTTTGGCCAATTAACCAGCCGATACAGCCAACTGCACCATCACGTGTTACATTCCCCTTTAATAGGGCAGTTACACCCATACCATAGATGGGCCCAACCCCTCGTTCTCCAAAGAGCGTAACCATCCCCGCCTTCAAAAACCCTACGACCTCTGCCACAGACGCCCAGCGAGAAACCTCACGCCTGGGCGGCCCGCCACACCAGCAGGGCACGCTGGATACCATCCTGCAGGCCCAACGACCACAGATCTATCCCCCCCGCACTCAAATGAACCCCATCGCCTCTCAAAAACAGCCCAGGGTCCCTCTCCAATTCTCGATGGCGGATAGCCAACCCGCCGTTACGAGCAAAGAACGAGGCCACCGCTTTATTAACTTTGATCCTGGCTTTATTTACGCGGTCCACCAACACTGCCAAGCGCCAAGACGCTCTAGCAACCATGTCAGACCACACCACCACGGTGTCGGGGAACATAGACCTCAAGCGCAGGAAATCAAATTTTATGTCCCTGCACAGCTCCCGGGATGCCCGAAGCCCCAGGTCATTACCCCCCCCCCCACGTGCAGCAGCAGCACATCCGGGGGCCTATCCAGCCTGGAGTAATGATGCACCTCCGGCAGCACCCTGGACCACAACATACACGGGACCCCGATCCACCCTATCCTGACCTGGCCCCTGGGGAAACCTAACTGCCGACCCTCGGGCCTAACTGCAGCCCTCTTGGCCCCCCAGAACACATATGAATGGCCCAGGATCCAGACCAAGCATTCCGAACCTGCAAAACAAGACAGAAGCAGCAACTAACACGGAGCCATGAAAAACAACACACATAAAACAAACGACAGAGACCCAACAACACAAACAGCCAGCCAAACCTTCCCCACTACCCGACCGGAAAGAACCGCGGACCACCTACCACACTCAATGGCACCCACCAGACCCACCCCACCCTACAACAGGTGAGGCCTGACATACAACCTGAAACGCTGGGACTCCCAGCGCCCAATACGCTGTACCAGACTGTCCTCCAGCCCCCATCGTTTTGCTTCCGTGGCCGCTCAGATCCTGAATGAATGCGAAGAGTATCCCTGCACTGAAAAGCCCGCAGCCGCGAGGCATTTCCGGAAAACTGACCCAAATTGGAACCTAGACAATGCGGACCCATCCGTGTGACGAAGGAAAGGCCCGGGGCCCGCCCCCCGGAGCGCGAACCAGTCACTAACCGCCCGTACCGGGCAGGCCGGGGACCCGTGAACCACACCCAACGTAATCCAAGCGCCCTTCCCTCTCTGGCCAGTCTTTGACCTGTTGATGAAAAGAGAGACCTCCCCCTCCCGGAGCACGACGTTACTCACATCTAAACCACCCCCGCCCTTTTTGGACTTGCACACCAATTCACTGACCATCAACGCCCCAAAAAAGGCCAAAATAAAAGCCGTCCTAAAAAGAGCCGCTTCATGAGCCGACGTGCACACCCTGTCCAGGCTACCCAGGAGGGCTCCCAACATGTCAAAGGAGACCAGCCGACGCGAGTCCGGCACGGCCTTGCCCCTACGATAGCCTCTCAGCACCTTTTTAACCAACGCATGCTTAGTGACATCCCGGACCCCCGAAACCTGAAACAAAAAGGCCAGGCCCGCCATGTTCTGCCCCAATTTAGAGACAGAAACCCCCTTTTCCACATTCCTCCCAATAAAATCCAGAATCAGGCCCAAACGACTATCATCATCAGGACAGCCTCCTGCCCCTTGTACCAGAGCCCGCCACTCACCCCACACCTTCTCGTATGCGCTCCAAGTGGCCGGGCACACCGAATTCCGAAGAAGCCCAGTCAGCGAGCGAAGGCGATGTCCCACAAGTGATCCGGGCAAGGCCTCCCGTGTTGCTCCGCTCCCGGCGCCAAGACACGGAATCTGTCCCACTGCAAGCGAGACAACGCATCAGCCACATCGTTCTGGACACCCGGTACATGCACCGCACACACAAAGCAATTGAAACACAAACACTGCAACACCAGATGTCTAAGGAAATGCACCACCGGAGGCGAGGATGCCGAAACCTTGTTAATGGCCTGTACCAACCCCAAATTGTCACAATGAAAATGCACTCGCCTGTTCCTGAACTCTTCCCTCCAAATATCCACAGCCAGCACTATGGGAAACAATTCCAAAAGCACCAGGTTGCCCAGCAATCCCTCCTCACTCCATGAGTCCGGCCACCTGCCCGCACTCCACTGATCCCCCAGAATCGCCCCGTACCCCACTGCCCCAGCCGCATCGGTAAATAAATCCAAATCACAATCCGACACCATCTCCTCCATCCACAAGGACCGCCCGTTGTATTGATCCAAAAACATCTGCCAGACCCGTAAGTCATCCTTATGCTCCGCGGTCAAACGAATGTAATGGTGCGGTGCTTTGACCCCAGACGTGGCAGCCGCCAAACGCCTGCAGAAAATCCGACCCATTGGCATAATACGGCAAGCAAAATTCAGCTTGCCCAGCAAAGACTGCAGGGCACGTAATTGAATCTTTTAGCTACCGAGAGCGACGGACACCCCAGCACGCACGTCCTTCACCTTATCACTCGGGAGCCTGCATTCCATCAACTCTGAATCGATCACGATCCCCAGGAATTTAAGCGAGGTAACCGGACCTTCCGTCTTCTCGGTCGCCAACGGCACCCCGAACAACCCAAAGACATGCTGCAAAGTGGCCAACAGCGTATGGCACACCCTGCCCACCCCAGGGCCGATCACCAATAAATCGTCCAGGTAGTGGATAACGGACTGCAAACCTGAAACATCCCGCACCACCCAGTCCAAGAACGAGCTAAAAGATTCAAACAATGAACAGGAAACCGCACAGCCCATGGGCAAGCAGAGATCCACATAGTAATGCTCGTCCCATACGCAGCCCAACAGGCGGAAGCTGTTCGGATGCACCGGCAAGAGGCGGAAAGCCGACTCAATGTCAGTTTTAGCCAGCAGAGCCCCCTTTCCAAACTTACGCACCCAAGCCACAGCCTTGTCGAACGACGCATACGAGACAGCACAAAATTCGCGATCAATGGCATCATTGACCGAATCACCCTTAGGATGGGACAAATGATGGATCAGCCGAAAGGAATTGGGCTCCTTCTTAGGGACTACCCCCAACGGCGAAACAACCAATCCGTCCAAAGGGGGCGAAGGGAAAGGGCCCGCCATCCTACCCAAGGCCACCTCCTTAGCCAGCTTGGCCGACACCACCGAAGGTTGTAGCCTGTCTGACCGCAAGTTGGAGGGGACGGGAGGAACGCTAGCCAACTCACAGGGAATCACGAAACCGTCAGAAAAGCCGTGGAATAGGAGCCGAGCCGCCGCCCGGTCCGGGTACCTACTTAGAAACGGAGCCAACTTTTCCACCATCACCGGAGTCCTCCCTTTTGCCAGCCTCACCGGACTTACCCTTGTTATGCTTGAAACACTTTGCGAGTGGGTGCGGTCCCCCGCATCCAGAGCACTCATGGCGAAAACGACAGGATCCCCCGAATCTGCAGGTCCCTTCATTGTACTGCCAGCAGAATCCCTTACGCTTTCCTGGCGACGAGGATCCGGAACCACCACCAGCTCCCCCTTGAAAGGGAGCGCTGGCGGCCCGCGCCTGAGTCATCAGCCTCAGCCATAAATTCATATCCTTGTGGTTCCACCGAAGTTCGGGCCGGATAGCTTTCCGCTGCCGGAACTGCTCATCGTATCTCAGCCAGACCACACCCCCATAGACCCGCTGAGCCTTGGCAATACCTTCTGAATAGCCAAAAAGCGCCGAGCAATGCTCGGGAGCTTTCTCGCCAATAACGCTAGCTAGAATGTTAAACGCTTGGAGCCAATTACCAAACGTCCTAGGAATAAGCCGGTAGCGCCCCCGTTCTTCCTCCTCCTTTTTGCTCTCGTCCGGCTTGCCCTTGTCCAGGTTGAATTTTTCCAGGGGCAACAAGGAGAATATCTCCACATATTCCCCCCTCCAAATCTTGTCACGCACCTCCTGTTTCAAATGAGTACCCAGCGGTCCCTCGAAGCATGCGTAGAACTCGCACTTTGCCGCCTCCCCTAAACGCACGTCCTCCACGGCCCCCGACGTCTTCTTGCACCCTTCCGCAGACTTGTCCAGCGCAGTCGGCGGAGCCTCCACTGGGGCAACTGACCCCCCTTGTTGACCCGCCTCCCCCACAGGAGCCGCAAATGACTGAACCCCGTCTCCTTGCTGTGCGACCCCCAACAGCGAACCCTGGCTGACCGCCGCCCCGGACTGCACCGCGGGAGCCCGCGCTTCCGTCCAAGCCGCCGCCGGGGAAACGACCCCAGCCGACCCCACCATGTCACAGCGAGCCAGCATCTCACTGAAACCTGTAAGAAAAGCTTGCAGGACGCTGGCCACGCTACCCCCCGCGGCTGCCATCACCGGCACCACCGTCGGAAGCACCCCCGGAACGGCGCCCGACCCCTGCAAGAGACCCTGTACTCCACTGCCACCCTGCAACCCCACCTGCTGAGCCACCCCCAGACCAGAGCCTGACCCCACCGGCAGCCCATGCACCCCACTGCTACCAGCCCTAACCCCCTGCTGCGGAACCCCCGACACAGAGACCACCCCCGGAGCCTGCCCCAGATTGATGACCCCTAAGACACCACCATCCATCCCACACTGCACACCAGACCTGACAGGAGACACATACATGTTATACTCACCAGGCTGTCCAGACCTCGCAGCCGTCGATCCAGATCCCTGCAGCGCCTCATCCGACCCCCGCTCCGGGCCCTCCACAGCGTCCATCTCTTCCTCCTCCGACGAAGACAGCTCCCCCTCCGAGCGGACTACATCTCCCAGCAGCCCGCGGCCTCCCGACCTGTCACCCGGCGCGCGCGGGCCGATGACGTCACACGCGGCTGCTGCATACGAACGTCTCCCACGCTGCGCTCTCTGCCTGGACGGACGAGCAGAAGCCGTCCACCGCTCCTTGCTAGGTGCCGATGCGCCGCCCGCTCCTCCTCGCACACCTCCGCTTCTCCTCTTATCAGCCCCGGCCGTCCCAGGAAGCAGGCCAGCACTGGCCGATCTCGCTCTCCCTCGCAGGGCCGCACCAGCGGCGGGAAGGGGACCCGCCGTGACGGCCGTAGGGTCCCGGGATTCAGACGCGGGGGGTGAGAGCGGGAAGATGACCCCCGCTTACCCCCCCGGGGCACGCCTCTGAAGGGGATTCCTCCCAGCTCCGCCAGCCTGACGAGATGGCGTTCTCTTGGCAGCGGTAGCTGAAGGGTCCAGGGTTGGGCTCCCAGCACGGCGACTACTCCTCGGGGTCCATTCAGGGCTCAAACGCACAGGAGGCCTAGACCTCCTAGCGCGTGGATGTTCAGGGGCAGGTGTAGCAGGTACCTGCCCCGACCCCGGCATAAGTCCAGAAAACTGCGAACGCAGCCACTGCGGCCCATTGGCAACCGCCGCAGCGCGAATGTCTGCCATCAAGCACTCAAGGTCCTCCATCACAAAGCACACCACCGCAGCAACGAGGAGAATCTTGTCTTTAGCTGTGAGGAGAATCTTGTCTTTAGCTGTCCTCTGGTCTGACTGAAACCTGGAGGGCAGTCCCCCCTTAGTAACCCCTTAGGACCACCCTGCCACACCCTGCCACACCCTACTATCCTCCAATAAAATGTATTTGGTATTATAACTCCTGTATTCATTTTTATTAACCCCGACCTAACCTTCTAGCCTTCCTGTTCAAACCCCATGATGTAGGCCTTACGCTTATGCTGTGCTTGCGCTCCTGGCCTGTCCTTTATCTTCACAACACTTTAATGTGTAAAAAAATTATAAAAATGCATACTCACAAACGAGTAACATATTCAAGCATAAAATGTAAAGTACATAGTTTGCATCATCCAGCAAGATCAGCTGGCACGTAACAGTGGTGGGATGTATAGTCCAAAAACACCTGATGCCATTAGAGGGTGTCCCTTCTTTCTCAGAGCTCTGAAGAAGAAGGGACACCCTCGAAAAGGTGAAACTGGTGCGCCCTCTGCTCTTTACTCAAGATGTTAAAGTTGTGTATGTATGAGTATACTGAGTCCATTAAAAGAGTACTAAAGAGTTAGCTAGGAGTCAAATTGTATAAAAGTGTCCATGTAGTGTACTGAGTCTGCAACAATATGGGCAGGGATGCACAAGGGAAGGAAAAGTGAGAAAGGGAATAGTGTAAGAAAAAGTATCAAAGAAAGGTTTAAAAAATGAATAATAATAAGGGTCATCATGAAGAAAAAGATACATGGTTAAGTGATGCAGGGAGCATAAGTGTCTGATTCACACAACGTGTGTACGTCAGTAGGAAGTGTAGGAGTCTTGCCATCAGTGACCAATGTAATGAATATAATAGTGCTTACCAAAGTGATATGACCTCACGACTGCGAGGTAAAGAAACAAATGGAAAAGAAAAGTAATGCCATGTCAACCCTCCAGCCTAAATCCCTGGGCGGGTGCAGCGGGCTCTGCCCCTAACGCCAGGCGGCTATGATGCTAGGGCGCAGCGCGCTCACCTCCGTGTGGCAGAACGCCTGCGCTAACTCCCTCGGCCAGCTGGATCAGTCGCGTTCTCCCCTGTTGTCCTCCTCTCCATGATCCTGAGGGGTGGGGCCACCGGTACATCAGCGCCATGCTTTTACACCCACAGAAGTCCAACGATGGGTGTAGAAGCATGGCGCCAAAGTACAGGTGGCCCTGCCCCTCCGGTTCATGGAGAGGGGGGGACAGCGGGGGAGAACGCCCCCCCATGTGTGCATCGCAGCTCCTGGAAGGGAAAACAAACCGCAGCCACCAGTGGGACACAGCACAATGGAACCAAGCCCGTGTGCTGACCAGAATCATGACTGCAATAAACATGTCTGGGTAGTAATACGCAACCCTGGACACACCACATCTCCGATCATGGTAAAGAGCCAATGACGTAGGCTCTTTACCATGTGATCAGCTGAGTCCAATCACTGCTGATCACAGTGTAAATAGGAAGTGCCAGTTATCAGCGCGCGAGGAGAGCCAATAAGCGTCTTTCCTCACTGGGGTCATCTGCATTGATAATCAGTGCAGCCCTGTCAGTGACCATCAGTGATGCCTGTCAGTGCCTCCTCATCATTGCCGCCTATCAGTGGCCATAAATGCTGCCTATCAGTAGTGCCCATCAGTGACGCCTATCAATGCCCATCAGTGCTGTATAGCTAAAGAGCTGACCACAGTGTGTTCTCCTTCTTAGTGTGGTCAGTTATTATTAGGAAAGCAAGGGGACTAGCTGGAATGCCAGGGCTTTCACACAAAAAAAAGCAATACAAAGACTAAAGGATACTTTCTGATACAAGTACATAGTACATCAGGCACAAAACAGGAACATGAAATGTTGGGGTAACAAACGCTTTAAGCAGGATACAATGCTGATTTTGTACATTCACACTGTAATCATTCCTCGTTTGTGACAGATAACAAAGGCGCTTGGTTTGAGGAAATGTATTCTAAATCTACAATTAATCATAAAGATACATCAGGTGAAGAAGGTGAAGGATTAAATAAAAATGAGAGCGAGTTTCACCAGGAAATTTGTATTTCCTTATAGCAGAACATAGACATTGAACTTAATGATAGCAGACACAGGCTGAAGTTCACGGCATCATAATGCAGAAACTGAGATAATGACGGTCATCAAGTCAAATATTAGCGAATGCTGCCAACAATAAAAGAAAATATGCCGGAATAGAACTTCCTGAAACCTGCCTCTATTTTCGGATGAGCACAAGGGAAATGAATCAGTGAAACATAATAAACTGTTTTACAACATAGAGCAATGTTGTACAGTGACCAATAATTCAGATTTCAGTTGTCTGCTCCATGTGGGAGGTTAGGTTCTGTTTGACTGCAATGACTTTCCAGGGCGTTATTTATTACAAATCGCTGAAAGAGAAAAGTCTGTTTTGCGTATAGGCCCATACACACAATAGGACTTTTTGACAACAAACTTCAAAATTACCAGGTTTTTCAGAAAATCCGACCGTGTGTATGCTCCATCGGACAATTTTTTTTCATCGGACAAATGTTCGCTCTGCAAACAGACAAACTTTCCGGCAACAAAAGTCCAATGGAGCAAAGTCCTATCGTGTGTGTAGCGATACCCCCAGCTAAGAGAGCCGCTGGTATGATGTTTCAGGCCTGTAACACTCCACTGTCAACCCCCAGCAATTGGCTCTACCCTCCCTTGGCACAGTTAGTAGGGGATGATAGGATTGTGAGGCCTGCAACTTTAGGCAACACAATCCAGCAACAAAATCACACACAGTGATATAGGGAACACTGACCGTTTCTTCTGCACAGTAATAACACCAACAACGAGTCTGCTTAATCCTTGTACTTTTATTGAAGGGAATGATTAAACAGATCAAAACAGTACACTTTAGTATATGCAGAGCCCTGCACAAAAAGGTGTTCAGCAATAGATAGATATACAATCCTGTACAAAGGATAACTAACAGACCCCCTTTGCAGCTCTCCTCCCTCGTGGGCAAGATGGCACCCAGTAATGTCTACACTGATAAGTCAGGCCTGACTGTAACTATGTGTAAGTTCCGGAGAGAAGAATCTTCGCTAGCAAATGGTGGTGCACTTTTGAAGACAAATTGTAATCCATGGGAATAAAGGTTGACAAAACTTGGTGAACAAAGATAAAGTCACTATTCAAACTCTAACGGGTGAGTCCCGAACAACAGACACTAGGCCTAGAGATCCTGTACTAATCTCTGAGCAGGTGCTCTCTCACCCAACCGGACCAGTCCACGTCTGTATCTTCCGTTGCTGTGTCTCGGTACACAGGTTCCACGACACCCGAGTCTTCGGTCCTCTTGGAAGCAGCAGACGGATAGCAGGATGCAACGTCCCTCAGGCTCCTTGGTGGAAAATGGAAGGCTCTTTGGAAACACAGGGACTAGGCTCCAGGCCATGTCCAGAACAACAGACTCAGCACAGAGTTCCACTTGCTTGGGACGGGCGATGTCCAAAGAGACCGTACTCCGGTCCGCCCCTCAGTTAAATACCCCACCCCAGCAGTCCTTGCGTGGGGAAATGCGTCCTGGGTATGGTAGTCTCTGGGTTCCTCAAGCAACACCCCGCTACATGTGTACAGAAGTCCATCGGACTTAAGTCCAAAGTACTAACAGGCATGCTCAGAACCAATGCAAAAGATCAAGCAGCAATAGCAGAAGTTGCCCAAAGGGTGGCACTAAAGAGCAGAAAAAACACGTAGTACGTCAATTACGTCACCACGTTCATGTTTGTTGGCTGAAAAAGTCCTGCCGTGTGTATGCATACCAAGTTCACGGCCAACGCCCTTCGAACAAAAATCCATGCAAAAGTTTGTTTGAAGTCCGATCGTGTGTATGAGGCTTAAGGCAGCCTTTGGTCAAAGCTGAACTTCAGAAAAACAGCTGTTTACAAAATACATAGCTCCCAACTGTCCCTAATTTCGAACAAAGTTACTCTTTCCTCCTCATTTGTCCCTCATTTTGGCCTAAACTATATAGTTGTTTTTGAAAGATAAAAAGTCTATTTTATATAAAGTGTTTCCCAGTGCTAAACCTTTCACCCAATTTCTAAATTGCTGCATTTGTAATTTTTAAAAGCCAATATAAAGGAATAGTAGTGGTAAAAAGAAAGCACTTGTAGGTTTACCTAATCTTTTTTTTTTGTATAATTCTCCTTTAAGGGGGCGTGGCAGGAGGTGTGTCCTATGCCTACATACTTTTGCTAATAGGTGTCCCTCATTCCCTTTTCAAAATGTTGAGAGGTATGAAAATATTGTACAGTGGCGGCTGTTGCTCAAAATTTTTGGGGTGCGCACACAAACTGAAAATTTCTGAAAAAAAAAAAAAACATCAATAGCAGCCTCACTGTGCCATCAAACGCTGCAACAGTGCCATATCAAATGCTCCCACTGTGCCATATCAAATGCTCCCACTGTGCCATATCAAATGCTTCCACTGTGCCCATCAAATGCTGCCATGCCAGTGTGCCCCCTCCACCCGCCGTCTGCCCGCCACCTACCCTGTCTCGGTGGGGCAGCGGGTAACGGCGACGGGCGGCATCCTCCATGCTCCTCGTTGTCTTCTCCCATCCTCTCTACCCATCAAATGCTATGATTGGATGCCTGATAGGCGTCCAATCACAGCGCCTGTCGTTTCAGCCAATCAGGTGACGGGTAACAGCACCTGATTGGCGGTTCAGTGTTAGAAAAGCGAATATACCACCCCAACCTGCCCTATACCACCCCAACCTGCTCTGTACCACCCTAACCTGCCATATACCACCTCAACCTGCCCTTTACCACCCCATTTTACCCTAACCTGCCACTATACCACCCTATACTATCATTTACAGGGGCTGGTTTGGGGTGCGCCCCGTGACCGTGCGCTACCTGCATGGTGTTGGGCAGCCTAGACATGGGGGTGACACCATGTTTTACCGAACCAGGTGACACCAACCTTAGTGACGCCACTGCCTCCAATCACCAAATTCCATTAGCATATGTATATGCATCATTCCTGATTGGTTCCTAGTGCTAGTCTGAGTTCTACTGCAAGGGGGATTAAGGCCTCATACACACAGGGCATTTTTCCTGACGCTTTTAGGAGCGTCAGGTGTTTTTTTTTACAGCTCAACCACTTCAGCTCCGGAAGGTTTACCCCCTTCATGACCAGGCCATTTTATGCGATACGGCACTGCGTTACTTTAACTGACAATTGCACAGTTGTACGACGCTGTACACAATAAAAATTGGTGTCCTTTTTTCCCCACAAATAGAGCTTTCTTTTGGTGGTTTTTGATCACCTCTTTTTATTTTTTGAGCTATAAACAAAAAAAGACCGACAAGTTTGATTTTTTTTTTACTTTGTGCTTTAGGCAAATATGCATTCTGCTACATATTTTTGGCAATAAGCGTATATTGATTGGTTTGCGCAACGGTTATAGCGCCTACAAACTACAGGATATATTTGGGATTTTTTTTTTTACTAGTAATGACAGCGATCAGCGACTTATAGCGGGACTGCGATATTGCGGCAGGCAAATCGGACACCTAACTGACACTTTTTAGGGAACAAGTCACACTAATACAGTGATCAGTGCTAAATAAAAAAATGCACTAATGCCACTGGCAGGGAAGGGGTTAACATCAGGGGTGATCAAAGGGTTAAATGTGTTCCTAGGGAAGTGATTTTATTAACTGTGGGGGATGTGCTTGTACTGTGGGAATACAGAAACACAAGATCACTGCCTTCCCTTGTCACAGAACGGTGATCTGCCTTGTTTACATAGGCAGATCGCCGTTCTACCTGTGCCTCGAACGATCGGCAGGTCCCAGTGGACATCACAGCACGAGTGGGTCGCCGGTGGCACGTTTGCACGTCTGAGACCCAGGAGTGTCAGATTACGTACCTGTACGTAATTCTGCACAGAGCGGCTGCCTTGCCGCAGTAAATGTGCATGCGACGGTCCGCTTCAGGTTAAAAAAGCCTTTAGGCTTTTAGGAGCTGTAAAGGCATTTTCAAGTGGAAAAAAAAGCCCAGGGCCAGTGTGTTCTGGAGCAGCAGCGTTACTGCTGTATAAATGACTGACGCGGCTAAATGCGTGTTAACACTGTATACAGCGTTAAGCTGCATCAAGCGTTTTTAACCACTTCAGCCCGGAAGATTTGGCTGCTCAATGACCAGGCCATTTTTTGTGATACGGCACTGCATCGTTTTAACTGACAATTTCCCTGTTGTGCGATGTTGTACCCAAACAAAATTGATGTCCTTTTTTTACCCTTAAATAGAACTTTCTTTTGGTGGTATTTGTTCACCTCTGCGGTTTTTATTTTTTGCGCTATAAACAAAAGAAGAGCGACAATTTTGAAAAAAACACAATATCTTTTACTTTTTGCTATAATAAATATCCCACATTTTTTTTTTAAATATATTTATTTTTTTACTCAGTTTAGGCCGATATGTATTCTTCTACATATTTTTGGTTAAAAAAAAATAAAAAATTGCAATAAGCGTATATTGATTGGTTTGCGCAAAAGTTATAGCGTCTACAAAATAGGGGATAGATTTATGGCATTTTTATTTTTTTTATTTTTTTTACTAGAAATGGAGGCGATCTGCGATTTTTATCTGGACTGCGATTTTGCAATGGACACATCGGACACTTTTGACAAATTTTTGGGACCAATGACAATTATACAGCAATTAGTGCTATAAAAATGCACTAATTACTGTGTAAATGTCACTGGCAGGGAAGGGGTTAACACTAGTGGGCGATCAAGGGGTAACTGTGTTCCCTAGGTGTGTTCTAACTGTAGGGGGGATGGGACTAACTAGGGGAAGAGAGAGATCGGTGTTCATACCTTGTATGAACACACGATCAGTCTCCTCTCCCCTGAAAGAACCGGGATCTGTGTGTCTACTAGGGATGAGCTTCGAGTTCGAGTCGAACTCATGTTCGACTCGAACATTGCCTGTTCGCCCGTTCGCCGAACAACGAACAATTTGGGGTGTTCGCGGCAAATTCGAAAAGTCTATGGGAGAAATCTAAAGTGCTAACTATAAAGGCTTATATGCAAGTTATTGTCCTAAAAAGTGTTTGGGGACCCGGGTCCTGCCCCAGGGGACATGTATCAATGCAAATTTTTTTTTAAAAACGGCTGTTTTTTTAGGAGCAGTGATTTTAATAATGCTTAAAATGGAAAAATAAAAGTGAAATATTCCTTTAAATTTCGTACCTGGGGGGTGTGTATGATATGCATGTAAAGTCGCGCATGTTTCCCGTGCTTAGAACTGTCCCTGCACAAAGTGTCATTTTTGAAGGAAAAAAAGTCATTTAAAACTCATTAAAAAACTATTAATGAATTGTCGGCTTTTATCGATACATAGAAAAGTCATTGATAAAAAAAAAAGAAAAAGCGTGGGGGTTCCCCCAAATTCAATTACCAGGCCCTTCAGGTCTGGAATGGATATTAAGGGGAACCCCATCGCAAATAAAAAAAAAATGGCGTGCGGTTCCCCCTAAATATCCATACCAGGCCCTTCAGATCTGGCATGGATTTTAAGGGGAACTCCACCCTAAATTTAAAAAAAAATGGCCTGGAGTCCCCCCAAAAATCCATACCAGACCCTTATCCGAGCACGCAACCTGGCCGGCCGCAGGGGAAGAGGGGGGGACGAGAGAGCGGCCCCCCCCTCCCTCCTGAACCATACCAGGCCACATGCCCTCAACATGGGGAGGATGTCCCCATGTTGATGGGGACAAGGGCCTCATCCCCACAACCCTTGCCCGGTGGTTGTGGGGGTCTGCGGGCGGGGGGCTTATCGGAATCTGGAAGACCCCTTTAACAAAGGGGACCCCCAGATCCCGCCCCCCCCTATGTGAATTGGTAAGGGGTACATTGTACCCCTACCATTTCACAAAGAAAGTGTCAAAAAATGTAAATAAAAACACACAAACACCTTGGAAAAGTCCTTTATTAAAAAAAATTAAATAAAAAAAAAAAAAAACATTCCAGCGATGAAATCCAGTGTCCCGCGGCGATCCCGATGTCCAGCGCTGTCCTTCATTGGTTGTGCCTGTGCGGACCTGATGGGGAACTTCCTCCGCAGTGTTTTAAATGTATAGATCCGCCCCTTCTAAAGTTCCCCATCAGGTCCGCTCAGCGGACCAGATGCGGAACGCGAGAAGGGGCGGGTCTATTCATGTATTACACAGTGAATTCGTCAATTGCTGCACGGGCGCGCATCGGGGAAAAGCTGTGCCCGCCGTGTCAGGCGGGTGCCGATGCGCGTGCCTGGCGGCCGCGATGTCCGCCAGGTACGAGCGATCGGCTGTCACAGAGCCAGGGACGTGGATCTCTGTGTGTAAACACAGAGATCCACGTCCTGTGAGGGAGAGGAGACTGATGGTGTGTCCCTTGTACATAGGGACAACCATCAGTCACCTCCCCCAGTCAGTCCCCTCCCCCTACAGTAAGAACATCTAGCAGGGAACATATTAACCCCTTGATCGCCCCCTAGTGGTTAACCCCTTCCCTACCAGTCACATTTATACAGTAATCAGTGCATATTTATAGCACTGTTCGCTGTATAAATGTGAATGGTCCCAAAAATGTGTCAAAAGTGTCCGCCATAATGTCACAGTCACAAAAAAAAAAAAAATCACAGATCGACGCCATTACTAGTAAAAAAATAAAAAAAAATAATAAAAAAAAAAATCATAATTCTATTTCCTATTTTGTAGGCGCTATAACTTTTGCGCAAACCAATCACTATACGCTTATTGCGTTTTTTTTTTTTACCTAAAATATGTAGAATACGTATCGGCCTAAACTGAGGAAAAAAATAGTTTAAAAAAAAAAAAAATTGGGATATTAATTATAGCAAAAATTAAAAAATATTGTGTTTTTTTCAAAATTGTCGCTCTATTTTTGTTTATAGCGCAAAAAATAAAAACCGCAGAAATGATCAAATACCACCAAAAGAAAGCTCTATTTGTGGGGAAAAAAGGACGTAAATTTTGTTTGGGAGCCACGTCGCACGACCGCGCAATTGTCATTCAAAGCGTGACAGTGCTGAAACCTGAAATGTCGCCTGGGCAGGAAGGGGGTTATGTGCCCAGTTGTCAAGTGGTTAAAGAACTTCCAGACAGAGGGATGGAGGGTTGGGGGAGATTCAGGTACCTTGCTTGTAGATCACGGGTACTTCCTAATAGTGATGAGCCGAACACCCCCGGGTTCGGTTCGCACCAGAACCCGCGAACGGACCGAAAGTTCGAACGAACATTAGAACCCTATTAAATACAATGGATGCGAACGTTCGAATTCTAAAGTGCTAATTATAACAACTATTATGCATGTTATTGTCCTAAAAAGGGTTTGGGAACCCGGGTTCTGCACCAGGGGACATGTATCAATGCAAAAAGAAGTTTTAAAAACGGTCGTTTTTCGGGAGCAGTCATTTTAATGATGCATAAAGTGAAAAAAAAAAAGTCAAATATTCCTTTAAATATCGTACCTGGGGGGTGTCTAAAGTATGCCTGTGAAGTGCCACGTGTTTCCCGTGTTTAGAACTGTCCCTGCACAAAATGACACTTCTAAAGGAAAAAAAAGCCATTTAAAACTGCTTGCGGCTTTAATGTAATGTCTGGTCCCGGTAATATGGATGAAATTCTTTAAGAAAAATGGCATAGCTACCCCATGACCCCCCCCCTACCCCAGCCCATTACCAGCCCCTTTGGGTCTTGTATGGATATTAAGGGGAACCCCGCACATAAAATAAAAAAGGCCCTATATACTCTGAACAGCCCTATACAGGCGGTGCATACAAGACAGGGACTGTAGGTTTGTTCTTATGTAGAATCTGTTTGTAATTTTGAACAGGTACATTGTTGAAGTGTAGCTCCAGACCAAAAATCTATTTTTAAACCTTTTGGAAAACATAGGTAAGGGTTATCACCCCTGTAACATTTGTTTTGCTGTCTGTGCCCCTGTTCAGAACATTTCACCTCACTTTCCGTCCCAATGACAACTGTTTTTGAAATGTGGTGTTTTTCTTGAAACAAGGATTGCTGATAAAGCATCAGTACAGAGGAGACACCTTTCTCCCATATTTATTCTTACAGGAGAGAATTTTCCTTCCTAGTGGTAGATTTCCTCTCACTTCCTGTTGTCTTCTTGCGTTTGCAAGTAGGAGTCGTTTGTAAGTTGGATGTTTGAAAGTAGGGACCTGCCGTATATACTCTGCAGAAATAGGCCCCTTAGTTGTTGGTGTTGGCACAACACTGTAAGCACTCACAGTTACTCTTGGTTGGTGCTGGAACGCCCTGCTGTCAACTATTATATCAGGAATTTTAATTACATATAATTGTTGAACAGTGGTAGTAAAAATTGGGCCTTTGATGGTGGTGCTGGTGCCACAACACTGTAAGCCCTGACAGTTACTCTTGGTGGGTGCAGCAATGGGCCCTGCTGTGAATTATTAGATCAAGAATTGTAATTACATGCCCCTGTTGAACAGGGGCTGAAAAATTGGGCCTTAGGCACTGGTGGCACAACACTGCAACCCCTCACAGATACTGTACTTGGAGCACAGCAATGAGCCCTGTTGCAAAGTATTGCTTCAAAAATTGTAATGACACGCCCCTGTTAAATAGGGGCTGAAAAATTGGGCCTTAGGCACTGGTGGCACAACACTGCAACTCCTCACAGATACTGTACTTGGAGCACAGCAATGAGCCCTGTTGCAAAGTATTGCTTCAAAAATTGTAATGACACGCCCCTGTTAAACAGGGGCTGAAAAATTGGGCCTTAGGCACTGGTGGCACAACACTGCAACTCCTCACAGATACTGTACTTGGAGCACAGCAATGAGCCCTGTTGCAAAGTATTGCTTCAAAAATTGTAATTACACGCCCCTGTTAAAGAGGGGCTGAAAAATTGGGCGTTAGGCACTGGTGGCGGCACCCATAAACAAAAATGATCTTACAAGCTATCATCATCAATCGTATCATTGAGGACTCGGAGGAGGAGGATAGCCAGTCAACATAACAGCACAGGCACTCAGCATCAGCATCAGTCTTGAAGGGATGTGACATGTTAAAATCAATTAGTCTGTTATATCAGCATCAGGTGTGTGGTAGCTGGTGGTGATCCAAGACTGGTTCATCTTGATGAAAGTCAGTCGATCAACCGAGTCGGTGGACAGGCGCACCCTGTGATCCGTGACAAATCCTCCAGCAGCACTGAATGTGCGTTCCGAAAGAACGCTGGATGCAGGACAGGCCAGTAGCTCAATTGCATACTGTGCAAGCTCTGGCCAGTGATCCATCCTCAAGACCCAGTAAGCCAGAGGATTTTCGGTGGGGAAGGTGTCCAAGTCTGACCTTGCCCCTAGATATTCCTGCACCATGTTTATCAGACGCTGGCGATGGTTGCTGGAACCGATCATACTTTGGGGCTGCGGACTAAAGAATTGTCTGAACGCATCGGTCAGACGGCCACCTTCCCCACCGCTCCTTCTTTGACTGGCCGAAGCCTCAGCAACTCGTTGTCCAGGACCAGGAGTTTGCAACCTCCCAGTCTCTGGGAACGCGTTGCACAGACCTTTCTGCAAGGCCTCCCGGAGTTGTCTCATCCTCTGCTCCCTCTGCGACGGTAACATAAGGTCCGCAACCTTACCCTTGTACCGTGGATCAAGGAGAGTGGCCAGCCAGTAATGGTCCCTCTCCTTGATCCGAAGAATACGAGGATCCTTCCGCAGACTTTGCAGGATCAGGGAGGCCATGCAGCGTAGGTTTGCTGAGGCATTCGCTCCGGAGTCCTCTGGGTCACTAAGGACGACATGATCCGCAGCCACCTCCTCCCAGCCACGTACAAGTCCACTGGTTTCTTGGGACTGTAAATCATCCCTAAAAGACTGCTGCTGATGATGCTGAGTGCCAGCCTCCACCTCCATGCTGACACAATCCTCCTCCTCCTCCTCCTCCTCCTCCTCCTCTTCCTGTGCGATGGGTGGGACAGAAGGAACACTGTCTGGGTAAAGGGGGCCTTGAGAGGCAAGGAAGTCCTCCTCTTCCTGCCTCTGTTCTGCCTCAAGTGCCCTGTCCATTATTCCACGCAGCGTGTGCTCCAACAGGTGGACAAGAGGTACAGTGTCACTGATGCATGCACTGTCACTGCTCACCATCCTCGTGGCCTCCTCAAATGGTGCCAGGACAGTGCATGCATCCCTGATCATGCCCCACTGGCGTGGAGAAAAAAAACCAAGCTCCCCTGACCCTGTCCTGGTGCCGTAGTCGCACAGGTACTCATTGATGGCCCTCTGCTGCGTGTGCAGCCGCTGCAGCATGGCCAACGTTGAGTTCCACCTGGTGGGCATGTCACATATAAGGCGGTTCTTGGGCAGGTTCAACTCCTTTTGCAGCTCAGCCAGGCGAGCACTGGCATTATAAGATCTGCGGAAATGCACACAGACTTTCCTGGCCTGCCTCAGGACATCCTGTAAGCCCGGGTACCTGCCCAAGAAGCGCTGCACCACCAGGTTAAGGACGTGAGCCACACAGGGCACATGGGTCAGTTGTCCCTGTCGGAGGGCGGAGAGGAGGTTGGTGCCATTGTCGCAAACCACCATTCCTGGCTTAAGCTGGCGTGGCGTCAACCACCTCTCGGCCTGGCCCTGCAGAGCAGACAGGACCTCTGCCCCAGTGTGGCTTCTGTCCCCCAAACACACCAGCGCAAGCACGGCATGGCATCTTTTTGCCTGCGTACTTGCGTAGCCCCGTGAACGGCTACGGAGCACCGCTGGTTCATAGGACAAACCACAGGAAGAGGCCATGGAGGAAGAAGAAGAGGAGGGGGTGGAGGAGAGAGGTGTGTCACAACCAGTAGTAGCATTTTGGAGGCGTGGCGGTGGGACAACCTCCAACACTACTGCACCTTGTCCTGAATCCTTGCCAGCTGCCAAAAGAGTGACCCAATGGGCCGTGAAAGAAAGGTAACGTCCCTGTCCATGCCTGCTGGACCATGAGTCAGCGGTAATATGCACCTTACCGCTGACCGCCCTGTCCAGCGAGGCCAAGACATTGCCTTCCACATGCCGGTAGAGAGCCGGAATAGCCTTCCGTGAGAAAAAGTGGCGTTTGGGAACCTGCCACTGAGGAACTGCACATTGCACAAACTCACGGAAGGGGGCCGAGTCTACCAACTGAAAAGGCAGCAGTTGAAGCGCTAGCAATTTAGCCAAGCTAGCATTCAACCGCTGGGCATGTGGATGGCTGGGAGTGAACTTCTTTCGACGGTCCAGCAGCTGGGGCAGGGAAATTTGCCTGCTAGAATCGGACGTCGGTGTACTGCTAGCAGAGTGGGCGCAAGTACTTGGCTGTGACACACCTAATTCTACACCTTCATTCCTCTCAGTGCATGTTTCAGAGAGGACTGAAGTTATAGTGGGGTTGGAGATCCCAGCTGATGCGGTGAAAAGGAGAGGTCCGCTTTGTTCTTTGGTGTGGGTCTTTGAGGTAGGCTTGCCAACGAGCTGCATGGCAGGTCAACATATGTCTGGTCAGGCATGTGGTACCCAAGCGGCTGATGTTTTGGCCACGCGATATACGCTTGAGACATATGTTGCAAACAGCAGCTGTGCGATCTGATGCACTAGCCTCAAAAAAGGCCCACACCAAAGAACTTTTTGAATGACGGGCAGAGGCAGCGCCCTGCACAGGCGGAGCTCTGCGGTGTGATTCCGTCGGTGTACTGCCCTTACGCTGGCCACCAAAGGGCATCCTGCCTCGTTGGAGATGTGCCTCCTCCTCATCCTCCTCCTCCTCCTCTCTCCTATTAGGCACCCACGTGGAGTCAGTGACCTCATCATCCCCTCCCTCCTCATCACTGGAGCCAATCTGGCAGTATGCTGCAGCTGCTGGAACATGACTGCCAGATTGGTGTCCTTCTTGAGCATCCCCTCTGTCTGCTCTCACGCTACTGCCTTCCTCTAGCTGGGTTTCATCATCAGACCCTTCGAAACGCTGGGCATCCTCCTGGAGCATGTACCCAACACTGTGCTGAAACAGTTCGGGGGACTCCTCAGGAGGAGGACATGGTGGGTCTAGGGAAGGAGTGACTGATGATTTGTCTGACATTGATACCAGGGAAGACGACGCTTTGGCAGCTGCTTTTCCATTACCCTGAGCCTGGGTGAGAGAGGATGAGGAGGAGGAGGAGGGCTTGGTCATCCACTCTACCAAGTCTTCGGCATGATGTGGCTCAACATGTCCAGCTGCCGAAAAGAAGGACAAGCGTGTCCCATGGCCATGTGCTGATGACAATGCACCGCGTCCACGACCAGCACTGTTGCCCCCAGACACAGAGCCTGCTTGCCCTCTTTTATTGCCTCCTGACTGTCTGCCTCTCCTTGTTTGCCTTCCAGACATTCTAATAGATGGCCTGCAGGGAGATGGGAAAAAAGCAATAAGGGCTACCTTCAGGTGTCCTTCTCTGTCCCTTGAAACAAGGACTTGCAGAGTGAAATAAACTGACACTCTCCCTACCTACAGTTTTCTGTCCCTAGAATAAATGTTTTTTTTAATCACAATATAGCACAAGGACAATTCAGTCACTGTCCTTCCAGGTCCCTGGAAACAAGGACTTGCAGAGTGAAATAAACTGACACTCTCCCTACCTACAGTTTTCTGTCCCTAGAATAAATGTTTTTTTTTAATCACAATATAGCACAAGGACAATTCAGTCACTGTCCTTCCAGGTCCCTGGAAACAAGGACTTGCAGAGTGAAATAAACTGACACTCTCCCTACCTACAGTTTTCTGTCCCTAGAATAAATGTTTTTTTTAAGCACAATATAGCACAAGGACAATTCACTCACTGTCCTTACAGGTCCCTGGAAACAAGGACTTGCAGAGTGAAAGAAAAAAAACACTCTCCCTACCTACAGTTTTCTGTCCCTAGAATAAATGTTTTTTTTAATCACAATATAGCACAAGGACAATTCAGTCACTGTCCTTCCAGGTCCCTGGAAACAAGGACTTGCAGAGTGAAATAAACTGACACTCTCCCTACCTACAGTTTTCTGTCCCTAGAATAAATGTTTTTTTTAATCACAATATAGCACAAGGACAATTCAGTCACTGTCCTTCCAGGTCCCTGGAAACAAGGACTTGCAGAGTGAAATAAACTGACACTCTCCCTACCTACAGTTTTCTGTCCCTAGAATAAATGTTTTTTTTAATCACAATATAGCACAAGGACAATTCAGTCACTGTCCTTCCAGGTCCCTGGAAACAAGGACTTGCAGAGTGAAATAAACTGACACTCTCCCTACCTACAGTTTTCTGTCCCTAGAATAAATGTTTTTTTTAATCACAATATAGCACAAGGACAATTCACTCACTGTCCTTACAGGTCCCTGGAAACAAGGACTTGCAGAGTGAAATAAACTGACACTCTCCCTACCTACAGTTTTCTGTCCCTAGAATAAATGTTTTTTTTAAGCACAATATAGCACAAGGAGAATTCACTCACTGTCCTTCCAGGTCCCTGGAAACAAGGACTTGCAGAGTGAAATAAACTGACACTCTCCCTACCTACAGTTTTCTGTCCCTAGAATAAATGTTTTTTTTAATCACAATATAGCACAAGGACAATTCACTCACTGTCCTTACAGGTCCCTGGAAACAAGGACTTGCAGAGTGAAATAAACTGACACTCTCCCTACCTACAGTTTTCTGTCCCTAGAATAAATGTTTTTTTTAAGCACAATATAGCACAAGGAGAATTCACTCACTGTCCTTCCAGGTCCCTGGAAACAAGGACTTGCAGAGTGAAAGAAAAAAAACACTCTCCCTACCTACAGTTTTCTGTCCCTAGAAAAAATGTTTTTTTTAATCACAATATAACACAAGGACAATTCACTCACTGTCCTTCCAGGTCCCTGGAAACAAGGACTTGCAGAGTGAAATAAACTGACACTCTCCCTACCTACAGTTTTCTGTCCCTAGAATAAATGTTTTTTTTAATCACAATATAGCACAAGGACAATTCAGTCACTGTCCTTCCAGGTCCCTGGAAACAAGGACTTGCAGAGTGAAATAAACTGACACTCTCCCTACCTACAGTTTTCTGTCCCTAGAATAAATGTTTTTTTTAATCACAATATAGCACAAGGACAATTCACTCACTGTCCTTACAGGTCCCTGGAAACAAGGACTTGCAGAGTGAAATAAACTGACACTCTCCCTACCTACAGTTTTCTGTCCCTAGAATAAATGTTTTTTTTAAGCACAATATAGCACAAGGAGAATTCACTCACTGTCCTTCCAGGTCCCTGGAAACAAGGACTTGCAGAGTGAAAGAAAAAAAACACTCTCCCTACCTACAGTTTTCTGTCCCTAGAAAAAATGTTTTTTTAATCACAATATAACACAAGGACAATTCACTCACTGTCCTTCCAGGTCCCTGGAAACAAGGACTTGCAGAGTGAAATAAACTGACACTCTCCCTACCTACAGTTTTCTGTCCCTAGAATAAATGTTTTTTTTAATCACAATATAGCACAAGGACAATTCAGTCACTGTCCTTCCAGGTCCCTGGAAACAAGGACTTGCAGAGTGAAATAAACTGACACTCTCCCTACCTACAGTTTTCTGTCCCTAGAATAAATGTTTTTTTTAATCACAATATAGCACAAGGACAATTCAGTCACTGTCCTTCCAGGTCCCTGGAAACAAGGACTTGCAGAGTGAAATAAACTGACACTCTCCCTACCTACAGTTTTCTGTCCCTAGAATAAATGTTTTTTTTAAGCACAATATAGCACAAGGACAATTCACTCACTGTCCTTCCAGGTCCCTGGAAACAAGGACTTGCAGAGTGAAATAAACTGACACTCTCCCTACCTACAGTTTTCTGTCCCTAGAATAAATGTTTTTTTTAATCACAATATAGCACAAGGACAATTCACTCACTGTCCTTACAGGTCCCTGGAAACAAGGACTTGCAGAGTGAAATAAACTGACACTCTCCCTACCTACAGTTTTCTGTCCCTAGAATAAATGTTTTTTTTAAGCACAATATAGCACAAGGAGAATTCACTCACTGTCCTTCCAGGTCCCTGGAAACAAGGACTTGCAGAGTGAAATAAACTGACACTCTCCCTACCTACAGTTTTCTGTCCCTAGAATAAATGTTTTTTTTAAGCACAATATAGCACAAGGACAATTCACTCACTGTCCTTACAGGTCCCTGGAAACAAGGACTTGCAGAGTGAAAGAAACTGACACTCTCCCTACCTACAGTTTTCTGTCCCTAGAATAAATGTTTTTTTTAAGCACAATATAGCACAAGGAGAATTCACTCACTGTCCTTCCATGTCCCTGCAAACAAGGACTTGCAGAGTGAAAGAAAAAAAACACTCTCCCTACCTACAGTTTTCTGTCCCTAGAAAAAATGTTTTTTTTAATCACAATATAACACAAGGACAATTCGCTCACTGTCCTTCCAGGTCCCTGGAAACAAGGACTTGCAGAGTGAAATAAACTGACACTCTCCCTACCTACAGTTTTCTGTCCCTAGAATAAATGTTTTTTTTAATCACAATATAGCACAAGGACAATTCAGTCACTGTCCTTCCAGGTCCCTGGAAACAAGGACTTGCAGAGTGAAATAAACTGACACTCTCCCTACCTACAGTTTTCTGTCCCTAGAATAAATGTTTTTTTTAAGCACAATATAGCACAAGGACAATTCACTCACTGTCCTTACAGGTCCCTGGAAACAAGGACTTGCAGAGTGAAAGAAAAAAAACACTCTCCCTACCTACAGTTTTCTGTCCCTAGAATAAATGTTTTTTTTAATCACAATATAGCACAAGGACAATTCAGTCACTGTCCTTCCAGGTCCCTGGAAACAAGGACTTGCAGAGTGAAATAAACTGACACTCTCCCTACCTACAGTTTTCTGTCCCTAGAATAAATGTTTTTTTTAATCACAATATAGCACAAGGACAATTCAGTCACTGTCCTTCCAGGTCCCTGGAAACAAGGACTTGCAGAGTGAAATAAACTGACACTCTCCCTACCTACAGTTTTCTGTCCCTAGAATAAATGTTTTTTTTAATCACAATATAGCACAAGGACAATTCAGTCACTGTCCTTCCAGGTCCCTGGAAACAAGGACTTGCAGAGTGAAATAAACTGACACTCTCCCTACCTACAGTTTTCTGTCCCTAGAATAAATGTTTTTTTTAATCACAATATAGCACAAGGACAATTCACTCACTGTCCTTACAGGTCCCTGGAAACAAGGACTTGCAGAGTGAAATAAACTGACACTCTCCCTACCTACAGTTTTCTGTCCCTAGAATAAATGTTTTTTTTAAGCACAATATAGCACAAGGAGAATTCACTCACTGTCCTTCCAGGTCCCTGGAAACAAGGACTTGCAGAGTGAAATAAACTGACACTCTCCCTACCTACAGTTTTCTGTCCCTAGAATAAATGTTTTTTTTAATCACAATATAGCACAAGGACAATTCACTCACTGTCCTTACAGGTCCCTGGAAACAAGGACTTGCAGAGTGAAATAAACTGACACTCTCCCTACCTACAGTTTTCTGTCCCTAGAATAAATGTTTTTTTTAAGCACAATATAGCACAAGGAGAATTCACTCACTGTCCTTCCAGGTCCCTGGAAACAAGGACTTGCAGAGTGAAAGAAAAAAAACACTCTCCCTACCTACAGTTTTCTGTCCCTAGAAAAAATGTTTTTTTTAATTACAATATAACACAAGGACAATTCACTCACTGTCCTTCCAGGTCCCTGGAAACAAGGACTTGCAGAGTGAAATAAACTGACACTCTCCCTACCTACAGTTTTCTGTCCCTAGAATAAATGTTTTTTTTAATCACAATATAGCACAAGGACAATTCAGTCACTGTCCTTCCAGGTCCCTGGAAACAAGGACTTGCAGAGTGAAATAAACTGACACTCTCCCTACCTACAGTTTTCTGTCCCTAGAATAAATGTTTTTTTTAATCACAATATAGCACAAGGACAATTCACTCACTGTCCTTACAGGTCCCTGGAAACAAGGACTTGCAGAGTGAAATAAACTGACACTCTCCCTACCTACAGTTTTCTGTCCCTAGAATAAATGTTTTTTTTAAGCACAATATAGCACAAGGAGAATTCACTCACTGTCCTTCCAGGTCCCTGGAAACAAGGACTTGCAGAGTGAAAGAAAAAAAACACTCTCCCTACCTACAGTTTTCTGTCCCTAGAAAAAATGTTTTTTTTAATCACAATATAACACAAGGACAATTCACTCACTGTCCTTCCAGGTCCCTGGAAACAAGGACTTGCAGAGTGAAATAAACTGACACTCTCCCTACCTACAGTTTTCTGTCCCTAGAATAAATGTTTTTTTTAATCACAATATAGCACAAGGACAATTCAGTCACTGTCCTTCCAGGTCCATGGAAACAAGGACTTGCAGAGTGAAATAAACTGACACTCTCCCTACCTACAGTTTTCTGTCCCTAGAATAAATGTTTTTTTTAATCACAATATAGCACAAGGACAATTCAGTCACTGTCCTTCCAGGTCCCTGGAAACAAGGACTTGCAGAGTGAAATAAACTGACCCTCTCCCTACCTACAGTTTTCTGTCCCTAGAATAAATGTTTTTTTTAAGCACAATATAGCACAAGGACAATTCACTCACTGTCCTTCCAGGTCCCTGGAAACAAGGACTTGCAGAGTGAAATAAACTGACACTCTCCCTACCTACAGTTTTCTGTCCCTAGAATAAATGTTTTTTTTAATCACAATATAGCACAAGGACAATTCACTCACTGTCCTTACAGGTCCCTGGAAACAAGGACTTGCAGAGTGAAATAAACTGACACTCTCCCTACCTACAGTTTTCTGTCCCTAGAATAAATGTTTTTTTTAAGCACAATATAGCACAAGGAGAATTCACTCACTGTCCTTCCAGGTCCCTGGAAACAAGGACTTGCAGAGTGAAATAAACTGACACTCTCCCTACCTACAGTTTTCTGTCCCTAGAATAAATGTTTTTTTTAAGCACAATATAGCACAAGGACAATTCACTCACTGTCCTTACAGGTCCCTGGAAACAAGGACTTGCAGAGTGAAAGAAACTGACACTCTCCCTACCTACAGTTTTCTGTCCCTAGAATAAATGTTTTTTTTAAGCACAATATAGCACAAGGAGAATTCACTCACTGTCCTTCCATGTCCCTGCAAACAAGGACTTGCAGAGTGAAAGAAAAAAAACACTCTCCCTACCTACAGTTTTCTGTCCCTAGAAAAAATGTTTTTTTTAATCACAATATAACACAAGGACAATTCGCTCACTGTCCTTCCAGGTCCCTGGAAACAAGGACTTGCAGAGTGAAATAAACTGACACTCTCCCTACCTACAGTTTTCTGTCCCTAGAATAAATGTTTTTTTTAATCACAATATAGCACAAGGACAATTCAGTCACTGTCCTTCCAGGTCCCTGGAAACAAGGACTTGCAGAGTGAAATAAACTGACACTCTCCCTACCTACAGTTTTCTGTCCCTAGAATAAATGTTTTTTTTAATCACAATATAGCACAAGGACAATTCAGTCACTGTCCTTCCAGGTCCCTGGAAACAAGGACTTGCAGAGTGAAATAAACTGACACTCTCCCTACCTACAGTTTTCTGTCCCTAGAATAAATGTTTTTTTTAATCACAATATAGCACAAGGACAATTCACTCACTGTCCTTACAGGTCCCTGGAAACAAGGACTTGCAGAGTGAAATAAACTGACACTCTCCCTACCTACAGTTTTCTGTCCCTAGAATAAATGTTTTTTTTAAGCACAATATAGCACAAGGAGAATTCACTCACTGTCCTTCCAGGTCCCTGGAAACAAGGACTTGCAGAGTGAAAGAAAAAAAACACTCTCCCTACCTACAGTTTTCTGTCCCTAGAAAAAATGTTTTTTTTAATCACAATATAACACAAGGACAATTCACTCACTGTCCTTCCAGGTCCCTGGAAACAAGGACTTGCAGAGTGAAATAAACTGACACTCTCCCTACCTACAGTTTTCTGTCCCTAGAATAAATGTTTTTTTTAATCACAATATAGCACAAGGACAATTCAGTCACTGTCCTTCCAGGTCCCTGGAAACAAGGACTTGCAGAGTGAAATAAACTGACACTCTCCCTACCTACAGTTTTCTGTCCCTAGAATAAATGTTTTTTTTAATCACAATATAGCACAAGGACAATTCAGTCACTGTCCTTCCAGGTCCCTGGAAACAAGGACTTGCAGAGTGAAATAAACTGACACTCTCCCTACCTACAGTTTTCTGTCCCTAGAATAAATGTTTTTTTTAATCACAATATAGCACAAGGACAATTCACTCACTGTCCTTACAGGTCCCTGGAAACAAGGACTTGCAGAGTGAAATAAACTGACACTCTCCCTACCTACAGTTTTCTGTCCCTAGAATAAATGTTTTTTTTAAGCACAATATAGCACAAGGAGAATTCACTCACTGTCCTTCCAGGTCCCTGGAAACAAGGACTTGCAGAGTGAAAGAAAAAAAACACTCTCCCTACCTACAGTTTTCTGTCCCTAGAAAAAATGTTTTTTTTAATCACAATATAACACAAGGACAATTCACTCACTGTCCTTCCAGGTCCCTGGAAACAAGGACTTGCAGAGTGAAATAAACTGACACTCTCCCTACCTACAGTTTTCTGTCCCTAGAATAAATGTTTTTTTTAATCACAATATAGCACAAGGACAATTCAGTCACTGTCCTTCCAGGTCCCTGGAAACAAGGACTTGCAGAGTGAAATAAACTGACACTCTCCCTACCTACAGTTTTCTGTCCCTAGAATAAATGTTTTTTTTAATCACAATATAGCACAAGGACAATTCAGTCACTGTCCTTCCAGGTCCCTGGAAACAAGGACTTGCAGAGTGAAATAAACTGACACTCTCCCTACCTACAGTTTTCTGTCCCTAGAATAAATGTTTTTTTTAATCACAATATAGCACAAGGACAATTCACTCACTGTCCTTACAGGTCCCTGGAAACAAGGACTTGCAGAGTGAAATAAACTGACACTCTCCCTACCTACAGTTTTCTGTCCCTAGAATAAATGTTTTTTTTAAGCACAATATAGCA
Organism: Rana muscosa; assembly: GCA_029206835.1. Taxonomy (NCBI): domain Eukaryota; kingdom Metazoa; phylum Chordata; class Amphibia; order Anura; family Ranidae; genus Rana; species Rana muscosa. Next base: position 40,001,676 of record CM055124.1, on the reverse strand, counting down.
CAAGGAGAATTCACTCACTGTCCTTCCAGGTCCCTGGAAACAAGGACTTGCAGAGTGAAAGAAAAAAAACACTCTCCCTACCTACAGTTTTCTGTCCCTAGAAAAAATGTTTTTTTTAATCACAATATAACACAAGGACAATTCACTCACTGTCCTTCCAGGTCCCTGGAAACAAGGACTTGCAGAGTGAAATAAACTGACACTCTCCCTACCTACAGTTTTCTGTCCCTAGAATAAATGTTTTTTTTAATCACAATATAGCACAAGGACAATTCAGTCACTGTCCTTCCAGGTCCCTGGAAACAAGGACTTGCAGAGTGAAATAAACTGACACTCTCCCTACCTACAGTTTTCTGTCCCTAGAATAAATGTTTTTTTTAAGCACAATATAGCACAAGGACAATTCACTCACTGTCCTTACAGGTCCCTGGAAACAAGGACTTGCAGAGTGAAAGAAACTGACACTCTCCCTACCTACAGTTTTCTGTCCCTAGAATAAATGTTTTTTTAAGCACAATATAGCACAAGGACAATTCACTCACTGTCCTTCCAGGTCCCTGGAAACAAGGACTTGCAGAGTGAAAGAAACTGACACTGTCCCTACCTACAGTTTTCTGTCCCTAGAATAAATGTTTTTTTTAAGCACACTATAGCACAAGCACAAAACACACTGACACTCTCCCTACCTATCCTTCTCTTTCCCTAAACTAAAGGAATCCAGGTTAAGCAAGAAATAAATAACAGTCACTGTCCCTGCCTATGCTGCTCTATCCCTGCTCCGGAACACACTACACTAGGCCGCCGTGCTGGCGGCCTTTTATAGTGTGGGGCGTGTACTAAACACCCTCAGCAATAATTGGCCACAGGCATCCTGCCTGTGGCCAATCATTGCTCTCCTCGCTGCCGGCGCTGTGATTGGCCAAGCATGCGGGGTCACAGTGCATGCTTGGCCAATCACAGCGCCTGGATGACACTGCGATGGCGTAGTGCATTGTGGGCCGTTCGCGTCACTCGAATTTGGCGCGAACGGCCCAAATCGTTCGATCTTCGTCGAACGATCGAACAGCCGATGTTCGAGTCGAACGTATGTTCGACTCGAACACGAAGCTCATCCCTACTTCCTAATCCAGAGGACAACAGTTTTCCACCCTGGATCTAGCAACCACCGGATAGGCCTCTCTCACTGACCTAGCAGCCGGTGTGATGCTCGGTCAAAAGTCTCTGCCACAGACTTAAAGAATACACATAGTCTCTGCCACAGACTTGAAGAATACACATAGTCTCTGCCACAGACTTGGGTAATCACAGGCTTGGAAAGGTTCTGAAAACATAACACACAGTACCAGGATCTTTCAGCCAGCCGGCAGCACTGTGAGGTAGATTTTTATCCGGATGCGTCCTCCAATTGAGCCCTCAATTGTTCGGTCCCTTCCTGCAGGCAAGGCGACGCTGGACCATACCTGGATCAGTAGGCCCCAGAAACTCCTGGGCCTACTCTCAGTAACGGAGCCTCTGGCCCGCAAGCCCCGAGGCAAAAAAAACTGCTAACACATCCCTGAGGCCAGGAGGGCCGTCAGGTCAAGATCGGAAGACCCCGAGAAAACGGTGTCTGGTCCTTAAGTACCCTCTCCCAGAATGCACAGCGGGGTGACCAATCCCACTGAGCTGTTTCTGGGCAAGAGGTACCCAATACATCCAGCCTACTGCATTTCCAACCTTGACCTGTGGTGACAACGACACCTACAGTCAGGTGGAAAATGTGCAACCCAGTTGAACTGGAACAGAGACCAATAATTTGGTACAATTATTCTGAGCTAAACTACAGCTCAAACAACTACATTTACACTAGCACCTACCCAATAGGAGCAGGGCGCTACAAACACACAATAATTTAATAATAGAGTAGATTGTAAGCTCTAATGAGAAGGGCCCTCTGATTCCTACTGTATTAAAGTGTGTTGTAATTGTACTATAACTGTCTGCCCTTATGTTGTAAAGCGCTGCATAAACTTTTGGCACTATATAAATCTTGTATAATAATAATAGAGAGTGGAGTATGTATTTAAGCAGCCCACTCACCTGTGGTCTTCCTCAGTTCCTGTGCGTGATACCCTCCCTCCCATTTCCCTTTTTCAGGGCATTTCTCCGTTAATTTCTCTCCATGGAGCAGGACCCTGATTGTAGGCAGGCTTGCTAAGAAATTTTGTCTGCTAGGTGGTAACTAGCCTGGCTGCTTGTTAGGGAGATTCGCTGACTTTTCCCTGAATCTGGATTTGGTGCATCTTTCTCTTGGGGGGCATTAGAATGACAAGATGAGTTTAAGTTATGAATAGGCATAATTTCTCAGCCATTTAGAGTAGCTACTATGCATGTGGGGAGAGTCTATTTAAGGTGAATGAATCAGGTGATCAGTGTTCTTTTAGCCCCAGGCTTAGGCCTGGGGGCTGTATGTGAAGCAACAGCAGCTTAAGGTTAGGCCTAAGCCCAGTGGCGGCCCGTCCATAGGGGGCGCCCGGGCGCCGCCCCCCCTCCTGTGGTCACTAAAAAAGAAAAAATAATAAAAAACGGGCCCTTTAAGAGTTTTTTTTTTTTTTAATGTCTTTTTTTCACACATGGCGGCGCGACCATAGTGGGCGCAGAAGCGCCGCTACCGCTCGCTTCTGCGCCCGGCCGTTAATTTACAATACATAGGTTCATGCATTGCATGAACCTATGTATTGCTGCCGCCCACTATTCAGATGGCTGGCCCCTTGAGCGCCGGCCATCTGAATCACAGCGCCTGATTGGCCTTTAGAAGTGCCTATCAGAGCCAGCAGGCTCTGATAGGCTTCCCGACTACAGCCTGAGGGCTGTAATCGGCTTCTAAATATCTAATGAGAGGACGCACAGGGGTGCGTTCCCTGGCCAATCAGGTTCACCGGGTCTGGTTACCGGTAACCTGATTGGCTGAAGTGACATCGAGGGCGGGAGAAGACATCGAGGACAGAAGAAGCACGGCGCTGACTCGAGGAAGGTAAGTGCAGGGCTGGGGGGGACAAACTGGCTGCATTATGAGGACAAACTGGCTGCATATGGGGGAGAAACTGGCTGCATATGGGGGAGAAACTGGCTGCATTATGGGGGAGAAACTGGCTGCATTATGGGGGAGAAACTGGCTGCATTATGGGGGAGAAACTGGCTGTATTATGGGGGAGAAACTGGCTGCATTTGGGGACAAACTAGTGGCGTTTGGGCACAGTGGCTGCGTTTAATGGGCACAGTGGCGGCAATTGATGATTTTTTTTTTCAGTTTGTTTGCGCCCCCCCAAAAAATTTGAGCACCAGCCGCCACTGCCTAAGCCTGAAGCCTAGCCATGTGTGTAGAGCAGGGGTCTTCAAACTATAGCCCTCCAGTTGTTCAAGAACTACAATTCCCATCATGCCTAGTCATGTCTGTGAATGTCAGCGTTTTACAATGCTCATGGGATGTGTAGTTCTGCAACAGCTGGAGGGCCGTAGTTTGAGGATCCTTGGTGTAGAGGCTCAGCCCGAGGGGAGCCCGATTGTTGCAGAGGTTCAGTCGGACGGTGAACCGAGTGTTGCCAGAGGTGAAGGAGAAGCAGTTAGCACATGGGACGACCACTCCTGTTACCAGAGGTAAGTGAGAACCAGAGGTCAGGGATAAAGGGGACACAGTCGCCAGTAAGGGGCAACAACTCCTGTTATCAGAGGCCAGGTTTGTGAATTTGAAAGAAGTACCAGAGAAGCCTTTTTCACTAGCCGGGGACAGTGAACAAGTTGGGAAAGCTTCAGCGTTCAAGTCAGGGACCCAGCGGGTGATCATGGGTGACACTTGAAGAGGATTCAGCGGGTTAGCTAAGAGCCAAGCCAGGGACCCAGCAGGTAGCGTGGGTGACGCTTGGAGTGTACAGTAAAAGGAAGAGCTCGGGGGATCCAGTGGGCAGCTGGGATCTGAAGGTCTGATGAGAAGATTGAAAGTTCAGTGAGAAAATCTACATAAAGAGTCTGTGAGTGAAGATCTGCAACCAGGGACACTGCGAGTTAAGTGTACAGATCTACATTGAAGTTGAAGAGTTCAGTTGGCATAGGAGACAGCGGTCTACAGATACAGATTGCCGCAATTCAGCTAAAGGCCCTCGAACTGTATAGCTGTTCTATTCTTATTTTTGTCTCGGAGTCTGCGAATTGCTATTGCATCTGCCCAAGGGTGTCCTGGCCCTAACCCTCTCTCCACCAGATCTGTTTAGAAGGCAATAAATCTTTTTCTTGCATCCAAAAAGTGACTGGCGCCCATGTTTCTAACTTGCACTACACCCACAATGCCTAGTAACACATACTGTGAAGAAGGATGTCAGCCCCCCCCCCCCGACTCTGAAGGTCACCACTAGGCCTGCAGAGGTCAGGGCCATGGCTACACTTATAATTCTGTCCTCAATTGGATTGCTTCATTGTAAAAAAGGATATAGTACACCATAATCTCATTTATTTGGACACCCTCAACGCACACAAGGGCAAATGTTCACATATGAACCATAGGACAGCTGGAAAACTACTTTGTTGTTTAAGTAAAACAATGCCTGTGCCCTTGGGGTAAACAAATACTTTTTCTATTTCCTTGTATACACATTGTTTGTCATTGAGGCAAGGAGAGTTTGGTTCCATTTGCTCGTATGCACATTATCGTCACTGAGCAATAAAATTAACATTACACTTTTTCTGGCAGACTCTAGGGAATAGCTACACCACCATCTATTGGCCATCTAATATATCCAACCAAGAACAGAAAGTAAGGAAGAGGACTGATATCCGGAAGGAACAACATTTTAAAAAGTAGATGTAAACATTATTTAATAGGACAAACTGCAATAACCTACAGCAACCAGAATTACTTTATTACTTATATGACTACAGGCAATGCTTTTCTGAAATTTGCATTTCACCTATTTAAAGTGTACAGTATGTATAGACAGATTAGATTTATTTTTAACAAAATGGGGATAAACACGGCTCAGCAAATTGTACATTCCTATCATCCCAAAAGAAACTAAACCACTTACATAGAAAAACAGGATATAGAAATACAGTGACCAGGGAAAACCATGGGAGAGATTTTTTTTATTTATTTTTTTATCCAAAACCCCCCAAAAATGTATTAATTAGTTTGAAAGATCAGGTCAAATACTACGTTGATCGTTATTATTAACCTCCCTGGCGGTATGATTCTTTCTGGAATTATGTACTAAAAGCGGTACAATTATTTTGCATGGAAATTTGGTGTTATGTATTATAGGCCTGCAATTCTTAGTAATTACTCACTTAAACCTGAGCAAACCAGAGTCTAGTAGACATCCCGGGTATGATAAAGTTTGAAACACAAAATTATAAATTATAATATAATAAATAACTATAAATAATTATAAAAAATAGTAATCTAATTATAATAAAAATTATTCAATAATGTAATCAAATCAAAAACACAGAAATTTGCTCAGTTGCAGAATTGTCGCTGTCATTAGATTCAGTGTTTGATGACGAATTTCCCCACAAATCGCTATCGCTCAATTCTGCGAGTGATTCTAATTTATTATCGCTGTTTTCTAGTTGGTCTAAAACCACTTTTGACATAAAGGGACACTTTTTGGTTGCTATGGACAATCTCCAGTTTCCAGGCAGAAAGAATAGTTTTTATAATATAAAACTGCATGCAGGACACTGGACAGACCACTAGGGACAAAGGGGATGTGTAATTATTACATACAGTACTGTAATCAGTAAGATTACAGTATACTGTATGTATACTATGTGTTTACCTTTTTGAATTTGCCGCCCAGTTCCGCTCCCATGCGCCGCTGCGGCTCGCAGGGAACAGAACTAGGAAGTCAGATGGGGTCGAAAGTGCCGACACTCGCCGGAGATCTCGCTGGCGATCACAGCAGGGGACATCATCGCTGGATCGCCAGGAGAAGGTAAGGAAACTCCGCTGCGGGCTCTGCAATGTCTACCCCGAGCGTGACTCGGGGTTACCGATCCTAGCATAAAAAAACAACCCCGAGTCACGCTCGGGATTACCGCCAGGGAGGTTAATATAATATTTGATCTGATCTTTTAAACAAATCGTTTATAACATTTTGTATTTTTTGAACAAAAAAGTTTTGTATATGTGGTCATCTTTGGATGTTCTATTTAAAGCGGAGTTCCACCCAAAAATGGAACTTCAGCTTTTCGGAATTCTCCCGCCCCCCCCTCCGGTGTCACATTTGGCACATTTCAGGGAGAGGGGGGAGCAGATACCTGTGTAATACAGGTATTTTCTCCCACTTTCGGGCATAGATACTTGAGCTACCAGCGGGTATCTACACCACTTCCTTCGTCCCCCCCGCTGTCTTCTGGGAGACACACAGGTTCCGAAGACAGCAGGGACCAGTGGGATAGCGCAGCGCGAGTCGCGCATGCGCAGTAGGGAACCAGGAAGTGAAGCCGCAAGGCTTCACTTCCTGATTCCCTTACCGAAAATGGCGGCGGCAGCACCCGAGAGCCGAGCGATAGATCGGCTTTGGGTGCCGACATCGCGGGCGCCCTGGACAGGTAAGTGTCCTTATTTTAAAAGTCAGCAGCTACAGTATTTGTAGCTGCTGACTTTAAAAAATAAAAATTTGGCGGACCTCCGCTTTAAGGTCACTTTTTTTATTTTATTTCAGTGATCTTTTCAGAGAAATTTACTCTTACCACTAACCAATGCCAGTACTTAATCCAATGTCAGTAATATAAAGTTATGGGCATGCTCTGCTGAGTTCAGCATCATGGGTTTTAGTTCTCACTTTCAAATTCGTTAGGCATAAAGATAAATAAATGCCACTTTTTCACACACTAAGCAGGTTCCAAAACCTAAAATCAGCGTATTATACCCATGCTCCTCTCTCCCAGTATTGTGATATATTTAACTGTCACTTTAATGTTAATATACTCTATGGGTTACATAGTTAGTCAGGTTGAAAAAAGACACAAGTCCATCTAGTTCAACCATTAAAAAAAAAAAAAATTAAATAAAAAATATCATACAATCCCATATACCCAATTCTATACCCACAGTTGATCCAGAGGAAGGCAAAAAACCAGAGAGGCAATCGGATTTTCCCTGGATCAACTTTACCTATAAATGTTAGTACTCAGTTATATTATGTACATTTAGGAAAGTATCCAGGCCTTTCTTAAAGCAATCTACTGAGCTGGCCAGAACCACCTCTGGAGGGAGTCTATTCCACATTTTCACAGCTCTTACTGTGAAGAAACCTTTCCGTATTTGGAGATGAAATCTCTTTTCCTCTAGAAGTAAAGAGTGCCCCCGTGTCCTCTGTATTGACCGTAAAGTGAATAACTCAACACCAAGTTCACTATATGGACCCCTTATATATTTGTACATGTTGATCATATCCCCCCTTAATCTCCTCTTCTCAAGAGTGAATAAATTCAGTTCCTCTAATCTTTCCTCATAGCTGAGCTCCTTCATGTCTCTTATCAGTTTTGTTGCCCTTCTCTGCACTTTCTCCAGTTCCCCGATATCCTTTTTGAGAACTGGTGCCCAAAACTGAACTGCATATTCCAGATGAGGTCTTACTAATGATTTGAACAGGGGCAAAATGATATCTCTCTCTCTGGAGACCATACCTCTCTTAATACAAGAAAGGGCTTTGCTCGGCATTGCATGCCATTATTAGGCTTATGATCTACCAAAACCCCCAGATCCTTCTCCACTACGGATCCCCCCAGTTGTACTCCCCCTAGTATGTATGATGCATTCATATTCTTGGCCCCCAAGTGCATAACTTTACATTTATCAACATTAAACCTCATCTGCCACATAGTCGCCCAATTAGACAGAGCATTGAGGTCAGCTTGTAAATTGGAGACATCCTGTAAGGACGTTATTCCACTGCATAGCTTAGTGTCATCTGCAAAGACAGAAATTGTACTTTTGATCCCAGACCCAATATCATTTAAAAAGATATTAAAAAGTAAGGGTCCCAACACTGAACCTTGGGGTACACCACTGATAACCTTGGACCATTCAGAGTAAGAATCATTAACCACTACTCTCTGAATTCTGTCTTTTAGCCAGTTTTCTATCCATTTACAAACTGATATTTCCAATCCTGTAGACTTTACCTTGCACATGAGCCGTGTGTGGGGAACTGTATTGAACGCTTTTGCAAAATCCAAGTATACCACGTCCGCCGCCACCACTCTGTCCAAGTGGGTATAGCACTAACCCCGCAGGAGCTGCTTGAATAAATGTACTCGGGTCTCCCGCGGATTAATCCATAGCCAGTTATACGGTATACTCACACAGCCAGGTGCACACACTCTTCCACTCGTTGTCTCCAATAACCAGTCTAGGGGATGTGTTTTTATTTTATTATTTATAGAACTTGGATAGGAGAAGAAAATTAGTAGGATACTCCAAATTAACTATGCACAAGTGAGGACAACTCTCTCTGTATAACTGTGTAGCAGATTATTTGAAGGACCATACAGCATCTGTACGGAAACATAAACAAGTCCCTTTGTAGCAGAAGGAACTCAGTGGACTTTGTATCTTCAAGACACTAGCCAGAGTCCCCTTTAGCTCACACACCCAGTATGCTGATTTCTAGGACCAATAGGGGGATTTCAGCAACACACGCACAATCTCAGGGATCCCTTTAGGGGGTCTGTAACAGGGGCGGATCCAGAGTCTAGTCTCCGGAGGGGAATTGCCAGAAAATAAGGTGTACCTGTACGCCATTTTGTGCAATAGCCAGCGAATGCGCGCACACTGATTGGCCAGAGGGGAGCCAATCAGCAGGTCCGGCGGAAGTGATGTCCGCTGGCCACTCGCGATAGCTCCCCAGCCTGCTGATGTAATTGTAGCGGTACCCCCGTGAGGGCTGCTAATATACCCCACTGATTACCTTGACTCTGCAAATCCTCCCTTACCTCTCACACCCTGGGTTCCGTCATCTCACCAGCTGTGGTAGTAAATAGAGACTCACACAGTATTAAATAAACAGATCAAATATGTTTACTGTATTATCAAAACCCAAGATACATATATATATATATATATATATATATATGTAGCGGCCTCACCCTCTCTCTCTTCTTTAGCGGTTACTTTGGCTTCGGTCTAGGGGTACCTTGAAGGGGAGAGCGAGGTGCGCCACGGCCCATGTCCTCTAGATTACAGCATGTAGAGGTGAAGGCCAGCATCAGATTACATTCGGGCTGTGTATACGCTCAGAGCCAAGTCTGTTCTGCTGATAACCCCCCTTTGCTTCCAGTAATTGGAGTACCACACACTGAAAAAGGTCCAACACGTATTTATTCCATAACGGCAAACAAATAGTCCTTTGCGAGCAGACAGTTTGAGACCCATAGAACAGTCCAGTATTGGTGGGGAGTAGGTCAAGGCACAATCCTCAAAGAAACTAAACCGCTGAGGTTTCACCAACGGTTGCTAAGCACAGTGGCTGTTAAATGGACTTTTTGGTTTCAGAGTCTCTTCCAGCAACTCTAGTGAACAGGAACTGGAGTTACCTTTGCTACGTTGCAGCCCCTGTCAGGGGGAAGACATCCCTCCAAGAGAGTTACCAGAGGCCCCGCCGTCACCGGATTAATGCTGTACCGGGCTATTCGGAATGGTTACACTCCCCGGCCTCCTCACCTCAGATACGGGTCCCAACACCTTAGAGCCCCTCGGACTCCTCCACCCTTGCGGAACCCAGTCAAAGTACTGGGCTCCAGGCCTTGGCCGTATTACCTCACCCCAGGCTTAAGGTGCCTGGGATGGACTCCATCCCTCGCTCCGGCCAGGTCAAGGGCACCTGGGCCCGGAACTCCGGAACGCCAGCACCCAGGCTGAAGGTGCCTGGGTGCAGCCGCGTCCTCCGACTCTGAACCCTGTGTTAAGGGCGTCCGCCCCTTTTATCTCCTCTCCCTTTGCGTCACAGCAGGTTCCCCGCCCTGCTGTACAAGTGCCAGGAAAGGACAAAAAGAGATGCAGTCTTGTGGTGAGGGTTCAACTCCGGTCCAGGGCAGCAACGCCACCTGCAGGCCGCAGGGAACCTCACACCACCAGAGTCCTCCAAGAACCATAAAATGGTCCCAGATTCCCTAACAATCAGTGCATCTGGGTTACACTACCACCCAGATGCTTCTCCTAAATTCACATACCCGCTACACTCTCCCCCTGGTGATTTGACACTGGTCCCCAGTGTCTGGTGCAAACCCACGTCTCCCAAAGAGTGGTAACATGGATTCAACCCAGAGACCAAACTACACGTAGAACCAAGCCCTACAAACTTAACCATGGATTGTGCCAAGACCTAGAATGGGAAAGGAAAAACAAGGATACAAACAATGGACCTTCTTTTTTTTTTTTTAAAACAAACTTAAATATTTTGCACATTAACATTCCCCCCCTTTCTGCTATCTAAGAACCATCCCATTCTCAGCAGCCTTGATAGATGAATCTCCTGCAGAGGGCAAGAAAAGAAGAAAACAAAGAAACACACATCCTAACATAATGTATGTGTTTTCTTGGAAGGAATGGGTCTATCCGTAAAGAAACCCATTAGTTCCAATAAGTATAGTGCAAAGTGTAAATCAAACAATCGTTGCGCAACACCGCCACCTGGTGGCAATGCCGCGGTAAAGGCACTTGTCAGATCCAGATTAACTTTTACTTCTCTGTACTGTGGCCCTATACTGGCTATGCCCCAAAGTCACTGATTTATTTTCCTTGATGGGAGGAGAAGGAGGGAGAACAACAATAACAACAGCTCCCATTTCTCCAAAGAGTAAAACATAAAACAAAAAGTTAGAGCACAATCCCTGTATTTCAGCAATAAAAGAAATGTAAAGGAGTCTTTTCCTCTTATAGGTAGAACTTTGGATGCGGCAGGAACAAAGGCTTTAAATGCTGGTCAAAAGCCTCCACATTATACTCAATGTTCCCTCCATCCTTCCCGACAGATAATCACCCCGTCAGCATGGATGTGCCTCCCTAACATCCACTCCGCCTTACAGTCTTTGAATTTTCTGGTAACTGTAGGGGAACACAAGAGGTATCTGCGTGCGTGAGGTACCTTAAGCTTTGTCCAAACAAAGTCATTGTACCACCGCTGCCGAAAAACTTCCACCTCATAGAGCAATTCCCGGGGTAAATACGGGTATTCCCACCCATATTCACAGGCAACCTTCTAGCAAAAGAGACGCTGCAGCCTGGCCAAAGGTGGCATTGTGGCACGGTCTCCCTCTCCAGGCAGAACGATGGATTCCGGATGACAAGGTACTTTCACTACCTCTGTAGATTTGGGCCTAGGAGCCCGCAGTGATGCATGTTGCACTCCCACAACAGGAGCAGGTAAAACATCTGTTGGTTCAGGAAGTGGAAGGGTAGGCAGGGGACCAGATTCCTCCCTAGGCTCCGAGGCCTCCACCCGGGGTGTACTATCCCCAATGGACATGGGTGGGTCCCTTGTTGCACAGGACAAGGGTAGCGGCATCTTGTCCCATCCCTTCTTGTGGAAGATCTCATCTATCTCCCCATCTTCACCGGCATCAGACAATGACTCCAGGTCAGAGGTGTCATAGAGCTCCGCGGGCAAGTATTTCCCAGTGGACACGGAATCACTCCCCAGAACGGCCCCCACCGACTGTGGGCTGCCGACACCTCCAACCCCACACACAGTCCCAACCCCTGGCTCACCTGGGCCTTTTGTAGAACAGGGACGTCCAGGGCTCTTCCCTCCGGATCCATCCAGGCCAGGCAAGCAGCGGGGCGAAGCTCTTCCACGACCATAGGATGTCATCACCAGGCCAACTTTCCTCTTCGGTGGTGGGAGCAGGGAGCTTGTGGTGACCGAGGCAGCATCCTTGGATTTCTTTCTCTTGGTCTCCGCTGGGGCTGTCACTTCACCCTGGTCAGTGCGCACAGGAACACCTGCATAGGCTTCGATCTCTCCCTCCGGAGTGGCAGTACCTGTGAGGTATTTGAGGTGGTAGGCGCGAGGCCTCTCTGTGGATGGCTCCACCTCAAAAAGGAATTCCTTGCAAGCCTCACATCGCTCGAACGGCTTCAAGTGGACCACCAGTCCCGAACAGCCGGGACAGATCACACCGAGGGCCTCTGTCTCTGCATGTGTATAGATACCCAACTGAATGCAGAAGCCATTGAATTTATCCCATATAGTCCTTCATTTGATTACTGGGAAGATGCCCGTGATGTTTACCCTGAACAGGACCCTAGAGACTTTATGTATCCCTCGGCTCCTGAAGCAGATGTTACAGAGCCTGCCGTGTTGCCTGAGCCTGTTACAGGAGAAGAGCCTGTGGCGCCAGAGCCAGAAACCCCAAGGGAACAAAGGGCCCGTAGAGTCATAAGGCCTCCCAGAAAGTTGACCTACCCACAAATGGGGAAGAGCTCAGAAGATTCTGTGATCACTGCTAGGAGGAGTGGAGAGAATCCGGACCCCTCCACTGTACATTTGGTAGAGGGCAACCCCCACTCACTCTCTGGCACAGTTAGGCAGGTCACTCAGGATAGTATGACCTGTGGCAAAGGGAATCCAACCCCTCGGTTTTGGTGGGAATTCCCTATGCCAACCTCTTATGCAATGTTGTCTGGGGTTGTACGCAGTGTATGCTGAGGTTTCTTTGGGGACCAAATAATTTAAGTGGGGGGAGTGTGTAGCGGGGTCCCCTTTAAGACTCTCGGGACTACCTTGCCCAGAATCCCTTTCGCCATGTTTCCACCCCAGAGACTCATGGGAGGGGTTATAAAAGGAGGAGGGGAGGCTGGGCTCGGCCTCTTTGGGACACGAGACTTCAGTGACTGATCCTCCTGTGCGGATGTGCCGGAGTGCAAGGCCTGAAGCCTGAGGCCTTGCGCAGCACCAAAGAGCCTTCCACCCCACTGCGAGCCTGGGTGGCATCTGACTTCGCTTGTCTACAACCTTGGTTGGATCGGGGACCCGATCGCTGGAGACACTGTGTGTGTGAGGACACAGTCAGTGGAAGTTCCCGGACTGGGATCGCGTCCGGAGGGGTGAGAGGGCGTATGCTCAGACCATATACTGTTGTTGCTAATGTGCCTATAGACTGCCGGGGCTCACAAGTTTATTTCTGATACTCTCACTGGAGATCCATATCTGAGCGGAACTTAGAGTTCATGAAGTAACGTGTTTAGTTCATCACCACCTTCCCATTGGATTACAAATGGTATTCTGTTAATGTGCACCACCTTTAAAGAATTGCCGGTGAAGAAACCATCATTCCCTATAGACTGAGTTTTAGATATCTGAGCCAGGCCTGGCCAGCTAGTTAGTTCATTTGGTTACTGCGTCACAGGACGCCTAGTTAACGGTCGCCCACGCGGCGCACCTTTATTGTTCATTTTAAATGCATAGTGTGTTATTGCTGCAGGGCTCTGCAATTTATTATCTGTGAATTGTTACCACTGTTAACTTTTCTTACCAACAGCTTAAAGTAAATTTGATACCCTTTTCATTATTGTCTTGGTGTCTGGGTTTACTCATACAGTATAAGAAAATATATATTGCTGCCAATACTAAAGCCCCGTACACACGATCGGTTTGACTGATGAAAACCGTCCGATGGATGGTTTTCATCAGACCAACCGATCGTGTATGGTACCCATCGATCTTTTTTCCATCGGTTGTAAAAAATAGAACTTGTTTTAAATTTTTCCGATGGATAAAAAACCGATGGGAATTTCCGATCGTCTATGGGCAAGTCCATAGGTTAAAAAACCCACGCATGCTCAGAATCAAGTCGACGCATGCTCAGAAGCATTAAACTTCATTTTTCTCGGCTCATCGGAGTGTTTTACGTCACCGCGTTTGGAACGGTTGGTTTTTTGACTGATGGTGTGTGGCCAAGACTGATGAAAAACAGTTTCATCGGATTTCCGATGGTCAAATCCATCGGACGAAAATCCATACGTTATCCGATCGTGTGTACAGGGCTTTACTGCGCCAGTAGGGGGTCGAGTACATTGCCGGGGGTTGGCGGAGCTGTTTTCAGGGCCCAAACTAAACTTGCGGCCTTCTTAGTTGAAGGTATTGCTACATAAATAAAAATGCCGTAAATGTATCCCTTATTTTGGAGACATGATAACCTTTGTGCAAACCAATCAATATATGCTTATTTGGATTTTTTTAACCAAAAATATGTAGTAGAATACAAATTGGCCTGAACTGATGAATTTTTTATATCAGAAATATTTTATAACAGAAAGTAAAAAATATTGCTCTTTTTATTAAAATTATCGGTCTTTTTTGTTTATATCGCAAAAAATAAAAACGAGGTGATCAAATACCAAAGAAAGCTCTTTTTGTGGGAAAAAAAAGAACATCAATTTTACTTGGGTACAGCGTGGCACGACCGCGCAATTGTCTGTCAGTTAAAGTAACGCAGTACCAGTATCGCAAAAAAAAACTTTCTGGAGCTGAAGTGATTAGAATTGAACAGTACTAAACGGACAGCGATTTTACACATTCATTAATTATTTTTTACTTACTTTTATTAAAATATATTGGTGCTCTAGTGGGGGGGGAGGGGCTCCCATGCAGGATCATCAGCATCACACAGTGACACACAGTCACTGCTTCACCATGTGTTTACGCCGCGCTGCAGTAAAGATGGAGGGAGGAGGTGGGTGGAGCCAACACTCTCACTCAGCTCAGGGGCGGAGAAGGAAGAAGGCTCAGCTCTGAATGCTGCGGTTCTCTGCCTCTTCAGCAGTGGCTCCGACGTGACTGATGTCACTGGTTGCTAGACACCAAGCTGCACAAGGCTAGCAACCAGTGAAGGGAACACTAGAGGCCCAGCCAGCGGCGCGGCTCAACACACCTCCTTCCATCTTCTCCAGGCTCCAGCCGGCTTAATGACAATAGAGTCTCTCTGTCTGCGCACGCTGATGATACTGATGTGAGAGAGAGAGAAAGAGAGACTCAGGACTGGACTAGAGTCCGTCAGTAATATTTTCGGGGGTATGGGCTGGCAATTTCCCCGTTGCCCCCCTGGATCTGCCCCTGGTCTGTACTCACAATATGTCCAGAGACAGCTGGTAGCCTCCTTCCAACTTCCAAGCGACACTCTATACCAGTGATACCAGATCCGTGGACATCCTCCCTCAATCAGCTTGCAAAGGAAACATGGATTGTAGCTTCAAGGTTTCAGGCCCTCAGGTTGACCACCTGAGGCCACATTGCAGCCTGTGCTGGTAACAGAGGCGTTGCTAGGGGGGTGCGGGGGGTGCGGTCCGCACCAGGGTGACACCCACCAGAGGGGTGACACCATCCCGAGGGCAGCGAAAGCCCTGGTTCCCTTAAACAGTTTTATTTTTAGCAGGAACGCCTCTGGCGCCATGGCCGCGGCGCGCTAGCCTGGCCTGTGTGTGTGTTTTTTTCCCTCTTCCTCTCTCACTGCGCTGCTCAGCCTGGCCCTGTCACTCTTCTCCCATATGGGTGGCGCGGCTGCCGCTCACTTGCTGCACTGCATGCAGACACTCCCTGGACTCCCTGCTGCTGCCCTGGTGTACCTGAGCCCAGCCCCCACCCTAAGCTGGTGCGTTAACGAGCGGGAGTGGCGTATTGCGATGGCAGAGCCGGGTGTCCTCTGCCGCCTTAGCTGGTGAGTTGTTGTGATAAGAGAGGGGGGGTGCTGGCACGGTGTCCGCCGCTCAGTTACAGGGAGGGATATTTTATGTTTGTGTCTGGTGCCCTGTGCTCCTGTGATGACAGGGTGTTGGACACAGATATAGTATATCATTTAGGTATTTGGGGGGGGGGTTTCGCTATACAGTCCAAGTATAGTAGCTGGGCTGTCCTGAGTTGTCCACAGCCTAGTGACCCACACACCTAGGGCTGGTGCTTGACTATTTTGCGCCCTAGGCAAGACTAACACCCCCCAGCCCGGTTGTGTTGGGGGGGGAGACAGATTGTCATTAGTCTTGCCTAGGGTGTGCAGATGACTAAAATAGTATCAGAGAGCGGACTCACTGGGGAAGCAGCTACATCCAGAGACATGATGCCCTCCTCCTCCACTGTCATCATGGCCGCCTTCTCCACCTCCCAGGCTGTCGTTGTGCCCGCCTCCCCAGCTGTGATTGTGCCCACCTCCCCAGCTGTCCTTGGGCCCGCCTCCCCAGCTGTCCTCGTGCCCACCTCCCCAGCTTTCCTTGTGCCCGCTTCCCCCGTGGTCCTCATGCCTGCCTCCTCCACCTCCCCACCTGTCCTCATCCCCACCTCCCCAGCTGTCCTCGTGCCCGCCTCCTCCACCTCCCCAGCTATGGCCCTGCCCACACCCACATCTTGCACCCATTAGATCCATCCAGCAGCATCTTGCCATTTTCCCTGGCTGCGGCCATCAGATACCGTTCACCGTCAAGCAAGCAACACACCTTGTCAGCAGCCTGGACACAGCATCTTACCATCTTCCCTGCAGCAATCAGATCCCGTACAGCAAGCAACACACAGTTTCAGCAAGCCGGTTACAAAATCCAAATCAAATCATCAATACCAATGATGCCAATGTCTGCTTTCCCCAGGGACATATCTGATCCAGAGATCACCATAACGGCATCACTATTGCCAATATATGCAGTTTTGTATGGGGGAAAAAAATTATTATGGGGTGGGGGTGACACCATGTTTTACCGCACCAGGTGACACCAAACCCTAGTGACGCCACTGGCTGGGAAGAGCCAGCAGCCCCCTCCCCACATGGACCTCTCTCAGAGGGAGACTGGACCCTCAGCCCATGTGATCTTCAGATTTAAATACAGGTACCCAGCATTCCTTGGGGCACATCCCCTTCTAATTGGCCAGGGCTGTATATACATCCATGCTCTCAACTGATAAGTTTCCACCCACTGTTTAATATATCTCATTACTATTGGACCAGTGTGAAATCTCCTGCACCAGAGCACACTGAGCAGACTCTATCAAACAATCACATCTCTCTGTTAAGCAGAACACACCTGAATTTTTTGGCTGTCTCCCTGTTAAGCAGAGAAACCCAAAAACGATATACACTCACTAACACCTACCTAGGAGGACACTACATAGGCTAACAATACAAACTGATGTAAATAAGGCACCAAAGTATACATTCATTGACATCTCATCTTCCAGTTGCCAAAGACCCTCTACGGACAGCGTCATCCTGATAGCTGGTATTCACTGCTAGATATATTTAGCTTGAAGGCTGAACAAAAAAAAAATATCTAACAGTTTCCTCCATCCATAGTGACTCATTGTTCAAGCAAAAATCACTTTATGTGGGAGGGGGTCTAATAACCCTACACCTAAATCTGGGCAGAATGGGGGATGCACATGTCATAACCAAAGCCTAACTACATTTTGACCGGGACGTTGACACACAGTTATCTGTGGATCCACAGTGTCACCCTGTGATTATACAATAGATTCATTTTTTCCGTCTAACCAAATTTTGAGTCAAAATCATGTAAAAACATTCCAGGTTCATAAAATCAAAAAGTCTGCAGAAGGACCCATGTACCGTGCCTGTGGGATCCTTATGGAAATCTCTGGGGTAGGTACCACTACTCCAGTGATCTCCACTAGCTTTCAGGTCCTATTGTCAGAAACTAGAGCTGAGCGAACAGTTCGAGCCGAGCAAAAGTTCAATCCGAACATCACCTGTTCGCCAGTTCAACAAACAATCAAATTTGTGGGGCACGCTGCACAGTGCATAGGGCCCTAATTGGATGAAGCATTGCACCTGACTGCTGGTCAGGTGCAAGACTTTGTCCAATCATGGCTCTGACTGTGCCCTGATTGGGCAAAGCCATGATGACTTAGCCTAATCATGGCTCAGTGCTAATAGTGCCACCCCACACTATAAAATGTTCCTTCCCACAGGAACCTTTTGCAGTGTGTTGTTGGAGTGGAAAAGCGGGTTTGTGTGTTATTGTGACTCTGAGTGTAGAGTGTCAGTATTGTGTTAGTGTAGTCTGAGTATAGTGTAGTGTTAGTGTAGTGTGAGTATAATGTGTAAGTATAGTGTAGTGCAGTGTTTAACACAGGATTACATAACATTTAGTGCTGTATACAGTGCTGTATACTAGGGTTGCACCGATACCACTTTTTTAAGACCGAGTACAAGTACCGATACTTTTTTCAAGTACTCGCCTATACCGATTACCGATACTTTTTTTAAGTAGTTTTTTATTTATTACATTATTTTTTTATGTAGCACCCTGGTCCTAAACAGGGCTGCTAGTAAATTTAGCTGTGCTAGGTGGTAACTAGCCTGGCTAATTTGTTGTCTTGATCCACTGGTTTCTTTCCTAAGCTTGAGTTTAATTTGTAGTCTCTCTCTTTTGTCAATAGGTGGCACTGTTGCCTTTGGCATTAGAATAGTTGGGTTACAGTAAATTCAGGTGTTTAGGCAGGGTTGCTCCTAATTTCACCTGCCAGGTATAGCTACCTTGGCTAATTGTTGAGGATCAATTGATTTCACTCTAAAGCCTCGTACACATGACCGAGTTTCTCGGCAAAAACCAGCAAGAAACTTGCTGGCTGAGATTTCTTGCCGAGAAACTCGTTCGTGTGTATGGTTTCTCGTCAAGAAAAGCGACAAGAATCTCGAAGAGAAAATAGAGAACCTGCTCTCTATTTTCTTGTCGAGATTCTCGTCAGCCTGTTTCTCAACGAGAAAATTGTGTGTGTGTACACTTATCTGTTCGCCGGGAAGCCCGCGCATGCTCGAAATGACTTCGACGCATGCGCGGTAGCTTCCTAGGCATAGGTAGGGTGAACCAAGATGGCGGCAACGGCATCGAATGTGACGAGCGCATGCTCGTCGTATTCAATGACATCACTGCGTACGCTCCATTCAAAGAACCGCGGGTTCTTTGAAATGAGCGTGTGTACACTCGGAAGGGACAAGTTTCTTGTCCAAGGATCTCGTCGTAAAAAACGACGTGTGTACGAGGCTTCAGTCTGTAATTGCTGCACTTCTCTCTTTTGCCGCTGGGTGGCCGGGTACCTGGTGGCTAGGGATGAGCTTCGTGTTCGAGTCGAACATACGTTCGACTCGAACATTGGCTGTTCGATCGTTCGACGAAGATCGAACGATTTGGGCCGTTCGCGCCAAATTCGAGTGACGCGAACGGCCCACAATGCACTACGCCATCGCAGTGTCATCCAGGCGCTGTGATTGGCCAAGCATGCACTGTGACCCCGCATGCTTGGCCAATCACAGCGCCGGCAGCGAGGAGAGCAATGATTGGCCACAGGCAGGATGCCTGTGGCCAATTATTGCTGAGGGTGTTTAGTACACGCCCCACACTATAAAAGGCCGCCAGCACGGCGGCCTAGTGTAGTGTGTTCCGGAGCAGGGATAGAGTAGCATAGGCAGGGACAGTGACTGTTATTTCTTTCTTGCTTAACCTGGATTCCTTTAGTTTAGGGAAAGAGAAGGATAGGTAGGGAGAGTGTCAGTGTGTTTTGTGCTTCTGCTATAGTGTGCTTAAAAAAAAACATTTATTCTAGGGACAGAAAACTCTAGGTAGGGACAGTGTCAGTTTCTTTCACTCTGCAAGTCCTTGTTTCCAGGGACCTGGAAGGACAGTGAGTGAATTGTCCTTTTGCTATATTGTGATTAAAAAAAACATTTATTCTAGGGACAGAAAACTCTAGGTAGGGACAGTGTCAGTTTCTTTCACTCTGCAAGTCCTTGTTTCCAGGGACCTGGAAGGACAGTGAGTGAATTGTCCTTTTGCTATATTGTGATTAAAAAAAACATTTATTCTAGGGACAGAAAACTCTAGGTAGGGACAGTGTCAGTTTCTTTCACTCTGCAAGTCCTTGTTTCCAGGGACCTGGAAGGACAGTGAGTGAATTGTCCTTTTGCTATATTGTGATTAAAAAAAACATTTATTCTAGGGACAGAAAACTCTAGGTAGGGACAGTGTCAGTTTCTTTCACTCTGCAAGTCCTTGTTTCCAGGGACCTGGAAGGACAGTGAGTGAATTGTCCTTTTGCTATATTGTGATTAAAAAAAACATTTATTCTAGGGACAGAAAACTCTAGGTAGGGACAGTGTCAGTTTCTTTCACTCTGCAAGTCCTTGTTTCCAGGGACCTGGAAGGACAGTGAGTGAATTGTCCTTTTGCTATATTGTGATTAAAAAAAACATTTATTCTAGGGACAGAAAACTCTAGGTAGGGACAGTGTCAGTTTCTTTCACTCTGCAAGTCCTTGTTTCCAGGGACCTGGAAGGACAGTGAGTGAATTGTCCTTTTGCTATATTGTGATTAAAAAAAACATTTATTCTAGGGACAGAAAACTCTAGGTAGGGACAGTGTCAGTTTCTTTCACTCTGCAAGTCCTTGTTTCCAGGGACCTGGAAGGACAGTGAGTGAATTGTCCTTTTGCTATATTGTGATTAAAAAAAACATTTATTCTAGGGACAGAAAACTCTAGGTAGGGACAGTGTCAGTTTCTTTCACTCTGCAAGTCCTTGTTTCCAGGGACCTGGAAGGACAGTGAGTGAATTGTCCTTTTGCTATATTGTGATTAAAAAAAACATTTATTCTAGGGACAGAAAACTCTAGGTAGGGACAGTGTCAGTTTCTTTCACTCTGCAAGTCCTTGTTTCCAGGGACCTGGAAGGACAGTGAGTGAATTGTCCTTTTGCTATATTGTGATTAAAAAAAACATTTATTCTAGGGACAGAAAACTCTAGGTAGGGACAGTGTCAGTTTCTTTCACTCTGCAAGTCCTTGTTTCCAGGGACCTGGAAGGACAGTGAGTGAATTGTCCTTTTGCTATATTGTGATTAAAAAAAACATTTATTCTAGGGACAGAAAACTCTAGGTAGGGACAGTGTCAGTTTCTTTCACTCTGCAAGTCCTTGTTTCCAGGGACCTGGAAGGACAGTGAGTGAATTGTCCTTTTGCTATATTGTGATTAAAAAAAACATTTATTCTAGGGACAGAAAACTCTAGGTAGGGACAGTGTCAGTTTCTTTCACTCTGCAAGTCCTTGTTTCCAGGGACCTGGAAGGACAGTGAGTGAATTGTCCTTTTGCTATATTGTGATTAAAAAAAACATTTATTCTAGGGACAGAAAACTCTAGGTAGGGACAGTGTCAGTTTCTTTCACTCTGCAAGTCCTTGTTTCCAGGGACCTGGAAGGACAGTGAGTGAATTGTCCTTTTGCTATATTGTGATTAAAAAAAACATTTATTCTAGGGACAGAAAACTCTAGGTAGGGACAGTGTCAGTTTCTTTCACTCTGCAAGTCCTTGTTTCCAGGGACCTGGAAGGACAGTGAGTGAATTGTCCTTTTGCTATATTGTGATTAAAAAAAACATTTATTCTAGGGACAGAAAACTCTAGGTAGGGACAGTGTCAGTTTCTTTCACTCTGCAAGTCCTTGTTTCCAGGGACCTGGAAGGACAGTGAGTGAATTGTCCTTTTGCTATATTGTGATTAAAAAAAACATTTATTCTAGGGACAGAAAACTCTAGGTAGGGACAGTGTCAGTTTCTTTCACTCTGCAAGTCCTTGTTTCCAGGGACCTGGAAGGACAGTGAGTGAATTGTCCTTTTGCTATATTGTGATTAAAAAAAACATTTATTCTAGGGACAGAAAACTCTAGGTAGGGACAGTGTCAGTTTCTTTCACTCTGCAAGTCCTTGTTTCCAGGGACCTGGAAGGACAGTGAGTGAATTGTCCTTTTGCTATATTGTGATTAAAAAAAACATTTATTCTAGGGACAGAAAACTCTAGGTAGGGACAGTGTCAGTTTCTTTCACTCTGCAAGTCCTTGTTTCCAGGGACCTGGAAGGACAGTGAGTGAATTGTCCTTTTGCTATATTGTGATTAAAAAAAACATTTATTCTAGGGACAGAAAACTCTAGGTAGGGACAGTGTCAGTTTCTTTCACTCTGCAAGTCCTTGTTTCCAGGGACCTGGAAGGACAGTGAGTGAATTGTCCTTTTGCTATATTGTGATTAAAAAAAACATTTATTCTAGGGACAGAAAACTCTAGGTAGGGACAGTGTCAGTTTCTTTCACTCTGCAAGTCCTTGTTTCCAGGGACCTGGAAGGACAGTGAGTGAATTGTCCTTTTGCTATATTGTGATTAAAAAAAACATTTATTCTAGGGACAGAAAACTCTAGGTAGGGACAGTGTCAGTTTCTTTCACTCTGCAAGTCCTTGTTTCCAGGGACCTGGAAGGACAGTGAGTGAATTGTCCTTTTGCTATATTGTGATTAAAAAAAACATTTATTCTAGGGACAGAAAACTCTAGGTAGGGACAGTGTCAGTTTCTTTCACTCTGCAAGTCCTTGTTTCCAGGGACCTGGAAGGACAGTGAGTGAATTGTCCTTTTGCTATATTGTGATTAAAAAAAACATTTATTCTAGGGACAGAAAACTCTAGGTAGGGACAGTGTCAGTTTCTTTCACTCTGCAAGTCCTTGTTTCCAGGGACCTGGAAGGACAGTGAGTGAATTGTCCTTTTGCTATATTGTGATTAAAAAAAACATTTATTCTAGGGACAGAAAACTCTAGGTAGGGACAGTGTCAGTTTCTTTCACTCTGCAAGTCCTTGTTTCCAGGGACCTGGAAGGACAGTGAGTGAATTGTCCTTTTGCTATATTGTGATTAAAAAAAACATTTATTCTAGGGACAGAAAACTCTAGGTAGGGACAGTGTCAGTTTCTTTCACTCTGCAAGTCCTTGTTTCCAGGGACCTGGAAGGACAGTGAGTGAATTGTCCTTTTGCTATATTGTGATTAAAAAAAACATTTATTCTAGGGACAGAAAACTCTAGGTAGGGACAGTGTCAGTTTCTTTCACTCTGCAAGTCCTTGTTTCCAGGGACCTGGAAGGACAGTGAGTGAATTGTCCTTTTGCTATATTGTGATTAAAAAAAACATTTATTCTAGGGACAGAAAACTCTAGGTAGGGACAGTGTCAGTTTCTTTCACTCTGCAAGTCCTTGTTTCCAGGGACCTGGAAGGACAGTGAGTGAATTGTCCTTTTGCTATATTGTGATTAAAAAAAACATTTATTCTAGGGACAGAAAACTCTAGGTAGGGACAGTGTCAGTTTCTTTCACTCTGCAAGTCCTTGTTTCCAGGGACCTGGAAGGACAGTGAGTGAATTGTCCTTTTGCTATATTGTGATTAAAAAAAACATTTATTCTAGGGACAGAAAACTCTAGGTAGGGACAGTGTCAGTTTCTTTCACTCTGCAAGTCCTTGTTTCCAGGGACCTGGAAGGACAGTGAGTGAATTGTCCTTTTGCTATATTGTGATTAAAAAAAACATTTATTCTAGGGACAGAAAACTCTAGGTAGGGACAGTGTCAGTTTCTTTCACTCTGCAAGTCCTTGTTTCCAGGGACCTGGAAGGACAGTGAGTGAATTGTCCTTTTGCTATATTGTGATTAAAAAAAACATTTATTCTAGGGACAGAAAACTCTAGGTAGGGACAGTGTCAGTTTCTTTCACTCTGCAAGTCCTTGTTTCCAGGGACCTGGAAGGACAGTGAGTGAATTGTCCTTTTGCTATATTGTGATTAAAAAAAACATTTATTCTAGGGACAGAAAACTCTAGGTAGGGACAGTGTCAGTTTCTTTCACTCTGCAAGTCCTTGTTTCCAGGGACCTGGAAGGACAGTGAGTGAATTGTCCTTTTGCTATATTGTGATTAAAAAAAACATTTATTCTAGGGACAGAAAACTCTAGGTAGGGACAGTGTCAGTTTCTTTCACTCTGCAAGTCCTTGTTTCCAGGGACCTGGAAGGACAGTGAGTGAATTGTCCTTTTGCTATATTGTGATTAAAAAAAACATTTATTCTAGGGACAGAAAACTCTAGGTAGGGACAGTGTCAGTTTCTTTCACTCTGCAAGTCCTTGTTTCCAGGGACCTGGAAGGACAGTGAGTGAATTGTCCTTTTGCTATATTGTGATTAAAAAAAACATTTTTTTCTAGGGACAGAAAACTGTAGGTAGGGAGAGTATTTTTTTTCTTTCACTCTGCAAGTCCTTGTTTCCAGGGACCTGTAAGGACAGTGAGTTAATTGTCCTTGTGCTATATTGTGCTGAAAAAAACATTTATTCCAGGGACAGAAAACTCTAGGTAGGGACAGTGTCAGTTTCTTTCACTCTGCAAGTCCTTGTTTCCAGGGACCTGGAAGGACAGTGAGTGAATTGTCCTTTTGCTATATTGTGATTAAAAAAAACATTTTTTTCTAGGGACAGAAAACTGTAGGTAGGGAGAGTGTTTTTTTTCTTTCACTCTGCAAGTCCTTGTTTCCAGGGACCTGTAAGGACAGTGAGTTAATTTTCCTTGTGCTATATTGTGATTAAAAAAAACATTTATTCTAGGGACAGAAAACTCTAGGTAGGGACAGTGTCAGTTTCTTTCACTCTGCAAGTCCTTGTTTCCAGGGACCTGGAAGGACAGTGAGTGAATTGTCCTTTTGCTATATTGTGATTAAAAAAAACATTTATTCTAGGGACAGAAAACTCTAGGTAGGGACAGTGTCAGTTTCTTTCACTCTGCAAGTCCTTGTTTCCAGGGACCTGGAAGGACAGTGAGTGAATTGTCCTTTTGCTATATTGTGATTAAAAAAAACATTTATTCTAGGGACAGAAAACTCTAGGTAGGGACAGTGTCAGTTTCTTTCACTCTGCAAGTCCTTGTTTCCAGGGACCTGGAAGGACAGTGAGTGAATTGTCCTTTTGCTATATTGTGATTAAAAAAAACATTTTTTTCTAGGGACAGAAAACTGTAGGTAGGGAGAGTGTTTTTTTTCTTTCACTCTGCAAGTCCTTGTTTCCAGGGACCTGTAAGGACAGTGAGTTAATTTTCCTTGTGCTATATTGTGATTAAAAAAAACATTTTTTCTAGGGACAGAAAACTGTAGGTAGGGAGAGTGTTTTTTTTCTTTCACTCTGCAAGTCCTTGTTTCCAGGGACAGAGAAGGACACCTGAAGGTAGCCCTTATTGCTTTTTTCCCATCTCCCTGCAGGCCATCTATTAGAATGTCTGGAAGGCAAACAAGGAGAGGCAGACAGTCAGGAGGCAATAAAAGAGGGCAAGCAGGCTCTGTGTCTGGGGGCAACAGTGCTGGTCGTGGACGCGGTGCATTGTCATCAGCACATGGCCATGGGACACGCTTGTCCTTCTTTTCGGCAGCTGGACATGTTGAGCCACATCATGCCGAAGACTTGGTAGAGTGGATGACCAAGCCCTCCTCCTCCTCCTCATCCTCTCTCACCCAGGCTCAGGGTACTGGAAAAGCAGCTGCCAAAGCGTCGTCTTCCCTGGTATCAATGTCAGACAAATCATCAGTCACTCCTTCCCTAGACCCACCATGTCCTCCTCCTGAGGAGTCCCCCGAACTGTTTCAGCACAGTGTTGGGTACATGCTCCAGGAGGATGCCCAGCGTTTCGAAGGGTCTGATGATGAAACCCAGCTAGAGGAAGGCAGTAGCGTGAGAGCAGACAGAGGGGATGCTCAAGAAGGACACCAATCTGGCAGTCATGTTCCAGCAGCTGCAGCATACTGCCAGATTGGCTCCAGTGATGAGGAGGGAGGGGATGATGAGGTCAATGACTCCACGTGGGTGCCTAATAGGAGAGAGGAGGAGGAGGAGGATGAGGAGGAGGCACATCTCCAACGAGGCAGGATGCCCTTTGGTGGCCAGCGTAAGGGCAGTACACCGACGGAATCACACCGCAGAGCTCCGCCTGTGCAGGGCGCTGCCTCTGCCCGTCATTCAAAAAGTTCTTTGGTGTGGGCCTTTTTTGAGGCTAGTGCATCAGATCGCACAGCTGCTGTTTGCAACATATGTCTCAAGCGTATATCGCGTGGCCAAAACATCAGCCGCTTGGGTACCACATGCCTGACCAGACATATGTTGACCTGCCATGCAGCTCGTTGGCAAGCCTACCTCAAAGACCCACACCAAAGAACAAAGCGGACCTCTCCTTGCACCGCATCAGCTGGGATCTCCAACCCCACTATAACTTCAGTCCTCTCTGAAACATGCACTGAGAGGAATGAAGGTGTAGAATTAGGTGTGTCACAGCCAAGTACTTGCGCCCACTCTGCTAGCAGTACACCGACGTCCGATTCTAGCAGGCAAATTTCCCTGCCCCAGCTGCTGGACCGTCGAAAGAAGTTCACTCCCAGCCATCCACATGCCCAGCGGTTGAATGCTAGCTTGGCTAAATTGCTAGCGCTTCAACTGCTGCCTTTTCAGTTGGTAGACTCGGCCCCCTTCCGTGAGTTTGTGCAATGTGCGGTTCCTCAGTGGCAGGTTCCCAAACGCCACTTTTTCTCACGGAAGGCTATTCCGGCTCTCTACCGGCATGTGGAAGGCAATGTCTTGGCCTCGCTGGACAGGGCGGTCAGCGGTAAGGTGCATATTACCGCTGACTCATGGTCCAGCAGGCATGGACAGGGACGTTACCTTTCTTTCACGGCCCATTGGGTCACTCTTTTGGCAGCTGGGAAGGATTCAGGACAAGGTGCAGTAGTGTTGGAGGTTGTCCCACCGCCACGCCTCCAAAATGCTACTACTGGTTGTGACACACCTCTCTCCTCCACCCCCTCCTCTTCTTCTTCCTCCATGGCCTCTTCCTGTGGTTTGTCCTATGAACCAGCGGTGCTCCGTAGCCGTTCACGGGGCTACGCAAGTACGCAGGCAAAAAGATGCCATGCCGTGCTTGCGCTGGTGTGTTTGGGGGACAGAAGCCACACTGGGGCAGAGGTCCTGTCTGCTCTGCAGGGCCAGGCCGAGAGGTGGTTGACGCCACGCCAGCTTAAGCCAGGAATGGTGGTTTGCGACAATGGCACCAACCTCCTCTCCGCCCTCCGACAGGGACAACTGACCCATGTGCCCTGTGTGGCTCACGTCCTTAACCTGGTGGTGCAGCGGTTCTTGGGCAGGTACCCGGGCTTACAGGATGTCCTGAGGCAGGCCAGGAAAGTCTGTGTGCATTTCCGCAGATCTTATAATGCCAGTGCTCGCCTGGCTGAGCTGCAAAAGGAGTTGAACCTGCCCAAGAACCGCCTTATATGTGACATGCCCACCAGGTGGAACTCAACGTTGGCCATGCTGCAGCGGCTGCACACGCAGCAGAGGGCCATCAATGAGTACCTGTGCGACTACGGCACCAGGACAGGGTCAGGGGAGCTTGGTTTTTTTTCTCCACGCCAGTGGGGCATGATCAGGGATGCATGCACTGTCCTGGCACCATTTGAGGAGGCCACGAGGATGGTGAGCAGTGACAGTGCATGCATCAGTGACACTGTACCTCTTGTCCACCTGTTGGAGCACACGCTGCGTGGAATAATGGACAGGGCACTTGAGGCAGAACAGAGGCAGGAAGAGGAGGACTTCCTTGCCTCTCAAGGCCCCCTTTACCCAGACAGTGTTCCTTCTGTCCCACCCATCGCACAGGAAGAGGAGGAGGAGGAGGAGGAGGAGGAGGAGGATTGTGTCAGCATGGAGGTGGAGGCTGGCACTCAGCATCATCAGCAGCAGTCTTTTAGGGATGATTTACAGTCCCAAGAAACCAGTGGACTTGTACGTGGCTGGGAGGAGGTGGCTGCGGATCATGTCGTCCTTAGTGACCCAGAGGACTCCGGAGCGAATGCCTCAGCAAACCTACGCTGCATGGCCTCCCTGATCCTGCAAAGTCTGCGGAAGGATCCTCGTATTCTTCGGATCAAGGAGAGGGACCATTACTGGCTGGCCACTCTCCTTGATCCACGGTACAAGGGTAAGGTTGCGGACCTTATGTTACCGTCGCAGAGGGAGCAGAGGATGAGACAACTCCGGGAGGCCTTGCAGAAAGGTCTGTGCAACGCGTTCCCAGAGACTGGGAGGTTGCAAACTCCTGGTCCTGGACAACGAGTTGCTGAGGCTTCGGCCAGTCAAAGAAGGAGCGGTGGGGAAGGTGGCCGTCTGACCGATGCGTTCAGACAATTCTTTAGTCCGCAGCCCCAAAGTATGATTGGTTCCAGCAACCATCGCCAGCGTCTGATAAACATGGTGCAGGAATATCTAGGGGCAAGGTCAGACTTGGACACCTTCCCCACCGAAAATCCTCTGGCTTACTGGGTCTTGAGGATGGATCACTGGCCAGAGCTTGCACAGTATGCAATTGAGCTACTGGCCTGTCCTGCATCCAGCGTTCTTTCGGAACGCACATTCAGTGCTGCTGGAGGATTTGTCACGGATCACAGGGTGCGCCTGTCCACCGACTCGGTTGATCGACTGACTTTCATCAAGATGAACCAGTCTTGGATCACCACCAGCTACCACACACCTGATGCTGATATAACAGACTAATTGATTTTAAAATGTCACATCCCTTCAAGACTGATGCTGATGCTGAGTGCCTGTGCTGTTATGTTGACTGGCTATCCTCCTCCTCCGAGTCCTCAATGATACGATTGATGATGATAGCTTGGAAGATCATTTTTGTTTATGGGTGCCGCCACCAGTGCCTAACGCCCAATTTTTCAGCCCCTGTTTAACAGGGGCGTGTAATTACAATTTTTGAAGCAATACTTTGCAACAGGGCTCATTGCTGTGCTCCAAGTACAGTATCTGTGAGGAGTTGCAGTGTTGTGCCACCAGTGCCTAAGGCCCAATTTTTCAGCCCCTGTTTAACAGGGGCGTGTCATTACAATTTTTGAAGCAATACTTTGCAACAGGGCTCATTGCTGTGCTCCAAGTACAGTATCTGTGAGGGGTTGCAGTGTTGTGCCACCAGTGCCTAAGGCCCAATTTTTCAGCCCCTGTTCAACAGGGGCATGTAATTACAATTCTTGATCTAATAATTCACAGCAGGGCCCATTGCTGCACCCACCAAGAGTAACTGTCAGGGCTTACAGTGTTGTGGCACCAGCACCACCATCAAAGGCCCAATTTTTACTACCACTGTTCAACAATTATATGTAATTAAAATTCCTGATATAATAGTTGACAGCAGGGCGTTCCAGCACCAACCAAGAGTAACTGTGAGTGCTTACAGTGTTGTGCCAACACCAACAACTAAGGGGCCTATTTCTGCAGAGTATATACGGCAGGTCCCTACTTTCAAACATCCAACTTACAAACGACTCCTACTTGCAAACGCAAGAAGACAACAGGAAGTGAGAGGAAATCTACCACTAGGAAGGAAAATTCTCTCCTGTAAGAATAAATATGGGAGAAAGGTGTCTCCTCTGTACTGATGCTTTATCAGCAATCCTTGTTTCAAGAAAAACACCACATTTCAAAAACAGTTGTCATTGGGACGGAAAGTGAGGTGAAATGTTCTGAACAGGGGCACAGACAGCAAAACAAATGTTACAGGGGTGATAACCCTTACCTATGTTTTCCAAAAAGTTTAAAAATAGATTTTTGGGCTGGAGCTACACTTCAACAATGTACCTGTTCAAAATTACAAACAGATTCTACATAAGAACAAACCTACAGTCCCTGTCTTGTATGCACCGCCTGTATACGGCTGTTCAGAGTATATAGGGCCTTTTTTATTTTATGTGCGGGGTTCCCCTTAATATCCATACAAGACCCAAAGGGGCTGGTAATGGGCTGGGGTAGGGGGGGGGGGGTCATGGGGTAGCTATGCCATTTTTCTTAAAGAATTTCATCCATATTACCGGGACCAGACATTACATTAAAGCCGCAAGCAGTTTTAAATGGCTTTTTTTTCCTTTAGAAGTGTCATTTTGTGCAGGGACAGTTCTAAACACGGGAAACACGTGGCACTTCACAGGCATACTTTAGACACCCCCCAGGTACGATATTTAAAGGAATATTTGACTTTTTTTTTTTCACTTTATGCATCATTAAAATGACTGCTCCCGAAAAACGACCGTTTTTAAAACTTCTTTTTGCATTGATACATGTCCCCTGGTGCAGAACCCGGGTTCCCAAACCCTTTTTAGGACAATAACATGCATAATAGTTGTTATAATTAGCACTTTAGAATTCGAACGTTCGCATCCATTGTATTTAATAGGGTTCTAATGTTCGTTCGAACTTCCGGTCCGTTCGCGGGTTCTGGTGCGAACCGAACCCGGGGGTGTTCGGCTCATCACTACTGGTGGCATTAGATATGAGAAGGGCAATGCAAGGTCAGATTATGGGTATATAGGGTATCCCAGCCAATGGGCAAGGATTTTCTGCTGGGAGAACCTATATATTTGGGTGGAGTCAGGTGATCACTGTTCTGTGCCACCTGCAGCGTTGTCTGGGTTGACGTGTGTTGTATTACCCAGGCTGCTAGGTCGAAGTTTGGGCCTATCCCAGCCACATCTTGCTGCTAGGCTGCCTGAGGGCATATCCAGAAGCAGAAGAGCAGCTAAATCCCTGCGTTGGGATTGCGGCTTGCAGTCCAACCAGAAGTGACGGTTTTGCCAGCCGGAGAACCTGTCATGGTCTGAGTTAGAGGGGAAGCTGTCACCACTAAGGGACCATCCACCTTATTACCAGGGACCACAGTGAGTAGCTGAAACAAGTAGCAGAGCAGTATTCTCACCAACCGGGGATGGTGAAGAATCTGGAAACTTCAGTGGGTATCAAGCCAGCGGAGGTGACACTTGCAGAGCAGCCTTGTGTGTCAAGCCAGGGACCGAGCAGGCCAGTGGGATGAAGCTTGAGAAGTAACTTGAGTGCCAAGCTAGGGTAAGGTGACCAGATTTTTAAAATGAAATCCGGGGACATATTTTTTTTTTTTTTACTAGTAATGGTGGCAATCAGCGACTCTCGACACGGCCGAGAATCTCATCGCAAAAAAAAATGCATTTTTCTTGATGGGTTTCTTGTCAAGCTTTCCTTGCATACACACTGTCAATCCAAAATCTCGTTGGTCTAATGCGAGGTGATGTACAACACGTACGACAGCAGTATAAAGGGGAAGTTCCATTCTCATGGTGCCACCCCTATGGCTGCTTTTGCTAATCTCGTGTTACTGCGTGTTAGTAAAAGTTTAGTGAGTGACAATTCGCGCTTTTCAGTCTTCGTGCTTTCAGTTCGTTACAGCATGACGAATGTGCTATCTCCATTACGAACACTAGTTTTACAAGCAGGTGCGCTCCCGTCTCATACTTGATTCTGACCATGCGCGGTTTTTGAAGACTCAGAAAAGCATGCACACGAACGGTTTTCTCGTCCAAATACAGTCTGGTGAGAATCACGACGAGAAAAAAGATTCTGGGCAGTTTTCTCGTCGAGATTCTGGGCAGTTTTCTTGACGAGAAACCTGAAAGCCTCGTACACACGCACGGTTTTCTCGGCAAGAAAGCTCTCCCAACAGTTTTCTTGTCGTTTCTTGCCGAGAAAACCGGTCGTGTGTACGAGGCTTTACTCTCCAGGCCCCCGGCTACTACTGGGTGGGGAGTGGCGGAAGATCACTCCACCAGGTAAGGCAAGGAGATAAGCAGGCAGGCGGCTGGCCGGGACTTGAGCCTAGGCAGAAGAACATGCGAACGGAGCTGAATGGGCATGCGCCAGAAACTGAAGAAATATTCCCTCGGCTCTGACCAGCACATGATCATCAGAAAGGGGCACAGTTAATGGAAAAAAATACACCCCCCTAAGCTAGTAGGAGCGGCGGAGCGGGGGTGTGTAATTCAGATATTTTTTTTTTTATTCTGCACTGACTGTCTTTGAAATTGCCCCAGCCCCTGTTCAAATCCAATCCGGTGACAAAACCGGGGACAGACTTGGTCTGGGGACAGTTTCCTCAATTCAGGGACTGTCCCCTGAAACCAGGGATGTCTGGTCACCCTAAGCTAGGGACCCAGCAGAGAGGTAACGCTTGAGGAAGATACTACAGTGAAGATTGGAGGAGCTCACGGGATTCTTTCCACCGGGCTGCGTGTGAGAAGCAGCAGCAGAGGTGTAGGCCTGAAGCTTGGGGCTTAACCACATGTGTAGAGGCTTAGCCCAAGGAGAGCCGAATCATTGCCGGAGGTAGAGAAGAAGCAGTTGCCAGAGAGACGACCACTCCTGTTGCATCAGGGAAGTGAACGGTGTCAGTGTTTTTTTTATTTTGTTTTTTATTATTTTTACAATTTAACCTTCATTTATTTATTATTCTATCTTTTTTTTATGTGTATTTAATTTTATTTATTAGCCCTGTTGGGGGGGGGGGCTTTGGTGAGAGATCAGGGGTCTAAACAGACTCCTGACATCTCTACTTCGAGACAGAAAGGGACTGAGGACATAGATTCCCCAGTCACTTTCTCAGCAGCTGCACTGAAGATGAATTAATAGGAGACAGCGGGCTCCCCTCTATTCATGAAACTGAAACATCGTAAACACAGTTTATGATGCTCAGTTACGAATGGACAGAGTCAGTTATCACTGTGCTCTCCATCCTGATAGATCTGGGACAGGGGGAGGACCCGGGGAGCCGGAGGAGGACCCGGAGAAATGGAGGAGGACCCGGAGAGAGTGAGAAGGACACTGAAAGCCAAAGGAAGACCCGGGGAGTAGGGGAGGACACAGGGGACAGTCGGGGGTGATCAGTGTGGGCAGTTACAGGCACCAACCACCCTGTATAGCCTTTCAATAAAGCAGCTGACAGCTGTGAGAGGGAGAGGAGGAGAAGCAGCTGTCAGCTTTTTTTTATTGAAAGGCTATACTGGGGAATCGGTGACTTTAACTGTCCGCACCGATCACCTGTGAGGCTGCCCTGCACCCCCTGCTACGCTGAGGGCGCCTGGCCCGATACAACAGGTATGGAGCCAAGCATCAGAGCATTTGCCGATACTGGTGCAAATGCTTGGTATCGGTACCGATACTAGTATCGGTATCGGTGCAACCCATCTTCCCCTTTTTTTGGGGGGGGGGGGTTTGTTCAGTGCCTGCCCCCTTTTTTTAAATTGTAAGCCACAGTTTTTCTGACTGCAACAATGTTGTTCCCCCTTATTTTATTTTTTTATAGTTTTTACATTTTCTGTCAGCGGCAGTCCTCAATTTAAAGTGCACCAAACACCACTTTTCATTAAATAAAGTGCATCCAATCACACATTTTCCAGTCTCTATTACATTTGGGTAATAAGCCCCTCAATCATGTCTGGGAGGCCAACAAGGAGAGGCAGATGTTCCCATGCCACTATGAGGGGGCCAACAGCGTCTGTGTCCACAGGCAAAGGTGGATGTCGTATGTCACCAGGCAGGGCACGTTTTTCTCTGTTTAGTGATGTTGCCCGTGCTATCCAGCCATAGCATGCAGATGAGGTGGTGGACTGTCTTACTAAACCATCCTCATCTTCCTCATCCTATCCCCCAAACTGAGACTAGTGTGTAGTCCACTGCAGCTGAATTATTTAAACACAGTGTCAGCAACTCGCTTATTGATAATGCACAGGTATTATTTGATTCTGATCTTGGATCTGAGGTTGAGGAAGGGAGCAACATGAGCCAACAAAGAGGGGCGAACGCTGATGAACAAAAAATTGGCAGTGATGTTCCCCCAGCCGCAAAGCACTGCCAAGTTGGCTCCAGTGACGAGGATGGAGGGGATGATAATGATGAGGTCACTTATGTGACTTGGGTGCTGGATAAAGCAGAGGAGGAGGTACAACCCCAATGAGGCAGGATGTCCTCCAGAGGCAGCCATAATGGAACAGTAGAAAGCAGCCACCCTTTTCCATCAAATTGTGGAGCTGTTATCTCCCGGCCCACTTCCCACAGCTCAGCTGTGTGGGCCTTTTTTAGCATGTGTGCAGTTGTTCACACTGTTGCAATTTGAAATCTCTGCTGCAAGCATATCAAGTGTGGCAAAAACACCAGCCATTTGGGTACCACATGCTTGCCAACATGCTGAGTGGTGGGAGGTTAAATGCCTTTGCAAGACAGACATCCCAACCTACAAAAACTAATTTCAGGGAGATGGTGCTCTGGCTCCCCACAGGGGAGAGCAGTATACAGGGGGAGAGCAATGAGCAGTATTTGGGGAGAGAGCAGTGAGCAGTATATGGGGGAGATCAGTATACAGTGGGGCAGAGCAGGATACAGGGAGAGAGCAATGAGCAGTATATGGGGAGAGAGCAGTGAGCAGTATACAGTGGGGGCGGAGCAGTGAGCAGTATACAGGGGGGAGCAGTGGGCAGTATACAAGGGAGAACAGTGAGCAGTATATGGGGTGGCAGTGGGCAGTATACAGTGGGGGGGGCATTAAACAGTATACAGGGGAGAGCAGTGGGCAGTGTATGGGGATGGCAGTGGGCAGTATACAGTGGGGGGAGAGCAGTGGAGTGGTTTGGGGGGAGCAGTATACAGGGGGGAGCAGTGAGCATGGATGTTCCTACTCCCAGTTCTCTACCATGCAACTACCTGTGCCATACCTTCCAACACGCACGGATTCTGCGGGACTTTCCCGCATAGACACTATTTTCCCGCATTTCCGCTATAGGAGAAATGTTCCCGCAAACTAAGATGAGCGAAGGAGGTAGGAAGATATATCACCCTGCGCCCCCCCTCCCCCGCTCCCGCTTGTATTGTAACGTCGGGCGGTCGGCGGTAGCTCCCCTTGTAAAATCTATTGTCGGCCGATCGTCCCCCCGCTCAACAACTCTGATGGCAGAAAAAAAATTGTGAATGAGTGTCCCGCAGTGGAATTTTGAAAAGTTGGGAGGTATGCCTGTGCATGTATGGGAAGATGGCTGCATACCTGCCCCGCCCACTAGCTCAGGAAGCCTGTGGATAAACTGCCAGCTGGGTGAGAGACCATCGGGTCTGCCAGCCACAGGAGGCTATACATGGGGGAAAAGGCTGCACTGCACTGCCCCCGGGGGAAAGCAGGGGCAGCCCTGGTTGCATGGTGTCAGACAAGTGCCTGCACAGATCCCCTGCAGCATGGGAGGGGTGCACTTGAAACCCCTAAAGGTCCTCCAGTGGGTAGGAGGGGCGGCATATGTGTCCATTTGTCTCCTGCCACCGCTGGAGGCCTGCAGGAGGGAGATGAGGAGAAGCGAGCATTAAGTGGTGGCAGAAGAGAAATGGACACATAGGTTCCTCCATATGCCGCCCCTCCCCTGGCAGAGTGTGACAGCCCTGCAGCCGGGATATCGCACAGCACTCGCGGGTGCCCCGGGAGCCGCAGCCTAAATGCGGGGGACCCCTGCACCTTGCGGGAGACTTGGGATATCTGGCAAGAGCACCTAAAAGTCACGCAAAAGGGACACAATTCTTCTCCTCCTCACTCTTCACCTTTCATGTCTACCCCCGTATTATCTCATGACCTCTCAGCAGCCTCCATTGACAGGGATAATGGTATAGAAAAGGGTGTCACAGGTTCTTGCAACACGTCTGCCAGCAGCACACCACCAGCTGTAGGGTATAGCAGGCAAATTTCTCTGCCCCAACTGCTGCACCGGAAAAAAAAAGACACCCTGCCACTCCCTGCCAACCAGCGTCTTAATTCTAACTTGTCCAAATTTCTGGCTTTACAACTCCTGTTTTGTCTGGTGGATTCTGCCCCCTTCCATGAATTTGCGAATGTGCTGTACCACAATAGCAGGTTCTTAGTCGCTATTTATTTGCATGTAAGGCCATTCCAGATCTGTACCATCACGTGGAAGGCAATGTTTTGGCATCGTTGGGCAAGGCAGTCAGCAGCAAGGTTCCCTTTACTGCGGACATGTGGTCCAGCAAGCATGGTCAGGGACAATATATTTTGTTCACATCACACTGGGTTACTCTGCTTGCAAATAGGAAGAGTGCAGGACAGGGCTCAGTGCTGGAGCTTGTTTTGCCGCCACGTCTCCATACAGCTGGTGGTAATGATGCAAGATCTGTCAGCTCCACCCCCTCCTCCTCCATGCCCTCCTCTGCTGAATCGTCCTATGAACCACCAGTACCCCCTAAGCGTTCAAGGAGCTATTCAACGAGTCAGGCTGAAAGATGCCATGCAGTGCTTCAGCTACTTTGTCTAGGGGACAGGAGCCATACCAGAGCAGAGATTCTTTCAGCTCTGCAGGGGCAGGCCTAGTAACATGCCCACCAGGTGGAACTCAAGTTAGGCAATGCTGCAGTGGCTGCACATGCAGCAGAGGGCCATCAACGAGTACCTGTGTGAGTATGGCACAAGAACAGGCTCAGGCTGGCTCGGTTTTTTTTCCCCACGCCAA
Organism: Rana muscosa; assembly: GCA_029206835.1. Taxonomy (NCBI): domain Eukaryota; kingdom Metazoa; phylum Chordata; class Amphibia; order Anura; family Ranidae; genus Rana; species Rana muscosa. The sequence continues at coordinate 39,965,463 of CM055124.1, read as the reverse complement.
TGGCTGCTGATAAAGGATGCATGTCCAACCTACACACTAGAACCACTCTACTACTTAGTTTAGACATACATAAGGCCTTCAATAGCGTCAGCTGGTCCTATTTAAACTCACTTCTCCCCAGGTACGGTATAAGGAATGAATTTCTGCATGGGTTTAAAGCCCTATACCATGATCCACACACTCGTATCAAACTCCCTGGCCACAATTCAGAGTTTTTCCCACTATGCAAAGGCACAAGACAGGGCTGCTCTTTATCTCCGCTCCTTTTTGCCCTCGCTATTGAGCCCCTTGCATGCGCCATCCGCAATAATATTAACATCAAAGGGTACACAAAAGGTTCAAAAGAATTTAAATTAAGTCTCTATGCAGACAACGTCCTATTGTTCCTCACTGATCCATTAATTTCACTTCCAAACCTTATCAAAATTTTAAATACATTTCATGACCTCACAGGTTTAAGTATTAACCTAGCTAAATGTTCAGCCCTTCCAATCAACTGCCCCCATGATTTGATTTCTTTATTGAAAGAGAAATTTCCTTTTCAATGGTGTCCAGTATCCTTCAGATATTTAGGCATCCATATCACTCCATCTTACAAGACCCTATACCATACTAATTACCCTAGAATATTCCAAAACATTAGAGATTTACTCAAATCATGGTCAAATTACCACATCTCGTTTATGGGTAGGATAGTTGCTACAAAAATGGTTATACTACCAAAGCTACTATTCCTCTTTAGAGCACTTCCTCTTTTGGTACCCAAAAACACCCTAGATTCCATACAGAGAGAGATTAACAAGTTCATATGGCAAAATAAAAAATCCAGATTTGGTTATGCATTGATGTTCAGACCTCAATCGAAGGGAGGGCTGAGTATACCCAACCTATTGCTATATTATCTCTCAGCTAGATACACACAGCTCGCACAATGGTATGCACCATCCAGCCATATACCGTGGTTATCATTTGAGGAACAATCTGTCCTACCATACCACCTCCAAGGCCTTCCTTGGTCCAAATCCATCAAAACCCAAAGAATTGGCCACCTCAACAAAGTAGTACACCAAAACTTACTATTATGGCACAGACAAATACATAAATTCAACATGTCGTCAGAAATTCCCCCACTAGCCTCTTTCATAGGAGACCCCCTCTTTACCCCCCATAACCTAAACTCAAATCAATATTCTATATGGCAACTCCTCAAACTTTCCAACCTAAAATCGCTCACAAAAAATAATTCATTTTGTACATTCTCAGATTTTCAAGCAGAACATAAACTTACAGAAGCTGAACGCGCCGACTACAACAACATCAAGCTTTTCTACCAAAAACACTTCTCACTCACCCTCAAAACCCCTTTCACAATTTTTGAGCAAATATGTCTTACTTCACCTCGCGATAGGGGTATAATTTCAAGAATTTATAAAAACCTAAATGAACACGACACACCAGATAAAACACATCCGATGTCCCAGTGGGAAGCAGACTTGAATGAGTCATTCTCTGTAGAACAATGGGACATTATGATTAACAATTTATGAAAATGCACCAAGACGGCTTCCATCAGAGAATCCACCATCAAACTTCAGCATAGGTGGTATCTCACCCCAGACAGAATAAACTCATTCTATCCAACAACATCTCCCCTATGCTTTAGAGGATGCCCTACACAGGGTTCCCTTATACACACATTCTGGGATTGCACACACCTCAAAACTACATGGTAACAAGCTAAAATCAAAATAGAACAAATAATAGGTAGAAGAATTGAACTGACATCTAAATTGTGCCTTCTTTTCTATCCTATTCCTGATATTTCTATAGCACATACCAGGCTAATACACACATTGTTCAGTTCAATACACTGGGCTATTGCTCTAAACTGGCGTTCATCTACTGTACCATGGTCTCAAATTATGGATCGCATGCTAGCCATCAAACTTTCAGAACATATTCATCACACTTTATTTGATACTATGGACACATACGATAATAAATGGAAACCTTGGGATCTATCTCTGGTAATTCATGGAACTACAGGTTGACACTTCCAAATCTTATTTTAATTTTTATGTTATTTTATTCTTTTCTCATTAAACAAATCCATAAGACATTATAGAGATGTACAAGACCAATGATTCAGTTATACTCCCCATTATTTGTATCCCTCCCCCTTATGCCACTGCTACTTATAACTTATGCTGATATTTTTTGCACCTTTCTTTATGATGTACCTCAAACCATTGTACAGATACATTTGTATTGAGACTTATTTTTCAATAAACCGTTTGTAAACAAAAGATAAAGGATGCATGCACTGTACTGTCACCATTTGAGGAGACGACAAGGATGGTGAGCCGTGACAATGCATGGATCAGTGACACAATCCCTGTTGTGTTGCTGCTGGAGCATACTCTACATGGCATTATGGACAGGGCACTCTAGGCAGATCAGCTGGAGAAAGAGGAGGACTTCCTTACCTTTCAAGGCCGCTTTATGCAGACACCATTCTTGCGGCAAAAAATATGCACTGACATTGTACTAATAACACTGGCAAGGAAGTGGTTAACATCAGGGGCGATTAAAGGGTTAACTGTGTTCCCACAGTGTGTTTACTAACTGTACGGGGGGGGGGTGGGCTGCTTGGGACAACACACAGGCAGATCCCCTTTTTGTCTCTACGGGGGAACAATCGCAGGCGGCTGGCGGACATTGAGTCCGCCAGACCCGCTGATTGGCTCCCCTGCTGGCCAATAGGCACAGTGAACGCTGTGTACAAGCCCAACGTACATCTAATATTGTGTCCAAAATTAGATAATGTCATTGGTGGACAATGTCCAATATGTTCCCATCAGGCGATGTCCAAAGATACATATGATTCCATATAGCCACCAATATAGTGACTAGGATCTTCCTCCATCAACACCGGTCACACAGCCTACTCACTGAATTTACATTACAGGTTTCATACACAGCGGATTGATGTAAACTCTGTGTGCGTCCCCACGATTCAGCAAAGGAACCTCCAATGGCAGATAAGATCAAACTGTCACCAGTTCGCCAGGCATCAGTAAAAGAAGAAACAATTTACCATGGTGAAGTACATCAATTTTGTTTTATTAAAAATCCATTGGACACAAGTAAAATACAGGAAGATGAAAATGGAAGCAGGGACGCCGATATGCGCTCCATCTGCGTTCCACTATGGACAGAAGTGATGTATTACGCTCGACAACACCCAGCGCGTTTTGACAGCACTTCTGACGTCATCAGGGGTCACATGACCGGATACGTCGCCTCCATATTTATATACTGCTGCCCAATTGAGGATATCCAGTCTGATCTAATCCTCTTGAATGTTAAACAACAACCTAATACTTTAAAGATAGATAGTAGGTTAAATATTATATTTTAACCACTTAACGACCGCTCACTGTATATATACGTCGGCAGAATGGCACCGACAGGCACAATCACGTAGAGTGTACGTGATCGCCTTTGTACAGTTGGGGGGTCCGATCGGACCCCCCTTCTATACAGTGAGCGGCCGTTTATCGTTGGGGAGCGTTCAGAGATGAGGGGGTGACCATTCGATTTCGGCCACCCCCTCGCGATCGCTCCCGGCCAATGAAAATGCTTCCTCTGCCATGTGATGTAAACACAGGCAGTAGGAAGTGATGTCATCTCCCTCGCGGCGGTCTTTTCGATTCCGGCGCCGAGGAGAGAGGAAGCAGGTTAGTGCACCAACAGTCCACTGACACGTAGGTACACATAGGCACACATTTCACCCCCCAGTCACCCCCAGATCACCCCCCAGGTCACTCCCCAGCCCCCAATCACAGTGTCACTGATTGCAGTGATCATTTACTTTACTGATCACTGCTTTTAGTGTCATCTGTGATAGTAAAAAGTTGCAGGGCAGTTAGGATTAGGCCCCTTTAGGTCCAGGGTAGCCCCCTAACCCCCCCTAATAAAGGTTTAACCCCTTGATCGCCCCCCAGGTAACCCTTTCACCCCCTAACGCCAGCGTCACTAAGCGATCGTATTTTCGATCGCTGTATTTAGTGCCGGTGGTGCCCTAGATAGCCAGTTATTTATTTTTAGTTTCACCGCAGGTTTTTAGAGCGTCAGGTACCCCCATATATTATTTTAACCCCCTGATTGCCCCTAGAGTTAACCCTTTCACCAGTGATCACCGTATAAGTGTCACTGGTGACACTGGTTACCCAGTTAATTATTTAGTTATTTAGGTAACCCGTCAGGTTTTTATATAGCGTCGGGTACCCCCATATTTAACCTAATAAAGGTTTTAACCCCCTGATTGCCCCTAGTTAACCCTTTCACCAGTGATCACCATATAAAGGTTACGGGTGACACTGGTTGGTTAGTTTGCTTTTTATAGCATCAGGGCACCCGCCATATATCACCCAATAAAGGTTTAACCCCCTGATCGCCCGGCGGGTGAGATCAATTAGGTTTTAGCGCCAGAGAGGGTCTGCCTCGCCCCAGGCAGCATTAGGTTAGTGCCAGTAACGCTAACACCCACGCGCAAAGCATACACCTCCCTTAGTGGTATAGTATCTGATCAGATCTATACTAGCGTCCCCAGCGGTTTAGGGTTCCCAAAAACGCAGTGTTAGCGGGATCAGCCCAGATACCTGCTAGTACCTGCGTTTAGCCCCTCCGCCCAGCCCAGCCCACCCAAGTGCAGTATCGATCGATCACTGTCACTTACCAAACACAACACACATAACTGCAGCGTTCGCAGAGACAGTCCTCATCCCTGCGACCGCTAACAGTTTTTTTTGTAGCGTTTGATATATTTGCTGACGACAGTCGGGTGCTTTTTTTCCTGTGAATCTTACTAGTGTACCCCTAAATTTAGAGCCCAAAATGGCAAGACGAAGGTACACTAGTAAAGAGGCCTACGAGATTCTGAGCATGACAGATAGTGAAGAGGAGGTCACGTATCTGTCAGATTCAGGCTCAGAATATCTTCCCGTAGAAGACAGTGACGTCAGCGGCCCCACGTCAGATAGCTCCGATGACGAAGTTGAGGTCCCTGCTAAGGTCAGGCGTACCCGATCCCGATCTTCTGAGGTTGTTGAGGAGCAAGAACCGCAGGGCTCTCGTATCATGGAGCAGAGGAGTACTAGCGCCGCTATTCCTTCTGGTGAATTGGCAAGCACCAGCGGCCTAGTACAGCCTGGGCGTACATCCAGCACTGCAGTATCACGTGGTGACGTGGCGAGTCCCATAAGTGCAGTTCAAGCTGGCGAGGTGGCAAGCACAAGTAGTGTCCCGCTGCCACCAAGAAGACAAAGGCAGGCCCGTCGTACCCATAGTGCTCTTCCTGCAGAATTCGCCTATCCTGATTGGGTCCCCACCACTTCTGCAGAACCTGTACTTCCCCCATTCACTGCCCAACCCGGTATTCAGGTGGAAACAGCTGATTTTATGCCAATCGATTATTATTCGCTGTTTTTCACGGAAGATCTCTATAGATCTATTGTGGACCAGAGTAATTTATATGCTGGTCAATTCATCGCCGCTAATCCCCAGTTGCCTTCCATTGCCAAAGATTGGAAACCAATTACGGTTTCCGAATTTAAGACCTTTCTGGGCCTTTCCCTCAACATGGGCACACATAAATTCCCGTCATTGCGTGCTTATTGGTCCACGCACCCAATTGACCACATGCCCGTGTTCTCTGCCTCCATGCCCAGGAAACGATACGAGCAGATTTTGCGGTTCATGCACTTCAACGACAATGAACTTTGTCGTCCACGTGGGGACCCTGAATACGACCGGCTCTATAAAATTCGGCCCCTCATAAACCACTTCAACGAACGTTTTGCAGCCTTGTTTATTCCCGATCAAGCTGTCTGCGTTGATGAGTCCCTGATTAAATTTTCTGGCCGCTTGGCTTTCAAGCAGTACCTTCCCAGCAAGCGTGCCAGATACGGGGTCAAGCTCTATAAGTGCTGTGACAGGGCAACAGGCTATGTATGGAGCTTTATGGTTTATGAGGGAAAAGATAGTCAGGTTGAGCCGGTCAACTGCCCGGATTACATAGGGAGCGCTGGCAAGATAGTGTGGAACTTGGTGTCACCCTTATTCGGAAAGGGGTACCACTTGTATGTGGACAATTATTACACGAGCGTGCCACTGTTTAGTCACTTGTTTGATCATCAGATTGGAGCATGTGGCACCGTGCGACCTAATCGCCGGGGCTTTCCCCAGCGGCTTGTAGATGCCCGTCTTAGGCTGGGGGAGAGAGCCTGCGTAAAGTGTAATAACTTGCTCGCTATGAAGTGGAGGGACAATAAGAATGTTTTCCTTCTTACCTCCCTTCATGCAGACACGACATTCCAAATTCCTACGGCGACTGGTGTTGTGGAGAAACCCCTCTGTGTCCACGAATATAACAAAAATATGGGAGGGGTGGACCTCAACGACCAGTTGATGGCGCCGTATCTAATTGACCGTAAGGCGAGACGCTGGTACAAAAAAGTGTCTCTATCCTTATTCCAATTGGCTTTGCTGAATGCTCATGTGCTATACAGAGCTTCAGGCGGGACGTTATCTCTTCTAAAATTCCAGAATGAGATTGTCACAGAACTCCTGTATCCAGGCGGTTCTGCACCTCACCATCCCCTACCAAATGCAGTAAGCCGGCTGCATGAGAGGCATTATACGCATCTCCTCCCGAGTACCCCTACCCAACGAGCCCCCCAAAAAAGATGTCGTGTCTGTAGCAAGCGCGGATTTAGGCGTGACACCCGTTATTATTGTCCACTCTGTCCTGACAAACCTGGTCTTTGCCTTGGTGAATGTTTTGAACGCTACCACTCAAAAGTGAAGTTTTAGCGTAGGGTACAGCATTTCACAGACTAGGACACACTTACACAGGGTCTCCCAAGATGCCATTACATTTTGAGAGACCCGAACCATTACAGTTGTTAAAGTTTAAAAAAAAAGTCTAAAAAAGAAAAAAAAAAACGTAAAAAACAAAACACAAAAAAAATATAAAAGAAAAAAAACAAAAATAGTTGTCGTTTTATTGTTCTCTCTCTCTCTCTCTATTTTCTCTCTATTGTTATGCTCTTTTTTACTGTATTTCATTCTGCAATGTTTTATCATGCTTGCTTTTCAGGTATGTAATTTTTTGTTTTCAGGTGCGCCATTCAACTGCAGCGCGGAATTATTTATCTTGACAGCAACAGCGTTTGCTCCCACGATACATAAAGCCGTGACTCCAGTGCTGTAGGAGGTGATTTCACCACCACAGTTAAAAAAAAAGAGCATATATGCCGAAGTATGGGGGCAGCAGGGGCGGAGGAGCGATTTTGCTCCTAATGCCGCGTATATACGGTCGAAATTCCGACGGAGGCTTGCCCGTGGAAAAGTCCGACCGTGTGTACGCGGCATAACTTTTTTGCGGGAGGATGCCCCCATGCTTCGGCATATATATATTTTAGGCACAGGTTGCGTTAAAAAAATGTTTTATTTTTTACTAGGTTTTGTTTTGGTATTTGCTTTGCAGGTATGGTATGGTAAGGTCTTACTGTTGTACTGTAATGTTACTTTGTTTTAATGTTAACCATCATTTGCTTAGCAGGTACGCCATTCAGTTGCATCGCGGATTTATTTATCTTGACAGCAACAGCGTTTGCTCCCACGATACATAAAGCCGTGACTCCAACGCTGTAGGAGGTGATTTCACCACCACAGTTAAAAAAAGAGCATATATGCCGAAGCATGGGGGCAGCAGGGGCGGAGGAGCGATTTTGCTCCTAATGCCGCGTATATACGGTCGAAATTCCGACGGAGGCTTGCCCGTGGAAAAGTTTGACCGTGTGTACGCGGCATAACCTTTTATGCCGCGTACATACGGTCGAAATTCCGACGAAGGCTTGCCCGTGGAAAAGTCCGACCGTGTGTATGCGGCATAACTTTTTTGCGGGAGGATGCCCCCATGCTTCGGCATATATATATTTTAGCCACAGGTTGCGTTAAAAAAATGTTCTATTTTTTACTAGGTTTTGTTTTGGTATTTGCTTTGCAGGTATGGTATGGTAAGGTCTTACTGTTGTACTGTAATGTTACTTTGTTTTAATGTTAACCATCATTTGCTTAGCAGGTACGCCATTCAGTTGCATCGCGGATTTATTTATCTTGACAGCAACAGCGTTTGCTCCCACGATACATAAAGCCGTGACTCCAACGCTGTAGGAGGTGATTTCACCACCACAGTTAAAAAAAGAGCATATATGCCGAAGCATGGGGGCAGCAGGGGCGGAGGAGCGATTTTGCTCCTAATGCCGCGTATATACGGTCGAAATTCCGACGGAGGCTTGCCCGTGGAAAAGTTTGACCGTGTGTATGCGGCATAACCTTTTATGCCGCGTACATACGGTCGAAATTCCGACGAAGGCTTGCCCGTGGAAAAGTCCGACCGTGTGTACGCGGTATAACTTTTTTGCGGGAGGATGCCTCCATGCTTCGGCATATATGCCCATCATTAGAAGTGGGTAGATGAAGGGAGGTATTCTAATGGTGGGCATACCCACCGATCAATCTCTTTTTTTCGTTCAGCCAACAGGCTGCATGAAAAAAAAGATTACAATACATGTCCAACAAGGACCAGCAACGTACTGGTATGTTGCTGGACTTTGAATGTTTATACCAGAATGATGCCTCCAGGTTTAGGTATCATCTTGGTATCATTCTTTTCAGCCAGTGGCCGGCTTTCATGTAAAAGCAATTCTAGCAGATAATTAGCCTCTAGACTGCTTTTACAAGCAGTGGGAGGGAATGCCCCCCCCCCCGGATATAAACAGCGCCATTGGGAAATTGGGAAAGCATTTTATCACACCGATCTTGGTGTGGTCAGATGCTTTGAGGGCAGAGGAAAGATCTAGGGTCTAACCCCCATTTTTTTTTCAAAAAAAGAGTACCTGTCACTACTTATTGCTATCATAGGGGATATTTACATTCCCTAAGATAACAATAAAAATGATAAAAAAAAAAAATATGGAAGGAACAGTTTAAAAATACAATAAAAAAGCAAAATAAATAATAAAAAAAAAAAAAAAGCACCGCTGTCCCCCCCTGCTCTTGCGCAAAGGCGAACGCAAGCGTCGGTCTAGCGTCATATGTAAACAGCAATTGCATCATGCATGTGAGGTATCACCGCGAAGGTCAGATCGAGGGCAGTAATTTTAGCAGTAGACCTCCTCTGTAAATCTAACATGGTAACCTGTAAAGGCTTTTAAATGCTTTTAAAAATGAATGTAGTTTCTCGCCGCTGCGCGTTTGTGCGCAATTTTAAAGCATGTCGTGTTTGGTATCCATGTACTCGGCCTAAGATCATCTTTTTTATTTCATCAAACATTTGGGCAATATAGTGTTTTTTTAGTGCATTAAAAATAAAAAAAGTGTGTTTTTCCCCCAAAAAATGCGTTTGAAAAATCGCTGCGCAAATACTGTGTGGAAAAAAAAATGCAACACCCACTATTTTAATCTGTAGGGCCTTTGCTTTAAAAAAATATATAATGTTTGGGGGTTCAACATAATTTTCTTGCAAAAAAAAAATGTTTTCATGTAAACAAAAAGTGTCAGAAAGGGCTTTGTCTTCAAGTGGTTAGAAGAGTGGATGATGTGTGACATAAGCTTCCTAATGTTGTGCATAAAATGCCAGGACAGTTCAAAACCCCCCCAAATGACCCCATTTTGGAAAGTAGACACCTCAAGCTATTTGCTGAGAGGCATGTTGAGCTCATTGAATATTTTTTTTTTGTCCCAAGTGATTGAATAATGACAAAAAGAAAAAAAAAATGTACAAAAAGTTGTCACTAAATTATATATTGCTCAAACATGCCATGGTTATATGTGGAATTGCACCCCAAAATACATTCTGTTGCTTCTCCTGAGTACGGGGATACCACATGTGTGAGACATTTTGGGAGCCTAGCCGCGTACAGGACCCCGAAAACCAAGCACCGCCTTCAGGATTTCTATGGGTGTAAATTTTTGACTTCACTCCTCACTGCCTATCACAGTTTCGGAGGCCATGGAATGCCCAGATGGCACAAAACCCCCCCACATGACCCCATTTTGGAAAGTAGACACCCCAAGCTATTTGCTGAGAGGTATGTTGAGTATTTTGCAGATCTTGCTTTTTGTCACAATGTTTTAAAAATTGAAAAAAGAAAAAAAAAAAATATGTCTTTCTTCATTTTCAAAAACAAATGAGAGCTGTAAAATACTCACCATGCCTCTCGGCAAATAGCTTGGGGTGTCTACTTTCCAAAATGGGGTCATTTGTGGGGGTTTTGGGCTATCTTGGCATTTTATGGCCTTCAAAACTGTGATAGGTAGTGAGGAGTGAAATCAAAAATTTGTGCCCTTAGAAATCCTGAAGGCGGTGCTTGGTTTTCGGGGGCCCGTACGCGGCTAGGCTCTCAAAAAGTCCCACACATGTGGTATCCCCGTACTCAGGAGAAGCAGCCAAATGTATTTTGGGGTGCAACTCCGCATATAACCATGGCATGTTTGAGCAGTATATCATTTAGTGACAACTTTTTGTACATTTTTTTTTTTTTCTTGTCATTATTCAATCACTTGGGACAAAAAAAAAAAATATTAAATGGGCTCAACATGCCTCTCAGCAATTTCCTTGGGGTGTCTACTTTCCAAAATGGGGTCATTTTGGGGGGTTTTGTGCTATCTTGGCATTTTATGGCCTTCAAAACTGTGATAGGTAGTGAGGAGTGAAATCAAAAATGTATGCCCTTAGAAACCTTGAAGGCGGTGCTTGAGTTTTGGGGTCCCGTACGCGGCTAGGCTCCCAAAAAGTCCCACACATGTGGTATCCCCGTACTCAGGAGAAGCAGCAGAATGTATTTTGGGGTGTAATTTCACATATGCCCATGGCATGTGTGAGCAATATATCATTTAGTGACATCTTTGTGCAAAAAAAACAAAGTTTGTCATATTCCCGCAACTTGTGGCAAAATATAAAATATTCCATGGACTGAACATGCCTCTCAGTAAATAGCTTGGGGTGTCTACTTTCCAAAATGGGGTAATTTGGGGGGGTTTTGTGCTATTTTGGCATTTTATGGCCTTTGAAACTGTGATAGGTAGTGAGGAGTGAAATCAAAAATTTACGCCCTTAGAAAGTCTGAAGGCGGTGCTTGGTTTTTGGGGCCCCGTACCCGGCTAGGCTCCCAAAAATTCCCACACATGTGGTATCCCCGTACTCAGGAGAAGCAGCAGAATGTATTTTGGGGTGCAATTCCACATATAACCATGGCATGTGTGAGCAATATATCATTTAGTGACAATTTTTTGTACATTTTTTCTTTTTTTTTTCTTTTTATCATTGTTCAATCATTTGGGACAAAAAAAAAATATTCAATGGGCTCAACATGCCTCTCAGCAAATAGCTTGGGGTGTCTACTTTCCAAAATGGGGTCATTTGGGGGGGTTTTGTGCCATCTTGGCATTTTATGGCCTTCAAAACTGTGATAGGTAGTGATAGGTAGTGAGGAGTGAAATCAAAAATGTATGCCCTTAGAAATCCTGAAGGCGGTGCTTGGTTTTTGGGGTCCTGTATGCGACTAAGCTCCCAAAAAGTCCCACACATGTGGTATCCCCGTACTCAGGAGAAGCAGCAGAATGTATTTTGGGGTGTAATTTCACATATGCCCATGGCATGTGTGAGCAATATATCATTTAGTGACAACTTTGTGCAAAAAAAACAAAGTTTGTCATATTCCCGCAACTTGTGGCAAAATATAAAATATTCCATGGACTAATAATGCCTCTCAGTAAATAGCTTGGGGTGTCTACTTTCCAAAATTGGGTCATTTGGGGGGGTTTTGTGCTATTTTGGCATTTTATGGCCTTCGAGACTGTGATAGGTAGTGAGGAGTGAAATCAAAAATTTGCGCCCTTAGAAATCCTAAAGGCGGTGCTTGGTTTCCGGGGTCCCGTGCGTGGCTAGGCTCCTAAAAAGTCCCACACATGTGGTATCCCCGTACTCAGGAGAAGCAGCAGAATGTATTTTGGGGTGCAATTCCACATATAACCATGGCATGTGTGAGCAATATATCATTTAGTGACAACTTTTTGTAATTTTTTTTTTTTTTTTGTCATTATTCAATCACTTGGGACAAAAAATAAAAATATATTTAATGGGCTCAACATGCCTCTCAGCAATTTCCTTGGGGTGTCTACTTTCCAAAATGGGGTCATTTTGGGGGGTTTTGTACTGCCCTGCCATTTTAGCACCTCAAGAAATGAGATAGGCAGTCATAAATTAAAAGCTGTGTAAATTCCAGAAAATGTACCCTAGTTTGTAGACGCTATAACTTTTGCGCAAACCAATAAATATACGCTTATTGTCATTTTTTTTACTAAAGACATGTGGCTGAATACATTTTGGCCTAAATGTATGACTACAATTGAGTTTATTCGATTTCTCTTATAACAAAAAGTAGAAAATATCATTTTTTTTCAAAATTTTCGGTCTTTTTCCGTTTATATCGCAAAAAATAAAAATCGCAGAGGCAATCAAATACCATTAAAAGAAAGCTCTATTTGTGGGAAGAAAAGGACGCAAATTTCGTTTGGGTACAACATTGCATGTCCGCACAATTTACAGTTAAAGCAGCGCAGTGCAAAATTCTGAATTCACCTCTGGTCCTCTAGCTACCAAATGGTCCGGGGCTTAAGTGGTTAATTTTAAGTGCTATAATAACCTGATAAAATTGGTAATTGTAGGGATTGCATATGGATTACACTTATCACAATCTATCTAAACAATGAGAGGAATATCTGCTCGCAGGGAAGTTAAAATAACACCATCTAGTGGTGGGATAGAATAATGCCCAATGGGTACCAATGATGTTTAAATGAATTAGACTACTGACAATGAGAGGAATTTCTGCTTGCGAGGAATTTAAAATAGCACCATCTAGTGGTGAAATAGAATAATGCCCAATGGGTACCAATGATGTTTAAATGAATTAGACTACTGACAATGAGAGGAATTTCTGCTTGCGAGGAATTCAAAATAGCACCATCTAGTGGTGAAATAGAATAATGCCCAATGGGTATCAATGATGGTTTAAAATTAATTAAATCCAATTGGAACACCTCAAAACAATGTTAAACAATATACAACAAGCAAATAATTGGATAAAAAAACAATTTAAATCGTTATCCACATTAATACCTGCAGGGTTAAGTGTATTTAATTTAAAAAATCCACTCAGTTTCGTTCTTTGATATTCTTTGAGTCATGTTATCCCCTCTCTAGTATGGTTCCACCCTATCAATTCCCCAAAATTTTGCTAAACTCGAATCCTTACTGTGATGCACCCTAAAATGATTGGAAAGGCTATGCTTGGGGAACCCTTTCTTTATATTGTTGAACCAGAATCAAGGAGCATCTCAACAGTATGTCGGGCTCATCACAAGGAATTTGTTTCTTGTGGTGAGCATGACATATTGCAACCCACAAGGGCAGATGATTATATAAGTTACATGGGTTGATTTACACGTTATAAACTTCTAAATGTTAATTCCTTTCCAGTGCTAAATGATACAGAGGTCTACTTAGTATCATTGCTGGATCGTCTTCAGCTTTACCCTGTCACTTGGGTTCCTGAAAGCCTGCTTATCTTGTTACTGACTGGCTCCGTCTTACTCATCTTTGGATATCCCTTGTCTGGTAATGTCTGCTACTGATTCTTTCTGCCTGCTGATTTTGTATCTCGCTACCAGCACTTTGCTGACCTGCCCGCCTCCGATCTGGACGTGATTTTATATCTGCTTGGCTTTTAGCAAACTCAGCTTGTGACCTGACTTGTTGCTTCTGCTCATCCCACCTCAGCATCTCCCAGTCTTCCCGTTACCTGGGTCCTTCCGCTGCTCTGGCAATCTCTGTCTCCACCTCCAGGGTGCTTGGACAGGAGTTATGAAAGAGGCCACCCTCATCATCTTAAACTCCACTAACAGGTAAATGACACCCATACTGAGTGGCTGCCCTGCTACTTACTCAGCACGGGTGCCATTTAGGGAACATAAATTCTCAAATTGGACAATGTGGAGAGATGGAGTGGTGAAGTCACAATTTCCATCTCGTCCATTTAAAGAACACTTTGCATTGTCTTAATTAATGTAAAGTGTTCTTTAAACGGCTCCTGTGCCGAGCAAGCAACCTCCTGTATTCAGTAAGCAGCAGGGCAGCCAATCTGCACAGGACCTGGAAGCTAGCGGTGATCACTGGTGTATTGGTGCCTACTACACACAAAGTGTATCCAGCAGTGCTCACAGTAGGTAATCGCTGTCTGTGTAGAGAGCCATGAATAGGTGTACTGCCAGCAAACTGTCATTATAGTGAAAGGGGCCAGCAACTGCACCTACGTGTTGAGAGCCCCAGGAGGAACTGCCACTACAATTCACACTGGCCCTTATAACCGGAGTAAATTTAGTCTATGTATGTGCTTTGTGGGGAGGTGGGGGGTGTTGTGGGGGGTTTGGGGGGAAGGGGCTTGGGTGGGCGCAACTGACCAGCATCCCCCTAGATCTGACCAGGCAGCCTTTACCTACCTGGCGCCTCTGCATTCCCTGCTATGGGTGCTCTTGCAAACATGGCAGCCCTGGCATCCCTTCAGGCATGCATTTGCCTGTCTTGTCAATGTAGGCTGCCGTGGCTGCTATGTTTGCATGGAATACCCAGCATCCCTACAGTCATTTATTATTAGTACAAAAATCAAAATCAAACTGCGCTTGGTGTGTAAATAATCATACTGCAGCCACTATATCTGAATACAAGATAACTATATATACACAGATGTGCATGGGCCGGGCTTGTCTGTGTCATCCATCTTGGCTTATGTGCTTGAAAAGCACCTCCAGCATTCCTCCAGATGGGCCCAGGCTGCATGCTAAACTCTCTGGGGCCACATGCAGCCCATGGGCCATGGGTTAGACACCCCCTGATCTAAATCCAGGAGACTTTGCATATCCTCCTCAAGGTTGCTACCTCCATAATCACAATAGTCAGGTTGCTCAACAGGTGGTTAAGAAGGCCCAATACAACCTTCCAACTTGCTTGAAATTTGTTTAAAATATTTATTTGTTAACCACTTTACCCACTTCCTGCCCAGACCAATTCTCAGCTTTCAGTGTTGTCGCATTTTAATTGACAATTATGCGGTAATGCAACATTGTACCCAAACAAAATTTTTATCATTTTGTTCACACAACTGGAGCTTTATTTCTGTGGTATTTAATCACCATTGGGTGTATTTTCTTTTATTTAGCAAAAAGAAAAAGACAAAAAAATTGGGAAAAAAATTAGTTTTTTTTGTTTCTGTTATAAAATTTTGCAAATAAATAATCTTTCTTCATAAATATAGGTCGAGGTGTATTCTGCTACATTTCTATGGTGAAAATAACCCAAATCAGTTAAGATTATTTAGTCTGTGTGAAGGTTTTAGATGCCACAAAATATGGGATACATCTGAAAATTGATCAATCCTGATGTATTGATGGCCTATCTCAGTGTTCATCAACCCTGTCCTCAGGGCCTACTAACCAGATTTTATGTATTACCTTGGGGAGCTGCAGACTAGAATACTGTGTAGCGGGGCCCACCCCTCTCACCCTTTCTTCTTCTCGGCTTGCTGTCTTGTCTAGGGGAACCTGGGAGGAGGGATGAGAACCACCACGGCCCATGTCCTCTTCTAGATAGAGGTGAAGGCCCGAATGTATTTTTACCATCGGGTCTTGTGTATAACCCAGGGTCAAGTCTTTTCTTGATATGACCCCCCCCCCCCTTTGCTCCCAGTAACCGGAGTTCCACACCACTGAAAAGGTCCAACTCTTATTTATTCCTTAGCAGCAAATAAATCGTCACTCAGCACAGACAGGTTGTGACCAACGAACAGTTCAGTATTGGTGGGGAGTAGGTCAAGGCACAATCCTTAAGCAATCTAAACCATTGAGATATCACCAATGGTTATAACGCACAGTGGCTGTGAATGTAGTTCTTTCCTTTTCTGAGTCTCTACCAGCAACTCTAATGAACATGAAACAGGAGTTACCTTCTTGTGGATGCGGCCCCTGTCAGAGGGAAGACATCCTTCCGAGAGAGTTACCGGAGGCCCCGCCGTCACCGGCAATGCTGCACCGGGCTGTTCGGAAGGGTTACACTCCCCGGCCTCCTCATCTCAGATTCGGGCGCCCAACACCTTAGGGCCCCTCGGACTCCTCCACCCTCGCGGAACCCAGTCGAAGGTACTGGGTCCCAGGCCTCCTCAGTAGTACCTCACCCCAGGGCTAAAGGTGCCTGGGATGGACTCCATCACCCGCTCCGGCCAGGTCAAGGGCACCTGGGCCCGGAACTCCGGAATGCCAGCACCCAGGCTGAAGGTGTCTGGACGCGGCCAACTAGGATTTGTCACGGATCACAGGGTGCGCCTGTCCACCGACTCGGTTGATCGACTGACTTTCATAAAGATGAACCAGTCTTGGATCACCACCAGCTACCAAACACCTGAAGCTGATATAACAGACTAATTTATTTTCAAATGTCACATCCCTTCAAGACTGATGCTGAGTGACTGTCCTGTTATGTTGACTGACTATCCTCCTCCTCCTCAATGATCCGATTGATGATGATAGCTTGGAAGAACATTTTTGTTTTTGGGTGCCGCCACCAGTGCCTAAGGCCCAATTTTTCAGCCCTTGTTTAACAGGGGCATGTAATTACAATTTTTTATGCAATGCTTTGCAGCAGGGCTCATTCCTGCACTCCAACTAGAGTATCTGGGAGAGGTTGCAGTGTCATGGCACCAGCACCAGTGCCTAAGGCCCAATTTTTCAGCCCCTGTTTAACAGGGGCATGTAAATACAATTTTTTATGCAATGCTTTGCAGCAGGGCTCATTCCTGCACTCCAACTAGAGTATCTGGGAGAGGTTGCAGTGTCGTGGGACCAGCACCAGTGCCTAAGGCCCAATTTTTCAGCCCCTGTTTAACAGGGGCGTGTAATTACAATTTTTGATGCAATACTTTGCAACAGGGCTCATTGCTGTGCTCCAAGTACAGTATCTGTGAGGGGTTGCAGTGTTGTGGCACCAGTGCCTAAGGCCCAATTTTTCTGCCCCTGTTTAGCAGGGGCATGTAATTACAATTCTTGATCTAATAATTCACAGCAAGGCCCATTCCTGCGCCCACCAAGAGTAACTGTGAGGCCTTACAGTGTTGTGTCAACACCACCACCACCAAAGGCCCAATTTTTCAGCCCCTGTTCAACAGGGGCATGCAATTACAGTTCTTGATCTAATAATTCACAGCAGGGCCCATTCATGCGCCCACCAAGAGTAACTGTGAGGACTTACAGTGTTGTGTCAACACCACCACCACCACCACCAAAGGCCCAATTTTTCAGCCCCTGTTCAACAGGGGCATGCAATTACAATTCTTGATCTAATAATTCACAGCAGGGCCCATTCATGCGCCCACCAACAGTAACTGAGATGGCTTACAGTGTTGTGGCAACACCAACATGTAAGGGGCAAATTTCAGCAGAGTATATAGGGCAGGCCCCTACTTTCAAACATCCAACTTACAAACGACTCCTACTTGCAAACGGAAGGAGACAACAGGAAGTGAGAGGAAATCTACCCCTAGGAAGGGAAATTCTCTCCTGTGAAGCCTCGTACACACGACCGAGTTTCTCGTCGTTAAAAACACTTTGTTTTTCTTGACGAGATTCTTGTTAACCTTGACGAGTTTCTCGTCAAGCTTTCCATGCGTACACACTGACAATTCCAAATCTCGTCGTTGTTCTGTGCGGTCACGTCCAGCACGTACGACGGCAGTATAAAGGGGAAGATCGATTTCCCTGGCGCCACCCCTTGGGCTGCTTTTGCTGACCTCGTGTTACTGCGTGTGAAGTGAAAGTTTGGGAAGAGACGATTCGCGCTTTTCAGTCTTCGTGCTTTCAGTTCGTTTTCTGCGGTTCAGTTTGTGCTTGTGGGTTCGTATCTTGTCTTTCAGGGCGTGTAGGCAGGTCGTATCTGTTTTACAGTGCGTTCTTCGTTTCTGAATTTCATTTCGTTCTTCATAGGCCTTGCTGTTCTAAAGTGCGTTCTGTTTAGTACGTTCTGATAAGACGACCGTTTCCTAGCCATGTCGCGGGTACGTTCTCGTCGTCGAGTTCGTGCTGTGTGGGCGCTTGGTGTTGGTCTGCTTGTTTTGGACCAAGACGAGTCCATGAACGGGGTGAGGAGGAGTTCATGGACCAAGAATTGGTTGCTCCAGCGGGACCAATTCTGCCATATGCCTCTGCTGCGGGAGATCGTGGAGAATAATCCTGAGGACTACAGGAATTTTCTGCGTATGTCTGACCCCGTTTTTCAGCATCTGTTGGCTTTGGTGTCCCCCTATATTACCAGGCAGGACACCGTTATGCGGGAAGCCATCAGTGCTGAGCAGAGGCTCATCGCCACCTTACGTTACCTGGCGACAGGGAGAAGTCTGCAGGACTTGAAGTTCACGACAGGCATCTCCCTCCAGGCTCTGGGCCTCATAATCCCAGACACCTGTTCTGCCATTATACAAGTCCTGCAGGAGGACTATATTATGGTAAGTTTTCCCCATTAACATCACATTTTATGTATTTCATGTATGCTATTGTATTGTATTTCTTTCATCCTTCCCTAATTACCATGATTGTAATATGCTGAGAATGTCCCCTTTGTCCTCATGCATGCTGGAAGCTTTTAAATGCCCCTTTTTTCTCCTACATGCATATTTCCCTTCACTAACCTCTCCATCAGTGGCGACTGCTGCTCCAAATGTTTGGGGGGCCACCCCCAAATTATATATATAAACTTCCTCCATTTTAGCGACTGTGCCTATTAAATGCCACCAGTTTGCCCCCTCCAATGCAGCCATTTTGCCCCCTCCAATGCAGCCATTTTGCCCCCTCCAATGCAGCCATTTTGTCCCCTCCAATGCAGCCATTTTGCCCCCTCCAATGCAGCCATTTTGCCCCCTCAAATGCAGCCAGTTTGCCCCCTCCAATGCAGCCAGTTTTCCCCCTCAAATGCAGCCAGTTTGCCCCCTCCAATGCAGCCATTTTGCCCCCTCCAATGCAGCCAGTTTGCCCCCTCCAATGCAGACAGTTTTCCCCTCAAATGCAGCCAGTTTGCCCCCTCCAATGCAGCCAGTTTGCCCCCTCCAATGCAGCCAGTTTGCCCCCTCAAATGCAGCCAGTTTGCCCCCTCCAATGCAGCCATTTTGCCCCCTCAAATGCAGCCATTTTGCCCCCTCCAATGCAGCCAGTTTGCCCCCTCAAATGCAGCCAGTTTGCCCCCAGCCCTGCACTTACCTTCTTCTGGTCAGCGCCATCCTTTTTCTGTCCTTGATGTCTTCTCCTGCCCTCGATGTTGCATCAGCCAATCAGGTTACCGGTAAACAGACTTGGTGAACATGATTGGCAGAGGAGCCTGTCAGTGTTTACCCAAGGAATGCCCCCCCTGGTTAACTTTTATGAAGCCAATTACATCCCTCAGGCTGTAATCGCCAAGGCTATGTGCCCCCCTGTCTCGGATAGGCAATTTTCACCACAAAAATGCCGCAGTTATTCATATGGCCGTCGCTCAACAGGGGGCCATCCACCTGAATAGTGGGTGGCATTGACAATACCTAGGTTAATGCAAGGCATGAACCTATGTATTGTTCTGAGTGACAGGCGCAGGAGAGAGGGGGCAGCGCTCCAGCGCCCACTCTGGACGCACCGCCACTGCAATGCTATCCTGTGGCCAAACATATCTAGCCCCCCCCCCCCCCCCAAAATTGATTATAATGGACCATCAGAGGGGGTGATGAATATGATACTTGAGCCTTCCATTATACTTTTTAAAAACACATTAAACAGAGATTTTGATTGATGTTGGGCTCGAATGTATTTTATTATAATCTGCTTGCAATGTTATGTGCAAAAGTACTAATATTTTTTTATCTTGTTTGACTCCACAGCTTCCTTCCACGCCACAGGAATGGCAGACTGTGGCATCAGAGTTTGCCACGCGGTGGGACTTCCCCAACTGTGGTGGAGCTATTGACCGGAAGCACGTCCGCATCGTGCCGCCACCCCGTTCTGGGTCCTACTACTACAACTACAAGGGGTTTCATAGCATTGTGCTGATGGCGGTGGTGTCAGCACGGTATGAATTCCTCTATGTGGATGTGGGGAAGAATGGCCGGATGTCCGATGGGGGATTCTTCATCCAGACGGAGTTTGCCCTCCGTCTCCAGAGTGACGACCTTGCATTGCCACCGGATGCAGGGAATGTTGAAGGACTCCCCTTTGTTTTTTTGGCTGATGAAGCCTTCGGACTCGGACCGCACCTCATGAAGCCATTTCCCCAGAGGACCCTGACCCCAGAGAAGAGGGTGTTCAACTACCGGCTGGCCAGGGCCCGAAGAGTCGTAGAAAATGCCTTTGGGATAATGGCCAGCCGGTTCCGCCTTTTTATGACTCCTATTCACTTGGCGGAGTACAAAATTAACTATGTTGTCTTATGCTGCTGTGTGCTCCATAATTTTCTGAGCCGAAAATTCTCAAATTATATGGCCTCAATATTGCCTGAGGCAAGACTTTCATATGGCAATACCCTGCCGGGCCTCGAATCTGCCCGTCCTGGCTTGCCCCCCCAAAATGCCCGTGAGGTTAGTGAGAAATATATGGAATATTTCACGGGTAGGGGGGCAATTCCTATGCCAGGCCATGTGTAAATATTCTTGGAGAAATAACTAAATAAAAATCTGATTTAATCTTTTAACTTTTGTTTTTTCCTGTCTCCTAGTTTGTCTTAGTGCATTTGTAGTGCCAAGTGTATTTTCCTTTAGTAAATACCAACCATTTCACTATGAACCACAAAAATATACACAAATAAGGTTAGAGTGTATTTGAAAAAGAAGCTACACTTTGTTGTCGTTCAAACATTTTACTCGGTGCACATTCACACACATGGTAAATAGAACAGTATGTATATATTTTTTTTGTCTGGCCACAAACCGGCTTTTTTTTTTACGAAAATACAAAAACCTCAGTAGCATTCAACAAACTACAACATTGGATACCTCTTGGCAATATGAGACATTCAATTACACCAAATGCGTCTCTATCTGGCCGTCCTAATATGGGGTATTGGCACCCCTGGCCAAGCCAAAATTTGAATATGCACACAATTTGAAGTCATTTCCAATAGGGATTTTAGACTCCTGATCCCTATTGTCAACATGTGCTATCTGCCATCAGGGGTGATCAATGGACGTGTTTTGGGGGTGCAACCCCTTCTTCAGTTCACCTACTTGAGATACGAGGAAGGGGTTGCACCCCCAAAACCCGTACATGGATATCCCCTGATGGCAGATGGCACATGTTGACACACTGTGTGCATATTCAAATTTTGGCTTGATTGATTGTCTAAAAGATTAAAAAAGGGGGAAGAACAATCTCAAACAAAAAATGGGGGTTTTGTTGCCTTATTCAATTCTCCCCAAAACATCTAGGATGTCCTTAAAGGTTTGATCCATCACATGAATTCTTTGTTTAATTCTGTCCAGTTCTGTGCTACATTCCACCACTTGCTGTATTATTCGTAGGGCACTGTCAGCAGAGAAACGCGTACTTTCTTTCACCACAACATTTACATCACCTATAAAAAAATACAAAAGGTATTATAACTCTGCAGGCCTACATCTCTTACCTGAAGCTGTGGTGACAGATACTGACCTGTTGTGGTGACCAGTTCCACCACGTCATCCACTTCTCCTTCCTGCACTTCTCCTTCCTCCACCTCTTCAACTTCCTTAACATCCTCAGGTTGGGGTTCTTGGTGAGGTTGGGGTTGTTTAGAAGGTGTGGGGTTCCTGTGCTCCCTGGAGTGTTCTCCTCCCAGTCTTCTCTCCCCTATGAGAATCAAACAAAAGGTATAGTTATCACACAGAAAATTTGTCTAAAAAACAAAAACATGATACATTGGTTGGAAGTGGGGTACAAGTGTCTGTTTGGGCGGGATTTCAAGATGAAGACATTCTTTTTTTAAAATATATTCTTTAATATTCACCTTTGGCTGTCAATTTTTATACATGGAGGCACCACAAAAATGCACTGATGCACCTGTGTGGGACACCCAAAAAAGGAGGTTCTCGTGGCCCACACTATAGTGCTCAAAAGTACAGATGTGGAACCAGCTGCTGAGTGTCCTCTCCTTTACACTGATTAAAGTTTGCATTTCATTCTCTTTACAAACACATCATCTAGCCAACAATGTAAGAACAACTATTGAATAAAAACAGGCAGCTGTGTAAAAAATTTAAACCCTGTAAAATCTATACAAATCGTGCATAGTGGCCGAACGATGTGTCTGTAACGAACGATTACTGTGCCAAACCAAGTTCTAACTATGACATTTTGTAAGGTACAATAGAAAAATGCAATAACATGGAGCAACATGCAAGTTGTGAAATACAATAATAGGAAAAATGGGCGAAAAATACTTACTTTTTTCAAGCATTCTCTTAATGCTCCTTAACTGCTCCGGCTCCCTCAGTTTGAGGTCAGACCACCTCTTTCTGGGCTGCTCATTTGAGCGTTTCACAACGAAATTCTTCTTCAGACTCTTCACGACTTTCTTCAAGATTTTGGCCTTCCTTCGATTAGGTTTGCTATACGGCCCATGCTTTGCGTCATAATCCGACTTTAGCAATATGTCCACCATCTCCGCCATCTCCGCGTAAGACATATTAGATGCCTTGAATCTCCTCCTTGATCGTGACGTTTCCTCAGTCTCTGGGCTTGTCTCCTCCTCGTTATTTGAGGAATTAGCAGACACCTGCTGTGAATCCACCATATCTGTCTGCGCGCCGAAAGAGAAGGGGCGGGGTAAAGATGTTACTTAGAACGTCATGGGCGGGCGACGTGTGCGGAGCGACGTGTGAGTAGTTTTACGCATGCGTGGTGTATATATAGCAAACACACGTGTGACTATACTACGTTCGTTGTGCGGAGAGAGGAGTAAAAGTGATGGACGTGCGAACGAAGGTATGTAATTTTGAGACTTTGAGAAATTGGTGGCCTATACTGTCTAGAGAATGTTGGAGGATATATATGGTGACTAAGATTTACAGGAGGTTAGACTGTGTGACTCACATTATTTTTTTTTGGCTTGCAGACCCAAAATGAATGTGTTTATAAGTGACAAGGAATTCCTTGCGGAATTTATAGACCGGGTATGGGAGCTGCCTGCTCTGTGGGAAACAAAAAACCCCATACATAGAAAAAAAGGGGTAAGAAAAGCAGCGCTGGAGAGCCTGCTCCCATTTGTGCATACCAAGGTGCCCACAGCAACAGCAAAACAGGTGGACACTAAAATTGGGAGCTTGAGAGGCACATACAGGACTGAACGCTCTAAGGTCCTGGCTTCTCAGAGGTCAGGAGCAGCAGCAGATGATGTGTGTGTCCCGAATTTGTGGTACTACAGCAGGATGTCCTTTCTGGGTGACCAAATTGAGGCAAGGCCATCACTGTCCACTCTTCCCCCCCAGACTTCCCTGCAGCCAACCTGAGCCTTCTCTGGAGCAAGAGGAGGCAGCCTTCCTGGAAGAAGCTGATTTGGACATCTGGAGCCAGGTATAGTATTTAATGAAAATGTATTGTGAGAAAATGAATGCAGGAAAAATAAGCCAATATGAAAATCCTAAACTATTTTGGGATACAAAAGTGAAATCAAGATCTATAGACATTAGTCTGCCATAAATTGGGTGCAAAATAGTCAATCTGATGTAGTCCTAAAAATCTTTGTCTTTTCTCTTGATTTACATTCAAATTGCTACATTCATGATCTCAAATTTGTGTGAAAATAATTAACCAAAATATTAAACTATGTCCCTTTTTCATACACAGGATGAAATCAGCCAGGAGGAGGGTCTGGAAAGTGTCAGGCAGGAGGAGGCAGGGCCCACTGTGAGCCAGGAGGTGGCAGGGCCCACTGTGAGCCAGGAGGTGGCAGGGCCAACTGTCAACCTGGAGGTGCCTGGGCCCAGTGGCAGACAGGAGGTGGCAGGGCCCAGTGGCAGACAGGAGGTGGCCGGCACGAGTAGAAGCACAAGGTCTCAGGTGCCTCCCATCCGCCTTCCTAAAAGAAGCAGGAGGGACAGGAGCACAAGTGAGGCAGCAATGGCCCTTATTAGAGAGGCACATGCCACCCTCCAGGAGCCCACATCCCCTGAAGAGGCCATTGCCGGCCTAGTTGAGGCCAAGTTCAAGATGATGAGCATGGAGCAACGCCTCCTATGCGAGCCCCTGCTCATCACCTTGCTGAACAAGGGGGTGATGGAGAAAATTACCCCCAATACGGCCATATGTGAGGTCGCACACCTATCCCAACCTCAACCTCCTCCTCCTCCTCCACCTCCACCTTCTTCTTCTGCGCCACCCCCTTCTCCTCCACCTCCTTCTCCTCCTCCTGACAGGAGTACCCCTCCAGTGGCCCAGCCACACGCAGAAGGAAGGCTGCAGAGAAGGTTTCAGGGAAGGCTGCAGGGAAGGCTGCCAAGAAGACGAGGAAGTGATGGCCTTGCTTCATTGTGGTCAGACAGAAGGCAGCCTGTTGTAGTACCACAGACTTGGTATATATATATTACCTGCTGCTGTTCCTGACCTCTGGGAGGCCAGCATCAGATTGTGCTCACAACTGTTGTGCTTCTCAAGCTCCCAATTTTAGTGTCCACACAGGGTTGATGTGTGCTCTGGGGTTCCATGGATGCACAAATGTCAGCAGGTTCTCCAGCGCTGCCTTCTATTTATTTTGTTCTATACATGAATAAATGTTTTTTGGGTTTAAGTTCATACTTGACTATGTTTTTGGAAAATAATTATTTATTTCCCTTTGGAGTAAGCAGATACTTTTGACCCCCCCCCCCCAAAAAAAGGGACAGATAACACCCAAAAAAATCATTAAAGGTGTTCTTTAAAAAATATAGGGTGTAAACTTGACACAACTAAATTTTAAAAATAAAATAGGAGATCACTATCAAAACATCGACAAATTACAATTAACATCTGTCTAAAAATTATAAAACATTAAAATATTCAGAAGATCTTGCACGATATAATACAGCTAAATCTTTAAAGGTTTAAAATAGATAGTCATAACTCTGTGTGAATATCAGCAGCAAAAAAAGCTCATTAGTTTTCATTATTGTAACATTCTAAAGAAGATTTAAATGCACAACATTTAAACGATGCAATAATTTACAGTGTGACGAATGTGCTATCTCCATTACGAAGGCTTGTTTTACCAGAAGATGCGCTCCCGTCTCATAGTTGATTCTGAGCATGCGCGCTTTTTGAAGAGTCGTAAAAGCATACACACGAACCATTTTCTCGTCGCAAAACAGGCTGACGAGAAACACGACGAGAAAATCTAGAATCCGGACGAGAAAATAGAGAGCAGGTTCTCTATTTTTCTCGTCGAGATTCACGGCAGTTTTCTCGTCGTAAAACCATACACACGAACGGTTTTCTCGACAATAAAGCTCTCTCTGCACTTTTCTTGTCGGTTTTGGACGAGAAACTCGGTCGTGTGTACGAGGCTTCTGAGTTAATATGGGAAAAAGGTGTCTCCTCTCTACTGATGCTTTATCACCAATCCTTGTTTCAATAAAAAACCCACTTTTCAAAAACATTTGTCATTGGGACGGAAAGTGAGGTGAACTGTTCTGAACAGGTGCACACTGCACAGACACCAAAACAAATGTTACAGGGGTGATAACCCTTCCCTATGTTTTCCAAAAAGCTTAAAAATAGATTTTTTTGCCTGGAGCTACACTTAAACAATGTACCTGTTCAAAGTTACAAACAGATTCTACATAAGAACAAACCTACAGTCCCTGTCTTGTATGCACAGCCTGTATATGGCTGTTCAGAGTATATAGGGCCTTTTTTATTTTGGGTGCGGGGTTCCCCTTAATATCCATACAAGACCCAAAGGGGCTGGTAATGGGCTGGGGTGGGGGGGGGGGGGTGATGGGGTAGCTATGCCATTTTTCCTAAAGATTTTCATCCATATTACCGGGACCAGACATTACATTAAAGCCGCAAGCAGTTTTAAATGGCTTTTTTTCCTTTAGAAATGTCATTTTGTGCAGGGACAGTTCTAAACACGGGAAACACGTGCCACTTCACAGGCATACTTTAGACACCCCCCAGGTACGATATTTAAAGGAATATTTTACTTTTTTTTTCACTTTATGCATCATTAAAATGACTGCTCCCGAAAAACGGCCGTTTTTAAAACTTCTTTTTGCATTGATACATGTCCCCTGGTGCAGGACCCGGGTTCCCAAACCCTTTTTAGGACAATAACATGCATAATAGTCGTTATAATTAGCACTTTAGATTTCAAACGTTCGCATCCATTGTATTTAATAGGGTTCTAACGTTCGTGCGAACTTTCAGTCCGTTCGCGGGTTCTGGTGCGAACCGAACAAGGGGGTGTTCGGCTCATCCCTATTCAGCAATAAAAGAAATGTAAAGGAGTCTTTTCCTCCTATAAGAAGAACTTTGGGTGCGGCTGGAACAAAGGCTTCAAATGCTTGTCAAAGGCCTTCACATTATACTCAATGTTCTCTCCATCCTTCCGACAGATAATCACCCTGTCAGCATGGATGTGCCTTCCCAACATCCACTCCGCCTTACAGTCCTTGAATTTTCTGGTAACTGTAGGGGAACACGAGAAGTATCGGCGTGCGTGAGGTACCTTAAGCTTTGTCCAGACTAAATCATTGTACCACCGCTGCCGAAAAACTTCCACCTCATAGAGCAATTCTCGGGGTAAATACGGGTATTCCCACCCATATTCACAGGCAACCTTCTGGCAAAAGAGACGCTGCAGCCTTGACAAAGGTGGCATTGTGGCACGGTCTCCCTCTCCAGGCAGAACGATGGATTCAGGGTGACGAGGTACTTTCACTACCTCGGTAGATTTGGGCTTAGGAGCCCGCAGTGATGCACGTTGCACTCCCACAACAGGAGCAGGTAACACATCTGTTGATTCAGGAAGTGGAAGGGTAGGCAGGGGACCAGATTCCTCCCTAGGCTTCGAGGCCTACACCCGGGGTGTACTATCCCCAATGGACATGGGTGGGTCCCTTGTTGCACGGGACGAGGGTAGCGGCATCTTGTCCCATCCCTTCTTGTGGAAGATCTCATCTATCTCCCCGTCATCACCGGCATCAGATAATGACTCCAGGTCAGAGGTGTCATAGAACTCCGCTAGCAAGTAATTCCCAGTGGACACGGAATCACTCCTCTGAATGGCTCCCACCGACTGTGGGCTGCTGACACCTCCAACCACACACACAGTCCCAACCCCTGGCTCACCTGGACCTTTTGTAGAACAGGGATGTCCAGGGCTCTTCCCTCCGGATCCATCCAGGCCAGGCAAGCAGCGGGGCAAAGCTCTTCCACGACCATAGGATGCCATCACCAGGCCAACTTTCCTCTACGGTTGTGGGAGCAGGGAGCTTGTGGTGACCGAGGCAGCATCCTCGGATTTCTCTCTCTTAATCTCCACTGGGGCTGTCACTTCGCCCTGGTCAGTGCGCACAGGAATGCCCGCATAAGTATCGATCTTTCCCTTCGGAGTGGCAGTACCTGTGAGGTAGTTGAGGTGGTAGGCGCGAGACCTTTCTGTGGATGGCTCCACCTCAAAAAGGAATTTCTTGCAAGCCTCACATCGCCCGAACGGCTTCAAGTGGACCACCAGTCCCAAACAGTCAGGACAGATCACACCGAGGGCCTCTATGTCTCTGCATGTGTACAAAGCCAAACGTTCTCGGGGCCTTAGCCTTATTCCTGTGTCCATAATTGGAGCAGCAAAGGAAGTCATCTCCGCTGTAGAAGGAACAGAAATCCACAGACTATTTGAGGTCATCCTGACTGTCTGCTGCTCCATTGCGCACTGCCCAACTCGCGCCGGAATCTCCACGTGTGTCCTTCCACATGGCCAGACTCCTCCCATACTCTGCATTTGTTCGCCGGTTTTCTCTTCTCCCCGCCCACGAACTACGCAGCTATGGTGTGCCTCATGGCGCATTGGCCAATATGGCCGACCTACTCGGAACTCCTCCGGGCAGCAAAGTTCAAATTCAGACGGTATAACACACATCCCGGACACGATGCCCCCACGTGTAGCGGGGCCCACCCCTCTCACCCTTTCTTCTTCTCGGCTTGCTGTCTTGTCTAGGGGAACCTGGGAGGAGGGATGAGAACCACCACGGCCCATGTCCACTTCTAGATAGAGGTGAAGGCCCGAATGTATTTTTAGATAAAACCAAAATATCTGCGCTAACTAAAAAAATGTTGAAAATTAAGTGAATATAGCAGCTGGCACAGTCTGTTGATAGCAAACAAAAATATATAATTCAAAAAATGCAGCGCTTCAATGTGATTCAGTGAAAATCAATGTGGCAAATAAAAGTCCAGGTATAAAACACAGTTAACATGTGATAGATGCAAGATTGCTGTGAAACCACCACCAAACTTCAGTGTACACAAAAAGGCACACCGCACCAACGTGCTCACAATCTGCTTACCAGAAAGTGAAAAGTAGTGGGCGATGTAATCATACAATGCAGAGGGTTGATGTTGAGGCAAAACACTCCAGATCGAATGGATCAATCACAGGAACAGTCATCAGCACCCGCGAGGGTGGAGGAGTCCGAGGGGCCCTAAGGTGTTGGGCGCCCGAATCTGAGATGAGGAGGCCGGGGAGTGTAACCCTTCCGAACAGCCCAGTGCAGCATTGCCGGTGACGGTGGGGCCTCCGGTAACTCTCTCGGAAGGATGTCTTCCCTCTGACAGGGGCCGCATCCACAAGAAGGTAACTCCTGTTTCATGTTCATTAGAGTTGCTGGTAGAGACTCAGAAAAGGAAAGAAGTACATTCACAGCCACTGTGCGTTATAAACATTGGTGATATCTGAATGGTTTAGATTGCTTAAGGATTGTGCCTTGACCTACTCCCCACCAATACTGAACTGTTCGTTGGTCACAACCTGTCTGTGCTGAGTGACGATTTATTTGCTACTAAGGAAAAAATAAGAGTTGGACCTTTTCAGTGGTGTGGAACTCCGGTTACTGGGAGCAAAGGGGGGGGGGGGGGGTCATATCAAGGAAAGACTTGACCCTGGGTTATACACACGACCCAATGGTAAAAATACATTCGGTTGCTGTGAAACCACCACCAAACTTCAGTGTACACAAAAAGGCACACCACACCAACGTGCTCACAATCTGCTTACCAGAAAGTGAAAAGTAGTGGGCGATGTAATCATACAATGCAGAGGGTTGATGTTGAGGCAAAACACTCCAGATCGGATGGATCAATCACAGGAACAGTCATCAGCATTGGTAACAAAGCAAATTACAGAACTTAAACGATGTGCATGGATGCTAGACAAGTCTCAGCAGATGGTATAACCCAAATATGAAGAAAGAGACTGACATAGTGAAGCCCTTTGATGATATCCACATAGGATGAAACATGTCAGGCTGGCTGGTGGAAGCACGCTGAGAGCCGCGGATTTGTTACCTTTTTACATGCCTTTGATGATCTTGTACACCTGTAAGTAGACTACAATAAATGCTGTATGTTTTTACATTACGGGCTTCACTATGTCAGTCTCTTTCTTCATATTTGGGTTATACCATCTGCTGAGACTTGTCTAGCATCCATGCACATCGTTTAAGTTCTGGAATTTGCTTTGTTACCAATGCTGATGACTGTTCCTGTGATTGATCCATCCGATCTGGAGTGTTTTGCCTCAACATCAACCCTCTGCATTGTATGATTACATCGCCCACTACTTTTCACTTTCTGGTAAGCAGATTGTGAGCACGTTGGTGTGGTGTGCCTTTTTGTGTACACTGAAGTTTGGTGGTGGTTTCACAGCAACCGAATGTATTTTACCATTGGGTCGTGTGTATAACCCAGGGTCAAGTCTTTCCTTGATATGACCTCCCCCCCCCTTTGCTCCCAGTAACCGGAGTTCCACACCACTGAAAAGGTCCAACTCTTATTTTTTCCTTACTAGCAAATAAATCGTCACTCAGCACAGACAGGTTGTGACCAACGAACAGTTCAGTATTGGTGGGGAGTAGGTCAAGGCACAATCCTTAAGCAATCTAAACCATTCAGATATCACCAATGGTTATAACTAGTGATGAGCCGAACACCCCCGGGTTCGGTTCGCACCAGAACCCGCGAACGGACCGAAAGTTCCCACGAACATTAGAACCCTATTAAATACAATGGATGCGAACGTTCGGATTCTAAAGTGCTAATTATAACGACTATTATCCATGTTATTGTCCGAAACAGAGTTTGGAAACCCGGCTTCTGCACCAGGGGACATGTATCAATGCAAAAAGAAGTTTTAAAAACGGACGTTTTCCGGGAGCAGTCATTTTAATGATGCATAAAGTGAAAAAAAAAAGTCAAAAATTCCTTTAAATATTGTACCTGGGGGGTGTCTAAAGTATGTCTGTGAAGTGCCACGTGTTTCCCGTGTTTAGAACTGTCCCTGCACAAAATAACATTTCTAAAGGGAAAAAAGTCATTTAAAACTGCTTGCGGCTTTAATGCAATGTGTGGTCCCGGTAATATGGATGAAAATCTTTAGGAAAAATGGCATAGCTACCCCATCAACCCCCCCCCCCCCTACCCCAGCCCATTACCAGCCCCTTTGGGTCTTGTATGGATATTAAGGGGAACCCCGCACACAAAATAAAAAAGGACCTATATACTCTGAACAGCCGTATACAGGCGGTGCATACAAGACAGGGACTGTAGGTTTGTTCTTATGTAGAATCTGTTTATAATTTTGAACAGCTGCATTGTTTAAGTGGAGCTCCATGGCAAATTCCTTTTTTTTAGTTTTTTGTAAAACATAGGGAACGGTTATCACCCCTGTCACATTTTTTTTGCTGTCTGTGCCCCTGTTCAGAACATTTCACCTCACTTTGTCTCCCAATGACAACTGTTTTTGAAATGTGGTGTTTTTATTGAAACAAGGATTGGTGATAAAGCATCAGTAGAGAGGAGACACCTTTCTCCCATATTAATTCTTACAGGAGAGAATTTTCCTTCCAAGGGGTAGATTTCCTCTCACTTCCTGTTGTCTTCTTCCGTTTGCAAGTAGTAGTCGTTTGTAAGTTGGATGTTTGAAAGTAGGGACATGCCGTATATACTCTGCAGAAATTGGCCCCTTAGGTGTTGGTGTTGGCACAACACTGTAAGCACTCACAGTTACTCTTGGTGGGTGCTGGAACGCCCTGCTGTCAACTATTATATCAGGAATTGTAATAACATATAATTGTTGATCAGTGGTAGTAAAAATTGGGCCTTTGATGGTGGTGCTGGTGCCACAACACTGTAAGGCCTGACAGTTACTCTTGGTGGGCGCAGCAATGGGCCCTGCTGTGAATTATTCGATCAATAATTATGATTGCATGCCCCTGTTGAACAGGGGCTGAAAAATTAGGCCTATGGTGGTGGTGGTGGTGCTGGTGCCACAACACTGTAAGGCCTGACAGTTACTCTTGGTGGGCGCAGCAATGGTCCCTGCTGTGAATTATTAGATCAATAGTTATAATTGCATGCCCCTGTTGAACAGGGGCTTAAAAATTGGGCCTTTGGTGGTGGTGGTGGTGGTGATGGTGGTGGTGGTGCTGGTGCCACAACACTGTAAGGCCTGACAGTTACTCTTGGTGGGCGCAGCAATGGGCCCTGCTGTGAATTATTAGATCAATAATTATAATTGCATGCCCCTGTTGAACAGGGGCTGAAAAATTGGGCCTTAGGCACTGGTGGCACAACACTGCAACCCCTCACAGATACTGTACTTGGAGCACAGCAATGAGGCCTGTTGCAAAGTATTGCATCAAAAATTTTAATTACACGCCCCTGTTAAACAGGGGCTGAAAAATTGGGCCTTAGCCACTGGTGGCGTCACCCATAAACCAAAATGATCTTCCAAGCTATCATCGTTAATCGTATCATTGAGGAGGAGGAGGAGGATAGCCAGTCAACATAACAGCACAGGCACTCAGCATCAGCATCAGTCTTGAAGGGATGTGACATTTTCAAATCAATTAGTCTGTTATATCAGCATCTGGTGTGTGGTAGCTGGTGGTGATCCAAGACTGGTTCATCTTGATGAAAGTCAGTCGATCAACCGAGTCGGTGGACAGGCGCACCCTGTGATCCGTGACAAATCCTCCAGCAGCACTGAATGTGCGTTCTGAAAGAACGCTGGATGCAGGACAGGCCAGTAGCTCAATTGCATACTGTGCAAGCTCTGGCCAGTGATCCATCCTCAAGACCCAGTAAGCCAGAGGATTTTCGGTGGGGAAGGTGTCCAAGTCTGACCTTGCCCCTAGGTATTCCTGCACCATGTATATCAGACGCTGGCGATGGTTGCTGGAACCGATCATACTTTGGGGCTGCGGACTAAAGAATTGTCTGAACGCATCGGTCAGACGGCCACCTTCCCCACCGCTCCTTCTTTGACTGCCCGAAGCCTCAGCAACTCGTTGTCCAGGACCAGGAGTTTGTAACCTCCCAGTCTCTGGGAACGCGTTGCACAGACCTTTCTGCAAGGCCTCCCGGAGTTGTCTCATCCACTGCTCCCTCTGTGACGGTACGATAAGGTCCGCAACCTTACCCTTGTACCGTGGATCAAGGAGAGTGGCCAGCCAGTAATGGTCCCTCTCCTTGATCCGAAGAATACGAGGATCCTTCCACAGACTTTGCAGGATCAGGGAGGCCATGCAGCGTAGGTTAGCTGAGGCATTCAGTCCGGAGTCCTCTGGGTCACTAAGGACGACATGATCCGCAGCCACCTCCTCCCAGCCACGTACAAGTCCACTGGTTTCTTGGGACTGTAAATCATCCCTAAAAGACTGCTGCTGATGATGCTGAGTGCCAGCCTCCACCTCCATGCTGACACAATCCTCCTCCTCCTCCTCCTCCTCCTCTTCCTGTGCGATGGGTGGGACAGAAGGAACACTGTCTGGGTAAAGGGGGCCTTGAGAGGCAAGGAAGTCCTCCTCTTCCTGCCTCTGTTCTGCCTCAAGTGCCCTGTCCATTATTCCACGCAGCGTGTGCTCCAACAGGTGGACAAGAGGTACAGTGTCACTGATGCATGCACTGTCACTGCTCACCATCCTCGTGGCCTCCTCAAATGGTGCCAGGACAGTGCATGCATCCCTGATCATGCCCCACTGGCGTGGTGAAAAAAACCCGAGCTCCCCTGACCCTGTCCTGGTGCCGTAGTCGCACAGGTACTCATTGATGGCCCTCTGCTGCGTGTGCAGCCACTGCAGCATGGCCAACGTTGAGTTCCACCTGGTGGGCATGTCACATATAAGGCGGTTCTTGGGCAGGTTCAACTCCTTTTGAAGCTCAGCCAGGTGAGCACTGGCATTATAAGATCTGCGGAAATGCACACAGACTTTCCTGGCCTGCCTCAGGACATCCTGTAAGCCCGGGTACCTGCCCAAGAACCGCTGCACCACCAGGTTAAGGACGTGAGCCATACAGGGCACATGGGTCAGTTGTCCCTGTCGGAGGGCGGAGAGGAGGTTGGTGCCATTGTCGCAAACTACTATTCCTGGCTTAAGCTGGCGTGGCGTCAACCACCTCTCGGCCTGCCCCTGCAGAGCAGACAGGACCCTCTGCCCCAGTGTGGCTCCTGTCCCCCAAACACACCAGCGCAAGCACGGCATGGCATCTTTTTGCCTGCGTACTTGCGTAGCCCCTTGAACGCCTACGGAGCACCGCTGGTTCCGAGGACAAACCACAGGAAGAGGCCATGGAGGAAGAAGAAGAGGAGGGGGTGGAGGAGAGAGGTGTGTCACAACCAGTAGTAGCATTTTGGAGGCGTGGCGGTGGAACAACCTCCAACACTACTGCACCTTGTCCTGCATCCTTCCCAGCTGCCAAAAGAGTGACCCAATGGGCCGTGAAAGAAAGGTAACGTCCCTGTCCATGCCTGCTGGACCATGAGTCAGCGGTAATATGCACCTTACAGCTGACCGCCCTGTCCAGCGAGGCCAAGACATTGCCTTCCACAAGCCTTCCGTGCGAAAAAGTGTCGTTTGGGAACCTGCCACTGAGGAACCGCACATTGCACAAACTCACGGAAGGGGGCCGAGTCTACCAACTGAAAAGGCAGCAGTTGAAGCGCTAGCAATTTAGCCAAGCTAGCATTCAACCGCTGGGCATGTGGATGGCTGGGAGTGAACTTCTTTCGACGGTCCAGCAGCTGGGGCAGGGAAATTTGCCTGCTAGAATCGGACGTTGGTGTACTGCTAGCAGAGTGCCCGCAAGTACTTGCCTGTGACACACCTAATTCTACACCTTCATTCCTCTCAGAGCAGGTTTCAGAGAGGAGTGAAGGTATAGTGGGGTTGGAGATCCCAGCTGATGCGGTGCAAGAAGAGGTCAGCTTTGTTCTTTGGTGTGGGTCTTTAAGGTAGGCTTGCCAACGAGCTGCATGGCAGGTCAACATATGTCTGATCAAGCATGTGGTGCCCAAGCGGCTGATGTTTTGGCCACGCGATATACGCTTGAGACATATGTTGCAAACAGCAGCTGTGCGATCTGATGCACTCGCCTCAAAAAAGGCCCACACCAAAGAACTTTTTGCATGACGGGCAGAGGCAGTGCCCTGCACAGGCGGAGCTCTGCGGTGTGATTCCGTCGGTGTGCTGCCCATACGCTGGCCATTCAAGGGCATCCTGCCTCGTTGGAGATGTGCCTCCTCCTCATCCTCCTCCTCCTCCTCTCCCCTATTAGGCACCCACGTGGAGTCAGTGACCTCATCATCCCCTCCCTCCTCATCACTGGAGCCAATCTGGCAATATGCTGCAGCTGCTGGAGCATGACTGCCAGATTGGTGTCCTTCTTGAGCATCCCCTCTCTCTGCTCTCACGCTGCTGCCTTCCTCTAGCTGGGTATCATCATCAGATCCTTCCAAACGCTGGGCATCCTCCTGGAGCATGTACCCAACACTGTGCTCAAACAGTTCGGGGGGACTCCTCAGGAGGAGGGCATGGTGGGTCTAGGGAAGGATTGACTAATGAAGATAATGATACCAGAGAAGAGGACGCTTTGGCAGCTGCTTTGCCAGTACCCTGAGCCTGGGTGAGAGAGGATGAGGAGGATGAGGTGGGCTTGGTCATCCACTCTACCAAGTCTTCGGCATGATGTGGCTCAACATGTCCAGCTGCCGAAAACAAGGACAAGCGTGTCCCATGGCCATGTGCTGATGACAATGCACCGCGTACACGACCAGCACTGTTGCCCCCAGACACAGAGCCTGCTTGCCCTCTTTTTTTGCCTCCTGACTGTCTGCCTCTCCTTGGTTGCCTTCCAGACATTTTAATGGATGGCCTGCAGGGAGATGGGAAAAACAGCAATAAGGGCTACCTTCAGGTGTATACTGTGCAGGAGGCTTAGCAACAATGACACTGACACTGTCCCCTGCCTATCCTTCTCTGTCCCTAAACACAAGGATTGAAAATATGGTTCAGCAAAATAGTTTTAGAACAGAATAGCACACTGACACTTTCCCTCACTGTCCTACTCTGTCCCTCCTTACAAACAAGATTTAGCACAGAATAGCACGCTGATAATTTCTACGAGTGTCCTTCTCTGTCCCTAAACTCAAGGATTGAAAATATGGAACAGCAAATTTGGTTTAGAACAGAACAGCACACTGTCAGTTTCACTCACTGTACCTCTCTGTCCCTCAACTCAAGGATTGAAAATATGGAACAGCAAAATTGGTTTAGAACAGAATAGCACACTGTCAGTTTCACTCACTGTACCTCTCTGTCCCTCAACTCAAGGATTGAAAATATGGTTCAGCAAAATAGTTTTAGAACAGAATAGCACACTGACACTTTCCCTCACTGATCCTCTCTGTCCCTCAACTCAAGGATTGAAAATATGGAACAGCAAATTTGGTTTAGAACAGAATAGCACACTGTCAGTTTCCCTCACTGTACCTCTCTGTCCCTCAACTCAAGGATTGAAAATGTGGAACAGCAAAATTGGTTTAGAACAGAATAGCACACTGTCAGTTTCACTCACTGTACCTCTCTGTCCCTCAACTCAAGGATTGAAAATATGGAACAGCAAATTTGGTTTAGAACAGAATAGCACACTGTCAGTTTCACTCACTGTACCTCTCTGTCCCTCAACTCAAGGATTGAAAATATGGAACAGCAAAATTGGTTTAGAACAGAACAGCACACTGTCAGTTTCACTCACTGTACCTCTCTGTCCCTCAACTCAAGGATTGAAAATATGGTTCAGCAAAATAGTTTTAGAACAGAATAGCACACTGACACTTTCCCTCACTGTACCTCTCTGTCCCTCAACTCACGTATTGAAAATATGGAACGGCAAATTTGGTTTAGAACAGAACAGCACACTGTCAGTTTCACTCACTGTACCTCTCTGTCCCTCAACTCAAGGATTGAAAATATGGAACAGCAAAATTGGTTTAGAACAGAATAGCACACTGTCAGTTTCACTCACTGTACCTCTCTGTCCCTCAACTCAAGGATTGAAAATATGGTTCAGCAAAATAGTTTTAGAACAGAATAGCACACTGACACTTTCCCTCACTGTACCTCTCTGTCCCTCAACTCAAGGATTGAAAATATGGAACAGCAAATTTGGTTTAGAACAGAACAGCACACTGTCAGTTTCACTCACTGTACCTCTCTGTCCCTCAACTCAAGGATTGAAAATATGGTTCAGCAAAATAGTTTTAGAACAGAATAGCACACTGACACTTTCCCTCACTGTACCTCTCTGTCCCTCAACTCAAGGATTGAAAATATGGAACAGCAAATTTGGTTTAGAACAGAACAGCACACTGTCAGTTTCACTCACTGTACCTCTCTGTCCCTCAACTCAAGGATTGAAAATATGGTTCAGCAAAATAGTTTTAGAACAGAATAGCACACTGACACTTTCCCTCACTGTACCTCTCTGTCCCTCAACTCAAGGATTGAAAATATGGAACAGCAAATTTGGTTTAGAACAGAACAGCACACTGTCAGTTTCACTCACTGTACCTCTCTGTCCCTCAACTCAAGGATTGAAAATATGGAACAGCAAAATTGGTTTAGAACAGAATAGCACACTGTCAGTTTCACTCACTGTACCTCTCTGTCCCTCAACTCAAGGATTGAAAATATGGTTCAGCAAAATAGTTTTAGAACAGAATAGCACACTGACACTTTCCCTCACTGTCCTACTCTGTCCCTCCCTACAAACAAGATTTAGCACCAATAGCACACTGATAATTTCTACGAGTGTCCTTCTCTGTCCCTAAACTCAAGGATTGAAAATATGGAACAGCAAAATTGGTTTAGAACAGAATAGCACACTGACACTTTCCCTCACTGTACCTCTCTGTCCCTACAAACAAGATTTAGCACAAAATAGCACACTGACACTTTCCCTCACTGTACCTCTCTGTCCCTACAAACAAGATTTAGCACAAAATAGCACACTGACACTTTCCCTCACTGTACCTCTCTGTCCCTAAACTCAAGGATTGAAAATATGGTTCAGCAAGATTGGTTTAGAACAGAATAGCACACTGACACTTTTTCCCTCACTGTACCTCTCTGTCCCTACAAACAAGGATTAGCACAGAATAGCACACTGACACTCTCCCTACCTATCCTTATCTGTCCCTAAACACAAGGAATCCAGGATTATGTAAAGGAAAAATAATGACACTGTTCCTGCCTATGCTTCTCTTTCCCTACTCCGGAACACACTACACAAGGCCGCCGCGCTGGCGGCCTTTTATAGTGTGGGGCGTGTACTAAACCCCCTCAGCAATAATTGGCCACAGGCATCCTGCCTGTGGCCAATCATTGCTCTCCTCGCTGCCGGCGCTGTGATTGGCCAAGCATGCGGGGTCACAGTGCATGCTTGGCCAATCACAGCGCCTGGATGACACTGCGATGTCGTAGTGCATTGTGGGCCATTCGCGTCACTCGAATTTGGCGCGAACGGCCCAAATCGTTCGATCTTCGTCGAACGATCGAACAGCCGATGTTCGAGTCGAACGTATGTTCGACTCGAACACAAAGCTCATCCCTAGTTATAACGCACAGTGGCTGTGAATGTACTTCTTTCCTTTTCTGAGTCTCTACCAGCAACTCTAATGAACATGAAACAGGAGTTACCTTCTTGTGGATGCGGCCCCTGTCAGAGGGAAGACATCCTTCCGAGAGAGTTACCGGAGGCCCCGCCGTCACCGGCAATGCTGCACTGGGCTGTTTGGAAGGGTTACACTCCCCGGCCTCCTCATCTCAGATTCGGGCGCCCAACACCTTAGGGCCCCTCGGACTCCTCCACCCTCGCGGAACCCAGTCGAAGGTACTGGGTCCCAGGCCTCCTCAGTAGTACCTCACCCCAGGGCTAAAGGTGCCTGGGATGGACTCCATCACCCGCTCCGGCCAGGTCAAGGGCACCTGGGCCCGGAACTCCGGAATGCCAGCACCCAGGCTGAAGGTGCCTGGGCGCGGCCACGTCCTCCGACTCTGAAAACCCACCCTGTGTTCAGGGCGTCCACCCCTTTTATCTCCTCTCCCTTTGCATCACAGCAGGTTCCCCGCCCTGCCGTACAAGCGCTAGGTAAGGACAAAAGAAATGCAGTCTTGTGGTGAGGGTTCAACTCCAGCCCAAGGCAACAGCGCCTCCTGCAGGCCGCAGGGAACCTCACACCACCAGAGTCAGAGTAAAATGGTCCCAGATTCCCTAACAATCAGTGCATCTGTGTTACACTACCACCCAGATGCTTCCCCTAAATTCAAATACCCGCTGCAACTGCAATCACTGAGCATGAAATTATATGTATTTCAGTAAGGCTGCTTTCACACTGAGGCGATTTGCAGGCGCTATTGCGCTAAAAATCGTGCCTGCAATGCGCCCTGAAAGAGCCGCTCCTTTCTATCCAGTGTGAAAGCCTGAGGGCTTTCACACTGGAGCGGTGCGATGGCAGGAGGGTAAAAAGACTCATCCCAGCCGCATCTTTGAGGCGCGGTAGAAGTGGTAAAAATACCGCTCCTATAGCACCCCTGCACATTGAAATCAATGGGGTACGCCTCCAAAACCGCAAAGCGGCATTTTTGCGGGCGGGTTAACCCTTTTTCGGACGCTAGCAGGGGTTAAAGTCACCCCGCTAGCGCCCGCAAATAGTGGCAAACACGACGGTAAAACGCCGCTAAAAATAGCAGAGTTTTACTGCCAGCGCACCCAGCGCTTCAGTGTGAAAGTAGCCTTATCTTGCAAACCTGGCCTGTTAGTGGGCCCTGAGGACAGGGTCTCATTTCTTGATCTCAGAAATGTGATTGGCCCTGTCTGTACCATGTGATCATACTGACCAATTACAGCTAGCAACACAGTTGTATTCAGTGGATGGCATGGAAGGAAGCTATCCATTGTTTACAACTGTCATGTGACCTGCGGTGATTGGCCACAGCAGTCACATGGTACCGGCAGCAAGCCGGTACTCAGATCAGTCATCAGCCGTGCGATCGGCGCATCCCTAACAGGACGTCATATGATGCCCGGTCAAGAGAACTGAACCACTGCCTGGCCGTCAATTTGCTATTGGTTGGGCGGGAAGGTATTAAGAACATCAGATACATGCAAAGCATTTCAGGGTAAAGGACCCCCTTTCTGTAGGGCTTGAATCAGGGTCGCTGATAAGGGGGTAGCACCAGTCCTTCTTTATGGAGCCCAGGCTCTATATGTTCCACAAGGGACCCATTACAGCTTTATGGCAGTTCACTAGACCAGCATTGTAGGGAGCAATTACTGGAACGGATCCCCCACGACTCCCCCTGCATCGCAACCATCTTCTCCTCTTCTCCTTCCCACTTGGTTCCAGTAATTGTGGCCCGCCCAACTATTCTGATCACTCCCCTTCCAAGTTATCAGACCCTCCCTTCCTTCCACTCCAATCCCCTTGTGTGCCGCCCTTGCAGCACTGCTAGGTGTCAGAATGGGGGGGGGGAGGGGGCTTCATTTCTTGAATAACACAGTAAGCAATGGGTACCAATCATCCCTGTGCTCATTTATAACTGAAGCGTAGTAAACTGTGTTTACTATGCTTCAGTTTGTGAATAAACAAGAAGCTTCTGTACAGAACCCTTCCTGTTCATTCATTCTGCAATGCTACTGAGAAAAAGGGATTGAGGAATCTATGTCCCCAATCTCTTGGTACTCTGGCCATGTGAATGAGTGGTTTGTTCATGCAGCTAAAGCCACCTGTTTCTCTATGGGGACACAGCGGGTCTACTAACACAGACACAGGTCCTAATTTGACAGGTATGCAGATGCGGGTGAGTGTCCCAAATTCACACTGTCTGTGTTTGGTGCTGTATACCTGCACCCACATGCCTGGGGGCGGGGGCTGTCAGGTAGGCCCTGTGATTTCTAACAGAAGCCCTGGCTTGAACAATAGTTTGTGATAGAATCCAGCTGAGATAATGTAGAAAGTCTGAAATTAGACTGGCATGTCCTAACAGCAAACTGAATAGCTGTTTTCCCCTAAAATGCATTGACAGTATCTAAAATATTTATTTGGTAAGATCATCAAACAAATTTAAAGTGAGATAAAAGTTTATACTAAGCGCTCCTATCTGCACACCCATAAATTATTTTCCAATGGCTTCAATACTTTGCATCACAGATTCCAAAGATAAGGTCACTGACTTTTTTCTGATGACCAATAGCTGCAAGCTTGTTCCAAGTCTGTGATTCATGTTTTTTTTATTTATCAGATACATTTTTATTGCAGGTTTTTCAAATGTCAAATGTCATAACATACTGTAGGTAAGGAAATATAATCTTGTACAAGTTCAAAACTGTTACCAGAAATGTAAAGAGAGAAGGTGGAGATGAAACCAACATGTGCAGAGAGAGAGGAAAGAAAAAGGGGGGGGGGGGGGGAATAGGTGAAAAGGGAAATAAAGTAAAATTAGAACAGTGAGAAGAAAGTCTAACACGTTCACATCCACCAAGATGTTTGGTCGTCAGTTCAATGTATGAGAATATTGGGTACATCCCAGACTCATACACGTTCACCTTACACATAACGCCCATGACCTCGTTACAACTTTTAAAGCTCAGAAGCAGCCAGGCAACTAACATTTAGTTAGCAAAGAGGTCAGCAAGGCTGTGCACTTTTTTTTTTCTTGATGGGTGAACTGAAAAAATCTCTTGTATATAATAGATGAGCTACTTGCCATTTTTTTTAAATCGAGTGGAGATTTGCCAATAGAAATATTGTTTCAGGTCCGCCCCCTCGGTATGTCAGACCCCGCCTACGTCATTGGCCTGAGCGGGGAACTTCCTTCACTGTGTAAATTTAAATTACACAGTGAAGGAAGTTCCCCGCTCAGGCCAATGACGTAGGCTGGGTCGGACATACCGAGGGGGCGGACCTGAGGGGCAACTTCATTTGCTGTGTAATACATGTATAGACCCGCCCCTTCTCATGTTCCGCATCTGGTCCGCTGAGCGGACCTGATGGGGAACTTTAGAAGGGGCGGGTCTATACATTTAAAACACAGCGGAGGAAGTTCCCCATCAGGTCCGCACAGGCACAACCAATGACGGACAGCGCTGGACATCGGGATCGCCGTGGGACACTGGATTTCATCGCTGGAATGTTTTTGTTTTTTTTTATATTTTTTTATTTTTTAATTAAGGACTTTTCCAAGGTGTTTGTGTTTTTATTTAAATTTTTTGACACTTTCTTCGTGAAATGGTAGGGGTACAATGTACCCCTTACCAATTCACATAGGGGGGGCGGGATCTGGGGGTCCCCTTTGTTAAAGGGGTCTTCCAGATTCCGATAAGCCCCCCGCCCGTAGACCCCCACAACCACCGGGCAAGGGTTGTGGGGATGAGGCCCTTGTCCCCATCAACTTGGGGACATCCTCCCCATGTTGAGGGCATGTGGCCTGGTACGGTTCAGGAGGGAGGGGGGCCGCTCTCTCGTCCCCCCTCTTCCCCTGTGGCCGGCCAGGTTGCGTGCTAGGATAAGGGTC
Organism: Rana muscosa; assembly: GCA_029206835.1. NCBI lineage: Eukaryota > Metazoa > Chordata > Amphibia > Anura > Ranidae > Rana > Rana muscosa. The sequence continues at coordinate 39,923,197 of CM055124.1, read as the reverse complement.
TGGTATGGATTTTTGGGGGGACTCCACGCCATTTTTTTTTACATTTGGGGTGGAGTTCCCCTTAAAATCCATGCCAGATCTCAAGGGCCTGGTATGGGTATTTAGGGGGAACCCCATGCCATTTTTTTTTAATTTTCGGCGGGGTTCCACTTAATATCCATTCCAGACCTGAAGGGCCTGGTAATTGAATTTGGGGGAACCCCCACGCTTTTTTTTTATTTTTTATCAATGACTTTTCTATGTAATGATAAAAGCCAACAATTCATTAATAGCCGCGAGTGAGTTTTAAATGACTTTTTTTCCTTCAAAAATGACACTTTGTGCAGGGACAGTTCTAAGCACGGGAAACATGCGCCACTTTACATGCATATCATACACACCCCCCAGGTACGAAATTTAAAGGAATATTTCACTTTTATTTTTTCATTTTAAGCATTATTAAAATCACTGCTCCCGAAAAAACGGCCGTTTTTAAAACTTCTTTTTGCATTGATATATGTCCCCTGGGGCAGGACCCGGGTCCCCAAACACTTTTTCGGACAATAACTTGCATATAAGCCTTTATAATTAGCACTTTAGATTTCTCCCATAGACTTTTCGAATTTGCCGCGAACACCCCAAATTGTTCGTTGTTCGACTCGAACTCGAAGCTCATCCCTAATCTTAATGAATAACATGCACAGAGAGCATTAGATGTGAGAATGGAGGAGAAGGAGCCCCTGGAGAGATCAGGATTTTGAACAAGAGTGTCGCCAACTGGAGAGATCTGGATTTTGAATAAGAGTGCAGCCATCTGGAGAGATCTGGATTTTTAGTAAGAGTGGAGCCGCCTGGAGAGATCTGGATTTTGAATAAGAATGGGGCCAACTGGAGAGATCTGTATTTTGAATAAGAGTGGAGCCATCTGGAAAGATCTGGATTTTGAATAAGAGTGGGGCCATCTGGAGTGATCTGGATTTTGAATAGGAGTGCAGCCATCTGGAGAGATCTGGATTTTGAATAAGAGTGGGGCCAAATGGAGAGCTCTGGATTTTGAATAGGAGTGGAGTCATCTGGAGAGATCTGGATTTTGAATAAGAGTGGGGCCAACTGGAGAGATCTGGATTTTGAATAAAAGTGCAGCCATCTGGAGAGATCTGGATTTTGAATAAGAGTGGGGCCACCTGGAGAGATCTGGATTTTGAATAAGAGTGGGGCCACCAGGAGAGGTCTGGAGTGCAGCCACCTGGAAAAATCTGTCTGGAAGGAGGGATGGTGGAGGACACCTGTGGCAAATAAGATCCATTTAACATCAAGGGCATATAGACCTCCTATGATTCAGAGGTCTCAAGCAGGGTGAGTATATATTGATTATATATATATGAAGCGCCCATGCCACCCTCCTTCTCCACTCTTTGGCTCATTCACTGGAGAGGAAGGAGCGCGTGGGTCTGTTCCATGCCCGTACCCCCTGGGTTGCAGAGGTTAGGCACACTTAGTTTCCTTACGGGTCTTTGCAGCAATCCCCTCAGTGTTGGTTTCTGTCCCTAGTGTGTAAGGACAAGTAACTCCAAGGTCCACACCAGTATATCACTCCAACTTAGAGCTTTATTTTCTTTTGCATAAAAGGAGAAAGGTGTTAGGAAGACAGATGGAATTCAGGCACTCCTGGCTTCGTCACCACTTGATCCCAAGTGGGTACAGCTCACCCGGATAGTCACCCAATGACACCAGCAGCCGGCGTGTAGCTCGAACAGTCAATTTAATTCCCTAATGGATGCGTTCAGGAGATCCTCTGCCACAAGATCTATGGTGCCCCAAACCTCCTACTGGTCCAGAGGTTAGGCCCCTGGTTTCCAGGTGGATGACATCCCTTCCAGAGAGTTACTGGGCCCCCTCCCCCACCGTGATTTTCTCACCAGTCCTTCGGAACGGTCCTCCCCCAGCCTCCTCTTCCAGAAACGGGTCCCCTCACAAGGCGGCACTCTGGGATTCCTCCTCCCGAAATTGGTTCCAGCCAAAGGCGCTGGGCCCAGGGCCGAAGCTGCAGTCCCAGGACCAAAGGTGACCGGGACCGAGGCACACGTGGCCCCATGGCCTGGAGGGCCATGCACTCGAAACTGGACTCCACACAACACCCTCCCCCCGGGTACAGGTCCCCGGGGTGGCAGCTCGACTCCAACTCCTATGGCGTCTGCCCTTTTTGTACCCCCTCCCGCCATGAACAGCAGGTCCACCACACCCACTGTACTGCTGCCGAGAGGAGACACCAAATCGCTGCCCCATCACCTGTAGTTCAGTATAGATGACAGCGCCACCCATACTTCTTAAGCCTTGTACACACGAGTTTCTTGGCAAGAACCAGCAAGAAACTTGCTGACAGAGCTTTCTTGCCGAGTAAATTGGTCGTGTGTACGCGGCTTTCAGTTTTCTCGTCAAGAAAACCGACAAGAATCTCGACGAGAAAAATAGAGAACCTGCTCTCTATTTTCTCGTCGGGTTTCTCGTCGGCCTGTTTCTCGACGAGAAACCCAAATGTGTGTACACTTACCTGTCGCCGTGGAAACCCGTGCATGCTCAAAATGACTTTGACGCATGCGCGGTAGCTTCCTAGGCATAGGTAGGGTGTAGCAAGATGGCGGCGACAGCATTGAATGTGACGAGCGCACGCTCGTCGTAGTCGATGATGTCACCGCGTTCGCTCCATTCAAAGAACCGCGGGTTGGTGAGACAGAAATCTAACTATGTAACTGTATCCATTCAGTCAGGCTCTTGTAGAACATAGTTAGATTGTAACAGTTAGATTGTAACATGTGGGGGGCTTTGATCTGATCTGGAGGAAGCATTGCTGTGCACCGCACCCAAGGCAGCAGAAAGTCCGGAAGCGATGCAGCTGGTGAGCTGTGTCTTCATCTTTATTTGTACATCAGTTGACCAACCTTGTGATTTTAAAAGCAAATTAAGCAGCACAAATATATATATATATATATATATATATGAACTTTAGAATTTCCTGTTTCAGATAAGATTCTGCAATGATAATTTTCCAAGACGTGTGGTCTAAAAAGGAAGTTCCAAGCACTTAACCAATTTATTTATCTGTTCTCTAGAAATACCCGTCTTACATGATACATTTCTGTGCAGTAGAAAAAGGCACGCAAATGATATCCAGATTTATGTACATGGAATTGTTCAATAGGTTCAAACAATATCAAATTCTCAATGTAAAGGTTGCTGTAATTCCTCACATGTACACTAGAGGGCACTGTTGCCCAAGTCTTACAAGCAACATTACCTAATGGAAACTTTTCCAAGGGAAACGTGAAGGCTCTCATGCCGTGTACACACGATCGATTTTCTCGACGGTGAAAACACTGTCGAGAAAACCGACGGGAAAAACGAGGAATGGCTTGGTCCCCTACATACGGCCAGTTTTCATGACATTTTTTCTCTTGGTCGAGAAAAACGACCATGTGTAAGCTCCCTGGCAGTGTTTCCCTATGGGAAAACTGCCGCGGAAAAAAAGTGCAGTGAATCACGACGAGAAAAAATAGAGCATGTTCTAATTTTTCTCGTCGTGATTCTTGCCGTTTTTCTCGTTGGGAAAAATGCAGGAAAGCCCACACACGGTCGTTTTTCTCGTCAAAGAGAAAAAATGAAATTTTTCCCGACGAGAAAAATGGTCGTGTGTACGTGGCATTAGGCCACTTTCACACGAATGCCTCGTACACACGACCAGTTTTCCCATCGGAAAAACTGCCATGAGAGCTTTTTGCCCGGAAAACCGGCCGTGTGCATGCTCCATCGCAGTTTTCCCGACAGGAAAACTGCCGGGAAACCCGGCGGGAAAAATGAGAACATGTTCTCATTTTTCCCGTCGTGATTCGCAGCGGTTGTTAACCCGGCAATTTTCCAAAAAATGCGGTGGAGCATACACACGGCCAAGATTCCCAGCCAAAGCTCTCACCACAGTTTTCCTGCCGGGAAAACCTCTGGTGTGTACAGGGGGAAAGTTACTGAGCAGGTTCTCGGTTTTCCCCCCGGACTTTTTACCGCCGGGAATCCCGGCCGTGTGTACGAGGCACGAGGCGCTTCTAAACTGCCAGTAAAAACACTGAGCGCTTTTGAAGAGCTTTTCAGGCGCTTTTGAAGAGCTTTCCATTCATTTCAATGGAGAGGGGAGTTTTTCACAGCCCTGCCAGCACACTGCCCCAGTGTGAAAGCATTCATTGATTTCAATGGAAATAGGTTTTTGTGAGCTTTTTAGGCGTTGTTTTTAGCGTGAAAGCGCCTGAAAAACGCCTTAGTATGAAAGTGGTCTTATTGCAAATGCTAGTTTCCTGGCTGTCATGCTGATTTGCAAGCTTTAGACAGAACAGGCATTCAGAAAATTATCTCGGACTTTCCTGATCTGCATATTTGCGCCTGGTTAGTGACTTGGAACATACTAAATCCAGAGAGTCAACATAACAGCCAGGCAATTAGCTGCTTCAAAAACAGGTCGGCAGCGACAGCTCCTGTAAATCTTTCATGACCTGTTTAATTTAATCTCCTGTTTTACATCAAGGGAGCAAAAATGTCAGGTTTGGAAAAGTGTAAAATGAAGGACATGTCTACAAATACATTTTTTTTTTTTCATTTATTTTTCAAGACAACCAAACAAGTTATATACAACCAATATATTTACATTTATTCATCAGCGGTTATTTCTGCAAGTAAACAATAATCTATAAAAATTCCCTGAAATTAAAAAGTTTGCGCCGTTAACCAAAATGCCCTTCTTTGAGTGCATAGTGCAATGTATATTTACATTTTATATTAAGATTTTAAAGAACTTTTATATTAATACAATAAAGGTAAAGCAAAGGGCAAAGAAGGGTAACACACTGCAAGCAATCATCAATGATCTTGAACTATTTATACTGATAAAGTGACATGTGATTGGCTGGTAGATGTTACTTCACTTAGTAGTACTGCCTTATTAAACAGCATACAAAATAATTATTGATATATCTGTAATAATATAATAGGATAAAACTACAGCATTGTAGAGAAACAAAAAAAATACTGATCGAGATTAAAGCGGAGGTCCCGCAAAAAAAAAAAATATATATTTAAAGCCAGCAGCTACATATACTGCAGCTACTGACTTTTAATAAATGGACACTTACCTGTCCAGGGTGCCCGTGATGACGGCAGCCGAAGCTGAGCAATCGCTCGTCTCTCGGCTGTCCCCGCCGCCATCCTCGGTGAGGGAATCAGAAAGTGAAGTGTTGCGGATTCACTGCCCGGTTCCCTACTGCGCATGTGCGAGTAGCGCGGCGCGTTCCCAGTGGTCCCCGCTCTCTCCTGGGACCAGTGTGTTTCCCAGAAGACAGCAGGGGGGGGGGGGAGTCTCTCCCCGGAAGTGGGTACAAATACCTGTATTATACAGGTATTTGCACCCCACTCCCCCCTGAAAGGTGCCAAATGTGACACCGGAGGGGGGAGGGTTCCGAAAAGTGGAATTTCAATTTTTGGGTGGAACTCCACTTTAAAAACAGGGAAATAATGTAATAATGAATAATTAAAAGGAGAAGTTTGAGCTCTAGAAAAAAAATCATACATGCTGCACACCACTGCCATAGCCTGGGTTCTGCACCACCATCTTACCAGGGGCTGGTTCCCTCTGATGACAAGCTTACAGGTCCGAGTATAAATTGATTACAAGTGCACTTGGGTGGCAATCAACACCCTGATTAATGAATGTGCCACATCCTGATAGTTTTGAGTGAAAATGGATATAGGAAAAATGGACTTTATAGGCACATGAAAAGGTAAACAATTGTTTACCTTTTCATGTGCCTATAAAGTCCATTTTCCCTATATCTATTTTCACTCAAAGCTTACAGGTCCACCCTTCTTTGATGGCGTTATGGAACCTGAAGCATCCAGGGGTATGTGACATGCATACCCCTGGAGGCTTCAAAAAAGAGGGGACGTCATGCTCTCCAAGGTGAAAATGGTGGCTGTGTAGGGTGACCACGTGTCCCGGATTGCCCGGGACAGTTCCGCATTTTGCAGATCTGTCCCGGGCACATTCATTCCAAGACAATACAGTGTCCCGGAATGAAACTGACACAGCCACCCCCCCGGGCCAATCTGATGCCCCCAAAAAAGGCCACCACATCACCGCTTTACTCACTGACAGTACTTGTCCTGGCCGGGAATGCCTGGAGGAGCACAATACCCGCCCCCTGCTTGTGATTGGAGAAATCATAAATCCTGCCTCTTGTGTCCAATCACTGTGCTGTGATTAGGTACAGCACAAGCTGATTTTTGGGAAGGGAGGGTGTCCCTGAATGGTAGTTTGGAAATGTGGTCACCCTATGGCTGTGAGATGGGCCAGACTATAGATAAGAAAAAGTAAACAAACCAAAAGATATTTTTGCCATTTTTGATTGCGAAGGGGGAGGGTTTGTGGGTTTACCACCCTACACAGGTGGCGCTGTTGCAGCCACTATGCAAGGAGAGTCGAGGACAAGGGGAATGTACATTCCTCTAGGCCTACATCCGTGTCATCAGGAGGGCCGCTGTTGGATTGGACGCTGCTGCTGCTTTGGATGATCCCGGCGGTGGCCATCTTTAGTGAGGACAGAGCTTATGAGCACTGGCTCACTGCAGTTGGTGCGCATTTTGCATGTGGCTAGGTTAGAAACGGGAACCCACTGGATGGGGAGAGAGTGTGCCTTGGGTGAGAGAGAGGTTCCAGGGGCAAAGGGAACATACAGGGACTTCTAACTAGTGTAGGGAACCTTTCTGCTACTAGTTCTCTGCTAACTGCCTACCAGCCTCCTCCTGTGCCAGGTGCTGTCGGTCTCTGTGCATCACATCTCTGCAAGTCCAAGTGCCATATAATCATCTGTGAGTGTTTTGCCGCCAGTTCCAAAATTCTTCATAGACTCTGTATATTGGAATCGTTCCTAACAATACATTTTCTGCAACTCCAACCACTGTGCAGCTCTTTCCCTCGAGGGTTCCTACCACCTACAGGTTAGAGGAGTGCTATGAATGGAGCCACCATGCTAGGGTTGGCATCTGTCAAGTTTTTGCAATTGTCCAGTTTGCTATTTTATACTTTTGCTTAATAAAGAGGAACTTCACATTCCCCGCCTTTATTTTTCCCCTCCTCATTTTTTCACTTTTTTCCGATCGCATACACATAATCGGAAATTCCGACAAGAAAAACGTGGATTTTTTCTGACGGAATGTTGGCTCAAACTTGTGTTGCATACACACAGTCACACAAATCTTGTCGGACATTCCGACCGTCAAGAACACAGTGACATACAACACGTACGACGAGCCGAGATCAATTAAGTTCAATAGGCAGTTTGGCTCTTCTGCTTGATTCTGAGCATGCGTGTTTTTTTGCTCGTCGGAATTGCATACAGACTAGCAAATTTTCCGATAGAAACTTATTCCGTCGGAAAAATAGAGAACCTGCTCTCAATCTTTTGTTGGCGGAAATTCCGACAGAAAAAGTCAGATGGAGCCTACACACGGTCGGAATTTCCGACAAAAAGCTCACATCGCACTTTTCTTGTTGGAATTTCCGATCGTGTGTACGCGGCATTACACGCAATTCATATACTCAACCCGCCCAGAAAATCCAACGTTGTCCTTCTACGATCCCTACAATGCGGCCACAGCCCAGGTATCCTTTTCTCCTATTGAGAGCTGGATGTTTCTTCCCGGTTCAAAAAACTGGTCCCTTGATGACAAGCTGCCAGATCTGCTCTCCTCCAGCAGGTTTATGGAACCTGAAGCATCCTGGGGTATGTGATGTGCACATCCCCTGGAGTCTTCACAGAAGAGAAGCTGCACACCAAATGTTTTTTTACCTTACTGCATTCTATGAAAAAACCTTCTGCCTTTACAACCCAACAGGGACACAGACAGGGAACACCAAGAAAGAGAGTATTTATACTGACAGTGGTCATTAACCAGGGCCATGCCGTCAATTAGGCCAATTGAGGCAACACTCATGGAGCCACCATGTTTGGTGACATTATTCTTCAATGGCACCCCAAACATGATGTGATTCTGCCGCGATTGTCACGTAGCTAACCACGCTTTTAAAAATCACATGAAGCTTGTCACCCAAAAAGGAGCAGGAGCTTTATGCCTTTTTGCCTACACTAGGAGTGAAACTTATCAACATCTCATGTTCCAGGTCAGAGACAACATTTTACTGTTGGACTTTACACAAGCAATCCGGCAGAACTGAATGCTAAAGGTCAGTGATATTTACACTGCACAGTAAATTAATTCTACTAATCTGTATTCAGTAGAAGGGAGAAAGTAAATCTATGGTACCAGCATACACATTCATTTTATAACACAAGCATTGTAATAACAATACAAACAATAGTTATATCTGACAAACCAATATAAACTGCTTGAAAAATCTCCTTTCGCGATGTGAGTGCTGCCTGTCTGCTGGCCATCTCTTTCCACAACTTCCTGGATTCCCTGCATGCTTTGCAGAGTCTCATCCATTTCTAAGGACTACCTATCCCATGATCCCAAGACGTGAAACCTCCTGAGGCTCCACCTCCTGAAACTCCTCCTCTCAGAACATACTGTATGTAGTTCAGAAGGCAGGCTCTGTGATATGTGTGACACAGCAGTGTGAATACGTGTTCAAGTCAAGAATTCAAATCAAAGTAAATGTGAAGGGGGTCTTCAAAAGATAATTTTTTGCAGATTAATAGGAGTAGGCTAAAAAATAATTTAAATACAATATGGAAATGTATATATGATTTTACATTTTTACCATAGATACACTTTAATAGTAAAAACACTAAAAGCACATTATTATTTTAGCACAAAGGCACAAAAATGTATCTTAGTAAACTATAACATAGACACAGTGATCGGTGAAGGTATCTAACCAGCATTCCCTTACTGGCTTAGGATACGAATACATGGAAGTAATTACAATTATTTAATATTGATGATGGATAAGGATTGATGCGACTATCCAATACTGCAAAGTTCAATAATCCACAGCTAAACCGTTCCTATGTAATTTGCTACGACAAAGTTCTGTCTACATCTGTGACTTCCTCATGTTGCAGCTCCATTTACATAATACAGAACAGGAGGTTCCTATTGTACCATGAGAACATTTTCCCTTGTTCAGACCTGCTCAGGTATATTGTGTTGAGAAGCAATGTCTGCAGTTTCTACTGCACTAGATTTGGCACATTGTACATCAATGACAAACATTTTTGTGCGGATATATTGTGATATGCCCGAAGCCCTGTACACACGATCGGTTTTACCGATGAAAACAGTCTGATGGACTTTTTTTATCGGACAAACCGATTGTGTATGGGCCCCATCGTTTTTTTTTCCCATCAGTGATTAAAAATAGAACATGTTTTAAATTTATCCGATGGAAAAAAAAAACGATAGCAAATTCCGATCATCTGTGTGGAACGCCATCGGAGAAAAAACCCACGCATGCTCAGAATCAAGTCGACGCATGCTCAGAAGCATTGAACTTAATTTTTCTCGGCTCGGAGTGTTTTATGTCACAGCGTTTGGGACGGTCGGATTTTTTACTGATGGTGTGTAGGCAAGACTGATGGAAGTCAGCTTCATCGGAAATCCGATGGAAAAATCCATCGGATTTTATTCCATCGGAAATCCGATCGTGTGTACAGGGCTTTAGTGTTTTCTTCTTCGCATATCCAAATTTCAGCATGATAGTATTATTGGCGCTAGAATCAATGCTATAATATTTATGGAAATATTTAACACTGATCAGTTTTGCTGTAATAATGGTACAGGTAGAATTCCAGCTAAGCTTTAGGTTAAAGGTTAATTTGGGTCTAAAAAGGAACCAAATTCTGTGAGCGGTGCCAAAAAAAAATGGCAGACAGGGGGGCAAAGGACTAGTCACCAGCATTGCCTGTGGCCTCTCTGCAGCTGATTCCCCCCCCCCATCATTGTCCTACTATGCCTTGCTCAAAACTGTGTCTCTGTGTAGAGGCGGCCATCTTGGTAGAAGCAGAGTATATGTTAGAGAAGGGGTCTCAAACTGGCGGCCCTCCAGCCAGTTAGAGGCATGATGGGACTTGTAATTTTGCAACAGCTGGAGGGCCGCCAGTTTAAGACCCCTGTGTTAGAGCCTCCATCAAAGAGAACAGTGGGCAGCACAGTAGTGATATCAGCAAATCTCACACCTAATCTCCTGAGACTAGCAGCCTCAGATGATCTCACACTGAAGATATACAAGGTGTGACAATTTAATTCCTGTAATCCAAAAAAAAAAAAATCTGTATTCTTCTAAAGATCAGAGGAAATTTGAAGACAATGTTCTTTCGGTTCTTCTGTCAAAATTCAAGGCTCCATCTTTGCAGAAATCTTTCTCATTCCCAAATCCTCCGTTAGAATCTCTTCCTTGTTCATGGTAAATTTTTCTGCCATCATTCTCACAGTGAATTTTCTATCTGAGCAGACAAGGGTTCACGCACTCTGCCCAAAATTTCCATCTGTCCTTTGTGTTTTTGGCTGCCCACCTCTTGCGTCATCTTCCCGCCCCTCCTTAAACCGCCCAAGCTATTCAAAAACACCTGATTTCTTCATAGAATGTTCTCCATAAGCCTGTTGTAACAAAGCTAAAGTTTTACTTGCACTTTTGCTAATTTTCAACGCAAAATTTGATGTTAATCCACTGCTCCAGATTCCTGTCACTCATTTTCCACCAACAGCGCAACACACACGTGTTATTTCTTCTACTACTCCGTAAAGACAATTGGCCTGCGAATCAGGGGAGTGAAAGTTAGAGCATGTCAGAATACGCTTGAGTTTAAATGTGACTAAACACGATAGTGCTATGCCGCGGGCATTCCAGGAATTAAATTGTTACACCTTGTATAGCTATGAGCCAAGGCACACTCACGTGCCAGGAAGTGCACTGCTATTTTTTTAGGAGGAATTCCAGACAAAAGGTAAATTTTTCAGGGTACTGATTAGTTTCAAATAAAATTTCTAAAAATGGTCACTATAAATAGAAAATCTTAACTTTTTAAGTTCAGTTCCACTTTAACCAGTTCCCAACCACCCTATAGCGAGGTTGTCTATTTCTGGGAGGGCATTCATAGACTTCCACCCAGAACCCTGTCCCCTGCGTATTTCCTGCGGTGGGCATAACAGATCAGGGTAAAGGGTCAGTCACAGCGGCCCTTTACCATGTGATCAGCTGTGACCAATCACAGCTGATCACATGTAAACAGACTTGTCGGATATCAGCAGTCCTTTCCTCCAACACTGTGTCTGTGGGAGGAAAGGAGAGTTCAGTAAGCCTGTCAGCAAATCGTTTACACTGATAATCAGGGCACTGATCATCAGTGAAGCCCCATCAGTGCCAGTCAGTGCCTATCAGGGCCGCCTCATCAGTGCCCATCAGTTTAGCCTCATTAGTGCACATCAGTGAAGAAGAAAAAATTACTCATTTGCAAATTTTATAACAAAAAGTAAGAAAAACAGTTTTTTTTGTTCTTGTTTGTTTTTTACATTTTCGATTTTTTTGGGGTTTGTTTAGCAAAAAATTAAATAACCCAGTGATGATTAAAAAGCACCAAAAGGAAAGCTCTATCTGTCTAAAAACAATTATAACAATTTCATATAGGTACAGTGTCCTGGGCATGAAGGGGATGAAAGTGCCCAGTATTGAAGTGGTTAAGGTCCGCTTTTAAGTTGGGCTTTAGAGATAATACATTAGTATGTGAAAAATGTGAGCAGGATAATACAAGTAGTATTGGCATCAGTGCTACATACAAATTGGTGGTAAGATGACTTGCTTTGGCAAGGTACTGGTGCAAAATTTGCAAGTAAAGACTGTGGAACCCAAAAATGTATGTCCAAGCCAGTTTTAAAGAACATAACCAGGTCCAGGAAAAAATTGTATTTAATGTTCGATAGTGTGTGGAAGGGTTGGAGCCTATGTCACGACTGCATTGCTGTCTGTGTCCTAATTGGGGAGACTTCTACTCACTGCCAGTCAAGAAATCCCAATGGGGATTCACACAAAGTATAATTTTTAGGAGAGTGAGGAAGGGTAACAGAGATTTTACTGCTGTCTGGGCCTTCCTGTCCTGGTGCCAATGGCTTCTCTATATACAAAGTGTTACTTTTGCGCTACAAGGAAGTGGTATCTTTAGATTAACAGGTACACACGTGTAGGAATTTAACATTAAATATGTGTGAAGCTGTTGCTAGCATCAGTGTGTGTTCCCACACAAAACATAGGTTTAAATAAGGGATGTGTTGGATGCTGCGCTTCTAATGCATATATACAAATAAATAGAAACAGCAATAAATATTACAATACTCCAAGGTGATATGTGCCCGTGATCCTTAATGTGTACAATTCATTTTTATGAAATAACGTCTTATACAATATCATACAGCTAAATCACAAAGATTCTATTCTGATAAGAGTGGTAAATCCACGCAGTTCAAAAAACTGCTAACAACCGGTGATGTAAATCTTGTTCCGTAAATTAACCAACCTCCGATATCTCAAAATTGGTGCCTAAAACTTCACACACTGTGTGCCACCTCTGATCACAGAACTCTCACCTCCAGGTTGATGTCATATAGCCCGTATATGATAATCCTCCCATATTAAGATGGTAATCACCTCCTCCTCTATGCCTCTAGGGGGCTTTCCGTTCAAGCTTCCTGAGGGTTCCAGTGACAGGGGGAGTGCGGCACCCTTTCATTTTATTTTATTCATGCTGCAAAAATGCCTTTCCCTTATGTGATAGAGAAAAGTGGGTGTAATGCTGCCTCTGAAGCTACAGCCTGCATTCGGACAATCATCGATCCAATCTATATGTCACAGACCGACCTAATCAGGATATCTTCCCAATAACTATCATCAGCAGCCCTAAAGAAGGGGCTTTATCCCCCGAAAAACACTTTGGCTTTATCCTATCATCTGTACTCTTAATAAAACGTTTTTATATTTACATCTACCGGACATCTGGCGCTCCTTTACACCCACTTTTCTCAATCACATACGGAAGCGACCATCAGGCCGCACCCCGAGGTAACAGCCCAGGCCTCCAACAGGGCCCACCACCCTCCCAAAAAGGCCAGGCACCAATCTTTGGAAGGAAATCCTTCTTACCTGCCTTTTTGACCTCCTATCTACAAATAGTGACAGATCAAGTCAGTCCAGCGCAAACCCTACCCTCAAAGAACAAGCTACCCATATGTGGAAAAATACCAGAAAGCCTCCTATGGTGCAGTATGTTGGTAATATAAAAATGTATTAGAAGCAAAAATGCTCTTACACTTTAAAATCTTTAAATATGCTTCAATACAAACAATCCCAGGCCTTACTTCCTCAGGACGTTACTTCCAGTCCACGTCTGCCACCGCCCATGCCCAGAGTACAGAGGTGGCACACAGTGTGTGAAGTTTTAGTCACCAATTTTGAGATATCGGGTGTTGGTAATTTACAGAACAACATTTACATCACCGGTATTGTGCTTGTTCGCACTTTTTTGAACTGCACAGACTTACCACTCTAATCGGATTGGAATCTTTGTGATATAGTTGTATGATATTGTATAAGTCGTTATTTTATTATAATGAATTGTACACATTAAGGATCATGGACACATATCACCTTGGAGTATTATAATTTTTATTGGTGTTTTTATTTATTTGTATATATATGCATTGGAGCACTTGAGTTTAGCAACGGCTCCTCGATATTTAGTCCTGGTGTCACAGGTGAGAAAAAATCTCCCCAACTGGATCACAGAAAGAAATAAAAACCTGATAGAAAAGACTGATAGATATATTATTTGTAGTAATCAAATCTCATATACCTAAATTATGGAATTCAAATAAAATTCCATCTGTAAACGAATAGAAGGAAAAGGGAACTTATTGTATGAAATTAGAAAAATACATTAATCTCAAACAAAGCAAATTGAAAAAACGGTTATAAAATATGGAACCCCTGAACTAAACATAAATAACTTCATTAGTTCAACTTTGTGAAGAAATGTTGCTAATAATTACAGGTTATGTTCTTAACTTGTTTGAATATAACATTTGTATTGAACAATTTGTCCCAATCCTCAGGGACCTACATTACACCCCTCTCTTCAGTTCCATCCCACACCATACAACCCCTTCCCTTCCTCTCCTTTCCCTTACTTTGCCTATTTTCAAAATAACAGCAAATATGACCTTGTATTTGTTAAGCTGCTTTGTATTGTAACATCTATATGTCATGCTGTTTTCTATAACTTTTGTTTTGCTACCCTGGGGTATTACCTATAAAAAATAATAAACACATAATTAACCAAAAAAAGGCACATTTTAATTCTTCTCTACTATATCACTCAATTCTTAAAAAAAATAAAAAAAAATAGTTGGAGTTAGACTATAATGTACCAGAAATGAACAAAGGCAGACATGTTGAAGTCCAGCATGGGTGGCAACCATAGTGCTCTCCGTAGATACAGTGGAGGAGAGGGCATAGCCAACCCAGGATAGGAAATACACTAGATTACCAAAAGTATTGGGACTCCTGCCTTTACACAGACATGAACTTTAATGGCATCCCAGTCTTAGTCCGCAGGGTTCAATATGGAGTTGGCTCACCCTTTGCAGCTATAACAGCTTTAACTCTTCTGGGATGGCCATCCAGAAGGTTTTAGGAGTGTGTCTATGGGAATGTTTGACCATTCTTCCAGAAGCGCATGTGTGAGGTCAGGCACTGATGCTGGCTGAGAAGGCCTGGCTCGCAGCCTCCACTCTAATTCATCCCAAAGGTGTTCTATCAGGGTTGAGGTCAGGACTCTGTGCAGGCCAGTCAAGTTTCTCCACCCCAAACTTGCTCATCCATGTCTTTATGGAACATTCATGGAAGGTATATAGAAATATGAAGGTATTGGGACTTTTAAGGTGCAACAACTACACAATATTCAATATAAAAAATATAATTTTATTACAAAAAAATATATATGAAAATTCATATGTACAAATATACATGAACCATCAAAATAAACATAATAGAGTTTCCAAAGTGCATACAGACAAAATTCTCTACATGTTTCGCCATTTTGTAGGCTTCCTCAGGAGTTTGTCATGCAAATACTGGAAACAAAAAAAGAAAAATAATAAATACATAATATTATTAACTCAAATTTCAAACTCAAAATTACAAAACAGAATATTATTAAGAAAAAAAGGATAACTGAAAACCATAACCAGCCCAATGGTTGCTCAAAAGTTCATCTCAAAATTAGATCTATTTATTCAAGGTATATGACCTTATTAGTATCAGTTGTAAGTACATTACCTGTAAATTTTGATGGTACAATCTAAAATGAAGAATGACCAGATAGCCAATGAGCTATCCCACACGGGGGGCGCCCGTAAGGAGGGGATCATATGGTGTATCATAGAGGGGGAGAAATACTGGCACAAATAACCACCCGGATATTACTAGCACAGGAACAGAGGGCCATCTGGGGGAAATTACAAAGAAAATTCGAATGAAGTCAAATAACAATCTATGTATAAGAGTAAAGGCGTCTAATCTAGTTATACGGCACATACCCCATCAGTATTTACCTGTTTATGGCTGTTGATAGTAAAAAATATAAATTAGAATAGGCAAAAAAGGGGGCAGTATCTCCAAAGTACCCCAATCAGTGTCCACTCTAAAGGAAACAGAAATAGTGGAAATTACTATAAATATATGTAATAATCCCCTCTAATTGGTAATCAGAATTTTAATTTTTAGCCATATACTTGCTAGCTGATATATACCTGGTTAATCCAATTGGATAAAGTGTGTCCACATTAGGGCATCTCTGCCGAAAAACTTGTTTTACAAAACCGATCAATCAGTTTACTGAAAAAATAAAATATAAAAACCATTTGGGATTAAAGACCAAAGTAAACCAGACAACAGGATAAAAACCAATGTTGCCCATAAAGAGATCTAGTGCCTAAGTAATTTACCTTTGACTGATATCTAAGAACGTCTTCTCCCCAGAGTGTTGGTCATGCTACTGATTTACAAGGCTGCGATCCGGACTATATACCCCCCCTCCCCCTTCCCATTGGACGCACAATGGCGCCAAATCAATGGGCGGAGCGGGCACGTCAGTTCCGACATCACCCATCGTCAGATCCGACCCGGAAGTGACAATTCCACCACTGAAAAACCGGAGACGTCCGCCGGAAGCACCACCCCGCTCATCAGGAGAAAACATCCTGACGAGCTGGACGCACCATAAGACGGATCCGGAAGGGGAAAAAACATGCCTAAAGTATAGAAAAGGGCAGACTTCCTTTTAAAATCACGGCAGAAAGGGCACATTGGATGTTAAAAAATGGGGCCAGGATATCCGGTGGGCTTAGTCAGATGGCGCTCAGATTGTCTCCCAAAGGAGAACAAAGAGAAACGCCCTGGGCGCCCATATGATCACCAAATCCCCCCCAAAAAGGAAAAGGGAAACGCCACCCTAAAAAATGTGGTAAACTCAATTGAAATCAATTACATATAATGCAGATTTATCAATGATTAAAGAGAGCCCCTATGGAATATAGAAATGGTACATTCAGTCACCTGTACATAAAGACAAATTTAATAAACAAAAATAAAAATAACAAAACAAAATTTAATTTGTTTTAAACAGAGTCTACATATACAGCATAACGATTTTTTTTCCTACAAAAAGGGTTTGAAACTGATGGACTCATTTAACCCGGGATACATAGTAGCTCTCAAGGTATGTATCCATCTGGTTTCTCGTTGTAGGAGATTTTTGTCCACATCCCCACCTCTTTCATTAAGAGGTATGTATTCTAAAGCAAAGAATTTAATCTTTGACAGATCGAAGGAGTGGAAAAGACCACTATGTCTACTAATAGGAGTCTCCATTTTTTTCTTTTGAATGAGAGATACATGGTCTCTCATTCTGTGAAAGAAAGGCCTCTTCGTTTTACCAACATAGAAGGCCTTACAATCACAGATCATCAAATAAATTACGCCAATTGACTGGCAATTGCTAAAGAAATTTGGTCTATACGTAACTCCATTAGGGAGAACTATTTCAGTAGAATCATATATAAACCTGCAAAATTCACAATGACCACATGGGGCCGAACCCTTTCTACTCTCAACCCTCTTGATTTGGAGATGGCTATGAACTAGTTGATCTTTTAAAGACCTAGATTTTCTATAGGTAATTTGGGGAAATGGCTTAATATATTTGGAGATAATCTCATCTGTTGCTAGCAAAGGCCAGAATTTTTCAATAATTTTTCTTACTTTCTGATGTTCACCAGAGAACCTGGTAATTAATCGTACCGTTTGGTCAGTAGTTTGAGGTTTCTTAGGATGTATTAGCTCTTTCCTGTTTTTATTTTTTGCTCGTTTATAGGCTTTTTTGAGGGTTGAACGACTATACCCTCTAGCAATTAGTCGAGATTGGAGGGCAGAGGCCTCCGTCTCGAAATCTACTTCCTTACTACAATTTCTTCGAATTCGTAAATACTGACTGTATGGGATACTTTGTACCAGAGTCCTGGGATGAGAACTTGTGGCATGCAGGATGGTATTGCCTGAAGAGGGCTTTCTATATAATGAAGAGCCCAAGGTGCCATCAGAGTTTAAGTAAATAGAAATATCCAGAAAATTTATCACATTCTGGTCACAAATCATCGTAAATTTGAGATTAAAGGAATTTACAGCTAATGAAGACATAAAAGATGTCAATTCCTCTAAGGAGCCAGTCCACACAACAAAAATGTCATCGATAAAGCGTCGCCATATCAAGACTTTATCAAAAAACATTTCAAATGATTCTAAAGAAAAAATCTCCCGTTCCCACCCCCCCAGGTACAGGTTGGCGTACGACGGGGCACACTTGGTCCCCATCGCAACACCCTGCACCTGGAGGTAGTGGGAACGGTCGAAAACAAAAATATTGTTGGTAAGTATGAACAGCAACAATTCCAAAATGAAATTGTTGTAGGGCCTGGCTCCAGGTCCTCTCTCCGAGAGGAAGCCGTCTATAACTTTAATACCCCTAGTGTGGGGGATAGAGTTATAGAGGGCTTCAACGTCTATAGCTACTAGCCATGACCCCGGTGGTACACATAGACCATCCAAAGATCTCAGTAGATCGGCGGTGTCTTGAATGTAGGAACTTAAAGAACCTACATGGGGCCTCAAATAGTCGTCTACCAGCTTACTAGCTGGTTCTGTAAGGCAACCAATCCCTGACACAATCGGACGGCCAGGGGGATTTTCCAAATTTTTGTGCACCTTTGGCAGAGCATAAAACGTGGGAAGTCTCGGCTTATCAATAACCAAGAATTCACACGTCTTTTTGTCTATAAGGTTATCACAAAATGCCCGATTAATGAGAATACGGTATTTTGTCTCCGCATATTTTACCTGTGCAAAAGGAATAGAGCGATACCAACTTTTATTTGAAAGGAGGTTCATGACCATCTGCTTATATTTGTTTAAATCCATTACCACTATGTTACCTCCTTTATCCGAGGGTTTTATCACTAATTGTTCGTTCTGTTTTAAAGATAACACGGCTTTTTGTTGGGATGGCTTAAGGTTGGTATTTCTTCTAAACCTTTTCCAATTGGTACTCTGTAGTTCCTTTGTAACTTGTTGGGTGAATGCCCAAATGTTGGGGTTTCCTTGGAGAGTAGGAAAGGTCCTGGATTTCCGAAATCCAGGACCTTTCCTACTCTCCAAGGAAACCCCAACATTTGGGCATTCACCCAACAAGTTACAAAGGAACTACAGAGTACCAATTGGAAAAGGTTTAGAAGAAATACCAACCTTAAGCCATCCCAACAAAAAGCCGTGTTATCTTTAAAACAGAACGAACAATTAGTGATAAAACCCTCGGATAAAGGAGGTAACATAGTGGTAATGGATTTAAACAAATATAAGCAGATGGTCATGAACCTCCTTTCAAATAAAAGTTGGTATCGCTCTATTCCTTTTGCACAGGTAAAATATGCGGAGACAAAATACCGTATTCTCATTAATCGGGCATTTTGTGATAACCTTATAGACAAAAAGACGTGTGAATTCTTGGTTATTGATAAGCCGAGACTTCCCACGTTTTATGCTCTGCCAAAGGTGCACAAAAATTTGGAAAATCCCCCTGGCCGTCCGATTGTGTCAGGGATTGGTTGCCTTACAGAACCAGCTAGTAAGCTGGTAGACGACTATTTGAGGCCCCATGTAGGTTCTTTAAGTTCCTACATTCAAGACACCGCCGATCTACTGAGATCTTTGGATGGTCTATGTGTACCACCGGGGTCATGGCTAGTAGCTATAGACGTTGAAGCCCTCTATAACTCTATCCCCCACACTAGGGGTATTAAAGTTATAGACAGCTTCCTCTCGGAGAGAGGACCTGGAGCCAGGCCCTACAACAATTTCATTTTGGAATTGTTGCTGTTCATACTTACCAACAATATTTTTGTTTTCGACCGTTCCCACTACCTCCAGGTGCAGGGTGTTGCGATGGGGACCAAGTGTGCCCCGTCGTACGCCAACCTGTACCTGGGGGGGTGGGAACGGGAGATTTTTTCTTTAGAATCATTTGAAATGTTTTTTGATAAAGTCTTGATATGGCGACGCTTTATCGATGACATTTTTGTTGTGTGGACTGGCTCCTTAGAGGAATTGACATCTTTTATGTCTTCATTAGCTGTAAATTCCTTTAATCTCAAATTTACGATGATTTGTGACCAGAATGTGATAAATTTTCTGGATATTTCTATTTACTTAAACTCTGATGGCACCTTGGGCTCTTCATTATATAGAAAGCCCTCTTCAGGCAATACCATCCTGCATGCCACAAGTTCTCATCCCAGGACTCTGGTACAAAGTATCCCATACAGTCAGTATTTACGAATTCGAAGAAATTGTAGTAAGGAAGTAGATTTCGAGACGGAGGCCTCTGCCCTCCAATCTCGACTAATTGCTAGAGGGTATAGTCGTTCAACCCTCAAAAAAGCCTATAAACGAGCAAAAAATAAAAACAGGAAAGAGCTAATACATCCTAAGAAACCTCAAACTACTGACCAAACGGTACGATTAATTACCAGGTTCTCTGGTGAACATCAGAAAGTAAGAAAAATTATTGAAAAATTCTGGCCTTTGCTAGCAACAGATGAGATTATCTCCAAATATATTAAGCCATTTCCCCAAATTACCTATAGAAAATCTAGGTCTTTAAAAGATCAACTAGTTCATAGCCATCTCCAAATCAAGAGGGTTGAGAGTAGAAAGGGTTCGGCCCCATGTGGTCATTGTGAATTTTGCAGGTTTATATATGATTCTACTGAAATAGTTCTCCCTAATGGAGTTACGTATAGACCAAATTTCTTTAGCAATTGCCAGTCAATTGGCGTAATTTATTTGATGATCTGTGATTGTAAGGCCTTCTATGTTGGTAAAACGAAGAGGCCTTTCTTTCACAGAATGAGAGACCATGTATCTCTCATTCAAAAGAAAAAAATGGAGACTCCTATTAGTAGACATAGTGGTCTTTTCCACTCCTTCGATCTGTCAAAGATTAAATTCTTTGCTTTAGAATACATACCTCTTAATGAAAGAGGTGGGGATGTGGACAAAAATCTCCTACAACGAGAAACCAGATGGATACATACCTTGAGAGCTACTATGTATCCCGGGTTAAATGAGTCCATCAGTTTCAAACCCTTTTTGTAGGAAAAAAATCGTTATGCTGTATATGTAGACTCTGTTTAAAACAAATTAAATTTTGTTTTGTTATTTTTATTTTTGTTTATTAAATTTGTCTTTATGTACAGGTGACTGAATGTACCATTTCTATATTCCATAGGGGCTCTCTTTAATCATTGATAAATCTGCATTATATGTAATTGATTTCAATTGAGTTTACCACATTTTTTAGGGTGGCGTTTCCCTTTTCCTTTTTGGGGGGGATTTGGTGATCATATGGGCGCCCAGGGCGTTTCTCTTTGTTCTCCTTTGGGAGACAATCTGAGCGCCATCTGACTAAGCCCACCGGATATCCTGGCCCCATTTTTTAACATCCAATGTGCCCTTTCTGCCGTGATTTTAAAAGGAAGTCTGCCCTTTTCTATACTTTAGGCATGTTTTTTCCCCTTCCGGATCCGTCTTATGGTGCGTCCAGCTCGTCAGGATGTTTTCTCCTGATGAGCGGGGTGGTGCTTCCGGCGGACGTCTCCGGTTTTTCAGTGGTGGAATTGTCACTTCCGGGTCGGATCTGACGATGGGTGATGTCGGAACTGACGTGCCCGCTCCGCCCATTGATTTGGCGCCATTGTGCGTCCAATGGGAAGGGGGAGGGGGGGTATATAGTCCGGATCGCAGCCTTGTAAATCAGTAGCATGACCAACACTCTGGGGAGAAGACGTTCTTAGATATCAGTCAAAGGTAAATTACTTAGGCACTAGATCTCTTTATGGGCAACATTGGTTTTTATCCTGTTGTCTGGTTTACTTTGGTCTTTAATCCCAAATGGTTTTTATATTTTATTTTTTCAGTAAACTGATTGATCGGTTTTGTAAAACAAGTTTTTCGGCAGAGATGCCCTAATGTGGACACACTTTATCCAATTGGATTAACCAGGTATATATCAGCTAGCAAGTATATGGCTAAAAATTAAAATTCTGATTACCAATTAGAGGGGATTATTACATATATTTATAGTAATTTCCACTATTTCTGTTTCCTTTAGAGTGGACACTGATTGGGGTACTTTGGAGATACTGCCCCCTTTTTTGCCTATTCTAATTTATATTTTTTACTATCAACAGCCATAAACAGGTAAATACTGATGGGGTATGTGCCGTATAACTAGATTAGACGCCTTTACTCTTATACATAGATTGTTATTTGACTTCATTCGAATTTTCTTTGTAATTTCCCCCAGATGGCCCTCTGTTCCTGTGCTAGTAATATCCGGGTGGTTATTTGTGCCAGTATTTCTCCCCCTCTATGATACACCATATGATCCCCTCCTTACGGGCGCCCCCCGTGTGGGATAGCTCATTGGCTATCTGGTCATTCTTCATTTTAGATTGTACCATCAAAATTTACAGGTAATGTACTTACAACTGATACTAATAAGGTCATATACCTTGAATAAATAGATCTAATTTTGAGATGAACTTTTGAGCAACCATTGGGCTGGTTATGGTTTTCAGTTATCCTTTTTTTCTTAATAATATTCTGTTTTGTAATTTTGAGTTTGAAATTTGAGTTAATAATATTATGTATTTATTATTTTTCTTTTTTTGTTTCCAGTATTTGCATGACAAACTCCTGAGGAAGCCTACAAAATGGCGAAACATGTAGAGAATTTTGTCTGTATGCACTTTGGAAACTCTATTATGTTTATTTTGATGGTTCATGTATATTTGTACATATGAATTTTCATATATATTTTTTTGTAATAAAATTATATTTTTTATATTGAATATTGTGTAGTTGTTGCACCTTAAAAGTCCCAATACCTTCATATTTCTATATAGCTTCGTAATGAAGGGATGTGGTGCCTATGAGATACAGGTGACAGGTATTATTTTCAATTCATGGAAGGTGTTTTGTGCACTGGTCCAAATCATTTGGTGGAGGGGGAATGTTGGTGCAGGGTTGTCTTTCATGGGTTGGGCTTGGCCCCTTAGTTCCAGTAAAGAGAACTCTTAAGGCGTCAACATACCAAGACATTTTGGACAATTTCATGCTACCAACTTTGTGGGAACAGTGTGGGGATGGACCCTTCCTGTTCCAACATAACTGCGTACCAGTGCACAAAGCTAGGTCCATAAAAGGCATGGATGAGCGATTTTGGGGTGGAGGAACTTGGCTGGCCTGCACAGAGTGAATTAGAGCAGAGACTGCAAGCCAGGCCTTCTCATCAACATCAGTGCCTGACCTCACAAATGCGCTTCTGGAAGAATGGTCAAATATTCCCATAGACACCCTTCCTAAACCTTGTGGACAGCCTTCCCAGAAGAGTTGAAGCTGGTATAGCTGCAGAGGATGGGCCAACTCAATACTGAACCCTACAGATGAAGACCGGGATGGCATTAGAGGAATGGGCGCCTAAAAATGCTTTGAAAACAGCGCTAAGCGGGCGCTTTCAACCCCTATTTAACCTCTTCTGGGAGTTAAAAGCTCCCTGTTAGCGGTAAAACTAGCGGCGCTTTACCACTACTGCCCCAGCGTGAAAGGGCTCTTATTGTGCAAAAATACTACATGTTCTTTTATAAAACTAAATGCAAAAAAAAAACACATATCTAAATTGGATTTCTATTTGAAATGCATTTTAAGTGGTAAACTGAAAGCATTTTACTGCAGGAAAAAGTATGAATGGCCCCTAATTTGTTCCAGTTACAAAAAAAAAAAAAAAAGTAAAAATTTTGTTAATGAATTACTGAACGGTAAACATGATTTCAGATACACACATTGACCAGCAACAGTTCATAGTCCATACCGGTTGTTTGCATCTACAGTTTGGCTTCACATCTCAGTTCTGTTAACATTTCTGTGGTCTACATATATTGACTTGGAAATTAAGCATGAAATTAGAACTGGAGTTAAGCCAAGATTTCAGATCCCAGTTGAGGACACTTCCTGTAAGCATTCCATTGACCTCGTAAATCCATCATAGTGGCACAAAGGGACATCATCCCAAATCCTGATGATGGAGAGTTGAGTGACACTAACAGGAAGACACAAACAAATCATGCTGCATTTCCAGTCAAGGTGGCCAAGATCAGTTAAGTCTTAGGTCGGAATACACGGTCTCTTGAGGGCACACTAGGTCGGCTCTATTTGCATAGAGCACATCAGGAGGGGGCTGAAAGAAAAGACAGAGACAGCTTTCAATATAGAGTTGACCTATAGACCTATTATTAAGAGATCATCCATACATTAATTTAAATAAGCTTACATTTTTAATTATTATTGAAATATCATACAGTATAACTATGCAAAAGAAAAGGTGAAAACGGATGAATCTTTTAGCTCTTTTAACAGGAACATTTTACCACCAAAAAGAGGAAGAAAGACCTAAATTGCACATTTTTTTTTCTTTCAAATAATAAGAAGTTAAACTGAAGTATAGATTCACAATTATCAAACTAGAAAATTATTTAAGTATGCAAAATCTGAAACAGTGAATCTAATAGTTCCAGAAGCTAGATTCCCTGCTTTGGAATCTAGCTTCTCGTTCAAATGGGTGGCAAAAGACTTAAGTACTTAGGAATATATCTTACACAGTGCATAACCAATATGTTCTGGCATGAATTCCCACAATTGCTTGTTAATATCAGAAGCGATCTTAGGACATGGCAGAACTTGACACATACATAAACTGTATTTTAAAAATGAATGTGATGCCTCGAATATTGTATCTATTTCAGACCCTGACGGTGGCAATTCCAGCTAACTTCCTAAATCAAATTAAGCTGGAATTTATACAATTCCTATAGGCAGATTGTCCACCCAGGATTAAGGCAGATATACTTACTATGCCCTAAAAAATGTGGGGCATGGGATTTCTAGATCCAGTCCGCCATTACCAAGCAGTACATCTATCTAAAGTCTTAAACTGGTGTAACCACACAGGGACAAAGAGTTGGATATCTACGGAACAATCCACCATGACTGTCCCTCTTAAGGCCCTTTCCGTGGTTACCATGTAATAAATGTCCAAACCAGGTAAAGGAACATCCTATTGTTGGCAATACATGTAAAGAGGGGTGATCAACTAAACCTAGGGTGATCAGATCCTCCATGTTGCGAACTATGACACCAGTGATTGGGAACCCAGATTTTGCACCAGGATTAACTGTCCTCAAATGTCATTGATTCATAGAAATGAATTAAATCAGAAAATGTGGCAAATCAATGGGGCTCTGCAGTGCACCTCCACAAGTGTTATAAATTCAATGTGATATGTTTTTTTAAAGAAAATTTTGAGCAGAACATGCCCATATGCCACATGTGTTGCCCTCGTTTTCTCCCCTCTTTTCCATTCACGGGCTATAATTATAGGTTTACTGGGGTGAATGAGGTAGGTGAACTTCTGTACATTTGGATCTGAATAAGAAGAGAAAGAATAAGGAAAGAACTAAGCTGATAAGAATACGCTACATTTAGAAGTGGGGGCTGGTGCGGGTGCGATGTGGGATCTTACATGGTCTCTGAGAGTGGCCGGTTACTCCTCCTTAGCGGGAGCAGCGCTCTGGCGGCACGTGCACCCCCTACACCACGCGCACAAAATTACATAAAGGTACATGATTTTGTGCAGCCGGGCCACCCTGCCGCAGTATATATATACGGTGGGTGGTCCGGGAGCGGTTAATAATTAAGTACAAAAAAATCTGGTCACTTCATGTATTTGTACAGTATTGGTCACAGAGATATATATATATATATATATATATATATATATATATATATATACATACATACACACACAAGAAATTCTAACCCCAACCCAACCATTAGAACTGACTGGTCCATACAACCTTCAGTAGACGAGAACTATCTTCACAGTTGGTGAGATGACAACAACTCCAAAGCTGATGAGCTTAGGGATAGTGTTCCTCCCACATCACTACCAATTGTACATTGTGCAATTTTCTTTCCCTCAGCTACGGGTCAAATGAAAAGGAAATTACCCAATTACCCCATCAACACAGTCAGTGTTGATGGGGGAATCCCTCCCATAGCACTATTGTGTTCTGCTGGAGCCTTCCCCACTGGCAGAATACAATGATCACTGCTGCACAAATATAATAAAACATGTTCAATGCTATATTTTTAACAGAATGCGAGGGATAAAATAGAAGTTGATTGTTAGGATTTAGATACAGTACACTTTAGCAAACTTTCTTGTACCAAATGTCTTATCTGTTTCTTTCTTATTGCTCTTGCTTTTTATTTATTTATTCTTGTATCTCTCTGGTATTTTATACTCTGTCCGTACAAGACTGAGTTTTCTTTACTCTGCTGTCATTTTCTGACTCTCTTAAAATGAACATTAAAGGAAAAGTTAAAAATTACAAATAAATGTACATATTTTTGCTGGTTAAAAAGTATGCATTTATTATTGTTTTAAACAGGAGCCTGCAAAGTATTGCACCCGTGATCAACAGATCAACAGATCGCAAATGCAATGTCAGGCTCCTGCAGACACTGCCTGCAGCTTTCTGCCCATACCTCAGTACAGACTGTCAGTTTGCAAGCTGGAAGAAGTGTGAATGGACTACGAGTGTGCTCACGGCCCATTCAAACTACAAATCTGTCTACGGCTATGGAAGATGGAACTTGTTGTTTTCTCATTCACAGATTCCTGTGAATGAATGAGAAAGCTGTGCGGGCAATTTTAAAATGTGACAGCAGCTGCTGGGTAGAGGAACTCCCGCCCGCTGAAACTAACAAAATAAACAGAGCAAGATTACACATGGTATTTGAAGAAATGCTCCCTGTAGTGGGTACAGTAGTGCTGAGATATAAATGACATTTATGATCAACAACCAATCGTTTCTAATTTGTGATAGAATGTACTGGACATGCAGTTTAGTAAAAGTTAAATTATAAAGGATGAGCAAGCAAGAAAGTAACCGGTCTAGGCTGTAGCGCCCAGATCTGCATAGATGACATAATGCTAAACTGAAATACTAAAAGAAAGGATAAACTCACTTTTCACACCAGCAAAACAGAATGGAAAATACAGTCCAAGATGTTTAACCAAAGTGACAGAGTAAAAGCATATGACAAAATAAAAATTACAGTACTGATTCAATAATATAAATTTATATTATTAAATAGAGTTGGGCTAACGGTTCGGTCCAAACATGAGTTTGGGCCGAACATTGGCTGTTTGCTTGTTCGGCAAACACCCAAATTGTCAGGGGTTTCGACTGTTTGTTTGGCCCGCCAAACGACCACAATGCACTGCGCCGCTGCACAGAGCGTTGGAAGCCCTGCCTGGCTGAAGCAATGAAAGCTTTGCCCTATCAGGGCAAATAGCACTGTCAGAGCCAGGATTGGATGCTGTGATGATGACTCCAATCATGGCTCATTGCTCTTAGTCCCACCCCACACTATAAAAATATTCTCCCCATAGCGGCCATTTGCAGTGTGATATTAGCATGGAGAGAGATAGAACAGGGCTCTGCTCAGTGCTACTAGCGAGTTAGCATGCTATAAGGACTCTATTGTCAGTGTAGAATATCAGTTTAGTGTGAATCTAGTGATAGTGCAGTGCAACCATTAATTTCTTTAGTGTCATTTTATTTTGTCAGAACAGGTTTCCTGCAGTATATTTCAGTGTGTTACTACTGGTTTAATGCAGTATATTTCATTGCGTTACTGCATATTTAATGCAGTATATTTCAGTGTGTTACTGCACCTTTAATGCAGTATATTTTAGTGCCTTGGTGCATGTTCACCACAGGATATTGCAGTGCTAATGTTTAACGCAGTATATTTCAGTGCATAGGTGCACGTTTAATGCAGTATATTTCAGTGTGTTCGTGCTTGTTTACCACAGTATATTGCAGTACGTCAGTGCAGTTTTACTGCAGTATTTTGTAGTGTATAAGTGGAGTGGGTTTGTGTAGCGAGTACTCAAGTTAAAGTGCACCAAACACCACTTTGAATTGATGAAAGTGCATCCATGTACATGTAGCGCCGGCCCAAAATGGTCCACGCTATGTTTAAATTTAGGGGATGGTCTGAGCCAATAGTTGGGCTCAGACTTGCTGATTTCTTTAAAATTCTGCCTCTGCTCTGGATGTGATACTGCCTGGCAGTCATTTTCCCTGTTTGCCTGTCGGTGGCACTGCCACCGCTGGCCCATGTTGGAATACAGGTGTATCACAGCCGTATTAGGTGTCCTTTCTCGGCAGCCGTGCAGTGGGAGTGTTTTGCCCGCTGTGCATGCTGGGGAGGGGTACATAAGGGGCAGACACCATTCGTTCTGGTTCCTTTTGGTGCGCCTCGTGGCCCTCATGGCACGGGGTGAGTGTGTGTGTGTGTGTTCTAGCCCCGGGCACATCTCTGCTCGCCAGGCCCAGCTCTGCTGGTTTGGGCCTACATTTCTGAGGGGTATCCCAAGCTGTCCATCCATGGGAGGGAAGCTCTTGAAGAGGGAAGCCAGGGGAGGACCTGCCCCAGAGGAGACTGGCAAGGCGCCAATGTCTCGGGAGAGGCCTGGAAACTCATTCAAGGAGGGATACACTCAAAAGCTCCATTATTGCTTGTCTGGAGGTTTGGGAT
The DNA here is from genome assembly GCA_029206835.1 of Rana muscosa. NCBI lineage: Eukaryota > Metazoa > Chordata > Amphibia > Anura > Ranidae > Rana > Rana muscosa. Next base: position 39,894,834 of record CM055124.1, on the reverse strand, counting down.
GTTTAAAATCCTGTGGCAGTGGATTCCCGGACGCATCCTAAAGTTAATTCAGGTCTGTGGCAGAGACCCAAGTTCATCAGGTCTGTGGCAGAGACTTTCATTCATTTTCAGCAGTTTGTCAGAAGCTGTCTAAATCTTATCACTGCATCATTCCGGCTGCTAGGACCGTGAGAGGGGACTATCCGGGTGAGCAATACCCACTCAGGCTTGAGTGGCAAATATACTGACTGTTTGCATCTATTGTACCGCGTGCCTGAACCTTCCCCTACGTCTCTCGTTTCACACTTTCTCTCAAGTTTTACTGTAAAGGAAAATAAAGCCTTATTGTTGAGGTTTTACATGTGTGGACATTGACTTTTCTACAAACTCTTTACCCTGACAACGGGAGCCATGGAGGTAGTTTGCGTGACCCAAAATTAACCAGCAGCTCCTTCGGAGGTAAGTGCTACATACACATTTCCACATCTTTCCCCATCATGTCTGGGAGGCCAACAAGGAAACAAGGAGAGGCAGATATTCTCATGGCACTGTGAGGAGGTCGGCAGCATATGTGTCCACAGGCAACGGTAGACGTGCTATCCGTTTTTTCAGGAGCAGTGATTTTAATAATGCTTAAAGTGAAACAATAAAAATGAAATATTCCTTTAAATATCGTGTCTGGGGGGTGTCTATAGTATGCCTGTAAAGTGGCGCAGTTTTCCCGTGTTTAGAACAATACCACAGCAAAATTACATTTCTAAAAAGGAAAAAAAGTCATTTAAAACTGATCGTGGCTGTAATGAATTGTCGGGTCTCAGCAATATAGATAAAATTCATTAAAAAAATGGCATGGGTCCCCCCCCCAGTCCATTACCAGGCCCTTTGGGTCTGGTATGAATATTAACCACTTCCCGCCCAGTCAATAGCAGATTGACGTCTGGGAAGTGGTTCTGTTATCCACACTGGACGTCATATGACGTCCTGCGGGATAACAGCCGCCGCGCGCCCGGGGGGGCGCGCATCGCGGCGATCGGTGGAGCGGTGGGTCAGTCTGACCCACCGCTACACTGATCTCCGTCGGAGGCTTTTTACCATGTGATCAGCCGTGTCGAATCACGGCTGATCAGGAAGTAAACAGGAAGAGCCGTTGATCGGCTCTTCCTCACTCGCGTCTGACAGACGCGAGTAGAGGAGAGCCGATCGGCGGCTCTCCTGACAGGGGGGGGTTCACGCTGATTGTTTATCAGCGCAGCCCCCCCTCGGATACCCACACTAGACCACCAGGGAAGCCCCCCAGGACCACCCCAATCATGTGGATGGCCCCTATGGCCATCCACATGTAATAAAAATAAATAAATAAAAGAAAAACATAAAAAAAAATATGCCAATCAGTGCCCACAAATGGGCACTGACTGGCACTTTCACAATGTGTGGTGGCTGGCATTGCTGGGCACCAGTGCCACCAATGCCACCTACTAGTGTCCATCAGTGCCACCTATCAGTGCCCATCCTTGCCAATCTGTGCCCACCTATCAGTGCCCGTCCATGCCACCTATCAGTGCCACCCATAAGTGCCCATCAGTGCCGCCCATGAGTGCCAATCAGTGCCGCCTATGAGTGCCAATCAGTGCCGCCTATGAGTGCCAATCAGTGCCGCCTATGAGTGCCAATCAGTGCCGCCTATGAGTGCCAATCAGTGCCACCTATGAGTGCCCATCAGTGCCGCATACCAGTGCCACATATCAGTGCCCATCAGTGCCGCCTATCAGTGCCCATCATCAGTGACCATCAGTGCCACCTCATCAGTTCCACCTCATTGGTGCCACCTCATCGGTGCCCATCAGTGTCGCCTTATCAGTGCCCTTCAGTGTCGCCTTATCAGTGTCCGTCATTGAAGTAGAAAAGGTACTTATTTACAAAAAAATTAACAGAAACAAAGAAAAACTTAGTTTTTTTTTTAATTTTCGCTCTTTTTTTATTTGTTGTGCAAAAAACAAAAATCACAGAGGCGATCAAATACCACCGAAAGAAAGCTCTATTTGTGGGACCAAAATGATAAAAAATTTGTTTGGGTACAGTGTAGCATGACCACGCAATTGTCATTCAAATTGCGACAGCGCTGAAAGCTCAAAATTGGCTTGGGCAGGAAGCTGTATAAGTGCATGGTATTGAAGTGGTTAAAGGGGAACCCCGAACCTAAATTTTAAAAAAAATTGTGCGGGAGTACCCCCAAAATTTATACCAGGCCCTTCGGGTCTGGTATGGATTTTAAGGGGAACCCTGCGCCAAAATAAAAAAAATGGCTTAAGGAACCCCCCAAAATCCATACCAGACCCTTATCCAAGCACACAACACAAGGGCCTCATCCCCACAACCCTTGCCCAGTGGTTGTGAAGGTCTGCGGGCGGGGGGCTTATCGGAATCTGGAAGCCCCCTTTAACAAGGGGACCCCCAGATCCCGGCCTTCCCCTATGTGAATTGGTAACGGGTACATTGTACCCCTACCAATTCACAAAATAAAAGTGTCAAAAGCCCTTTATTAAAAAAAATTTAAATAAAAATGTCCCCCGATGTAAATCCATCTCGCGCCGCCGAACGAACCGAAAAAATAAAAAAAAACGCAACAGCTCCGCCTCCATGGTGGGCTCCCGCCGACTGACGTTTCTTTTCGATGACAGCTGTTATATAGCTGAGGGCAGGGCCACCCGGTGACGTAAACGGGTGACCCCGCCCCCCTCTGATGCCACATGACGTTAGAGGAAGGCGGGGTCACCTGTTTAGGTCACCGAGTGGCACAGCTTCCAGCAGCACACCACCAGCTGTAGACTATAGCAGGCCAATTTCTCTGCCACATCTGCTGCAGCAGCGAAGAAAAAAAATACAGTCACATTAAGAGCTGTGAAAATGTGGAACAGACTCCCTCCAGAGGTGGTTCTGGCCAGCTCAGTAGATTTCTTTAAGAAAGGCCTGGATACTTTCCTAAATGTACATAATATAACTGAGTACTAACATTTATAGGTAAAGTTGATCCAGGGTAAATCCGATTGCCTCTCGGGGGATCAGGAAGGAATTTTTTTCCCTGCTGTAGCAAATTGGATCATGCTCTGCTGGGGTTTTTTGCCTTCCTCTGAATCAACTGTGGGTATATAATTGGGTAAATGGGATTGTACGATATTTTTTATTTGATTTTTTTTTTTTTTATGGTTGAACTGGATGGACTTTGTCTTTTTTCAACCTGACTAACTATGTAACTATGCATCCCACATGCCCAGCGTCTAAATTCAAGCTCATCAAAGCTGCTGGCTTTACAACTCCTGCCTTTCCATCTGGTGGATTCTGTCCCCTTCCGTGAATTTGAAGAATGTGCTGTACCACAATGGCAGGTTCCCATTCACTATTTCTTTTAACGTAAGGCCAATCCAGCTCTCTACCATCACATGGAAGGCAATTTAGTGGCATCATTGAGCAAGGCAGTCAGCTGCAAGGTCCATGTTACTGCTGGCACAGGGTCCAGCAAGCCTGGTTAGGAACTATATATTTTGTTCGCAGCACACTGGGTAACTCTGCTTGCAACTCAGAAGGTTGCAGGACAGGACTCAGTGCTGCAGCCACCACGTCTCCATACAGCTAGTGGTGATAATGCGATATTTGTCAGCTCCATGCCCTCCTCTGCTGAATTGTCCTATGAACCACAAGTACCCACTAAGCGTTTAAGGGGCTATTCAATGAGTTAGGCTAAAAGGTGCCATGCAGTGCTTCAGCTGGTCTGTCTAGGGGACAGGAGCCACAGCAGAGAAGAGATTCTTGCAGCTCTGCAGGGGCAGGCCCAAAGGTGGTTCACGCCACACCAGCTGGAGCCAGGAATGGTGGTGTGTGATAATGACATAATCTTCACCTTTAGATAGGGAAAGGCAATGGAATGGCCTTTTGGCCGCACCAGACCAGTTATCTCTTTCTATGGCCCAGAGGCTTACTCAGCTATACATCATTCATAGGACTTATTACACGCCAAAAAGATTGTTTTTATTTGGGGGGCGTCCAGATTGAAAAAATTTGGAAGAAATGGTTAGAAACCCCAGGTTTAATGCCAGAGAGGACAAAGGTCTGAAATGAATTGGTGTATAATAATAATGGTACGAATTTATATCTGATGAAAATATTTTATTGTTCTTTTGTATAAGAAATGTCTGTTTATTGGAAAAAATCTAAAACAAAGTGGATTAAAAAAAAAAGATAGGGAAAGTTGACACATGTGCCATGCCTGGCACATCTCCTCAATTTGGTGGTGCAGAATTTCCTAAATAGGTACCGAGGGTTGGAAGATCTGCTAAAGCAGGCCAGAAGAGTCTGTAGCCATTTCAGGTGGTCATACACAGCCAGTTCTCGGTCCACCTGCCTGTAAACTGCCTGATTTGTGACACGCCCACCAGGTGGAACTTGACTTTGGCAATGCTGCAGCGGCTGCACATGCAGCAGAGAGCCGTAGATGAGTACCTGTGTGAGTATGGCTCAATGACAAGCTCAGGCCGGCTCTGCTTTTTTTCCCTAGGCTAATGGCTGCTGATAAAGGATGCATGCACTGTACTGTCACCATTTCAGGAGGCCACAAGGATGGTGAGCCGTGACAATGCATGCATCAATGACACAATCCCTGTTGTGTTAATGCTGGAGAAGACTCTACATGGCATTATGGACAGGTCACTCAAGGCAGAGCAGCCGGAGGAAGAGGAGGACTCCTCTCAAGGCCCACTTTATGCAGACAACATTCTTGCCACACCACAGAACACACAAGAGGAGAGGGAGGAGGATTCTGACAGTTTCGGAGGCACTGAAGCAGAGAAAGACATACGTCAACCCTTAACAGATAGTTTTCCTTCCTCAGAACCCTTGGGAGTAGTACGTGGTTGGGGGGAGGCAGATACTGTAATCCTCAGTGACCCTGAGAATTCTTCTTCTCTTGCCTCAGCAAACTTGTGGTGCATGGGCTCCCTCATTCTTCAAAGCCTGCAAAAGGTCCAGAGAATACGTGGCATCAAGGAGAAGGATCACTATTGGTTGGCAACCCTCTTTGACCACTGTTACAAGGGGAAACTCTCAGAATTCATCACGTCTCCACAAGGGGAGCAGAAGGTGAATTTTGAGGATGCCTTAACCACTTAACAACCACCTGCCGACAAATAACGTCGACAAGGTGGTTGCTTAACTCTGGGAGGACGTTATATAACGTCCTCCCAGAATCGCGCTCCCGCGCGCCCCCTGGGGCGCGCACACGGGAAACTCCGTGACCGCCGGGTCCAGAGGACCCGGCGGATCACGAATCGCGGTAAATCGCCGCTGATAGCGGCCGTTTACCACGTGATCGCTCCGTCAAATGACGGAGCAATCACTTGTAAACAGACCGGCGTCATTTGATGACGCCGGTTCCTCCCTCCCCTCTCTGTACCGATCGGTACAGTGTGAGAGGGGAGGGGGAGGGAGCGGATGGCAGCAGCAGCACTGTGGGCTGGATCTGTGACAATTGCAGTCACAGATCCAGCCATCCATCCATCCCTGCTCAGCCATCCCTGTGCTATACCCTGCCAATACTCTGCAATACACCCTGCCAATACTCTGCAAAATACCCTGCCAATACCCTGGTGCAATACTCTGCAATACCCTGGTGCAATACTCTGCAATACCCTGCGCAATACTCTGCAATACCCTGGTGCAATACTCTGCAATACCCTGGTGCAATACTCTGCAATACCCTGGTGCAATACTCTGCAATACCCTGGTGCAATACTCTGCAATACCCTGGTGCAATACTCTGCAATACCCTGGTGCAATACTCTGCAATACCCTGGTGCAATACTCTGCAATACCCTGGTGCAATACTCTGCAATACCCTGGTGCAATACTCTGCAATACCCTGGTGCAATACTCTGCAATACCCTGGTGCAATACTCTGCAATACCCTGGTGCAATACTCTGCAATACCCTGGTGCAATACTCTGCAATACCCTGCGCAATACTCTGCAATACCCTGCACAATACTCTGCAATACCCTGCACAATACCCTGGTGCAATACTCTGCAATACCCTGGTGCAATACTCTGCAATACCCTGGTGCAATACTCTGCAATACCCTGGTGCAATACTCTGCAATACCCTGGTGCAATACTCTGCAATACCCTGGTGCAATACTCTGCAATACCCTGGTGCAATACTCTGCAATACCCTGGTGCAATACTCTGCAATACCCTGGTGCAATACTCTGCAATACCCTGGTGCAATACTCTGCAATACCCTGGTGCAATACTCTGCAATACCCTGCACAATACTCTGCAATACCCTGCACAATACTCTGCAATACCCTGCACAATACTCTGCAATACCCTGCACAATACTCTGCAATACCCTGCACAATACTCTGCAATACCCTGCACAATACTCTGCAATACCCTGCACAATACTCTGCAATACCCTGCACAATACTCTGCAATACCCTGCACAATACTCTGCAATACCCTGCACAATACTCTGCACAATACTCTGCAATACCCTGCAAAATACTCTGCAATACCCGCCACAATACTCTGCAATACCCGCCACAATACTCTGCAATACCCGCCACAATACTCTGCAATACCCGCCACAATACTCTGCAATACCCGCCACAATACTCTGCAATACCCGCCACAATACTCTGCAATACCCGCCACAATACTCTGCAATACCCGCCACAATACTCTGCAATACCCGCCACAATACTCTGCAATACCCGCCACAATACTCTGCAATACCCGCCACAATACTCTGCAATACCCGCCACAATACTCTGCAATACCCGCCACAATACTCTGCAATACCCGCCACAATACTCTGCAATACCCGCCACAATACTCTGCAATACCCGCCACAATACCCTGTGCAATACCCTCCACAATACCCTGTGCAATACCCTCCACAATACCCTGTGCAATACCCTCCACAATACCCTGTGCAATACCCGTGCAATACCCTGCCATACACCGCAATACCCTGCCATAGTCCGCAATACCCTGCCATAGTCCGCAATACTCCGCAATGCCCGGCAATACTCCGCAATGCCCAGCAATACTCCGCAATGCCCAGCAATACTCCGCAATGCCCAGCAATACTCCGCAATGCCCAGCAATACTCCGCAATGCCCAGCAATACTCCGCAATGCCCAGCAATACTCCGCAATGCCCAGCAATACTCCGCAATGCCCAGCAATACTCCGCAATGCCCAGCAATACTCCGCAATGCCCAGCAATACTCCGCAATGCCCGGCAATACTCCGCAATGCCCGGCAATACTCTGCAATAACCACTTCCCGCCCTCCGGCCGTCATATGACGTCCTTGACTTTGTGCGGGGATATCTAAATGATGGGAGCAGCTACAGGCATCATTCAGATATCAGCTTTTTCAGCCGGCGATTCCCTACACCATAACAATCATAGTGGCTGTTCCGCCGCTTGATCATTCTTACGGGAGGCGAGAGGGGATGTCCCCCCCCCCCCCCCCGCCGCCCTCCGGTGCTTCTACCGACTCACCGCTACGATCAAAGCCAGGATTGTTGTTTTTTTTTTGTATTTTTTTCAGGCTTCCCAGCCTAGAGGTGAGATGTGGGGTCTTATTGACACCCCCCCCCCATATCTCACTGTAAAGAGGACCTGTCATGCCATATTCCTATTACAAGGGATGTTTACGTTCCTTGTAATAGGTATAAAAGTGATCAAAAAAAATGTTTAGGGCGGAAAAACATGTCAAACTAAAATAAATAAAGTAAAATGAAGAATCATTTTTTTTTTTTTTAAAGCGCCCCTGTCCCCGTGAGCTCGCATACAGAAGCGAACGCATACGTAAGTCCCGCCCACATATGAAAACGGTTTTCAAACCACACATGTGAGGTATCTCTGCGAACGTTAGAGCGAGAGCAATCATTTTGGCCCTAGACCTCCTCTGTAACTCAAAACATGTAACCAGTAAAAATATTTAAAGCGTCGCCTATGGGGATTTTTTAAGTAGCGAAGTTTGGCACCATTCCACGAGTGTGTGCAATTTTTAAGGGCGACATGTTAGGTATCTATTTACTCGGCGTAACTTCATCTTTCACATTATGCAAAAACATTGGGCTAACTTTACTGTTTTTTTTTTTTTTAAGCACAAAACATTTTTTTTTCCGTAAAAAACGCGTTAAAAAAATTGCTGCGCAAATATCGTGCGAGATAAAAAGTTGCAACAACCACCATTATATTCTCTAAGGTCTTTGCTAAAAAAACATATATAATGTTTTGGGGTTCTATGTAATTTTCTAGCAAACAAATGATGATTTTTACATGTAGGAGAGAAATGTCAGAATTGGCCTGGGTGCTCCAGAACGCCTGAAGGGGCTCCCTGCATGTTGGGCCTCTGTATGTGGCCACGCTGTGTAAAAGTCTCACACATGTGGTATCGCCATACTCGGGAGTAATAGCAGAATGTGTTTTGGGGTGTAATTTGTGGAATGCATATGCTGTGTGTGAGAAATAACCTGCTAATATGACAATTTTGTGAAAAAAAAAAAAGAGAAAAAAAAAATCTTGATTTTGCAAAGAATTGTGGGAAAAAATGACAACTTCAAAAAACTCACAATGCCTCTTTCTGAATACCTTGGAATGTCTTCTTTCCAAAAAGGGGTCATTTGGGGGGTATTTGTACTTTTATGGCATGTTAGGGTCTCAAGAATTGAGATAGGCCGTCAGTACTTCAGGTGTGATCAATTTTCAGATATTGGCACCATAGCTTGTGGACTCTATAACTTTCACAAAGACCAAATAATATCCACCAATTTGTACTTATTTTTACCAAAGATATGTAGCAGTATAAATTTTGGCCAAAATTTATGAAGAAAAAATAGTAATTTGCAAAATTTTATAACAGAAACGAAAAAAAAATCATTTTTTTACAAAATTTTCAGTATTTTTCTCTTATAGCGCAAAAAATAAAAAACCCAACAGTGATTAAATACCACCAAAAGAAAGCTCTATTTGTGTGAAAAAAAGGACAAAAATTTCATATGGGTACAGTGTTGTATGACTGAGTAATTGTCATTCAAAATGTGAGAGCACCGAAAGCTGAAAATTGGTCTGGTTATTAAGGGGGTTTAAGTGCCCAGTGGTCAAGTGGTTAAAGAGGAGTTTATGTAACACCTTTTCCAACTTTGGTATGTTACAGTCTGGTGAAAAACTTAGTTTTGAGGCTTCTGTTGGTCAGGAGAGGAGCGGTGGAGAAGGGGGCCACCTCAGTGATGCATTTCAATTTTTTTTTAGTCCTCGGTGCCCAGGGCTGTTAGCTTCCACATTCCATCGGCAGCATCTTCATCATATGGTGGGAGAAAATCTAGGGGCGAAAACAGACATGCTGAGCTTTCCAGTTGATGATCAACTGGGTTACTGGGTCATGAGAAGAGACCACTGGCCAGAGCTTACCCAGTAAGCAATTGAACTACTGGGCTGCCCTGCATCCAGCGTGTTTTCCGAACGAGCATGTTAGAGGTTTTGTGCCAGATAAGAGAGCATGTCTGTCCACAGACTCCATGGACCAGCTGACATTTATTTAAATGAATCAGTCCTGGATTAGCAGCAGATATCAAGCCCCTGATGCCGATGTCACTGATTAAGTGCTTTCTGGAATCTCTGAAAGACTGTCTAGGCTGCCTAGCTTTATGGGTGTTGATTTTATCTAGAAGAATATTTTTGGTGTAGGTTTCATGGGCACAATTAACACCAAAGGATCAATTTTCCACACCTGTTTGACAGGTACATATCATTTAAATTTTTGACAGCAAGGCCAATTCTTGCTTTCATCAAGAGTACCTCTAGAGGGTTACTGTGTGACGGTGCCACCGACACCCAAAAAACAATTTTTTCACACCTGTTACTTCTATCCAAAGTTGGCAAAAGAGACACCAGAATTTATCATAAAAATCTCTAATCTTGTTTTGAGTGCACTAAATTGTGGCCTCATCATACAGACTGGCTCCCCAAGCCGTTGTTTATAAAGCCAAAGAAATTAAAATTTCCATTCAAGCTTTCTTTATTTTATAAATGTCATTATTGCCGCAACAGGTTCTATAAACGGTACAGATGTGCCACATTACCAGCAGACTAAAGGGACCCCCCCCCATTGTTATTTCTTATTTTTTTGGTTTCACTTTAAGCATCAGTAAATCACTGCTTATTTAAAAATGATATTTTTTACAAAAACTTTTTTCATTGATACATGTCCCCCAGGGCAGTACCCAGACCCACATAACCATTGTATGCCCAATTACTTGCATATAAGCCTGCAAAATGGGCACTTTTGATTTTTCCAGTTCGGGTTCCAATAAACTTCAATGGGGTTTGTCATTTGGTTCCGAATGTTTGCGATGTTAGAAAGTAGGTATGTTGCCTTCGCCCTGCAATTGTATGAAGCCCAGTGGGGGCCATCTTCCCCTCACTCAGCTCCATGACAAGCAGGGGAGAGGGCGCGATCGTCTCCGCCGCTGGTGGTGGCTTCGGTAAGCAGCGGAGGGCACCGGAGAGCGGTAGGAGGGGGCCCCTCTCCCGCCACTAATAAAAGTGATCTTGTGGTGAATCCGCCGCTGAGACCACTTTTATCTTGAAGTGGACCGCCAACTGAAGAAGTGGATACCGGGTTCATGGCAGCTAGCTGCAGTCCCCAACAGCCAATGGCCAGGGTTGTCCGGAAGAGACCCTTGTCCCCATCAACATTGGGACAAGTTGCTTTAAAGGGGCACCCTTCCCCATGTTGAGGGCAAGCAACCTGGTATGGTTCAGGAGGGGGGGGGGGGGCGCTCGCTAGTCCAGGCTGCTTACTCGGATAAGGGTTTGGTATGGATTTTGTGGGGGGACCCCACGCCAATTTTTTTTTAATTTTGGCATTGAGTTCCCCTTAAATTCTATGCCAGACCCAAAGGGCCTGGTATGGATTTTGGGGGGGACCCCACGCTGTTTTTTTTTAAAATTTTGGCACAGAGTTCCCCTTAAAATCCATAACAGACCCAAAGGGGGGGACCCACACCATTTTTTTCCCTTGATTTTTCATCTATATTGCTGGGAACCGGCAATACATTACAACCGCAAGCAAGTTTCAATTACATTTTTTCCTTTAGAAATGTAATTTTGCTGCGGATCTGTTCTACACATTGCACAGATACGCCACTTTTCAGGTAGACTAAGGGGACCCCCAGGCAAGACATTTAGAGGAATATTTCATTTTTATTGTTTTACTTTAAGCATTATTAAAGTTACTGCTCCTGAAAAAACTGTAGTTTTAAAAACATTTTTGCATTGATACATGTCCCCTGGGGCAGTAACCGGATCCCCATACACTTTTTATGGCAATAACTTGCATATAAGCCTTTAAAATTAGAACTTTTCATTTTTCATGTTCGTGTCCCATAGACTTTAATTGGGTTTTTCATGTTCGCTCAAACTTTTTGCCTGTTCGCATGTTCTGGTGCGAACCGAACAGGGGGATGTTCGGCCCATCCCTATTCAAAAGTATTGTCCCAAACTGAACAGGGGGTAGTTGGCCCATCTCTATTATTGAATCAGTGCTGTAATTATTATTTTATTATGTCACTTAAAGTGTTACTAAACCCACAACAGTAAAATTTGTCTGTTTATGCAGTAAAGCATGCTTGTTATACTCACTGTGGAACCTTAGGGGTTAATCCTCCACATTGTGTAAAAAGGATGTTTGATCCTGTATGCACAGAGCCTCCTCTTTTTCCACTGACTTCAAAGCACGTCCAGATAAGACAGAGTTAGTGGAGTCAGGATGCACATGCTCAGTTTGGTGTGTATTGGCTAAAGAGTTTTTTTTTTCTTGGAAGAGTGCATTTGATCAGCACAGGGCCAATCAGCATTGTCCAGACAGAGGGACGGGGGTCCTGGACCCTGATAGGATAGCCAGTGCAGTATGAAAACTCCTCCTACAAGTTTTAACCAGGCACTGATAGAAATCACAAGACTGCTACATACGGCTGATGAGAAAAGGTTTTTAGAAGTTTATATTTACTAAAATGATTGCATTTTCATGTTCTGTGTACTGTGGGAGACCAGATATAGTGAATGCTGGGTCCTGGGTTAAGTAACACTTTAAGGATTTGTATTTATTTATAGCAGCCGGTTATTGGTTGAAGAATATGTTATTTGTTTCACAATTTTCTTGTAGAATTGTCTCACAATTTATCATATTCATCAGCGCAGGAGGCTATATACATTTATTTAGATTAAAAGCATAGTCTACATAAGCAAGAGACCAAAAGGAGAGCTATCCTATGGATCGGATATGGATATGTGCATACCTCCCAACTGGCACGGATTCTGCGGGTTTTACCCGCATAGGCTCCTCCTTCCCGCAGTCCCGCGAGAGTGTCATTTTTCCCGCACATTAGGAAGCATGAAGAGGAGGAAACAGCAACTAGCAGGTAAGCCCCCCCCCCCCCCGCGATTGGTGGACAAAACAGTGTTCGGGGGCACAACCCCCCCCGCGATCTCGGCGCCCCCCCGCGATTTGCGTTCATAACAGTGCTCCGCGGCACCCCCCCCGCGATCGGTGGCAATCGAACCCAACCCCCCGCTCAACAACTTTTTTTTGCAGGGACGAACTTTTTTTGCATGTCCCGTGGGACTTTTAAAAGTTGGGAGGTATGTTTGTGGTTAAAGTAATTTAAGGCTTCCCCCAGAGTGGCAGTCAGATGTTTGACCTTTGAATGCCCATTTTTCTTTATCTTTTCATGTTGGATAGAGTAAGGGAGGGATATAACCCCTCTCAGTTTTTTTGCCATCTGTGTCCCATTGGAGAGATTTCCCTTCACTTCCTGTCCAAAGCCAAACAGGAAGTGAGAGGAAATCCCTACAAATTAAGGGAATCTCTTGGGATCCCCCAGGTCACCAGAACTAGCATCCACATGAGAAGATATCTCCTCTATTACTTTTCTGGGGACAACCCAAAATTTGAGATTTTCTTTTACTTTCACTTTAAATAATAATGGTAAAGACAAATAGGGTGAAAACGGGGGCACAGTCAGCAATGAATACTGACAGATGTTCTAATTCATCTCTCCTCCATCCAAAAAATAATAATTTTTTGCCTTTGGTTTCACTTTAATTTACAAGATATTTTTTTCAGCGATTCACGTTTATATTTTTTAGCACTTGTCAATGTAAAATAAGGGTGTTACCTGCTGTTTTCTTGGCATGTTTTTGCTGAACACGATATCAGCATACTGTAGCTCAGGTTCCTGAAATGAGAGATGGAACAATAAAAAATGCAACCTAGAAGAATGAAACGGTATCAAAAAACAAATACAAATGTACATTTTGTTTCTTTTATTTTTTACTTGTGACCCTGCCAGTGATACAGTTCCTGTCCAAATGTGACAACTAACCCACTCTTCCATCTCTACAGAAGAGCAGAGTTGTAATCCAAGAACATTAAACATGTTAGGAATACAGAACCTCTCCCTGTTTCCCTTGGGGACAGGGCTGGACTGGGACAAAAATTTGGCCCTGGACTTCATCCAGACCGGCCCACTTTAATTTTGCAAACACGCACAAAAACATTAATTCATCAGTGACCAAGACCAGCAGTGGCAGTACATTAATTCATTCATGCCTGTAGCCCTCCTTTATTGCAAAAATACTACAGGAGAGGGTCAGAGACTGCAAAACATACTACAGGCGGGCATTTCATGAGTTTGATTTGCCGGGAAAGGGTGAGGTACAGGCAAATTAGGCGGGCCCCTGGGATTTGCGGGTCGGAGTGACATTGACAACCGGCCCACTGAACCAATCGGTCCACCGGGAATCTCCCGGTAGTCCCGATGGCCAGTCCATCCCTGCTTGGGGGTGGAAATATTGTAATCTCTACAGAGAGAGGTGGCAGCAATGCTACTTTACAATACAACATTAAAGCACAGACATAGAAGATCGGACATTATAAGCTTGTAGGCAGGTGCAGTCTATGTTCTCCATTGCAGGTGGCACTCATCCACAGCAGCAATGCAGATGGGAGAGGAAGTTGAAAGAAGCCATGTCTCTCTCTGATTTCCTTTGTCACTCGGGTAGTTATCCGATTGGATGCACATACCCCATGTGACCTTGGTGGCCATCTTGCGTCAGGCAGAGTCTATTTAGGCCACTGACCCCTGAGTGGTTTTATGCGAGTGGACAAGATAGGGACAGGGTCCCCATCTAGCAGGGACAGTGGCAGCGACAGGGAAAGGTTCTGGAGGAGTAGGGAGAGAGCAGGAACTACGTCTACCTTTTCAGGAGGCTTCCCATTTGGGTTAGACTGGCCAAGCCACACTTTGCTCCCCGAGTCCTCTGACCACTGTCAATTCACTGCATGCTTTAAGTGGCTCTGGATGGTGAGCTTCTGTTGACTATTGTTCAATACAATGTTCTTTGCAAATTGGGACCAGATTTTGCACTCTCCAATCAGCTTCTGACTTCAGCTTGTTCAATTAAACTTTGACAAAGAAGCCTAAAAGCTGATTGGTTTCTGTGCAGAGCTGCACCAGTTTTCGAACTCTCCAGTTTTAGTAAATCAACTTCTGTCTTTTTACTGCCTGCCACACCACACTGCACCTATCCAACAAGCTCACAAGCTTTCTGGTGGGATCAACAGGTCATTTTTCCTTATCAAACAGATCTACCAAAATACATTTGCTAATGAATAATAAACATACCAAAAAGGCAGTAGGAAAATGTCATTGTTAGGATTTACATGCGCTTCTTTAACTGCTTCCCATCCGGCCAATGTAGATGAAATGGCCAGGTGGGAGCTTCCCTGTTCTGAGTGGATGTACCCATACGTCGCTTAGAACGGGAGATCGCACAGCAGCGAAATTCTGTGATGGACATCACAGAACAGGACATGGGTGCTGTGACTGACTTTACCAATCACGTGATGGCTGTGTCCAGTTACAGCCACCAAACAGAGCTCAGTGCTGGGGAGCGGGGGATGCTGCAGCATTTTGTGACAGCTCTCTGTGTAACTGAACACTAAAATCATCAGTTACACATATATCACACATACTGCAGCCATCCCCACACAGTACATCAAGCACCACTGTCCCTGTCCCTGTCCAAGTGTGCCATGAACATCTGTACCAGTGTCCCATTGCACAAAACCTCTGTCATAGTGTACCAGTGTCCCATCAACATCTGTACCAGTGCACAAAAACATCTGCAATAGTGTTCCATTGCAACATCTGTCACTGTCCACCGGTGGACTATCAACATCTATCATAGTGTACAAAAACATCTGTCAGTGTACCAGTGAAAAAAAAAAATTTAAAGAGCCCCGTCCCCACGTGCTCGCATGCAAAAGGCAAACGCATACGTTGGTCCCGTACGCACAAGTAAATAATTCTAGCACTAGACTTCCTGTGTAACCTATAGAGATTTTTAAATACCGACTTTGGCACCATTTCTCAAACGTGCGCAATTTTAAAGCGTGACATGTTTAGTATCTATTTACCCAGAGCAAAAAAAATAAAAATAAAAATTTTGACCAAAATTTTAGTATTTTATTGTCTTTATGTGCATTGAAATTCATGAAAGTGTATTTATGCAGTAGTGTGTAGAATTGCATTAGAAAAACCCCTGCGTAAATTCCGTGTGACATAAAAATTTGCAAAACTCACCATTTTTTTGGCCTCTAGGGCCATATGTAATGTTTGGGGGGGGGGGGGGGGTTCTTAGCAATTTTGTAAACAAAAAGTGTCAGAAGAAGGCCTGATCTTAAATTGGATAATGGCTGACAGTACTCCTCTGTATGTGGCTAGGCTGTGAAAACATCTCACACATGTGGTATCGCCAGCAGAATGTGTTATGTGTTATGGGGTGTAGTTGCAAGTATGCCTATGCCGTGTGCGAGAAATAATTTTTGTGAAAATTGTATTTAAGCACTTCAGCCCCGGAAGAATTTACCCCCTTCCTGACAAGGTTGTCACAAATAGAGCTTTCTTTTGGTGGTATTTGATCACCTCTGCGGTTTTAATAAAAAAAAAAAATAAAAAAAAAACTATTTTGAAAAAAAACCACAATATTTTGTACTTGTACTTTGTACTCGCCATGCCTCTTACTAAATACCTTGGATGGTCTACTTTCCAAAAAGGTCATTTGAGGGGTATTTGTACTGGCTTGTTATGGCCCGTACACACGATCTGAATATCCTATCCGTTAGTACAGGGCTTCCGAGAGCCAATCATGACAGTTCATCCGATATTATTTTATTGGACATGCACAAACATTTTCCTTGCACGATACCAGATCGTACGATTTTCGTTTAGTCAGTACAGTTGTCGTCCGAAAATACAAATACACTACAACACATGACATCACTTCCGATTTTTTTTTTCTGTCGTACGAGAATTTGTGACTTTAATAACCTGTTCATTTTCTACTTGCGACTATTACTGTATATACTCGAGTATAAGCCGACCCGAATATAAGCCGAGGCACCTAATTTTACCACAAAAAACTGGGAAAACTTATTGACTCGAGTAAAAGCCGAGGGTGTCCAACTGCATGCCTCACTGTGCCTCACTTTGTCCATGTGCATGCCTCACTGTGTCCATGCCTCACTGTGCCCATGCCTCACTGTGCCCGTGCCTCACTGTGTCCATGACTAGACTGAGGTTTAACATGGGAGTCTAAGGAAGGGGTGTCCGGATTTAAAAAAAACGGTGCTCCCCGGGCCGTAGGACCCCCGAACAACAAACTTTGCACACTTATAGAGGAAGAGTGGGGCTACATATGTGCAATGTTTGGAATCCAGGGGACCTACGGCCGGCCGGTACCGGGTCCCCAAAAATCCGGAAGATCAGGCGCAAAAAGGTGACTCGAGTATAAGCCGAGGGGGGCATTTTCAGCACAAAAATTGTGCTGAAAAACTCGGCTTATACTCGAGTATACAGTATATGGTAAGCAAAAAAAGTCATACGATCTGTCGTACGATATTCGGATCGTGTGTACGGGGCATAAGGGTCTCAAGAAATTAGATAGGCCGTTAGTACATCAGGTGTGATCAATTTTCAATGATTGGCACCATAGCTTGTAGCCTCAGTGGTGATTAAATACTACCAAAAGACAGCTTTGATTTGTGTGAAAAATTTATGAAAATGTCATATGGGGACAGTGTAATTATCATTGAAAGCACGACAGCACTGAAAGATGAAAATTGGCCTGGGCAGGAAGGGGGTGAAAGTACCCTGTATTGAAGTGGTTAAAGAAGAATTCCAGGCATGGATTTCACAGTTGCATTATACCATACCTGTTGGGGGCACATCACTCTAGTAGCCACCCCTACCCCAGTGATCTCCACTAGATTCCCGGTCCCATGGCAAATGGCCGCACTGCTACTCGGCTACCCAACACATGTGCCACTCAGAGAAAAGGCGACATGGTGACATCAGAAAATGTTTTGCTTTGCCATTTAGAAATGGAAATAGTTTAAACACTTGCAACTACCATGGCATTAAGTAGAATTCAAGGTTTCATATCACCTGTTTGAACCAAGCTGGCCTGAGTAATTTATTGTGTCATCTGCTAAATGTGCACGTTCGCATGTGTGCGAAAAAAAAAAAAAAAGCTCTCTGGCAGTGAAAGCGTTAAAATTTAGGAGGAAGTTGAATTCGCAAAGGAGGTTCTCCTTTTTGACAGGCTTAGCCTCTTTAGACAAATTAAGCGGATACATTTTAGTTGTTACTTGATTTATAGTAAATTTAAACCAAGCTGAATATTTCAAATTTTACTTCATTTAAATTTTCATTAGTTCGTTTTCTTTAGAAAGTAGTCATACCTGATTAGAAAAGCCAGTCCCATGCCAGTACCATACCCCTGCTAGGCTGTCTCCTGCCAGCAGTGGCGGTACGTCCATTAAGGGCACACGGGCGCCGCCCCCTCTCTCCAGCCACCCCCCTCTGTGTATAATGGATAGATTCATGCATTGCATGAATCTATCCATGGCCGCTGTAGCCAACCCCTATTCAGGCATCCGGACCTTTTTCGGACGCCTGAATTGCAGCGGCGGGGGGGTGTTTTTGAAGCACCTCATTAGAGCCATAGGCTCTAAATAGGGTTTAAAAAAGGTGACCTGCGAGCGCAAAGCATTGCAGGGGGTCACAGTGGCACCATTTTATGGGCACAGTGAGAGCATTTGATGTGGCACTATTTGATGGGCACAGTGGCAGCATTTGATGGGCACAGTGGCTGCGTTTGATGGGCACAGTGGCTGCAATTGATGGACACAGTGGCTGCAATTGATGGACACAGTGGCTGCAATTGATGGACACAGTGGCTGCAATTGATGGACACAGTGGCTGCAATTGATGGACACAGTGGCTGCGTTTGATGGCACAGTGAGGCGGCAATTGATGTTTTTTTTTCATAATTTTTCAGTTTGTTTGCGCCCCCAAAAAAATGTTGAGCACCAGCTGCCACTGCCTGCCAGTAACCTACCCTTACCAGCCTGCCCCCTGCCAGGACCATACCCCTATCTGCCTGTCCCTTGCCAGTACCAAACCCCTGCCAGTCTGTCCCCTACCAGTACCAAACACCTGCTAGCCTATCCCCTGCCAGCCTGTCCCCTACCAGTAACATACCCGACACATTGTCCCCTGCCAGTCTAACCCCTGCCAGTACCATACCCCTATCTGCCTGTCCCTTGCCAGTAACATACCCCTGCCAGCCTATCCCCTAGAAGTACCAAACCCCTGCTAGCCTAACCCCTTCCAGTACCATACCCCTGCCAGCCTGTCCGATGCCAGTAACATACCCCTGCCAGCCTAACCCCTGCCATTACCATATCCTTACTCTCAGTGTAGAAGCATTGGTTTATCTGCAGAGTAGGGTTGCCACCTCATCCCTTTAAAACCAAACACATATGAATTGCAGAGGTGCTGAGGCAACTTTAATGCAGATAAGGCACCAAGTGAGTTTAATTACCACCTTAATCAGCCACAGAACCTGTGTAATTAATATGTGTTCCGTTTTAAAGGAGTGAGGTGGCAACCCTACTGCAGAGGTCCAACACACGCCCTTCTGAGTCAGACCTATAGCTCTTCAACCAGCAATGCTCACTTCCCCTGTAATTGGAGAGCTGTAGCTTTGACTCAAAAGGGGGCACGTCAGAGCTCTGAAGAGAGATCACAGATTCCATACAGAGAGTAAAGCCGTGTACACACGATCGATTTTCTCGACGGTGAAAACCCCGTCGAGAAAATCGACGGGAAAAACGAGGAACGGCTTGTTCCCCTACACACGGCCGGGTTTCCTGACATTTTTTCTATTTTTTCTCTTGGTCGAGAAAAACGACCGTGTGTAGGCTCCCTGGCAGTGTTTCCCTATGGGAAAGCTGCCGCGGAAAAAAATGCCGTGAGTCACGACGAGAAAAATTAGAGCATGTTCTAATTTTTCTCGTCGTGATTCTTGCTGTTTTTCTCGTCGAGAAAAATGCAGGAAAGCCCACACACGGTCGTTTTTCTCGTCAAAGAGAAAAAAATTCATTTTTCCCGACGAGAAAAATGGTCGTGTGTACGCGGCATGAGGGTTTTCTCTGAAGCATGCTGGCAGGGCACTGCCTTTTCTACTCAGGCTCTGGCTGCCATCTAAAGAAATTAAACTTTAAGACTTTGCACGCCTTTTGTTTTGATGCAATGATTTGAACTTAAAGTTGAGTTGGGCTTTAAGATCAGTAAAATATTAAAATATTTTTTATTTTTTATATGTTCTAAATTTCTGCATTAACTAAACAATTGATAAATGATCTAAAAGGGAACACTCAAAACAGGAATTCATGGTCAGAACCCTCTTTCATGCTTGTGTAACATGACCCCATAACTTCCTCATATTTTTCCTCCTTTCGTCTTTTTGCAGAACATTTCCTAGACACATACAAATGATAGCACACCATGTCATCTGTTTGTATGTACTGCTTAAATAGAAGATTATGATTAATTATAAAAACAAGATGTTGGCTTACCGGAGCTGCTTCTCGGGGGTTAGTCTGACCTAAATAGAGATAAAGGCCATTATTAAGATGAGACACTTTATACCCATAGTAACTGAACAGGTTTAGAGGTGTAAGGCAGAAATCATTATGCATCCAAATTTCTAGCTGCAAATCTTGTCTGTACTAACAGAGAGCCCAATTCAGTACATGGTTATCTTATTTTAGCAATTTCGAATAAAGCAACACTCTGGAAAATAATCCAGTCCAAATACAGGAATTTTAGATGTATTTCTAAAGAATTTGTTATTCTGTTCAATTAGTCATGTGATTTAAAGGGGAGTTCCAGCCTTTTTAGGTTTATTAAAAGTCAGCAGCTACAAAAAGTGTAGCTGCTGACTTTTAAAAAACAGACACTTACCTGCTCCATGGTCCAGCCAAGGCCGCCGCCCGGAGCCTCGCTCCTTTCCCCCCCTCTCCGCTGGCGCCTCCATTCACATTGTGGGCACCCGGCCGTGACAGCTTTTGGCTTCACGGCCGGCCACGCTCCCTGAGTGGACAGGCAATCTCCTGGGACCAGAAGATCGCCTAGAGGGAGGGGCCGCCTAAGGCGAGAGGAGAAGTCGCCGAGGCAGTCCCTGGGCGGAAGGAGGAAGTGGGACAGGAAGTCCCACTCCTACCGAAGCCCCCACTCCCCCCCCTCCCAAAAAAAATGACATGCCAAATGTGGCATGTAAGGGGGTGAGGAGTGCTTAAAGCGGAAGTTCCACTTTTGGGTGGAACTCCGCTTTAAACATTTCTTAATTGTTATTTTATTTTTTAAGAAAAGGAGAAAGGCGTGCCACACCAAAACCAGATAAAAGAGCCCAAGATAATTTTAATTATTTTTGAAAAAAACAAAAAACTTGTTTTGGGTGCAATACCACTCCCCCCTTCATCAGGGCTACAAGAACACACATACAATATTATATCTTAATATGTATATACCACTAATTCTAGAATATCACCAATAACAATTTTATCACATGAATGTCAGTTGATATGCTATTATTTATTTATTTTTTACAGGTACTAGGGCCTTCAAATTATGTTGTGCTTTACATATATATTGTATATTCACATTAGCCCCTGCCCTCAGGGAGCTTACAATCGAAGTTCCCAACTCACATTTATACATACATGTTTTAGGGCCAATTTAGACAGGAGCCAATTAACCTACCAGGATGTCTTGGGAGTGTGGGAGGAAACTGGAATACCAGAAGGAAACCCACACAGGCACAGGGAAAATATGCAAACTCCAGGCAGGTAGTGCTGTGGTTTGAATTAGTTTGGATTCAAACTGATGATCCTAGTGCTGCTAGGTGGCAGTGCTACCCATTTAGCCACGTTACACAAGGAAAGGATATATAGAAAATGTAACCTATACTACAATGCATCAAAAAGATGTGCAAAGTACTGAAAGATCAAGCTACTGAAATAGGACTAATTGCCTACTCAGGGAAGCAGTAAAACACATTAGGAGACCAAGCGGCTGAAATAAAACGTATTATCTCCTAAAATAAGTGCAAAAAACTAAGAGACCAAGCTTCTGAAAAAAAAAAAAAAATTAACCACTGAAATCTGAAATGAGTATCAAAAAAAAATATGGGACCAACTGCTCAAATAAAACTAAATGGCTACTATTGGCCATGTGGCTGAGTACAGCCTGGTAGCCCCTGTGGTTACAGGCTGGCAATGAGTCCATTGAGTCCCTCAGTGGTACAAGAGTAGTAGTAGCCCGACGTCTCATGTACCTTGATCTACAGTAGGTCTCCTGGAGCAGTAACTGACTTATCAACGGCTCCTAGGGGGCGTTACAAGCTGCAAGGGGGAGTGGTTACAGACTGGTATGAGAGCTTAGATACTGACTTTTAGGAACAACAGAAATCCTATTTAAATGTGTAGTTTTATTCAAGAAAAACTGGATCATATTCAGAAGAAACCTGCAGGGTAAATGTTTCTTGTGCCCTTAGTAACCAACATTCTCTCTCTTTTTTTCAACCTGGCTGTCAGTTGAATTTGATTAGTTAGTGGATATTATTAGACATTCTGAAAGTCAATCTGAGTCAACATGAAGCATACTTGGGTATTATCTCTATGGGATTTTTTTCCTAAAAGAGTGGAGAATGTTTACTTTGCAAAGCCAATGATCACTAAGCTTACTGAATGAAGTTCTAAGAATCATTGCTTACTTTACTGTAAGTAGTCAATCATGTGCGAGAAAAAATAAAAATAAATAAAAAAAAATTTTCCAGCACTAATTGGATGACTGAAGATCAGATTCTTTACTAAACTAAGGGAGATACGGATGAATCACTCGTTTCTGCTGTAACCCTGATAGAGACCTTCTCGGGTTTATATATATTTTATATATACATTATATATATAAACATTATATATATATAAACATTATATATATTTTTTATTCTAACACCCTAGAGAATAAAATGACGGTCGTTTCAATACTTTCTGTCACACCGTATTTGCGCAGCGGTCTTACAAGCGCACTTTTTGGGGAAAAAATACACTTTTTTTTATTAAAAAATAAGACAACAGTAAAGTTAGCCCAATTTTTTTTTATATTGTGAAAGATAATGTTACGCCGAGTAAATTGATACCCAACATGTCACGCTTCAAAATTGCGTCCACTCGTGGAATGGCGACAAACTTTTACCCTTTAAAATCTCCATAGGCGACGTTTAAAAAATTCTACAGGTTGCATGTTTTGAGTTACAGAGAAGGTCTAGGGCTAGAATTTTTGCTCTTGCTCTACCAATCGCGGCGATACCTCACATGTGTGGTTTGAACACCGCTTTCATATGCGGGCGCAACTCACGTATGCTTTCGCTTCTGCGCACGAGCTCGGCGGGACGGGGCGCATTCCTGGCTCCTAACTTTTTTAGCTGGCTCCTAGATTCCAAGCAAGTTTGTCAAGCCCTGCTTTAACACAATTATACATAATCCATAGGGTATATGTAACCCCAGGTAAATTGTATTACTGGGGTAGACGAGATACATCTGACTGTCCCCGGTGTAGGAGAACCTCAGCTAACCTAATACATATGCTATGGAAATGTCCCATATTATTTAGGTACTGACAAAAAATAATTGATACTATTAACTGGGTAATTCAAACACAGGTACAAAGGGATCCTAAAATAAGATGACTGGGATGCCTAGAAAAAGAAACATACATACCAACAATTAGGATAGCAATTAACAAGATGTTGTTTATTGCACGCAAGCTAATCGCACAAAAATGGATTTCCTCAAATGTGCCAACATATGAGGAATGGCGCTTACAGGTTAATGACACTGTATTAAAAGAATGACAGGTTTGTCGAAATAGGGGGGTCAATAAAAAAAGTTTCAGAAAATATGGGATTTGTGGTTGGGCATGCCCAGAATGACTCCTTTTATAATAGATGGAACTCCAGGGGTAGATGGTTCTTTTTCAAATTATAGAAAATGTGGGGAAGGATAAGTAAAAGAGGGATGGATAAGGGAAAGTAAATAAAAAGGTAGGAAAGGGAGAGGGAAGAGAGAGGTGGGGAAAAAAAAGGAAAAAGTAAGGGAGAGAGAGAAGAAAAGGGAAAAAAAGAGAAAAGGAAAGAAAGGTGGAAAAAGAGAAAGGAAGAGTAGAGGGATAAGTTTAAGATTATAAATGGATTGTATAGATAGGCGTACCTATAGATATATATGACTGTTAGTCTTATTGCAGGGAGGATTTTTTCCCGTGAATGGATATAGGACGAGGAAGATAAAACGAAGGGGGAAAGAAGGGGGGAAAGGGACAAGTTATTTACATGAATAATAGTGTTGATGTAATTAAGAGAAAAATAGGTGGTGTATGTGTGTTGGCCTCCTGGTTTGTTTACTGGTTTTTGTTTTATTTTGTTTATTTATTTATTTTTCAATATGTATTATGTAAGTGTTTTAAACTAAAATTGGTGCCAATAAAAATTATGAATTGAAAAAACGAAGTTAAAAAATGTTGTTCTCCTTAGTTACCCAATAAATATAAAAAATAACAGCAATACACTGAATAGATGACTAACCAGTAAACCTCAACTCCTCCTCCCCATTTTATGATGGACCTGTTTTTCTTCTGTTATTGCGAACTAAATTGAATTGTCAGTTTAATAAAGTACGCTATCAGTTTAATAAAGTACGCCGCTATTTATAAAACTGGAGCTCAATTACAGAAAATTATTTCCTCTATGTTGCAATCTGGAAAGGCACTTAAAAGTGTACACAATGCCTCCAGGCTGCTATGCGAAAGTGCCAGATGGATGGCGCTAGTTCCCTGAACAAGGAGCAGTTGTACCAATTGCTGCAAATTGGATCAACTTTGGTGCTTTCTACAATGTTCACATATGCCACTGGTCTCTAAACTGCAGCCCTGGGGCTGGATGTGGCCCTTTGCTTGCCTTTATCCAGGCCCTAAAGGCATTATTCCTTTCATTGACATCAACAATGGGGCATAATTTCTGCCACTGACAATGGTGCTCTATTCCTTCCACTGACGACAAAAATGGGGCACTATTCCTTCCAACGACACCAACTATTTCTCCCTCTATTACCAAAGTTCAGGCATTAAAATATTCCTATGCAGTGCTAATCTGACATACATTACATATGACATATAAAGTCCATATAGTAGATAATGAAGAAACAGATGAAAGCCCCGCATCAGCTTCAGTGTGATGAATGATACACGCAGTACCACAGTGTTTCCAGCAAGTTTCCTTACCAAAGGGGTTGGACCATCAAGTTATAGAGTGATCATATACGTATGTGACACAGGTCTACCCCAATCCTCAGCACTGGACATCAGGTAAAAAGGGTCACATCAAGGTTTCTATGAAGCCTCGTACACACGCGGTTTTCTCGGCAAGAAACGACAAGAAAACTGCTGGCAGATTTTTTTGCCAAGAAAACCGTTCGTGTGTACAGTATGGTTTCTCGTCGAGAAAACTGCCGGGAATCTCGACGAGAAAGATAGAGAACCTGCTCTCTATTTTCTCTTCAGGATTCTCGTTTTTCTCGTCGGGATTCTCGTTGGCCTGTTTCCCGACGAGAAAACCGGTCGTGTGTATGCTTTTCCGAGTCTAAAAAAATTGCGCATGCTCAGAATCAAGTATGAGACGGGAGCGCTCCTTCTGGTAAAACTAGCGTTCGAAATGGAGATAGCACATTCGTCACGCTGTAACGGACTGAAAAGCGCGAATCGTCTTTCCCAAAACTTTTACTTACACGCAGTAACACGAGATCAGCAAAAGCAGCCCAAGGGGTGGCTCCATTGGAATCGAACTTCCCCTTTATACTGCCGTCATACGTGTTGTACGTCACCGCGCTTTATAACAACAAGATTTTTGATTGACAGTGTGTATGCAAGGAAAGCTTGACAAGAATCCCGTCAAGCTTGACAAGATTTTCATAGAGAAAACCAACGTTTTTTTTAGCGACGGGATTCTCGGTCGTGTGTACAGGGCTTGAGGTGTAGATGCAGACTCCAAATTCATGCAAACGGCATCAGGACCATATGCACACTCCGCTCCCAGATCACATGAAGCTCAGCAAGGTAATAAACATGAAAAATCCCATAGTGAAGCATATGTAGGAAGATTCAAATCCTTTGTAAGTATAGTTTTTAAATAAACATCCCCAAAAAATCAGGCATCAAAACGGAATAGTCAAGATGGCTGCAGCTTGTAGCGTGCTTGCATCCAATCGTCGGGTCCCGCCTAACACATTTTTGTCTTCAAATAGACATCAGATTAGGCATTATTTACACCCACTTGGCACAGTCTGGCCCCCCTAAAGTCTGTAGGACAGTAAACTTGCCCGTTCTTTAGAAAGTTTGGAGACCCCTGATATATGCAGTAAGGTCTTACTAGATGTTTAGATTCAAACCATAAGAACAATACAGAACCCTATAATACACTCAGACACTCATGCAAAGGTGTTTATTTTCAGTAACTTAGTGTGCTTAAATTCTTCAGATTCATTCTACAGGTTTTCGGGAGTCTGGCAGTGCCCCCTTCATCAGCTATTTCAAATCATACAGATGCTTGGTGGTTACAAGAAACCTCTCAACAGCTAAAATAACCAGCTACTGAGAAGCATGCCAAATAGTTTCTTGTGTGGCAACAAATTGGGGAAGGTCCTTTTCTGTTGTAGGATAACTGTGCCCCTGTGCACAAAGCCACCTTCATAAAGACATGGTTTGACCTCAACCCTATTGAACATCTTTGTGGTGAATTAGAATGCCGATTTCAAGCCAGGTCAGCATTTATTCTTACAAATACTCTTAGCTGAATGGGCTCAAATTCCTCAAGACATGCCAAAACCTTGTGGAAAGTTTCCCTAGAAAAGTGGAGGCTGGTAGAGTGATTGGGGCTTGCAGTTTCATATTTATTGCCATGGTTTTGTGATGGGATGTCCAGCAAGCCGTCAAAGATGTTTAATATTCTGGTGTCTAATGGCAAAGTTAATTGAAAAAGTTGACATTAACACAGGATATACTTCTCTAGTTTTGCTAGTCACATTATTTCCACCAAGTAGCAAAAATCTCTATGTTAAACTAGCAGTATACCAGGAAAATTTTGTTAGAAAGAATTATTTTCAGAATATTTGTTCCACTTTCAAAATCCAAGGAGTGAGATGGCAATTTTTTCTTGAAAGAAAAGCCCGGAGCAAAAGAAAGAATGCAATAGGTGGAGGGCTGGCATGACTGAGTTAACAGGGTATGAAGGGAAATGTAAAAGGGTGTTTGATTGGGTAACAGTTTGAGGGGGAGGAGACACGAGTTAATAAAACCTGTAGTCTCCTCCCCCTAAGGCAACACAGCGCGGGGGAAAGTTCCCACCCACCCTCCCTAGTTTAGGTTTATATTTGTGGTTTGGTCTGTTGTGTTCTTGTCTCTTTACAGGTGACCAGCATGTCGTGGCAGTGGCGGGTGTTGGTCTTTGCGGGGGAAGGAAGATACCTCAAAGCAAGTAGTCAGGACCTATTTGTGGTATGGGTCCTGAGGGTGTATTCCAGTTAACCAATGTTTAGCTGGAATAGTTTGATAATGGGGGCACTGCGGTCAGTGGTCGTCTCTGAGTCAGCTTGTTGGCTTGAGGCCTATGACCAGATGGAGAGGTACCTCAGTGCCAGGTTGGTTAATATATGGTAGGTTGAGGTTCCTGCAAAGACCAACGCTAGGAGGCAATGGTTTCCTGAGAACAGTTATTCAGGTTATGTTTTGAGTTGATTTTTGATAAATTATGTATTTTAACCACTTCCCACTCGGTCAATAGACAATTGACGTCCGGGAAGTGGTTTTGTTATCCTGACTGGACGTCTATTGACGTCCTGCAGGATAACAGCCGCCGCGGACCCGGGGGGCGGGGCACGCATCGCAGAGATCAGTGGAGCGGTGTCAGTCTGACACACCGCAACACCGATCTCTGTAAAGAGCCTCCGGCGGAGGCTCTTTACCACGTGATCAGCCGTGTCCAATCACGTTTTTTTTTATTCGTTGCTTAAAAAATAAAAATCGCAGAGGTGATCAAATACCACCAAAAGAAAGCTCTATTTGTGGGAACAAAATGATAAAAAAAATTGTTTGGGTACAGTGTAGTATGACCGGGCAGTTGTCATTCAAATTGCGACAGCGCTGAAAGCTGAAAATTAGCTTGGGCAGGAAGGTGCGTAAGTGCCTGGTACTGAAGTGGTTAAATAAATAAGGCTGCTACGGCCTATGTTTTACTTCAAACTGGATGTGTGGTCTCATTAATTAGGTACAGGTAAAGTTATGGGGTAGAATGTGGGGTATGCAGAAAAGAGTACATCAGTTATACAATAGTCATGAACAAAATTCTAACAATGAATGCGGGTTTCATTTGGGAAATTCCAAAAATCCCTAAATTAAATGTTGAATTTTGAGGTACTTTCGAACAACATTTGCAAAGTTTCTGATGACATTAATGAACGTACTGTCTAGATTCTTCATATGAACAATCTACCAATGTATGGCCAGCTTTATTGTATGCACATAACATTTGCAATGGTATACATTATATTTCAGCAAAATAATTGTGAATTACCGTATATACTCGAGTATAAGCCAAGTTTTTCAGCACATTTTTTTATGCTGAAAATGCCCCCGCGGCTTATACTCAAGTCAGCTTTTTGTGCCTGATCTCCCGGAATTTGTGGACCCGGTACTGGCAAACTTGGCACACACGTAGCCCCATTCTTCCTCTACATGAGTGCAAAGTTTGTTGTCCGGGGGACCTATGGCCGGGGAACACTGATTTTTGAAAGCTGGGCACCCCTTCCATAGACTCCCATGTTAAACGGTCATTTGTCCGGTGGATTTGGGGACCCGGCACCGGCCGGTCGTAGGTTCCCTGGACCCGAAACTTGGCACACATGTAGCCCCATTTCTCCTCTACAAGTGTGCAAAGTGATTTTTCAAAGCTGGGCACCCCTTCTCTAGGCTCCCATGTTAAATGTCAGTCGAGTCATGGGCACAGTGAGGCATGGGCACAGTGAGGCATGGGCACAGTGAGGCAAAGTGAAGCACAGTGAGGTATGCAGATGGACACCCTAGGCTTATACTCGAGTCAATACGTTTTCCCAGTATTTTGTGTTAAAATTAGGTGCCTCGGCTTTTATTCGGGTCGGCTTATACTCGAGTATATACAGTAACTGGATTCTTCAAATATTAATTTGGAGAACAGAAAAAGTGCTCCTGATATATTAGAGAAACAGGTTCAAAACCTATTATTCAGGAAAAAAAAAAAACCTTTGCTTGCAATTTTATAAATAATCTCTTAACCAAGACGACCACAAACTGTGTAACTGAATAAAAATAGCTTTGCTACTATGAAAGAATAAATGGGATTCAAGTTTCTGCATGCCTGATCTACTTTGCAGCCTAGAAACCAGCGGCTATTTACAGACTGCATTGAAAAGCCTTTTATAAAAACTTGGCTGCATTTTCTCCTTCCTCTTCCTGGTAAATTTTCAGGTTACACTCCCAGAAACATCAAATACTTTGCACACACCTCTTCTACTAATTGGTTTGCATGGTTACAATATATAGAGCTTTCTTTGTTAATAATTGCAGCTTTTGTGTCATTCTGAATGATATATTCCTTACTGTAAAATAAAGAAGGCTTTTTTTAGGTCATAGTTGTATTACGTGTATAAATAGACAGTGAAACCAGTTCAGTCTGTGAAGCTTAAAGTGTTTGTCAGGTAGGGTTGCCACCTGTCTGGGATTCACCCGGACAGTTGGGGTTTTGAATCATGTGTCTGGGTTTCAGATCACCTGAAACCCAGACACATTATTCAGACCGGTCTCTGGCCTCCCAGCAGGGTTGCTGTCTGCAGTTGTCCAAGCCAAGAGTGTAGTGTGTTCTCAGTGTTCCCCCTTAAATCAGTGTTCCCAGAGCATCCCTTAGGTCAGAACCCCATTAAAGTCTATGGGACTCGAACATGAAAAATCAAAAGTGCTAATTTTAAAGGTTAATATGCAAGTTATTGTCATAAAAAGTGTTTGGGGACCCGCCCCAGGGGACATGTATCAATGCAAATTTTTTTTAAAAAAACTGCAGTTTTTTTCGAGAGCAGTGATTTTAATAATGCTTAAAGTGAAACAATAAATGTGAAATATTCCTTTAAATTTCGTACCTGGGGGGTGTCTAAAGTATGCCTGTGTGGTTTTTATAATTTTTGACACTTTATGTTTGAGTCAAACTCATGTTCGACTCAAACATAAAAGATCATCCCTACTCCTACCCCTGTGCTATGAGGTTTACTACTGACTCCAGCACACTTTGCATTACTTACTCCTGATCCCTGCACTCTTTGCATTACTTGCTTTGAGGGTTACTTACTACTGACTCCAGCACTCTTTACATTACTTACTCTTGACCCCTGTGCTATGAGGGTTACTTACTACTGACTCCACCACTCTTTAAATTACTTACTCCTGACCCATGCACTCTTTGCATTACTTACTCCTGACACCTGCACTCTTTGCATTACTTACTCCTTGGCTCTGCAACCTTTGCATTACTTACTCCTGACCCCTGTACTCTGAGGTTTACTTGCTCCTGACCCCTGCACTCTTTGCATTACTTACTCCTGACTCCTGTGCTATGAGGATAACTTAATACTGACTCCACCACTCTTTGCATTACTTACTCCTGACCCCTGTACTCTGAGGTTTACTTGCTCCTGACCCCTGCACTCTTTGCATTACTTACTCCTGACTCCTGTGATATGAGGATAACTTAATACTGACTCCACCACTCTTTGCATTACTTACTCCTGACCCCTGCACTCTTTGCATTACTTACTCCTGACCCCTGCACTCTGCAGTACTTACTCCTGACCCCTGCACTCTTTGCATTGCTTACTTCTGACCCCTGTACTCTGAGGGTTACTTACGCCTGACCCCTGACCCATGCGCTCTTTGCATCACTTATTCCTGACCCCTGTACTCTGAAGGTTACTTTCTCCCAACAACTGCACTCTTTGCATTACTTACTCCCAACCCCTGTGCTATGAGGGTTACTCACTCCTGACCCCTGCACTTTTTGCATTACTTACTCCTGGTCCCTACACCCTTTGCATTACATACTCCTGACCCCTGTTCTCTGAGGGTTACTTACTCCTAACCAGTGCACTCTTTGTATTACTTACGCCTGACTCCAGACCTCTCTTTGTGTCACACACTACTGACCCCTGCTCAGGTTTTATTTAACTGTATCCTTTAAGCCCCTCCCACTTTTACCACAATTTGGACATATCCACAATTCATCATCATTTCTCTAATCATGGTTCACAAGGCATTTTGTCTTTATAACTTGAATGTCTGCCACTTGTTTCAGGATGTGTTCAAAATGGTATGATTGTGTGGGCGTGGCTACGCATTGGGGTGTGTTTTGTAAGTGTGGTTAAAAGTGAGGGTGATCAGTGGGATGTCCCTGGATTTAATTTTGAAAATCTGGTAACCTTATGTTAGGCTTATGTACACTGAAAGGAGATGTAAAGGCAGAAGTTTTTTTTTATCTTAATGCATTCTTTGCATTAAGATAAAAAGTCTTCTGTGTGTAGCAGCCCTACCCCCCCCCCAGCACCCCCTAATACCAGTGGCGTATCCAAGGTATGGCAGGCATGGAAAGAACCATGGGCGCCGTAGGGGGGGGCGCCAAAAAAAACGTTCCCTGCACGACAAAAAATTCCCACCCGTTCTCCTGCTGCCGCATCCTGCACTATAGTCCCGGTGCCGGCGGCGGCACAGCAATTCACTTATAAGTAATGTTTCCTGGCTGGCATGTAGGAGAGTGACAGGCGCGGGCCGTGGGCGCCCCCATGCTCGTCTATGAGTGGTATCGCCCACTGCTCAGACCGTCATTCAGCTAACTTGCGGAGGCTCCGCCTAAAGCTCCGCCTACCCTCCAGTCCTCTTCGCATCGCAGCTTCATCTTCTCCCCGAGCGCCGAGCGCGAGCGGGTCGGTGACGTCACCGTCGTCACTTGTGAGGTCAGGTCACTGAGGAGAAGAACTGGCTAGTCTGAGTCTGACAGAGAAGAGACTAGTCCCTGGAACCCCCAGCCAGGCAGGCAGCACTGCAGCAGGTACGGACAGTACTATATTCTATAGTCACACGTGTACTGTGTTATGTTATCATCGTGTACAGTATGATGATGTGTGCCAACTGCCAAATATAGTGCTTAATATATGGAATAAAAAAATTATAATTATGCATAGCCATAGATATCATAAATAAAGTGATTTGTGCAAGTAGTACCTGCTGTTGCACAAATCACTTTATTTATGATATCTATGGCTATGAATAATTCAATTTATTTAATCCATATTGAGCACTATATTTGATTGGCTGCTTGCTTCTGTTTGGGTCTGTGCCTGGCACATGATGACTTAGGCTACTTTCACACTGGGGCGTTGCGCCGTCGGCGGTAAAGCGCCGATATTTTTGCGGCGCTTTACTGATGGTTTTCGCAGCGCTAGCAGGGCGCCTCAAAGATGTGGCTGGCAGGACTTTTTTGAGCATCCTGCTAGCGCACCACTAGCAGCCCAAAAAGGGTTAAAACCGCCCGCAAAGCGCCGCTGCAGCAGTGCTTTGCTGGCGGTTCGGTTGCACTGCCCATTGATTTCAATGGGCAGGGGCACTTTAGAAGCAGTGTGTACACCGCTCCTACAGTACCTCAAAGTTGCGGCTAGCAGGACTTTTTTGAGCGTCCTGCCAGCGCACCGCTCCAGTCTGAAAGCCCTCGGGCTTTCACATTGGAGTGAGAAAAGAGGCTCTTTCAGGGCACTTTGCAGGCGCTATTTTGTAGTGATGTAGCACCTGCAAAGCGCCTCAGTGTGAAAGTAGCCTAAGACCCCTTTCACACTGAGGCGCTTTGCAGGCGCTATAACGCTAAAAATAGCGCCTGCAAAGCGCCCTAAAAAAAAGCAGCATCTTTGAGGCACTGTAGGAGTGGCTCCTAAAGCGCCCCTGCCCATTGAAATCAAAGCAGCGCTTTGCAGGCGTTTTGTTAACCCTTTCTCGGCCACTAGCCGGGGTTAAAAGCGCCCCGCTAGCGGCTGAATAGCGCAGCGAAAACTACGGTAAAGCGCCGCTAAAAATAACGGCGCTTTACCGCCAACGCCCTCACCCCCCCAGTGTGAAAGAGGCATTAAAGTCCTCATCATGTGCGATTGTGCGTGTGTGCTAAGCAAACAGGGCCGCTGGTGATCCTACTCCCTCTGTACAGTGTCAGAGGTGCTGGAGCAGCAGTGGCGGAGGACTGTATCCATTATGAGGAAACATCCCCTGCACCGCTGTGTGTCCTTGATCATCACCGTGCCACTGCCAGTGAGTGTGACCTGTCTGTGTACCACTGCGCGCAGTCACTGTCTCTGATGTTCCTTTCCACTCTGCCTTTCTGCCCAGTGCTGTGCCCGTCCACCGCATGATCCGCCCCCATGGAGGCCGCTCTCTCTTCCTCCTGCTAAGTGCCCATACACTGCACGATTCCTCCGCATTTATAGGTGCTGATATTACTGCATTTATGGGTTCTCGTAAGGCTTCATTTTTATAGGTGCTGGTAAGGCCGCATTTATAGGTGCTGGTAAGGCCGCATTTATAGGTGCTGGTAAGGCCGCATTTATAGGTGCTGGTAAGGCCGCATTTATGGGTGCTGGTAAGGCTGCATTTATAGGTGCTGATATTACTGCAATTATGGGTTCTCGTAAGGCTTCATTTTTATAGGTGCTGGTAAGGCCGCTTTTATAGGTGTTGATATTATTGCATTTATGGGTGCTGTTACCGCATTTATGGGTGCTGATAGTAGGATTTTTAAAACAGCTTACCTGTAAAATCCTTTTCTTGGAGTACATCACGGGACACAGAGCAGCATAGTCATTACTATGTGGGTTATATAGAATTACCTTCAGGTGCTGGCACTGGCAACTTCCAAAACAGGAAGTACCCTCCCCTATATAAGCCCCTCCCATCCGAGAGTACCTCAGTTTTGTAGCAAAGCAATACGTGTCCCCAAAAGAGGGGTGGGAGCTCTGTGTCCCGTGATGTACTCCAAGAAAAGGATTTTACAGGTAAGCTGTTTTAAAAATCCTACTTTCTTGTTCATACATCACGGGACACAGAGCAGCATAGTCATTACTATGTGGGACGTCCCAAAGCAATGCCACATGAGGGGGGGGATACACCATACATAAGCTGGGCGCCATCAGGCATGAGGATCTTTTGCGGCCTGCAACACACTGCGCCCAAAGGCGACATCCTCCTGACTTCTAACGTCCACCTGGTAGAACCTAGTAAACGTGTGTACTGAAGACCATGTTGCGGCCTTACAAATTTGCGCCAGGGAGGCCTGGTGATGCACTGCCCATGAAGTTCCAACTGCTCTCGTGGAGTGCGCCCTAACTTTGAACGGAGGCGGTCTACTTCTCAAGCCATAGGCTTGTATTATGACCTGTCGAATCCACTTGGCTAAAGTAGATTTTGATGCTGCCTGACCCTTTCTGGGGCCTTCCGGCAGAACAAACAAAGAATCCGTTCTACGAATCTGAGCAGTGGCTTTTAGATAAGCTTTAACTGCTCTTACTACATCCAAAGAATGCAATAACTTTTCCTCTACCGAGCTTGGTTTGGGGAAAAAAGAAGGAAGAACCACATCCTGGTTCAAGTGAAACCTCGATACCACCTTAGGAAGAAAGGCTGGGTGAGGACGTAATACTACTCTGTCCTTATGGATAACCAGATATGGCTCTTTACAGGACATGGCGGCTAATTCCGACACTCTTCTAGCCGAGCATATGGCTACTAAAAATATCAATTTCCTGGTGAGTAGAACCAAGGAAATGTGCCGCAAAGGTTCAAATGGCTGCTTCTGCAGAACCGACAGAACCAAATTTAGATCCCATGGGCATATGGGAGCCTTAATCGGTGGAATAATACGAGTCACACCTTGCATAAAGGATTTGACAAGTGAATGCATAGCCAGGGGCCTTTGAAATAGTATTGACAAGGCCGAAACCTGGCCCTTGATAGTACTTAAGGCAAACTTCCTGTCTACAGCCCACTGCAGGAAGTCCAGAATTCTGCCTATAACGTACTTACGTGGATGCCATTTTCTGGCCTCGCACCAAGTGATGTACGCCTTCCAAACTCTATAGTAGATCTGCCTGGATACAGGCTTCCTGGCATTGATTATAGTTGATACCACAGAGTTAGAGAGACCTCTCTTCTTTAGGATGTGGGATTCAATAGCCAGGCCGTTAAACTTAGAGTTAGTAAGGAAGGGTGGTATATCGGTCCTTGCGAAAGCAGGTCCGGACGACGTGGAAGGGTCCAAGGACTCCCCACAGACATTTTGATGATCTCCGCGTACCAGGCCCTTCGGGGCCACGCTGGAGCCACCAGGATCACCGGCTTCTTCTCCAACCTGACTCTGCGAAGGAGTCGAGGCAACAATTGTAGCGGAGGGAATGCATATATCAGTCTGAACTGATCCCAAGGGAACACCAGAGCATCCGAGCCGCAAGCGAGGGGATCCCTTGTCCGGGAGACAAATCTGTCCACCTTTGCGTTGAATCTGGATGCTAGCAGATCTACATCCGGTGTTCCCCACCGCTGACATATTGCTCGGAAGACCTCGGGATGAAGGGACCATTCCCCTGGGCATAACTGTTGGCGACTCAGAAAGTCCGCCTTCCAATTCTCCACCCCTGGAATGAAGACAGCTGATATACATGGGACATGCTTTTCTGCCCATTCCAGGATGTGACTTACTTCCCTCTGGGCTGCACGACTCCTGGTGCCTCCCTGATGATTGATATATGCCACTGCTGTGGCATTGTCTGATTGAATTCTGACAGGGGACCCTTGGAGTCTGGATGTCCAGGCTACTAGGGCGTACCGGGCTGCTCGTATCTCTAAGAGATTGATGGGCAGGGTTTTTACTACATTTGACCATCTGCCCTGGAGAGACCATTGCTCCAGTACTGCCCCCCCCAGCCTATAAGGCTGGCATCTGTAGTGACCACCTTCCAAGATATCGGGCTGAAGGGTTTTCCCTTCTGGAGATTCTGGGGGATCAACCACCAGCAGAGACTCTTCCGAACGGAAGGGGACAAAGCCATCGGGAAGTCTAGAGCCTGAACTTTTCCGTTCCAGGCTGACAATATGGCCCTTTGTAAATTCCTTGAATGGAATTGGGCGTATGGCACAGCTTCGAATGATGCTACCATCTTTCCTAGCAGCCTCATGCACAGGCGTATGGACGGCTGTCTTTTTGCACAAAGCAGACGGACCAAGGCCCTCAAAGAGGATACCTTGTCTAGAGGTAAGAAAATCTTCCTCTGGTCTGAATCCAGCCGTAGCCCTAGATATACCAGGTTTTTCACTGGCTGTAGGGCTGACTTGTCCAGGTTGATGACCCAACCGTGAGACTCTAGATACTTGATTGTATCGACAATTACCACTTCTAGCTTGGCAACTGAGTGGTCCATCAACAACAGGTCGTCTAGGTATGCCATTATCGTTACACCTCGTGTTCTTAGATCGGCCAACAGTGGGGCCAGAATTTTTGTGAACACTCGTGGTGCTGTGGCCAGACCGAATGGTAAGGCTCTGAACTGAAAATGGCGCCCTTCTACTGCAAAGCGTAGGAATTTTTGATGACCTGGAAAGATGGGAACATGCAAGTAAGCATCTTTGATGTCGATCGAGGCTAACCATTCCTCCCCTTGTAGGGCAGCGGTGACCGATCAGATCGACTCCATCCGGAAAGACCGGACGTTTAGAAATTTGTTTAGACTCTTTAGGTCCAATATGGGTCTTATGTCCCCGTTTGGCTTCGGGATTGTGAAAAGGTTTGAGTAGAAACCCAACCCCCACTCTTCCATAGGAACCTCCATAATAACTCCTTGGAGCAATAGTTGTTCTAACGCCAATAGGAGAGACCCTCCTTTCAGAGGGTCTCTTGGCATGCCTGACCACATAAAATGGGACGGAGGAGACTCTTTTAACTCCAACTTGTATCCCAGAGTTACTGCGGAGAGCACCCATCTGTCTTTGATCGTCTCCCGCCAGGTCTCTGCGAACAACTGAAGTCTTCCCCCCACCCATTTGAGTGGGGGCAGCCCTTCATAGGCTTGACTTGGAGGCTGGTTTAGTACCTCTTCGGATCCAGGGCTTTTTATTACCCTGTGGCTGTCCCTGATTTTTACCTCCTGAGTTTGACCGAGGAGGCCGTCGGAACTGCTTAGTAGCAGACGTCGCAGGGATAGGAGAGGTAGTCCTCTTAAAAGATGGACCCCTAGACCTCTTTTTACTCGGTAAGAGAGTACTTTTACCACTGGAAATCTTCTGGATATACTTATCCAGGTCTTCGCCAAAAAGGCGTTCCCCATGAAATGGGAAGCTAACTAAGAGCTTCTTACAGGGAGCTTCAGCAGACCAGTTTTTGAGCCACAGAAGCCTACGCATATGTACCAAAGACAGCGTGAGGCGGGAGGCCTGATGGATAGAATCCTTGATGGCGTCAACCGCAAAGCATAATGCTCTAGGCAGATCAGCCAGAGCCTGGGCCTGCTGGTCTGGCAAATCCCTCAGGACCATTTTCATTTGATCCTTTAAAGCTTGGCAGACCCCAATAGCTGCCACTGCTGGCTGTATAACAGCCCCTGCTGTGGAAAAAGCAGATTTTAATAAAGATTCCAATTTTTTATCCACTGGATCTTTGAACATTTGAACATTATCTACTGGACATGTCAGTGATTTGTTCACAGAAGAGATGGCTGCATCCACCGTAGGAACATTCCATCTCTGGGTGAACTTTTCCTCCATGGGATAGATCACCGGAAACCTTTTAGGCGGAACAAATAGTTTATCAGGATGTTCCCAGTCCTGGTATATAAGTCCTTCCAATAATGGATGTATTGGAAAGGAGCAATTAACCTGGGGAGCTATTAGCGACCCCAATGAGGAGACAGCAGTAGTTGATGGTTCAACAAGAGGCATTTTAAATGCAGATCGAACCATGTCAGTTAGGGTCTGGACCCACAATCTTTCAGTCTGTGATGCTGAAAATGGTTCATCTACTGTCGATTCCTCAAAAACAGAGCTAACCTCCTCCTGATCCCCTTCAGGTAGGTCGGTCCCTTCCTGGGACTGTTGCTCTGCCAACAGGCACTCTAATGGAGGTGATGGAGATCTGGCGCGCTTTCTTTCCTGTAGAGAAGAAGCGATCAATGCAGCCAATCTCTGCTCCAATCCCTCCAGAGTTGAGGAAAAAACCTCCTCTGTTATATATGCAGGAGCAGGTGGACTGAGGACAGCCGCAGTACCTGGCACTCCCAGGGGTTCCTTATGGGTATTAACCTCTGATTTCTCAGGGGAGGAGGGTGCAGATGACTGCTCCAGATCCTCAGAGCCTGATGGAGACCCCCTACACTTCCTGAGAGGTATATCTCGGAGTTTTTTAGGCGGCATATTCCTTAGTTCAAAGCTGAGGTATTCCTTACTGAAATAGTCTAATGCAATTTGCTGCTATGTACATCAGTGGGTGTCTACTAATGCGTCTTTCTGGGGATGCCTGTATCAACCGCCCGCTGTAAGCCCCTATACCATGCTACCAGCTCCTTTTCATGCTCTGTGTCCATAGCAAGCAGCGTGGACTGAGTCCTTTTATCTTGCTGGGACGCCCGCACATGCGCAGAAGCGCTGGGCGCACAGAGCGCGTCATCCGCCAGGCTCCGCCCCCTTTTTTGAAGCCAAACCTTATAAAAGGAAAGCATGTGTGCGCGCGCGCGCGCGTGCACGTGTGCGCTCTTGGCGCCATGTAGGGAGAGGAGCCAGGGTCCCTGTTTCACCAGGACTCGGGGATGGAAGGAAACTACTTGGCAGCATGACAGAGGAATGCAGCTTCCCTGATAGAGAGCTCACTCATCTGCCTGGACTTTCACCATGGAAGGAATAGTCCCAAGAAAAAAGACGTTCCACAGCGGCCTCTAGTGGACAAACACAGGTACCGCACCTTTGTCTTTTTTTTTTTTTTTTTTTTAAAACCTCCTTTATGAAAAAACATTTCCAGGTTTACAGTTTTTTAAAAACTTCCCTTATGAAAAAACATTTCTAGGATTTCTTAGGCATATACAGCTATTAGCGGGAATACCCTTTAGGTAACAGGCAGAAAGACATATTAGGCTTGGGGGTCCCCTCAATAGAACCAAGTTCCTGAGGGGCCCCCACTTACCTTTTCCCCGCCACAGGACTTTGTTTGGTCCACAGAAGCCCAAACTTCACCTCTCACGGCAGGCATTGTACTAGACCTTCAGGGACCGGGTTCCCAAGGATTCCACTCCCCTGGACCTGTATAGCACCCTGCACAGATAGCCTCTTGGTTTTGGGTATGACCAGAGCTCTGGATCCCAGGGTCCAGCCCTCCTAAGAGAGGCATTACAGGCAAAACACTGCTCTTCTCTGCAAGGCCCGGGTACCGACCGTTTAGCTATGAAGCTTTTTTGGTCGGATCCGGAATAGCTTGCTAAGGCCCAGAGAACCTGTACACAAGCCCAGATGAATACATGTTAACCTTGGCCAACACCTTAGACACTGGCAAAAAACTGAGGTACTCCCGGATGGGAGGGGCTTATATAGGGGAGGGTACTTCCTGTTTTGGAAGTTGCCAGTGCCAGCACCTGAAGGTAATTCTATATAACCCACATAGTAATGACTATGCTGCTCTGTGTCCCGTGATGTATGAACAAGAA
Source organism: Rana muscosa (assembly GCA_029206835.1). Taxonomy (NCBI): domain Eukaryota; kingdom Metazoa; phylum Chordata; class Amphibia; order Anura; family Ranidae; genus Rana; species Rana muscosa. The sequence continues at coordinate 39,855,488 of CM055124.1, read as the reverse complement.
ATTACTGAATTTATGGGTTTTGGTAAGGCCGCTTTTATGGGTGCTGATATTACTGCAATTATGAGTGCTGATGTTACTGCATTTATGGGTTCTGGTAAGGCCGTTTTATGGGTGCTGATGTTACTGCATTTATGGGTTCTGGTGCTTTTTTTTTTGTTAAGGTTATCTGAAAGATGGGTTTCAAATGTTTTGACAGGGGCGCAGTTTCAGTGCTTGCCATAGGCGCCATTTTCACTAGATACGCCTCTGCCTAATACTTACCTGAACCCCATCTCTGTTCAGCCATGTCCACAAGTCCCTCGGCCGTCCAGGACTCTTCTCCTGATTGACTGAGGCTCCCACTGCTGTCAAAGTCAGTTAGCCAATGAGGAGAAAGAGTGGCGGGACCGAATGGCAGCTCCGTGTCTGAATACACGCAGTGAGCTGTGACTCAGCTCGGGTGCCCCCATAGCAAGCTTCTTGCTGTGGGGGCACTCAACAGGAGTGAGGGGCCAGGAGCAGCAAAGAGGGACCTAAGAAGAAGAGTATTTGGGCTGCCCTGTGCAAAACCACTGCACAGAGCAGGTAAGTATAAAATTTTTTTTTTTTTTTTTTTAAACTAGACTTTACAATCACTTGAAAAATGTATACCAAGCCGAAAACTGTGTTGTCATTTTGGATAGAGTGGGGAAGAGAGTTTGCCCATTCTTCCAGGCTGGTGAAATTTTGCCAGCAGAAGTGGTGGTGAATCTCCTTATTAGAGCCCTGAATAGCAGGAAGATCTGTTCTTAATACAAGGAAACAAGTTTTGCTGGTAATACGTCTGAAAGCTGAACTTTAGGCCAATGTAAAAAGGAACAAACTAATGTAAGTCTGTATTCAATAAAATATCAATAAATATTATTTTTAATTGCAAGTATATGAATTTTAACTGTTATCAGCCTCTTGCAGTACATCAAAGCTCAGACTTGGAGAGGGAGAAGCAACACAAGGGACTGATAGAAGAGTGTAGACTGAGAAAAAGATGAGCTGCTACTCCTTTCATGGTCTAGTCACAGGGTTGGGGGAAGGACAAGACTTGCAATTCTGCTTAACTGTAGTAGAAAGAAAACAGGTCCCTGACAGACAGAGTTGTGTTGTGCACTAGGGCAGGAGTCTCCAAACTATAGCTGCGGGCCGGATGTGGCCCCCGGGGGCGAGAGCCAGTGGCTTATCCTCAATGTGCACAGATTGAGGATTCAGTACAACAGGGGACGCCTATGGTCTCTGCCATACTTTGCCCCTGCAGTCTCCAGCACAGGTTCCCTACTGCTGCATTGTCATCATCCTCATTGTGGGTTGTTGAGATCATTAGGAAGTTCCTCAAGACCTGGTCCACCACAGTTACTGCTCTGCTGCTACAGTCTGTGCGCCTTACAATGGGAAACCCTGGTGTAAGGGGGGACTCTGATGGGAAACCCTGGTGTAAGGGGGGACTCTGATGGGGAACCCCGGTGTAAGGGGGGACTCTGATGGGGAACCCCGGTGTAAGGGGGGACTCTGATGGGGAACCCCGGTGTAAGGGGGGACTCTGATGGGGAACCCCGGTGTAAGGGGGGACTCTGATGGGGAACCTGATGTAAGAGGGGAGTTATTTATTTATAAAACTGATTTTTTTCAGCCCATAAATATTTGTAAAATATACAATGTGGGCCTTGTACTAAAAAGTTTGTAGACCCCTGTGTTAGAGATGGGTAAATCTCAGGACTGGATGGAAAGAAATGCAAATGCTTTGCCAGAAAAATACCCTATATTTGTATATCATGTGTGTATTTAACTGGTTGCCTGGAGTTAAGCTTAAAAAATTAAATAAAAAAATACAAATTAAAAAAAATAATTGGATGAAGTTAGGCTTTAAAGCAGCATACTGTACCTGCATATAAGCCAAAAAAAGATTGACTTTTAAAGTTCATGTAAATGGACAATGTTTTCCTGCATTTGACATGCAATGGAAACTCAGGTCAGCAAATTACTGTTGATTCCGTGGCTGCATTTGTTCTGCTTTGTGTTGTGTTACTTTTTTTTTTACATTGCATGTATTTGATCTGCACATAAACCAGGTCGTATGCAGTCTTTTCTTGCCATTCTCCATTTGAACACCTGAAGCTGCCTTAGAATAAAACCGGTTGCGTTTGAGAAGAATGCCCATCATCAGAGGCGGCTCTAGGCTTTGTGAGGCCTTAGGCAAAACTTGGACACGAGGCCCCACTCACGCCCATAATGGGAAAAATAATTCAAGCAAGAAAAATAAATGGCTGCAGAAAATGCACAGATCTAGCACACAGGTGATCAGCTCCACTTCCAGGGCACCCTCTTCACCCATATTCAGCCAATGCAAATGGGGGGGGGGGAGCGTGAGAAAGAGAGAGGGGTGATAGAGAGATCCGATGGCGCCGACATTAGTATTGATTACAGGCAAATTAGGCGTCTGCGAGGCCCCTGTGAGTGCAAGGCCTTAGGCGACCGCCTAAATTGCCTAATTAGAGAGCCGCCTCTGCCCGTCATTATGAGCCCATATTTGCATGTTTAATGGGCACTGGAAACAGGAACAAATGAAAATGAGAGAGTACACTTTAGCAGATCAGTTAAAGCTGAAATCTGTACACAAAAGATTTAATTTAAAATGCATTCCTCAATAGCCACAAAGAATATAAATCTACTTTGTGTGACCAAATGACTTTACAAACTCAGATCTGATCTTGTAAAAATAGCAGTGATATCATCACTCTGCTGTACAAATCCTGTTCAGAAATCAGAGCTGTGGGAGGAACTCCACAGGCTCCACCCACTAAATGCTGCCTGTTACTACAGGAGGGGGCGGAGACAAGACCAGTCACCATGCACAAGGATAGAGAGCAGCAGTGACTGGTCTTTATTACAGTAGGCTCCTGCACAGAGGCAAAGTTTCACACTGCATTACTGCATAGATCTGGAAATAATGTACAAAGTACACCAAGATTCCAGCAAGAAAACAAATGGCTCTTGTTGTTGGCTTTTTCTAGAGTTCAGCTTTAAGGGATTACAATTTTCGGGGAGAGCCTTTAAATTTCTCTCTGCTCTTGAGCCCTTCTGTTCAGTAAATACGCCCGCATTATCTAAACTGATATTTTGTTTAGCAGCTTTTAAGTTTCAAGAACCTTTCAGTATTATTAATGAATTTATTTTTATTACATAGAGCAGTAGCTCAAGGAATGAGACTAAAACAGGCTTTTTGTGGCTAACAAGGGTTCCTTTTTCTTCCCTCTTGGATTATTTTTGTATACAGTATATCAGGGATATAGAAAGTAAAAAAGAAACTGCGCTACAGGTGTGAAACTAGGCAGATATATCAAATACCTAGAAACAAACAAGGGGAAAAAACAGCAACTATTCTGAAAACTAACAGTGCATACAAATAAGAAAAAATATATAGTCGCGCTAACTTATGAGTATAAACATAAGCCCACCACTGAATGATTGAAAAAAGTTTCAAAATCACCACAGTGATAAATTATGTAAGTGCTCAGTGAAGAACAATAACTAAACAGTGTAAACAAAACATATGAAATAATACAAACTTAATTAATAATATTATTACATGCTTGAATAGGACCCTTAAATAATCAAGTCTAAAGTCCATACAAAAAAACACCCGTGATCAAGTGTCCATACTAGATGAAAAAAGAAAAAAGAAAAAACAAAACAAAACAAAAACGATTCCAAATCTTCTTGTATTCGTGACTTTCACCACCACCAGTAAGAATTCCTGCTTACCAAAAAGCGATGGTCCCCTATGACGGAGGACCCCAAACAGCCTCAATTGATAATCAATAGGACTCCAAACTTCAGTGTATGTTGAGCCTCAATTTTTTTGGTAGCCAAAACGCTCATATACCATCATGCAGTACTCGATACTGAACATGGAAGGAAGGGAGGACACTAGATAGTGTAAAATCCTTGTCCTCTGGAGGCTACGATTTCCTCTTGTTCTGAAAGCCAGAAAACCCAATTATCGACTCTGTGGACGAGTTGTGGGGTGTACCAAGATGGCCGCGAGGCAACGTCACTTCAGCTGCGCATCGCGCATGCGCAATAGGATGAGTAGCGGCTATCTGATAACAGCTCTGTTTCAACGTTCGTTATTCCGGGCACCGGTCTTAGTTCCTTAAAGCGAGCCTTCGAAAGCGGCTGCCCTAAAAAGCCGAAGCAGACTCTAACGTGTATTTTTTTATTTAGTTTCCCAAGACCAAGAAGTCTTGGTCTTGGGAAACTAAATAAAAAAATACATGTTAGAGTCTGCTTCGGCTTTTTAGGGCAGCCGCTTTCGAAGGCTCGCTTTAAGGAACTAAGACCGGTGCCCGGAATAACGAACGTTGAAACAGAGCTGTTATCAGATAGCCGCTACTCATCCTATTGCGCATGCGCGATGCGCAGCTGAAGTGACGTTGCCTCGCGGCCATCTTGGTACACCCCACAACTCGTCCACAGAGTCGATAATTGGGTTTTCTTGCTTTCAGAACAAGAGGAAATCGTAGCCTCCAGAGGACAAGGATTTTACACTATCTAGTGTCCTCCCTTCCTTCCATGTTCCGTATCGAGTACTGCATGATGGTATATGAGCGTTTTGGCTACCAAAAAAATTGAGGCTCAACATACACTGAAGTTTGGAGTCCTATTGATTATCAATTGAGGCTGTTTGGGGTCCTCCGTCATAGGGGACCATCGCTTTTTGGTAAGCAGGAATTCTTACTGGTGGTGGTGAAAGTCACGAATACAAGAAGATTTGGAATCGTTTTTGTTTTGTTTTCTTTTTTCTTTTTTCTTTTTTCATCTAGTATGGACACTTGATCACGGGTGTTTTTTTGTATGGACTTTAGACTTGATTATTTAAGGGTCCTATTCAAGCATGTAATAATATTATTAATTAAGTTTGTATTATTTCATATGTTTTGTTTACACTGTTTAGTTATTGTTCTTCACTGAGCACTTACATAATTTATCACTGTGGTGATTTTGAATTTTTTTTCAATCATTCAGTGGTGGGCTTATGTTTATACTCATAAGTTAGCGCGACTATATATTTTTTCTTCTTTTTTCATATCAGGGATATGCAATTAGCGGACCTCCAGCTGTTGCAAAACTACAATTCCCATTAGGCATAGCAAGACTCTGGCAGCCACAAGCATGACACCCAGAGGCAGAGTTATGATGGGACTTGTAGTTTTGCAACAGCTGGAGGTCCGCTAATTGCATATTCCTGCAGTATATGATGGCACTAGTTCATATAATGATACGCACCTACCTGGTTCACAAAAAATAGTTGGTGGTTTTCAAATTGGCAAACTTTAAACTGAAATGAAACTTCCTCTTCTGTTACCAGTGGAAGTCTGCAATACATTGATGTGTCCTAATACTGTCTTATTGCAACGTTCTCACTGTTGGTGCACCTCAATATCACGCAACTTGGTTAAAACTTAAAAAAAAAAATCATTAGAATCTTCCTCTTTGGTGTTAAATTAAAGGGGAACTAAACTGAAAAAGTAAACAACTGCGCACAGACAGGCTATTGATTGTAGAAGAGACATGTTATATATTCTTCTGCAATAAAACGACTTACCTGCCTGTTCCCAATCTTTTTAAGAATGTACAATTAGTTCTGTTGTCATCTATTTATATTAAATCCCCTCAATTTACCTTCCTCTTCAATCCAGTGGTCTTTGCTGCACAGTCCTGACAGCCAGCTAAAATGGTCCTTTAAATAAGCTGTACTGGGGGCGCATGCGCGGCTTGTAGGATGGCGGACGTGTGAGAGACGAGCTCCGGTCCCCGTCTCCCTGTTTGCAGCTCCTGTTCCGCTTCCACTATTACACTAGCACCAGGAGCAACACCACAACCTGCCTAAAGCTCCCGGGCAGCTTATGGGCAAAATCGGCAACCAAAGAGCTACTTACCAAAGCTTCATCCCGCCGCCGCCCTCGAGGCCCAGTCAAGATATGGAGCGCTTCCTGTACAGGCCGCAATCCCCGGCCTCGAGTACGGCCGCCGGCCCGCCGGATGATGCAGACGTTCGCCAAGCGTCTGATACTGCGCCACAGACGGACGATGGACCCCAGCATTCCCAGCCCACAGATGCTGCAGCCACAGTAACAGTAGCTGTGCTGGATCTCAAACTGCAATCGCTGCTACAGGATCTGACTCACAACATAGCCAAGGAGGTGGGTAAACTGGCACATGAACTCAGGGGGGAGATAAACCAACTGGGGGAAAGAACTGATACCTTAGAGACCAAATTTGATGATCTCACACAATATATACATGTCCTGGAGGAGGACAATGCGGCCATGAAACATACTGTTTCTCAACTCCAGCTACAGCAGGAGGACCTGGAGAACAGGGAAAGACGCCAGAACCTCCGTATCCGCGGAGTCCCTGAATCGGTCCCTGATAAAGAAATACGCTCGTACCTGCTAGGCCTCTTTGTCACTCTGGCGCCCCATATTCCAGACATTGACTGGCGTCTGGATCAAGCCCACAGATCTCTAGCCCCTAAGCCCCCGCCTGGCTCCAACCCCAGAGACATTATTGTCCGTTTTCATTTTTATGAGAGCAAGGAAGCTCTCACGATCGCTACTCGTAACAAATCTCGTATAGAATATAAAGCAACCAAAATTCAGATATTCAGCGATCTTTCTCCTATTACCCTGGCAAAGAGAAGAAGCTTCCGCCCTGTTACCACCCACTTGCAAAATCTCCAAGTGCCCTATCGTTGGGGTTTTCCTTTTCGCCTGATTGTCACTAAGGATGGAATCCAACATTCACTGAGAGATTTATTCGAAAGCGAGGCCTTCCTCCGCAATCTGGATCTCCCCCCCATCCCCGAGGAGGACCTCCAGATGCCCGTTTTGAATACCAAGCCTCTTACTACTCCTGCCAAGATTTGGACCCCCGTCCAACGTCGATCTCGAAAAACCTTCTCCACTCCTCAACGCGCTAACACCTCCAGATTTCAGACCTGAACAAGCTTCTGTATCCAGAGACTTTCTTTATCACTACAACGGCCGGTTGCTGTTCACTATTGCCATGCTGGTGATCCTGTGATTATAGATCACTATTGATGGCCCTTATTTTTTCTTTGTTGAGGACGCTATCCTGATTTATAAGATCTACAAGCTCCACTTTTAGCTACTTCTATAGTTTTCCAGGTGACTACCGCGATGACCACTGTCCTGAAACCATCTTTCACGCCCACCCCCTACATTGGTGTGGAATGTTTTCTTTGAAATGACGGGGACCCCCGCTGGTTCCTGCAGGTTGCTATGCCCCTCCTTTTCCCAGACTGTTGTCTGGGCTCCCTGATGTTTTTTTTCTCATCAGGGCTCTTGAAAATGTGTTTTCATTTATTCTTGGTTCACAACTTTTTGAATTTCCTTCTCTTTTTTTATTTTCTTTTTCTTTCTTTTTCAAAGAATGTGTGTTATATCAAAGGTCTTTTTTTTTCTTGACCTTATTCAGGTTACTAAAGGTACCTTTAAGGCATCATTTCGACTGGTAAACGTATTGGCTCTCATATGCTCTGTATTATGGTTACTTGAATGCTTTTTCCTTTTAGATTCTATTACCTATATTACGATAGTTAAATACTACTTTGATAGATTATGGCCCTGAAAGTATACTCATGTAATGTTAAAGGCCTGAATTCCATAGGTAAAAGATGGCAAGCTTTGAAAGAATCCAGGTCCTCTAACGCAGATGTGATTATGGTCCAGGAGACCCACTTTAGACATGGGGGATCCTTTAAATTTGCTTCCAGATATTTCCCCACTGCTTTCATGGCTTCAGACCCCTCTGGAAAGGCAGGGGGGGCAATCCTCATCAAACGTTCTTGTCCGATCCGGACCCTTTCCTCTTGTTTAGACCCAAATGGTCGGTATGTACTATTGAATTGTACCCTTTTGAATACCCAATTTACCTTGGCTAACGTTTATGCCCCGAATACCGGTCAAATTAGCTTCCTCACAACAGTTTTTGAAAAACTACACTTAGATTCTCAACCTTTAAAGATCATAGGCGGAGATTTCAATGTGTGCATGTCCCAGACTAAGGATAGGCGTGCACTATTTCAGAATATACCGCGTATAGCTGTCCAAAAACTGTCAGCTTCTTTTCGTAAACTGACGAGATCGTATAACCTCTTTGACACCTGGCGAGTGAAACATCCCATTCAAAAAAGTTTCACTTTCTACTCCCCTCCCCATAAGCTCTATTCCAGACTAGACCATTTTTTCGTAACGGCCCCTCTACTTCCCTATGTTATATCTTCTGAGATTGACCCAATCACCTGGTCGGACCATGCTCCCATTGAACTCGACCTTATGCTGACCTCCATTACCCCTAAGATGTGCCACTGGTGCCTTAACGAGTCATTACTTAAAGATCCGACCGTTGGGCCTCAGTTGCAGCAGAAGCTGTCTGAATTCTTTCAAATAAACAAAGGTTCGGTGTCGGACCCCTCCATCCTGTGGGAGGCTCATAAGGCTTTTTTCAGGGGTGAGTGCATCTCCGCGGCCTCTCGTTTTAAACGCGACTCAATGAAACAGAAAACAGATCTTCTTGCTCGGTTGGGAGCTGCGGAGGCGCGCTTACTTGGTTCCCCCACGGTGGAGGGGCTGAGTCTGGTGACCTTGATTCGTAATCGAATCAAATCTCTTAACCTCAGTAAGATTTCTAAATCTATGTTATGGGCAAGACAAAAATTCTATGAGTATGCCAATAAGCCACATAGAATGCTTGTTAATAGACTAAAGCCTCGACCCTCTCTTTCCATTCCTGACCACCTGATGCAGCCAGATGGACTTCCCACATACTGTCCTAAGATTATGTCCCAGGTTTTTGGGGACTTTTATCAGAAGCTGTATAATTGCCTAGCCTCTGACCCGTCATCTCAGTTCTCCCAGGATAAATTTGAACAATTTATGTCCCTTTTAGATCTGCCTACATTGTCGAATGACCAGAAAACCTTACTCAATGCCCCTGTTACTATTGAGGAAATTACAGCGGTAGTAAAGGCTCTACCGACTCACAAATCACCAGGACCAGATGGACTCCCCTACTCCTACTAAAAGATATTCTCTGACATTCTCAACCCCCACATGCTATCTTTATTCTCCTCTTTATTCGATGGCTCCATCCCACACTCGCAATTCTTACACGCATTTATAACTGTCATCCCCAAACCGGGTAAGGACCACTCGTTACCAGATAATTATCGTCCCATTGCCCTACTAAACTCAGACTATAAGATCTTTACTAAAATACTTGCTAACAGACTATCCCCATTACTGACAAGACTGATTCACAAGGACCAGGTGGGATTTGTACCAACTAGACATGCAGGTGATAACACCAGACGGACTATAGATCTGATTGACCTTTTAAACAAAACCAAACACCCTGCCATAGTCCTGAGCCTTGATGCACAGAAAGCGTTTGACCGCCTTAGCTGGCCTTTCATGTTCGCTGTCCTTTCCAGATATGGGTTCTCGGGTTCTTTTATTACAGCCCTACATGCCTTATACTCCACCCCTACGTCCCAGGTTCAGATGTCTTCCTATCTGTCGCAGCGATTCCCCCTCAGTAATGGTACCAGGCAGGGGTGTCCCCTGTCACCCCTGCTGTTTATCCTGTGTTTAGAACCCTTGGCGATAGCCTTCAGGGCCCATCCAGATATACGGGGGGTTTTGCTGCGACAGCGGGAATATAAACTGTCACTCTTCGCCAACGACATCCTATTGACCCTCACTCACCCTACCCTATCTTTGCCCACTTTACAGGACACCCTATCGGCATTTGGAGCTCTCTCAGGGTTTAAAATTAACCAATCCAAAACAGAGGGCTTACCCATAAACATGTCACCCGAACTGCTTAAACCCCTCCAAGATTCTCTCCGTTACCATTGGAATCTTTCTACGCTTAAATACCTGGGGGTTTACATTACCCCTTCATACCTGTCCCTATACCAAGCAAATTTCCCCCCTATGTTTGCAGAAATCTCACGTCTTTTGAATAGCTGGACCTCTCTTCCAATTTCTCTCTTGGGTAGGGTAAATATCCTTAAGATGTCAATTCTTCCCAAGTTACTTTATCTGTTCGAAACACTTCCGATCCCGGTGCCAATGTCACAGCTGAGAAACCTCCAGAGATTATTCCTCAGGTTCATATGGAACAATGCCTCTCATAGGATAGCACAGTCAGTTGTCTTTGCTCCTAGGAGCAGGGGGGGCCTGGCGGCACCAGATATCATCAGGTACTATTATGCGTCTCACTTGAGAGCAATAATTACATGGACCTCTAGAAAAGCTTCTAGTAGATGGGCGGAGATTGAGCTGGGAATTACTGTTCCGGTTCATCTTTGCTCTATGCTATGGCCTATCTCTTCCAGGTACACACCCCAATTGAGATCTCTTTGTTTAGCACCGATGCTTTTCACCCTTGCAATTTGGAAGAGATGCGCAGAACGTTACTCTTTGGCTTCCAAGTGCCCCCCCCTTCTAAATTTACTGTTCAACCCAGATATCCCTGATGGACTGTCGTTTGCGAGGATGGGCCCGTGGACCCGAGCAGGGATATTTCAGTTACGACATGTTGTGCATCCAATCACTCGTAGACTCCTATCTTTTTCAGAGCTACAGGAAAAGCATGACCTCCCAGCTTCACTCCACTATTCTTATATTCAATTCAAACACTTTTTCTCTACCATAGCCCCCACCCTTTCATTAGAAAAACCTACTGGCTTTGAAGGCATCTGTGCCAATGGTCCTTATGATTCGAAACAAATTTCATCTATATATAAGATACTCCATGAAAACCCGCCCCTGACGGATTCCACCCATAGCTATATGAAGAAATGGTCACATATTTTACAACTCCCAATATCGCTATTGGATTGGGGTAAGATATGGGACTCCACATCCAAGATCTCACGTTGTGTAGTGCAGAAAGAAACTGCATTTAAAGTCCTGATGTTTTGGTACAGGACCCCGGACCTGCTACATGCACGAGATATATCTTTCTCTAACCTTTGTTGGAGATGTGGCGGATCTGTGGGTTCCCTTTTTCAAATTTTTTGGGAATGTCCACTTATTATCCCCTTTTGGACTGAAATCCAAGAACTTCTACAGAAGTTACTGCTTTCCCCTATCCCGCTAAACCCCATACATTTCCTTCTAGGCCTGCCTCTTCAGGGCCTATCAAAGGCTTTGAAGAAACTAATGAACTTTGTTCTTCTAGCAGCTAAAATAGCTGTCCCTAGATGTTGGCTTTCCACCTCTCCTCCTACGCTCCACCAGGTTCTGGCTATATTACAGGATACACGTAGAATGGAGCATATGACCGCTAAGATAGAAGAAACCTTACCTGTTTTTGACAAGATCTGGGGACCTTGGGACGAATCTGAATACTCTTGTGAATCTGATAGGCCCCATGATGTTCATCCTCATTCATGAAGTATACCTACGGATATCCTAGTCTGCCTTCCCTCTCCTTTTCTATTGTTCAGATGTATCTAGAACTGTAACCATATATTTTCTACCCAATGCCTTATTGCCCTATGACACTGTATGTTATACAACCGTCAATGTCCCTGAGTTGGTTAACATTTCAATGCAATGTACATGTGTCTCTACTATGTTACTGTATCAACCCTCATGTTGCCGAATTTTCTTTTATATCAATGTCAGTCGAAATGCCTTTTCTCTCTTTATTTGCACTATTATGTAATATGTTTATAAAAAATTTAAAATTTTTATAAATAAACAATTAAAAAAATAAAATAAGCTGTACTGGGCTGGACCACGACAGGCTGCCATGAGTACGGCTTGCCCAAAAGAATGTATGGGAACACAGAACACGTGTACCAAGAGGTTGTCCCAGTGGGAATTTTTTCCAAGAGAAGGCTAAACAAAGATTGAAAATCATTGGGTCAACGGGGAAGGTAAAGTAGACCATAGAGTATGCGATTTTCTTATCTACAAATTCACATTCAGTGTTGATGGGGGGATTCCTCCCGCTGAGCTATTGTGTTGTACCTGGGGGGGGGGGGGCAATGAGCCATCCCTGCCAGGAGAACACAGTGATTATTGCTAGTGGCTTTAGCTACTGGCAATAATTGCATGCTAAAAGTCCAACATGCTGGTTGTACCGAAGTCGATCAATGAATTGACTTGGGTCTCTGCTGAACTGGCCAAGATTTGATCTGGCCAGTCTATGGCCATCTATGGCCGGCTTACGTATTTGAGCTGGCGGACTGCAATCAGGGTAGTGGGAGGAATTGATCCAAGGACATTTGCACCAAAGGTACAGTTGCACTTTTAAGAGATACTGGGGTTGATTTACTAAAGGCTAATAGACTGTGCATGTTGCAAAGAGCAGTTGCTACAGAGCTTAGAAAGTGAGAAAAGGCTCTGCTGACTTCCATCATCCAATCATGACTTTTTTTTCTTCAGAAATTACACTTTGTGCAGGGACAGTTCTAAGCACGGGAAACAAGCGCGACTTTACAGGCATACTATACACACACCCTAGGTACGAAATTTAAAGGAATATTTCACTTTTATTGTTTCACTTTAAGCATTATTAAAATCACTGCTCCCGAAAAAACGTCAGTTTTTAAAACTTTTTGTTGCATTGATACATGTCCCCTGGGGCAGGACCCGGGTCCCCAAACACTTTTTAGGACAATAACTTGCATATTATCCTTTATAATTAGCACTTTTGATTTCAAACATTCGAGTCCATTGTATTTAATAGGCTTCTAAAGTTCACGCAAACTTTCTGTCTGTTCGCAGGTTCTGGTGCGAACCGAACAGGGGGGTGTTCGGCTCATCCCTACCTGCAACCAGCTTCCAACACTGCTAACCGCTGAACCCCCTCTAACCCCCTGCCAACACTGCCCATCTCTGTACCCTCTGCAACCCTCTTCCAACACTGTTCACCTCTACGCCCCTCTTTTAACATGGCTCATTGCTGCAACCTTCTTCCAACAATGTTTACCTGTGCAACCCTTATCCAACACTGTTCACCCTTGCAGCCTTTGCAACCCTTTTCCGACACTGCTCACCCCCATTGCTCAAAGCTAACTTGATGTGTTAGAGCAGTGGTTCTCAACCTGGGGGTCGGGACCCCCACAGGGGTCAAATGACGATTTGCCAGGGGTCACCAAATCCTGGGCTGTTCCTGATGCCCGTACCACTCTCCCAGACTTTTCGTGGCTGCCCTGTAGGGCTGTCCCTCGAGCCTGTGGAAGCCCAGCTGGGCTGTTCCTGGAGCCCGCAGCCACCCACACAGCCTCTTCACAGTCACCCATTCAGTTCACGGCATGGGTGGGGGGGGGCAGAGACTAGAGGTCAGCTGACTGGTGAGGAATGTGAAGTGGGAGGGTCCGGAGGAGACCCCATCTCCTGATTTCAGCATAGGTGTCACTTCTGCGAGACACCTCAGAGCTGGAGATACAGTGAAGCCGGAGACACAGTGAGTAGCAGCACTGCCACTCATCCCATCCCCCCCCCCCAACCAAGTAAGAGAAGGAATAAAAATAGACAATACATGGAAGGGAGAGGAAAAGAGGGGGGGCAAAGAGAAAGGGAGAGAAAGAATAAGAGAAAGAGCTAGAAAGACGGCTAGAGAGGGTGATGGGGAAAAAAACAAGAAATTAGGATAGAGAGAGATAAAAGGGAAAGAAAGGAGAACAAAGAGAGAGAGAGAGAGAGAGAGAGAGAGAGAGAGAGAGAGAGAGAGTGGTACATCCTAAAATGTACCATAAGGGGTTTTAATATTGTACGAGTGGAAGGGACTCAGGGAGCGCTAAATGTCCGTGGGTTAGGGGCGCAAATTACGTGTCTTGCCTTGGCTGCTGACAACCGACGCTACGAAAATAATTTTACTGTTGGGGGTCCCCACAACTTGGGAAATTTTATTAAGGGGTCACGGCACTAGAAGGTTGAGAACTACTGTGTTAGAGACTTAAGGCAGGACTCCCACTGCTACCTGCAGAGATACAAGGGGATGTGTAAACAGTGCTAGAGGTGGAGCCAAATGATGTGACTTTTATCCACAACAACCCACAACTTGTAGGTAGGGTCGCCACCTTTTCTTCCAGTCAAACCCGAACACTTTAGCGGCACACCCATTCTTTTTCTTATAGTATAAACTATACGTATATTTTGCAATGAAATAACATTTCTAATCATATGAAGTTAATAACAAGAGTCCCCCTTTAATATCAGAGTCCGCAGAGTTCCCGTTTTACATCTGAACTCGTCAAGTTATCTTACACTGTAAGGGGGGACTCTGCAGACTCTGATGTAAGGGAGAACCCTGGGGACTCCAACATAATGGATGCTCTAGGAACCCTGATTTAAGGAGAAACACTGGAGAACTCTGATGTACGGAGAGGACTCTTATGTAAGGGGTGTTCTGAGAACCCTGTTTTACTTTTGTCTACTCACTCAGAGGCAGGAGCGAGAAGTGGGGGAGACTTCAGACACAGACAGGGATGGATGGTGAGCTCACTCACCCCTTGGCAGTCAGCACCTCTCATCCAGATGTGTCTGACGCATTCCAGACTTCAAATTTCTGGCCCCCACTTTTCTTTTCTGAGGCACAGCGCCAGGGATTCGAGTGTGGAGAGACACAGAGTGGTAGGGGTGGGAGGAGGAGGAGTAGATCGAGCCCTCTCTCCTCTCCCATCTGTGTGTGTGTGTGGGGGGGGTGGTTAGTGCTGGCTTTGGGCAGTGTGAAAGAGTGTAACAAACACTCTCGAGTTACACAACTGCAGCCAGTAACCCTGCTGGGAAGCCATTGTCCGGTCTGAATAATGTGTCCGGGTTTCAGGTGGTCTGATTCCAAACCCGAACTGCCTGGGTGAATCCCGAACAGGTGACAACCCTACTTGTAGGCTAGGAAATTGCAGGAAGGGCAGCAATGCCTTGTATTATGGTTGCTGGGTGGGTGGAGGTTTGACAGACAGCGATTATCCCACAGTTCCTGGGCCTGGGACACAATTAATAAAACTGGGAGGAGATCAAGGATGCCATCTTTGAAATGGGACAAAATCTGAGGCACATTTTCATCCAGAGATAGTCTCCTAAAATCAGGGACTGTCCACTGAAGCTGCAGGCATCTGGTCAGCCTATAGAAAGGCCAATTTACTCCAGATGAAAATATAAAAACAGCAGTTAGCATTGAAAACACACTATGTACACCAGCTGTAGAAGTATGATGAAAACTGAGCAGCAACAAAACATGTCCCTGAGATTTTGGTCTGTTGTCATTGTTTGTTACACAATGAAAAATGAGGAACAAGACAGATAATGGCAGGCAGTCAGCAATAGGTTTTGCAATATGATGAACTCTGAAAGCTGTGGGCCCACCTCCAGAACCTTGGTTCACTAAAACTTCCCTCCACCTAGAGAAGAAATATTACAACCGGGGGAAATGCTGTTTAAACTCTTCTACACAAATAACACACCAATAAATAATGACCATTTCACTGCTTGTTTATCAGGCTTGACAAATGTTGAGGTCATTCTGAATCCTGACCTGCAGGAAACTGGACTATTGGCATAAAGCTGTTTGCTTCCTGTTTGATATAAGGAAGGGAAATCCCCTTTAAATGAATGTGATATTTCTACTGTGCAAAACTATCTCTCAAAAAAAAAAATATATAGTTGTTTACATTTTTATTGTCCATAATGGCCACCTCACACACACACACACAAATAAATTTTAGAAATGGCACATATATGGCATAGTTGCCAACAGTCACGGATTGGCCGGGACATTCCCGGGATTCAAACCCTTTTCCCGGATTTATTTTGTCCCGGCCAATGTCCCGGCCAATCCGATTTTTCCCGTTTTCCCCGAATTTGGACGCCGCAGGCCGCCGCCGCTAGAGGTCCACGGCTGGCGGAGACAATGTCTCCGCCGGCCGCCATGTTCAAGGAGACCAAAACACGGATGTAGTACAATAGAAAATAAAGCCGCTGCGGCGCCGCCCACACCCCGCACCTCCCCGGGGATGGGCGGCGCCGCAGCAGCTTTATCTTCTATTGTACTACATCTGTGTTTTGGCTGGCCGGCAGGCCACCCCCCCGCCCGCCCCGCCCCGCCCCGCTGCAGGTCTGTCTGTAATGGAAAGGGGCGGGGGTCGGCAGCGCCACAGTTTAATTTTTTTTTTCAGCCACACTGTCGGCTCCGCCTCTATTTTGTTCCCCTTCGGGGAAGGGGAAACAATAATGGCGGCCGAGACAGGAGACGCCTGTGGTTAAGGGGGGACTCCGCTGGGGATGCCTGTGGTAAGGGGGGACTCCGCTGGGAACGCCTGTGGTAAGGGAGGACTCCGCTGGGGACGGCTGAGGTAAGGGGGGACTCCGCTGGGGACGCCTGATGTAAGGGGGGACCCCGCTGGGGACGCCTGATGTAAGGGGGACTCCGATGGGGACGCCTGATGTAAGGGGGGACTCCGATGGGGACGCCTGATGTAAGGGGGGACTCCGATGGGGACGCCTGATGTAAGGGGGGACTCCGATGGGGACGCCTGATGTAAGTGGGGACTCCGCTGGGGACGCCTGAGGTAAGGGGGGACTCCGCTGGGGACGCCTGATGTAAGGGGGGACTCCGCTGGGGACGCCTGATGTAAGGGGGGACTCCGCTGGGGACGCCTGATGTAAGGGGGGACTCCGCTGGGGACGCCTGATGTAAGGGGGGACTCCGCTGGGGACGCCTGATGTAAGGGGGGACTCCGCTGGGGACGCCTGATGTAAGGGGGGACTCTGCTGGGGACGCCTGATGTAAGGGGGACTCCTCTGGGTACACCTGATGTAAGGAAGGACTCCTCTGGGGACGCCTGATGTAAGGAGGGACTCCGCTGGGGACGCCTGATGTAAGGAGGGACTCCGCTGGGGACACTTGATGTAAGGGGGGACTCCACTGGGGACGCCTGATGTAAGGGGGGACTCCACTGGGGACGCCTGCATAGTTACCAACAGTCCCGAATTTCCCGGGACAATCATGATTTTTGGACCCTTGTCCACAAGTGTGGAGGGGGCTCTGCTGGGGAGGCACCTGATGCAAGGACGGACTGCTGGGGAGGCACCTGATGCAAGGACGGACTGCTGGGGAGGCACCTGATGCAAGGACGGACTGCTGGGGAGGCACCTGATGAAAGGACAGACTGCTGGGGAGGCACCTGATGCAAGGACGGACTGCTGGGGAGGCCATCTGGTGGCAGGCGACGTGGCAGGTAACACGCTCAGGGCTTCCACTGATTCGGCATTATGGTGAGTTGAATGATTTCATTTTATATTACAATGTAAAAATAGAAATAATGCACTTCAATCATCCTGACACCGTAACAACCATGGTGCCGGGATGATTGAAGCGCCAACAGGTGTTTTGGAGTATCCTTATCTGCCAATTTTGTTACACATTACTATTGTGGTGTAGGATCTGGCTTCTTTCTTTCTATTTCTTTCTCTCTCTTTCTCTCACCTCGGACTCTAGCCACACCCCTTTGAACCACGCCCATTTAAACCACACCCACTATCGTGCGTAAACCACGCCCATTTTTCCCCGCGGCGCGCTTCGCGCGCCGCATTTTTCACTCCAGCATGACACGCTTACAAACGAATGCCCCGCCCCCTGATTATAGCAAGGCTCCGCCTCAATACAAAAAAGTGTCCCAGATGTTTTTTTTGCAATGTTGGCAACTATGATATGGTAATGGGTAAACTGTGAATATTCATGGTTTCAATACCCAGGCCTTGTCTGGCACTTTTTGTTTACAAGTAAAAATCTGTATTTTTTGCTGGAAAATTACTTAGAGCCCCCAAACATGTTAAATATATATATATATATATATATATATATATATATGTAGCACACAGATCCCTTCCTTGCTTACCTCCGCTAGCAGGTGGGACACACCATGCCACATGCCCAGTAGCCTCCTTGTTGCAGAGGGTGAGCGGTGTTATCTGATTTGGGTCCTGCAGAGAGTTACCTCCTTCCGTTGGATTCTTCACCCTAGAGTAGGGTGACCAGACATCCCCGGTTTCTGGGGACAGTCCCCGGATTGAGAACACTGTCCCCGGACCAAGTCTGTCCCCGGTTTTGTCCCCGGATTGGATTTGAACAGGGGCTGGGGCAATTTCAAAGACAGTCAGTGCAGAATAAAAAAAAAAAAAATCTGAATTACACCCCCCCCCTGCTCCTACTAGCTTAGGGCGGGGGGGTGTTTTTTCCCATTATCTGTAGCCCTTTCTGATGGTCATGTGCTGGTCGGAGCGGAGGGAATATTTCTTCAGTTTTGGGTGCATGTCCATTTAGCTCCGCTCCCATGTTCTTCTGCCTTTAATCAAGTCCCAGCCAGCCGCCTGCCTGTTCATCACCTTGCCTTCCCTGGCGGAGTGATCTTCCTCCGCTCCCCACCCAGTAGTAGCCGGGGGCCCGGAAAGTAAGACTTGACAAGCTGTGAGGCGGGCGGCAGCGGCGGCGATGGTTATAGAGTCGCTGATTCCCGCCATTACTAGTAAAAAAATAAATATGTCCCCGGATTTAATTTAAAAAATCTGGTCACCTTACCCTAGAGTGTAGGAAGAAGTCTATTCTCTCTCTTTACTTCAAGAAGGCCATTGTCCAGACAGTATTGAAACCCAATAAAAGGTTTATTTTGGTTGCTTAAGAACTCAATAGAAAAGTTGGAGATAAAGAGAAATGAACTAGGAGGCAGGTTCAGGCACACGGCACTCAATTATCAATCGTCACCACTCAGGCCTGAGTGGGTTTTTGCTCACCCGGATAGTCCCTTTTAAGAGCGGTCCTAGCAGCCAGTGTGGAGCACGAAATGTTTACTTGTAGTTTCCTAGGGATACGATCAGGAGATAATCTCTAAGTCCTGAACTTCCCAGCCTAGTATCATTTAAGTCCTTAGGTTCCAATAGGGCACGTTACTAGGCTTGTGGCGGGTTATGGAATCCTTCCCTCTGATAGGTAACCAGGCCTCTCCCGAGACAGTGACCTCCTTCACCGATTCCCTGGTTTCCTCTCCTTCAGAGGGGGTCACCCTCACTTGGGCACCCTGGGACTCCTCTTCTGGTGTAGGCCTCAGCTAAAGGTGCTGGGCCCACCTGGAACGATGCAGCCTTGGGCTAAAGGTGCCCGGGGCCGAACACACACACATACCCCTGGCCATGAGGGCCACCGAAGGTGGGGTACGTGTCTGTTCTTCTCGGACCAAGGAGTCCTCTCCAATGCCTCATGCCTAATGGCGTCTGCCCCTTAAGTACCCTCTCCCAGCATGCACAGTGGGTAGACCATGCCCACTGCACAGCTGCCGAGAGAGGACACCCAATGGTGCTGTAACGCTACCTGTGGTTCAACCCGGGACTGAGGTGACAGTGCCACCCACAGGCCACAGGGAACTGTACTGCCAGGCAGCATCACACCCAGGCAGAAGCAAATTTCTATATAATCAACAGGTCTGAGCTAAACTACCAGCTCAGACCACCCCTAAATTTCTGTACACAGCACCCCAGAATTGGGGTGGGCGCTACATATATTTTAAGCAAAGACCATAGAGAATAAAATGGCAATTTGTATTTGCGCAGGCGGTTTTGAAAATTCAATAAAAAAAAATACTTTCTATTTGTAATTAAAAAAAATACAATATATAACCCAATGTTTTGGTAAAATATAAAAGATGATGTTACAGCATGATATGTTCGTAAATAGATACCTAACATATCATGCTTTAAAATTGCACATTCTCGTTGAACAGCAACAAACTACGATACTTAGATCAAATAAAATTCATATTACGAATCTTAAAGATCTCTATAGGCGATGCTTTAAAAATGTTTACAGGTTACCGCTTTAGAATTGCAGAGGTGGTCTAGCGATAGAATTATTGCTTTTTCTCTAACGTTTGCGGCAATACCTCACATGTGTTGTGCGAATATTATTTATATATGTATACACAACTTACGTATGCGTTCGCCTCTGCTCGCAAGCACAGGGGGATGGGGCACTTTAATTTATTTTTTTACATTGTCCCTTCCATTTTTTTGGGATCACCTTTTTGTCTTATTACAAGGAATGTAAACATCCCTTGTAATAGAAATAAGGGGTGATAGGTCCTCTTTATGGAAAGATCTGGGATCTATAAGACCCCAAATCTCTTCTCTACCTAGCAAAAGATGAAAAAAATTAATAAAAAAATTATCTTTTGCTTTAAAAAATAAATACATTGTTTACTCCTGCCCTGGTCTTCCTAGATCATAAAGGTGATAAAGGTGATCAGAGACAATCTGGTCTCTGTTCACCTTTATGGCCAGCTGCGCCAACCCTCAGATTGTTAGATTGTTTCACGGGCTTGCTGGTAAGCGTGGTAAGCCTGATAAACACCAGCGAGCGCACAGGAGGGAGGGGGGGGAGGGGGGTTGACTTCCCCTCCCGCTGCAAAGTGGATATCTAACTACCAAATGTGTTCAAAATATCTGAACTTTTGTTTTTGTGCGTAAGTATCTACTCAGCAGTTCGCTGCTGTTTTTTGCCAGTCAATGACCAATATAGTTTTCTTAGTCTGTTGACATTTTTGGGTGGTCAGCTCAACAGAATTAGTTTTTCAGGCTTTGATAGTTGTTGGTAAGCTGGTTTACTCATTAGTCTTATATTTGGGACCTACAAATCAAAATCTTTGCATCTAAAAAGCTCTCTTCCTAGTTCAGCCCATTTTCCATTAGGAGGAAGTTTCACTTTAGGCATGGGACCCTCTTGTAGGACCCCTCATTCTGGGGACAGACTAAAGCCTCGTACACACGATCGGATTCAAAGGGAATTGTGTGATGACAGACTGTTGGTGGAAAATCTGACCGTTTGTATGCTCCATCGGACAATTGTTGTCGGATTTTCCACGGACAAATGTTGGATGGCAGGCTTTAAAAAATTTCGTGGACAATTGTTGTTCGATTTTCCGAGCGTGTGTACACAAGATCGTCGGACAAAAGTCCAAAGTACAAACACGCATGCTCAGAATCAATGCTCACCAAACACGACATTAGCAGAAGGTGCCCAAGTGGGTGGCGCTAAAGAGCTGAAAAAACACATAGTTTTGTGTTTGTTGGCCGCAATTGTGTGCCGTTTGTATGCAAGACAAATTCCTGGCCAACGCCCTTTGAACAAAAGTCCTACGCTTTGTCTGCGGAAAATCCGATTGCGTGTATGAGGCACAGGCCTGAGGCTGGGTTCACACTGGTACGACACGACAGTCATACAACTTTCATCCTACTTTGCTGTGCGACTTCAGTCCTACATTGTGTAATATCCGGCCGGTCAGAGAGACTTCCACAGATCCCGAGTCCAGCTCGAGCCAAGAAGGTCCAACAGAACCAGAACCTTTCACATTGATCCTACATTGGTCCGACATCCATCCGACTTTCATGAACAGGATACTACTTCGATCCGACTTTGTGATAGTCTGACTTGTCCTTTGACCAATCAAAACAATCCCAGGGTGAGATAAATTCCTTTTAGTGCTGCTGTAATCACCATGTTGGATGTCAAAAGTCGGATGGTTAGGACAAGGATCCTACTTTGATCCAACTTCAATGATATTTAATGGGCTGAAGTAGGATCAAAGTCGGACCAAAGTAGTACAGGGAGCATTTTCAAAGTCGGACCGACTTGTGTCGGACCAGTTAAGACGGCTCCCATAGGGAAACATTGATTTTCACACGTCATGCGACATGAGCTCCCAATGTCGGAGCGTTTGTCGGACCAGTGTGAACCCAGCCTGAGGGTAGTTTGTAGTATGTGAAACAGGTAAGACAACAGTAATTAGTTGAAGACTACACCATTAAAGAAGTCTAATCACTCTGATGTCCTACATCAGAGTACTTAGTTAAGACTGCTGTGTGGACCCTAGCCACGTGGGATCATTGGGTCCTGTTCCTGCTAGATAGGTGAATCACCTTTTATGGGAGTCCACATGGGGGCAAGGTGCTTTGGGGTGGGGGGCACAAATGTTGAAGGCATGTGGCCTGGTATGGTTCAGGAGGGGGGCGCTCGATCCTCCCCCCTATCCTGACCTGCTGGGCTGCATGCTCGAATAAGGGTCTGGTATGGATTTTGGGGGGGGGCCCCCCGCCAAAAAAAAAAAAATAGCCCCACACGTTCCTTTTTTTACAATTTTTTTTTTGCAGGCAATTCTTTTTTTTACATTCAGCCAGCTTCCTGCCCCCCTCCTTAGCAACCAGTTATATACAGTGAATGTACAGCAAGCAAAAAAATAAAAAATGCAAATCACAGCAAAATCGCATCAAACGCGAGGTAAAAATGCGGTACTTGCATTCTGGATGCAGGTCCATTGAAGTCTATTACATGTGTAGCGGCCTCACCCCCCGTCCCCTTTTGTAAATAAAATGGCTGGCTTGTCTAGAGGTATGCAGGAGGAGGATGAGGTTCACTACGGCCCATGTCCTCTAGTGTGTAGAGGTGAAAGCCAACACCAATGTTACCTTCGGGTCTGTGTTCTAGACGGAGCCTCTGGCCCTCCTGCAGAGGAAAAGTTTGACTGTCAGTAATGGAGCCCCACACCATAAAAAGTCCAACACGCCTTTATTCCTCTTGACAAATGAACAGCATCAGTTGAACCTTTAAAATGAACAGACAAGGTGTGGATACGAGTAGGCCCAGGCACAGTGAACTCTCCTATTCCTTTTCTTGCAAATAGGCCTGGCGCACGGTCTCTGCCACCGACCATGAGATTGGTCGCTGCCACCGACCAGGTGAACTGTTGAGGCCCCTGCCACAGGCCTAATAGCAGGTCTCTGCCACCAACCTGAGTTGACTAGATGAACCGCTGCCACCGGTCATAGAACATGAATCACCTTCCCTGTTGAATCGGCCCTTGTTCGGGAAAGATATCCATCCGGATGGTCTCCAGAGGTTCATCCGGCACTGGCAATATGCTGCACAAGATCTTCGGTTGAATCTCACCTCTGGTCCCTTACGCCCCTGGATTCGGGTGCCCAACACCTGGGGCACCCTAGGACAATCCCTCCCTTGCGGGACCCAGTGGAAGGTACTGGACCCCAGGCCTCCGGCTGAGTACCTCACCCCAGACTGAAGGTGTCTGGGATGGAACACAAACTCCACGTGTACAGGCCAAGGGCACCTGGACACCGATCACGGACAGCAGCCCTAAGGCTGAAGGTGCCTGGGACTCGGCCCTCGTGGTGAAGATGTCCGCCCCGTTATACCCTCTCCCAGCAGGCACAGCGGGTTCCCTGCCCCGCAGTACAGCTACTGCGAGAGGTCAAAAAGGGTACGGCACTGCAGTGGTGGTTCAACCTCAGCTCAAAATGACAACGCCACCTACCGAGCCGCAGGGAACTTAACACCACGATGTCTTCACACGAATGAAAACACAGCCCTACTCTACCAATCAGTACATCTGGATCATACTACCACCTAGATGCTGCCCCTAAATAGTACATACCCGCTACACATGCAAAACGCTGCATTTTGCGGAAAAAAGTCCCCGACCCTTTTCCAAAAACGCAGATGCACAAAAATGCATTTATGTGAACATGTTCCATAGGAACCCATGCTAAAAAATGTCCCTGCATTTCTGCAAAATGCATCAAAAAACGCATTAGTGTGAATGGAGCCTAAGGATGTTAGGGAAATGACTGCACTTAATCCTGGCCTATTGTCTGTATGTTAATTTATTCAAGTAAAGCATTGGAAAATTTGCCTTTCTGGATCTAAAGTTGTTCAAGGGGTGTAATGCAAGTAACCGGCACATATATCATACCTCCCAATATTTTGAGATGAGAATGATGGACACCTACTAGCAAACATATGTATTTTTTTTTTTAGCAGCCTGTCATAAGCGTTTACATGTGGCAGGTGAGATAGCTTCTTGCAGTGATCCGTCTCTCAAAGTAACAGGAGCAGATCTGCACTTCTGGGGCCCTCATCCTGTACACAGGTACTGAAGAAAAAGAGCTAAGTGAAGTGCAGTCTACACTAGGTGCACAGTGGGACGGCATACCTTAACTGGAAGTGAGGTATCAGCGATACCCTGGAAAGGTGGAGAGGTCAAAGGAATCTGCATGTCCCTTCTAATTGCACAAGTGACCGTGGTGATGTATAGTAACAACAAGAGAGTTCATTAGAAGCTACTGGAGTAATCAAGAGGCATATGTAATCAGTCAAGCAGAGCACAAAACAAAAAGGGAGGCCCGGAATGAAAAGACAGAAAGAAAGAATAATGGAGGGCCGGGCATGACAAGGTGGAGAGTAAAGGCAACACAGGGTTAAAAAAGCTGGGAAGTTTGGAGAGGGAGGAGACTGGAGTAATATGTGCTGGAGGGGAGGAGCGCTTTAAATATGAACGCCCGGGAACATTTTGTGAGGAGACAGCGAGGGAGAGGAAGTTTTTCCCACCCACCCTCCCTATTGTTTGGTGTTTTTGTCAAGTTTGTGTGTTTTCTTGTGTTTCAGGTCGGATAATTTCGGGACGTCGTAACAGCTGTGTACTGGCGGTGTCTTTGGTCTTTGACGGTGGCATAAAACAGATGTGATGGAAGTGGTGGGGGGCTCATCGGTGGTATGTGCCCCTCTGGTGTATTCCAGTGGAATGGTGTCTGCTGGAATACGGGTATGGTTGCACTGTGGGAAGGGGTTGTCTCCGAGCTGTGATATGGCTGGAGGCCTGGTATGGTAAAATTTTGGTCCCGCAGTGTATTGGTGGAAAAAGTGTTAAAAGTTCGGGGTGCCGTCAGAGACCAACAGACTGGGAGTTAAACTGTTAAAGTTATTGAAGTGAAAGTATTATTTTATATTGGAGTTTTATCTAATTATGTTTTAATAAAAAGGCTGTTATGGCCAGTTATACTCCAACTCTGGTGTGGGCTAATTATATTAAAGATTGGTTAAGATAAGGGGTATGTAATTTAAGGGGGTAGAATGGTATGGGTAAAGTGTTGGGAATATCTCGATTACACTGGTCAAGGTCACCGACTCATGACACATCAAGGTAGTATCTTGACACTGTAGCATTAGGGGATTCTAGAGAAACCAAACTGACTACTACAGGTGGTAACTATTAATGTTCAAGCTGGACTGGAATTTTAAGCTGATGCTGCCTTCTTAAGATCAGAGAATCTTGCAACTGCACAAACAAAACAAAACAAAAAGGGCGCAAAGGCCTAGTGCATTATCTACAGCACTTTATTAAAGGATAAAAGAGTACATACTCACAAGAACAAATAAAACATTGTTGTACGTGACCCAGGAACCAAAAGGGTCCAAAAACAATCATCATAATGCCAACTGACACGTTTCGGGGGATATATCCCCTTCTTCAACACAAAACTGATAGAAATAAATAGGAATAAACCTGCGGGGGCACATGATTCAGGCATTGTACCCTATTAACAATTGGTGTTGCCACCACCTTGCAATGCCAGCAACGTTTATATAAAAACAAAGAAAGGCTACATGTAGGGTGTATTTTTTCCTAGACAGAGAAAGAATAGAGTCAAATGCAACCCTGAAACCAATGTTACCTGAATATCCATTCACAGTTCCTTAACTCAATCATAATAGTGCATTGCTGGTGAACATACAGAACTTTATAATAACCACACAGTGGGCAAAGTGGTAGGTGTGGAGCCCCCAATGCCACATTGTTAATTCACAGAGATTCTGTCTCTTCCCCAGAAATGTATTACACTATCCTTCGCAACAGTCAGACCTACGCAAAGCCACAATTTCTTGTTTTGTGAAGAGGAACTGGTCTATAGGTTTCTTTTTGACCTATAAACATATTCTCTGGAAAACTGAGATAGATAGAGAGATAGAGAGATAGAGAGATTAGATAGATTGATTTACCATTTCTTGAGTTTTTACTTTTAATTGTTGAACTTTGGTCTTTCAAAAGCCTGAAAATAGAAGAAGAATTTTAGTTGACAGCTCAAATGTATTTATGTAGTTTAGTGTTTAGAGACAAGTTACCAACATAGGATAAAAGGCTGATAATGGTTGGTGCACAAATGACTGCAGTTTTACCATAAAACACCATGCATGTTATCCATTTATATACAATAAAATGCAATAAAAACACATATACAGTCTATGACCACTGTAGTTGGATGCTAGGTATTTTTCAGGTATGTTTTTTAGGGTTTGAAAAAAAACAGTACAAACTCAAGAAGAACATACACCAATCAGCCATTACCTTATAACCACCCACTATAACCCATCAAGGCATGGACTCCAATAGAGCTCTGTATGCTATTGTATCTGGACCAAGCTGTCAGTAACTTTAGCTTTAAGTCCAATGAGTTGCGAGGTGGAGCCTCTGTGGATCGAACTTGTTTTTCAAGCAAATTCCACAGGCGTTCGATTGGATTGAGATCTGGAGAATTTAGAGGCCAATTCAACAGCTCAAACTCATTGTGCTCCTTAACCACTTGAGACCCGCGCTATAGACAAAAGACGTCTGCAGCGTGGCTCTCAAGTGCTGAGTGGACATCCATGGACGTCCTGCCTGTTTCACTCCCCCTGTGCGCCGCCGAGGGCGCGCGGCGGGGAACAGCTGTGCCCGCCGTGGTCACGTGATGCCGATGCGCTTGTCTGGAAGACGCAATGTCCGCCAGGTACACGCGATCGGCTGTTACAGAGGCAGGACGTGGATCTCTGTGTGTAAACACAGAGATCCACGTCCTGTCAGGGAGAGGGGACTGATGCTGTGTCCCTTGTACATAGGGACACAGATGGGTCTCCTCCCCCAGTCAGTCCCCTCCCCCACACAGTAAGAATCACTAATAGGGACCATATTTAACCCCTTGATTGCCCCCTAGTGTTAACCCCTTCCCTGCCAGTCACATTTATACAGTAATCAGTGCATATTTATAGCACTGTTCGCTGTATAAATGTGAATGGTCCCAAAATAGTGTCAAAAGTGTCCGATATGTCCGTCGCAATAACGTAGGCCTGACAAAAATCGCAGATCGCCGCCATTACAAGTAAAAAAAAAGAAAATATAATAAAAATGTCATAATTCTATCCCCTATTTTGTAGGCGCTATAACTTTTTCGCAAACCAATCACTATACGCTTTTTGCAATTTTTTTAACCAAAAATATATAGAAGAATACGTATCGGCCTAAACTGAGAAAAAAAATAAAAAATGTAAAAAAAAATTGGGATATTATTATAGCAAAAAGTAAAAAAATATTGTGTTTTTTTTCAAAATTTTCTGTCTTTTTTTGTTTATAGCGCAAAAAATAAAAACCGCAGAGGTGATCAAATACCACCAAAAGAAAGCTCTATTTGTGGGAAATAAATGATAAAAATATCATTTGGGTACAGCGTTGTATGACCGCGCAATTGTCATTCAAAGTGCGTCAGCGCTGAAAGCTGAAAATTGGTCTGGGTACGAAGGGGGTTTAAGTGCCCAGTTGTCAAGTGGTTAAACCATTATCAAATTCATCAGACCAGGTCATCTTTTTCCATTGTTCCTTGGTCAAGTTCTGATGCCCATGTGCACATTTTAGGCGCTTTAAGCTGTGGTCAGCATGAGCACCCTCACCGATATCTGGCTACACAGCTAATACACATTTTTCAACCACTGCTTCACCATGCCTGTAAATGGATGCCCTGTTCCTAATTATAATAAGACTCCGCCTACAGACAAAAAAAGTGTCCCTATAAATTTTTTGAGAGTGTTGGCTATGCGTATTGGTAATTTCAGCAAGCATAATCTGCTCATCATAGCAAGGTGTAATGTTAAGGACATCTTCTATCACTTAATACTTTGACGGTATCTTGTCTAATAGGCTTACTTTTTGCGACGTCTGTGAACAGTGAAAAGGTACACCAATGCAGCAACAAGAACTAGCAGTAAGACGACTGCAATCACAATTCCAACGATTAGTCCCAGACTATCAGTCTCTGGAGTAGCGCCCTCATCGTTTGTTGACTCTGATAGAAGATCAAATTTTGAAGATCAGTGACACATTATACATTTATTTTTCCAATAAAACGTTTATAAAATGCAGACATGGATGACAGAACATCGAACACATTTGTTACTATGAACAGCAGCCTTCGTATCACACCAATTTTTAGAAGTCATTCTTGGCATGTACTGAGCTCATTATCATGTGTTTGTCAAGGGTCATAGTTCCTGAAACTGAGAATCTCAGGGAACATGTGATTATGTTCTTTTAAAGAGTCAGTACAATGAAATTTGATATTTGGAGTTTTAGAAAGATGTCGGTTACTTGACTCAACCACCCGCTTTGCATGTATCTCTCTTGGTTACATCGCCACACCTACATTCCCAGCTCGGCACACCTACCAAGGCCTTGCTAAAGCAAGAGGATGTCACCACTCAAGACCCCAAAAGGAATGAGAGTCATTGGAAGATTTCATCAATCAGCAGCCGTCCAAAACCAAAATAATTTTCCTTGCACTGACCCATTAATGGGTCAATCTTAACAAGATTGAGTCAGCAACAAAAGCACACGCCATAGGTCACCATCCTTGAGAGTCTTTGTAGAGCTAAATAAAAATTAGTATTTTCTTGTTTAACCACTTCCCGCCCAGTCAATAGCAGATTGACGTCCGGAAAGTGGTTCCGTTATCCACACTGGACGTCATATGACGTCCTGCAGGATAACAGCCGCCACGCGCCCGGGGGGGGGGGCGCGCATCGCGGCGATCGGTGGAGCGGTGTGTCAGTCTGACACACAGCTGCACTGATCTCAGTAAAGAGCCTCCGGCGGAGGCCTTTTACCACGTGATCAGCCGTGTCCAATCACGGCTGATCACGATGTAAACAGGAAGAGCCGTTGATCGGCTCTTCCTCACTCGCGTCTGACAGACGCGAGTAGAGGAGAGCCGATCGGCGGCTCTCCTGACAGGGGGGGTTCGCACTGATTGTTTATCAGTGCAGCCCCCCTCGGATACCCACACTGGACCACCAGGGAAGCCCCCCAGGGTCACCAGGGAAGCCCCAAGCATGTGGATGGACAGGTAAGTCCCCCATGGCCATCCACATGCACAAATACATAAAAAATATATGCCAATCAGTGCCCACAAATGGGCACTGACTGGCACCATCATGGCACAACCAAAATGCATGATGCCCAGCAATGCCAGCCACCAGTGTCATCAGTGCCACCTACCAGTGTCCATCAGTGCCACCTACCAGTGCCCATCCGTGCCCATCTGTGCCCATAAGTGCCCACCTATCAGTGCCCGTCCGTGCCAAATAGTTCCACCCATAAGTATCCATCAGTGCCGCCTATGAGTGCCCATCAGTGCCGCCTATGAGTGCCCATCAGTGCCGCATACCAGTGCCACATATCAATGCCGCCTATCAGTGCCCATCGGTGCCGCCTATCAGTGCCACCTCATCGGTGCCACCTCATTGGTGCCCATCAGTGTCGCCTTATCAGTGCCCGTTAGTGCCGCCTTATCAGTGCCCGTCATTGAAGTAGAAAAGGTACTTATTTACAAAAAAAAATTAACAGAAACAAAGAAAAACTTAGTTTTTTTCAAAATTTTCGCTCTTTTTTATTTGTTATGCAAAAAATAAAAATCGCAGAGGCGATCAAATACCACCGAAAGAGAGCTCTATTTGTGGGAACAAAATGATAAAAAAAAAATTGGGTACAGTGTTGCATGACCGCGCAATTGTCATTCAAATTGCGACAGCGCTGAAAGCTCAAAATTGGCTTGGGCAGGAAGGTGTATAAGTGCCTGGTATTGAAGTGGTTAACAACAAATAACTGAAAATTATTTATATAACTTGCTTGTACCTCTTGCTTTTTGTTTGCTTTTGAGCATTTCTGCAATGATTTTTCCCCCTCTTTTTACTGTGCTTTTACAGAGATTTGCGTTTTTATGCCTTTTTGGGTGGAATTTGTTGTTGGGGAGATTATAAAATTAAAAATGCAGATCGTGGCAAAATTGCAGTAAAAGTGCACTACATGCTTTTCTGCAGCTTCTCCATTGAAGTCTATTGAACCAAAAAAGCAAAGAAATCGTTTTGGGTTTAAAAAAAGTCCCTGACCCTTTCCAAAAGCGCAGAGGCACAAGAATTCATTGATGTGAACGTGTTCCGTAGGAACCCATGTTAAAAATAACGTCCTGTGTTTCTGCAAAAAAAGCATGAAAAAACTCATTGGTGTGAAGAGAGCCTTAAAGTGGTTGTAAACCTTTGTTATTTTTTAAATAAAAATAACAAACATGCCTATTACTTACCTGTTCTGTGCAATGGGTTTGCACAGAGCAGCGATCTTCTTCTTTTGGGGTCCCCCACCGGTACTCCAGACACCTCCTCTTCATCGGGTGCCCCCAGGGAAAGCCACTTTCCCTGGGGGCGCCCATGCAGGCTCGCTCCCGAGTCCTGCTGCTGCATCCATTGACACGGCCCATTGACATTGACTCGCCCCCACCCCCCCCTCCGGTGTCACAGCATTTGATTGACAGCAAAGGGAGCCAATGGCTCCTGCTGCTATCAATCTGTCCAATGAGGAGAGAGACAGCGGCTTATTGCTGCACATTGCTGGATCGGATCGGGCTCAGGTAAGAAAAAGGGGGGGGGGGTCTGGGGGAGCTGCAGCACAGACGGTTTTTCATTAGGTGAAAAACCTTAAGGCTTTAGAACTTCAGCCGGTGATTCCCTGCAAAGTAAAAACTATCATAGCGGCTGTTTAGCCGCTTGATTGCTTTTCAGGCGGTGGGAGGGGATGCCCCCCACCCCCTCCTACCGCCCTCCGGTACTTCTCCCCACTCACCCGTGCAATCGGCGAGCAAGAGAATAAATACGGTGGCAGAAGTTTACCATGTCATCACTTCCGGCTCTGGCAGTCTTAAACACTGCATTTTTTTTTTTTTTGCTGGGAAGCCCGAGATCATTTTCTTCTTTTTTTCTCAGGCTTTGCAGCATAGAGCAGAGATGTGGGGACTTATAGACCTCAGACCTGCCATGTCCTATTCCTATTGCAATGGATGTTTACATTCCTTGTAATAGGAATAAAAGTGATAAAAAAAAATAAAAAAAAAATGAAATAAACAAACAATAAAATAAAAAAGTGCTCCCATCCCCTCGTGCGCGCACGCAGGACCAAACGCATATGTAGGTAATGCTTGTATATGTAAACAGTGTTCAAACCACACATGTGAGGTATCACCGCAAACTTTAGAGCGAGAACAATAATTCTAGTGCAAGATCTCCTCTGTAACTCTAAACTAGTAACCTGCAGAAAAAAAAAAATTAAAGCATAGCCTATGGAGTCTGCACAGTTTTAAAGTGTGACATGTTAGGTATCTATTTACTTGGCGTAACATCATCTTTCACATTTCTACAAAAGAATTGGGCTAACTTTAGTTTTTTAATTCATGAAAGTGCTTTTTTTTTTAAATAAATAAAATTGCGCCACAATGCGATCTACACTGCGTTCCACCTGGGCACTGGGTTCCCCCTCCGGCTCTCGGCATTAACAGGGCTTCCTCCTGCCACTGCAACGTCCTTAACAGATGACGGACACATCACCCAGCACTTTTGCATATTAGTTGAGCTTGTTTACATCTTTTATCTTGTGAGTATCCCATTATGGGGGCAATTAAACATGTTACAATTTACTACACTTAGTAGCGCTTTCCTGTTTCTCCCTTTTCCTTACTACTACTACAGAGTGAGCTAAGCTCTTGGATAAGCTGCCCTAGCATATGGACTATCCAGTGACTTTCTTGGAAAGATAAAAAAACTTCTGACACTGTACAGCCCCCCCCCCCCCCCCCGTTTACTCACCTGAGCCAGTTTGTTCCCTCGGTGGAGACACGCTCTTCCTCTCTGCCAGTTGTCTTGGATAGATTGATAGCAGCGCAGCCATTGGCTTCGGCTGCTGTCAATCAAATGCAATGTTGCGGGTGCTCGGGAGCAGGGCCACGCAGGTGTCCGCCAAGGAGAGCGCTTCTTCAACTTTGACACCTGTTGCGGGGGAGGAGCTACCAGCGCCGCCGGGGGACCCCAGAAGAGGACAATCAGGGCCACTCTGTGCAAAATGAACCGCACAGTAGAGGCAAGTATGACATGTTTGTTATTTTTCTTTATTTTTTATTTTTTAAACAAAGGTTTACAAACCCTTTAACCACCTCCCTACTGGGCACGAAAACCCCCTTCCTGCCCAAGCCATTTTTCAGCTTTCAGCGCTGTCACACTTTGAATGACAATTGCGCGGTCGTGCGACGTGGCTCCCAAACGAAATTTGCGTCCTTTTTTTCCCACAAATAGAGCTTTCTTTTGGTGGTATTTGATCACCTCTGCGGTTTTTATTTTTTGCGCTATAAACAAAAGAAGAGCGTACAGTTTGGAAAAAAAAACACTATTTTTTACTTTTTGCGATAATAAATACCCATTTTTTTTTTTAAATAAAATTTTCCTTTGTTTAGGCCGATACGTATTCTTCTACATATTTTTGGTAAAAAAAAAAAATAAATCGCAATAAGCGCGTATTGATTGGTTTGCGCAAAAGTTATAGCGTCTACAAAATAGGGGATAGATTTATAGCATTTTTTTTTTTTTTTATTAGTAATGGCGGCGATCTGCGATTTTTTATTGTGACTGCGATATTGCGGCGGACACATCGGACACTTTTGACACATTTTTGGGACCATTCACATTTATACAGCGATCCCTGCTATAAAAATGCATTGATTACTGTATAAATGTGATTGGCAGGGAAGGGGTTAACCACTAGGGGGCGGGAAGGGGTTAAATATGTTCCCTCAAAGTGTTCTTACTGTGGGGGGAGGGGACTGACTGGGGGAGGTGACCGATGGTTGTCCCTATGTACAAGGGACACACCATCGGTCCCCTCTCCCTCACAGGACGTGGATCTCTGTGTTTACACACAGAGATCCACTTTCCTGCTCGTTTCCCGGGCAATCGCGGGTGCCCGGCGGCAATCGCGGCCGCCGGGCACGCGCACCGGGGCCTTGTGAACGCGGCGGGCGCGCGCGCCTCCTTGCTCGTTTTAAAGGGAGGACGTCATATGACGTTCTCCCAGAACGAGAGTATCCTCCGCCCGCCGTCTATTGACAGTGGGCGGGGGACAAGTGGTTAAGGATGTGGTACTCTATATGGCAGCAAAAACTGTATACTATTTGGTGATCTTACCGGTAACTATTAGGCCCCTTTCACACGGATGGATAGAATGGTGCTTTTAGCTGTGGATTTTCTAGTTTTCTACCGCAGCTAAAAGCACACAATGGTTTCATATGGCCCCATTCACACACAGCATTTAGCTGCGATTTCGTTACATGCGGTTTGGTGCGAATAGAAAAAATAGAATTTAATGCGTCCAGGTGCGATGTAGCGCAGCTATATGCACATAACCGCAGGTAATCGCAGTCTTTTGTGTCAACTGCGGATAGCAGCGTGAACAAAAGAAAAAGAAAACAGGAAAATAAAAACAGTTGCTATGGGGATGACAATAATGGTCAACCGCAGCTAAACGCAGCCGCATGTAAACGCAGCTAATCGCAATGTACAAATGCAGCTTATCGCAGTGCCTGAAGCCTTGAATTTCACAGAACAAAAACATGCTTTTTACTGCGGCAATTTTTCTGTCCATGTAAAAGGGGTCTTATTGCCTTAGTGTGTCTCCACTCTATAGAGAAACAACAGGGCCACCCATAGGCAGCAGAATTATCAACCTCAGTAGAGCAGAGTGTTAGATGAACTAGCAGATTAGATGGACTTGACTAACAAGATTAAAGCTAAACTCTAGTTAAAGGATAAGTTCACCTTTCGTAACATGTTACATGTTACACCCAAATTCAGGGTGTATTATTTTACAAACAGAACCGGCCCCCGTACATCCTCGATCCCCACTGTGACAGCTAACGGGGTTCTTCTCCCTCCCCGCTAGCTGTCACAATTTAGGCTGGGTTCACATTAGCTGCGGTTGCGGCTCACAGTAGGGGGTCCGGTATGTGTCTGTTCACCGTTTCAGGTGAGAATCAGGTCCGAATTTTTGTCTGAATTCGCATCTAAAACAGGGCAGAAGATGCACAGGACCCTTCTGCAATCCAGGCCGCGGCCGCCCTGAAGCTGTGTGAACCGGCTCCATTGAGAGATGGTCACACTCTTCCACATCCAATTCACATCAGTGTGAACCCAGCCTTAAAAAAAAAAAAATGTGGCGGAGCAAGACTCCACCCGCCCAGTCGCGTCACTGATCGACAGGGCTCTGTGCATGGAAAACTACAAAGGTCCGGCAGTCTTTGTGGTTGTTGGCTTGTAGTTTTCAATGAACTACTACGGTTCAGATTGTATCTGCATATACGGGATGTACGAGCAAGCACATACACCGGCAGGTCTGCAGGGGACCTGCATGGCATCAGTGATCTGCCGATCGCTGGTGCAATGCTTTACATGCTCCAAAAAAAATAAATGCACATTTTTTTTTCACCTGCAAAAAAATGAGCATTTATTATTTCTTTCAAAAAAGTGAACTTCTTCTCTAACCTTATTTAACCACTTAAGGACCAAGCCTATTTTTTTCTAATACCCTAGAGAATAAAATGGCGGTAGTTGCAATACTTTCTGTCACACTGTATTTGCGCAGCGGTCTTACAAGCACACTTTTTTTAGGACAAAATACACTTTTTAAAATTAAAAAATAAGACAACAGTAAAGTTAGCCCAATTTTTTTTATTTTTTTTATTTTTTTATATTATAAGAGATGTTACGCAGAGTAACGTGATACCAAACATGTCACGCTTCAAAATTCTGCCCGCTCGTGGAATGGCGACAAACATTTACCCTTAAAAATCTCCATAGGCGATATTTAAAAATGTCTATAGGTTACCAGTTTTGAATTACAGAGGAGGTCTAGCGCTAGAATTATTGCTCTTGCTCCAACGATCACGGCGATACCTCACATGTGTGGTTTGAACACCGTTTTCATATGTGGGTCAAAAAAGACCTCACATCTCATATTTACTCTAAAATGCAATTAAAAAAATGAAATAATTTTTTTTTTAATTTGAACAAAAAAAAAGTCTCCTTTAAGAGAATTGGGCGGAAGTTAAGTTTGACGTCGCTTCCGCCCCACAATGCTATGGAGCCGAGCGGGGGCCATCTTTCCCTCACTCAGCATCCAGGCAGAGAGGAGAAAGAACGCAATCGTTTCCGCCGCTACCGGTGGAGACGACCGCAGCGCGTCGGGAGGGGGGGCCCTCTCCCGCCACCGATAAAAGTGATCTTGCGGGAATCCACTTTTATCTTAAAGAGAAGTGCACGCAATTTTTGAAAATACCGGGGTTATGGCAGCTAGCTGCTGTCATAACAACGATATTTAGCGTCAAAGTACCGACGTATGGGTACCGCGATTTGCGTGAAGTGGTTAAGCAGTTACAGCAGCATATTTTTTTCTTTTTACATTCATAAATGAATAAAAGCGGACTATTTTAAATACTCTGGTCAGTGTCAAATTGTTTGTCTCAAGACTCTAACTTCCACTTTCAGCAGACCAAGCTGTCCAGACAAAGTGGCAGTTAAACAAATAAATATTTTTATCTGGTGATGCAGCCAATAAGTCAAATAAAAACTAATTTAAAAAAATGTAATCTAATGCAGCCATCAAATGTAAAAATTGGTAAGCTGTAATATAATACATTTTTGTTTTTGAGTTTAATACTGATTTAATGTCTATTAGCCTGCTAGTCTGGGTCCCTCCAGAATCTATGTTTGCTAATATATAAATGTCTCTCTATACATCTCTGGAATTTTGATTTCATTGTCTTACAAGGAATAGGAAACACGCTGTACAGAAAATTGAAGTAGGGTTTACTTTGGAGTTCAGTGACCTTTACGAACACACTCAGCCTTGTATATTAAAAAGGTTGAGAAATTCCCCCGTGAATCAATGATAACCTTCCAATTTGCAGAAGGGCTACTTCCTCCATATATAATAGACTCGTTCAATAAATTAATATACATTTAAATTGGATAAGAGAGTTATTTCACATTTCCTGTCATTGTTCATTTTCCTGCCTAGGGTTCATTATATTGTACATGTGTTGGTTGGCATGAAACAGAAAATCAACAGGATTCCATGTTGTAGCATTTCAGGAGTGCTGATAAGGATTTGGCAAGGGAAATGACAGATGTAAATACTGACAATTGCTGGTATGGGTATAGAAAGTTCCAAAATGTGTAAATGATGCCGGTCGTTATTAAAGCAGTTATGATGCATACATTCACTTCTATCTGCTGGGCTGTATTCATCATAGCCTGCATTGACCCTGGCAGATATCACACTGACCATAGATAGTACATAAAGATAAATAGTCATACACCTATAGATTATCTGCAGATTTTCTATGGTCAGATGGAAAAAGTGGAACAGATTCCGCCATCTACGCTGAACTGTGTGGATGGAAGAATCTCCCACTGGCCCAAGCTTCCATATCTTGCTAGTCTGCCCCGCTGGCTCTGACAATATCTGAACATTCTGATTGGGTGCAGGTAGGGATGAGCTTCAAGTTCGAGTCAAACTCATGTTCGACTCGAACCATGCCTGTTCGCCTGTTCGCCGAACAGCGAACAAATTGGGGTGTTCGCGGCAAATTCGAAAAATCTATGGGAGAAATCTAAAGTGCTAATTATAATTTTTTCGGGAGCAGTGATTTTAATAATGCTTAAAATTAAAAAATAAAAGTGAAATATTCCTTTAAATTTCG
Organism: Rana muscosa; assembly: GCA_029206835.1. Lineage (NCBI taxonomy): Eukaryota > Metazoa > Chordata > Amphibia > Anura > Ranidae > Rana > Rana muscosa. The sequence continues at coordinate 39,818,664 of CM055124.1, read as the reverse complement.
TACCTGGGGGTGTGTATGATATGCATGTAAAGTGGCGCATTTTTCCCGTGCTTAGAACTGTCCCTGCAAAAAAAGTCATTTTTGAAGGAAAAAAAGTCATTTAAAACTCACTCGCGGTTATTAATGAATTGTCGGCTCCCGGCAATACATACAAAAGTCATTGATAAAAAAAAAAAAAAAAGCGTGGGGGATATTAAGGGGAACCCCGCCGCAAATATAAACAAAAAATGACGTGGGGTTCCCCCAAATATCCCCCTTCAGATCTGGCATGGATTTTAAGGGGAACTCCACCCCAAATTTAAAAAAAATGGTGTGGAGTCCCCCTAAAAATCCATACCAGACCCTTATCCGAGCACGCAACCTGGCCGGCCGCAGGGGAAGAGGGGGGGATGAGAGAGCGGCCCCCCTCCCTCCTGAACCGTACCAGGCCACATGCCCTCAACATGGGGACAAGGGCCTCATCCCCACAACCCTTGCCCGGTGGTTGTGGGGGTCTGCGGGCAGGGGGCTTATCGGAATCTGGATCCCGGCCCCCCCTATGTGAATTGGTAAGGGGTACATTGTACCCCTACCATTTCACGAAGAAAGCGTAAAAAAATGTTAAAAAAAACACACAAACACCTTGAAAAAGTCCTTTATTAAAAAAAAAAAACATTCCATCGGTGAAATCCAGTGTCCCGCGGCGATCCCGATGTCCAGCGCTGTCCGTCATTGGTTGTGCCTGAGCGGACCTGATGGGGAACTTCCTCCTCAGTGTTTTAAATGTATAGACCCGCCCCTTCTAAAGTTCCCCATCAGGTCCGCTCAGCGGACCAGATGCGGAACATGACAAGGGGCGGGTCTATACATGTATTACCAAAGTGAGAGAAGTTCCCCATCAGGTCCGCCCCCTCGGTATGTCGGACCCGCCTACGTCATTGGCTTGAGCGGGGAACTTCCTTCACTGTGTAATTTAAATTTACACATGGATATTTGGGGGAACCCCACGTCATTTTTTTTTTTATTTGCGGGTTCCCCTTAATATCCATTCCAGACCTGAAGGGCCTGGTAATTGAATTCTGGGGAACCCCCACGCTTTTTTTTTTTTTATCAATGACTTTTGTATGTATTGCCGGTAGCCGACAATTCATTAATAGCCGCGAGTGAGTTTTAAATGACTTTTTTTCTTTCAAAAATGACATTTTTTGCAGGGACAGTTCTAAGCACGGGAAACATGCGCCACTTTACATGCATATCATACACACCCCCCAGGTACGAAATTTAAAGGAATATTTCACTTTTATTTTTTCATTTTAAGCATTATTAAAATCACTGCTCCCGAAAAAACGGCCGTTTTTAAAACTTTTTTTTGCATTGATACATGTCCCCTGGGGCAGGACCCAGGTCCCCAAACACTTTTTAGGACAATAACTTGCATATTAGCCTTTATAATTAGCACTTTAGATTTCGAACGTTCGAGTCCATTGTATTTAATAGGGTTCTATAGTTCACACAAACATTTTGTCTGTTCGCAGGTTCTGGTGCGAACCGAACAGGGGGGTGTTCGGCTCATCCCTGGGTGCAGGCATTGTTTAGGTTGAGAGCCAGTGGGGCCGACTAGCAAGATACTGAAGCTTGGCCCAGTGGGAGATTCCTCCATCCACACAGTTTAGCGTACATGGAGAAATCTGTTGCACTTTTTCCATCTAACCATAGAATATCTGCTGATAATCTATGGTGCATGGCCAGCTTAAGGCTTCAGGTGGCAACCTGTGTGTGCACGTCTGTAGCAGGCAGATGTGGCCTGCGGCCGAACAGCACGAAGCTGAAAGAGAGTAAGCCAGGAGGCTGAAGTTTGTGTTTATACAGTGATGGTGGAACCCCCTGCTAGGGAAGATTACGGTCTGGTTGAACTTTTTCGTTACCTTTAAATAAAAGTGGGCTGCCATGCCCTAAAAACACAGTCTGGAGTGGCACCTTTCTGGAAAACTGCATGCCCCACTTGAACCTAATCACACATATATATATACAGTTGTGCTCAGGGCTTTTTTTCTCATAGAATAGGTTCAGGTACCCCCCCTTTCTGAGTCACCCCATGTCTCCGCCCCCTACCCACCTCCAAGCCCCGTCCGCGGGTTGCACCCTTTACCTAGAGAATACAGAAAAGGATAATTTTTTTGGTGCAAAGTGGTTTGAATTGAATTTGCTAATGAAAGGCAGTAAAATAGGTTCCTTTGCAGCCAGGAACAATAGATCTCTCACAGCAACAATAGATCTCCCAGTATCCGGCATCAATAGACCCCTCTCTCAACAGTAGATCTCTCCCATCAACAACGGACCCCCCCAGCAACAATAGATCCCCCAGCACATCCCAGCACCCTTGGCATATACATTCAGTGCTGGAGGTGCCAGAACTGCATTCCCCCACGTTCCCGCTGAAAAAAAGCCCTGGTTGTGCTCATAAGTTTACATACCCTGACAGAATTGATGATTTCTTGGCCATTTTTCAGAGAATATGAATGAGAACACAAACACTTTTCTATCACTCATGGTTAGTGTTTGGCTGAAGCCATTTATTATCAATTAACTGTGTTTACACTTTTTAAATCATAATGGCAACAGAAACTACCCAAATGACCCTGATAAAAAGTTTCCATACCCCAGTTCTTAATACCGTGTATTGCCCATTTAACATCAATGACAGGCTTGAAGTCTTTGTGGATGAGGCTCTTTATCTTCTCAGATGGTAAAGCTTCCCATTCCTCTAGGCAAAAAGCCTCCAGTTCCTGTAAGTTCTTGGGCTGACTTGCATGAACTGCATGTTTGAGATCTCCCCAGAGTGGCTCAATGATATTGAGGCCCGGAGACTGAGGTGGCCACTCCAGAACCTTCAATTTATTCTGCTGTAGCCAATGACAGGTCGACTTGGCCTTGTGTTTTGGGTCATTGTCATGCTGGAATGTCCAAGTACGTCCCATGCGCAGCTTCCTGGCTGATGAATGTAAATGTTCCTCCAGTATTTTTTGATAGCATACTACATTCATCTTGCCAACAATTTTGACCAAATTTCCTGTACATTTGTAGCTCACACATCCCCAAAACATCAGCGATCCACCTCCGTACCTTTCATTATAGGCCTCGTTGACTCCGCTCCAAATGTAGCATTTATAGTTGTGGCCGAAAAGCTCAATTTTGGTCTTATCACTCCAAATGACTTTGTGCCAGAAGGTTTGAGGCTTGTCTCTGTGCTGTTTGACGTACTTTGTGGCATTTGGGTAGTAATGGCTTTCTTCTGGTGACTCGACCATGCAGCCCATCTGTGACAGGGGTCACTTTGGGCACAGGGTGAGCAAGAAAATAATGGACATTAAGAATATATCTTGGACTACCTAAAATGGGTGTGTGATATTGGTCCACCATATTCCCCAGGATATCTGTAGGTAACTAGTTGCTGTTTGTTGATCCTGAACGCAACAAGTTAATTGAGAGATGCTGATGTGCCACTTGCCTGTTGTGATGTAAATGAATCTAGGATGGCTTCTAAGGATCTTTCATTGTGATAATTGACCCTGTATTGTGTGAAGAAGTCCTTTTGATAATGTGTACTGTAGTAGAAGACAGTAAGGCTAGCCTAAAGGTCATGTGTCAGAGTCATCAGCTGTAGTTAATTAGCTCATGTAAATTAGGTCTGGTCAAAGGTGTATTATCAGAGGCAAATGAGGAGAATGTAAGAACCTCCTCTCTGTGTGTATAAAACTTGGAGTTTGTCATTAAAAGATGGTCAGACAGTTGGAAACCTGATACAGAGTGGTTGTCTTGTTTTTCTGGAAGAATTATTCCTATGGGAAGCGGTCGCCTGACTGTGGAGTGTCGGTAGTGGATGTGTGTTCAGGAGAGGGAATATCCTAAACGGCGTTAACCCCTTTCATACTTGGGGTGCCGTTACACCATCTTTCTCCATTTCCCCACCTTTTGTGCATCTTGAAACAGCCACATCACATGTTTTCAGAGAGTCCTGTATTTCACCTGAAGTTATTTGTGGGTTTTTCTTTGCATCCCGAACAATTTTCCTGGCAGTTGTGGCTGAAATTTTAGTTGAAACCAAACCACGGTCAGGTAGACCAACAGAACCCCTCATTTTCCACTTCTTGATTAGAGTTTGCACACTGCTGATTGGTATTCTCAATTCTATGGATATCTTTTTATATCCCTTTCCTGTTTTATACAGTTCAGCTACCTTTTCCCACAGATCCTTTGACAATTCTTTTGCTTTTCCCATGACTCAGAATCCAGAAACATCAGTGGAGCACTGGATGAAAGATGCAAGGGTCTGTCAGGAGTGCAGAAACTCATTGACCTTTTATACACACTCACTAATTACAAGCAAACAGATCACAGGTGAGGATGGTTACCTTTAATAGCCATTCAAACCCCTTTGGGTCAACTTGTGTGCATGTTATCAGGCCAAAATCACCAGGGTATGTAAACTTTTTATCAGGGTCATTTGCGTAGCTTCTGTTATCATGATTTAAAAAGAGTAAAAAAAGTTGATTGATAATAAATGGCTTCAACCAAACACTAACCACGAGTGAAAGAAATGTTTTTGTGTTATCATTAATTTTCTTTGAAAAATGGCCAAGAAATCATAAATTCTGCCAGGGTATGTAAACTTATGAGAACAACTGTATATGTCCTTCTACTGCTGCCTTTGTCTACCTTGAAGTTATTTTCATCACTTCCTGTTCTGGTGAACCCAGTGGAAGTCTGGGGGAATAATTACAAAATGCTGCTTATAACAACAGTCATGTTTTCACGAACTGTCCTTAACTTTTCAAAGGAAGAAGAACGTGCTTGCCATGAACAGTAGAACTATTTGTGTTGAGCTCCATCTCACAATAAATAAAGTATGAAACCTTAACAGGGACATGCAAGACACACAACTGCTTAAAGGGGACTGTGGAAGAAGGGGAGGATCAGAGAAGACAGGATCAAACAACCTTTTTACACAACATGTTGGATTAACCCCTTAGGTTCCACAGTGAGTATAACAGGCATGTTTTACTGCATATACAGACTGATTTTACTGTTGTGGGTTCAGTAACACTTTACCACTTAAGGACTGCCCCACGTACATATACTGCGGCAGGGCGGCCCTTAAGCGCAAAATCATGTACCTGTACATGATTCCTTCCACTTGCTCTGGGTGCACCGGGGCCACGTTCCTGTTGTGATTGGACACAGTGGGAGCCAATCAGTGGGTCCGGCGGCAGCGATGGCCTCGGGCCACCCGCGATTGTTTGCTGGAGAGACAGAACAGCGGTCTGCCTATGTAAACAAGGCAGACTGTCGTTCTGTCAGACAGAAAGAGAGAGATCTGTGATTTCTGCTAATCAGGAACACAGGTGTGTCTCTTCCTCTAGTCAGTCCATCCCCCCCACACAGTAAGAAAGCACACATAGGGAACACAGTTAACCCCTTCCCTGCCAGTGTCATTTATACAATGACGGTGCTTCTTTTTTTTTAGCACTGATCACTGTATTGGTGTCACTGGTCCCCAAAAAGTGTAACTTAGTGTTAGATTTGTCCCCTGCAATGTCGCAGTCCTGCTAAGAATTGCTGATTGCCGCCATTACTAGTAAAAACAATAAAAATGTAATTAAAATCCATAAATCTATCCTATAGTTTGCAGACTCTATAACTTTTGCACAAACCAATCAATATACATTAATTGGGATTTTTTGTATACCAATAATATGTAGCAGAATACAAATTGGCCTAAACTGATGAAGAAATTCAATTTTCTTCTTTTTTTTTATTGGATGTGTTTTATAGCAAAATTGACATTTTTGTTTTTGTTTATAGCGCAAAAAATAAAAAAAACTGCAGAGGTGATCAAATACCACCAAAATAAATCTCTATTTGTGGGGAATAAAATTAAATCAATTTTATTTGGGTACATCGTCGCATAACCGCTCAATTGTCAGTAAGGCTCCATGTACACTGAAGCTGATGAACTGCAGTTGATTGGCGTTTTGGCGTTTTTTTTAAAAAGCCTATTAACTGCACTCTATGTTAGCCTATGTGTTCATGTACACATAGCGTTTTTTAGCGTTAATGAGCAGTGGAGTTAATGGGCTTTTTTCTGAACGCAAGAAATTCGCGTTCAAAGACCGTTTTTCGGCGGGAAAAAACGCAAAATGCTGAAAAACGCTAATAAACGCTCAAAAACTGTCGCCAGCGTATTTTAGTGTTTTTTGATCCATTGAAAAAAAACCAAAAAAAAAAGCTAAAAAACGCTACACTGAAAAACGCTAATAAACGCTGGTAAAAACCGCTGATAAAAGCTATATTTTAAAGCAGCTTTTTCTGCCAAAAATCTGGCGTTCAAAACGACCGTTCTGTGTACATGGAGCCTTAAAGTAACGCAGTGCCGTAGCGCAAAAAAAGGCATGGTCAGGAAGGGTATAAAACCTTCTTGGTCTTAAGTGGTTAAATCCATGTATGGCTGGTTTTAGTGTTAACCCTCCCTTTCCTATTTTAAATGCTGCCAAGGAAAGGATCACAAGAGGCTGATATACAGTAAAGTCAAATGAAATTCAAGCATTTGCACTAGTGGCATATAAAAAGAAATGTAGTGAATTTTTTTTTATGCAAACGTAACTGCATAAACAGCTGTTTCTAATATCGGCATGGAGTTCAACTGGAACAAATTTTTTTTTCTTCTAAGAAGGGTTGAGTTAAAAATGTGTTATCACGTGATATACAGACCACAGAAAGAAGCCCAGAATAAGCAGACATGTCATAAGTTCTCCTAAATGTGTGGGCAGTACACCCCGTGATGACAAAACGTCATTTTCAGATAGGAAATGGTAGCATAGATTATTTCATCAAGAAAAAAACACTTAAAAACACATGAAACTAAACTTTAAAGTGGTTGTAAACCCAACCACACAACTTGCACCTACAGGTAAGCCTAGATTAAGGCTTACCTGTAGGTGCAAGAAATATCTCCTTAACTTACACGGTGAGGGAGATATTTGCTGTAAAAAACAGCGCTGATGACGTCACACGCATGCGCACTGAGCGTTGCCGGTTTACTCAATGGAGACTGCTGGTTTTCTCAATGGAGAAAGCCGGCCCAGCGTGCATGCCTGTGACGTCATCGCCGCTCCGGCCAATCACAGCGCCGGAGCGGCGATAACAGGAAGACGGTCGGAGCTGACATGGCGGCGGAGGGGGACGAGGAGCGCTTCGGAGGCTTCGATCTGAGGTAAGTGCCACATAATGAGCTAGTATGCTATGCATACTAGCTCATTATGCCTTTCTCTTGCAGGGCGTATGTTTATCTCAAAATGTTGAGGAGGGTTTACTTCCTCTTTAAATATACTGTTATTTCTGAAAACTATCGACAAGTGAAAATAAAATAAGGTTCCAAAGTCTACAATGTATTGTCAAGTTCCACTGATCATCACTATTATACAAGATCCAGGGGTCAGCTCTTTAATCCACTGAAACATCGACAATTAACAAGAATGATGTGAATCATTGCACATCATCACTGACCCACCAAGGAACACACAAACTTAAAGTCTAAAGTTGGTCACACACCAGTAGAATTTTGTTTGAAAATGTTTGTTTTCAGATTGGTAGATTTTCTTAGTGGAGTTCCACCCAAAAATGGAACCTCCGCTTTTTAGAACCCTCCCCCCCTCCGGTGTCACATTTGGCACCTTTCAGGGGGGAGGGGGGTGCAGATACCTTGTCTAAGACAGGTATTTGCACCCACTTCCGGGAACAGACTAATGCGGCAGACACTAGAAAAATATATGTAGTTGCGCTAAACTCAAAACAAAAATCAATAGACAAAAAAATTTGTCATGATGTGCTCTACAACACATACAAAATACAGAAGTCCACTAGAAATATCGCGTGGACTGGTAAATGATTGTGGGCAAACTTAGGACATGAAATGAAACATAGACCAACACACAATAAATATGCAAAATCACATAAAAAATTACATGCATAAAGTGTCTTCCAAATATGATACACTAAGGCATCAGTTCATAAGTGCAAAATTATCAATAAAGAGTCCAAACATATGCTGTGATAAACACCCGTGCAGAAACGGAATCCAAATCTCCACTGTGATAACTAAAGACAGGAGTGAAATCCACCACCATGAGCAAGTAAACTGCTTACCAGAACCAGTTGGTCCCCCATTACGGAGGACCTAAAACCGCATGTAAACAATCCCAGCTGAATAGTAATGGCTTCTATGACCACCGCCTCTTCACTCAGCGCTTTCCACAATAAAGAGCAGCTTGAACACAGTTGAGACATGCAAGAGAAACAGGATGCCTCGCTGGTGTAAAATCTTTGGGTTTATTGGATTAAAAATGTAGATAACACACTTACATATGAGATGAAAAGGTACAGCCTTAAGCCCGAGGTGCCGGCCGGACACCAACGAGCAAACCCGTCCTGTGGAGATCGAGCAGTGAGGGGATGACGTCAGCACGCCGCTCGGTCCGCCCTACGCGTTTCGTGATAGGTCACGTCGTCTCGGGGCAGACACGCCTCTACCCGCACTCCCCTGCTGTCTCCTGGGAAATACACTGTTCCCAGGAGAGAGCGGGGACCAGTGACGGCCCGCCGCGCTACTCGCGCATTCGCAGTAGGGAACCGGGCAGTGAAGCCGCAACGTATCACTTCTCGAAAAAAAAAAAATTAGCGGAACCTCTGCTTTAAGGTTAGTGGTGTCAAATTGACAGTTGTTTTTGACCCTAGTGATGAGGAAATTTAAAGGAGCAGGACAGAATTTTGTGGTTTTGTTCAGGAAAAAGTACATATTGTAATGAAACCTGTTTAATGCATCAGGAATTCCATTCAAACAGCAGGTCTAAATTAAATATTAAGGGCTTTTGAACTAAATTACCGTATTTATCGGCGTATAACATGCACAGGTGTATAACACGCACCTTAACTTTAAGAGGGAAGTTTCAGGAAGAAAACTTTTCACAGCCCCCTGCGTATAACACGCAGGCACAGTTTACCCACAGACGATAGTAATTTGCTATCGGTTTTTTAACCATCGGATACATTTAAAACATGTTCTATTTTTAAACACCGATGGAAAAAAGACCGATGGGGCCCATACACGATCGGTTTGTCCAATGAAAAAAGTCCATCGGACTGTTTTCATCGGTTAAACCTATCGTGTGTACAGGGCTTTAGTTGTTACAACAATCCTTATTGGAAGATTTTTCTGTTCTGGTGACAACTCAAAACTTTGGATTTTCCCTCACCTTCACTCCTAGTGACAATAGTCACCAGGACAAGCAAAGAGAATTCAACTCTCCCCCAGCAGGGACAAGGCAATAAAAACCAAAATTGGGTTCTAACCCATCCTCACGCTATCCAAACCCAGTATAGCTCAAGGCAAAATGTTCTTGTTTAGATTTGAAAAGAGTGGCAAGGTGTTAAAATCACCATCAAGTTAGTGACTGTGTCCTCGTTGGAGAGATTTACTCTCTCTTAACTGTCTTGATCAGCAATGAGTATGCAAGTTAGGGGGAACCCAAAGCTATACTTGCCACCAGAATAGGAATAGAGGTGAAATCTTCCACTTTCTAGGAGGGGATTGGTCTCACATTGGAAGGAGCTCCTCTTAGATCTGGTTGCGTCTACAGGACAAGGAATACAGGGAAATCTCCCTAATGGGACACAGATGAAAAAAAAAAGGCAGCCAAAATGGAAAAAATGTTTTGGCTTTAGATACAACTACGGAGCTCTAATATCTTTCTGCAAGAAGCACAGCTCTTCCAAAGAATCTGCTTGGTTGTCTTAAAAAATAAGTGTAGCTCTATCGTGAGTCACTTTTTTGCAAGCTTCCTTTTGTGTGGAGTCAGGCTAAGTGTTACCCAATACCACAGTGGATTGGAGAACATATTAATCCACTTACCAGTAGTTGCATTCACATATATAGAATCCATGGCAGTAAGCTGTGTCACTGAATTATTGGCCACACATGTGTAAGTCCCCTCTTCCTCAGCCTCCTTTTGATCTACCTGAAGCTGGCTCTGCTGTTTTTTTAGATCTGTCCCATTTAGTCTCCAATGGTAAGTGGCTGAAGGGACAGAATTAGCAGAACATTCTAAAATAATTAAAGAATTTGAAGATGACTGCTTGACTTTTACTTTCACGTTTTCTGGACCATCTGCAATAACAAAATACTCCAGCATCAGAACAACAGAACTGAAGAAATAAACATGTTGAAGAAAAACATTTTATTATTGAAATGGAGAAATACAAGCTACACTGCCCAAGAGGTGATAACAAAGGCTTCCAACCATCAGAAGCACTCATGAAACGTAAAGGCTTTCCAATATCTTGAAAAATCACTAGCTTTAGTGGTGGTGCGTCCATAGTGGGCGCAGGAACGCCGCCCCCTCTCTCTCCTGCGCCCATCACTCACAACAAGAATACATAGGTTCATGCATTGCATGAACCTATGTATTGTCGCCGCCTCTGCCGTCCACTATAACATCGGCTGGTTGGTTTTTGGAAGTGCCTATCAGAGCCAGCGGCTCTGATAGGCTTCCCGATTACAGCCTGAGGGCTGTAATCGGCTTCCAAATAGTTAACCAGGGGACGCACGGGGGGTGCATTCCTTGGTTAACACTGACAGGCGTCTCAGCCAATGAGGTTCACCGGGTCTGGTTACCGGTAACCTGATTGGCTGAAACGACATCGAGGGCGGGAGAAGACATCGAGGACGGAAGAAGGACGGAAGAAGGACGGCGCTGACCCGAGGAAGGTAAGTGCAGAGCTGGGGGGAAACTGGCTGTATTTGGGGACAAACTGGCTGCATTTGGAGACAAGCTGGCTGCATTTGGGGACAAACTGGCTGCATTTGGGGACAAACTGGCTGCATTTGGGGACAAACTGGCTGCATTTGGGGACAAACTGGCTGCATTTGGGGACAAACTGGCTGCATTTGGGGACAAACTGGCTGCATTTGGGGACAAACTGGCTGCATTTGAGGGGAAACTGGCTGCATTTGAGGGGAAACTGGCTGCATTTGAGGGGAAACTGGCTGCATTTGAGGGGAAACTGGCTGCATTTGAGGGGAAACTGGCTGCATTTGAGGGGAAACTGGCTGCATTTGAGGGGAAACTGGCTGCATTTGAGGGGAAACTGGCTGCATTTGAGGGGAAACTGGCTGCATTTGAGGGGAAACTGGCTGCATTTGAGGGGAAACTGGCTGCATTTGAGGGGAAACTGGCTGCATTTGAGGGGGCAAACTGGCTGCATTTGAGGGGTCAAACTGGCTGCATTTGAGGGGTCAAACTGGCTGCATTTGAGGGGTCAAACTGGCTGCATTTGAGGGGTCAAACTGGCTGCATTTGAGGGGGCAAACTGGCTGCATTTGAGGGGGCAAACTGGCTGCATTTGAGGGGGCAAACTGGCTGCATTTGAGGGGGCAAACTGGCTGCATTTGAGGGGACAAACTGGCTGCATTTGAGGGGACAAACTGGCTGCATTTGAGGGGACAAACTGGCTGCATTTGAAGACAAACTGGCTGCATTTGAGGGGACAAACTGGCTGCATTTGGAGACAAACTGGCTGCATTTGGGGGCAAACTGGCTGCATTTGGGGGCAAACTGGCTGCATTTGGGGGCAAACTGGCTGTATTTTGGGACAAACTGGCTGCATTTGAGGGGGCAAACTGGCTGCATTTGAGGGGGCAACTGGCTGCATTTGAGGGGGAAAACTGGTGGCGTTTGGGCACAGTAATTGCGTTTAATGGGCACAGTGGCAGCAATTGATGATTTTTTTTTTTCAGTTTGTTTGCGCCCCCCAAAAAATTTTGAGCACCAGCCGCCACTGACTAGCTTCCTTCTGAAATTGCTAGTTGACTTTTGATTCACAGGCCTGGAACAAGCATGAAGCAAAGAAAAGTTGGAATTCCTTAGATATATACTTGTTCTGGGCTATACTGGTGTAGCGGGTGGTTACATTTAGGGGGAAGCATCTGAGTGGTAGTCAGGCTCAGATGTACCAATTGTTAGGTCTCAAGGACCATTTCTGTCCCTGGGAGATAGTGCTGGTGGTTAAGTTCACTGGGGCCTATAGGTGGTGCTGTTGCCGTGGGTCCGGGTTGAACTGCAGTACGAGGTTGTGTCCTTTTTGTCCCCTCTCGGCAGCAGTAAAGCAGGGCGGGGAACCTGCTGTGCCTGTCGGGAGAGGATATAAAAGGGGGCGGCCATCTTCCAGAGGGGTTGTCGGTTCCACGATTAGGAACCTTAAGCCTGGGTGCGGGCGTGTTGCCTCCGGGTGCCCTAGGCCCGGAGGCCTGTCGGGTGGTCTCTGGGTGCTCAAGGCCCAGAGACGAAGCTGCTGTTCCATCCCAGACACCTTCAGTCTGGGGTGAGGTACTTCGAGAGAGGCCCGGGGGCCCAGTACCTTCGACTGGGTCCCACAAGGGATCGAGGGGATCCTAGGGTGCCCCCCTGAAGTGGGTGTCCGAATCTAGGACGAGGAGGCCAGGGAGGTGACCCTTCACAAAGACCCAGTACAGTATCGCTGGTGACAGTGGGGCCTCTGGTGACTCTCCGGGTGGATGTCCTTTCCCTGACAGGGATCATTACTTCTATAAGGTAATTCATTGTGAATCTGGTCGGTGGCAGAGACCCAACAATCGGGCCTGTGGCAGAGGCCCTATTCACCTGGTCCGTGGCAGGGACCCCCTTATGGTCGGTGGCAGCGACCATGCGCCAAGCCTGTATATGCTATCCAGAACAGGAGAAACCCAAATTTAAGTTTGTGCCTGGACCTCCTCCCACCTTATCTGACCCGTGTTTGTCTCAACCCGTCTGCTCTAAAAGAGACTGTTTATTGTGCAAAAAGGAATAAACAAGTGTTGGACCTTTCAGTTGGTGTGGACAGTTGCTTACTGGGGAAAAGTAAAGACTTGTTTCTGACTACTGCAGAAACAAGGTCAGCATTGGAGGCTTTCTTACACCAGTCGCAGGCAGGCCCGAGCAACTAACACCGCTCAACCTCCCTATTCAGGAGGGCACGGGCTTGTGGTGCGGTGTGCATCATTCTTTTCCTGCGGAGGAGCCAAGCAGAAGAAAAGCAGGTAAAGTCTGGGGTTGGTGCGCTACACATGGGGGCTCGAGGATGTGTTTGCGGCCATGGAGTGAAAACCCCCCAGAAGCTGAACTTTTATTCCCCAGTGAAGTTCCGTGGAGGTCGGCCATGTTTAGAACTGCGCAACGAGGAGAACCCTGACTGCGTAGTTCGTGGGCGTGTCTATTCAGAGAAGCCCGCGAGTGATGTAGGAGATGGGAGGAGTCTGACCATGTATGGAGTTACAGGTGGGGACTTTGGCGCGGAAAAGGTCAGTGCTTGATGGAGCAGCAGATGGTCAGCATGTCGTCTCATGCATCATGGGTTCCAGCTTCTACAACCGTGAAAATTACTTAATTCGCTGCTTCGATTATGGATACGGGGATTCGGCTCAAGCCCCGGGGAAGATTTGCCCTCTGTGTAAAGACGTGGAGGCCCTCGGGGTGATTTGTCCCGGCTGCTCGGGACTGGTGGCTCATCTGAAGTCATTCGGGCGATGCGAGAGCTGTAAGGAGTTTCTGTTCGAGGTGGAGCAACCTACAGAGAGGCCTCGGGCCTTACACCTCAATTGCCTTACGGGCGCCACCACTCTGGAAGGAGGAATCAAAGTTTGTACAGCCACCCCTGCGCGCACTGACAAGACTTCAGAGGAAGTCACAGAGGAGATCGCTTTAGCGAGTGAGAAACCGGAGGAGGCTGCTTCGGCAACGACAGAGTCTTTTCTCCCACCGCCCAAGAGGTAGATGGGTCTTGTGAAGGCTTCCCGCGGCCGTGGTGGAGCAACGCCCCAGCGCTTACCCGGAACGGATGTCTCTGAAGGGAAAAGTCCCGGACTTCCGAGTCCTTCTTCAAGCCGAGGTAAGCCAGGGGGAGAGACTTTGTTACAGGCCCCTAGCCCTGGGGGTTCACATGTTAGTGAGTTGGCCAGAGGGGGTGAATCGTCCTTCACCAGGAATTACTTCCCTGCGGAGGAGTACGATACCTCTGACCTAGAGTCCGTCTCAGATGCGGGTGATGATGCCGCGATGGACGGACTGTTTGAAAGAATGGGATGGGATAAGATGCCCCTGTCCTTGTTTGTAGGCCTAGGAACCCGCCCATGTCTACTGGGGAAAGTGCACCCCTGGTGGTGGCCACTGAGCCTGAGGAGGGATCTGTCCCCTTGCCTGCCCTTCCACAATCGGGAGCACCTGCTTCCGCCACTATTACTACTGCTGGACCGGTGTCACTGTGGGCCCCTGCAACTGGCCCAGAGGCAGTTAAAGTGCCTCGACCCCCGGATACTGTTTTGCCTGGCGCAGGAGACCGCACCAGTATGCCACCGTTGTCCCGCTTACAGAGACTCTTTAATCAGAAGGTTGCTAGTGAATATGGGTGGGAATACCCGTATCTGCCCAAAGAACTTCTGTTCGAGGTTGAGGCCTGTAGGGATCGGTGGTACTCGGAGTTTGTGTGGACACACATTAAGGTACCCCAGGCCAGAAGGTACTTTTCATGTTCGCCTGCCGCAACTCTGCGGTTCAAAGATTGCAAAGCTGCTTGGATGTTGGGTCGGCACATTCATGCAGACAAAGTGCTTATCTGCAGAAAGGATAAGGACGATGTGGAGTATCACATAGATACCTTTGATAGACATTGGAAGCCGTTGGTATTGCCCGATCCACACTACTATTTGTGAGAGACCAGACTCTTGTGTTTGCGCTTGACTTTATTATTTTTTTTCCTTCTCTTCAGGAACTTTGCCCATGTTAAAGGGTATTTTACTCTTTGGAGGAATGAGAGTTGTTGCTGTTGTTGTTCTCCCTTCTCTTCCCACCACAAAGATAACCAGGACTTTGGGGTCATAGTTGAGGGCCACAGTTCACAGAGAACAGATTTTTCTTGTCATCAACAGGTGTTCTGACCGCGGCACTACCACTAGGTGGCTGTTTTGCCAATGATTGCATTGAAGGCTTTACATTGCACTTACTGTTAGAGCGAGCAGGTTTTTCTCTAGGGAGAAGCCTGTTCATTCTAAAGTACATATTGTTGGATTATGTGTTTTTCTTTCTTCCTCTGCAGGTGATCGACAAGCAAGACTGCTGAGTATGGGGTGGGTCTTAGCGAGTTCTGCGGGAGGAAATTGTAAATTTTTACTGTGAAATTTGAGTGATCTTAAAATGTTTTATATACATGTACACCCTTGTTCCCATCTGTGTTTTTCCTCTCCCATGTTAGGTTCCGGCACAAACGAACAAAATTTTAAATTGTCATTTTTTTTGTTTGTCTCTGGATCTGGCTTATGTTGACTCAGGTTGAGGAGGCATAAATTGGTTTCAGACACTGGGGACCAGTGTTCACAAGTGAGGGGGATGTGTAGCGGGTGTTTACATTTAGGGGGAAGCATCTGAGTGGTAGTCAGGCTCAGATGTACCAATTGTTAGGTCTCAAGGACCATTTCTGTCCCTGGGAGATAGTGCTGGTTAGGTTCACTGGGGCCTATAGGTGGCACTGTTGCCGTGGGTCCGGGTTGAACTGCAGTACGAGGTTGTGTCCTTTTTGTCCCCTCTCGGCTGCAGTGCGGCAGGGCGGGGAACCTGCTGTGCCTGTCGGGAGAGAATATAAAAGGGGGCGGCCATCTTCCAGAGGGGTCGTCGGTTCCACGCTCAGGCACCTTAAGCCTGGGTGCAGGTGTCTCGCCTCCGGGTGCCCTAGGCCCGGAGGCATGTCAGGTGGTCTCTGGGTGCTCAAGGCCCAGAGACGGAGCTGCTGTTCCATCCCAGACACCTTCAGTCTGGGGTGAGGTACTTCGAGAGAGGCCCGGGGCCCAGTACCTTCGACTGGGTCCCACAAGGGATCGAGGGGATCCTAGGGTGCCCCCCTGAAGTGGGTGCCCGAATCTAGGACGAGGAGGCCAGGTAGGTGACCCTTCACGAAGACCCAGTACAGTATCGCTGGTGACAGTGGGGCCTCTGGTAACTCTCCGGATGGATGTCTTTTCCCTAACAGGGGTCATTACTTCTATAAGGAAATTCATCGTGAATCTGGGCGGTGGCAGAGACCCAACAACCGGGCCTGTGGCAGAGGCCCTATTCACCTGGTCCGTGGCAGGGACCCCCTCATGGTCGGTGGCAGCGACCATGCGCCAAGCCTGTTTGTGCTATCCAGAACAGGAGAAACACAAATTTAAGTTTGTGCCTGGACCTCCTCCCACCTTATCTGACCCGTGTTTGTCTCAACCCGTCTGCTCTAAAAGAGACTGTTTATTGTGCAAAGAGGAATAAACAAGTGTTGGACGTTTCAGTTGGTGTGGACAGTTGCTTACTGGGGAAAAGTAAAGACTTGTTTCTGACTACTGCAGAAACGAGGTCAGCACTGGAGGCTTTCTTACACCAGTCGCAGGCAGGCCCGAGAAACTAACACCGCTCAACCTCCCTATTCAGGAGGGCACGGGCTTGTGGTGCGGTGTGCATCATTCTTTTCCTGCGGAGGAGCCAAGCAGAAGAAAAGCAGGTAAAATCTGGGGTTGGTGCGCTACACTGGCTTGTTAGGCAGTCAGTCAGAGCTTTTTGCCTCACAAAAATTAGCTTCAAATTCTAATAGATGTAACAGCAAGACAGAGGCCACAGGAACAAGATTGACTTAATTATTTGGGGGGGCGAGTGGTCATCATTTGTAATGGCAGTTGCAAGAAAGCGTAGCAGACCTTTAAAAAAATAGCAGCATATAAACGTTTCATGATCCCGATGGTCTAAATCTGATTCTGTCTATACACATTACAATAATTTTTTAATTTGATGATCGTGTTCAATTTCTCTTTCTATCCTTGTAATGCTGCCATACTTGATGTGATTTGTCTTTCTCATTTTTAAATGTTATCTCTTTTAAAAAATAATTCTATATAAAATTTATTATATGGATTATTCTGCAAGATTTTAAATAAAAAAATGCAATTGAAAATAAAATCAAAGAGCACACCACATGTGCTGCAAACTGGTCAGGTAGAAGAGAAAAAGGATGTTATCCTCCTTTCCTAATCAATATTCCATTCTACCCATTCTATATCTTCAGATGTATATCTAATCAGACAATACCATGACACATGGCAGTCATCAAAACAAATCGATTAAAAACTAGATCAAAATTGGATATATGGAAAAATTCTTATGCTCAGATTAATGTGTGTTAAATAGAACCAGACACAACCAGGTTTATTAAATTAAATGTTCAGGCTTAAAGAAAATAATTATTTTTGTTAACAAAAGTCAAGCTCTCCTAAATGATGTGCCCTAAATACAGTGCTTTTAGCCTCCATTGTTGCTGACTCAATTATTACAACTAGGGCAGTAATGGCAAACTGAAGATGCTTGGGTGGTTAAAGGGGAATGATGCCAATGTACCAACCCAAGGTTGGTCACAAGTCAACTTGTGGATGCTTCCTGATCCATACAGTAATATAGTGGAGCCACTTCTGGGTTTACAAGCTAATTGTGTGGCCAACAGTGTGCATGTTTATGGCTGACCATTTTAAAGAAATGTAGTTATCCTTAAAATTATAAGCATTATGCAGGGTTATTTAATAAAGAGCCATGTTGCCCCCTTTATTTACTTTGTCTAAACATGGCTGTGTGAAGCAGAATTGGAAAGCCTTTAGAGGTCTAATAGTTGCTGCCCTTTATTAATAATCATAATTCTATCAGAGCCTGACCAATGCCTGCCCCCCACGCCATAGTGCTTTGCAGTTCTCTAATGCTAGTGTAATACACTGCCTAATACACCCTTCTTATTTCTAACAGTTTACCTTTCCTGAGTTGCAGACATGCTAGGATGATAAGCTTGCACATGCACACTATGTACATTACAGAAAGCCAAGGAAAGAGCTACGACCATAGGCGTGCGCACAGGGTGTGCCGGATGTGCCTGGGCACACCCTAATCACCTCATGTACATTAGCAGTATCCAGGGGCGGCACCAGGTGGGTAGTTGGGGTGCCAGTGGCCAGTGTAAATACCCCCATTTTATTAAAGGCTAGGTTCAACCTTAGCAACACATTAAACCCGTATTTAGGGTGTAATATAATATGGTCCCAATCAACTGTCTCCCACCACCAGAGCCTCCTCCCTGTGACTGCAGGTGGCATTCATGTGTTTTTAAACTTTGGGGTGCACACCCTAATGCAATAGGCTGCGCACACCTATGGCTACGACACAATTATTGCTGGAACAATGACTGCAGTTGTCACTTGGGCATTGTGAGTTCCTCAGAACAGAATCTCAAAGAAGGTGGAAATAAGGTAAGTGGCTGCATGTGCAACAAATACAGGACCCATAAAAAAATGGAGACAAGAGTTCCAAGATTATAAGGGTCATACTCAACTATAGGTACAACCTAAAAATTTATAAACTCAATTATAAAGTTTAAAATCCCTTTTTTTATTTTTGTATCTGCTGTATGGAAATAGACTTTCCAACCTATCAACAATAATGATGAACCTCTGGATGCATGTTTTCCGCAATTGTGCTGCAATTTGTCAGCTGTGTTTTTGAATGTCTGAAGAAGCATCAAATCTGTTTTTCCTTGAGCTTCTTTTTCCCTCTGTGCTGCCTATATCACCCCAAATTAGGACAACGTTCTGATTAACGGAACGTGTCTGCTGCATTTATTTTTACTCTAATATAGCCTTTCTCAACCAGGGTTCAGAGGTTGCTAGGGGTTTCCTGAGCTGTTGCTGATTGACCTCCGATGGTGCCTGCATAGTTCTGGAGCCGATGTCACTTGGCAAACCAGCTGCATAACCCCAATCATCCTTTTAGCTGTCTGTAAGGCCCCTTTCACACAGGACGGATCAGTAATGGTCCGCCCCGTGAACCTCCGCTTGCTCAGCGGGGATCGCTCCGTTGATCCCCGCTGAGCCGGCGGATAACAGGGCGGTACCCGCACACTGTGCAGAGACCGCCCTGTCAGATCTCCGCTCTCCCCTATGGGGGGATCGGATGAACACGGACCGTCTGTCCATGTTCATCCGATCCGCTCCGCAGACGGATAGAAAAATAGGATTTTTTCTATCCAGAAAAACTGAGTATTGCGGACACGGAGGAGATCGGGTGTCAGCGGATGTTTCATCCGCTGACACCCGCGATCTCATAGGGACCAGTGTATGTCCCTTTTTCATCCGTAAACGGATGGATGAAAAAGCGGACATACGGTCCGTACGTGTGAAAGGGGCCTAAAGGTTTAATTCTGACCATCACTGTAAGGGAGGTATTCTTCCCACTGGTCACTAATGTAAAAGGCATTTTTCCTACTGACTTCTAATGAATTGGTTTTAGTAAGGGGTTCACCCAGACCTGAAAATTATTATAAGGTTTTCTTTAAGGTAAAAAGAATGAGAATTGCTGCTTTGACCTTTCTGAAAGCATGAAATCAAATTACTGGCCAAGCTTAAAACATTTTTATAGTATCAAATGTTCTGTCAGCTCCATGGTAGTCAGGCTACACCCAATAGGGGTCCCAGACATATTGCTTCTTTATCCAAAACTGTGACAGTTAACTGGGTCATGGCCAGTGCAAGGTTTGCATTCACAATATAACGTGTCCATAATATGATGACACTCTCCATTAATCACATGATGACTTTTGCACCAGTTCATGCACCAATGATCTTCCATTTTGGAAGCAGCCCCGAAGGTACCTTCTAATATATGTCAAGGTACTTAAAGGAGGTAAACATACTCACATTTGAGAATAATTGCATTAAACTAACTCTACTAATATGACTCTGGTT
This sequence comes from Rana muscosa, assembly GCA_029206835.1. Lineage (NCBI taxonomy): Eukaryota > Metazoa > Chordata > Amphibia > Anura > Ranidae > Rana > Rana muscosa. The sequence continues at coordinate 39,798,785 of CM055124.1, read as the reverse complement.
CTCCCATAACAGTATGAGGTCAGCATACATTATTTGTCCTGGTGTCCATTGTCATTGAGACAAAGGGAAAATCTAAAATATTGGAAATGTCACCACAGCAAGAGATGGATGTAAATCTTTCAATGGGGTCAAAAATTCTCGGGACAACTGTCTATGATTTGAATACCCTTACTTTAATTAGATGTTCTAAATTTTTTGGCTACAACTCCAAGACAGAAAGAGGAGGAAACTCTACCCAGGGGGAAAACATGATAAAAAATGACCTGTTAGGGATTTTAACCCTTTCCTGCTCTATTCAAAGCCACAAAAAGCAGACTATACACACACACTTTAAGCCAATGAGGGTGACAAATAATGTTCAGAACTGACGCCATAGATTATTTTGTAAATATTTCCTATAATTATGATAGAGTATATAATAGCATAAAGTATAGAAAAACAGACTTACATGCTACGGTTATTGTGATGGGATCACTGTTCTCCTTACTGACCGGGTTACTAGCCTGGCATTTATAATCTCCAGAGTCTGAACGATTAATCCTAGAGAAGGAGGCAGTCTTGTTATCTGGAGATAGAGTGGCCCCAGAAGAAAGTGTGGCCCCAGAAGGGAGAGTGGCTCCAGAAGGGACCCTGCTCCATAATATCATCTCTGCATTAGTAGAGGTACAGGTGAGGGTGACTGTAATATTTTCTTTGGGAAGTATGGTAGAAGCTGTGATGTTAGGTTTGCCAACCATGTCTGTAGATGGAGGAAGATAGGGATAATTAACAGAGTTTATAAAAGTCACACTGGTCATGATTTTAAATAAACAGGTTTTCAGAAACACATATTTCTAAATACCAGGGTGGATAAAAATCAAGTTTTTTTTTTTTTTTTTAATCAGATTTTTTTGATTGTTATCAAATTTATTTTATCAAAATGCTTTTGGAGTAAAAATCTATCTAAAGCTAGTTTTCTATTTAAGACACAATAATAATTTAGTTTATTCAGCATGAAATGAAGTTTAGTTATGTAGCATGAGGCTGTATATTCTGTAACATTTACATTTTTACTAAACTCATTCAATGAATCTAAGCTCTGCGAGCTGAGATAACATGCACTACATTGATGCATTCACACAATTTCACAGTAACCATGAGATAAAACAAAATTCAGGAATATTCCTTTATCCCATTGTTTTGCAAAAATATGTACACTACAAACTGTACAGTATGATTGAATCAGTTCTGATATCACTGTTTTAGCAACCTGATAGCTTATTCTAAATAGGAAACCTTCATTTTGTTTGCAAATATTAAATATTCTAACTACCAGCAAGAATAAGTCCTTACATTTAAAGAGCACCAGTCATTTCAGATCCATCATGGCAGCGCTTGTTAGTGGGCATCCACTCACCTGCTTCCGCCACGTCCCTCAGCTTGCTGTGTCACTGCGGCATCACCAGCCATTCCATTAAAGTGAATGGGACTGTCGGTGAGTCAACAGCGGGTCAGAGGAGGAGCCACTGCAGGACAGAGATGACAGTTCCTCTTTAAAAATTATGACTTAAATCGAGTTGATTTAAATCAAGCCTATTAACTAGTGATTTAAGTCGACTTGATTTAAATCAAATACGCCCTGTCTAATACCAAATCAAAATTATAATTGCTCTGTCCATGCATGGTAAAAAAATAGGTTTTCTTAACCACTTGCTTACTGGGCACCTGAGCCCCCCTCCTACCCAGACAAATTTTCAGCTTTCAGCGCTGATGCACTTTGAATGACAATTGCGCGGTCTTACGTCACTGTACCCAAATAGGGATGAGCTTCGTGTTCGAGTCGAACATACGTTCGACTCGAACATCGGCTGTTCGATCGTTCGACGAAGATCGAACGATTTGGGCCGTTCGCGCCAAATTCGAGTGACGCGAACGGCCCACAATGCACTACGCCATCGCAGTGTCATCCAGGCGCTGTGATTGGCCAAGCATGCACTGTGACCCCGCATGCTTGGCCAATCACAGCGCCGGCAGCGAGGAGAGCAATGATTGGCCACAGGCAGGATGCCTGTGGCCAATTATTGCTGATGGGGTTTAGTACACGCCCCACACTATAAAAGGCCGCCAGCGCGGCGGCCTTGTGTAGTGTGTTCCGGAGCAGGGAAAGAGAAGCATAGGCAGGGACAGTGTCATTTTTTTTCCTTTACTAATCCTGGATTCCTTGTGTTTAGGGACAAATAAGGATAGGTAGGGAGAGTGTCAGTGACAGTGTGCTATTCTGTGCTAATCCTTGTTTGTAGGGACAGAGAGGTACAGTGAGTGAAACTGACAGTGTGCTATTCTGTTCTAAAACTATTTTGCTGAACCATATTTTCAATCCTTGAGTTGAGAGACAGAGAGGTACAGTGAGTGAAACTGACAGTGTGCTATTCTGTTCTAAATCAATTTTGCTGTTCCATATTTTCAATCCTTGAGTTGAGGGACAGAGAGCTACAGTGAGGGAAACTGACAGTGTGCTATTCTGTTCTAAAACTATTTTGCTGAACCATATTTTCAATCCTTGAGTTGAGGGACAGAGAGCTACAGTGAGGGAAAGTGTCAGTGTGCTATTGTGTTCTAAAACTATTTTGCTGAACCATATTTTCAATCCTTGAGTTGAGGGACAGAGAGCTACAGTGAGGGAAAGTGTCAGTGTGCTATTCTGTTCTAAATCAATTTTGCTGTTCCATATTTTCAATCCTTGAGTTGAGGGACAGAGAGCTACAGTGAGGGAAAGTGTCAGTGTGCTATTGTGTTCTAAAACTATTTTGCTGAACCATATTTTCAATCCTTGAGTTGAGGGACAGAGAGCTACAGTGAGGGAAAGTGTCAGTGTGCTATTCTGTTCTAAATCAATTTTGCTGTTCCATATTTTCAATCCTTGAGTTGAGGGACAGAGAGCTACAGTGAGGGAAAGTGTCAGTGTGCTATTGTGTTCTAAAACTATTTTGCTGAACCATATTTTCAATCCTTGAGTTGAGGGACAGAGAGGTACAGTGAGGGAAACTGACAGTGTGCTATTCTGTTCTAAAACTATTTTGCTGTTCCATATTTTCAATCCTTGAGTTGAGGGACAGAGAGCTACAGTGAGGGAAAGTGTCAGTGTGCTATTGTGTTCTAAAACTATTTTGCTGAACCATATTTTCAATCCTTGAGTTGAGGGACAGAGAGCTACAGTGAGGGAAAGTGTCAGTGTGCTATTGTGTTCTAAAACTATTTTGCTGAACCATATTTTCAATCCTTGAGTTGAGGGACAGAGAGGTACAGTGAGTGAAACTGACAGTGTGCTATTCTGTTCTAAATCAATTTTGCTGTTCCATATTTTCAATCCTTGAGTTGAGGGACAGAGAGCTACAGTGAGGGAAAGTGTCAGTGTGCTATTGTGTTCTAAAACTATTTTGCTGAACCATATTTTCAATCCTTGAGTTGAGGGACAGAGAGCTACAGTGAGGGAAAGTGTCAGTGTGCTATTCTGTTCTAAAACTATTTTGCTGTTCCATATTTTCAATCCCTGAGTTGAGGGTTCAGAGAAGGACACTCGTAGAAATTATCAGTGTGCTATTCTGTGCTAAATCTTGTTTGTAGGGAGGGACAGAGTAGGACAGTGAGGGAAAGTGTCAGTGTGCTATTCTGTTCTAAAACTTTTTTGCTGAACCATATTTTCAATCCTTGTGTTTAGGGACAGAGAAGGATAGGCAGGGGACAGTGTCAGTGTCATTGTTGCTAAGCCTCCTGCACAATATACACCTGAAGGTAGCCCTTATTGCTGTTTTTCCCATCTCCCTGCAGGCCATCCATTAAAATGTCTGGAAGGCAACCAAGGAGAGGCAGACAGTCAGGAGGCAAAAAAAGAGGGCAAGCAGGCTCTGTGTCTGGGGGCAACAGTGCTGGTCGTGTACGCGGTGCATTGTCATCAGCACATGGCCATGGGACACGCTTGTCCTTGTTTTCGGCAGCTGGACATGTTGAGCCACATCATGCCGAAGACTTGGTAGAGTGGATGACCAAGCCCACCTCATCCTCCTCATCCTCTCTCACCCAGGCTCAGGGTAGTGGCAAAGCAGCTGCCAAAGCGTCCTCTTCTCTGGTATCATTATCTTCATTAGTCAATCCTTCCCTAGACCCACCATGCCCTCCTCCTGAGGAGTCCCCTGAACTGTTTGAGCACAGTGTTGGGTACATGCTCCAGGAGGATGCCCAGCGTTTGGAAGGATCTGATGATGATACCCAGCTAGAGGAAGGCAGCAGCGTGAGAGCAGAGAGAGGGGATGCTCAAGAAGGACACCAATCTGGCAGTCATGTTCCAGCAGCTGCAGCATACTGCCAGATTGGCTCCAGTGATGAGGAGGGAGGGGATGATGAGGTCACTGACTCCACGTGGGTGCCTAATAGGAGAGAGGAGGAGGAGGAGGATGAGGAGGAGGCACATCTCCAACGAGGCAGGATGCCCTTGAGTGGCCAGCGTATGGGCAGCACACCGACGGAATCACACCGCAGAGCTCCGCCTGTGCAGGGCGCTGCCTCTGCCCGTCATTCAAAAAGTTCTTTGGTGTGGGCCTTTTTTGAGGCGAGTGCATCAGATCGCACAGCTGCTGTTTGCAACATATGTCTCAAGCGTATATCGCGTGGCCAAAACATCAGCCGCTTGGGCACCACATGCTTGATCAGACATATGTTGACCTGCCATGCAGCTCGTTGGCAAGCCTACCTTAAAGACCCACAAAGAACAAAGCTGACCTCTTCTTGCACCGCATCAGCTGGGATCTCCAACCCCACTATACCTTCACTCCTCTATGAAATCTGCTCTGAGAGGAATGAAGGTGTAGAATTAGGTGTGTCACAGGCAAGTACTTGCGGGCACTCTGCTAGCAGTACACCGTCCGATTCTAGCAGGCAAATTTCCCTGCCCCAGCTGCTGGACCGTCGAAAGAAGTTCACTCCCAGCCATCCACATGCCCAGCGGTTGAATGCAAGCTTGGCTAAATTGCTAGCGCTTCAACTGCTGCCTTTTCAGTTGGTAGACTCGGCCCCCTTCCGTGAGTTTGTGCAATGTGCGGTTCCTCAGTGGCAGGTTCCCAAACGACACTTTTTCGCACGGAAGGCTATTCCGGCTCTCTACAGGCATGTGGAAGGCAATGTCTTGGCCTCGCTGGACAGGGCGGTCAGTGGTAAGGTGCATATTACCGCTGACTCATGGTCCAGCAGGCATGGACAGGGACGTTACCTTTCTTTCACGGCCCATTGGGTCACTCTTTTGGCAGCTGGGAAGGATGCAGGACAAGGTGCAGTAGTGTTGGAGGTTGTTCCACCCCCACGCCTCCAAAATGCTACTACTGGTTGTGACACACCTCTCTCCTCCACCCCCTCCTCTTCTTCTTCCTCCATGGCCTCTTCCTGTGGTTTGTCCTCGGAACCAGCGGTGCTCCGTAGGCGTTCAAGGGGCTACGCAAGTACGCAGGCAAAAAGATGCCATGCCGTGCTTGCGCTGGTGTGTTTGGGGGACAGGAGCCACACTGGGGCAGAGGTCCTGTCTGCTCTGCAGGGGCAGGCCGAGAGGTGGTTGACGCCACGCCAGCTTAAGCCAGGAATGGTGGTTTGCGACAATGGCACCAACCTCCTCTCCGCCCTCCGACAGGGACAACTGACCCATGTGCCCTGTATGGCTCACGTCCTTAACCTGGTGGTGCAGCGGTTCTTGGGCAGGTACCCGGGCTTACAGGATGTCCTGAGGCAGGCCAGGAAAGTCTGTGTGCATTTCCGCAGATCTTATAATGCCAGTGCTCGCCTGGCTGAGCTTCAAAAGGAGTTGAACCTGCCCAAGAACCGCCTTATATGTGACATGCCCACCAGGTGGAACTCAACGTTGGCCATGCTGCAGCGGCTGCACACGCAGCAGAGGGCCATCAATGAGTACCTGTGCGACTACGGCACCAGGACAGGGTCAGGGGAGCTCGGGTTTTTTTCACCACGCCAGTGGGGCATGATCAGGGATGCATGAACTGTCCTGGCACCATTTGAGGAGGCCACGAGGATGGTGAGCAGTGACAGTGCATGCATCAGTGACACTGTACCTCTTGTCCACCTGTTGGAGCACACGCTGCGTGGAATAATGGACAGGGCACTTGAGGCAGAACAGAGGCAGGAAGAGGAGGACTTCCTTGCCTCTCAAGGCCCCCTTTACCCAGACAGTGTTCCTTCTGTCCCACCCATCGCACAGGAAGAGGAGGAGGAGGAGGAGGAGGAGGATTGTGTCAGCATGGAGATGGAGGCTGGCACTCAGCATCATCAGCAGCAGTCTTTTAGGGATGATTTACAGTCCCAAGAAACCAGTGGACTTGTACGTGGCTGGGAGGAGGTGGCTGCGGATCATGTCGTCCTTAGTGACCCAGAGGACTCCGGAGCGAATACCTCAGCAAACCTACGCTGCATGGCCTCCCTGATCCTGCAAAGTCTGCGGAAGGATCCTCGTATTCTTCGGATCAAGGAGAGGGACCATTACTGGCTGGCCACTCTCCTTGATCCACGGTACAAGGGTAAGGTTGCGGACCTTATCGTACCGTCGCAGAGGGAGCAGAGGATGAGACAACTCCGGGAGGCCTTGCAGAAAGGTCTGTGCAACGCGTTCCCAGAGACTGGGAGGTTACAAACTCCTGGTCCTGGACAACGAGTTGCTGAGGCTTCGGGCAGTCAAAGAAGGAGCGGTGGGGAAGGTGGCCGTCTGACCGATGCGTTCAGACAATTCTTTAGTCCGCAGCCCCAAAGTATGATCGGTTCCAGCAACCATCGCCAGCGTCTGATATACATGGTGCAGGAATACCTAGGGGCAAGGTCAGACTTGGACACCTTCCCCACCGAAAATCCTCTGGCTTACTGGGTCTTGAGGATGGATCACTGGCCAGAGCTTGCACAGTATGCAATTGAGCTACTGGCCTGTCCTGCATCCAGCGTTCTTTCAGAACGCACATTCAGTGCTGCTGGAGGATTTGTCACGGATCACAGGGTGCGCCTGTCCACCGTCTCGGTTGATCGACTGACTTTCATCAAGATGAACCAGTCTTGGATCACCACCAGCTACCACACACCAGATGCTGATATAACAGACTAATTGATTTTAAAATGTCACATCCCTTCAAGACTGATGCTGATGCTGAGTGCCTGTGCTGTTATGTTGTCTGGCTATCCTCCTCCTCCTCCTCAATGATACGATTAACGATGATAGCTTGGAAGATCATTTTGGTTTATGGGTGACGCCACCAGTGGCTAAGGCCCAATTTTTCAGCCCCTGTTTAACAGGGGCGTGTAATTAAAATTTTTGATGCAATACTTTGCAACAGGCCTCATTGCTGTGCTCCAAGTACAGTATCTGTGAGGGGTTGCAGTGTTGTGCCACCAGTGCCTAAGGCCCAATTTTTCAGCCCCTGTTCAACAGGGGCATGCAATTATAATTATTGATCTAATAATTCACAGCAGGGCCCATTGCTGCGCCCACCAAGAGTAACTGTCAGGCCTTACAGTGTTGTGGCACCAGCAACACCATCACCACCACCAAAGGCCCAGTTTTTCAGCCCCTGTTCAACAGGGGCATGCAATTATAATTATTGATCTAATAATTCACAGCAGGGACCATTGCTGCGCCCACCAAGAGTAACGGTCAGGCCTTACAGTGTTGTGGCACCAGCACCACCATCAAAGGCCCAATTTTTACTACCACTGATCAACAATTATATGTTATTACAATTCCTGATATTATACTTGACAGTAGGGCGTTCCAGCACCCACCAAGAATAACTGTGAGTGCTTTCAGTGTTGTGCCAACACCAACACCTAAGGGGCCAATTTCTGCAGAGTATATACGGAAGGTCCCTACTTTCAAACATCCAACTTACAAACTACTACTACTTGCAAACGGAAGAAGACAACAGGAAGTGAGAGGAAATCTACCCCTTGGAAGGAAAATTCTCTCCTGTAAGAATTAATATGGGAGAAAGAAGTCTCCTCTCTACTGATGCTTTATCACCAATCCTTGTTTCAATACAAACACCACATTTCAAAAACAGTTGTCATTGGGACGCAAAGTGAGGTGAAATGTTCTGAACAGGGGCACAGACAGCAAAAAAAATGTGACAGGGGTGATAACCGTTCCCTATGTTTTCCAAAAAGCTAAAAAAAAGGAATTTGGCATGGAGCTACACTTAAACAATGCAGCTGTTCAAAATTACAAACAGATTCTACATAAGAACAAACCTACAGTCCCTGTCTTGTATGCACCGCCTGTATACGGCTGTTCAGAGTATATAGGGGCTTTTTTATTTTGTGTGCGGGGTTCCCCTTAATATCCATACAAGACCCAAAGGGGCTGGTAATGGGCTGGGGTAGGGGGGGGGGTTGATGGGGTAGCTATGCCATTTTTCCTAAAGATTTTCATCCATATTACCGGGACCAGACATTGCATTAAAGCCGCAAGCAGTTTTAAATGGCTTTTTTTCCTTTAGAAATGTTATTTTGTGCAGGGACAGTTCTAAACACGGGAAACACGTGGCACTTCACAGGCATACTTTAGACACCCCCCAGGTACAATATTTAAAGGAATATTTGACTTTTTTTTTTTCACTTTATGCATCATTAAAATGACTGCTCCCGGAAAACGTCCGTTTTTAAAACTTCTTTTTGCATTGATACATGTCCCCTGGTGCAGAACCCGGGTTCCCAAACTCTGTTTCGGACAATAACATGGATAATAGTCGTTATAATTAGCACTTTAGAATCCGAACGTTCGCATCCATTGTATTTAATAGGGTTCTAATGTTCGCGCGAACTTTCGGTCCGTTCGCGGGTTCTGGTGCGAACCGAACCCGGGGGTGTTCGGCTCATCACTATACCCAAATTACATTTTTTATAAAAAAAAAAATCACACAAATGGAGCTTTCTTTTGGTGGTATTTAATCACCACTGGGGTTTTTATTTTTTGCTAAAGAAAAAAAGATTTTTGAAAAATAAATAAAACATGTTTCATATTTTGTTATAAAATTTAGCAAACAGGTGATTTTTCTCCTTCATTGATATGCGCTGATGAGACGGCACTGATAGGCTGCACGATGGGCACTGATAGGCACCGATAAGGCAGCACTGATGGGGACAGATAAGGCGGAACTGATGGCTACTAAGATGGCACTGATGGGTGGCACTGAAGGGCACTGATAGTTGCCACTGATAGATGGCACTGATAGGTGGCACTGGTAAGTGACACTGATGGGCACTGGTAGGTGACACTGATGGTCAGCACTGTTGCTGAGGCACTGATTGGTGACATTGATAGGTGGCACTGTGGGCACTAATAGGTGGCACTGTGGGCACTGATGGGTGGCACTGTGGGCACTGATGGGTGGCACTGTGGCGCTGGTGGGCACTGGTAGGCGGCACTGTTGTGCACTGGTAGGTGGCACACGTGGGCACAGATGAGCTGGCGGCCGCTCTCCCTGATCGGGACCGATGTCCCTCTGTCAGCAGCCGGTGATCAGATTTTCTTTTTTATTCTCACGCTATCAGCATGAGGAGAAAAAATAGCTGATTACCGGCTCTGTTTATATCACGTGATCAGCTGTCATTGGCTGACAGCTGATCACGTGGTAAGGGGTCTGGATCGACCCCTTACGATCCAGCAAGTCCCGTAGACTCGGTGATCACAGAGCGAGCCGCGCGCACCCTGCAGGGGGCGCACAGGCCGCTCGAGCACGGGAGGATGTCTATTGGCGGCTCCCGGCAAAGTAGGTCCGCGCTGTAGTCGTCATTCGGCTATAGTGCGGATCTGAAGCGGTTAAAGCCCTCCCCTTGCTTACTTATCTTACCTTTGTGTCCCCATCATTCCATTCAGCTGCCAGGAGCTGATGAAAATACTGGATTCTTCCAGGAATGGGAGCATGTGACCAACACTCCAATCTATCATGTGAAAGCACCAGTGTTTGGTGACTGGCCCAGTACTGTCATATAGGGTTCGACACAGAGTCTATGTAAATTCTGGAAAAGTTCTATAGACTGAATTAGGCACCAGTGGACTGTGGAAACTCTACTGTGTAGTCAAGAGCTTTTGAACTACCTTCCCCAGAGAGGAGATTGCCAGGAGGTGGGCAAAAAGTTGCATCTTTCCAGACTGTATTGGACATAGCTTCGTCTTGCCATGAGGGAGACCGGAGGGTGCACATCGCTGACCAGTGTGCACCACCCCTGCTGTATATTGGTGACCTGAGGGTTTCAGAGGACTGAGTCCAGGTGTGCCAACAGACAGAGTAATCTGGGTGCAGAGCGTGGACTAATTGTTGTGTGTGACCGGATGGTGAGCTGCAATATCGCTAGGACTGGTGAGCTGCTGCTGTGGGGATTTACTATCTGGCGCTAGACAGACTGAGCCCTGCAGGCATAACTGGTACTAGTTGCATGGTACAACTGAGCCCCAACGCCAGCTGGCTGAAGAGTTAGGACTAACTTTACAGCTGCTATACAGAGATGTTTACCTATTGCTTATGCTAAGAAGTACCTCACAGGGGACATTGCACCAACATTCCAGCTATTCTCCTAGAGTGCACTCGAACTGCAATGTGAATAATAGTATAATATCTAGTCTAATGCTTTTTTTGCACTTTATATTTCTGACTTTGCTGATTCATTAGTTAATCCCAGTCAAGTTGTACAGAACCCTATTTTAAGTTACCTTGGCATAGTGAATATACTGTGTAGCCGACAGAGACTGAAACTACCTTCTGTGTGTTCATTTATACTCAAACCACCGTTTATTAGACTTGTGCATGACGGAAAAATTCAGTTTGTTTTGTTTTCATTGTAAAACACATAATATGTTATTTCTGTAGAGTATAGATACTCGTTATAAAGAATCAATTTGTTTTATGGTTTCATTTTCAGATAATTCTATATTTATGTATGTATATATATATACGTGATAACGATTCATAATTCGTAAAGTCGTTTGACTTACTCCCGCCAACATAAAAGGAATCAACTGATTGGACTAGAAAACTGTAAAGCCGTGTACACACGATCGGTTTTACCGATGAAAACAGTCCGATGGACTTTTTCATCGGACAAACCGATCGTGTATGGGCCCCATCGGTCTTTTTTCCATCGGTGAGAAAAAATAGAACATGTTTTAAATTTATCCGATGGAAAAAAAAAAACGATAGCAAATTCCGATCGTCTGTGTGGAACTCCATCGGAGAAAAAACCCTTGCATGCTCAGAATCAAGTCGACGCATGCTCAGAAGCATTGAACTTCATTTTTCTCGGCTCAGAGTTTTTTACATCACGGCATTGGGACAGTCGGATTTTTGACTGATGGTGTGTAGGCAAGACTGATGGAAGTCAGCTTCATCGGAAATCCGATGGAAAAATCCATCGGAAATCCGATCGTGTGTACAGGGCTTTAGAGTCCATAGGAAATCCGATCGTGTGTACACGGCTTTAGAATCCATAGTAAATCCGATCGTGTGTACAGGGCCTAACTCGGGATGGATCAATTCCTTTCCACTTGCTCAGTTACTCACTAATAGAATAAAAATAAATTTAAGCCCACGTTCACACTGGGGCTGCGGGAGTGAAGCCTGCGAGTTCAGCTGACAGTCCCGATTTCAGCCGCGATTTCACAGACATCAATGTAAATCGCGGCTGAAATCGCAAAAAGTAGTACAGAAACGACTTTTTGTAATCGGTGCAGCGCCGCAGATACGGCGTCGCACCGATTAGGACGGTGCCATTGCCCGCAATTTGCGGCAAATTTAGCCGATTTGACATGCGATTTGACATGTCAAATCGCATGTCAAATCGCACCAGTGTGAACCAGGGCTAAATGATTGAATTCAGATCATTTGTTATGCCATTACAGGTTGACCTGCTGTTTCATTAGGCCTTTAATGAATTAACAAATAATGCCAAATTAATTTGTTATTTTCATTATAATTTCTTTCGTATTAGTTGAAATTCGTTCTTTTCTTCTTCAGACGTTCAGATGCATCCCAACGTCCAAAAGATGCAAAATTCGGCCGAATTTTAATTCGTTACGAAACGGATTGGACATGCCTATCATTTATTCTAACCCATACCAATGCATTGAGTTTATTTACCACTAAACGGTGTTGTATCCATTTCCTGGTGCTAATTCACAGCTGAGTTAACGGTATCTATACTCGTGTTCTTATAAGTGCTTGCAGTAACTTTCATTCAACCAGATGTGTCAGAGTGGCTGAAGTTGTTGTTTGAGTCAAGGCACAGAACAGGAAACCCAAATTACCAAGTGGCTCCTTCAGGGGTAGTACTACAACCTTTTAGCAGGTTTTAGTCGTTTTTGATTCATTTTGTATTGATGTGTGCATTTTTGGATCCGTTTATTTTTATAGTGTAATGCAGTGCCTCCACTATTAGTCACACTAATGCCATCATCCACAGCTGTCAGGCATTGCTGCTGATTTACACCGCATCTTAGCCCTGGTTCACACTGGTGCGTTTTGACATGCGATTTTGCATGTCAAATCGCATATCAAAACGGCGGTATTTGCCGCAAATTGGCGGCAATGGCACCGTCCTAATCGGTGCGTTGCCGCATCTGCGGTGCTGCACCGATTTCAAAAAGTAGTTTCTGTACTACTTTTTGCGATTTCGGGCCGCGATTTACATTGACATCTGTGCAGAAACCTGCACAGATGTCCCTGTAATCGTGGCCGAAATCGGGACTGACAGGCAGGAGTGAAATCGTGCGAGTTCAGCTGAACTCGCACGGCTTCACTCCCGCAGCCCAGTGTGAACCTGGGCTTAAATAGATATAGGTAGCCCTTTTGAAGTAGGCTGATAAATGAGATTTTTCCAGAAACGCGTCCCTGCATGGCATCTAGCCTCAGACATTATGTCATTCTGGTGGGAAAGGATTCACCTGACAGTGGCCAGCATCAGTTCCCTTTAAGGCTTTTAAGTCTTTCTGCACTATAGAGGATTCTTCTGCTTCCCCTGGCCAGGGCTGTTTGGGACTACGACAACTGACTCAGCTACTCAATAAGCTGCACCTCTATACAGTGGCGTCTCCAGCTTTCATATTTAGGGGGGCACATGGGGGACAGGGACAAAAGTAGGGGGGCCAACTATAAAATGCAATTATATATATATATATATATATATATATCCTGGGGCCCTTTACTATGATCCCACAATGGGCCCTTTCACATGTTCTGCAGTGAGCTCCCTTCCTACTATACTAGGGTCACCCAGGGTGGCAGAAAACAAGAGATATATGTCACCAGCACACCAAGAAAATATAAGGGTCCAAAGCAGTGGGAGAACTATCAGGGTTGCAAAGGTTGACTTGCCACCGGGCCCTGGTGTTCTGCCACTGTGGGGTTCCCCAGCTGTCCTGTCCCTGTTATTGACAGCGCTGGTCTGGCATCTGTCTCCTTGGCACCGGCGGCAGTCTATTAGGACTTTGTGCTGGTGACATTATGGGTGCATGCAGGAGAAGGCTGGCACTTCTGGTTATAGAGAGCCGAGCCCCCAGCTGGTCACCTAGCAGCAGTAATGCTGTATAACCTTCTCTGTTGACATGCTGATCGGGATGTGATCCTAGTGATGCTCCCAGTCAGATCTAATAAACACAGTATTTATTAGCATCAAGAGTACAACCACATATATATATATAATCAACCGTATGTTCAGTAGCCATGTGGGCTCTATACCTGTAAAGTGTGGGCTTTGATCAATAAAATCACCTGTATTACACTGGGAACATTCCCCCATCCACTGATAATGTGTAGATGGGGGAATTGGATCATTTCCTTTTTTTTTCATTCAACCTAATAGTTGAATGAAAAAAAGTGATCAATGTATGGGCTGCTTAAGGCCCCTTTCACACTGGGGCGGGAGGTGCACTGTGGGTATAGCGGCGCTATTTTTAGCGCCGCTATACCTTCGTTTTTACCGCAGTATGCGGCCGCTAGCGGGGCGAATTTAACCACGCTAGCGGCCGAAAAAGGGGTTAATACCGCCCGCAATGCGCCTCTGCAGAGGCTTTCAATGGGCAGCAGCGGTAAAGGAGCGGTGAACACACCGATCCTTCACCGCTGTAAAGATGCAGCTAGCAGGACTTTTGGAGCGGTCCTGCTAGCGCACCGCTTCAGTGTGAAAGCCTTTGGGCTTTCACACTGAAGACTGCAGGGCACAATTTTTTCAGGCGGTATAGCAGCGCTATTATTAGCGCTAAACCGCCTGAAAAATGTGCCAGTGTGAAAGGGGCCTAAGAGCTAAGACCAGCCATAGACAGTTTAAATCTCAGCTGGTTTAGCAGGAACTGGCTGAGATTTGAACCATTAATGAGCAGATTCTCTTATGATTATCACTAGTGGTTGCTATAGCCACTAGTGATAATCACTGTTTGTCAGGAGAATACAATTGCTGGGCAGGAGGGATATTTCCCTGTCAGCACTGTCTGTGTTGATGGGGAAATTATGCACGTTTCTTTCCTGCAATCTGTGGAGAGACTATGTTACCCCAGCAGCAGCCCGAGCGAAAAAAAATAAAACATTTTTTGGGGGGGCACATGGTGGGGCACAGCATAATGTTGGGGGGGGGGCAGGGCCCCCTCTGGTCCCCCCCTAGGGATGCCATTGCCTCTATATGCTTTAGTATGAGACTACCATTGTGAATGCAATAGCTTGGAGTGGTTTTGCTTAATAAATCCTATTGTGTTTTTTACCACTATAATTTGAGTCTTCTTTCTGTGCCGTTTTTCCTTTTCTTTTTTTACATGTATCCAGATTTCCCTGCTCTGCTTGCCACACTGGACTGCCTCTGAGCTGTAATAGTCAATGGTCTAGTGCAGTGATGGCGAACCTTGGCACCCCAGATGTTTTGGAACTACATTTCCCATGATGCTCAACTACACTGCAGAGTGCATTAGCATCATGGGAAATGTAGTTCCAAAACATCTGGGGTGCCAAGGTTCGCCATCACTGATCTAGTGTCTGGGGCTACCTGTGTCACCAGTTCATACTGATTTACACCTGTGCTGTCAGTATTCCTTGCAAATCAGCATTTGATGTTTATTTGTTGAATTACTATGTTAACTACTTGAGAGCTGGGCCATAGACAAATGACGGCCTCAAGGTGGCTCTACAAATCCGGGAGGCCGTCAATTGATGGCCTCGGCTCCTCTGGCCACTGGGGGGGGGGTGCGCGCACGTGCCCGGCGCTTCACTGAGATGCCGATGCGCGTGCCTGGCGGCCGCGATGTCCGCTAGGCACCCGCAATCGGCTGGTACACAGACAAGGACGGGGATCTGTGTGTGTAAACACAGAGATCCACTTCCTGTCAGGGAGAGGAGACCGATGCTGTGTCCCTTGTACATAGGGACACAGATCGGTCACCTCCCCCAGTCAGTCCCCTCCCCCCACAGTAGTAATCACTCCCAGGTTACACATTTAACCCCTTCAGCGCCCCTAGTGTTAACCCCTTCCCTGCCAGTGTCATTTTTACAGTAACCAGTGCATTTTTATAGCACTGATCGCTGTAAAAATGACAATGGTCCCAAAATGGTGTCAAAAGTGTCCGATGTGTCCGCCATAATGTCGTAGTCACAATATAAATTGCTGATCGCCGCCATTACTAGTAAAAAAAAAAATTATTAATAAAAATGCTATAAAACTAGGCCCTATTTTGTAGACGCTATAACTTTTGCGCAAACCAATCAATAAACGCTTATTGCAATTTTTTTTTACCAAAAATATGTAGAAGAATACATATCGGTCTAAACGGAAAAAAAATATATAAAAAAAAAAAAAATTGGGATATTTATTATAGCAAAAAGTTTAAAATATTGTGTTCTTTTCAAAATCGGCGCTCTTTTTTTGTAAAAACCGCAGAGATGATAAAATACCACCAAAAGAAAGCTCTATTTGTGGGAAAAAAGGAAGTCAATTTTGTTTGGGAGCCATGTCGCACGACCGCGCAATTGTCATTCAAAGCGTGACAGCGCTGAAAGCTGAAAATTGGCCTGGGCAGGAAGGGGGTTTAAGTGCCCAGTAAGCAAGTGGTTAAATGGCTACTGACATTTCTATTCTATATATATATTGTGACAGCAGGAAGGTAAAGTCACCTGGTTGCATCCAGGGGGGTAGATATATTTCGCCCAGATTCAGGCTTTACGCCGATTTATACAACTAGGTGGAGAGTTGTATAAGGCTAGTGGGCTCATTGATGACTCATACCTCTAGGGAGAGGGCTGGGCGTCGTGCAGACAGGGAGTTGATGAGGCCAGCTGAAGCTTGTCAGCTCATTTAGGCCTCTATAAAAAACTCCCAGATTCATTAGATGTTAGCTCATGCCTGGAACCAGACCTGTGTGGACTGTCTAGGGAGAGTGAACCCCTGTGCGGTGAGGCAAAGCCTGTGTGGCTATTTGTTTGGACTTTTACTAAACCAGGGACTTAGGGACTAGGACAGCACCAGGCTGATCCCAGTTGTTAGTTTAGGAAACCTGCATGTTTAGTCAGAGGTCAAACTGACCAGGATTTATTTTGTTTGTTTCTTTTTGGCTTTGCTGTGTTTTGTCACTGTACATAGAGAAATAAACCGCACCTTTTGATTTTGAAAACCACAACCTCCGTCTGCTGGCCCTGTTTTTGTGTGGGGAGCCCAACCAGGGGGTCACACACACCCGCTACCGAGTTAACCCCCTCACAGTTGGTGGAGAACCAGTGGCAGTTTTTTTTAAGCCAGCATGGAGGAGATACTGAAACAGCTGGCTCTAGCAAATGCCAATCAACAGCAGACAAATGCAGGTTTGCAAAGGAGCCTTGCAGCCCAGCAGCAAGCTCATCAACAAGCCCAGCAGCAATCTGAGGCCCGCTTCATAGACCTGTTACAGAAGCAAGAGCAGAGACTACAACAAATGGAAGCAGTAATGCAGCAACGTCCGCAGACCAGTGAGGAAAGCCGTCCCACTAATACCGCGTCCTTTGGGGTGAGTCGTTTATTGACAAAAATGACTGGAGAGGATGATCCAGAGGTATTTTTGACCACATTTGAAAGGACTGCTGAAAGAGAAAAGTGGCCTGAGGAGCAGTGGGCTGGACTGGTGGCTCCTCTGTTAACTGGTGAATCGCAGAAGGCTTACTATGACCTAGAGCCTGACCAAGCAAAAGACTATGTGATGCTAAAAGCTGAAATATTGGCAAGGCTGGGTGTCACCCTGGCTGTCCGGGCTCAGCGTGTGCATAACTGGACTT
Source organism: Rana muscosa (assembly GCA_029206835.1). NCBI lineage: Eukaryota > Metazoa > Chordata > Amphibia > Anura > Ranidae > Rana > Rana muscosa. The sequence goes on along the minus strand of CM055124.1, from coordinate 39,781,497 downwards.
TCCAGCTTGGAAAACCCCCCAGGTCTCAAATGTATGATCTCATTCACCTGAGCAGGAAGTGGCTACAGCCAGAGACTTTGTCCGCACCGGAGATTGTGGAACGTGTTGTGATGGATCGTTTCTTGAGAGCTCTTCCTACCGCCATTCAAAAGTGGGTAAGCCATGGAGACCCAGAAACGGCCGGTAAACTTGTGGATCGTGTAGAGAGATACTTGGCTGCAGAGAACCTGACGGCCTCTTCCAGAGACTCTCGGACTTTCCACCCTAAGACCAGACCATCCCCAGGGGCGGATAAGAGGATTCCAAGGGGTGAGGGTGGAGAGAGTGAGAGGGTGGGAGCTCTACCCCAAGTTTGGCGAGAACAGCCTGGGAAATCAGCGGCTCAAGAGGCCGCAAGAAGGATCGTTTGCTACCGCTGCCGGCAAGCGGGACATATTGCAGCAAATTGCCCGGTTGTGGAGGAACCCATGCAATGTGACTTTCTGATGGACAGACGTCAGTCGCTGTGTGCGACAGTCGCATGCACTGCCATTCGGGGAACTGAGAAACATTTATGCAAAATGTGTATTAATGGTAGAAATGTTGTGGTATTACTGGATTCAGGTAGCCTTGTGACCCTGATAAAGGCTGAATTAGTTAAAACAGAGGTCTCTGGGAATAGCAAGGTAGCTGTTATTTGTGTGCATGGGGACACCCGAGAGTATCCAGTGACTACAGTGTGTTTCGAGACCCCCAAAGGTACCCTCTCTCATCCAGTGGGGTTAGTATCTCAATTACCGCATGATGCCATTGTGGGAAGGGATTTTCCGAAGTTCTGGGAACTGTGGGATGATCCTGAGCCCCCCACTGGTGCCCCTATGTACCAGGAATGTGATAGCCAGAACTCCTCTGAGAGTGGTGAGGACTCTCCAGAATTTCCCTTGTCAGTATTGGCAGGGGAGACTCAAGAAACTGGAGAGGAGCCCACCTCCTCAGACGAAAACCTACCGTCTGTGGAGTTTTCTGATCTGGAGGTTCACAGGGAAAATTTTGCCACAGAACAGTTAAAAGACCCCGCCCTAATAAAGGCACGGGAAAACGTAGTGGAAATAGATGGCGAGTTAGTGAACCCAGATAATACCTGCACTTACCCATACTTCAGCGTAGAGAAGGACCTACTGTATCGGGTGGCAAAAAGGGCAGAAGAAACCGTTGAGCAGCTGGTGGTGCCCAAACCTTACAGGAAGTTGGTGTTGGAGTTGGCCCATGGGCACATTCTTGGAGGTCATCTGGGGACAGAGAAAACCCGAGAGAGGGTATTACAGAGATTCTATTGGCCTGGGGTGATGAAGGACATAGAAAATTATTGTTCCTCCTGCCCTGTGTGTCAGAGGTCGGCCCCGATGCCACATTTCCGTAGCCCGCTGGTCCCTCTACCCATCATTGAGGTCCCGTTTGAGAGAATCGCAATGGATTTGGTAGGTCCTATAATCAAGTCCGCTAGGGGGCAGCAGTACATATTGGTTATAATGGACTATGCCACCCGTTATCCAGAAGCGATCCCTCTCAGAAATACCTCGGCCAAAACCATAGCCAAAGAGCTATCTCTTGTTTTTAGCCGGGTGGGTATTTGTAAAGAACTGCTTACGGACCAAGGTACACCCTTTATGTCCCGGGTTATGAAAGAGCTGTGTAAATTGTTCAAAGTGACGCAATTGCGTACATCTGTGTATCACCCCCAAACCGATGGGCTGGTTGAAAGATTCAACAAAACCCTAAAACAAATGTTGAAGAAAGTGGTGGATAGAGATGGAAAGGATTGGGACTGTCTACTTCCTTATTTGATGTTTGCTATTAGGGAGGTGCCCCAATCCTCTACGGGATTCTCCCCCTTTGAGTTACTGTATGGGAGACACCCAAGAGGGCTGTTGGATATTGCCAAGGAAACTTGGGAAAGTGAGAGTTCTCCCCACAGGAGTGTGATTGAGCATGTCGCCCTGATGCAAGATCGAATTGCACAGGTAATGCCCATCGTGAAGGAACATTTGGCCCAAGCGCAGTTGGCACAGCAGAGAGTGTACAACCGTGGAGCAAAGACCCGTACCTTTTCCCCGGGGGATAGGATATTGGTACTTGTCCCTACGGTTGAAAGTAAATTCCTTGCCAAATGGCAAGGCCCCTACGAGATAATGGAAAAAGTGAGCGAAGTGAATTACAAGGTCAGACAACCAGGAAGGCGAAAGCCCGAACAGATATATCACGTTAATCTGTTGAAAGCCTGGAGGGATAGAGAGTCCCTAGTCGCAGAAACTTGGTCACCAGCTCAAACTGGTTGCGTGATTCCGGAGGTTGGAATAGCAGCCACCTTGTCACAACCCCAACAACAGGAGGTTAAGGAGTTTGTGCTTCGCAACAAGGAGGTGTTCTCTGAGCTGCCGGGACAAACATCTGGGGTAGAGCATGATATTATTACCCCGCCCGGTGAAAGGGTGAAGTTAAAACCCTATCGGATCCCAGAGGCCCGACGGGAGGCAATACGGGAGGAAGTACAGAAAATGCTGAACTTAGGGGTGATAGAGGAGTCCCAAAGTGATTGGTCTAGTCCCATTGTGTTGGTGCCTAAACCGGATGGGAGCTGGCGATTTTGTAACGATTTTCGTCAGTTGAACAAAGTTACAAAATTTGACACCTACCCCATGCCACGTATAGATGAGTTGATCGACCGGCTGGGAACAGCCCGATACATGACGACTCTTGACCTCACAAAAGGGTATTGGCAAATTCCCCTGGCCAAGTCGGCCAAAGAGAAAACCGCATTTGTAACCCCAGACGGGGCGTTCCAATATAAGAGAATGCCGTTCGGGTTACAGAATGCGCCGGCCACATTCCAGCGGAAAATGGACCAGATGCTGAGGCCCCATCGGAAGTATGCTGCGGCTTACCTGGATGACGTAATTGTCCATAGCACAGATTGGGCCTCACATCTGCCAAAAGTGCAAGCAGTCCTGGACTCTGTTCGGGAAGCGGGGTTTACGGCTAACCCCAAGAAGTGTACCATTGGGCAGGAGGAGGCCAAATATCTTGGGTACACCATTGGCAGGGGAGTAATAAAACCCCAACTCAACAAAGTCGAGGCCATCCAGAGTTGGCCACGTCCCAACAGCAAGAAGCAGGTACGAGCCTTTCTGGGAATCGCGGGTTATTATCGGCGCTTCATTCCCCACTTTGCTTCTAAGGCTGTGCCCCTAACCAACCTGACGAAAGGGAAAGGGTCGGTCATGATTAAATGGACCCCCGAGGCTGAGGCAGCATTCCAATTCTTGAAACAAGCCTTATGTAGCCAGCCAGTGTTGTACTCACCCGACTTCTCTAAAGACTTTGTCGTACAAAGTGATGCGTCAGATGTGGGGTTAGGAGCAGTATTGTCCCAGGTCTGGAACGGGGAAGAGCACCCAGTCATTTACCTCAGCAGGAAGTTGAAGTCCCATGAAGTAAATTACGCCACGGTTGAAAAGGAGTGTTTAGCGGTGAAGTGGGCTCTAGATTCCCTTCGGTACTATCTGCTAGGTAGGCACTTTGACATGATTACGGATCACGCTCCGTTAAAGTGGATGGCTCAAAACAAGGAAACAAATAGAAGAGTGAATAGGTGGTTCCTGGCCCTCCAGGAATTCAACTTCACAGTAAAGCATCGCCCTGGCGTTCAAATGGGGAATGTGGATGCTTTGTCTCGAGTACATGAATGCCTGATTGCTGGTGTTCCAACCCCGAGGTTAAAACAAGAGGGGGGGGTATGTGACAGCAGGAAGGTAAAGTCACCTGGTTGCATCCAGGGGGGTAGATATATTTCGCCCAGATTCAGGCTTTACGCCGATTTATACAACTAGGTGGAGAGTTGTATAAGGCTAGTGGGCTCATTGATGACTCATACCTCTAGGGAGAGGGCTGGGCGTCGTGCAGACAGGGAGTTGATGAGGCCAGCTGAAGCTTGTCAGCTCATTTAGGCCTCTATAAAAAACTCCCAGATTCATTAGATGTTAGCTCATGCCTGGAACCAGACCTGTGTGGACTGTCTAGGGAGAGTGAACCCCTGTGCGGTGAGGCAAAGCCTGTGTGGCTATTTGTTTGGACTTTTACTAAACCAGGGACTTAGGGACTAGGACAGCACCAGGCTGATCCCAGTTGTTAGTTTAGGAAACCTGCATGTTTAGTCAGAGGTCAAACTGACCAGGATTTATTTTGTTTGTTTCTTTTTGGCTTTGCTGTGTTTTGTCACTGTACATAGAGAAATAAACCGCACCTTTTGATTTTGAAAACCACAACCTCCGTCTGCTGGCCCTGTTTTTGTGTGGGGAGCCCAACCAGGGGGTCACACACACCCGCTACCGAGTTAACCCCCTCACAATATATATATATATATATAATTTATTTAGGTTTTTTTGCTTTCTTTTAGGCTTTATCGGTTTTTTTTTACCAGGTACTACTGCGTCTTTATGTTCCTTTATGTCGACGCTCATTTCTCCACTGTATTTATAAAGGAGGCCATGGTTGTTACATAGGCTGGACTACAAATATCTATTCACTTGTTCATTTCCATTACATGGTGAATAGGGAGATTGGTAGTTAAAGCAAAATTAGTGTTATCTTTATTTTTTTACAGTTCATTTCACAGGAAGTGACAAGGACACCGCATTTCTGACAAGGATAATGGGTATTTTTGTACATGCTGTAAAGTTCGGGGAACCAGCTAGATGAGCAGGACACAGGCTTTTCAATTAAAGCAATGTCAAACAGTCCCCGATTTGCAGAGGGTAACTTCCCTTGCTAGCAGGTTTCCAGGCAGGACACTGTCGTGCACTTTCACAGCTGTACACCCTTCCACCTTCCACTATGCTCCTCCACCCACACCTACAACTTCCTGTCTTTTTTTAACCCACTTCTTCTGACCAGTGAGTAAACCCTTTTGTTCCCTTAAAGGGACCACAGTCCAAACAGAGGGGAAATATAGCATCCTTCCAGGACCAAGCCACGGCGACCTGTACAATGCCCAAAAATATTCTTAGCTTCAAATGAAAATTAATGCAGTCACCACATCTAAGGTCTGGTGAGCTTCAATATATTAAATTTTTGCTCTTGGATGCAGCTATTCCTAAAGGGATGCACTGCTGTAAAGAAATGCATTAAAACAAACCTACTATTTTGACTCAGGTTTGCTTTAAGAGTTCAGTCTACTCACAACTGGCTCACAAAATTCAGGAATGCAGTGCAGTCCAGTCATCTACTCACCTTCTCCATCCCTCTGGAACAACAGAGAATAAGATCCACCCATGAGGTTCCACAGCTGAGGAACACTCATTAGTTTTGGCTTGGTGCCAGTAACTCAATGTTTTTGCATACACTTCTTAAATGCACTGAAAATTATCTAAAGATTAATAGATGCATTTGCAGGCACCACAAATGCCTGAAATATTAAAAGTAAAGCTGACAAAAATGAGATAAAGAGTGAGCACATGGGGGAAAATGCATAAGCAAAAGTTAACTTCAGTGAAAGCCAAATGTCAAAAGTGATCAGTAGAACCAAAGATATGTTGTAAAAAAGCAGCTGGGGTGGAAAGGAAAATTGATATGTATTTTTAGCCCCCTACACATATTTCTGGATCTGATAACTGATTAGATGTGGGGTTGTTACTATGGGTATCTGCTGCTTCATCTCCCAGATTATTGACAAGCTTTACTAAGTTTTTGAGAAACAATCAGAAATAGACATTTGTAATTCTCCACTCTTTAGTGGTTATAAAAGTGCAACCTTATCTCACGAACACAGATGTCTGGCTAGTATGTATTTGTATTTTCTCCTTGTAAGAGCAGAAATTACAAGTTGCAAAATCCATTGGGACACTTTGGCTGGGCTGTTGAACAAGGGTAAAACTATCCACAAAGCCTTTACCTATGTTACCATGTTGCTATACTTCTTAATGCTCGGGCATGTTTCTGACACTCATCCAAGTGGCTTTCTCAGTTCTAATAAGTGGCAAAGCATCTTCAATAATAATGTTGAATGTGATGAACTGCTACTAGCTATACCAACGTCTAGATAAAAGAAAATCTTTACAGACACCAAAGCCTATAGTTTTTTCCAAGTAATCCTTATGACAGTTTTTTGAGATCCATCCTGACACTTCTGCCCTGTCAGAGAGAAAATACAAGTAAATAAACTAATCTCTGAGAGCTCCACTAGTTCAACAATTCAAGAGTACAGATTTCAATACTTTTAAATGCCCATTGGTGGCTGGTTCTCCTTAAAAGATTAGTTTCACTGAAGAGTTTGCTTAGGAGGGAATGTGGAATGTTTCCATATATATTTTCTTTGTTTATTATGTTTAGGAACATACAAACAGCGTGTTTACAGAGTTCAATAGCTAAATTTTAGATTGCACATATCTGATGAGTTAGAGGAGCATCTAACCCCATCTTCGTTCTGTATGGCACTTTACAGACTGTCAATGAGGAAAACGGTGCTATTTACATTTTTCAATACTGTAAAAATTTTAGAACTGCAGTGTTTTTTTTGTGATTTTGAACAGAATGGGAAAATGTTAGAAACTCTGCTAGGACCCATTTACACCAGTGTATTAATGCATGCATGTTTAACCTTCATTGTACTGTTCATCTTTCTGTTAACTTCCAGTTATGTTGAATTGGAAGTAAATCTCTTCATTGAGACTACAGCTATGAAAACCCTAACAGAGGTTCTAACCTCTCTCTACTCTATCAAACACTAGAAATAAAGCCCATCTCCTGGCAGCTCCAAGTAACGACTTGGTTTTGAATTTAGAACTTTTTTCCCCATATTTACAAAACTACTGCGAACAATGAACTATTCATTTCATAAATAACTCATCAATCCATAATTAGTGAACAACAAAAACTCTGTTTTAAGACTGTGCCCATTGGCCACCGCCATCTTGCCTCAATCAACATAGAGAATGTAAAGTCAGGCTGTCAATCACAGCCAACACCTCATAATATATATGTGGCCTTCCTCTATCAGTCATTTGTCACTGCTTTCCCCAATGTGTCTTCAACATGTTTTGGTGTTTTTAGGTTTAAAAGTTTGGGGGGAAAAAAGGCATGCATTTTACACAACTGTTTGGGCCAATTATAAAGATATGAGATACTTGAGAACCGGAAAGCTTCACTTAAAACCTAAATTCCATCCAAGAGATAAATATCAAGTTAGATTGTGAACTTGTGACCTGTCTTATCTGCCAGCCACTCCGTTGTCCGAGTGAACAAATACAATGGTGTCACCTCCCTGCCTGTAGACTGTTGACTGGACAATGAAGGAACAGCAACAGACTAATAAGTCATGAACTGTGCTCACTCTACTCTCTCATACAGTCAGAATGCTCCAGCTCATCTGCTTGTAGCAGAGCCTGATTGGCTACAAGTGTTGCCCTGCCCTTCCTTAGTTTAAATTCTGCTGTGCAGAGGATAACGAGGAGCTGACATAAAAACTTATGATTGGCTGAAGCCATAGTCAAGGAGTAAGCCGGCACCTAACAATTAGGAGGGAGGACCGTAAATGACTGCTGGGCAGCCGGGGACTGTAACTCCATCCACAGCTCAACAGATATAGGATGAGAAAATCCAGCATAGAGAGACAAATAGTAGGGAGCTACAGAGCAGGGATAACCCAGGACCCTTTTTCTTTATGGGCAGCTTCTTCCCCAATATGGGAATATAAAACACTAGACTGATAGAGTGCTTTACACAGAAGCTAAGGTCTTGAATGTTGGTAGGCTTTTTGGAACACTGACCTGTAATCTAAATAGGGTCTTTACATGCTACACAGGTCTTACAGTTGCAGCTACCAGTTCACCTATTTAGTACCTTTCTTCACCCCCCTGCGATTTGATATGTTCTTATAATTTTGTTCCATTTATTGGCTTTAGCTTACATGGCGGGTTAGTTCAGTGGGGATCATCTTCCCTGGGAAAAGGGTAGTCCAAATGGCAGGTTCTTAAAATCAGATTTATAGCCAGTTTTATTTTTAAAAGGTTGCATGAAAATCAAACAAAACAGAAAACAAATCCTTGTCATGCAGGCACTAACTAAACAGTTCAGGATCCTAACTCACAGGTGAAGGGTTTCTCCCAGTCACCACAAAACAAAGATAATGCAAACTTTCTTCTGTCTCTCACAAAGCAGACATCACATCAGTAGCTCGCTCTCAAGTATGGCTTCCTGAGTCCCAGGCCAAGAGCAAATCTTTGCTTTAGTCCTGCTTTATTTATACCACCTGTTAGTGGACTGCAACATCTGGTCGGGAACCAACCCTGCCAAGGTGGCTGGTAAACCCAGACCGGATTCCACCTTATGAACACATGCGAGATGAAACATAACGTCCATCAATCACCTCACCTTTCATAATGTCAAATACCCCCCCCCCCCCCCGTCCCAACCAGACAATGTACACGGGAAAGGGTATCTGCATTATTATGGAGTTTCCCAGCTCTATGCTCCACTGTGAATTTAAATACTTGAAGGGCAAAGAACCACCTTGTCACACAACTGTTTTTCTCCTTGTTATCACACATCCTTTTAAGAAGGGACATGATCAGTGACTAGTTTGGTCTCCCCAACAGGTAATATTTCAAGGCATTTAATGCCCATTTGATAGCTAAACATTCCTTCTTGACAATGGCATAGTTTTTCTCATGTCTGTTAAGCTTTCTGCTCAGGTAGACCACTGGGTACTCCTCCCCATCTCTGATTTGGGACAGTACAGCACCCAGTCCCACATGAGAGGTGTCTGTCTCTACCACAAACTCCTTTGTGAAATCTGGGGTCACAAGCACAGTTTGTGCACAAAGAACTTGCTTCAACATTTGAGGTGCCTTTTCTGCCTCAGGATTCCAGTTAATCATGACAGACCCTCTACCCTTCATCGGATATGTCAGTGGGGTTGCAATGGTGGCAAAATGGGGTATAAAATGCCTGTAGTATAGGATTAAAGGCTTAAAAAGAAGTAGGTGTGGCATTGTTCTTAAATCTGGGGTGTGGGTGCTCCCAACCCACTCTCTAACCAGCACTATATATTAAACAAACTTAAGTGCATAAATTATAAAGTCACTAGTGCCAAACATAACTCATATACTTAATGTGCACATTCTGTTAAGGGTATCTGCCAATAACTTTTAGTTAGATCCAAAGTTGTTATGTACCGGGCACTTCCCAATCTGTCAGCCAGCTTGTCAAACTGAGGCATTGTGTACGCATCAAATTTAGACACGCTATTCACCTTCCTGAAATCATTACAAAACCTTATAGTGCCATCTGACTTTGGGACCAACACTATGGGACTCCTCTATCACGTCCAACTCTAACATGTTCTTTACTTAATTTGCAACTGCTTCTCACCTAACCTCGGATATTCTATAGGGCTTTACATTTACGCAAAAGCCCTGGTTCCATAATTATGTCATGTTGTATAACACTGGTTTGTTCGGGTAGGTGAGAAAAAAAATGTCTCTATTCTTACTCACAAACTCTTTGAAACCTTGTCAGTGGCCCAACAGAAGGACGTTAGTTATGGATACCCAGTTGTCACGAGGGCCAAGTCCATTTGGGAGGTTGGCACTGCCAGTAAAATCTCTGTCCTTCCAAGGTTTTAAGAAGTTAATGTGATATATGTGCTCTGGTTTCCTTTTCCCTGGCTTGTAAACTTTGCAGCTTACTTCCCCTACTCTTTCCATAATTTCAAAAGGGACCTTGCCACTTTCCTAGGAATTTACTCTCAACTGTGGGGACTAGTACCAGCATTCTATCACAAGGGTTGAAGGTTCTGGTCTTGGCACCCTGATTATAAACCTTTCTCTGGGCCTCCTGGGCTTGGTCCATGTGTTCCGGTACAAGTGGCATGACAGCGGCAATCCTATCTTGAATCACTGAGATATGCTCGATGACGCTTCTATAAGGGTTAGTCTTTCCCTCCCATGTTTCTTTTGCGACATCTAGCAATCCCCTGGGGTGTCTACCATACAGTAGTTCAAAAGGGGAAAAACCTTGTAGATGCCTGAGGTACCTCTCGTATAGCAAACATGAAGTACGGCAGCAAAAAATCCCAATTTCTCCCACCTTTTTTAACATGCTTTTGAGCATCTTGTTGGTCTCTTGGTCTCCACAAGACCATCAGTTTGGGGGTGGTAGACAGAGGTACGGAGATGGGAGATTTTGAACAACTTGCACAATTGTTCAGTGACTCTGGATATAAGTGGTGTGCCTTGATCCATTAATATCTCTTTTGGAATACCCACACAACTAAATACCTGGACAAGCTCTTTGGCAAAAGTCTTAGCTGAGGTATTACGCAAGCGAATGGCTTCAGGAGACTGCGTGGCATAGGCCAGTATTAACAGTATGTGCTGATGGCCCTGAGCAGACTTTACTACTGATTCCACCAGATCCATGCCAATTCTTTCAAAAGGCACTTCATTTATCGGTAACGGTACCAGCAGACTGTGAAAATGGGGTGATGGAGCAGAAGACTGACACTCTGGGCATCACTCACAATATTCCTTGACATCTGCATGTAACCCAGGCCAAAAGAATCTCTGTGTTATTCTCTCCTTAGTTTTCTCTATACCCAGGTGTCCACCCATTATATGACCATGGGCTAAATGTAATACCATCCGACGATAGGGTTTGGAAACCACTAGTTGCTCTACCTCATCCTCCCCTTGCTTTACCACTTGATACAGCAATTTATTTTTAAGAGCCATGTAGGGAAACAACACCCCTACATTAGGTCAAACAGATTCGCCATCAATCATTTTAACATTTTCTCTGGCTCTATTGAGTGTGGAGTCATCTTTCCTGACTTCTAAGTCAGGCACCACATTCTGTCCACTCTCACTATTAGAGTCAGAGGTAATTTCTTGTTCATCAACCTCAAGCTGGGGGCTGGATTTCAGCTCCTTCTGCCCCCTCAGCCATTACAGAAAAGGGAAAAGGATCTACCCCTCCATTGGACACCAACAGTTTCCCTTTCAATTTTGCAATCAAAAGGGTCCAGAGAGAGTTCTGGTGTTTTCTCAGCAGGGGGAGCTCTGTCCTCCTGACTCCTTTTTGTTTTCCCATAAACGCCAAAAGTTTGGAAAAATCTCTCCCCACTAGGGCTTCATGAAGTATTGAGGGTACCACCCCCACTGAATGTGTCACAGTGCCTCAAGGGGTATCAAACTCAACCACAGCAGTCTGATAGTCACCACCCTGTATAAAAATCACCCCAATAGTGCTAGGGTGTAACTGCAGGATTTACAAAATCATCTTGGACTAATGTCACAATTCTACCAGAATCTAGCAGAGCAGTGACTGGCTTACCATCAACTGAAATCATACATATATTTGTATTTCCATGTATCCCTGACATGATGCAGTGCATGCCACCTGTGCGATAAGAGACATGCGTTTTTTTAAAATAAGCATTATCACATTGCATTGGTTCATCATTTAGGGAACAGTTAGCAGCAATATGACCTAATGCATGGCAGCGATAACATTTTATGTGTTCTGCACCCAGTCCTCTAAACGGCCTCAGAGACCTTCCTGACCTATTTGGACAGTCTCCAGGTCCTGAGCCCATAGTCTCATTATCTGTGGCAACAGTCTTGTAATTTTTCACCACGCCCTTGAACCCTGGAACAGTCTTACCAGATCTTCCAGGTAGTTTTTCACCCCTAGAGACAATGGAGTGGGGCACGGACAAGTCCTCAGCAGCAGTTTATTGTTCCATCAGGTCCACCAGCGGGTTTGAAGTCTTAGGGTCCCCATGGCTGACCCACTTCCTCAAAGTGGCAGGGATCATGTGTAAATAACGGTCCATGATCACCCGCTCCAAAATCTTAGGGACAGACAAAGTCTATGGCTGCAGTCACTTCTTGGTGAGGTGTATTAAGTCAAACATTTGGGAGCAGGGTGGTTTGTCACTACCGTATCACCACGGATGCACCGTTGAGCCCAGATAGCAATAGTGACTCCCAGGCATGCAAATATATCAGCCTTCAGCATCTCATAATCCTGGGCAGAATCTGGTTCCAGGTTAAAAATAGGCCTTTTGGGATGTCTCCTGTCTTTACGTCAGATGTCTGTCTTTACGTCATTGCTTTGTATGACCTGTATGTGGCACTGTGGAATACCAAATAAAAAGTTTTTTCTGATTAAAAAAAAAAATAGGCCTTTTGGGGTTCTCCTGTCAGAAAGGGTGCTAGCAGACTTGCCCATTGATCTTTTTGCCATCCTTCTCTAACAGCTACTCTTTCAAAAGTCACTAGGTAAGCTTCCACATATTCTGCAGGTGTCATCTTCTGCAGGTAATAGCTGGCACGCACCATTTTCTGTTCCACCGGCAAAGGACTTAAGGACCCCTTCTTTAACTCCACCAGGGCCTCCGCGAACTGGCAGATGATTTCCTGCTGGGCTGCAATTGCCTGGCGATTTGCCTCATGCTGCTGGAGATTAGACTTCTGCTGAGCTTCAGTGGGCCTCTGCGAACTGGCTGGTTGGCTTCCTGCTGCTGGCAATTGGCTTTCTGCTGGGTTGCAGTGGCCTGCAGCAGGGCTTTTAACACATCCTCCATCTTTCCACTTGTTCTGGAAGATATCCACCATTTGTCAGGGGTTAGCTTAATGGGGATCACCTTCCCTGGGAAAAAAGGGTAGTCCAAATGGCAGGTTTTCTTAAAATCTGATTTATAGCCAGTTTTATTTTTAAACGGTTGCATGAAAATCAACAAAACAGAAAAAAAAATCCTCCCCGGATCGGATTCCACTTTAGTTCTCTGAAAATGAACGCATGCGAGGTGAAACATAATGTTCATTAATCACCTCGCCTTTCATAATGTCACACTGTTTAATAAAGTCCATTATAAATTCTCAGATGTGTCAGTGTGATTTGGTTCAGCCAGGGTGGGTCATCACTGGGAGAAACAGAAGGACTCTTCCAACCAATGGCTCCCTGGGGGTACTGCCACATTAGCTTATAAGGAATACACACTACTATTAAATTGTATTTTAGATCTACCTGGAGTTTAGATTTATATACCGTATTTATCGGCGTATAACACGCACTTTTTTCCCCTTAAAAATCAGGGGAAAATCGTGGGTGCGTGTTATACGCCGATACTCCGTCGAATTCCCCTGCTGAAAACGAGCGAGAGGAGCGAGCGGAGCCGAAGCACAATCGGCTTTACTCGGCTCCTCTCGCAGTCCCGCCCAACTCTGACTGCGCCGCTGACATAGAGAAAGCCGAGTGTACTTCGGCTAGTCTCGGCTCCTCTCGCAGTCCTGCCTGTGACTGTGAGCAGAGCCGAGTCTAGCCGAAGTACACTCGGCTTTCTCCGTCAGCGGCGCAGTCAGTGGAGATGGGCGGGACTGCGAGAGGAGCCGAGTCTAGCCGAAGTACACTCGGTCCCGCTCGCTCCTCTCCACAGAAATCGGCGCCAAATTTAAAAAAACGCCGGGACTGACACGATCGCAAAGGCACTGGGCAAGGCTGCAGATGGACAGATGGACACTGGGCAAGGCAGCAGATGGACAGATGGACACTGGGCAGGGCTGCAGATGGACAGATGGACACTGGGCAAGGCTGCAGATGGACAGATGGACACTGGGCAAGGCTGCAGATGGACAGATGGACACTGGGCAAGGCTGCATGCTGCATTTAAATGTAAGTTTTTTTTCCTTGAATTTCCCTCCTAAAAGTTTTTTTCCTTAAAATTCCCTCCTAAACTTGGGGTGCGTGTTATACGCCGGTGCGTGTTATACGCCGATAAATACAGTACTTCAAATTGCCAGACACTGCTGCCATGGAGATCAGAACAATAAGGCAATTCTTTACTACTTCACTTATAACCCAAACGACATACTTTATAGTATATCAGTGTTCCCAATCTGCAGGATAAAATCTCTATCACAAGTGCTGTTTGTACAGCATTGGCATTGTATAGATGCCATATATGGTTTCTAAATGCTTTAGTGACAAGTTTGTGGAAATGTTCACGCGGCTCTATCTTGAAATATGTTCTGGAAGGGTTAAAAAAATAAAAATTACAGGATAAATTGCAGTTCTGGAAAACATTAAAGTGACTGTTTCGCCATTAAAAAAAAAAAAATCCTACCAAGAAAAGAAGTTGAACTCCAGGCCAGCAGCTAAATACATATAAGAGAGTTGTTTTTCTACCTATCCAGCACAGCATAGTTCTGTCTGGCAGAGCAAGAGACCTGATTTTTCTCTCCTGCAGTTTGATAACACCTACAGGTTATGTCCCTCCCATATTTCTGTCACTCTCCTCACTCCTCCTATGAGCATACTCCTTGCACAGCAGCACAAGTATTTGGCTCCTTGTGATGCTTTTCTCTCCCTCAATCTGAGCTCTGCTGTAAAAGAACTGCAAAAAGCTGATACCACATCACATTTAGGTACTTAGGATGTTTGCAATAAAAACAATAATTTAATAATGTATTACTGAATACAGAGCTTTTATATTTGCCTGGAGTTCAAGTTTAGCTGACCCACCACCCACACTGCCTTTACTGTACTGAAGCCTAAGCTTGCTGAAGAATCTTCAGCCTCCAACACACATGCAATTGTGTCAGATGCCTAGTCCCCTGCTATGTGCTGTAGTTCCCTTGTCTGGTCTAGAAGTCACTATTGTGTTCTGTTATTATGTAGGTGTAGCGCCCTGGGGTTTAGTCAGGGAGCTCCTTACCAAATTCCTTGTCAGGGCTATACTGTAGATATTTGATAGAGATCCCTTGATTTCTCCCTAAGTTTGGCTTGTTGTACTTTTCTCTTCTGCCACTAGGGGGCCAGGCCCTTGGTGGCATTAGATGTGAGAAGGGCATTTTAGGCCAAGTTATAGGTATATGGGATATCTCAGCCAATGAGCAGGGCTTTTCTTGAATCCCTTAGCCTGCTGGGAGAACCTATATATTCGGGTGGAGTCAGGTGATCTATGTTCTATGCCACCCGGATTTCCGTCTGGGTGGACGTGTGTCGTCTGCCCTGGGCTGGTAGGCCAGAGATAGAGCCTATCCCAGGGGCATCTGGCTGCCAGGCTGTGTGAGGGCCTATCCAGAAGTAAGAGGGCAGCGCAGGGTTGGGACTGCGGCTTACAGTCCAACCAGAAGTGACGGTTCTGCCAGCCGGAGAACCTGTAGTGGTCAGAGGTAGAAGGGAAGCTATTGTCACTAAGGGACCTTCACCAGGGACCGGTCTCCTGGAAGTGGGGAAAACAGGTACCTGTTCCCCCCCTCCCCCCTGAAAGGTGCCAAATGTACCAGAGGGGGGGGGGGGAGACGGATAAGTGGAAGTTCCATTTTTGAGTGGAACTCTGCTTTAAGGCCCCTTTCACACTGGAGATCTGATCAGGTCCGCCTGTCAGTTTTTTCAGGTGGACTTGATCGGATGGCCTATTTATCCTAATGCACGGGTCCGTTTATGCCTGCCTACCTCAGATCCACTCGAAACAAAAAAAAAACGGAAGGAGATCCATCCTCTTCCGTTTAGGTGGATTGGAGGGTAGTTGGGTATAAATTGACAGAGAAGTCAATTTCCTACTGGACCACCCATAGAGCATAGCAAGGTCTCTGTCCATGTCCACTCTGCATAAACTGAATGGACACAGACCTGTCCTGCTCTGATCAGCAGGGGATCTGTGAACTGATCCCCTGCTGACGGGAGGGAAAGAGCCCACCCTGTGTGAAAGAGACCTAAACCTAACTTTAAAAATGCCCCCTCTTACCTACTAACATCTATGTTGACTAACCCATCTTCAGCCCACTCTGGGCCGGTCACATGATGTCCCCTGTGTGAGCCAGCAGCGTATGCACTGGAAAGGGAGAGCACCAACAATAGCTGGGACATGGGAGCCTATGGGTGACTTCACCACTCTAGGGTTTACCAGCCATTGTCCAGGCTCCTCTCCTTTTCCTTGCTGCAGCCACCACTGGCTAACACAGGGGATCACATGACCGGAGCAGAGTGACCTGCATTTAAATAAGTATAGACATATTTTTTTTTTGTTTTTCACAGGTTAGGAGGGGGATGGGACATTTTTAAGGCTAGTTGAGTTTAAGCTGGAATTCTACTTTAAGAGGGGCTTAAATAACATAATACAAGTGACCACCTTTGCTTGGGGTTATTTATTGCTGCTATTGACACTAATGCTTGGGGATTATTATTGCAGAAACTGCCATCAATGCTGGGGGTAATTATGTAGGCTAGCACCAATGCTGGGGATTATTGTTGCAGAAACGGGCAGCAATGCTGGAGTTTTTTTATTGCTGCTACCGACACCAATGCTGTTTTGTTTTTTTTCAGAAACTGGCACTGATGCTGGAAGTTATTATTGCAGAAACTGGCACTAATGCTGGGTGTTATTGTGCATATACTGGCACTGATGCTAGGGGTTATTATGGAAACTGTCATTCGTGCTGGGGGTTATTTTTGTGAGAACGGGCAACAATGCTGGAGGAAATTATTGCTGCTACTGACATCAATACTGTGGGCTTTAATTATTGTGTAAACTGCCCGTTATGCTGGGGGTTATTACTGGCACCAATGCTGGGGGATATAACTACAGAAACTAGCACTGATGCTGGGGATTTTTGCTGCCAATGACATCAATGTTGGGGTTACTAATTCGTAGACTGGCACTGACAAAGTGGGTTATTATTATAGAAGCTGCCATTTATGCTGGGGTTATTTTTTGCGTAAGCGGACATCAATGCTGGGGGTTATTATTGCAGAAACTGTCTGAGGCCGGGTTCACACTATTGCAAATTGGATGCAGGATCCCCGCATCCAATTAGCAATAGCAGGAGAATGTGAATGGCTCTCTATGGAGCCGGTTCACATATCTCCGATGCAGCTCCAGTGCGAATTTGCACAGGAGCCCTGTGTGTCTTTTGGTCCATTTCAGGTCCGAATTCAGCCAAAAATTCGGGCTGAAATCGGACCTGAAACGGTGAACCAGGATGCACAGGACCTTTGCTGGGAGCCGCATCGGCATCCAGTGTGAACCGAGCCTGACACAAATGTCCCCCTTCCTGCCCAGGCCACTTTTCAGCTCTCAGCGCTGTGACACTTTGAATAACAATTGTGCGGTCTTCTAACACTGTACCCAAACAGAATTTTTATCATTTTGTTCACACAAATAGAGCTTTCTTTTGGTGGTATTTAATCACTATCGGTTTTTTGATTTTTTGCTAAATAAATGAAAAAAGACAGAAGAAAAAAAAAAAAAAGAATTCTGTAAATTTTGCAAATAAATAATTGTTCACAAACTATCTGAAAATCGATTAATCCCAATGTACTGACCGACTACCTAATTTCTTGAGACCCTATAATGCCAGGGCAGTAGAAATACCCTCTAAATTACCCCTTTTCGGAAAGAAGAGAGTCCAAGGTATTTAGTAAGAGGCACGGCAGGATTTTTGAAGTCTTAATTTTTTGGAAAATGAAGAAATAAAAAATAAATAAATAAAATTGTACAGTGTCATCATATAACTGGTGTGGTGGTGAACAGGGACACTGGTGACAGTATGAAAAAATAAAAATATTACAATTTTTTTTAACACACTGACCAGTTCAATATAATGCTGCTATAGTAACATTGTACTATTTTGGGGAAGTGATCAGATTTTTTTTAATTTTTTTTTACACATTATGTTTGCTTAAAGCAGTGTATTGCATTGCTATAAGCAAGCATTTTACTGTATGAAACAGAATAATTTAGTCTGTTTTGTTGTGATTAGCTGTGATTGGTCAACGCCAATCACATGGTACAGATGGGCTGTGATTGGCCCTGTCTGTACCATGTGATAAAATTTACCAATCACAGCTACGTAGCAACACCTTTGTACACATTAGATGGCTTGAAAGGAAGCCATCCATTGTGTACAAATGTCATGTGACCTGCTTCCATCATTACCCCCTGGGTTTCTTTAAAAAGTAAAGGTTCCACATAATAATAAATACAATAAAATGTAATATTGCATGTATTAGTCAGAACCTCCAAATGGTCAACAGTTGATGCAACAAACCACAATTTGCTAAAACTATCTGTGGTAAGTCCTATACATTTTCTCATCTACCACCACTTCTAGGTGAATGAAGAAAACAAGCCAAACTCTGTTGGCCCAGAATCCCTCAGATGTTATAATATTTAATTTGAATGTTCAAAGCTAATCACATGGTACAGATGGGGTGTGATTGGCCCTGTCTGTACCATGTGATAAAATGAACCAATCACAGCTAGCAACACCTCTGTACACATTAGATGGCTTGAAAGGAAGCCATCCATTGTGTACAACTGTAATGTGACCTGCTGTGATTCGTTACTGCAGTCACATGGTACCGACAGCGAGCCGGTACTCTGATCAATCATCGGCTGTGTCTCATGGACACGGCCTGTGACAGATCACACCACTGCGTGGCCGCACGATCAGCTCATCCTGACAGGATGATGTCCAGTCAGGATGTGAAAGCCACCGTTCTGCCGTAATTTGTCTATAGGCTGGGCGTGAAGTGGTTAAATCACCACTGACAACAGATATGCCCATCACAATATGATAAGTCCGTCCATATAATATGCAAAACAACTGGTAAGTATGAGTATCCAACTATACCAATAAGTAAGTCCAATAGGGACACAAACAGCAATAAAAACGTCTCCACACCATCCAAAAGTAAGAAAAAAGTTTTGCCTAGAGCTACACTTTAAATGGCCATTCTGTCTAGGGCAGTGGTTCTCAACCTGGGGGTCGGGACCCCCTCGGGGGTCGAATGATGATTTGCCAGGGGTCACCGAATCCTGGGCTGGTCCTGAAGCCTGCACCATTCTCCAAGCCTTTTTGCGGCCACCCAGCAGGGCTTTCCCTGGAGCCCACGGCCGCCCAGCTGGGCTGTTCCTGGAGCCCGCAGCCGCCCACTCAGCCTCTTCGCAGCCGCCCATTCAGTTCAAGGGGTCACGGCACTAGAAGGTTGAGAATCACTGGTCTAGGGGATTATGAATAAGGTGAGTTAGTTACCTTAGTATGGGCGGCTCCAGGGGGAACCAAGAATATTTCTTCTGTTATCTCATGCACCTCAGATGTGGCATGGTTCCTTGTTGTTCTTATGTACAGTGCAGGACCACTGGTCATGCATTATACACAATGATGTTGAATTGCCATCACCAGTCAGGTAGTGAAGAGAAGCAGTTTCAGGGGATCAGCCCAACGAAGAGGAGGAAGCCTGCAGGAGTAAGGAATAGGGTACATACAGTTTTTTACAAAAGTGAGTACATATTTGTAAATATTTTATTATATCTTTTCATGTGACAACACTGAAGAAATTACACTTTGTTACAATGTAAAGTAGTGAGTGTACAGCTTGTATGACAGTGTAAATTTGCTGTCCCCTCAAAATAACTCAACCATTAATGTCTAAACTGCTGGCAACAAAAGTGAGTACACCCCTAAGTGAAAATGTCCAAATTGGGTCCAATTAGCCATTTTCCCTCCCCTGTGTCATGTGACTCATTAGTGTTACAAGGTCTCAGGTGTGAATAGGGAGCAGGTGTGTTAAATTTGGTGTTATCGCTCTCACTCTCTCGTACTGGTCACTGGAAGTTCAACATGGCACCTCAAGAACTCTCTGAGGATCTAAAAAAATAAATAATTGTTTCTTTACATAAAGATGGCCTAGGCCATAAGAAGATTGCCAAGACCCTGAAACTGAGCTGCTGCACGGTGGCCAAGACCATACAGCGGTTTAACAGGACAGGTTCCACTCAGAACAGGCCTCGCCGTGGTCGTCCAAAAAATTTAGTGCATGTGCTCAGCGTCATATCCAGAGGTTGCCTTTGGGAAAGACATATGATTGCTGCCAGCATTGCTGCAGAGGTTGAAGGGGTGGGGGGTCAGCCTGTCAGTGCTCAGACCATACGCCACACACTGCACCAAATCGGTCTGCATGGCTGTCATCCCAGAAGGAAGCCTCTTCGAAAGAGGATGCACAAGAAAGCCCGCAAACCATGTCCTGTGGTCTGATGCGACCAAGATAAACTTGTTCGGTTCAGATGGTGTCAAGCGTGTGTGGTGGCAACCAGATGGGGAGTACAAAGACAAGTGTGTCTTGCCTACAGTCAAGCATGGTAGTGGGAGTGTCATGGTCTGGACCTGCATGGGTGCTGCCTGCACTGGGGAGCTACAGTTCATTGAGGGAACCATGAATGCCAACATGTACTGTGACATACTGAAGCAGAGCATGATCTCCTCCCTTCGGGGACTGGGCCGCAGTTCAGTATTCCAACATGATAACGACCCCAAACACACCTCCAAGACGACCACTGCCTTGCTAAATAAGCTGAAGGTGATGGACTTGCCAAGCATGTCTTCAGACCTAAACCCTATTGAGCATCTGCGGGGCATCCTCAAACGGAAGGTGGAAGAGCGCAAGGTCTCTAACATCCACCAGCTCTGTGATGTTGCCATGGAGGAGTGGAAGAGGACTCCAGTGGCAACCTGTGAAGCTCTGGTGAACTCCATGTTCAAGAGGGTTGGCAGTGCTCGAAAATAATGGTGGCCACACAAAATATTGACACTTTGGGCCCAATTTGGACATTTTCACTTAGGGGTGTACTCATTTTTGTTGCCAGCGGTTTAGACATTAATGGCTGTGTGTTTAGTTATTTTGAGGGGTCAACAAATTTACACTGTTATACAAGCTGTACACTCATTACTTTTACATTGTAGCAAAGGGGGTCATTTACTATAGCGCCGCGCACTAATTATCGCTAATTAGTGCTAATCGTGGTAATTAGCGCTAAAATGGTATTCACTATAGTGCTGGTGAAAAAATACTCTCGAAAACGAACTTACTATAGTGTCCAAACCCTTAGGCCTCGTACACACGACCGAGTTTCTCAGCAAGAACCAGCAAGAAACTTGCTGGCAGAGATGTCTTGCCGAGAAATTCGTTCGTGTGTATGGTTTCTCATCAAGAAAACCGACAAGTAATCTCGACGAGAAAATAGAGAACCTGCTCTCTATTTTCTCGTTGAGATTCTCGTCGGCATGTTTCTCGACGAGAAAAGTGAGTGTGTGTACACTTACCTGTCCTTCCGGAAGCCCGCGCATGTTCGAATTGAATTCTACGCATGCGCGCTAGCTTCCTAGGCATAGGTAGGGTATACCAAGATGGCGGCGATGGCATCGAATGTGACGAGCGCATGCTCATCGTAGTCGATGACGTCACCGCGTACGCTCCATTCAAAGAACCGCGGGTTCTTTGAATCGAGCGTATGTACACTCGGCCGGGACAAGTTTCTTGTCCAAGAATCTCGTCGAAAAAAACGACATGTTTTTTTCGACGAGAATCTCGGCCGTGTGTACGAGGCTTAACTCTTGTTAGGACCATGACTATTGCACATGGAAATAAATGTTTAGAGCATGATATAATTGCCTAAATGGTACTGAAATATGCAGTATAGTGTTTAAAGATTATCTGTAGTCACTTTTGTTGCCAGCGGTTTAGACATGAATGGCTGTGTGTTGTGTTATTTTGAGAGGACGCAAATTAACACTGTTATACAAGCCATACACTCACTACTTTACATTGTAGCAAAGTGTAATTTCTTCAGTGTTGTCACATGAAAAGATATAATAAAATATTTACAAAAATGTGAGGGGTGTACTCACTTTTGTGAGTATGTATATCACCTTATTATTCATCCCATAGACAAAACAAGCATTTAACCCTTCCAGTACAGAGGGAGGCTAACTGATAGAATACGTTTTCCTCCATCCGGGAGTTCAGTGTTAAAATGTCCTATGTAAAAAAGAGGCCACTAAGCCATTGGTCCAGATGTCAACATTATGTGATATTATTTTGTATTAAACGCAGTAATGTAGATCAAGTTAGTTTCACTTATTGTGTAGAATGTTAATGACGACTTGTTGATAAGACTTTTAATGATGGTGCCTTTACACCCTACACATCTTTATATTTTTAATAAAAATCATAAATTAATTAAGTATTTGATTTATGTGATATAAGTGGTTTGTTAATTGGATAGGTGTTGATAACAAATGTGTAAATGGGCCATCTTGAACCCTAGAGCAAAAGGAATGCCAACAGCCACAAAAAAACAAAACAAGAAAGTCTAGTCACATGACCTGTGGCAAGCCTCTCCACCAATCAAGTAGTTTTTTTGCCAGCTTTTAGTAGAGAGCACTATAGTGTTGTCTGCATTTATGAATCAGGCGTAAAGTGCAGGCCGTGGGGTGTAACACTCAGATGCCCAGTGTACAGTAGATAGCAAAATCTGCTTTTCCCTATAAGTACAGCCTTTATTGTCTCTCACATTTGACTTTCTTTCATAATCTCCTAAAATGTTTACTCGTTTTTTTAATCATGTAAATTGTAATTTCAATTTTTTTTTTACGTTATAAAAGATATTTTTAATTTCTAGGAGACTTTTTTTTTTAGGTTAACTAATGAGTTCAGTGACCATTCTAATGCATTTCCCAAGTTTACATTAATCTAGAGTAAATCAGACGATTATTAAGATTATTTATTGCAGCAGGTACAGCATTCTTTATATTCCACCGAAATTAACATAGACAGACTAAACTAACACTTCTAGGCTGTTATAGGGTAATGGTCAGACTGCAAGAAATACAGTAGATGTAAACTGACAGATATTAATGGACCTTTGTGAAATTGCTGATAAAATCAAACATTTTACTATACAGTAAAACAAACCATGTCCACTTCCATCATTACCCCCTGGGTTTCTTTAAAAAGTAAAGGTTCCACATAATAATAAATACAATAAAATGTAATATTGCATGTATTAGCCAGAACCTCCAAATGGTCAACAGTTGATGCAACAAACTACAATTTGCTAAAATTATCTGTGGTAAGTGCTATAATTTTCTCATCTACCACCACTTCTAGGAGAATGACAAAAAGTTAAGTATAGCCTCAGATAGAATATAATAGACTAACAATAAATGGTGCCATCATCCATGATAAGTATTGTAAGAAAAACCTAATGAACATAGGGTGGTGGTTGCTAATGCCATCTCACCCGTAATGGTCAGATAGGAAAGGATGTGGGTTGGACTTTTCTAGGCACTGATATGACGACAACAAAGTCATATAAAAAGACATATTTATTACATAGAAAAAAAGAAATATACAATTAAAAACATAGGCCAAGCCCCACAACAATGAAACAGCATAGGTCAGTAACGGAGCCACCGTTACAATCTGTTTGGGGTGGAGACAGGCCGGACCTCAACCGGTTTCGCGGTAAACACCGCTTCTTCAGGAGGGTCTTGACAATACATGCGGCCCTGGGCGCGACATTTAGGGGGGTGACATTTTGTGCCAGTAGTGTCCCAACTGGCTGCCTCCTCTTAATTTTAATTTCCTGTGTCCCCCGAGCTCCGGCCGCCATGTTCAGTGTCCGGCACTCTGTGATTGGGCGTATGGGGGTCATGTGCGGCGTAGGGCTGGCCTGTCCGTGATTGCTCCTGAAGTCCCGCCTCCGCACATGACCCCCATACGCCCGATCATAGTGTGCCGGGACAGCAAAAGTGATGGAGCATACACACGGTCGGAATTTCCGACCAAAAGCTCTCAACCGACTTTTCCTGGCGGAATTTCCGATCGTGTGTACGGGCATTAGTGTAGTGTAGTGGTCAGTGTAGTGTAGTTCTTAGTATAGTGGACAGTATTGTGGTCAGTGTAGTGTAGTGGTCAGTGTAGTATAGTGGTCAGTATAGTGTAGTGGACAGTATCGTATAGTGGACGGTATAGTGGTCAGTGTAGGGTAGTGGTCAGTGTAGTATAGTGGACAGTGTAGTATAGCGGACAGTGTAGTTCTCAGTGTAGTGTAGTGGTCAGTAAAGTATAGTGGACAGTATAGTGGTCAGTGTAGTGTAGTGGTCAGTGTAGTATAGTGGACAGTGTAGTATAGTGGACAGTGTAGTATAGTGGACAGTGT
Organism: Rana muscosa; assembly: GCA_029206835.1. Taxonomy (NCBI): domain Eukaryota; kingdom Metazoa; phylum Chordata; class Amphibia; order Anura; family Ranidae; genus Rana; species Rana muscosa. Next base: position 39,757,457 of record CM055124.1, on the reverse strand, counting down.
AGTGTAGTGGACAGTGTAGTGTAGTGGACAGTGTAGTGGTCAGTGTAGTGTAGTGGTCAGTGTAGTGGTCAGTGTAGTGTAGTGGTCAGTGTAGTGTAGTGGTCAGTGTAGTGTAGTGGTCAGTGTAGTGTAGTGGTCAGTGTAGTATAGTGGACAGTGTAGTATAGTGGACAGTGTAGTTCTCAGTGTAGTGTAGTGGTCAGTGTAGTGTAGTGGACAGTGTAGTGTAGTGGACAGTATAGTGGTCAGTGTAGTGTAGTGGACAGTGTAGTTCTCAGTGAAGTGTAGTGGTCAGTATAGTGTAGTGGACAGTATAGTGGTCAGTGTAGTGTAGTGGACAGTGTAGTGTAGTGGTCAGTGTAGTTTAGTGGTCAGTATAGTGGTCTATGTAGTTTAGTGGTCAGTATAGTGTAGTGGACAGTATAGTATAGTGGACAGTATAGTGGTCAGTGTAGTGGTCAGTGTAGTGGAGAGGTCAGTGTAGTATAGAGGTCAGTGTAGTATAGTGGACAGTGTAGTATAGTGGACAGTGTAGTATAGTGGACAGTGTAGTTCTCAGTGTAGTGTAGTTCTCAGTGTAGTGTAGTGGTCAGTGTAGTGTAGTGGACAGTATAGTGGTCTGTGTAGTGCAGTGGACAGTGTAGTTCTCAGTGTAGTGTAGTGGTCAGTATAGTGTAGTGGACAGTATAGTGTAGTGGTCAGTGTAGTGTAGTGGACATTATAGTGGTCCGTGTAGTTTAGTGGTCAGTATAGTGGTCAGTGTAGTATAGTGGTCAGTATAGTGTAGTGGACAGTATAGTATAGTGGACAGTATAGTGGTCATTGTAGTGTAGTGGTCAGTGTAGTGTAGTGGTCAGTGTAGTGTAGTGGACAGTGTAGTTCTCAGTGTAGTGTAGTGGTCAGTATAGTGTAGTGGACAGTAAAGTGGTCAGTGTAGTGTAGTGGTCAGCGTAGTATAGTGGTCAGTGTAGTGTAGTGGACAGTGTAGTTCTCAGTGTAGTGTAGTGTAGTAGTCAGTATAGTGTAGTGGACAGTGTAGTATAGTGGTCAGTGTAGTATAGTGGACAGTATAGTGTAGTGGTCAGTGTAGTGTAGTGGACAGTATAGTGGTCAGTGTAGTATAGTGGTCAGTGTAGTGTAGTGGACAGTGTAGTGTAGTGGACAGTGTAGTGTAGTGGACAGTGTAGTGTAGTGGACAGTGTAGTGTAGTGGACAGTGTAGTTCTCAGTGTAGTGGTCAGTATAGTGTAGTGGACAGTAAAGTGGTCAGTGTAGTGTAGTGGTCAGTGTAGTATAGTGGTCAGTGTAGTTCTCAGTGTAGTGTAGTGGTCAGTATAGTGTAGTGGACAGTATAGTGGTCAGTGTAGTGTAGTGGACAGCATAGTGTAGTGGTCAGTGTAGTGTAGTGGTCAGTGTAGTGTAGTGGTCAGTGTAGTGTAGTGGTCAGTGTAGTGTAGTGGACAGTGTAGTTCTCAGTGTAGTGGTCAGTGTAGTCATCAGTGTAGTATAGTGGTTAGTGTAGTGTAGTGGTCAGTGTAGTGTAGTGGACAGTGTAGTTCTCAGTGTAGTGTAGTGGTCAGTATAGTGGTCAGTGTAGTGTAGTGGTCAGTGTAGTGTGGTGGACAGTGTAGTTCTCAGTGTAGTGTAGTGGTCAGTATAGTGTAGTGGACAGTGTAGTATAGTGGTCAGTATAGTGGTCAGTGTAGTTCTTAGTGTAGTGGACAGTATACTATAGTGGTCAGTGTAGTGTAGTGGACAGTATAGTGGTCAGTGTAGTGGACAGTAGGGTGGACAGTATAGTGGACAGTATAGTGGTCAGTGTAGTGTAGTGGACAGTATAGTGGTCAGTGTAGTGTAGTGGTCAGTGTAGTATAGTGGTCAGTGTAGTGTGGTGGACAGTGTAGTTCTCAGTGTAGTGTAGTGGTCAGTATAGTGTAGTGGACAGTGTAGCATAGTGGTCAGTATAGTGGTCAGTGTAGTATAGTGGACAGTATAGTGGTCAGTATAGTGTAGTGGACAGTGTAGCATAGTGGTCAGTATAGTGGTCAGTGTAGTATAGTGGACAGTATAGTGTAATGGACAGTATAGTGGTCAGTGTAGTGTAGTGGTCAGTGCAGTTCTCAGTGTAGTGTAGTGGTCAATATTGTGTAGTTCTCAGTGTAGTATAGTGAACAGTATAGTGTAGTAATAAGTGTAGTGGACAGTATAGTGGTCAGTGTAGTGTAATGTAGTGGGAAGTATAGTGGTCAGTATAGTGGACAGTATAGTGGTTAGTATAGTGGTCAGTGTAGTGTTGTGGACAGTATAGTGGTCAGTGTAGTGTTGTGGACAGTATAGTGGTCAGTGTAGTGGGCAGTGTAGTGGACAGTATAGTGGTCAGTCTAGTTCTTAGTGTAGTGGACAGTATAGTATAGTGGTCAGTGTAGTGTAGTGGACAGTATAGTGGTCAGTGTAGTGTAGTGGACAGTATAGTGGTCAGTGTAGTGTAGTGGACAGTATAGTGGTCAGTGTAGTGTAGTGAACAGTATAGTGGTCAGTGTAGTGTAGTGGACAGTATAGTGGTCAGTGTAGTGTAGTGTAGTGGACAGTATAGTGGTCAGTGTAGTGTAGTGTACAGTATAGTGGTTAGTGTAGTGGACAGTATAGTATAGTGGTCAGTGTAGTGGACAGTATAGTGGTCAGTGTAGCGTAGTGGACAGTATAGTGGTCAGTGTAGTGTAGTGGACAGTATAGTGGTCAGTGTAGTGTAGTGGACAGTATAGTGGTCAGTGTAGTGTAGTGGACAGTATAGTGGTCAGTGTAGTGTAGTGGACAGTATAGTGGTCAGTGTAGTGGTCAGTGTAGTGGTCAGTGTAGTGGTCAGTGTAGTGGTCAGTGTAGCATAGTGGACAGTATAGTGGTCAGTGTAGCGTAGTGGACAGTATAGTGGTCAGTGTAGCGTAGTGGACAGTATAGTGGTCAGTGTAGTGTAGTGTAGTGGACAGTATAGTGGTCAGTGTAGTGCAGTGGACAGTATAGTGGTCAGTGTAGTGTAGTGGACAGTAAAGTGGTCAGTGTAGTTCTTAGTGTAGTGGACAGTATAGTATAGTGGTCAGTATAGTGGTCAGTGTAGTGTAGTGGACAGTATAGTGGTCAGTGTAGCGTAGTGGACAGTATAGTGGTCAGTGTAGTGGACAGTATAGTGGTGAGTGTAGTTCTTAGTGTAGTGGACAGTATAGTATAGTGGTCAGTATAGTGGTCAGTGTAGTGTAGTGGACAGTATAGTGGTCAGTGTAGCGTAGTGGACAGTATAGTGGTCAGTGTAGTGTAGTGGACAGTATAGTGGTCAGTGTAGTTCTTAGTGTAGTGGACAGTATAGTATAGTGGTCAGTATAGTGGTCAGTGTAGTGTAGTGGACAGTATAGTGGTCAGTGTAGTGTAGTGGACAGTATAGTGGTCAGTGTAGTGTAGTGGACAGTATAGTGGTCAGTGTAGTGTAGTGGACAGTATAGTGGTCAGTGTAGTGTAGTGGACAGTATAGTGGTCAGTGTAGTGTAGTGGACAGTATAGTGGTCAGTGTAGTGTAGTGGACAGTATAGTGGTCAGTGTAGTGTAGTGGACAGTATAGTGGTCAGTGTAGTGTAGTGGACAGTATAGTGGTCAGTGTAGTGTAGTGGACAGTATAGTGGTCAGTGTAGTGTAGTGGACAGTATAGTGGTCAGTGTAGTGTAGTGGACAGTATAGTGGTCAGTATAGTTATATATATAGTTATATTAGTATATAGTATATAGTATATATATATATATATATAGTATAGTGGTCAGTGTAGTGGTCAGTGTAGTTCTTAGTGTAGTGGACAGTATAGTATAGTGGTCAGTGTAGTTCTTAGTGTAGTGGACAGTATAGTATAGTGGTCAGTGTAGTGTAGTGGACAGTATAGTGGTCAGTGTAGTGTAGTGGACAGTATAGTATAGTGGTCAGTGTAGTGTAGTGGACAGTATAGTGGTCAGTGTAGTGTAGTGGACAGTATAGTGGTCAGTGTAGTGTAGTGGACAGTATAGTGGTCAGTGTAGTGGTCAGTGTAGTATAGTGGTCAGTGTAGTGGTCAGTGTAGCGTAGTGGACAGTATAGTGGTCAGTGTAGCGTAGTGGACAGTATAGTGGTCAGTGTAGCGTAGTGGACAGTATAGTGGTCAGTGTAGTGTAGTGGACAGTATAGTGGTCAGTGTAGTGCAGTGGACAATATAGTGGTCAGTGTAGTGTAGTGGACAGTATAGTGGTCAGTGTAGTGTAGTGGACAGTATAGTGGTCAGTGTAGTGTAGTGGACAGTATAGTGGTCAGTGTAGTTCTTAGTGTAGTGGACAGTATAGTATAGTGGACAGTATAGTGGTCAGTGTAGTGTAGTGGACAGTATAGTGGTCAGTGTAGCGTAGTGGACAGTATAGTGGTCAGTGTAGCGTAGTGGACAGTATAGTGGTCAGTGTAGTGTAGTGGACAGTATAGTGGTCAGTGTAGTGTAGTGGACAGTATAGTGGTCAGTGTAGTGTAGTGGACAGTATAGTGGTCAGTGTAGTGTAGTGGACAGTATAATGGTCAGTATAGTATAGTGGTCAGTATAGTGGTCAGTGTAGTGGTCAGTGTAGCGTAGTGGACAGTATAGTGGTCAGTGTAGTGTAGTGGACAGTATAGTGGTCAGTGTAGCGTAGTGGACAGTATAGTGGTCAGTGTAGCGTAGTGGACAGTATAGTGGTCAGTGTAGCGTAGTGGACAGTATAGTGGTCAGTGTAGTGTAGTGGACAGTATAGTGGTCAGTGTAGTGTAGTGGACAGTATAGTGGTCAGTGTAGTGTAGTGGACAGTATAGTGGTCAGTGTAGTGTAGTGGACAGTATAATGGTCAGTATAGTATAGTGGTCAGTATAGTGGTCAGTGTAGTGGTCAGTGTAGCGTAGTGGACAGTATAGTGGTCAGTGTAGTGTAGTGGACAGTATAGTGGTCAGTGTAGTGTAGTGGACAGTATAGTGGTCAGTGTAGCGTAGTGGACAGTATAGTGGTCAGTGTAGTGTAGTGGACAGTATAGTGGTCAGTGTAGTTCTTAGTGTAGTGGACAGTATAGTATAGTGGTCAGTATAGTGGTCAGTGTAGTGGTCAGTGTAGCATAGTGGACAGTATAGTGGTCAGTGTAGTGTAGTGGACAGTATAGTGGTCAGTGTAGTGTAGTGGACAGTATAGTGGTCAGTGTAGCGTAGTGGACAGTATAGTGGTCAGTGTAGTGTAGTGGACAGTATAGTGGTCAGTGTAGTGTAGTGGACAGTATAGTGGTCAGTGTAGTGTAGTGGACAGTATAGTGGTCAGTGTAGTGTAGTGGACAGTATAATGGTCAGTATAGTATAGTGGTCAGTATAGTGGTCAGTGTAGTGGTCAGTGTAGCGTAGTGGACAGTATAGTGGTCAGTGTAGTGTAGTGGACAGTATAGTGGTCAGTGTAGTTCTTAGTGTAGTGGACAGTATAGTATAGTGGTCAGTATAGTGGTCAGTGTAGTGTAGTGGACAGTATAGTGGTCAGTGTAGCGTAGTGGACAGTATAGTGGTCAGTGTAGTGTAGTGGACAGTATAGTGGTCAGTGTAGTGTAGTGGACAGTATAGTGGTCAGTGTAGTGTAGTGGACAGTATAGTGGTCAGTGTAGTGCAGTGGACAGTATAGTGGTCAGTGTAGTGTAGTGGACAGTATAGTGGTCAGTGTAGTGCAGTGGACAGTATAGTGGTCAGTGTAGTGCAGTGGACAGTATAATGGTCAGTGTAGTGTAGTGGACAGTATAGTGGTCAGTGTAGTGTAGTGGACAGTATAGTGGTCAGTGTAGTGTAGTGGTCAGTATAGTGGTCAGTATAGTTCTTAGTGTAGTGGACAGTATAGTATAGTGGTCAGTGTAGTGGTCAGTGTAGTTCTTAGTGTAGTGGACAGTATAGTATAGTGGTCAGTGTAGTTCTTAGTGTAGTGGACAGTATAGTATAGTGGTCAGTGTAGTGTAGTGGACAGTATAGTGGTCAGTGTAGTGTAGTGGACAGTATAGTATAGTGGTCAGTGTAGTGTAGTGGACAGTATAGTGGTCAGTGTAGTGTAGTGGACAGTATAGTGGTCAGTGTAGTATAGTGGTCAGTGTAGTGGTCAGTGTAGCGTAGTGGACAGTATAGTGGTCAGTGTAGCGTAGTGGACAGTATAGTGGTCAGTGTAGCGTAGTGGACAGTATAGTGGTCAGTGTAGTGTAGTGGACAGTATAGTGGTCAGTGTAGTGTAGTGGACAGTATAGTGGTCAGTGTAGTGTAGTGGACAGTATAGTGGTCAGTGTAGTTCTTAGTGTAGTGGACAGTATAGTATAGTGGTCAGTATAGTGGTCAGTGTAGTGGACAGTATAGTGGACAGTATAGTGGTCAGTGTAGTGTAGTGGACAGTATAGTGGTCAGTGTAGCGTAGTGGACAGTATAGTGGTCAGTGTAGTGTAGTGGACAGTATAGTGGTCAGTGTAGTGTAGTGGACAGTATAGTGGTCAGTGTAGTGTAGTGGACAGTATAGTGGTCAGTGTAGTGCAGTGGACAGTATAGTGGTCAGTGTAGTGCAGTGGACAGTATAGTGGTCAGTGTAGTGTAGTGGACAGTATAGTGGTCAGTGTAGTGTAGTGGACAGTATAGTGGTCAGTGTAGTGCAGTGGACAGTATAGTGGTCAGTGTAGTGTAGTGGACAGTATAATGGTCAGTGTAGTGTAGTGGACAGTATAGTGGTCAGTGTAGTGGACAGTATAGTGGTCAGTGTAGTGTAGTGGACAGTATAGTGGTCAGTGTAGTGTAGTGGACAGTATAGTGGTCAGTATAGTTCTTAGTGTAGTGGACAGTATAGTATAGTGGTCAGTATAGTGGTCAGTGTAGTGGTCAGTGTAGTGGACAGTATAGTATAGTGGTCAGTGTAGTTCTTAGTGTAGTGGACAGTATAGTATAGTGGTCAGTGTAGTGTAGTGGACAGTATAGTGGTCAGTGTAGTGTAGTGGACAGTATAGTGGTCAGTGTAGTGTAGTGGACAGTATAGTGGTCAGTGTAGTGTAGTGGACAGTATAGTGGTCAGTGTAGTGTAGTGGACAGTATAGTGGTCAGTGTAGTGTAGTGGACAGTATAGTGGTCAGTGTAGTGTAGTGGACAGTATAGTGGTCAGTATAGTTCTTAGTGTAGTGGACAGTATAGTATAGTGGTCAGTATAGTGGTCAGTGTAGTGGTCAGTGTAGTGGACAGTGTAGTGGACAGTGTAGTGGACAGTGTAGTTCTTAGTGTAGTGGACAGTATAGTATAGTGGTCAGTGTAGTGTAGTGGACAGTATAGTGGTCAGTGTAGTGTAGTGGACAGTATAGTGGTCAGTGTAGTGTAGTGGACAGTATAGTGGTCAGTGTAGTGTAGTGGACAGTATAGTGGTCAGTGTAGTGTAGTGGACAGTATAGTGGTCAGTGTAGTGTAGTGGACAGTATAGTGGTCAGTGTAGTGGAGTGGACAGTATAGTGGTCAGTGTAGTGTAGTGGACAGTATAGTGGTCAGTATAGTTCTTAGTGTAGTGGACAGTGTAGTGTAGTGGACAGTATAGTGGTTAGTGTAGTGTAGTGGACAGTATAGTGGTCAGTGTAGTTCTTAGTGTAGTGGACAGTATAGTATAGTGGTCAGTGTAGTGTTTAATGGTCAGTGTTGGAATTAGGTAGGTCAGTACTATTGTATTTGAAGGGACTCGGGGAGAGCTAAAAGTCTGAAGGGGGGCGCAAATTACATGCCTTGCCCCGGGTGCTGACAACCTACGCTACGCCACTGACATTACATAAACTTTTTAATGAGTGGGGGTGGATGGAATGGTTTGCTTGGCTGCCTCTGCACTGTGTGGGGAAAGAACTGGTGAAATCAACTTTGGCTGCTCTGGGAGTAGTGCTACATAATAAAGTTTCAGTTTTATGCTGGGTATACAGTAGTCCACTTCTCTTCATCCATCCACCATTACACTGTTTACTATTTCCTAAAACTTAATTTTGGTGAAATCTGCATTTTGAGGCCTAATTGGTATCACTAACTCTTAACCAAATTCATATTGTAAACAGTTATTTACAAACTCCTCCTGCTTAAAGGGTAAGTTCACCTTTCTGAACATGTTATACCCATATTTACGGTGTGACATATACAGCATCTGCCCACTTTACCCCCGCCCCCCCCTCCTTGTGACAGCAGGTCAGAGATCCTCTCCCAGCACCTGTTGTCACAATTTAAAAAGAGCGGGACACCGACCACGCGGCCACGTCATTCATTCACAGATCCCTGTGAATCAATGAGCTGCAGCTGCCGACTTGTAGTTATCAATGAACTAACAGGGCACTGATGATCGCTCTAGGTAGTTCAGTGAGCTTCCTGTCATTAACTAACTGTCTGCTTGTATCGGTGGTACGGGCAGACAGCTACACAGACAGTTTGCAGAAGCCTGACATTACACCTTTGATCTGCTGATCCTTTACAGGCTCCTAAAAATATATGCACATTTTTTTTACCTGTGCATTTATTATTTTTTGGAAAGGTGAACGTATCCTCTAAAGTCCTGCTATATCTCTTCATGATGTCCCCTTTTGCAGATATAGATATGTAAAACATTAAAAATAAGTGCCTATACTGTGTAAAATCACTGTGTCACCCTGCTCTGCACATGCTCAGTCGCTCATCATTTTTTGGCACTGTGCCTACAGTCAGAGCCACCAAAGGCTGATCTGCTGACAGCTTTAAGATTTACTGCTGCTCGGGGCTCTGGGCTTCAGCAAAATGGCAACCTCCAGCAAGAAGAAACAGGAGCAATGCTGGAGGCAATTTACAGCACACACTCATTTTGGTAGCATCTTTTTTTAATGTGGAATGTATGTTCCTTGCTAAATTATTATTTTTAATCAAGTTGTTATGGGCAAAGTCCTGCTTTAAATTCATTCTGAATGGATACATTTTATATTTTTTTATTTGTTAATCACCCCAACCATCCAGATATAAGCCACGTCCCAGCTAACCCTGGCTAATCCTGTAGATAATTATATGAATGTAGAAGACAATACAAGCAACATGGTGCTTCCTGGTGAGGCGCAGTGTAAGTAGTTTACGTTGTCTGGGAGTTTATCACTGTCTTTAAGCCCAGGTTAAAGGGGCAGCTGAACTCGCACAATTTCACTCCTGCCTGTCAGTCCCGATTTCGGACGCGATTACAGGGACATCTGTGCAGGTTTCTGCACAGATGTCAATGTAAATCGCGGCCCGAAATCGCAAAAAGTAATACAGAAACTACTTTTTGAAATCGGTGCAGCGCCGCAGATGAGGCGTCGCACCGATTAGGACGGTGCCATTGCCCGCAATTTGCGGCAAATATCGTCGATTTGACATGCGATTTGATACCAGTCGCATGTCAAATGGCACCAGTGTGGACCAGGGCTCAGTGGTTGTAAAGGCAGAATGTTTTTTACCTTCATGCGTTTTATTAAAAAATCTTCTGCATGTAGCCCCTCCATACTTATCTGAGCCTGATCTCGAACCCAGCGATTTGCTCAAAGCTCTCTCTCCCTCCTCATTGGCTCAGACACAGCAGCGGAAGCCATTGGCTCCTGCTGCTGTCAATCACAGCCAGTGAGGAGGGGGCGGGGCCAAGCAGTGCTCTGTGTGTATTATAGACACACAGAACAGGCCTGATATCCAGAACGCAGGTGTGCCACAATAAGAAGCGGCTTCCTATGGTGACTTACCAAGAAGAGGAGGAGCCAAGAGCGCTGGCATGGGACACGAGAAAAAGAGGATCGGGGCTTCTCTGTACAAAACCATTACACAGGGCAGGTAAGCATAACATATTTGCTATTTAAAAAAAAAAAAAAAAATCTTCCTTTATAATCACTTTCAGTAAATCAAGCTTTATGACAATCATAATACATTTCTACCTTGTCTGTATGTGTTTTGTTTTCAAATAAAGTGGAAAATAAAATAACATATGGAAACACATTGTCTGACAATATGCTGATGCATTCATTACTCACCATAGATTTTCAGGTATACAGGTGTATCACTTTGATTTGTATCTGTTTGTATCTTCACTATGTAATTTCCCTCATCAGTTCTATTCAGGTTGGAGATCTGTAGAGATCCATTGGGGAAAGGTGTCATCCTACTATTATTAAGAGGTCCAAGAATAAGTGGGTTCTTATCACCAGGAAAATATGTAAGGATTTGATATTCTGGTTTTATGCTTGGTCCTTTATACCAAATAAAATTCACAATTCTCCCAGAAATCCCAGTAACACTCAGAGTGACAGATCCTCCGATGATCGGATTCTGAGGGATCAGCTGAATACTCGTCATTCCACCGGACACATCCACCAACACACCGAGGAGAACTGCAAGAGAAAGTGACCAATAAGAAGATCAGAGATTAAATATTTTAAATATATAGTAACTTAAGAGTATTTTGCAGTATTGAAACGTGATGAAGATTTGTCTGGAGTGGCTAAGCTCTGTAGTTTTGTAGGTAACTTCTAAAGAGAATCTTTTTTGTAATTAATTTGCACAGGCAATATACTGTATATTCCTATCCACACAAATACCTCTCTGCATGTATTGCTTAATCTCTTATAATACAAAGGAGTCTCCAATATTTGCCAAAAGACAGATCATATGTTCTGAGTTCCATAGCAACTGACCTTGAAGCAGAGGCGTAACTAGAAACTTCAGGGCCCCGATGCAAGAAACTATAAAGGGCCCCCATGACCCCCGGATGGGGCCCTTCCCTCCGAGCCTGGTGGTGGAACGCCAGGGCCCGGGCGCAAGTGCAACGTTTGTTGTTTGTGTGGTAGTTCTGCCACTGGTGTCAGTAGTTTTTTTGTCTTTTATTTTATTTTTCTACCATTTGGGGGGGGGGGGGGGTGTTTGGTGAGATATCAAGAGTCTAAACAGACCACTGATGTTTCACCTTTGAGAGGAGATTGAGAACACCTCAGCTGCACAAAAATGAATGGATAGGAATAGCTCTGTACAGAGCTTCCTGTTCATTCACAAACTAAAGCATAGGAAACACAGTTTACTATGTTTCAGTTATAAATGGACAGAGTCAGTGAATAGTACAGATCACTGACTCTCCATTCAGAAAACGCTTCTTCCTGACAGATCCCCCCGCAGCAATCAGCGGAAGAACCCTGCAGAGCTGTGGGGATGGGGGGGGGGGGGGGTTGGGTGCCAGAATAAAACAAAAGGGGGCTGGAGAGCACACATAAGGGCCACAGAAATAAGCTGCATAGGAGGAGCTGTGAGGGGCGGTTGCATATAAAAAGGAACATGTCTCTTCATTCCCCCCCCCTTCTCCTCCTCTCCCTCCCGCAGGCACTCAGTGGCTGTAGGAGGAAAATGGAGGGATTGGTTCCTCTATATCAATGTTTCTCAACCTTTATCCAGTCAGGGCACCCTTGAATTTTTTTCAGTCTGGATGCACCCCATTCTGAGGCCCCTTTCACACATGTGGATCCATTTTCAGACATCCGCTTGCTCAGCAGGGATCGGTCTGTTGATTCCCGCTGAGCCGGCGGATGACAAGTCACTGTGCAGCAACGGACCTGTCAGATCTCCGCTCTCCCGAGTCTCCTCCATGGGGGATCGGATGAAAATGGACTGTCTGTCCGTTTTCATCCGATTAGGGTGACCATGTATCTCAGATTGCCCGGGACAGTCCCGCATTTTGAGGTCTGTCCAGGGCACATTCATTCCAGGACAATACAGTGTCCCGGAATGAAACCGACACAGTCACCCCCCAGGCCAATCTGATGCCCCCAAAAAAAGCCGCCACATCACCGCTTTTCTCACTGACAGTACTTGTCCTGGCCGGGAATGCCTGGAGGAGCACAATCCCCGCCTCCTGCTTGTTATTGGAGAAATCATAAACCCCGCCTCTTGTGTCTAATCACTGTGCTGTGATTCGTTACAGCACAAGCTGATTTTTGGGAAGGGAGGGTGTCCCTGAATGGTAGTTTGGAAATGTGGTCACCCTAGATCCGATCCGCCAGACGGATGGAAAATAGGGTTTGAATCAGTCTGGATTTAGCGGAGTGGATCGGATCGGGGCGCATCGGATGTCAGCGGACATGTCACCGCTGACATCCGTCGCTCCATAGAGATGTATGGAGCGTCCGTTCTCAGGTCCGCCTGAAAAAACTTACAGGCGGAGCTGAGCGGTCCGCATGTGTGAAAGGGGCCTTAGGCTTGGTTCACATTACTGCGTGTCACAGAATGCGTGCAAAATTGTGCATGTTCCTCACATGCAGACAAACACGCTGCTCTTTAGCAGACATGCAGGGGTGTCAATCATTCTTAGTGGTACCCCTACACATTGGCAAACGTAGTGTATTTTCTGTGCAGTGCAACTGAAAAAAAAGATAATAGGATTTTTATAACAGCTTACCTGTAAAATCCTTTTCTTGGAGTACATCACGGGACACAGAGCGACATAGTCATTACTAATGGGTTATATAGTTACCGTCAGGTGCTGGCACTGGCAACTTCCAAAACCGGAAGTACCCTCCCCTATATAAGCCCCTCCCATCCGGGAGCACCTCAGTTTTGTAGCAAAGCAATAAGTGTCCCCAAAGAGGGGCGGGAGCTCTGTGTCCCGTGATGTACTCCAAGAAAAGGATTTTACAGGTAAGCTGTTATAAAAATCCTATTTTCTTTCTCGTACATCACGGGACACAGAGCGACATAGTCATTACTAATGGGATGTCCTAAAGCAATGCCAAATGAGGGGGGGGGATACACCATATATAAGCTGAGCGCTATCAGACATGAGGATCTTTTGCGGCCTGCAACACACTGCGCCCAAAGGCGACATCCTCCTGACTTCTAACGTCCACCTGGTAGAACCTAGTAAACGTGTGTACCGAAGACCATGTTGCGGCCTTACAGATTTGAGCCAGGGAGGCCTGGTGATGCACTGCCCATGAAGTTCCAACTGCTCTCGTGGAGTGCGCCCTAACTTTGAACGGAGGCGGTCTACTTCTCAAGCTATAGGCTTGTATTATGACCTGTCGAATCCACTTGGCTAAAGTAGATTTTGACGCTGCCTGACCCTTTCTGGGGCCTTCCGGCAGAATAAACAAAGTATCCGTTCTGCGAATCTGAGCAGTGGCTTTTAGATAAGCTTTAACTGCTCTTACTACATCCAAAGAATGCAATAACTTTTCCTCTACCGAAGTAGGCTTGGGGAAAAAAGAAGGAAGAACCACATCTTGGTTCAAATGAAAACTCGATACCACCTTAGGAAGAAAGGCTGGATGAGGACGTAACACTACTCTGTCCTTATGGATAACCAGATATGGCTCCTTACAGGACATAGCTGCTAATTCCGATACTCTTTTAGCCGAACAAATGGCTACTAGAAAAATCAATTTCCTGGTGAGAAGCACTAAGGAAATATGCTGTAATGGTTCAAATGGTTGTTTCTGTAGAACCGACAGAACCAAGTTTAGATCCCATGGACATATGGGAATATTAACCGGAGGACTAATACGCATCACTCCTTGTATAAAGGCTTTGACTAGTGAATGCGAAGCCAAGGGCCTTTGAAAAAATATTGACAAGGCCGAAATCTGACCCTTGATAGTACTCAAGGCAAGCTTCCTATCTACAGCCCATTGTAGGAAGTCCAGAATCCTACCTATTACGTATTTACCTGGATGCCATTTCTTGGCTTCACACCAGGCGATGTACGCCTTCCAGATTCTATAGTAGATCTGCCTGGATACCGGCTTCCTGGCATTGATCATGGTAGATACCACAGCATTAGAGAGCCCTCTCTTTTTTAGAATGTGGGCTTCAATAGCCAGGCCGTCAAACCTAGGGCTGGTAAGGAAGGGTGGTATATCGGTCCCTGCGAAAGCAGGTCCGGACGATGTGGGAGGGTCCAAGGACTCCCCACAGACATTTTTACAATCTCCGCGTACCATGCTCTTCGGGGCCACGCTGGAGCCACCAGAATCACTGGTTTCTTTTCTACCCTGATTCTGCGGAGTAATCGAGGTAACAATTGTGGCGGTGGGAATGCATATATCAGCTTGAACTGATCCCAAGGGAACACTAGGGCATCCGAGCCGCACGCTAGGGGATCCCTTGCCCAAGAGACAAACCTGTCCACTTTTGTGTTGAATCTGGATGCTAGCAGATCTACATCCGGTGTTCCCCACCGCTGACATATTGTCCGGAAAACCTCGGGATGAAGGGACCATTCCCCTGGGCATAATTGTTGGCGACTTAGAAAGTCCGCCTTCCAATTCTCCACCCCTGGAATGAATACCGCAGATATGGCTGGGACATATCTTTCTGCCCATCTCAGGATGTAATTTACTTCCCTTTGGGCTGCACGACTCCTGGTGCCCCCCTGACGATTGATATATGCCACTGCTGTGGCATTGTCTGACTGAACTCTGACAGGGGACCCTTGGAGTTTGGATGTCCATGCTACTAGGGCATACCGGGCTGCTCGTATCTCTAAGAGATTGATGGGCAGGGCCTTTTCCGCATCCGACCATCTGCCCTGGAGAGACCATTGCTCCAGTACTGCTCCCCAGCCTATAAGGCTGGCATCTGTAGTGACCACCTTCCAGGAAATCGGACTGAAGGATTTCCCTCTTTCCAGATTCTGGGGAACCAACCACCAGCGGAGGCTCCTGCGAACGGAAGGGGACAAGGACATTGGTAAGTCCAGAGCCTGAACTTTTTTGTTCCAGGCTGACAGTATGGCCCTTTGCAACTTCCTTGAATGGAATTGACCGTAGGGTACTGCTTCGAATGATGCCACCATTTTTCCCAGCAGCCTCATGCACAGGCGTATGGATGGCTGTCTTTTTGAACCCACTAAGTGGATCAAATCTCTCAAAGACGACCCCTTTTCTTGAGGCAAGAAAATCTTTCTCTGGTCTGAATCCAGCCTTAGCCCCAAGTATTCCAGACTTTTGACTGGTTTTAGGGCTGACTTATCTCGGTTGATAATCCAACCGTGATATTCCAGATACTCGATTGTCTCGTGAACAACCACTTCTAGTTTTTCCACTGAGTGGTCTATCAGCAACAAGTCGTCTAGATATGCCATTATCGTTACACCTCGTGTTCTTAGATTGGCCAATAATGGGGCCAGAATTTTTGTGAACACTCTTGGTGCTGTGGCCAGACCGAAGGGTAAGGCTCTGAACTGAAAATGGCGCCCTTCTACCGCAAAGCGTAGAAATTTTTGGTGGGCTGGAAAGATGGGGATGTGCAAATAAGCATCTTTGATGTCGATCGAGGCTAACTATTCCTCCCCTTGTAGGGCAGTGGCTACCGATCGGATCGACTCCATCCGGAAAGTCCTGATATGTAGGAATTTGTTTAGCCCTTTTAGATTTAATATGGGCCTCACGTCCCCGTTTGGCTTCGGAACTGTAAAGAGGTTTGAGTAAAACCCGAACCCCCATTCTTCCAGGGGAACCTCTATAATTACTGCTTGAAGCAATAATTGTTCCAGTGCCAACAGGAGGGATCCTCTCTTCTGGGGATCCCTTGGCACGTTTGACCTTATAAAGCGGGAAGGAGGGGAGTTTTTTAACTCCAATTTGTATCCCAGATTTACTGCGGAGAGCACCCATCTGTCTCGGATCGTGTCCCGTTTCTTCTTGGCCAACACCTTAGACACTGGCAAAAAACTGAGGTGCTCCCGGATGGGAGGGGCTTATATAGGGGAGGGTACTTCCGGTTTTGGAAGTTGCCAGTGCCAGCACCTGACGGTAACTATATAACCCATTAGTAATGACTATGTCGCTCTGTGTCCCGTGATGTACGAGAAAGAAAAGTTAATTTTTCCCCTGTGTTTCTGCGGGGCGGCCCACTGAAATGAATTTGCTTCCCTATACGCAGCACACAGCTGCACAGATGTGAACCGAGGGCTTGTTCATATGTAAGGTTGAGGTGCAATAAAACCACTCAGTTTAGCTGAATTTTTACCACCCCCCAACTGTTCCCCCTGTAGCTGCAAAGGAGGCAGCTGAGGGTGTACACATGCTGTGGCTGCAGTTGGAAGTATACCCCTAGGTGAATGGGGCTGCACTGCAACCACCCCACAATTGTGTGCATTGCACGCAGTCGCAGCATAGTGATGATGCATTTAGGGGGTTAAAACAGGCAACATATTGCCTTTCGACCGCCTGTCAAATGCTTCTGAAAAGCGATCTGAGGCATGGAGGAGCTCAGCTATGAGGAAAGATTAGAGGAACTGAATATATTCTCCCTTGAGAAGAGGAGACTAAGGGGGGGATATGATCAACATGTACACATATATAAGTGGTCCATATAGTCAACTTGGTGTTGTGTTATTCAAGGTCATCACAGAGGACAAGGGGGCGCTCTTTGAGCCTAGAGTAGAAAAGATCTCATCTGCAAATACGGAAAGGTTTCTTCACAGTAAGAGCTGTGAAAATGTGGAATAGACTCCCTCCAAGTTCAGTAGATTGCTTTAACCACTTAAGCCCCGGACCATTTGGTAGCTAAAGGACCAGAGGTGATTTCAGAATTTTGCACTGCGCTGCTTTAACTGTAAACTGTGTGGACATGCAATGTTGTACCCAAACGATATTTGCGTCCTTTTCTTCCCACAAATAGAGCTTTCTTTTAATGGTATTTGATTGCCTCTGCGATTTTTATTTTTTGCGATATAAATGGAAAAAGACCAAATTTTTTAAAAAAAAATGATATTTTCTACTTTTTGTTATAAGAAAAATCGAATAAACTCAATTTTAGTCATACATTTAGGCCAAAATGTATTTAGCCACATGTCTTTAGTAAAAAAAATGTCAATAAGCGTATATTTATTGGTTTGCGCAAAAGTTAGGGTACAATCTAGGGTACATTTTCTGGAATTTACACAGCTTTTAATTTATGACTGCCTATCTCATTTCTTGAGGTGCTAAAATGGCAGGGCAGTACAAAACCCCCCCAAATGACCCCATTTTGGAAAGTAGACACCCCAAGGAAATTGCTGAGAGGCATGTTGAGCCCATTGAATATTTTTTTTTTTTGTCTCAAGTGATTGAATAATGACAAAAAAAAATAAAAAATTACAAAAAGTTGTCACTAAATGATATATTGCTCACACATGCCATGGTTATATGTGGAATTGCACCCCAAAATACATTTTGCTGCTTCTCCTGAGTACGGGGATACCACGTGTGGGACTTTTTAGGAGCCTAGCCGCGTACGGGACCCCGAAAACCAAGCACCGCCTTCAGGATTTCTAGGCACAAATTTTTGATTTCACTCCTCACTACCTATCAGGCCTCATGCCCACGGGCGTTTTTTCAGCCGCGTTTTTGAGCGTTTTTTACAGCTTAAAAACGCCTGTCCATGTTAGTCTATAGCTTCATGCCCACCTAGGCGTTTTTGAGCTGTAAAGAGCATAGGCGTTTGTAAGCTGTAAAAAAAAACCAGGGCCAGTGCGTTCCTCAGCGTCAGAACTAGGCAGGAAAAAACGCGAGCGTCAAAAAACGCGCAAAAACGCGCACTAACGCGCACTAACGCGCAAAAAACGCGCACTAACGCGCGGTCGCGTTTTTAGCTCTGACGTTTTTTTTTTTTTTTTTTTTTTTTTTTTTAAAAAAAAAAAAAAAAAAAAAATATTTACAATAACATGGACAGGCGTTTTTAAGCTGTAAAAAACGCTCAAAAACGCAGCTGTAAAAACGCCAGTGGGCATGAGGCCTCACAGTTTCGAAGGCCATAAAATGCCAAAATAGCACAAAACCCCCCCAAATGACCCCATTTTGGAAAGTAGACACCCCAAGCTATTTGCTGAGAGGCATGGGGAGTATTTTACAGCTCTCATTTGTTTTTGAAAATGAAGAAAGAAAATATATATATATATATATATATATATATATATATATATATATATATATATATATATATATATATATATATATATATTTTTTTTTTTCAATTTTCAAAACTTTGTGACAAAAAGCGAGATCTGCAAAATACTCACAATACCTCTCAGCAAATAGCTTGGGGTGTCTACTTTCCAAAATGGGGTCATTTGGGGGGGGGGGGTTTTGTGCCATCTAGGCATTCCATGGCTTCCGAAACTGTGATAGGCAGTGAGAAGTGAAATCAAAAATTTACACCCTTAGAAAGCCTGAAGGCGGTGCTTGGATTTTGGGGTCCCGTACGCGGCTAGGCTCCCAAAAAGTCTCACACATGTGGTATCCCTGTACTCAGGAGAAGCAACGGAATGTATTTTGGGGTGTAATTCCACATATGCCCATGGCATGTTTGAGCAATATATCATTTAGTGACAACTTTGTGCAAAAAAAAAAAAAAAAAAATGTTTATTTTTTCCGCAACTTGTGTCAACATATAAAATATTCCATGGACTCGACATGCCTCTCAGTATATAGCTTGGGGTGTCTACTTTCCAAAATGGGGTCATTTGGGGGGTTTTGTGCCATCTGGGCATTCCATGGCCTCCGAAACTGTGATAGGCAGTGAGAAGTGAAATCAAAAATTTACACCCTTAGAAAGCCTGAAGGCGGTGCTTGGATTTTGGGGTCCCGTACGTGGCTAGGCTCCAAAAAAGTCTCACGCATGTGGTATCCCTGTACTCAGGAGAAGCAACAGAATGTATTTTGGGGTGTAATTCCACATATGCCCATGGCATGTTTGAGCAATATATCATTTAGTGACAACTTTGTGCAAAAAAATAATAAAAAAAATAAATTTTCTTTTTTCCGCAACTTGTGTCAACATATAAAATATTCCATGGACTCGACATGCCTCTCAGTATATAGCTTGGGGTGTCTACTTTCCAAAATGGGGTCATTTGGGGGGGGGGTTTGAACTGTTCTGGCATTTTATACACAACATTAGGAAGCTTACATCCACTCTTCTAACCACTTGAAGACAAAGCCCTTTTTGACACTTTTTGTTTACATGAAAACATTTTTTTTTTTTGCAAGAAAGTTATGTTGAACCCCCAAACATTATGTATATTTTTAAAGCAAAGGCCCTACAGATTAAAATGGTGGGTGTTGCATTTTTTTTTCTACACAGTATTTGCGCAGCGATTTTTCAAACACATTTTTTGGGGAAAAAATACACTTTTTTTAATTTTAATGCACTAAAACACACTATATTGCCCAAATGTTTGATGAAATAAAAAAGATGATCTTAGGCCGAGTACATAGATTTACAGAAGAGGTCTACTGCTAAAATTACTGCCCTCTATCTGACCTTCGCGGTGATACCTCACATGCATGGTGCAATTGCTGTTTACATATGACGCCAGACCGACGCTTGCGTTCGCCATTGGACAAGAGCAGGGCAGGACAGGGGTGCTTTTTATTTATTTATTTATTTTCATTATTAATTTTGCTTTTTTATTTTATTTTTAAATTGTTCCTTCCATTTTTTATTTTTTTTTATCATTTTTATTGTTATCTCAGGGAATGTAAATATCCCCTATGATAGCAATAGGTAGTGACAGGTACTCTTTTTTTGAAAAAACTGGGGTTTTCTAGACCCTAGATCTTTCCTCTGCCCTCAAAGCATCTGACCACACCAAGATCGGTGTGATAAAATGCTTTCCCAATTTCCCAATGGCGCTTTTTATATCCGGAGGGGGACATTCCCTCCCACTGCTTGTAAAAGCAGTCCAGAGGCTAATTAGCCACTAGGATTGCTTTTACATGAAAGCCGGCCGCTGGCTGAAAAGAATGATCGGACTTTTCCACGGGCAAGCCTCCGTCGGAATTTTGACCGTATGTACGCGGCATTAGGAGCAAAATCGCTCCTCCGCCCCTGCTGCCCCAATGCTTCGGCATAAATGCTTTTTTTTTTTTAACTGTGGTGGTGAAATCACCTCCTACAGCACTGGAGTCGCAGGGATCAGGCCTGTCTCTGCGAACGCTGCAGTTATGTGTGTTGTGTTTTTTAAGTGACAGTGATCGATCGATACTGCACTTGGGTGGCCTGGGCTGGACGGAGGGGCAAAACGCAGGTGCTAGCAGGTATCTGGGCTGATCCCGCTAACACTGCGTTTTTGGGAACCCTAAACTGCTGGGGACGCTAGTATAGATCTGATCAGATCAGATATTGATCTGTTCAGATACTATACCACTAAGGGGGGTGTATGCTTCACGCGTGGGTGTTAGCGTTACTGGCACTAACCTGACGCTGCCTGGGGTGTGACGCAGACCCTCTCTGACGCTAAAACCTAATTGATATCACCCGCCGGGCGATAAGGGGGTTAAACCTTTATTGGGTTATATATACGGCGGGTGCCCTGACACTATAAAAAGCAAACTAACTAACCAGCGTCACCCGTAACACTTATATGATGATTAGGGATGAGCTTCGAGTTCGAGTCGAACTCATGTCCGACTCGAACATTGCCTGTTCGCCCGTTCGCCGAACAGCGAACAAATTGGGGTGTTCGCGGCAAATTCGAAAAATCTATGGGAGAAATCTAAAGTGCTAATTATAAAGGCTTATATGCAAGTTATTGTCCTAAAAAGTGTTTGGGGACCGGGGTCCTGCCCCAGGGGACATGTATCAATGCAAAAAGAAGTTTTAAAAACGGACGTTTTTTCGGGAGCAGTGATTTTAATAATGCTTAAAATGAAAAAATAAAAGTGAAATATTCCTTTAAATTTCGTACCTGGGGGGGTGTGTATGATATGCATGTAAAGTGGCGCATGTTTCCCGTGCTTAGAACTGTCCCTGCAAAAAATGTCATTTTTGAAAGAAAAAAAGTAATTTAAAACTGATTTGCGGCTATTAATGAATTGTCGGCTCTCGGCAATACATACAAAAGTCATTGATAAAAAAAAAAAAAAAAAAAAGCGTGGGGGTTCCCCAGAATTCAATTACCAGGCCCTTCAGGTCTGGGATATTAAGGGGAACCCCGCCGCAAAAAAAAATTGACGTGGGGTTCCCCCAAATATCCATTCCAGGCCCTTCAGATCTGGCATGGATTTTAAGGGGAACTCCACCCCAAATTAAAAAAAAAATGGCGTGGAGTCCCCCTAAAAATCCATACCAGACCCCTTATCCGAGCACGCAACCTGGCCGGCCGCAGGGGAAAAGGGGAGGACGAGAGAGCGGCCCCCCCTCCCTCCTGAACCGTACCAAGCCACATGCCCTCAACATGGGGAGGATGTCCCCATGTTGATGGGGACAAGGGCCTCATCCCCACAACCCTTGCCCGGTGGTTGTGGGGGTCTGCGGGCGGGGGGCTTATCGGAATCTGGAAGACCCCTTTAACAAAGGGGACCCCCAGATCCCGGCCCCCCCCTATGTGAATTGGTAAGGGGTACATTGTACCCCTACCATTTCACGAAGAAAGCGTAAAAAAATGTTTAAAAAAACACACAAACACCTTGAAAAAGTCCTTTATTTAAAAAAAAAGAAAAAACATTCCAGCGGTGAAATCCCAGTGTCCCGCGGCGATCCCGATGTCCAGCGCTGTCCTTCATTGGTTGTGCCTGAGCGGACCTGATGGGGAACTCCCTCTCAGTATTTTAAATGTATAGACCCGCCCCTTCTAAAGTTCCCCATCAGGTCCGCTAAGCGGACCAGATGCGGAACATGTATTACCAAAGTGAGAGCAGTTCCCCATCAGGTCCGCCCCCTCGGTATGTCGGACCCGCCTACGTCATTGTCTTGAGCGGGGAACTTCCTTCACTGTGTAATTTAAATTTACATAGTGAAGGAAGTTCCCCGCTCAAGCCAATGACGTAGGCGGGTCCGACATACCGAGGGGGCGGACCTGATGGGGAACTGCTCTCACTTTGGTAATACATCTATAGACCCGCCTCTTCTCATGTTCTGCATCTGGTCCGCTGAGCGGACCTGATGGGGAACTTCAGAAGGGGCGGGTCTATACATTTAAAATACTGAGAGGGAGTTCCCCATCAGGTCCGCTCAGGCACAACCAATGAAGGACAGCGCTGGACATCGGGATCGCCGCGGGACACTGGATTTCACCGCTGGAATGTTTTTTTTTTTTTAAATAAAGGACTTTTTCAAGGTGTTTGTGTGTTTTTTTTAAACATTTTTTTACACTTTCTTCGTGAAATGGTAGGGGTACAATGTACCCCTTACCAATTCACATAGGGGGGGGCCGGGATCTGGGGGTCCCCTTTGTTAAAGGGGTCTTCCAGATTCCGATAAGCCCCCCGCCCGCAGACCCCCACAACCACCGGGCAAGGGTTGTGGGGATGAGGCCCTTGTCCCCATCAACATGGGGACATCCTCCCCATGTTGAGGGCATGTGGCCTGGTACGGTTCAGGAGGGAGGGGGGCCGCTCTCTCGTCCCCCCCTTTTCCCCTGCGGCCGGCCAGGTTGCGTGCTCGGATAAGGGGTCTGGTATGGATTTTTAGGGGGACTCAACGCCATTTTTTTTTAATTTGGGGTGGAGTTCCCCTTAAAATCCATGCCAGATCTGAAGGGCCTGGAATGGATATTTGGGGGAACCCCACGTCAATTTTTTTTTAAATTTGCGGTGGGGTTCCCCTTAATATCCATTCCAGACCTGAAGGGCCTGGTAATTAAATTCTGGGGAACCCCCACGCTTTTTTTTTTTTTTTTTTATCAATGACTTTTGAATGTATTGCCGGGAGCCGACAATTCATTAATAGCCGCGAGTCAGTTTTAAATGACTTTTTTTCTTTCAAAAATGAAATTTTTTGCAGGGACAGTTTTAAGCACGGGAAACATGCGCCACTTCACATGCATATCATACACACCCCCCAGGTACGAAATTTAAAGGAATATTTCACTTTTATTTTTTCATTTTAAGCATTATTAAAATCACTGCTCCCGAAAAAACAGGCGTTTTTAAAACTTCTTTTTGCATTGATACATGTCCCCTGGGGCAGGACCCGGGTCCCCAAACACTTTTTAGGACAATAACTTGCATATTAGCCTTTATAATTAACACTTTAGATTTCGAACGTTCGAGTCCATTGTATTTAATAGGGTTCTAAAGTTTACACGAACATTTTGTCTGTTCGCAGGTTCTGGTGCGAACCGAACAGGGGGGTGTTCGGCTCATCCCTGATGATGATCACTGGTGAAAGGGTTAACTAGGGGCAATTAGGGGGTTAAAACCTTTATTAGATAATATATGGGGGTACCTGACGCTATAAAAACCTGCGGCGAACCTAAAAAAAAAATTACTGGCTACCGATCTGCATCACCGACACTAATGCCCCATACACACGATCGTTTTTCATGCCGTTAAAAATGCCATTTTTAAAAATGGCCATTAAAAATGATCGTGTGTGTAGCACTACCCCCGTAGGAGCTGCTGTTTGTTTGATTTGGGTCTACGTCCTGCCTATCAACCCCTGGAAGTGGCTCAAACCTTCCCTTAGCACAACTGATATGAATAAGGAGTGTGAGACCTATTGAGTATTAGGAGACACAATCCTGCATACATCACACAATAACCTGTAAATGTTATTACCTTTGCTGGTCACTAGTCCTTCTAAGTGACAGAGATACTTCACACAAGTTATATGCTTAATCAAAGGTACCTTTACTCAGTATAAAAGGGAAGGGTAAAGAATCACATTAATACACACAGTTGACTCTGCATGCGCATTGCAGAGTCAATAAACCAATAGGGATAGGTATCACTGAGATTAGGTAATAACAGGAAATAACATCAGCTATATATATGTACATGTATCTATATGTGTCTGCACGGCTAACTGGTTGCTCGCGAGCTCCCCCTTTATTGCAATACCTTGCACGTGTTCATTCCCTATAATAGGTGAGCAAGGCCTATCTGCGTCCCACTCAAAGTTCCTTTCTCCAATGAAGTCTTCGCTAGCCACCGTCGGTGCACAAGTTAAATTGTAATCCACAGGGTTTCAACAAGATGCTGTAATTATCCGCAATATACCTGAGTACTCGTGTGCCTGCCACCCACTAATGACGGATGCACCAATCTCTGATCACATAGTCTCCAGTGAGATACACTAGGCCGCAAGCTGTGGCGTGATAGGTGAAGTGTGGCTGGCACTAACTAAATCACTTTCCTCTAAGGTAGTAGTCAATTCTGTGCAGGTGCCCTTCTCACCAAACAGGCCCGACTTTCAGATAGTCTCCTCTGGCTTGTCCCGGTCACTCGATCTCCACGCTTCTGCTTCAGCTGCAGTCTCCGGACTCCGTCACTAACAGCATATGGTGATGGACGACTCCGGTCTCTGCTGGGCAATCACAGGACGCTGTGGACGATCCTCTGCTGGAAATCACTCAGGCACTCCCGTAATTTAGGCCCAGGCTTCTGGCCTAATCCTTAGGAAGCAGGCCTCCGTGCCAACTTCCTGCTTGATTGAGAGCTGGATCCAGAGAGAGAGACGCTGGCCCCTCCCCTGGTTTATGTAGTCTGCCCAGAATGCTTTGCGGTGTTGCAATGCACCCTGGGTAATGTAGTCTGTCTTTTACTAAAAGCAACAAAGTCTTTTCTCCTAGCTGATATCTGTCCCAAAGTGCATTAGTTGCATTGTAACACTTATACCACCGGAGGGAGCCGGATTCCTTCTTTCATATGGACATCCTGCTACATGTGTATGCTCCAGAGCATTTTTAACGACGTGAAAAACGGCCATTAAAAATTTCGAACATGCTCTCTTTTATCACGTCGTTTTTCATGTCGTTTTTTTTAACGACGTGAAAAACGATAGTGTGTATGCTTTAACGACGTGAAAAAAAACGTGCATGCTCAGAATCAATATGAGACGGGAGCGCTCATTCTGGTAAAACTAGCGTTCGTAATAGAGATAGCACATTCGTCAGGCAGTAACGGACTGAAAAGCACGAGGCTGAAAAGCGCGAATCGTTGCTCAACAAACTTTACTTACATGAAGGGTGGCGCCATTCGAGCGGAACTTCCCCTTTATAGTGCCGTTGTACGTGGTATACGTCACTGCGCTTTGCTTGATCGTTTTTTAAAATGATCGTGTGTACGCAAGACAGGCTTGAGAGGAAACATGAAAAAAACGACGTGAAAAACGGCATGAAAAAAAATGGCAAGAAAAACGATCGTGTGTATGGGGCATAAGACAGCGATCAGAAAAACGATCGCTTAGCGACAGTGGTGATAGGGGGTGAAAGGGTTACCTGGGGGGCGATCAAGGGGGTTAAACCTTTATTAGCTAATTTATGGGGGTACCTGACGCTATAAAAACCTGCGGCGAACCTAAAAAAAATTACTGGCTACCGATCTGCATCACAGACGCTAAGACAGCGATCAGAAAAATGATCGCTTAGCGACAGTGGTGATAGGGGGTGAAAGGGTTATCTGGGGGGTGATCAAGGGGGTTAAACCTTCATTAGGTAATATATGGGGGTACCTGACGCTATAAAAACCTGCGGCAAACCTAAAAAAAATTACTGGCTACCGATCTGCATCACCGACGCTAAGACAGCGATCAGAAAAATGATCGCTTAGCGGCGGCGGTGCTAGGGTATGAAAGGGTTATCTGGGGGGTGATCAGGGGGTTAAACCTTTATTAGGGGGGGTTAGGGGGCTACACTGGACCTAAAACTAACTTTAGTGACACTTTTACAGTCACAAATGTCACTGATTGCAGTGATCAGTAAATAAATGGTCACTGCAATCAGTGACACTGTGACTGGGGGCTGGGGGGTGATCTGGGGGGGCCATTTGTGTGCCTATGTGTCCTGGTGTCAGTGTGCTGTTTGTGCACTAACCTGTGTATCTTCTCTTGTACGGCGCTCAGTATATGTGAGCGCCGCATGAGAGATGACATCACTTCCTCCTGCTTCCTCTGCCTGTGTTTACATTACAGGACAGAGGAAGCATTTTCATTCGCCGGGAGCGATCGCGGGGGGGTGGCCGTCCCCTCATCTCGGATCGCTCCCCAACGAATACCGACCGCTCACTGTATAGGAGGGGGGTCCGATCGGACCCCCCAACTGTACAAAGGCAATCACGTACACTGTACGTGATTGTGCCTGTCGGTGCCATTCTGCCGACGTACATATACAGTGAGCGGTCGTTAAGTGGTTAAAAAAAGCCTGGATTCTTTCCTAAATGTACAGAATATAACTGGGTACTAACATTTATAGGTAAAGTTGATCCGGGGAAAATCTGATTGCCTCTCGGGGGATCAGGAAGGAATTTTTTCCCCTGCTGTAGCAAATTGGAGAACACTTTGCTGGGGTTTTTTGCCTTTCTCTGGATTAACTGTGGGTGAAGGATTGTGTATATGGGATTGTATTATTATTTTTTTTTTTTTGGTTGAACTAGAGCAGAGGTCTCAAACTGGCGGCCCGCCAGCTGTTGCAAAACTACAAGTCCCATGAGGCATTGCAAGGCTGACAGTTTACAAGCATGACTCCCACATGCAGAGGCATGATGGGACTTGTAGTTTCACAACAGCTGGAGGGCCACCAGTTTGACACCCCTGAACTAGATGGACTTGTGTCTTTTTTCAACCTGACTAACTATGTAAACACACATACGAACACACACAGTCTTTGATAACGCCCTGTGGGACGGCGAAACGCATCAGTGCAAACTACAGCACCGCAGTGACATCACATCTGATTCCTGTTTGAATGCAGCTGAGGTTGTGAGAGAACCTGTTGCTTCTTGGAACGAGTGGACTGTCTGTTGATACTACATTCTTTCCTTTTCACCATGGAACATTGTAAGCTTGAATTTTATTGAATAAACAAGACGTACTATACTATATTGTCTTTCTCTCCTTATGTCAGAGTTTGATACAGCACAGGAAGAATCGCTTCCTGGAGTTGGCGTCCTATCACCCAGCCTAATGCCCCATACACACAAGGAATTTCTGCCAGCAAAAGTCTGATCTGAGCTTTTGGTTGGAAATTCCGACCGTGTGTATGCTCCATCAGACTTTTTCTGTTGGAATTTCTGCCAGCAAAAGATTGAGAGCAGGTTCTCTATTTTTCCGATCGTCTGTATGCAATTCCGATTGGAAAAAAACCCTGCATGCTCAGAAACAATACGACGCATGCTCGGAAGCATTGAACTTCTTTTTCTCGCCTCGTCGTAGTGTTGTATGTCACCGCGTCCTTAACGCTTGAATGTTCAGAGAACTTTTGTGTGACCGTGTGTATGCAAGCCAAGCTTGAACGGAATTCCGTTGGAAAAACCATCCTACTTTTTTCCGACTGAAATTCCGCTCGTGTGTACAGGGCATAAGCCTGATTGACCCACAACGCAGTACTGCTTGAGGGGTCCATTGGATCTGGTGAGTTTACAACTTTAGGGGGGGGGGGTGGAGCACGT
The DNA here is from genome assembly GCA_029206835.1 of Rana muscosa. Classification (NCBI taxonomy): domain Eukaryota; kingdom Metazoa; phylum Chordata; class Amphibia; order Anura; family Ranidae; genus Rana; species Rana muscosa. The sequence continues at coordinate 39,730,093 of CM055124.1, read as the reverse complement.
AACCGTTTATACCTACTATTGCAGCACTTTGGGATTTGTCAGCACAGCAGCACTTGTGAAAGAAGTTTTTGTATTGGAAATTTATTCATGCAATTTTTCACATTTATTTGAACTTTCACTGGCCACATGCTTGTTCATTCATTCATGTTACTTCACTGTGTTTTTTGTCTATATGATGTATGCACATTATTAGCACTTCAATCCACTTTATTTGGGTTTGTTAGCACTGTGGTATATATATATTATTTAAAAAATTTTCCCACAAATGCACACGCACATATATAAACAAACACACACATACAGTATCTCACAAAAGTGAGTACACCCCTCACTTTGTAAATATTTTATGCTATCTTTTCGTGTGACGACACTGAAATAATTACACTTTGATACAATGTAAAGTAGTGAATGTACAGCTTTTATAACAGTGTAAATTTGCTGTCCCCTCAAAATAACTCAACACAGCCATTTATGTCTAAACCGCTGGCAACAAAAGTGAGTACACCCCTAAGTGAAAATGTCCAAATTGGGCAAAAAGTGTCAATATTTTGTGTGGCCACAATTATTTTCCAGCACTGCCTTAACCCTCTTGGGCATGGAGTTCACCAGAGCTTCACAGGTTGCCACTGGAGTCCTCTTCCCCTCCTCCATGATGATATCACAGAGCTGGTGGATGTTAGAGACCTTGTGCTCCTCAACCTTCCATTTGAGGATACCCCACAGATGCTCAATAGGGTTTAGGTCTGGAGACATGCTTGGCCATTCCATCACCTTTACCATCAGCTTCTTTAGCAAGGCAGTGGTCGTCTTGGAGGTGTGTTTGGGGTCGTTATGTTGGAATACTGCCCTGCAGCCAAGTCTCTGAAGAGAAGGGATCATGCTCTGCTTCAGTATGTCACAGTACATGTTGGCATTCATGGTTCCCTCAATGAACTGTAGCTCCCCAGTGCTGGCAGCACTCATGCAGCCCCAGACCATGACACTCCCACCACCATGCTTGACTGTAGGCAAGACACACTTGTCTTTGTACTCCTCACCTGGTTGCTGCCACACACACTTGACACCATCTGAACCAAATAAGTTTATCTTGTTCTCATTAGCAAATATGACATGTTTCCAGTAATCCATGTCCTTAGTTTGCTTGTCTTAAGCAAACTGTCTACAGGCTTTCTTGTGCATCGTCTTTAGAAGAGGCTTCTTTCTGGGACGACAGCCATGCAGACCAATTTGATGCAGTGTGTGGCGTATGGTCTGAGCACTGACAGGCTGACCCCCCCCCACCCCTTCATCATCTGCAGCAATGCTGGTAGCAGTCATACGTCTGTAGCAATACCCCTGCAGGAGCTACTGGTTTAATTTTGGGCCTGCCGTTACCTTACTGTTCCATACGCTCGTCTCAGGGGTTCTCCTTGAAGAGTTGTCCTGAAGAAAGTTCGCACCAACACAAAGTATCTTTCAAGGGGTTTTATTGATTAAAGTTTCCAACAGAGGGGGGTGAAGGGATGGGGAGGACTCAGGTACCTTAATTTCGGATCACAGGTATTTTCTTAGGTCCAGAGGAACAACTGTCTCCACGCTGGACTCAGCAACCACCGGATAGGCCCACCCTCTCGGGCCTAGCAACTGGTGCATAGCTCGATCACAGATCGTCTCTGCCACAGACTTGTGAAAATATAATTTGTTCAATAGTCTCTGTCACAGACTTGTGCAACCACTCACTGGGTTACCTTCTGATGAAAAAGAACACAGCTCTCAGTGCCAGGATCTTTCAGCCATTCCGGAAGCACTGTGAGGTAGATTTTGATCCGGATACATCCTCCAATTGAGTCCTCAATTGCTCGGTCCCTTCCCACAGGCAAGGCAACACAGGATCATCCCTGGGTCAGTAGGCCCTAGCGACTCCTGGGCCTACAGCTCAGTAACGGAGCCTCCGGCCAACGTGACCCAGAGGTTGGGAACTGCCAACACATCCCTGAGGCAAGAAGGGCCCTCAGGTTGGGATATGGGTGGTGCCCACCACCTACGAACGAAACCCCACAAAAATGGTGTCTATCCCTTAAGTACCCTCTCCCAGAATGCACAGCGGGTTGACCACGCCCCCCTGGGCTGCTTCTGGGAAAGAGATACCCAATGCATCCAGCCTGTTGTCTTTCCAACCCTGACCAGTGGTGACAGCGACACCCACCGTCAGGAGGAAAAATCATGCAACCAGCTGAACTGAAACAGAGGTATAATTTGAACACAATCCTTCTGAGCCAAACTATTGCTCAGACAACTATAATTTTAACACATAGCGCCCATTCATTGGGAGCAGGGCGCTACACGTCTATTTCCCAAAGACAACCTCTGGTTATGACGCTGAGCATGTGCACTCAACTTCTTTGGTCCACCATGGCAAGGCCTGTTCTGAGTGGAACCTGTCCTGTTAAACCGCTGTATGGTCTTGGCCATCCCGCTGCAGCTCAGTTTCAGGGTCTTGACAATCTTCTTATAGCCTATGCCATCTTTATGTAGAGCAACAATTCTTTTTTTAGATACTCAGAGAGTTCTTTGCCATGGAGGTGCCATATTGAACTCCCAGTGACCAGTATGAGAGCGTGAAAGCGATAACACCAAAGTTAACACACCTGCTCCCCATTCACACCTGAGACCAAATTTACACTGTAAAGCCTCGTACACACGGTCGGACTTCCATCGGACTTTTTCGTGTTTTTTTGTCCGAACGGAGTTGGTTGGGAACACCCATAGCATACACACGCTCTGACTTTTCTGCAAACTTTCTTAAAACTTCTTACAACATCACGTGTTTTTTCTGCTCTTTTCTGATCTTTACTGCCACCCTTTGGTTAACTTCTGCTATTGTTGGTTGATTTTAACATTAGTTGTTTTGTCCATCGGACTAAAGTCCGATGGTTATCTGTACACACGGTCGGACTTTGCTCCATCGGACTTTTGTTGGCCAAAAGTTTGTCCGTTTGTAGACCCAACTTTTGTCCGATGAAATCCAAAACCAAACGAAAAAAGTTTGTCCGATGGAGCGTACACACGGTCGGATTGTTGGTCCAACTTGCTCAAAACGAAGTTTGTTGGGCAAAAGTCCGACCGTGTGAATGGGGCTTTATACAAGCTGTACACTCACTACTTTACATTGTAGCAAAGTGTAATTTCTTCAGTGTTGTCACATGAAAAGATATAATAAAATATTTACAAAAATGTGAGATGTGTCACTAATTTACACAGAAAATTATCAAAAATTCATTAACCACTTCCTGCCCAGCCTATTGTAGGAAACGGCCAAGCAGGAGCAGTGTTATCCTGGATGTAAGTCAGATGACATCCTCCAGGTGCAAGCCTCCTGCGCACTCTAGCAGCTACTTTCTGTCACACAGCGGCCCACTGTGTCCTCCAGACACAGCAGATGACATATCATTGTAACGAGCTGGCCTCAGGACCATGTGATCAATCACAGCGCTCACATATCAGTTGTGCACAATTAATGGCTTTCATTGTGTACTATTTTGAGGATTTCTGTAATCGGTCATAGTGATCACATGGTACAGACAGGCCCAATCATAGCACATCTGTACCATGTGATAGCTGTGACCAATCACAGAGATCCTCACAATAGTACACAGTGAGAATGAATGAATGCCATTGTCAAAAAAAAATCTGAATCACCTCCCCAGAGTAGTACACTGTCATTATGGTAACACAGCACTGTTTTGCTCACAGCATGTAAAACATTTAAATAAATGTAAAACTAGAAAACAAATGTAAAAAAGAAAATAGAATCCCTGATCACCACCACACCAGGCATATGATGACTCTACTGACCTGTCATTTTAAGGCAACAAGATATAATACACTGCTCAAAAAAATTAAAGGAACACTGAAATTCCAACCACACAGATCTCAATTGGGAAAAATGTCATGCTGGATTTCTATACTGATATGGACTGGGTAATGTGTTTGGAACAAAAGGATGCCACATCATTTGATGGAAATGAAAATGATCAACCTACAGAGGGCTGAATTCAAAGACACCCCCTGAAAATCAAAGGGAAAAATTTATGTAGCAGGCTAGTCCGTTTTTGCTAATATTTAATTGCAGCAACTCAAAAAAATGGTACTCAGTAGTAGTGATGAGCCGAACACCCCCGGGTTCGGTTCGCACCAGAACCCGCGAACGGACCGAAAGTTCGCACAAACTTTAGAACCCTATTAAATAAAATGGATGCGAACGTTCGAAATCTAAAGTGCTAATTATAACGACTATTATGCATGTTATTGTCCTAAAAAGGGTTTGGGAACCCGGGTTCTGCACCAGGGGACATGTATCAATGCAAAAAGAAGTTTTAAAAACTGCAGTTTTTCTGGAGAAGTCATTTTAATGATGCATAAAGTGAAAAAAAAAAAGTCAAATACTCCTTTAAATATCGTACCTGGGGGGTGTCTAAAGTATGCCTGTGAAGTGCCACGTGTTTAGAACTGTCCCTGCACAAAATTACATTTCTAAAGGAAAAAAAGCCATTTAAAACTGCTTGCGGCTTTAATGTAATGTCTGGTCCCGTTAATATGGATGAAAATCTTTAAGAAAAATGGCATAGCTACCCCATCACACCCCCCCCCCTACCCCAGACCATTACCAGCCCCTTTGGGTCTTGTATGGATATTAAGGGGAACCCCGCACACAAAATAAAAAAGGCCCTATATACTCTGAACAGCCGTATACAGGCGGTGCATACAAGACAGGGACTGTAGGTTTGTTCTTATGTAGAATCTGTTTGTAATTTTGAACAGGTACATTGTTTAAGTGTAGCTCCAGGCAAAAAATCTATTTTTAAGCTTTTTGGAAAACATAGGGAAGGGTTATCACCCCTGTAACATTTGTTTTGCTGTCTGTGCAGTGTGCACCTGTTCAGAACAGTTCACCTCACTTTCCGTCCTAATGACAAATGTTTTTTGAAAATTTGGGGTTTTTATTGAAACAAGAATTGGTGATAAAGCATCACTGGAGAGGAGACACTTTTTTCCCCATAATAACTCTTACAGGAGAGAATTTGCCTTCCTAGGGGTAGATTTCCTCTCACTTCCTGTTGTATCCTTCCGTTTGCAAGGAGGAGTCGTTTGTAAGTTGGATGTTTGAAAGTAGGGGCCTGCCGTATATACTCAGCTGAAATTTGCCCCTTACATGTTGGTGTTGCCACAACACTGTGAGCCCTCACAGTTACTCTTGGTGGGCGCATGAATGGGCCCTGCTGTGAATTATTAGATCAAGAATTGTAATTGCATGCCCCTGTTGAACAGGGGCTGAAAAATTGGGCCTTTGGTGGTGGTGGTGGTGTTGACACAACACTGTAAGGCCTCACAGTTAGTCTTGGTGGGCACAGGAATGGGCCCTGCTGTGAATTATTAGATCAAGAATTGTAATTACATGCCACTGTTAAACAGGGGCATAAAAATTGGGCCTTAGGCACTGGTGCCACAACACTGCAACCCCTCACAGATACTGTACTTGGAGCACAGCAATGAGCCCTGTTGCAAAGTATTGTATCATCATCAATCGGATCATTGAGGAGGAGGAGGATAGTCAGTCAACATAACAGGACAGTCTCTCAGCATCAGCATCAGTCTTGAAGGGATGTGATATTTGAAAATAAATTAGTCTGTTATATCAGCTTCAGGTGTTTGGTAGCTGGTGGTGATCCAAGACTGGTTCATCTTTATGAAGGTCAGTCGATCAACAGAGTCGGTGGACAGGCGCACCCTGTGATCCGTGACAAATCCTCCAGCAGCACTGAATGTGCGTTCTGAAAGAACGCTGGATGCAGGACAGGCCAGTAGCTCAATTGCATACTGTGCAAGCTCTGGCCAGTGATCCATCCTCAAGACCCAGTAAGCCAGAGGATTTTCGGTGGGGAAGGTGTCCAAGTCTGACCTTGCCCCTAGGTATTCCTGCACCATGTATATCAGACGCTGGCGATGGTTGCTGGAACTGATCATACCTTGGGGCTGCGGACTAAAAAATTGTCTGAACGCATCGGTCAGACGGCCACCTTCCCCACCGCTCCTTCTTTGACTGACCGAAGCCTCAGCAACTCGTTGTCCAGGACCAGGAGTTTGTAACCTCCCAGTCTCTGGGAACGCGTTGCACAGACCTTTCTGCAAGGCCTCCCAGAGTTGTCTCATCCTCTGCTCCCTCTGCGACGGTAAGATAAGGTCCGCAACCTTACCCTTGTACCGTGGATCAAGGAGAGTGGCCAGCCAGTAATGGTCCCTCTCCTTGATCCAAAGAATACGAGGATCCTTCCGCAGACTTTGCAGGATCAGGGAGGCCATGCAGCGTAGGTTAGCTGAGGCATTCGGTCCGGAGTCCTCTGGGTGACTAAGGACGACATGATCCGCAGCCACCTCCTCCCAGCCACGTACAAGTCCACTGGTTTCTTGGGACTGTAAATCATCCCTAAAAGACTGCTGCTGATGATGCTGAGTGTCAGGCTCCACCTCCATGCTGACACAATCCTCCTCCTCCTCTTCTTCCTGTGCGATGGGTGGGACAGAAGGAACACTGTCTGGGTAAAGGGGGCATTGAGAGGCAAGGAAGTCCTCCTCTTCCTGCCTCTGTTCTGCCTCAAGTGCCCTGTCCATTATTCCATGCAGCGTATGTTCCAACAGGTGGACAAGAGGTACAGTGTCACTGATGCATGCACTGTCACTGTTCACCATCCTCGTGGCCTCCTCAAATGGTGCCAGGACAGTGCATGCATCCCTGATCATGCCCCACTGGCGTGGTGAAAAAAACCCGAGCTCCCCTGACCCTGTCCTGGTGCCGTAGTCGCACAGGTACTCATTGATGGCCCTCTGCTGCGTGTTCAGCTGCTGCAGCATGGCCAACGTTGAGTTCCACCTGGTGGGCATGTCACATATAAGGCGGTTCTTGGGCAGGTTCAACTCCTTTTGCAGCTCAGCCAGGCGAGCACTGGCATTATAAGATCTGCGGAAATGCACACAGACTTTTCTGGCCTGCCTCAGGACATCCTGTAAGCCCGGGTACCTGCCCAAGAACCGCTGCACCACCAGGTTAAGGACGTGAGCCACACAGGGCACATGGGTCAGTTGTCCCTGTCGGAGAGTGGAGAGGAGGTTGGTGCCATTGTCGCAAACTACCATTCCTGGCTTAAGCTGGCGTTGCGTCAACCACCTCTCGGCCTGCCCCTGCAGAGCAGACAGAACCTCTGCCCCAGTGTGGCTCCTGTCCCCCAAACACACCAGCGCAATCATGGCATGGCATCTTTTTGCCTGCGTACTTGCGTAGCCCCTTGAACGCCTACGGAGCACCGCTGGTTCCGAGGACAAAGCACAGGAAGAGGCCACGGAGGAAGAAGAAGAGGAGGGGGTGGAAGACAGAGGTGTGTCACAACCAGTAGTAGCATTTTGGAGGCGTGGCGGTGGAACAACCTCCAACACTACTGCACCTTGTCCTGCATCCTTCCCAGCTGCCAAAAGAGTGACCCAATGGGCCGTGAAAGAAAGGTAACGTCCCTGTCCATGCCTGCTGGACCATGAGTCAGCGGTAATATGCACCTTACCGCTGACCGCCCTGTCCAGCGAGGCCAAGACATTGCCTTCCACATGCCGGTAGAGAGCCGGAATCGCCTTCCGTGAGAAAAAGTGGCGTTTGGGAACCTGCCACTGAGGAACCGCACATTGCACAAACTCATGGAAGGGGGCCGAGTCTACCAACTGAAAAGGCAGCAGTTGAAGCGCTAGCAATTTAGCCAAGCTAGCATTCAACCGCTGGGCATGTGGATGGCTGGGAGTGAACTTCTTTCGACGGACCAGCAGCTGGGGCAGGGAAATTTGCCTGCTAGAATCGGTCGTCGGTGTACTGCTAGCAGAGTGGCCGCAAGTACTTGGCTGTGACACACCTAATTCTACACCTTCATTCCTCTTAGAGCAGGTTTCAGAGAGGACTGAAGGTATTGTGGGGTTGGAGATCCCAGCTGATGCGGTGCAAGAAGAGGTCAGCTTTGTTCTTTGGTGTGGGTCTTTAAGGTAGGCTTGCCAATGAGCTGCATGGCAGGTCAACATATGTCTGGTCAAGCATGTGGTGCCCAAGCGGGTGATGTTTTGGCCACGCGATATACGCTTGAGACATATGTTGCAAACAGCAGCTGTGCGATCTGATGCACTCGACTCAAAAAAGGCCCACACCAAAGAACTTTTTGAATAACGGGCAGAGGCAGCGCCCTGCACAGGCGGAGCTCTGCGGTGTGATTCAGTCGGTGTGCTGCCCTTACGCTGGCCCCCCGAGGGCATCCTGCCTCGTTGGAGATGTGCCTCCTCCTCATCCTCCTCCTCCTCCTCTCTCCTATTAGGCACCCACGTGGAGTCAGTGACCTCATCATCCCCTCCCTCCTCATCACTGGAGCCAATCTGGCAGTATGCTGCAACATGACTGCCAGATTGGTGTCCTTCTTGAGCATCCCCTCTCTCTGCTCTCACGCTACTGCCTTCCTCTAGCTGGGTATCATCATCAGACCCTTCGAAACGCTGGGCATCCTCCTGGAGCATGTACCCAACACTGTTCTCAAACAGTTCGGGGGACTCCTCAGGAGGACATGGTTGTTCTAGGGAAGGAGTGACTGATGATGACATTGATACCAGGGGGAAAGGACGCTTTGGCAGCTGCTTTGCCAGTACCCTGAGCCTGGGTGAGAGAGGATGAGGAGGATGAGGAGGGCTTGGTCATCCACTCTACCAAGTCTTCGGCATGATGCGGCTCAACACGTCCAGCTGCCGAAAAGAAGGACAAGCGTGTCCCATGGCCACGTGCTGATGGCGATGCACCGCGTCCACGACCAGCACTGTTGTCTCTAGACACAGAGCCTGCTTGCCCTCTTTTGTTTGCTCCTGACTGTCTGCCTCTCCTTGTTTGCCTTCCAGACATTCTAATGGCCTGCAGGGAAATGGGAAAAGCAGCAATACAGGCTAAGTTAAGGTGTAATATGGTCAGGAGGCACACTCCGCCCGCTGTAAGTGCCGCAAAATCCTGTTGGTGTAACACACCAGGAAAAAGCAGCAATACAGGCTAAGTTAAGGTGTAATATGGTCAGGAGGTACACTCCGCCCGCTGTAAGTGCCGCAAAATCCTGTTGGTGTAACACACCAGGAAAAAGCAGCAATACAGGCTAAGTTAAGGTGTAATATGGTCAGGAGGCACACTCCGCCCGCTGTAAGTGCCGCAAAATCCCGTTGGTGTAACACACCAGGAAAAAGCAGCAATACAGGCTAAGTTAAGGTGTAATATGGTCAGGAGGCACACTCCGCCCGCTGTAAGTGCCGCAAAATCCTGTTGGTGTAACACACCAGGAAAAAGCAGCAATACAGGCTAAGTTAAGGTGTAATATGGTCAGGAGGCACACTCCGCCCGCTGTAAGTGCCGCAAAATCCTGTTGGTGTAACACACCAGGAAAAAGCAGCAATACAGGCTAAGTTAAGGTGTAATATGGTCAGGAGGCACACTCCGCCCGCTGTAAGTGCCGCAAAATCCTGTTGGTGTAACACACCAGGAAAAAGCAGCAATACAGGCTAAGTTAAGGTGTAATATGGTCAGGAGGTACACTCCGCCCGCTGTAAGTGCCGCAAAATCCTGTTGGTGTAACACACCAGGAAAAAGCAGCAATACAGGCTAAGTTAAGGTGTAATATGGTCAGGAGGCACACTCCGCCCGCTGTAAGTGCCGCAAAATCCTGTTGGTGTAACACACCAGGAAAAAGCAGCAATACAGGCTAAGTTAAGGTGTAATATGGTCAGGAGGCACACTCCGCCCGCTGTAAGTGCCGCAAAATCCTGTTGGTGTAACACACCAGGAAAAAGCAGCAATACAGGCTAAGTTAAGGTGTAATATGGTCAGGAGGCACACTCCGCCCGCTGTAAGTGCCGCAAAATCCTGTTGGTGTAACACACCAGAAAAAAAGCAGCAATACGGGCTAACTTCAGGTGTATAATGTGCAGGAGGCTTAGCAACAATGACACTGACACTGTCCCCTGCCTATCCTTCTCTCTTCCTGCACACAAGGTTTATCAAAGTATATGACACTGACACTCTCCCTGCCTATCCTTCTCTCTCCCTGCACACAAGGTTTAGCAAAGAATATGACACTGTCCCCTGCCTATCCTTCTCTCTCCCTGCACACAAGGTTTATCAAAGTATATGACACTGACACTCTCCCTGCCTATCCTTCTCTGTCCCTACACACAAGGTTTAGCAAAGAATAGATTTGACAAGATTTGACACTGTCCCTGCCTATCCTTCACTTTCCCTGCTCCGGAACACACTACACAAGGCCGCCGCGCTGGCGGCCTTTTATAGTGTGGGGCGTGTACTAAACCCCCTCAGCTATAATTGGCCACAGGCATCCTGCCTGTGGCCAATCATTGCTCTCCTCGCTGCGCAGGGTCACTGTGCATGCTTGGCCAATCACAGCGCCGGGATTACACTGCGATGGCGCAGTGTATTGTGGGCCGTTCGCATCACTCGAATTTGGCGCGAACGGCCCAAAACATTCGTTGTTCGCCGAACGCGCTAACAGCCGATGTTCGAGTCGAACCTATGTTCGACTCGAACACCGAGCTCATCCCTACTCAGTAGTTTGTATGGCCCCCACATACAACATCAGGGCATGCTCCTAATGAGACACCGGATGGTGTCCTGGGGTATTTCCTCCCAGGTCTGGACCAGAGCATCACTAAGCTCCTGAAAAGATTGAGGTGCAACCTGGCGGCATCAGATGGACAGAAACATAATGCCCCAAAGGTGTTCTATTGGATTTAGGTCAGGTGAGCGTGGGGGCCATTCACATATCAATTCCTTCATCCTCCAGGAACTGGCTGCATACTCTCGCCACATGAGGCCGGGCATTGTCGTGCACCAGGAGGAACCCAGTGCCCACTGCACCAGAGTAGGGTCTGAAAATGGGTCCAAGGATTTCATCTCGATATCTAATGACAGTCAGGGTGCCATTGTGTAGCCTGTAGAGGTCTGTGTGTCCCTCCATGGATATGCCTCACCAGACCATCACTGACCCACCACCAAACCGGTCATGCTGAACGATGTTACAGGCAGCATAACATTCTTCACAGCTTCTCCAGACCATTTCACATTTTTCACATGTACTCATGAACCTGCTTTCATCTGTGAAAAGCACAGGGCACCAGTGGTGGACCTGCCAATTCTGGTGTTCAATAGCAAATGCTAATCAAGCTCCGTGGTGCAGGGCAGTGAGCACAGAGCCCACTAGAGGACGTTGGGGCCTCATGCTACCCTCATGAAGTCTGTTTCTGATTGGTCAGAGACATTCACAACAGTTGCCTGCTGATTGTCATTTTGTAGGACTCTGGCAGTGCTCATCCGGTTACTCCTCGCACAAAGGAGCAGATACCCGTCCCGCTGATGGATTAGGGACCTTCTACAACCCGGTCCAAATTTTGGCCTAAATTTATGAAGATTCTTTATTAGCAAAATTGTATAACAGAAATTTTTTTTTTTTTTCAAATTTTCTGTATTTTTTTGCTTATATAGCAAAAAATAAGAAACCCGGTGGTGATTAAAGCGGAGGTCCACCCAAAAGTGGAACTTCCGCTTAAACCACTCCTCGCCCCCTTACATGCCACTTTTGGCATGTCATTTTTTTTGGGGGGGGGGAGTGGGGGCTTCAGTAGGAGTGGGACTTCCTGTCCCACTTCCTCCTTCCGCCCAGGGACCGCTTAGGCGACTCGTCATATCGCCTAAGGCGGCCCCTGCCTGTAGGCGATCACCTGGGACACGTGACAGGTCCCAGGCGATCGCTTGTCCTTTCAGATTGCGCAGCGCCGCTTGCGCATGCGCAGTGATTGCCCGGCCATGAAGCCGAAAGCTGTCACGGCCGGGTGCCCACAGTTAGAATGGAGGCGCCGGCGGAGAAGGGGGGAGAGGAGCGAAGCTCCGTTCGGCCCGCGTCGCTGGACAGTGGAACGGGTAAGTGTATGTTTATTAAAAGCCAGCAGCTACACTTTTCGTAGCTGCTGACTTTTAATAAACATAAAAAAGGCTGGAACTCCCTTTAAATACTACCAAAAAAAAGCTCTGTCTCAAAAAAATTATTATAAAAATTTCACATGGGTGCAGTGTTGCATGAGTAAGTAATTGTAATTAAGTAATTGACATTTAGTGCTGAAATCTAAAAATTGGCCTAGGCAGGAAGGGGGTAAAGGTGTCTAATATTGAGATGGTTAAAAAAAAAAAGCTAAATTTTAAAAAAAAATTTGTTAAAAAAGGGTTTTCACAATACATATTCCCAGGTACAATACAAAAACATAACATATCTAGCTAGCATCAAAGTTTTCACCAATATGAACTACCCTTACCAAACCACAGTTAAGGTTCAATATACTAAAGTTTGGTCTTCCTAAATGTAGAGGTAGTCACAGGAGGAATAGTGGTAGCTATATACATTTTTTTTTAGATAATTGGGTATGGTTCATTAGAAACATATAAGAGATGTATCTAGGAGCAATATAATGCTATGAAAATGTAATTGCCCACTTCCTGATTTTTCTTTTTTTTTTTTGCATATTTCTCACACTTAAATGATTTAGATCATGAAACACGTTTTAATATTACACAAAGATAACCTGAGTAAATCCAAGATGCAGTTTTTAAATTATTACGGTACTTCATTTATTAACCACTTAAGCCCCGGACCAATATGCAGCATAATGACCAGGCCTCTATTTGCCATTCGGCACTGCGTCACTTTAACTGACAATTGCGCAGTCGTGCGACGTGGCTCCCAAACAAAATTGGCGTCCTTTTTTTCCCACAAATAGAGCTTTCTTTTGGTGGCATTTGATCACCTCTGCGGTTTTTATTTTTTGCGCTATAAATAAAAATAAAGCGACAATTTTGAAAAAAATGCAATATTTTTTACTTTTTGCTATAATAAATATCCCCAAAAAATATATAAAAAAAATTATTTTTCCTCAGTTTAGGCCGATACGTATTATTCTACATATTTTTGGTAAAAAAAAAAAAAAAATTGCAATAAGCGTTTGATTGGTTTGCGCAAAAGTTATAGCGTTTACAAAATAGGGGGTAGTTTTATGGCATTTTTATAATTTTTTTTTTTTTACTAGTAATGGCGGAGATCAGTGATTTTTTTCATGACTGCGACATTATGGCGGACACATCGGACACTTTTGACACTATTTTGGGACCATTGTAATTTTTACAGCGACCAGTGCCATAAAAATGCACTGGTTACTGTAAAAATTACACTGACAGTGAAGGGGTTAACCAGGAAGGGGCGCTGTAGGGGTTATGTGTGCCCTGATTTGTGTTTCTTACTGTGGGGGGGGGGCGTGGCTTAGCATGTGATGTCACTGATCGTCGTTCCTTATTACAGGGAACAGACGATCAGTGTCAGTCACACTAGGAAGCACAGGGAGAGGTTTGTTTACACTTGCCTCTCCCCGTTCTTCCTCTCTGTGACCCGATCGCGGGACACCAGCGGCGATCAGGTCCGCTGTTCCCGCAGGGACGGTCACAGAGAAGAGGACCGGGTCGCGAACGTGCCGCCGGCGGCTCAGTCGCGACCCACGGCTGTGCACATTAAAGGGGACGTACCTGTACACCCATGTGCCCAGCCGTGCCATTTTGCCGACGTACATCGGCGTGTGGCGGTCCTTAAGTGGTAAGGGAAAAAAGCTGTTAAAACCTGCCTGGCCCTATGTCAAGTAATTGCCCCACCCATGCTGAATCATGAATGAACTGTGATTAACCACAATTTTTTGGAAAACTGAGTTAAATTTCACTTGCCAAACCAGGGCCTGATTACTGCCAGACCTGTTGAATCAATAAATCACATAAATAGAAGCTGTCTGACAATGTGAAGCACGCAAACAGATCACAAAAAGCCACACATCACGTCACAAGCAAAAAAGATTCTAGAACAGATTAGAAACAAACATGTATCGGCCTAGGAAGGGTTTCAAAGCCATTTCTAAGGCGCTGGAACTCCAGTGAACCACAGGGAGAGCCATTATACACAAATGGAGATAACTTGGAACAGTGGTGAACCTTCCCTGGGGTCGCAGGCCTACAAAAATGACTCCAAGAGCATGACGACGACTCATCCAGGAGGTCATAAAAGAACCCAGAACAACATGTAAAGAACTGCAGGCCTCACTTGCCTCAGGTAAGATCAGTGTTCATGATTCAACAATAAGAAAGAGACTGGGTAAAAATGGCATCCATGGGAGAGTTCCAAGGCCAAAGCCACTGCTGACCAAAAAGAACACAAATCTCACATTTACCAAAAAACATCTTGATTATCCCCAAGACTTTTAGGCAAATATTCTGTGGACTGATTTACTTTTTGGAAGGTGTGTGTCCCGTTACATCTGGCATAAAACGAATACAGCATTTCATAACAAGAACATCATACCAACAGTCAGACATGGTGGTGGTAGCGTGATGGTCTGGGGCTGCTTTGCAGCTTCAGGGCCTGGACGACTTACCATAATTGATGGAACCATGAATTCTGAGCTCTACCAGAATATCCTAAAGGAGAATGTCCGGCCATCAGTTTGTGACCTCAAGCTCAAGTGCACTTGGGTTATGCAGCAGGACAATGATCCGAAACCCAACAGCAAAGGGTTCAAACAAAGCAAAATTTAGGTTTTGGAGTGGCCTATTCAAAGCCCGGACTTAAATCCAATTAAGATGCTGTATTATGACCTTACACAGGCCGTTCATGCTGGAAAACCCTCCAATGTGACTGAATTAAAACAATTCTGCAAAGAAGAGTGGGCCAAAATTGCTCCACAGCAATGGGAAAGACTCATTGCCAGTTATCGCAAATGCTTGATTGCCGTTTTTGCCACCAAGGGTGGCACAACCAGTTATTAGGTTTAGGGGGCAATTACTTTTTCACATAAAGCCAAGTAGGTTTGGACAGCTTTTTTGGCTTAATAAATGAAACCATGATTTAAAAACTGCATTTTGTATTTACTTGGGTTATCTTTGTGTAATAATACAATTTGTTTGATGATCTGAGTCATTTAAGTGTGACAAATATGCAAAAAAAAAAAAAAAAAAAACAGAAAGGCGGCAAATCCTTTTTTACAGCATTGTAGATAAAAAGTATACATCACAACAAGATGTATTTCAGAAGACCAAACTAAGATTATCTACCCTAAGCAGTGGTTTGGTAAAGGTAGTTCATATGGGTAAAAAGTTTGATGCTAGCTATATTATATTAGTGTAAAACCTCTCACACACACGACCGAGTTTCTCGGCAAGAACCAGCAAGAAACTTGCTGGCAGAGCTTTCTTGCCGAGTAAATCGGTCGTGTGTACGCGGCTTTCAGGTTTTCTTGTCAAGAAAACTGGCAAGAATCTCGACGAGAAAAATAGAGAACCTGCTCTCTATTTACTCGTCGAGATTCTCGTCAGCATGTTTCTCGACGAGAAAAGTGTGTGTGTGTACACTTACCTGTCGCCGTGGAAACCCGCGCATTCTCTAAATGACTTTGACGCATGCGCGGTAGCTACCTAGGCATAGGTAGGGTGTAGCAAGATGGCGGCGATGGCATCGAAAGTGACGAGCGCACGCTCGTCGTAGTCGATGACATCACCGCGTTCGCTCCATTCAAAGAACCGTAGGTTCTTTGAATAGAGCGTGTGTACACTCGCCAGGACAAGTTTCTTGTCGAAGAATCTCATCAAGAAAAACGACAAGTTTTTTCATGACTAGATTCTCGGCCGTGTGTACGAGGTCTAAGGCTTTGTACACACGACCGGTTTTCTCGTCAAGAAAACTGGCCAGAATCTCGACGAGAAAAATAGAGAACCTGCTCTCTATTTTCTCGTCGGGATTCTCGTCAGTCTGTTTCCCGACGAGAAACCCGAGAGTGTGTACGCTTACCTGTTGCCGTGGAAACCCGCGCATGCTCGAAATGACTTTGACGCATGCGCGGTAGCTTCCTAGGCATAGGTAGGGTGTAGCAAGATGGTGGCGACTGCATCGAATGTGACGAGCGCACGCTCGTCGTAGTCGATGACATCATTGCGTTTGTTCCATTCAAAAGAACGGCGGTTCTTTTGAATGGAGTGTGTGTACACTCGGCCGGGACAAGATTCTTGCCAAGAATCTCGTCAGGGAAAAACAACGTGTTTTTTCCTGACGAGATTCTCGGTCGTGTGTACTAGGCTTTATGTTTTTGCATTGTAAATGGTAATTTTTTTTTTTTTACTTTACATGGACAAGTAAAATTGATTTAATTTAATGAGACCATTAATAGTCCCAGTTGGTGATTTTCTTTCTATGTATATGGCATGTGGTGTCCCCATTTATGGACTTCAGGGAAAGAAAAAATGATCCCTTGTAGTGGGGCTGCCCCCCGCTGCAAAAATTACCGTAAATGCTTGTTTCTGTCCAGGGGGGGTCGCAAGACACGTTTACACACCTTAAAGCCCCATACACACTATTAGATTTTCTGCAGATTTTTGTCTTCGGATTTAACAAAACCATGTAGTGCAAGGGCCTGCCTGATTGCATACAAGTTGAAACAGGTTTGACCTCATAATATATGTTTTTAGTAAATCTGAAGACAAAAATCTGCAGAAAATCTAATAGTGTGTATGGGATCTTAGTCTCTTCTCCTGCAGAGTCCCTGCAGCTTCTACTCCCCTATGGCCTGGCTGTCGCAGATCCTCTGAAGTCATCAAGACCAATGCAGAGACCATGGACCAGAAAGCTAAGAAACAGACCACCACAGAAGCGTTGAGGATTAAAGGAGGGCACTGGCTGCCAGGGATGTGGAATATTGAATAAGTGAAACTGCTTTTTTTTTTGGCCCCCTAGACCTAAATGAGAATTGAACCCTTGCAGTGCAGGGGCAGCTTCATTACAAGGGAGTGTTTCTCCTTTCCCTGGAGTTCAACTTTAAAAAGAGTGCAGGTTTTGACAGTGAATGATCCGCAAGGTAGACAGCACAAGCCAAAGTGATTGTAATGAAAACAAAAATGGTGAGGACAGCTGCACTCCAATCCAATGTATGTTTATTGAAGAAAGACAGGCACGACAAAAACCAGCATAAACCAGGACAGCTGACGCGTTTCACACTTGTTCAGTGTTTACTCATAGCTTAAAGCTTAAAGCCCCATACAATTACAAAGTGATTGGAAAGTTTTGTTTAAAAAACAAAAAAACAAACATGTTATACTTACCTATTCTGTGCAGTTGGTTTTGCACAGAGCAGCCTGGATCCTCCTCTTCTTGGGTCCCTCTTCGCTGCTCCTAGCCCCTCCCTCATTTGAGTGCCCCTCAGCCAGCAGCTTGCTACAGGGGGCACCCAAGCTGTGTCAGAGCTCCGTGTGTCCATTCAGACACGGAGACCCGACTTGGTCCCGCCCTCTCTCTCCCCTGATTGGCTGACTGACTTTGCCTGAGACAGAGCAGTGGCGCCATTAGCTCCCACGACTGTCAATCAATCAGGAGGAGTGTCCTGGATGGCTGAGGGGATCGTGGACATCGCTGGAGAGAGAAGGGGCTCAGGTAGGTAATTAGGGGGCTGCTGCATACAGAAGTTTTTTTTATCTTAATGCATAAAAAAGATAAAGAAGATAAAAAACGTTCTGCCTTTACAACTCCTTTAAGTAAGAAAAAGAAAATCACCAATTATAGGCATCAAATTTACACAGAAAATTGTTAAAATCTACAATTCTATTTGAGATGGGCTTTAAGCACCAAATTATAAACTTTATAATACAGCACACAAGAGCATAACAGAAAACAAAAACAGATTGACTGGCTATGGAAAAAAACGTTTGTTAATTAATAATTCTCTCGCTCTTTCACTCTGTCCCCCCAACTCCTGATCTTACCTGATACAATAACACAGAGGCTGAACCGGTGTTGCTTGGAGATCATTTTCTTTAGTTCACAAACTCAGATGTACAAGTTAAACACCAAACTTTTCATTCACTCCAATCCAGGCATCTCCTTAGTCTCAGTTATCCTCAGTGTCACTTCAGATTTCCTGGATGGCTTTGTCTGAATCCAGAATTTACTAGATCCGTAAACGTTTGTGCTTTTTCTTTTTTCCCTTCCCTGTTCTCCTCTGTCTCTTCTGTGTCTGTGACTCTCTGTGTTCTGGGCAGACCAATATCTGGGAGGTGCAAAAGGGGAAGTCATGCAATACTCCACAGTCAGCTGTTACTCTGCTATACAAAGCATTCCAGTCGCGCACACTCCTAAGATTATTTGCATTTACAGTTGCTTTCTGTTTTCATCTTCAGGGCTTCCAGTATTCGTAAATGTTAAAAAAAAAAAAAATTGCCTTTAGTTATAATTTAATTCGAAGAGTAGTGATGGGATAGAACCATATTTTCAATGTTTTGATTCTGTCTATACAAAGACAATGAAAGAAACTGGGCTCCCAATTTATGAAACAATAGGAACAAGACTTCAATATCGAACAAAGCTGGGTAGCTAGAAGATGTTCAAATGAAAATCCATATAAAAATTTGTACGAAAGTTTGTACGAAAATTCACAGTACATTTGATGGCTTGATAAATGTTGTTCGAAATCTAGTTTGCTTTTAACATTAAATTTTGGAATGATTTAAATTTCCTGAATGAAAAATAAATGGTTAACAGAATTTAAATACTTGGGCATAGTGATATCGCGACAGGCTGAAAAATTTAAAATGTTAAATTTAGATCCAGTGTTACAGGAAAATAAGAAAAAACGAAAGATGTGGGAAATGCTCCCCCCTGTCCCTACTAGGACATATAAATCTGATAAAGATGAAGATTCTCCCTCAGCTGCTATATTTGTTTAGAAACTCGCCACAATGGATACCAAAAAGTTTTTTTACACAGCTACATGGTATGCTATCTTCATTTATATGACAAAATAAATTGGCCTGAACAAAATTAAATATACTTATGTGTCCGATGTCACAGGGGGGGTTGGCTTTTCCTGACCTACATAAGTATTATTTAGCAGCACAGCTGGTAACAGTAGGAAGGTGGCTGAATCCCGACAGATATGATCCCGCTACAATGGTGGAGGCTGCAGTGGTCCAGTCTCTGGAGGCGCTGCAGGCACTACTATTCCGCGGGTTAAAAAATAGCCGAGACTTAACTCCATCAATGATAACGACAGTAAAAGCATGGAAAGCTGGCATGATAAGAGAGGGTAACCTAAAAACAGAGGTATCTCCAAACACTCCACTATGGAGAAATCCTGAGTTTGGACATTTAGCTTCCATTCCGGATCCAAGAGCATGGACAAAATTTGAAGTTAAAAAAATATCACAAGTAATACACGAGGGAAAAATATCTTCATTTGCAGATATGAGAAAAAACTGGAATGTCCCCGAGAGCTACCTTTTTAGATATATCCAACTAGCACATGCGTTGTCAGCCCAGTTTCCACAGGGTACTCCCCAGTTAATAGAAACAGGTTTAGAAAAATTGATGAGAAAGAGAAGAGAAAGGGGGATGATTTCAATCCTATATAATCACCTACTAAAGACAGAAATATCAGATATGAATAAACTATGTCAGTGTTGGTTAAGAGATATTCCAAGACTATCAGCAGAAAATTGGGGAAAGATATATAAATTTCCATTCCAAATTTTAGTTTCACTTAAAGACAAATTAATTCAATTTAAGATAACACACAGAAGTTATTTTACGCCGTACAAACTGTCTAAAATATCACCATCTAATTCTCAAAACTGCTGGAGATGTGCAGGCATCCCAGGAAACTTTATCCATATTTTCTGGACCTGTCCAAAGATAAAGATATTCTGGAGAGAGGTCCTGAGAATAATTGATAAAGTGACGTTAGTTCAGCTGGAACCAGAGGCAGAGATTTGCCTGCTGGGACTAGTTGAGGAAAATACGCTCTCTATAGAAAGAAGAACACAGCGTGGCCTGCTGCTCTTCTATGCAAGAAAGGCAATAGTGCTAAATTGGAAGATGGTCGAAGCTCCCCCATTAACACAATGGAAAAATCTAGTAAATAGCAACCTGACATTGTATAAGGAGACATACTGTAACAGAGGAAAGGAAGAGAAATATAGGAAAATTGGATAGAGAATGTTATGACAGCTTTAGGGGAGGGGGGTGCGGAATTGGGATAGAACTACACCAATGGAAGAAAGGGTTAAAGAATGTACAAACCTATGTATGTGAATGTAAGGAAATGGGTCTTGTTTTAGAGTAATTGGGTGATTGTAAGATGTGAAATATATGATGTAAAATGTACAATTTAATATGAGAAGACAGGATGTATAAGATGTAAAATGTATGATGTAATATGAAAAGAAAGGAAAAAAAAATTAATAGAGATTTGGAAAAAAAACATTAAATTTTGGAATGAAAAATAAATACATTGTTAGAAAAACACTTGTTTGAGAACAAATTTCTATCCTGCTCTTTCAAATTTTCCCTTCACTAGGGTAACAAATTAACATCCATTTCACCCTACAAACAATTGGAAAACCGAACATCTGTTTTAAAACAAACATTCATGTTTAAAAATCAACTAGTGTATACCGAGCTTTAGATCTACCAGATTGGCAGAATATAGCCAATGATTTATCTAACGTATCAATAAAACTCTTGTGGAATCTAATTATACAATGCTATTAACCACTTCCATACCGCGCAAATTCTAGCACTCCTCTATTACACGTAAAACATTTTTTGCTAGAAAATTACTCAGAATCCCCAAACATTATATATATTTTTTTAGCAGATATCCTACTTTTTATGTCACCCGATTTTTTTGGGGAAAAAAATATTCTCATGAAAAACAAAAAAACAGTAAAGTTAGCCCAATTTTTTTTTTGTATAATGAGACAGGTGATGTTACAGATTGCAGAGTAAACAGATACCTTTTGCGGCTATCACAGCTCGAAGTAGCTTTGGATTAGTCTCTATGAGCTTGCCACATCTTACCACTGGGATTTTTGCCCATTCCTCCTTGCAAAACTGCTCCAGCTCCTTCAAGTTGGATGGTTTGTGCTTGTGAACAGCAATCTTTAAGTCTGAGCACAGATTTTCTATTGGATTGAGGTCTGGGCTTGGACTAGGCTATTCCAACACATTTACATGTTTCCCCTTAAACCTTGTCCTGCTGGAAGGTGAGCCTCCGCCCTAGCCTCAAATCACACACAGAGTGGTACAAGTTTTGCTCAAGAATATCCCTGTATTTAGCACCATCCATCTTTCCCTCAACTCTGACCAGTTTCCCAGTCCCGACTGCTGGAAAAACATCCCCACAGCACGATGCTGCCACCACCATGTTTCACTGTGGGGATGGTGTGCTTTGGGTGATGTGATGTGTTGGGTTTGCACCAGACATAGCGTTTTCCTTGATGGCCAAAAAGTTACATTTTAGTCTCATCAGACCAGAGCACCTTCCTCCATACATTTTGGGAGTCTCCCACATGCCTTTTCGCAAACTCAAAATGTGTCATTTTGTTTTTCTGGCCACTCTGCCATAAAGCCCAACTCTATGGAGCGTACGGCTTATTGTCGTCCTATGTACAGATACTCCAGTCTCTGCTGTGGAACTCTGAAGCTCCTCCAGGGTTACCTTAGGTCTCTGTGCTGCCTCTCTGATTAATGCCCTCCTTGCCCACTCTGTGAGTTTTGGTGTGCGGCCGTCTCTTGGCAGGTTTGCTGTTGTGCCATGTTCTTTCCATTTGGTTATGATAGATTTGATGGTGCTCCTAGGGATCATCAAGGATTTGGATATTTTTTTATAACCTAACCCTGACTTGTACTTCTCAACAACATTGTCCCTTACTTGTTTGGAGAGTTCCTTGGTCTTCATGGCAGTGTTTGGTTAGTGGTGCCTCTCGCTTAGGTGTTGCAGCCTCTGGGGCCTTTCACAAAGGTGTGTATATGTAATGACAGATCACGTGACACTTAGATTGCACACAGGTGGACATCATTTCACAAATTATGTGACTGCTGAAGGTAATTGGTTGCACCAGAGCTTTTTATGGGCTTCATAACAAAGGGGGTGAATACATACGCACATGCCAATTATTTTTTTTATTTCTGAAAAATTGTTTTATGTATATTTTTTTCTAATTTTACTTCACCAACTTAAATGTGATGGATCAGAACAAAATAATAGTCTAATTCAGATAAAAAAAACAAAAAAAAACATTGAACTAAAGGCTGTAATGTAACAAAATAGGTAAAAAGCCAAGGGGGGTGAATACATTTGCAAGGCACTGTATACCGTATATACTCGAGTATAAGCCGACCCGAATATAAGCCGAGGCACCCAATTTTACCACAAAAAACTAGGAAAATGTATTGACTCGAGTATAAGCCTAGGGTGTCCATGTGCATGCCTCACTGTGCCCATGCCTCACTGTGCCCATGCCTCACTGTGCCCATGCCTAGACTTACGTTTAACATGGGAGTATATGGAAGGGGTGCCCGGCTTTGGAAAATCGTTTCTCCCCGGCCGTAGGTCCCCCAAACAGCAAACTTTGCACACTTATAGAGAAGAACTGGGTCTATAAGTGTTCTAAGTTTGGGGTCCAGGGGACCTACGGCCGGGGAGCACCGATTTTTCAAAGCCGGGCACCCCTTCCATATACTCCCATGTTAAACGTATGTCTAGTCATGGACACAGTGAGGCATGGACACAGTGAGGCATCGGCACAGTGAGGCATGGACACAGTGAGGCATGGACACAGTGAGGCATGGACACAGGTCCCCAAAGTTACCGGAGAAATTACTGTTTAACATGGGAGTCTATGGAAGGGGTGCCTGGCTTTGAAAACTCGGTGCTCCCCGGCCATAGGTCCCCTGGACAACAAACTTTGCACACTTGTAGAGGAAGAGTGGGGCTATTTGTGTGCCAAGTTTGGGGTCCAGGGGACCTACGGCCAGTTGGCACCGGGTCCCCAAAATCCGGGAGATCCGGCACAAAAAGGTGACTCGAGTATAAGCCGAGGGGGGCATTTTCAGCACAAAACAAATGTGCTGAAAAACTCGGCTTATAATCGAGTATATACGGTATATTTGCCAAAGATTTTCATCTGTGCTCTACATGAGTCAGAATTTGCCACAGTGTACTGCCTCCTAACTAATCCCCCCACCACTGCCACTCATCCCATCAACATGATCAACAGCATTGCCACTGTGATCACCCAGTAACCTCTAGCAACCAACCAGTGAGTAGTAATAATGTGCAGTAACCTATAGCAACCAATTAGTGAGTGGTAAGGATGTCCAGTAACCTCTAGCAACCAATCAACAAGCAGAAGTCATGTACTGTAACATCTAGCAAATAATCAGTGGGCCATAATGTGTGCTGTAACCTCTAGCAACCAGTCAGTGAGCGGTAATGATGCACTGTAACCTCTAGCGACCAATCACAATCGGTGCCTGATCTGATTCAGTAAACTGATCTTGAGTCTAACTGCTATTTATTGTATGTCTCATCGCAGGTGTGGAGGGAAATTACATGAAAGGGGGGGCCCGAAGAAAATTTTGCCCAGGGACCAATCAATATTAAAGACGGCCCTGTCCCTTGCTGATCGGATTGGAATTCGTCCCATTAGAAATATGCCATAAGCCTTGTACACATGGTCGGACTTCAAACAAACGTTTCCGTGGATTTTTGTCCGAAGGGAGTTGGCCGGGCACACCCATAGCATACACACGGCAGGACTTTTCTGTAAACTTTCCCAAAACTTTCCTAAGATCACGTGTTTTTTCTGCTCTTTTCTGCTTTTTACCGCCACCCTTTGGTCAACTTCAGCTATTGTTGGTTGATTTTAACATTGGTTCTGGGCATGCGTATTTGTACTTCGCACAAAAGTCTGATGGATTTCTGTACACACATACATTTGTACCATCGGACTTTTGTTGCCGAAAAGTTTGTCCCTTTGCAGAGCGAACTTTTGTCGGATGAAAACGGAAAAAGTTTGTCCGATGGAGCGTACACACGGTCGGATTTTTTGGAAAACTTGCCCACTTTGAAGTTTGTTGGCAAAAAGTCTGACCGTGTTTATGGGGTTTTACTCAGTGTTGCCAACCTACCAGATTGAATTCCTGAAGAAGCCTGATTGGGTGAAATGTGTTGAGGCTGGTCTTAGATGCCAACTTCACGTCCGGTGACATCAGTTCCGAGTATTGGAACGCACGCTGGTTCCGGGAATTGGAACAGCAGCTGTCCTAGTTTTTGTTACACAAACTGCTGGAAATCCTGAGTGCTGAAAGGGCACACTATAATGTGCATGTACATTTGGGGGACCACTGCTTTCATTGGGGATTCATGAGTAATAAGCTTTCTGCATGAGTTCCTCTCTGCGGTTTCTTGACACATACTACTGATCCATCCGGGGCTGGACTGTTTGGAGGCGAGTAAGGAGACTGGAGCCAGTGGTACTGGAGGCGTCATATCCACATATAAAGCGATTTATGACCCATTACTTGGGGTAATATATTTCTGGTGAGTGCATGGTGTGAAGGGGAAGTGTGAGTCATCATCACTTGTTGGAGAACTGGATGTATTTATGTATCTATCTATTAGCACGAGCACAAGAAGGATTTTTTTCACTTAATATTAAGCTACGTTGTTTTGTATCTTAACCACTTAAGCCCCGGACCAATACGCAGCATAAAGACCAGGCCCCTTTTTGCGATTTGGCACTGCGTTGCTTTAACTGACAATTGCGCGGTCGTGCGACGTGGCTCCCAAACAAAATTGGCGTCCTTTTTTTCCCACAAATAGAGCTTTCTTTTGGTTGTATTTGATCACCTCTGTGGTTTTTATTTTTTGCGCTATAAACAAAAATAGAGCGACAATTTTGAAAAAAATTACATATTTTTTACTTTTTGCTATAATAAATATCCCCAAAAAATATATAAAAACATTTTTTTCCTCATTTTAGGCCGATACGTATTCTTCTAAATATTTTTAGTAAAAAAAATAAATCGCAATCGGCGTTTATTGATTGGTTTGCACAAAAATTATAGCGTTTACAAAATAGGGGATCGTTTTAAGGCATTTTTATAAAAAAAATTTTTTTTACTAGTAATGGCGGCGATCAGCGTTTTTTTTCGTGACTGCGACATTACGGCGGACACATCGGACACTTTTGACACAATTTTGGGACCATTGTCATTTTTACAGTGACCAGTGCAATAAAAATGCACTGGTTACTGTAAAAATGACACTGGCAGTGAAGGGGTTAACCACTAGGGGCGCTGGAGGAGTTAAAGCGGAGGTTCCGCGACAAATCATTTTTTTTTTTTTAGCTTGCATGCAAAGTATTTTTAGATCACCAATTAGTACTCACGTGTTTGGTGATTTTTAACCTCCCCTGTCTTTTTTCTGGCAAAAGATGCACTTTTAAAATCAGCCGTCAGAATTTTCCATTTTGCTTGTGGGCATTGTGAAGCCCACAAGCACTGACTTCCTGGTAGCGGTGGACGGTGTTCTGCAGAAAAAGTTCCCCGGCGGATAAGGTTCCCCCCCCCTGTACTGCGCATGCGCGGCACGAACCTCAACTGAGTTTCCGAAAGTAGCCGAACATGTAGAGCTGCGAGTTAGCTCTACACGGCGCCTGCGCAATGACTAGGAGCCATGTAGAGCTGACTGCGCAGGCGCCGTGTAGAGCCGACTCGCAGCTCTACATGTTCGGCTACTTTCGGAAACTCCGTTGAGGTTCGTGCCGCGCATGCGCAGTACAGGGGGGGGGGAAACCTTATCCGCCGGGGAACTTTTTCTGCAGGACATGTCACATCTGGACGAACTCCCAGATTACATTGCGGGAGAATAGAAACGCTTACTCCCGCGGGAGTGAGTACCTGGAAGCCGGAATTGAAATGACAATAGTACGGTATGTACAGAAAAAAAAAAAAAAAAGTGGCTACTGTACATGTTTGTAGTGTAAGGAGTGTGGTCATATATGGATGTTATTTTGGGTGGAACTCCGCTTTAAGTGTGCCTAGGGGCGTGTTACTAACTGAGGGGGGGCGTAGCTACTAGTGACACATCACCGATCTCCGCTCTGATTATACAGAGTGGAGATCGCTGACATTGTCAGTAGTGGAGCTGGGAAATGTTGTGTTTACACACACATCTCCCCACTCCGAGCCTCCGTGAGACGATCGCGGGGATCCCCGCGGCGATCGAATCCGAGGGACCCGCGGTCCGACTCACGGGGAAGGCAGTGGGGTCGTACAGGTACGTGATTGTGCCTGTATGAGACATTCTGCCGACGTATATATTAGGGCTGTGGAAATTAAACTATTAATTCCTTGATTAATCGATTAATTTTTTTGATCGATCAAAATTCTTTTGATCAGTACTCACCTCTCCGCCGACTTCCGGGTCTTCAGTGAGTTCCGTCGGAGATCCGGTGACGTCACGGACACCGGCGGGGCTTGCCGTGTCCATCTGAAGGGCTCCTTTGCTGTGCCTTCATATCTGCATGCTGGCTGGACCTTACTATCTGCCACACGCAAGGGCTGTTACACTTCCCTCTATCACTTCTCTTGGGAGTTGTGATAGTTCCCTTCACGGGACATCTACATGCCGACGGACTGATGTTAACCCTTCCTCATCTGGATTCAGCAGTTGTATCGCTGTACACATTTGTATACCAGTATCATACTTAGCTACATGTTTTTATGACTTCTTTTGCTACCGTTTGGTATTCCTCGCACCATTTTTACAGTTTATGAAGCTACATCGATTTTATCTCCAGTGCAATATTTATTTTGTTACCTACTTGAAGACAATAAAAGTTTTAATGCTATTCCCATCGAGCGCTGCCTTTGTGTTTTTTATATCCTGCTATCCATTTTTCCAGTGGTTGGTCGCTGCACTGGGAATCGGCCTGCAAGGAGATCAGCTAAAAGTAGTTGGATCTGTATGTACGTTATAATTAATCGAAATTAGTCGATTAATCAATTTTTTAAAAAACGATTAATCGAACACAAATTTTTTAATCAGTAACAGCCCTAGTATATATACTGAGGGGTCTTTAAGTGGTTAAGCACCATTTTGAAATCACACATTTCATGGGACTTTTATCATGATTTAAAGTCACTTTCAATATTTATGAGTATGTAAATATGTGTTTGTGATGAGGTTTGGTTTATAATTAGGATTTGCACGATCATTTTGAAATTTTAATTTTTGAGCAAAATTTTCACAGTGCCTCTGTTGATCACTATTCTGTTACCATAGCACAGCTCACCATTTTTATTGTTTTGGATAGTCAGTTTACCAGGCAAATAGTCTTATTTGCCTTGGGGGGGCTTGCTCTTGTGGGATTCACAAATTTTGGTTTAAGTTTCCTGGGTGTGGGGAGTATAAGTTTATTATCACATTTAGTGGAAGGAGAAAAGTGCCCATTTTTTTACTGGCTGCCATTAAAAATTCTGACAGTTGGCAACACTGCTTACTCTGCAAAATCTTGAAGTTTGAAAATTTACTTTGTGTATTTCCACATACAATTACTTGACTAAAGGATTCGTCAACCTGGGTCCTTACTATTTAGAATGAAAACACGGACTGAGTGACATGGGTTTTATACGGCCACAGCAGCCACTTTTTATTAACCAAAGAATAACATAACATAACCTTAAAACATACCAAATTCAACAATGTAATGCCCAACAACAAGAGATCTTTGGGTGTCCTTAAAAGGGGTTGTAAAGGTACATGTTTTTTCACCTTAATGCATCCTATGCATTAAGGTGAAAAAACATTCGACAATACCGCCCCCACCCCCCCCCCCGCCCCCGTTTTACTTACCTGGCCCCTCGAAAGTCCTGCGCTCGCTCCCGTCATCCTCCGAGTTCCTGTGCCTGGCCGTTGATTGGCTACTGTGGATGGATTGAAAGCAGCGCAGCCATTGGCTAACGCTGCTGTCAATCACATCCAATGACACGGCGCGCCGGGGGGCGGGGCCGAGTGATACAGTCGGCGGCTATGGACGCCGCTGTATCACGGGAGCGTGCCCGCAGTAACTCCACACCATGCAAGCTCGCCCGCATTATGGTGTGGAGTCCTTGCGGGGAGGAGCCGAGACAGCCGCCGAGGGACCCCCAGAAGACCAGGATTGGGGCCACTGTGTGCAAAACGAGCTGCACAGTGGAGGTAAGTATAACAGGTTTGTTATTTTTTTTAAAAACGGGAACCTTTAGTGTTCCTTTAAGGCACAATTTTAACTGGAATCGTCCCTGTCCTCAGCCGTGCCCCAACCGGCTCAAAGACGTTCCGTCATCACACATAATTCCATATTCCCCTCCCCCAGGAGACCTCGCTCCTGGGAGAACCACCGCTAACCAAGTGTAAGCGCCATAATCGTCCCTGTCCTCAGCCGTGCCCCAACCAGCTCGAAGACGTTCCGACATCACACATAATTCCATATTCCCCTCCCCCAGGAGACCTCGCTCCTGGGAGAACCACCGCTAACCAAGTGGAAGCGCCATACCTTAGATGGGCCCCCACACTTTTGTAACCATGTAATTACTGACCCCCCAAAGACCCGTTGACCGGCCAACTGCTGTGACAAAATTAGCAACATACCCCGTTTTTTAAATCATCATTACATACATATATATACCATGTTTTTTTTTTTTTTGTATAGTATTATTAATATTATGTCATACGTTTTTATTGCATATTTTTTTTTATTTATTCATTTATTTATTTATATATATATTTTTAAAATAAACTTAATAAAAACCTTAGGCACAAAATTACAACGACTTACCTATCCACTATGGTGACCCCTAACACCAGGGCGGGTGGGTGGGAAGCTGTCACTTCTCCTGACTCCTTGGAATGTGAGAGAACTACCTCCCCACAAAGACCCTCTCATCTGTACCCTGCCCATTCAACCTCTGCCTCCAATCAGGTAAGGGCTACACCCCCACCAAACCCCCTGACCTAGCTGACCTATACCTGACCCTGTTCCTCCCTTAGTCATGCCACCCCTCCGTCCATTTTCTCCTCCGGGTCTCACTTTCTTCAATTCTGTGACACATTAGACACTGTTGTGTCACACATTTCACAGAGCCTGCAATCTGAACTACAAGGGAGTTTCAGGAGGTGGAGTCAATACAGGAATTACTGCTTACAGGCTACAAGGTACCATGGGATATGTAGTCTTTAGAGATTGAAAGTAAACAGCAGAGGAGAAGCTGCAATTCATGCAGGGAATTCAGGAAATTGTTGAAAAAGACGGTCAGGAGACAGGCAGAACATTAAACCCAGAAGACCCAAATATAGAAAAAAACAGCAAATCTTTTTTTTCACCTTTCAGATATTGTTGTAGGTGGACCCTAATGCAGAAAATCGATGGGTTTTAAACATTTTTACATTTTAGAACGTTTTTAGGCGAACGTTGTAATTTTGCAACATTGGGCCTGTTTGGTAGCAGAATTTTAGTAATTTTACTCATATTGTCATAAGAAATGTAGGGAGCAACAAAGGGTTTATTTGAAGGGCTTTCTACTTGATAAGTCCTTCAACAGTACTCTATATATCTATACAGTAATTATCACAAATAAAGAATGATACAAGTCAGTTTTATATTTTTTTATTAATAATCATTTATTACAGTGGAACCTCGGATTGCGAGTAACGCGGTTAACGAGCGTTTCGCAATACGAGCACTGTATTTTTTAAAATCCTGACTCAGTTTGCGAGTGTTGCCTCACAAAACGAGCAGGATTCAAGCCAAAGCGGTGTGCAATACCGCGGTTGGCCTGAGGTGGGGGGGCGCCGGAGCCGAGCAGAGCCGAATGGCGCCATTCGGAGCTGATCTGAAAATCTTACAAATACTCCTTTCCTGAGCCTTTCCGAGTGTCTCTGTTGCTCTCCGGCGCCCACCCACCTCTGGCCACATGCGGTATTGCATGCCATTGAAGTCAATGCGAGAATAATTATTTTACTTTCCATTGACTTCAGTGGGGAAACTTGCTTTGAGTACTTTGGATTACGAGCATTCTCCTGAAAAGTATTATGCTCGTAATCCAAGGTTCCACTGTATATGTTCAAACTGTTTTTACAAAGCCTACTGGATTGGATAAAAACTTTGGACATTTATTATGTTTAGCTATGCTCAGTTATAATAGTCCCAAAGGCAGTTCTGGTCTTCTGCAGCAAGTGCAATGTCCGCCTCTGCTTCTCAAAGGTTGTTGGTATATCCTTTACCACATTGCCTGCACCGTCCTCTACTTGTTTTTCTAAGGAAATGTCCATACATGTCCTTGCAAATGTCTTTTGGTGGATGTAGAATTGACCTTTTGGCTGGGGTGCCATTTGAAGGACTCCTTTTTTCTGTGTATGGTCTATTCCTATCCTTTAAGGGGCTCCCTGTCTGTGGAATTGGACTCCTATGGATTAAACCTGGTTGCCCTCTCGTTGGTTTTATGACAGTTGTGCCAACTAGGATGAGAGAGGATGCTAACCGGGCTTGAAACAGTCTCCTGTTTAGTATCTTTTTCTTGGGAGCATTCAGTGCTTTGCAGTCCTGTTTGTACAGCAGCCATGCATGGATCACAGATAGGATCAGGGCTTTTTTTTAGCGGGAACGCAGGGGAACGCAGTTCCGGCACCTCCTGGACTGACTGTATGTAATGTCAAGGGGTGCTGGGGTGTGCTGCAGGGTATTGATGCTCACTGCTGGTGGTTCTATTCTAGCTGGAGGGGATCTATTTTTGCAGGGGGGTCTATTGTTGCTAAGGAGGTCTAGTGTTGCTGGTGGGGGACCTATTGTTGCTGGGGGGTTAGTTGTTGCTGAAGGAGATCTACTGTTGGGGGAGGGGTCTATTGTCGATGGCTACCAGAGAGTCTATTAATGTTGGCTGTGCGGAGATCTGTTGATGCTGGGGGGGGGGAATTTTGTTGTGGGTGGTACATTGTTAGAAGGATCTATTGTTGCTGGCTGAAGGGGAAACCAAATTCCATACAAATTACTTAGCACAACAAAATGATACTTGGTTCTGTATTGTCTAAAAGGGGCAGTACTGGGAGGTGGGTAGGGGATGGAACCAAGGGACGTTGCTTGGAGGTGGGTAGGGGTGGAAAAAACAAGTGATTCGGAAAAGGGGAGTTCCTGCACCTATTGTCTGAGAAAAAAAGCCCTGGATAGGATGATGGTGTGTGAGAAGATGAAAATGTACCAGTGGCGGGATCTCAAAGGAAACTTATATTTTGCTGCAAATGAGTCCAACATATCCACACCGCCCATGAATTTGTTATAGACACCCACAATGTAAGGCCTCTCAACTTCAACATATCTTTTGGTGGCTTTGTCCCAGTGTTGAATCTTCTCCACCAGTTCTGGGCCAGCAGGGGATGACACAAGTGTGACCGCCCTGCTGTCAAACCATTTCAATGCACAGATGTTGTGGCTCGCCTCCACACTGACATCGAAGTTTGCCGACATCTCCTGGCAATCCAAGTTCTGATCTAGCACATATTCTGTTCACACTGCCTTGGTACATAGTATGCCAGAGATGCCTGCCTTACCCACACCTTGAACATCCCATGGATGTGGCTTGCCACGCATGTATTGCTTGATGCTGCTAAATTTACCCCTAAAATAGGGTGACCAGACATCCCCGGTTTCAGGGGACAGTCCCCGGATTGAGGACACTGTCCCCGGACCAAGTCTGTCCCCAGTTTTGTCCCCGGATTGGATTTGAACAGGGGCTGGGGAAATTTCAAAGACAGTCAGTGCAGAATAAAAAAAAAAAAATCTGAATTACACACCCCCGCTCCTACTAGCTTAGGGGGGGATGTATTTTTTTTCCATTATCTGTGCCTCTTTCTGATGATCATGTGCTGGTCGGAGCGGAGGGAATATTTCTTCCATTTCAGGTGCATGCCCATTCAGCTCCGCTCGCATGTTCTTCTGCCTTGGCTCAAGTCCCGGCCAGCCGCCTGCCTGCTTATCTCCTTGCCTTACCTGGCGGAGTGATCTTCCTCCACTACCCACCCAGTAGTAGCCGGGGCCTGGAGAGTAAGACTTGACAGTCTGTGAGGCGGCAGCGGCAGTGACGGGCAGAGAGTAGCTGATTGCCGCCATTACTAGTAAAAAAAAAAATATGTCCCCTGATTTCATTTTAAAAATCTGGTCACCTTACCCTAAAAGGAATCATTTCATCCACGGGAGTTGTGTTCTTCTGGTACCACCTGCAGGCATTTCTCCCTGAACGCATCGAGCCATGGTCTGAGTATACAGTTTGTCTTTTTTTCCATCTCAGACACTGTCAAATAAAAAAATAAAAAAATGTATTTAAAATTTTAAGACTTCACACATTCCAATCAATTAACACAATCCATAGAATGAACACCATACTGTCTGGCTAGCCTGATTGTGCTCTATGCTTATTATGTGATTAGCACCTATACCCCCCCTCCATATACCAGAACATTATCACCTGTCCCTCATGTAGCAAGAAGATATTTAGGCAATGGTCAGAAAACACAACAGGACACGCTAAGTATATACATACAGTACATTAAAAGATAAATAATAAACAATTGATTCCTTAACCACTTCCGGACCGCCCGCCGTCGTTTTACGTC
The DNA here is from genome assembly GCA_029206835.1 of Rana muscosa. NCBI lineage: Eukaryota > Metazoa > Chordata > Amphibia > Anura > Ranidae > Rana > Rana muscosa. Next base: position 39,697,438 of record CM055124.1, on the reverse strand, counting down.
AGTACTTTGAAGAGGAATACCGTTATTTTGGTAGCAGCTAGCTATCATAACCCCGGTATACTCTTCTTCAGTGGGTGGTCTGTTTTCAGATAAAAGTAATCTTGCTGCAGAGACCACTTTTATCGGCGGCGGGAGAGGGGCCTACCCCCCCTCCCGCTGTGCTCCAATACCCTCCATCGCTTACCGAGCCGTCGGTAGCGGCGGAGGCGATCGCGTCCTCTTGATGGCTTGTATGGGGACGAGTGAGGGGAAGATGGCCCCCACCCGTCTCCATATCATTGCAGGGCGGAAGCAACGTCAAAACGTTACTTCAGCCCAATGCTCTTAAAGAGACTTTTTTTTTTCAAATGACGTTTCATTTTTATTTTATTTTGTATTGCATTTTAGTGTAAATATGAGATCTGAGGTCTTTTTGACCCCAGATCTCATATTTAAGAGGTCCTGTCGTGCTTTTTTTTTTTCTATTACAAGGGATGTTTACATTTTTTTACAGTTTTTTAAAAAGAACAGTGTAAAAAAATAAAATAAAAAGGTAAAATAAATAAAGAAAAAAAAACAAAACATTTTTTAATTGCGCCCCGTCCCGCCGAGCTTGCATGCAGAAGCGGACGCATACGTGATCAGCGCCCGCATATGAAAACAGTGTTCAAACCACACATGTGAGGTATCGCCACGATCGTTAGAGTAAGAGCAATAATTCTAGCCCTAGACCTCCTCTGTAACTTAAAACATACAACCTGTAGAATTTTTTTAAACATCACCTATAGAGATTTTTAAGGGTAAAAGTTTGTCACCATTCCACGAGCGGGCGCAATTTTGAAGCGTGACATGTTGGGTATCAATTTACTCGGTGTAACATTATCTTTCACAATATAAAAAAAAAGTGGGCTAACTTTACTGTTGTCTTATTTTTTAATTACATTTTTTTGATTTTTTTCAAAAAAAGTACGCTTGTAAGACCGCTGCGCAAATATGGTGTGACAGAAATTATTGCAACGACCGCCATTGTTAGAAAAAAAATATATATATAATGTTTGGGGATTCTAAGTAATTTTCTAGCAAAAAAAATGTTAACTTGTGTAGCGCCCTCCTCACTCCCCTCTCTTTCTTCAGCTCGTCTGTCTCTTGTCTAGGGGTATCTTTCAGAAGGGAGGGAGCGGGGACACCACGCCTGGCCTTCACCACAGGTGTCAGTGTGGTATAAGCAACGTTCTTTTACCTTCGGGTCAGTGCTGTGCACCTGGAGCCTCCACCGAGAGTTACCTTGAACAATGTCTGTCAGGAAATGAGCCCCACACCATTAAAGTTCAACACTCCTTTATTCTTCTTGAATGAACACAATCAGTTGAACTCCCTTGGTAGAAACAGAACAGAAAAGGAGGCGTGGATGCGAGTAGGCCCAGACACAATGTGTTCTCCACTTTCCTCCCTGAAAGTGGGCTGCGGTCTCCGAGCGAGGGGGGATTTCCTTCCAGGCTGTCTCCGATGAGAGACTCACCCGTCACTGGCAATATGCTGCACCAGGTCTTCAAGTGAGGAGCTCCCCCCGGTCCATTGCGCCTTCCGGATTCGGGTACCCACTCCCTGGGTACCCTAGGATCTCCTTCCCTCGCGAAACTCAGTGTTGGGCACTGAGCTCTGGACCTCCATCCGAGTACCTCACCCCAGGCTAAAGGTGCCTGGGATGGAACACGACCTCCGGCTGTCCTCTAGGCCTAGGCCCGCCTAGAGAACCGACACAAACCCCCGTCCACAGGCTGAAGGTGCCTCAGACTCCCCCGTGACAAAGATGGCCGGCCCTTTTATACCCTCTCCCAGCAAGCACGGCGGGAGGACAAAAAGGAGGCACGACACACAGCAATGATTCAACCCCAGCCCAGGGCGACAGCGCCACCTACTGGGCTGCAGGGAATTACACATCACCAATGTCTCTGTCAGGTTCAAATTTACACCCGGGAAAGTACATACCCGCTACACTTGTAAACACCAAATCTCAGAAAGAGGCTCGGTCCTTAAAGCGGAGCTCCGTCGAAAAAAAAAAAAAATTAAAAGCCAGCAGCTACAAATACGGCAGCTGCTGACTTTTAATATTAGGACACCTACTTATCCTGGAATCCAGCGACGTCCGCAGCAGAGGACGAGCAATCGCTCGTCACTCTGCTGCCCCCACCGCCATCCTCGGTGAGGGAACCAGGAAGTCACTGCCCGGTTCCCTACGGCGCATGCGCGAGTCGCGCTGCACAGTTCTGACTGGTCCCCGTGTGTTCTGGGAGCCAATTGTCTCCCAGAACACAACGGGTATTCTGCGGGAAGTGACGTGCTTCCCGCAGATTTCCCGCAGAGAGGACTCCCGGAAGTGGGTGCAAATACCTGTCTTAGATGAGCGGAAGTTCCACTTTAGGGTAGAGCTCCGCTTTAAGTTGTTAATTTAAACTTGAATTTTTCAAGTGATAACCATTACATTTTGATCTAATCTCAAGCTGGTATTGTGAATGATCAAAAACAGTATTTCTATGGCTGTTTTTACCACATGGAACAGGTAAAAACTGCAAGGTGCACAGGCAAACTCTGCTACTCCTTTAACCCAACGTTGTAAAATTACAACACAGACATAACAAGCTCAAAATCTAATATTATCAATGAATTCAACAGTACCTTGATATATGCATGATCTAGACATGTTATTAACCACTTCAATACCATGCATTTATACACTTTCCTGCCCAAGCCAATTTTGAGCTTTCAGCGCTGTCGCAATTTGAATGACAATTGCGCGGTCATGCAACACTGTACCAAAACAATTTTTTTATAATTTTGTTCCCACAAATAGAGCTTTCTTTCGGTGGTATTTGATCGCCTTTGCGATTTTTTATTTTTTGCACAACAAATAAAAAAAGAGCGAACATTTTGAAAAAAAGTTTCTTTGTTTCTGTCAATTTTTTTTGTAAATAAGTACCTTTTCTACTTCAATGACGGGCACTGATAAGGCGGCACTGACAAGGCGACACTGATGGGCACCGATGAGGTGGCACCAATGAGATGGCACTGATGGGCACTGATGATAGGCACTGATAGGCGGCACTGATGGGCACTCATAGGCGGCACTGATGGGCACTCATAGGCGGCACTGATGGGCACTCATAGGCGGCACTGATGGGCACTCATAGGCGGCACTGATGGGTGGCACAGACAGGCACTGATAGGTGGGCACTTATGGGCACAGATGGGCACGGATGGGCACTGGTAGGTGGCAATGTTGACACTGGTAGGTGGCACTGTTCACACTGGTGGCTGGCATTGCTGGGCATTGCACATTGTGGTGGTGCCAGTCAGTGCCCATTTGTGGGCACTGATTGGCATATGTTTTTTGAGTATTTGTACATGTGGATAGCCATGGGGTACTTACCTGGCCATCCACATGCTTGGGGCTTCCCTGGTGGTCCTGGGGGGCTTCCCTGGTGGTCCAGTGTGGGTATCCGAGGGGGGGGGGGGCTGTGCTGATAAACAATCAGCGCGAACCCCCCCTGTCAGGAGAGCCGCCGATCGGCTCTCCTCTACTCGCGTCTGTCAGACGCGAGTGAGGAAGAGACGATCAACGGCTCTTCCGGTTTACATTGTGATCAGCCGTGATTGGACACGGCTGATCACGTGGTAAAAAGCCTCCCCTGGAGGCTCTTTACCGAGATCAGTGTAGCGGTGGGTCAGACTGACACACCGCTCCACCGATTGCCGCGATGCACGCCCCCCCCCCCCGGGCGCGCGGCGGCTGTTATCCTGCAGGACGTCATATGACGTTCAGTGTGGATAACACAACCACTTCCCGGACGTCAATATGCTATTGACTGGGCTGGAAGTGGTTAATCACAGAAAAAATATTTCAGGCAGTTTACTTACTTTAATCTTCCTTTATCAAGTCCAGTTGTGTGCTTCAAGGCAAGTTCACAGGTTGACTGACTTCATGTCCAGGTAAACAGGCCTATTTACACATTTTACCATCCAATATCAGTGCTAGCCTGAACAATAGGACCTACTAATTATGTAAATTTGGTCTTTAGGTGAAAAATGCTGGGTAATTTTAGTACAGTTAAAAGTGATGTTGTAATTTTACAACAGAAGACCTTACATAGTTAAAAGAGATTTTTCAAGTCAATTAATATTGTATTGTCACAAATAACTATTGCTTGTATTGCTATTACAATGCTGATGTTAAAAAATGAAAGTGTATGCTGTGGCTATAGATTTCCTTTGATATAACACCACCACCACATATATCATATTCTCTGAACAATGATAATTAGTTTTCTTCACTTGCAAAGAAACAAAAAGAAATGTCATGTCTTTTTGTCTTTCCTTATCTGTCCACTGTTTATTTCTATCTGTGGCCCCATTGGGGTGAGTTTTCCCTCATTTCCTGTCCCTGTTATGTGCATACAAGAAAAAGGGGGATGCCGTTAGTAAAGGGCCACTGCCAGGAAGACAGCCATAAATACATCAGATGTTCTAATTATTCCTCCTGCTGTTTAAAATGTGTTTCTGCATTAGAGATAGAGAGATTAATCCTCACTTCCTGTCAAGGCAGGAAGTGATAGAATCTAACAGACACAGATAGCAATAAAAACCTGGCAGAGGCTCTGACACTTCTCTACTCTATTCAAAATGAAATAAAAAGGAGTTGATTATTCTTTTTTTAATCATCCAGTTCAGTCCTACTCTCTCTGTTTATAAGATAACATTCCTATTTTCATTTGTTTCTACTGATTTATATAGTAATGTTTCTTGTTACGGGTACTCAGCAAAGCCTTTGCTTGTGGAAAACAAAGGATTTAGAACAATAACCCAAAGGACTGTGAAAAAGAACGTATCCTTTGCAGTCTTTTATTCATGAATCCCATTAAATACAGTAAATTATGCAATAACCCACAAATATTTTATAGTGTGACAAAGACCTTTGTGTTGAGTTATAAAGGACTTCTTTGCAGGCCTACAAATAGAGTAGCAGTCTCAAAGACTACTAAATGTGTCCAGATCCCGGCACACCTTCTTGGACAGGAAGGGTTGCTTTAGATGCTACAACTAAAATGCTTGACTCCCGCATATGAAACCATTGCAATTTAAAAAAAAAAAAAAAACCATGTAACATTTCTCAGGGAAGGACTGAGAAAATTTGGCTTGATGCAGGGCAACCAATAAGGGGTAGGGCCAGCCCTCCTGTACCGGGCCCAATCAGTTCAGCAGGGGGACTGGGAGCAGAGAGGGGACTAAGTAATAATTTTCTGGTAGCTCCTAACAATTAATGTTCCAGCCTCTTTTCTATCAACCTTCCAGGGCAGGCTGGAAGTTTAATTAAATTTTTAGGAGCCATGGCACAGAGGATTACTCTGCCTGCATCCCGAAAATTGTAAAAAATAGTCCCCTCCTACCCCTGGGCCCCAGTTGAACTGATGAAACATAGACACTGAGAGGGGACTTTTTAAAGCAGACTTTTACGCTCCCCAACCACTTTCCATAATTAAACTCATACCTTCCTCCTCTCCATCTAACAACAGTGGAATCCTCCTCATACTTCCTACTTAGGCAAGAATAGCCTCCAAGTTGCCCTTATTGTGCAGAGTATTGAACTTATGCTTTGGAAGCTTAGATATAAGTGGTATACACCACTTATATCTATTTTAGATAAATTAAAGTCCCTACGCGTCCCTGAAGAAGCCTAATCTAGGCGAAACATGTAGGACCGCAATTTTGTGACTTTTAAGGAAAGAGTGCACTGTATTGTATCCCTGAAAAGTAAAGGAAAACAGAAGGCGCACCGACCTAGTGCATTACCAGTGGCTAGGTTTTATTTAAAAAGTTTGAAGGATTAAAAATACTCACAAAGCAAGTATAGTATTGAACACACAATCTTTCCATCAAAAGGAGATAGCCTCCTACTGGAACCGGACGACCAGAGAGTCCAGACAACAAAATTCACAGCCACGGCTGACGCGTTGCGAGGGCGCACCCTCTTCCTCAGAGCCAAAAAGTGATGGTGACTGGACCCCCCTCTCTCTCTGGGCTCCTTTTTATCCATGTGTAAATGGGCCTGAGTGGTCACCTGTCTACAACTCCACCCACCACAGGCCACTCCTCCTCTCGCCTAAAAGGCAAACCCATATAGGCTTAACCCCTCACTATACACTCTCATATGTCTATCTATATCTTTACATGGTAACTATTAGTACGCCATACCTATATACCTAAGTGCCAGCTAGCAAATGGCAAATAAAAAGCCATTGCTTGGCGGGACTTACCCATGCCATTCAAACTATCATGGGCCGCCGATCGCTGCTGCCACCCGTCTACAGGTAGTCCAACGTCATGGGAGCTGATGCATCTATCTTCCCACTACAAGATGGGACGCACAAAAAAAAAAAGGGGAAAGGGGGGGGACCCTAAACTATTAGAAAAAGGGCAGTATCATACTAGGTGGCCTGTGAGGGCTATTGCCCCAACACCTGACCCCACACCTATGCAAAATACCACCAGAGAATATAATTGATAGAATTAATCAATTTAGAATAGTATACCGGATATGGAGTGCGAGAGCCGCCTTCATATCCGGGATAATCTTTGATACCTGTCCAGCCCATCTGAGGGCGGAAGTGACGGTTACATCCACCGGAAGTGGCGGGTGGAACGCACATCCACCGCTACTTCCGGCTTCTCCGGCCAGTGTGCGTCCCATCTAGTAGTGGGAAGATAGATGCATCAGCTCCCATGACGTTGGACTACCTGTAGACGGGTGGCAGCAGCGATCGGCGGCCCATGATAGTTTGAATGGCATGGGTAAGTCCCGCCAGGCAATGGCTTTTTATTTGCCATTTGCTAGCTGGCACTTAGGTATATAGGTATGGCGTACTAATAGTTACCATGTAAAGATATAGATAGACATATGAGAGTGTATAGTGAGGGGTTAAGCCTATATGGGTTTGCCTTTTAGGCGAGAGGAGGAGTGGCCTGTGGTGGGTGGAGTTGTAGACAGGTGACCACTCAGGCCCATTTACACATGGATAAAAAAGGAGCCCAGAGAGAGAGGGGGGTCCAGTCACCATCACTTTTTGGCTCTGAGGAAGAGGGTGCGCCCTCGCAAAGCGCCAGCCGTGGCTGTGAATTTTGTTGTCTGGACTCTCTGGTCGTCCGGTTCCAGTAGGAGGCTATCTCCTTTTGATGGAAAGATTGTGTGTTCAATACTATACTTGCTTTGTGAGTATTTTTAATCCTTCAAACTTTTTAAATAAAACCTAGCCACTGGTAATGCACTAGGTCGGTGCGCCTTCTGTTTTCCTTTACTTTTCAGTCTTAAAGAATACCAATTGTTCTGAGGAGGGCAGCAAGATTCTTGGTCATTTCCCTACGGAATACTCTGGTTGTGCCACTAAGAGACTGTACATCCGAGCGCAGGAGACTGCTTTTGTGTGTCTCTGTATTGTATCCCTTCTCCTTTTCCATTTTAATGTCATGTATTGCATGAATAAAATGTATATTTTTTTATGAATTTTCCTTTTCTCTCTTGTTTGATACTGCAAAATATAAATAGGCACCCTTAAAATCCCATGCATCTCCCCGGATATGGGGTTTCCATTTATAGATAAGGATGTATATCCACCTGTCTTCTTGATTCTTGAAGTAGAGACAGGGGTCTGCTTTACTTCTTGAGAATCCCTCTCTGGTAAGCACTTTGTTAACTTTCTCATTCCACCATTCCACATCCTTGCAGATTCCTTAAGACTGTAGATGATCTTCTGAAGTCTGCATACAAGGTTGTCTCCTTGCTCAAACCCTGGTGGTTGCTCCATGAGATCTTCCTTAATGTCTCCATATACAGTAGGAGGTTTGGAGGGCTGGGCGGGGAATCCACAGTGCATCAGCTCCATGCACCGTGTCTCACGTGTGGCACAAGTATTTCCATCGCAGCCGCCATAGCTGGGGAAGGTGTGGTTTCTGTCGTGGGCGGTGTTCACTGCCTGGATTGGAGCCCCTCCCTGCATGTTCCGAGCTAGTGTGACGTTGGTAGGAGTCGACGTGCGCGCGCGTGGGGCGTATATATGACGCCTCCCGGACACAGCTGCCTTTGGCACACTTTGGAAGACACCATACCTCACAGAAGCACTTTGCTTTCCTTGTACACTATCAAGGTAATCACTATGTCATCCTATACACTACCAGATTTTCTTCACTTATACCATGACACTCACTATATATTATATCTATTTATTTTAGACTATTTGGTAGTTACCACCCCCTCATAAGTCTGGCTCACTATCAAGATTGGCAACCTGTGTTCTGGGGGGCTCTGTGTGTGCACCCCATTTGCAGGCGGCTCCATATTACCTCAGCTCCCGGGACAGACACCCCTTTTGGCCCTGGTCCCACATTCACCATATCCCATCACTAACTCTTTGCATGTAAGTAGGCAGGACTGGCAAATCTGCCTTCTCCTGTTATGCTCAGTGTCACACTAGATTAATTATACCTCATTCTTTATAGATATTCGTGAGCATCTGCCCCTGATAAATGTTCATACACGAAACGCGCCGGGCACTTAGGATGCCGATACATGCCTGTATCAGCAATCAACCCAGTCTATTGTCTACCAAGCAATCACATTCATATAATTTTACATCATGTTACTTATATTGCAATGTGCCGCCCAAATGACATGTGTATATATATGAATTCATAGGAATTACTTATCAATTGTTTCCATATTATCATGTGTTGCCAAGTTGATATAACATGGACATCAAGGATACATTATAATATGTGTATTTGCATGTGTATTTTTATGATCCAATTATATTTTTTACTTGTTCTGTACCATTTATATGTATTTTATACATCCTCCATGTTATTAAACATGTTTTTCTATCAATATACCCCCACAATGTCGAGAGCCTCATTTAAAGTCCCAATCTCCTTTCTCATTTACTTGAACCAGGGATGGAGGCACACTACATATGTGCCTCATTTAAAGTCCCAAACTCCCCCCTTTCTTGCATATACAGTAGGAAAGCAGTTTTAACGTCTAGGTCTTTCATTTGCATGTCCTTCCTGGCTGCAACACTAAGAAGCGCTCTGATGGTGGAGTGTGTTACAACGGGAGCAAATGTTTCATCGTAATCTTCACCGAATTTCTGGGAGTAACCCTTGGCAACTAGTCTGGCTTTGTATTTGTGGATAATCCCTTCTGCATCTGACTTTACTTTGAAAGTCCACTTACTTCCTATAGTTCTACGGTTAGGAGGGAGCTCTGTGGGTGTCCAGGTTTTATTTTCTTGAAGTGACTTTAATTCTTCTTCTGTTGCCTTTCTCCATTTATTGGCTTCATGTTTTGGCAGTTTTTCTATGTCTTCCCAGGATGTTGGTTCAAGTATGCTGTGTGCTTTGACAGTGTATGACAGCTTGCGGGGTGGTATCCCCTTTGTAGTCCGAGTGGATCTTCTGATTTCAGATAATTCAGCAGGATCTGGTGGGGAACTTTAGGCATTGTGAGTTCCACCTCTTGTTCTGACTCCTGCAAAGGTTTGCTTTGGTTGACCTTTTCTTCTGGTTTGCTTGACATTATCACTTCACAGCTTTCATGGATTAAGCCCTGTACACACGATCGGTTTTCCCGGCGGTAAAAAGTCAGCCGGGAAAACCGAGGGGAAAACCGAGAACCTGCTCGGTAGCTTTTTTCCCCCTACACACGGCCGGGTTTCCCGACAGGAAAACTGCCATGAGAGCTTTGGCTGGGAATCCCGGGCGTGTGTATGCTCCATCAGCACTGCCTCGCAATGTTTCCCATAGTAAATCTGGCGGAAAAAAAACCCCCGGGAATCCCGGCGGGAAAATAGAGAACCAGCTCTCTTTTTTCCCGCCACGATTCCCGGCAGTTTTACTGTCAGGAAAACTGCGATGAAGCATACACACGGCCAGTTTTCCCGGCCAAAAGCTCTCATGGCAGTTTTCCTGGCAGGAAAACTTGTCATGTGTAAGGGGCTTTAGTGTTTCAGATGATGGGCTCTCATCAAAATAAACACTACGGCTTATTGTCACTTTGTCAGTCTTTGGGTGTAGTATTCTGTAGCCCATAGGCGTGCGCAGCCTATTGCATTAGGGTGTGCACCCCAAGGCTCAAACACACGTGCGGCGTGCGTATGTGTATATATAAACACACATGCACTTTTAAAAATCAATGTAAACAAACATTATGTATGTTTTAAACACAAAAAAAGAAACTTGAATTTTTTCAATTTATTAAAACATTTAATTGTTCACACTAGCGGTTAAGGTGCAGTAAAACCCTGCTGTTGAGCTGTGCTTTTACCGCCCCTCAACCACTACCATCTTTTAGCTTTAGAGGCATCAGCTGGGCATGTTCACATGCCGAAGCTGCAATTGTACTCCCTGTTGCTTTCAGCAGGTGTAGCACCCACTGACTGTGACCCATTTAAGTGAAAGGCGGCACCCTGCAAGCGGCCTGCAACTGCGTGCAAAGTGGAGTTCAAGGGGTTAAAGCAGGTTGTGTGGAGGCGATACAATGCCTCCTCACCACCTTTCAAATTCTCTCTGCATGTGCGGGAGTGACATCATTGTGGCTCCGGCCACTCATACAGCCGGAGCCTGCGAACCCGAAAGTAAGACCGGGGAAGAAGCACAGAGGGCTTCGTTGTAAGGTGAGTATTTCATAATGTGCCAGTATGTGATGCATACTAGCACATTATGCAATTGCCTTACAGGGGAAAGTGTTTTTTTCCCCTCTTTTTCACTGCTGCGGGTTACAACCGCTTTAAGTTGATACATGTGCATGTTTTTTTTTTTATTCAGATCGCTAGCTGACGGGTTCTAGCATCTACACAAGCGATATGGATGCAGGAATCCCCCTTGCTGGGATATCGTATTCTGACAGCGGGGACTCTCCACTGTCAGAATATACTGATTAGTGCTGCAGCTGATTGGCTGAAAGAACAAGGTTTCCAGTAGTCCTGTCCAAGAGAAGCTGATCTAATGATTGGCTTCTGTCTTACAGGGAAGGCTACACATAGATTGAAATGTATTGAGTCCCTGAAGAACTGGACAAATCCCAATCTGTGTGTACCCAGCTTTACCTTGCTCAGCTTCCTCCATTGCTGTGACTGTCCCCTTAGCTTCTTTGCAAGTTACTGGCTGTGTTCACACTCCAGCCTCCCCGTCATACCATACAGGGTTATTGTCCCTGTTTGGTATGTGATGATGTCACGGCTTTGAATGAAGAAAGAGCTTGGAATCAAGTAAAAGAGTATATTCCCCCTCCCCCCCCAACGTAAGGATGGACTTTTTTTTAAACAGAAAAGTTTTATTAATGAACTAAGCATATACAGAATCCGTTTGTTGGCCCTGGTTCACACTGATGCGATTTGAAAGCGATGTGAAACCTGCACAGATGTCTCTGTAATCACGGCCCAAAATTGGGACTAGCAAGCGAGAGTGAAATCGTGCGAGTTCAGCTAAGCTTGCACGGCTTCACTCCCGCAGCTCAGTGTGAACCTGGGCTAAAACAGTGAGGTGTTTGATACATTGAATGAGCAGGTATACAGACAGTCATATGCACATAGCTGGTCAAAACAAAAACATGACATAGCATAAATGTCAAAGTACACCAAGTTATTGTCTATAGGGCATTAGGTGAAGGGTTAATATAATCCATAAAACTAATGTAGCGGGGTCCTCAAATTGATGGGATACACCTGGGCAATAGTGTAACCCAGGTGTATAATTGTGTTAGGATTTAGACCCCTTTCTGTTTCGTGGAGGATGTAATATTCTCCTTTGCCTGTGGGTGGCGAGGTACCCACAGGCTTCAGGTAGAATCATCCCCTGCAGTGCTCCCTGTTTGGTCTCTTCCCGGAGATGGTGTGGCTGGGGCGGGGAACCCGCCGGACCGTTGAGGGGAGGAGATAAAAGGGGGAGACGCCCTTGCCACGAGGTGGTTCGTCGTCGTCGTTTTGCGGAGAAGGAGGTCCTCGGAGGAGGAGGGCTGCGGCCCGCACCCAGGCACCTTAGGCCTGGGTGCATGGAGATCCAGGAGTCTGGTCCAGGTGCCCATGGCCTGGTCCGGAGTCATGTTGGCGTCCATCCCAGGCACCTTTAGCCTGGGGTGAGGTACTATCGAGGAGGCCTGGGGCCCAGTACCTTCGACTGGGTCCCGCTAGGGTGGACTGTCCGAGGGTCCCTGAGCGGAGGGACTCGAACCTGAGGTGAGGAGACCGGGGAGGTTACCCACTGAAGACCCGGAGCAGCACCAACCCGGTGACGGTGGGCCCCTGGGAACTCTCTTGGGAGGGCACATCCCCCTGATAGGGGCCACAGCGTATCGAAGAGGGCTCCATTGTTGTACGTAGGGGTTGCTGGAAGAGACCCCATCTTTAGAATTGAGTCTTAGGAAGTGCCTTGATCTGCTCGTCCCACTGTTGAAAAGGTTATAGGTTCTAACCTGTACTGCAAGAGAACTGTTGCCAAATAAACAAGTGTTGGACCTTTCTCCGGTGTGTGAACTCCAGTTACTGGAACCAAAGGGGAGGCGGGTGAGCTTGTGGTTACAGACTCGGTGCATCCGCGGAACACATTGGCCCGAGGAAACATTAGGAAAGGGCCTTCACCTCCCTATTGAAATGGGGAGGACATGGGCCGTGGCGCATCTCACTCTCACAACTCAGAAACCCCTAGACAAGAGTTGGTGTGTGACGTATGAAGAAGAACTTGGAGAGAGGGTGAGGCCGCTGCACTAATATTAAGGATGGACTTTTTGACTTTCCTGAAGTTGGGATGTATTATGGAATTCCATTCCTTGATGTTAATGCTCTGATATTTTGTTGGTTGAGAATTACTGGGACTTTTGAGGTGCTACATAGATGTATTTACCATACACATTATATCTTATTAAAAAGGAATGATTTTAATAAGATATATTGTGCATGTTCAATACATAGAAGTCCCAGTAATTCCTAGCCTGTTCAAGAATGTCACTTTTCTTTCAGTAAATCTTCCCTGCAAGGTGCAGGACAGGTTTACAGCACAGTGGAAAAGGCAGAGAAGGTTGGGACTCACATGTGAAGAAGATGCAGGCTGCCATCATTCCTCTTAGATCATCACTCTGCCCCAGGAAGCGCTGTGCTCTGTGCTGGACAGGAGGGAAGGGTTAGAGGGTGCACTGTGATCTCTTCCTGCTTCGGCTCCGCCCACCTGTACTGGAGCTGAGAGAAACGAATACCGAGGAGAGAGACAGTTTTCCCAGTTGTAAGCAGTTTTTGTAGCAACAGCAGGGATCGGATGGTGGGCACTGGTAACTACTAACTCCTGTCAGTACTGCAGCCACCAGCTGTGGAGAAAAGCAGTCAGGAGTTGTCCCACGCTGCCTCTGTAGTCATGGCCACAGCATCCCTGATAGCAGGTGGCGGAGTGATATTCAGCTGTCAGTGATTCTGTAGCCGGGACTACAGAGACAGTATCGGAAAATGCGGCTGCCTGCTTGCTCACTCCGCTGCCTGTGGCTGCAGTTCTCACAGGAATCTTACATTCATCTAACAAATAGTGACACTGGCAGCCCTATTAGTTAGCAGGGGGGCCCGAACTGGAGTTGTCACACATTGTGACAGTGAAAAAACAATGGGGTGTGCCTGGGCATTAGGGTGTGCCCAGGCACATCCGGCACACCCCCTGTGCACGCCTATGCTGTAGCCCTTAGTTTGCTCACTGTAGCCTACTAGAATGCTCTCTATGGCTCTGTTCTCCAGCTTGGATCGTTTCTCACTTGGAATTTAGGCATATGCTTTACATCCAAGCACTTTGACGTGCCCTATGCTAGGCTTTGATCCATGCAACATTTCAAATGGAGTACTTTTAGTGGCTTCTGAGGGTAGTCTGTTTTGTAGGTAGGTTGCAGTCATGACTGCTTCTCCCCAGAATTTGTGAGGTAGGTTGGCATCCGAGGACATGCACCTGGCCATTTCTATAAGAGTGCAATTTTTCCCTTTCTGCTACCCAGTTTTGTTCAGGAGTGTATGGTGTGGTTGTCTGGTGTACTATTCCTTGTCTCTTCAGATATGAGGCCGCTTCTTTGCTTATGTTTTCTCCTCCATTGTCGGTGCGTATTATTCATGGTTTGCGTTGCAATTTGTTGCTAGACATGGCAACAAACTCTTGAAGTTTCTCTGATGTTTCATCAGATATGTAGTTATGTATCTGGAATAATCATCAATGGAAGTCAGTATATATATATATATATATATATATATATATTGTGAGGGGGTTAGCTCGGCAGCGGGTGTGTGTGACCCCCGGGATGGGCTCCCCACACAAAACAGGCCCAGCAAACGGAGGTTGTGGTTTTCAAAATCAAAAAGGTGCGGTTTATTTTCTATTTACAGTGACAAAACACAGCAAAGCAAAAGAAACATAACCAAAATAAATCCTGGTCAAGTTGACCTCTGACTAAACATATAGGTTTCCTAACTAACAACTGGGATCAGCCTAGTGCTGTCCTAGTCCCTAAGTCCCTGGTTTTAAATGTCCAAGCAAATAGCCACACAGGCTTTTTCTCACCGCACAGGGGTTCACTCTCCCTAGACAGTCCACACAGGTCTGGTTCCAGGCATGAGCTAACATCTAATGAAGCTGGGAGTTCTTATAGAGGCCTAAATGAGCTGACAAGGTTCAGCTGGTCTCATCAACTCCCTGTCTGCACGACGCCCAGCCCTCTCCCTAGAGGTATGAGTCATCCATGAGCCCACTAGCCTTATACAACTCTCCACCTAGCTGTATAAGTCGGCGTAAAGCCTGAATCTGGGCGAAATATATCTACCCCCCTGGATGCAACCAGGTGACTTTACCTTCCTGCTGTCACAATATATATATATATGTTCCCGCCTGACGTGGGAGTTTTCATTGGACCACATACATCACTGTTTATGAGCTGCAGGGGTGGGTGGTTTTTCTTTGAGATACCTGTGGAAGGGGAGCACGCGTGGCTTTGCTTCAATAAAGCACTTGCATGTCATGAACACTTTGAAAGGAATTATTGTCAAATCTTCAGATAAGCCTCTCTTTATAATGTTCTGTATAGCTTCTGGACTTATGTGCCCCAGCCGCCTGTGCCAGAAGTGAATACATTTGCTGTGTAGGTGATCAGAGACTACATTGGCTTGCTGGTCTGTGGTGATGAGCCAGTATAGGTGATCATCTAGTTTTCCTCTTGCGAGGAATCTCTTATTATTGTGAATTGTGCATTTATCATGGACTGGTGCCCAGAACTGGACAGCATTGTCATGGACCTTTGAATACGGAAGTATTTCTCCTTTGAATCTGTGACAGACCTAGCCGGGTCAGAGGCTTTTGGAGGGGGTGTTACTTTGGATTCAGGTCCATGTCCCCCCAAGACACACAGACTCTGGGGACCCTGTATATGCCATATTAGAGTGACTGAGGCATACTGTTGGGACGTTCACACCTTCACACTAAGGATATGCGAATGCAATCACCTCCAGCCATCTGTCTGTCCTCTGTGCTAAAATGTGTGATGTTTACACTTAGGATAATGTATATTGTATAGCAGGTGAGACAGGTAGGAGCCGGGATGTCTACCCTGAAAGGTCATATCTATGAGTCACCTTGGCTGGCTAAAGGATTTAGTTAATTAGCTCATGTTAATTTATGTTCTGGTTACACCCTCTGTTACTGTATATAAGACTTGATTTTTGGTTCTAATAAAGTCTCTCTTGGTTGAACTTACATACAGCCTGCCTGGTGTTTGTTCTGACCGACCACAAATGGATTCGAATGGCACATAGCTGTAGTTGGAATCCTGGAGCACCGGATGATCCAATAGAGCAGAGGAGTGTCGGGAGAGCGGAGTCGAGCGAGCAAAGGGGCTCGTTACATTGGTTGGCAGCGGTGGGATTTGCTCTCCAGTTACTGGGACACTCCAAACCACCACAGTGAAGGACCAGCTATGCAGCCTGCAGGAAAGTCACGCTGAAAGACCTACTTGAGAGCCGAGATGGACCAGAAGAAGGGTGATGCAGGACCCCGGTCAGTTGAAGATTTGTTTCAGCAACGAGTGCGGCAGCGGTTGGCATTATATGGGGCTAACCCATCGGAGACCGCCATACAGGAAGCCATTAAAGACATCCAGCTGCAGGATGCCCGACAAGAGAGAGAACGAGAGCGACAAGAGAGAGAACGAGAGCGACAAGAGAGAGAACGAGAGCGACAAGAGAGAACGAGAGCGGCAACATGAGCAGAGAATGGCGGAAATACGACAATCGGAGACAACACCTAAAGATGCAGCGCCTGTCCGTAAGTTGCCCTTTCGGGCATTTAAACTATTTAAGGAAGAAGAGGAGGAAATTGAAGCGTTCCTGCAGGACTTTGAGAGACTATGCCAGATACATAAAGTACTGCCCCAAGATTGGGTCGCCTTACTGGCGAGTAATTTAACTGGCAGAGCGGCGGATGCGTATCGGGCCCTGGAGGATGAGGACGCTAAAGACTATGACCGGGTAAAAGAAGCTCTGCTAGCCCGATTTGCCATTACACCCGAAGCCAGCCGGATGAAGTTTCGAGAATCCCGGAAACAAGCCCACATAACATACGTGGAGTGGGCACATCGTCTGCAGCGAAACCTTAAGGGCTGGTTCCAGGGAAGCTGCGCTCATACCATAGAGGACATCACCCAGCTAGTACTCTTAGAACAGTTCTTTAACCACACCGGTACTACGGGATTGGGTGCGAGATAAGCGACCACGGACTGTACAGCAAGCGGCTACTTTGGCCGATGAATATCTGGACTCTCGAAGGTCAGGCGAAAGCGAGCGCTATCCACTATCTCGGCCAAGTTTAACAGCCTCTAACCCAACTTCAGTACCTCAGTGGTCTGCCTCTAGACCCCTAGCCCGACCCAACCCTCCTACCGGACCTAAGTGCTATACCTGTAACCAAACCGGTCATCTGCAGCGATATTGCCCTACCCGATCCACGAGGTACCGAGAGACGGCCCATCCATCCAGACCAGCGGCTCATCGCTTCCAGAATGAGCCCAACCATCGAGATGTTCAGGAAGAGTGCGGCAAACTTTTTGAGGCTGATCCTGTCCAAGCTGCTGCCGGAGATAATCGGCAGCACCATCGTCAGGCAGTATGGGTTAATGGGCAGCCGGCCCAGGGACTCCGCGATTCCGGGGCTACGATTACCCTCATCCAGCCTCACATGATTCCCCAGTCGGCCCGGACCGGCCAGACTGTTGCAGTCAGGGTAGCAGGGGGCAAGGTACTACGTTTATCCACCGCCCAAGTCCTCTTGGATTGGGGCT
Organism: Rana muscosa; assembly: GCA_029206835.1. NCBI lineage: Eukaryota > Metazoa > Chordata > Amphibia > Anura > Ranidae > Rana > Rana muscosa. Next base: position 39,680,076 of record CM055124.1, on the reverse strand, counting down.
CAGGGGAGCGACAAGTGCGAGTGGGATTACTACGCGAGTTACCCGCAGAAGTACTTTTGGGAAACGATTTGGGACATTTAACTTCCTCATATGCCCCAGAGGACGCTATGGCCGTGACCACCAGACGTCAGAGCCAACTTCAAGGCAACTCCACTCCTATGGGGACCCAGGTAAGACCAAATCCTCCTACGTTACCCAGACGTGACAACCTCTTGTCCTGGGATTCTCCCTCCGACGTTAGGCAAGAGACTCAGAGTGACCCAACTTTAGCTGGTTATCGGGACAGGGCGGGCAAGGATCCAGGGGGGTTGGGGGAAGACAGAATAGAGTGGGGGGGGGTTTCTTTATCGTTACACTGAGGGAATGGGCACTGGGAAGCGACAGGGTCCCCACAAACAGCTAGTTGTACCCCAGAAATACAGACGGGAGCTATTGCGCCTGGCTCACGACATCCCCTTGGCCGGACATTTAGGGATAGCCAAGACCCGGAGTCGGTTGTCTCATGCTTTCTTCTGGCCCAGGTTACATGCCGAGGTGCGAGAATACTGCCGGACCTGTGAGACTTGCCAGAAAGTAGGGAAGACAGGGGATCACCCAAAAGCCTCGCTGCAACCCCTGCCGATTATTAGAGAACCCTTTAGCCGCATAGCGGTAGATATTATAGGCCCACTGGCCCGCCCCAGTGCCACCGGGAAGAAGTATATTCTTACGGTGGTGGATTACGCCACCCGCTACCCGGAGGCCATTCCCTTATCCAATATCCAGGCTGATACAATAGCAGATGCCTTGCTGCGGGTATTTACTAGGGTAGGGTTCCCCCAGGAGATATTGTCCGATCAGGGTACCCAGTTCACAGCTGAGCTGACGCAGCAGCTCTGGCGTCTCTGTGGGATTAAACCCCTCCAGAGCGCCCCCTACCATCCTCAGACTAATGGGCTGTGTGAGAGATTTAACGGGACCCTGAAGCAGCTGCTTCGGGCCTTTGTGGAGAGTAGAAAGGATTGGGAGAAATATCTTCCCCATCTACTGTTTGCCTATAGAGAGGTACCCCAGGAGTCCACTGGGTTTTCCCCATTTGAGCTGTTATATGGGCGAAGGGTTAGGGGACCCTTAGACTTAGTGAGGGCCCAGTGGGAGGGGGTAGAGGATCCGGATGGCCTCCCCATCCTTAGTTATGTCTTGGAACTCAGGGAGCGACTGCGGGAACTTACCGATCTAGTCCATGAGAATATGCAATCGGCCCAGAGTCAGCAGAAGGTTTGGTATGATCGGTCTGCGAGGAATCGCACCTTTTATATCGGACAGAAAGTCCTGGTACTAAAACCCCTGAAGCAAAATAAATTACAGGCCTCCTGGCAGGGCCCCTATCAGGTGGTAAAACAGCTGTGCGATACAACCTACGTGGTTGCCAGCTGTGCAGACACAAAAATTAAGAGGACGTTCCACATTAATATGATGAAGGCCTATCATGAGAGGGCTGAGGCAGTAGCCGCCATATGTGCTCCTGCCACCGGGGACTCTGAAAATCTACCAATGCTGGAGCTTCCCGAAATCAGTAACTGTTCCGGGGGTGTGGAGGATATACGGCTAGGAGATAGATTAGGATCCCAAGAACGAGAACAGGCCAGAGAATTACTCCAAGACCGTCAGGAGATGTTCTCGGCACGCCCTGGGTACACTCACATAGCTGTGCACAAGGTAGAGACCCACGGGCAGAAGCCCCTGAGACAACCAGCCTATAGGATTCCTGGAGCAGTGCAAGAAGGGATGAGAGCGGAGATTAGGGAGATGCTCGAGTTAGGGGTGATCGAGCCATCAGCAAGCCCCTGGGCTTCCCCTGTAGTATTAGTCCCAAAACGGGATGGCACGACCAGATTTTGCGTGGACTATAGGCGACTGAATGACTGTACTGTGACAGATGCCTACCCTATGCCCCGAGTGGACGAATTGCTGGACAAAATAGCTCAGGGACATTATCTGACGACTATTGACTTGTGTAAGGGCTACTGGCAGATTCCCTTGGAAGCGGAAGCAATTCCGAAGTCGGCCTTCATCACCCCGTTCGGCCTTTACCAGTTTCGGGTAATGCCATTCGGGATGAAGAACGCGCCAGCTACCTTCCAGCGGATGATAGATGAACTCCTTGATGGTCTGCAAGATTTTGCATGCGCATATCTTGACGACATCGCAATCTATAGCCAGACCTGGGAGGAACATCTTAGACACCTGGGAATAGTGCTAGATAGGATCCGAGACGCAGGCCTGACCCTGAAGCCAGACAAATGTAATATCGGGATGTCTGAGGTACAATATCTGGGACATAGAGTAGGATGTGGGAAGCAGAGGCCAGAACCTGCAAAAATAGAGGCCGTCCTAAACTGGCCGGTTCCCAGAACCAAGACCCAGGTACTTGCATTTTTAGGAACAGCAGGGTACTACAGGAAGTTTGTACCCCACTATAGTGACATAGCCAAACCCCTGACGGACCTGACCAAAAAGACTCTCCCTAGACAGGTCCTGTGGTCCCCGGAGTGCGAGACAGCATTTCATCAGTTAAAAACCGCCCTAACGCAAGCTCCCATACTGGCGGCCCCTGATCCTAACAAACGCTTTGTCATTCATACGGACGCCTCCATGTTTGGACTGGGAGCCGTACTAAGCCAAGTTGGCGATGACGGGAAAGAGCACCCCGTGGCATATCTCAGCCGCAAATTGTTACCCCGTGAAGTTGGATATGCTGCCGTGGAAAAAGAGTGTTTGGCCTTAGTCTGGGCGTTAAAGAAATTGCAGCCCTACGTGTATGGACGCTCTTTTACCGTCATGACGGACCACAATCCCTTGATATGGCTTAACCGGGTGGCGGGAGAGAACGGGCGATTACTAAGGTGGAGCCTGGCTTTGCAACCGTACAATTTTACCATACAATATCGGCCAGGGCCTCAAAACGGGAATGCGGATGGGTTATCCCGGCAGACAGACCTGGAACCTTAAGACTACTTTTCCAACATCCTCGAGTTGACCCGTTTGGGGTCCCACTGTGGCTGTTGGACTGTTTCCCAGGGGGGAGTATTGTCATGGACCTTTGAATACGGAAGTATTTCTCCTTTGAATCTGTGACAGACCTAGCCGGGACAGAAGCTTTTGGAGGGGGTGTTACTTTGGATTCAGGTCCATGTCCCCCCAAGACACACAGAATCTGGGGACCCTGTATATGCCATATTAGAGTGACTGAGGCATACTGTTGGGACGTTCACACCTTCACACTAAGGATATGCGAATGCAATCACCTCCAGCCATCTGTCTGTCCTCTGTGCTAAAATGTGTGATGTTTACACTTAGGATAATGTATATTGTATAGCAGGTGAGACAGGTAGGAGCCGGGATGTATACCCTGAAAGGTCATATCTATGAGTCACCTTGGCTGGCTAAAGGATTTAGTTAATTAGCTCATGTTAATTTATGTTCTGGTTACACCCTCTGTTACTGTATATAAGACTTGATTTTTGGTTCTAATAAAGTCTCTCTTGGTTGAACTTACATACAGCCTGCCTGGTGTTTGTTCTGACCGACCACAAATGGATTCGAATGGCACATAGCTGTAGTTGGAATCCTGGAGCACCGGATGATCCAATAGAGCAGAGGAGTGTCGGGAGAGCGGAGTCGAGCGAGCAAAGGGGCTCGTTACAAGAAAATTCCAAAAAGTCATGTAGAGTGGGAGATTTATCCCTATATCCCTGGAGTTAATCACCTTTTTAATGCATGCCAATATTCTGTTTTGCTTTGTTAGCAGCAGCTTGGCATTGCATGCCATTGCTGAGGCTATCATCTACTAGGTCCCCCAGGTCCTTGTCCACCCTTGATTCCCCCAGAGGGTCTCCCCTTAGTGAGTAAATTGCATTCATATTTTTGCCACCCAAATGCATTATTTTACATTTTTCTACATTAAACCTCATTTGCCATGTAGTTGCCCACCCCATTAATTTGTTCAGATCTTCGTGTAAGGTTTCCACATCCTGCAGTTATTTCCCTGCTTAGCTTAGTGTCGTCAGCAAATACAGAGATTGAGCTGTTTACCCCATCCTGCAGGTCATTTATGAACAAATTAAACAGGATTGGTCCCAGCACAGAACCCTGGGGGACCCAACTTCCCACCCCTGACCATTCCGAGTATTCCCCATTTATCACCACCCTCTAAACTCGCCCTTGTAGCCAGTTTTCAATCCATGTACTCTATGGTCCATACTTTGTACAGTAAATGTTTATAGGGAACTGTGTCAAATGCTTTTGCAAAATCCAGATACACCATGTTCTATGGGCCTTCCTTTATCTAGATGGCAGATCCACTCCTCATAGAAGGTTAATAGATTGGTTTGGCAAGAAGGATTCTTCATGAATCCATGCTGATTACTGCTAATGATTAGGAATAAGCCGAACACCCCCCCGGTTCGGTTTGCACCAGAACCTGTGAACGGACCGAAAGTTCGCGCAAACTTTAGAACCCTATTAAATAGAATGGACTCGAACGTTCGAAATCAAAAGTGCTAATTATAAAGGCTAATATGCAAGTTATTGTCCTAAAAAGGGTTTGGGGACCCGGGCCCTGCCCCAGGGGACATGTATCAATGCAAAAATGAGTTTTAAAAACGGCCGTTTTTTCGGGAGCAGTGATTTTGATGCTTAAAGTGAAAAAAAAGGGAAATATTCCTTTAAATATCGTACCTGGGGGTGTCTAAAGTTTGCCTGTAAAGTGGCACGTGTTTCCCGTGTTTAGAACTTTCCCTGCAGAAAATGACATTTCTAAAAGGAAAAAAAGTCATTTAAAACTGCTTGCTGCTTTAATGTAATGTCTGGTCCCAGCAATATGGATGAAAATCATTGAGAAAAATGGCATGGGTACCCCCCCCCCTCCCCCAGCCCACTACCAGCCCCTTTGGGTCTTGTATGGATATTAAGGGGAACCCTGCACCCAAATTAATAAAAGGCCCTAAATACTCTGAACAGCAGTATACAGGCGGTGCAAACAAGACAGGGACTGTAGGTTTGTTCTTAAGTAGAATCTGTTTGTAATTTGGAACAGGTAAATTCTTTAAGTGTAGCTCCAGCCAAAAAAAACTATTTTTAGGCTTTTTGGAAAACATAGGGAAGGGTTATCACCCCTGTAACATTTGTTTTGCTGTCTGTGCACCTGTTCAGAACATTTCACCTCACTTTCCATCCTAATGACAAATGTTTTTTGAAATTTTTTTTTTTATTATTGAAACAAGGATTGGTGATAAAGCATCAGTGGAGGAGACACCTTTTTCCCATATTAACTCTTACAGGAGAGAATTTCCCTTCCTAGGGGTAGATTTTCTCTCACTTCCTGTTGTCTCCCTCCATTTGCAAGTAGGAGTCGTTTGAAAGACGGATGTTTGAAAGTAGGGGCCTGCCGTATATACTCTGCAGAAATTTGGCCCTTAGGTGTTGGTGTTGCCACAACACTGTAAGCCCTCACAGTTACTCTTGGTGAGCGCTGGAACGCCCTGCTGTGAACTATTATATGAAGAATTGTAATTGCATGCCATTGTTGAACAGTGGTAGGAAAAATTGGGCCTTTGGTGGTGGTGCTGGTGCCACAGCACTGTAAGCGGTGTTCAGTGCGAGGCTGACTCCCGGGGGTGCCGCTACCTGACATCCATTGGCTCTACTCTAAGAGTGATATGTATTCATCATTGTGTTGGCTTTATTGTCTGCACCTTCATTGGAAGTGTTTCTTTCTTTTTCGTACATCACGGGACACAGAGCGACTTAGTCATTACTAATGGGTTATATAGTTTACCTTCAGGTGCTGGCACTGGCAACTTCCAAACCGGAAGTACCCTCCCCTATATAAGCCCCTCCCATCCGGGAGCACCTCAGTTTTTTGCCAGTGTCTAAGGTGTTGGCCAAAGAGTAACATGTGTTTTCACTGGGCTTGCGTACAGGTTCTTTTACGGGCCTTAGTAAGCTATTCCGGATCCCACCAAAAAAGCTTCATAGCTAAACGGTCGGTACCCGGGCCTTGCAGCAGAAGAGCAAGGTTTTGCCTGTAATGCCTCTCTTAGGAGGGCTGGACCCTGGGATCCAGAGCTCTGGTCATACCCACGACCAAGATGTTTTCTGTGCAGGGTGCTATACAGGTCCAGGGGAGTGGAATCCTTGGGAACCCGGTCCCTGAAGGTTTAATTACAATGCCTGCCGTGATAGGTGAAGTTTGGGCTTCTGTGGACCAAACAGAGTCCTGCGGCGGGGAGCAGGTAAGTGGGGGCCCCCAGGAACTTGGTTCTATTGGGGGACCCCCAAGCCTAATTTGTCTGTCTGTTACCTAACGGTATTCCCGCTAATATCTGTGTATGCCTGTAACTACTGAAAATGTAAAATTTTAATAGTAGTCAAGAAAAAAAAAAGGAGGACCGCGGTACCTGTGTTAAACCACTAGAGGCCGCTGTGGTCCATTTTTCTTGTCATGTGGATCTTTGGTTTTCTCAAGTCAAAAGATCCAGGCAGTTGGTAAGTTTCTCTGTGGGAATCCACTTCCTCTGCCCTGTTGCTGCGCTCATCCACCGCACAGGCCCTCCGGCAAAAAGAGCCCTGGCTCCTAGTCCCCGTTTGATTTTCGAAAAGGGCGCCAATGGCGCACGGGCGCGCGCGCGGGCGCGTGCACGCGCCTCCTATGAAAAAAAGGGGCGGGGCGGGTGGATGACGCTCGATGCGCGCCACGGCGCTTCTGCGCATGTGCAGGCGTCCCAGCTTGTATAAAGACACAGTACAAGTGTCAGCTGGATGCAAACAGAGCTAGCAACAAACAGTGGCACACAGAGGTGGTTGATGCAGGCATCCCCATAGAAAGGCACTTTAGTGGACACCAGCTGGTATAGAGCAGCAATTGTGTTAGACTATTACCAGCAAAATTGGTGTATGACGACGGGAATACCTCAGCTTTGTGCTTAAAGGATATGTCGTCCAGACGCTCCGGAAATAAGTCTTCCAGGAAGCCAAAGGGGTCTCCATCGGGCTCTGAGGATATTGGGCATGCTTGTACTGCACCAATCTCCCCTGAGAATTCAGAGGTCAGTAGCCGTAGAAACCCCGCAGGAGTGCCTGGTGCTGCGGCTGTCCCCAGTCCACCTGCTCCTGTATATATAACAGAGGAGGTTTTATCCTCAACTCTGGGAGGATTGGAAGAGAGATTAACAGCATTGATCGCTGCTTCCCTGTCACAGGGAAAGCGCGTCCGATCTCCGTCTCCTCCTTCAGAGTGCCTGTTAGTGGAGGAACAGCCCCACACAGAGATCGACCTACCTGAAGGGGATCAGGATGAGGTTGATTCAGTTATGGAGGAATCAACAGTGGAAGAACCTTTCTCAGCATCTCAGGCTGAAAGATTATGGGTTCAGTCTCTGACTAACATGGTCCGATCAGCATTTAAAATGCCTCTGGCGGAACCATCAACCACTACGGTTTCCTCGCTGGGGTTGCTAAAAGCTCCCCAGGCTGTCTGTTCCTTCCCAATCTACCCTTTATTAGAAGGGCTTATTTACCAGGATTGGGAGCATCCTGATAAAATATTTGCTCCCCCCAAGAGATTTCCGGTGATCTATCCCATGGAGGATAAGTTCATAAAAAAATGGAGGGTCCCTACAGTGGACGCAGCCATCTCTTCTGTGAACAAATCACTGACATGTCCAGTAGATAATGTTCCAATGTTCAAAGACCCAATAGATAAAAAATTGGAGTCTTTACTAAAATCTGCTTTCTCTACAGCAAGCATGGTGACACAACCTGCGGTAGCAGCGATTGGAGTCTGCCAAGCAGTGAAAGATCAGTTGAAACAAGTCTTAAGGGACTTACCAGATCAGCAGGCTCTTGCCCTAGCTGACCTGCCTAGAGCCTTGTGTTTTGCGGTGGACGCCATAAAGGATACAATCCAACAGGCCTCCCGCTTTACGCTGTCTGTAGTACATATGCGTAGGCTTCTGTGGCTCAAAAACTAGTCTGCTGAAGCTCCCTGTAAGAAACTGCTGGTTAGCTTCCCATTTCATGGAGAACGCTTATTTGGAGAAGATCTGGACAAATATATCCAGAAAATTTCTGCCGGTAAAAGTTCACTCTTACCGGTTAAGAACAAGAGTAGAAGTCCTTCTTTTAAGAGGCCTACTTCTCCAGTCCCGGGCACATTGGCTGTGAAACAGTTCCGACGGCCTCCGCGGTCAAATTCAGGGGGCAGAAATCAGGGACAATCACAGGGTAACAAGAAGCCCTGGATCAAGAGAGGTACAAAACCTCCCCCCAAGTCATGAAGCGTTGCCCCCACTCAATCGGGTGGGGGGGAAGGCTTCAGTTGTTCACAGAGACCTGGCGGGACACCATCAGAGACAGATGGGTGCTCTCCGCAGTAAGTCTGGGATACAAGCTGGAGTTAAAAGGCACTCCTCCTGCCCAATTTATGAGGTCAAACATGCCAAGAGATCCCCAGAAGAGAGGATCCCTCCTTCTGGCACTAGAACAACTATTGCTCCAAGGTGTAATCATGAAGGTTCCCCTGGAAGAAAGCGGATTCGGGTTTTACTCGAACCTTTTCACAGTCCCCAAACCAAATGGGGACGTGAGGCCCATATTAAATCTAAAAGGGCTAAACAAGTTCCTAAATATCAGGACTTTTCGGATGGAGTCGATCCGATCGGTGGCCACCGCCCTACAAGGGCAGGAATGGTTAGCCTCGATCGACATAAGGGATGCTTATCTGCATATTCCCATCTTTCCGGCCCACCAGAAATTTCTACGCTTTGCAGTAGAAGAGCACCATTTTCAGTTCAGAGCCTTACCTTTCGGTCTGGCCACAGCACCACGAGTGTTCACAAAGGTTCTGGCCCCACTATTGGCCAATCTAAGAACACAAGGTGTAACGATAATGGCATATCTAGACGACCTGCTACTAATAGACCACTCAGTGGAAAAGCTGGAAGTAGCTATTTACAAGACAATCAAGTATCTGGAATATCACGGTTGGATTATCAACCGGGACAAGTCAGCTCTAAGACCAGTCAAAAGTCTGGAATACTTAGGGCTAAGGCTGGATTCAAATCAGAGAAAGATTTTCTTACCTCCAGAGAAGGTGTCGTCTTTAAAAAATTTGACCCACTTAGTGGGTACAAAAAGAAAACCATCCATACGCCTGTGCATGAGGCTGCTGGGAAAAAATGGTGGCTTCATTCGAAGCAGTACCCTACGGTCAATTCCATTCAAGGAATTTGCAAAGGGCCATACTGTCAGCCTGGAACAAAAAAGTTCAGGCTTTAGACTTACCAATGTCCCTGTCCCCTTCCGTTCGCAAGAGCCTCCATTGGTGGTTGGTGCCCCAGAATCTGGAAAAAGGGAAACCCTTCAGTCCGGTTTCTTGGAAGGTGGTCACTACAGATGCCAGCCTCATAGGCTGGGGGGCAGTACTGGAGCAATGGTCTCTCCAGGGCAAGTGGTCAGAAGCAGAAAAGGCCCTGCCCATCAATCTCTTAGAGATACGAGCAGCCCGGTATGCCCTAGTAGCATGGACATCCAAACTCCAAGGGTCCCCTGTCAGAATTCAATCAGACAATGCCACAGCAGTGGCATATATCAATCACCAGGGTGGCACCAGGAGTCGTGCAGCCCAGAGGGAAGCAAATTGCATCCTGGAGTGGGCAGAAAGATATGTCCCAGCCATATCCGCGGTTTTCATCCCAGGAGTGGAAAATTGGAGAGCGGCCTTTTTAAGTCGCCAACAATTATGCCCGGGGGAATGGTCTCTTCACCCCGAGGTTTTCCAGGCAATATGCCAGCGGTGGGGAACACCGGATGTAGATCTGCTAGCATCCAGATTCAACGCAAAGGTGGACAGATTTGTGTCTCGCACAAGGGATCCCTTAGCTTGCGGCTCGGATGCCCTAGTGTTCCCTTGGGATCAGTTCAAGCTGATATATGCATTCCCACCGCCACAATTGTTACCGCGATTAATCCGCAGAATCAGGGTAGAAAAGAAACCAGTGATTCTGGTGGCTCCAGCGTGGCCCCGAAGGGCATGGTACGCGGAGATTGTAAAAATGTCAGTGAGGAGTCCTTGGACCCTCCCACATCGTCCGGACCTGCTGTCGCAAGGACCGATATACCACCCTTCCTTACCAGCCCTAGGTTTGACGGCCTGGCTATTGAAGCCCACATTCTGAAAAAGAGAGGGCTCTCTAATTCTGTGGTATCTACCATGATCAATGCCAGGAAGCCGGTATCCAGGCAGATCTATTATAGGATCTGGAAGGCATACATTACGTGGTGTGAGGCCAAGAAATGGCATCCACGTAAGTACGTGATAGGTAGGATTTTGGACTTCCTACAGTGGGCTGTAGATAGGAAGCTGGCCTTGAGTACTATCAAGGGTCAGATTTCGGCCTTGTCAATATTTTTTCAAAGGCCCTTGGCTTCGCATTCACTAGTCAAAGCTTTCATACAAGGAGTGATGCGTATTAGCCCTCCGGTTAGTATTCCCATATGTCCATGGGACTTAAACCTGGTTCTGTCAGTTCTACAGAAACAACCCTTTGAACCATTGCAACACATTTCCTTGGTTCTTCTCACCAGGAAATTGATTTTCTTAGTAGCCATTTGTTCGGCTAAAAGAGTATCGGAATTAGCCGCATTGTCCTGTAAGGAGCCATATCTGGTTGTCCATAAGGACAGAGTAGTATTACGTCCTCATCCAGCCTTTCTTCCTAAGGTGGTATCGAGGTTTCATTTGAACCAAGATGTGGTTCTTCCTTCTTTTTTCCCCAAACCTAGCTCGGTAGAGGAAAAGTTATTACATTCTTTGGATGTAGTAAGAGCAGTTAAAGCTCATCTAAAAGCCACTGCTCAGATTCGCAGAACGGATACTTTGTTTATTCTGCCGGAAGGCCCTAGAAAGGGTCAGGCAGCATCAAAATCTACTTTAGCCAAGTGGATTCGACAGGTCATAATACAAGCCTATGGCTTGAGAAAGAGACCGCCTCCGTTCAAAGTTAGGGCGCACTCCACAAGAGCAGTTGGAACTTCATGGGCAGTGCATCACCAGGCCTCCCTGGCTCAAGTATGTAAGGCCGCAACATGTTCTTCAGTACACACGTTTACTAGATTCTACCAGGTAGACGTTAGAAGTCAGGAGGATGTCGCCTTTGGGCGCAGTGTGTTGCAGGCTGCAAAAGATCCTCATGCCTGATGGCGCCCAGCTTATGTATCCCTCCCCTCATTTGGCATTGCTTTGGGACGTCCCATTAGTAATGACTAAGTCGCTCTGTGTCCCGTGATGTACGAAAAAGAAAAAGTGATTTTTATAACAGCTTACCTGTAAAATCCTTTTCTTGGAGTACATCACGGGACACAGAGCTCCCACCCCTCTTTTTGGGACACTTATTGCTTTGCTACAAAACTGAGGTGCTCCCGGATGGGAGGGGCTTATATAGGGGAGGGTACTTCCGGTTTGGAAGTTGCCAGTGCCAGCACCTGAAGGTAAACTATATAACCCATTAGTAATGACTAAGTCGCTCTGTGTCCCGTGATGTACTCCAAGAAAAGGATTTTACAGGTAAGCTGTTATAAAAATCCCTTTATTGAGACTGTGTGGTGACCACAAAGATCCCCCCCTTCTCTACAACCAGGACGTTCCACCCCCGTTTGGGTACACCCTACGAGATAGACCTGATCTGACTAGTTATCTTTGCTAGCCTAGAGCATCAGGCTTTTTCTACTACTGGATTGTATCCCTGCGTGAATACTTTTCTGAATATTTCACATTGTCTTATATATTGTATGGTTTTTAATTCTTGTCAACATTGTTTTTTTTGATATTAAAGCATTTTTTCATTCCATTTGTGTGTTGCCTGTAAAGTCCGACCTCTGCTTTGCTCCTCCTGAGAAATTACATTTTCTGTTCCTTACACTATTACGGATGTGGCAATGTGAGTGCTCCCTTCCCCCTTTCTTTATTTAACACTGTAAGTCCTCACAGTTACTCTTGGTGGGCGAAGGAATGGGCCCAGCTGTGAAATATTAGATCAAGAATTGTAATTACATGCCCCTGTTGAACAGGGGCAAAAAAATTGGGCTTTTGGAGGTGGTGGTGGTGGTTGTGTTGCCACAACACTGTAAGCCCTCACAGTTACTCTTGGTGGGCGCAGGAATGGGCCCTGCTGTGAATTATTAGATCAAGAATTGTAATTACATGCCCCTGTTGAACAAGGGCAGAAAAATTGGGCCTTAGGCACTGGTGCCACAACACTGCAACCCCTCACAGATACTGTACTTGGAGCGCAGCAATGAGCCCTGCTGCAAAGTATTGCATCAAAAATTGTAATTACACGCCCCTATTAAACAGGGGCAGAAAAATTGGGCCTTGGGCACTGGTGCCACAACACTGCAACCCCTAACAGATACTGTACTTGGAGCGCAACAATGAGCCCTGCTGCAAAGTATTGCATCAAAAATTGTAATTACACGCCCCTGTTAAACAGGGGCTGAAAAATTGGGCCTTAGCCACTGGTGGCGGTGCCCAGAACCAAAAATGTTCTTACAAGCTATCAGCATGATCATTGAGGAGGAAGAGGATAGTCACTCAGCATAACAGGATAGTCACTCAGCATCAGCATAGGCAGTCTTGAAGGGATCTGACATTTAAAAAAAAAAAAATTTGGTTACATCAGCATCAGGTGCTTGGTAGCTGGTGTTGATCCAAGACTGATTCATTTTATGACCAAGTCGGTGGACAGGCGCACCCTGTGATCGGTTACAAAGCCTCCAGCAGCACTGAATGTGCGTTCCGAAAGAACGCTGGATGCAGGACAGGCCAGTACCTCAATTGCATACTGTGCAAGCTCTGGCCAGTGATCCATCCTCAAGTCCCAGTAACCCAGAGGATTTTCGGTGGGAAAGGTGTCCAAGTCTGATCTTGCCCCTAGGTAATCCTGCACCATGTAAACCAGACGCTGGCGATGGTTGCTGGAACTGATCATACCTTGGAGCTGCGTACTAAAAAATTGTCTGAACGCATCGGTCAGACGGCCACCTTCTCCACTTCTCTTTCTTTGACTGACCGAAGCCTCAGCAACACGTTGTCCAGGACCAGGAATTTGTAACCTCCCAGTCTCTGGAAACGCGTTGCACAGACCTTTCTGCAAGGCCTCACCAAGATGCTTCGTCCTCTGCGATGGCAAGATAAGGTCCGAAACCTTACCCTTATAACGTGGATCAAGGAGGGTTGCCAGCCAGTAATGATCCCTCTCCTTGATCGCACGAATACGAGGATCCTTCCGCAGGCTTTTCAGGATCAGGGAGGCCATGCAGCGTAGATTTGCTGAGGCATTTGGTGCGGAGTCCTCTGGGTCACTGAGGACGACATGATCCGCAGCCACCTCCTCCCAGCCACGTACAACTCCACGGGTGTCTTGGGACTGTAATTGATCCCTTGAAGACTGCTGCTGATGCTGAGTGCTAGGCTCCACCTCCATGCTGACACAATAATCCTCCTCCTCCTCCTCCTTGTCCTCCTCCTTGTCCTCCTCCTGTGTGATAGTCGGGCCAGCAGGAACACTGTCTGGATAAAGGGGGCCTTGAGAGGTAAGGAAGTCCTCCTCTTCCTGCCTCTGTTCTGCCTCAAGTGCCCTGTCCATTATTCCACGCAGCGTGTGCTCCAACAGGTGGACAAGAGGGACAGTGTCACTGATGCATGCACTGTCACTGCTCACCATCTTTATGGCCTCCTCATACACACACTATTATCCAGCGCTCATGGAAAGTCCCAATAACTAGTGAAGACTTTGGGAGTAATGACGAAAAAAACTTTGTCCGTTTATTAGTGACAATAGAAAGAGGGAATCCACTCCCAAATGTACAGAAAGCAGGTAAAACTTTACTCTCTAGCCGCCATTGATATGCCCCTTATTAAACTTGCAAAAAAAAAATCCGTGGAGCAAGGAGGGGTTAAAAGAAAGTCAGCACAAAGCCTGCAATCTGATCCCTCTGTGGGTACAGTACCTTGGATGATATGATCTGACCGAGCGGTGTGTGGAGGACCCTCCAGCGAGGGATACAGAACCAGGTTCGTAGTGCAGCTGGGACAAGAGGAATCACTCACTGCGTTCCTCCGGATCTATGACGTCACCCGGCTGCGACGCCAGCTGATGTGTCAGGGAGCAGACAGTGTGGTGAGACGAGAAGTGCTGTCCTGCGGGTTCCTCTCCTACGAGGATATCAGCGTCACTGCTCTCTGCTCTACTCTCAGCGTCACTGCTCTCTAGTGGAGTAATAGAGGAATGACCACTTCAGGAATTAAAAAATGTTTAAATCAACACATGAGCACAATAGCCAGCGAGGTTCCAATGCAGAGCCATTCCTGAATAATAGAAATATATGAAAGATGTAATATCTTGAAGAGGGAAGGGGATAGTGCCTCGACTAACGTTTCACGCTTCCCTGAGTGCTTTATCAAAGTCAAGGCATAGAGGCACCTCTGGTAATTAAATAGGGAAAAGGGGAGGGGTTTGTGTGGCCTACAACCATCTCCCTAAGATTCACAAATCTCTGATTGATCCCCCTGGGCGACCCATACTAGCAAGTACAAATAGTTTTATTAATGGTTTATCCATGTATATTGATTTTATTTTGCAACCCTTGGTTTTACAATTACCCTCTTATATCAAAGATTCCAATGAAGTAATCAAAGCTCTCCAGCATTATTCTTGGGAGCAGGGGTACATGTGGGCCTCTCTGGATGTAGCTTCATTATATACTTCCATACCCCATGAGATAGGCCTTCGAGCGGTACAATATTTTTTATCCAAGAGTGGAGATTTTAACTCACTTCAATCCCAGTTCGTGGTTGAATCCATAGAATTTTGCTTGAAGCATAATTATTTTACTTTTTGTGAGCAGTTTTACGTCCAACGTAGAGGCACAGCCATGGGAGCGAACTTTGCTCCAGTATATGCCAACTTGACCATGGGCCATTGGGAGGAGGAATACGTCTGGTCTAACAACCCGTTTGCTGAGCACATAGTGTTTTATGGTCGCTATATTGATGACATTGTGCTCATCTGGAACGGGAGCCCAGATGTTTTCTCCTCCTTTGTGGCCCACTGTAATACCAACACGTTTGGTTTAACGTTTACGTACGTGTTGGATAAAAAAGAATTGGTTTTCTTGGATTTGGTTCTAACAAGTGATTCCGAGAAGATTATCACTAAAAACCATACAAAACCTACTAGTGGCAACTCGTATCTCCATTATAAAAGCTGCCATCATCCTACCTGGAAACATAACATCCCCAAGGGGCAATTTAATAGACTCAGAAGGAACTGCACCAGAAATGAAGACTATGTGGAACAGAGCAGTCTGATGTCAAAGAAATTTGAGGACAAGGGCTATCCCTGTGAGCTTATCAGGGAAGCCTTTTCATCCTTTGTGGGTTCCGAACAGACGAAGAAAGTACAGAAAGACTTATGTTATAATACCAAAACGGTAAGATTTGTATCTACCTACAATGACAAATATAAGTCAATATCTAGGATAATTAAGAAACATTTTAATATCCTTCAGTTGGATCAGAGACTAGCTCCGGTATTACCTCCGGTTCCACATATAACTTTTCGTAGGGCAAGAACTATCAAAAACATACTGGCCCCTAGTAAAGTGCAAGCAAAACCCACGAGATCTCCTTTGGACATTAGGTCCTATTTTAACGACAGAAAAGGCATTTTTCAGTGCCAAAAAAGAGCATGCCTAACCTGCCAGTTTATTGTGCATGGTACTGACAGAATTAGGGTAAATCCAAGTAAAGAATTTAGAATAAGACAATTTGTTACCTGTTCCACTGACTTTGTCATTTACGTCTTGCGGTGCCCCTGCGGTTTATTTTACGTAGGACGCACCATACGCGCACTGCGCGCAAGAGTCGGAGATCATCGCCGACTCATTAAGAAGGGATGTAACGATCACAGCGTACCTCGTCACTTTGACCGTGCACACAATAGGGATTTCAAATGCCTAGAGGTATTTGTAATCGAATCCATCCCTAAGGGAACACTAACTAGTAACAAAACATTTTCCCTCTTATGCAGAAGGGAGGTCTTTTGGATTTTTATGTTCGATTCATTGGCCCCCAAGGGGTTAAAACGAGGGAATTGAGACATGTAGTTTTATATAAATAGTTTAATATAAATACTTTTTAATATATATTTTTTTAAAAATAGTATTTTTATAAAAAATACTATTTTTAATAAGATACTATTTTATAGAAGTTAATTCGTAATGATCCATTGTGTTTTGTTGTCTGTTTTTTGTATTTTAATGTTTATGTTATATTCTTATCTGGCGAGCAAGGTAGGGGTTAAAATTAAAAGTACTATCACATCCCCCTGCCATTGTAGGCCACACAAACCCCTCCCCTTATCCCTATTTAATTACCAGAGGTGCCTCTATGCCTTGACTTTGATAAAGCGCTCAGGGAAGCGTGAAACGTTAGTCGAGGCACTATCCCCTTCCCTCTTCAAGATATACTAGAGAGCAGTGACGCTGAGAGTAGAGCAGAGAGCAGTGACGCTGATATCCTCGTAGGAGAGGAACCCGCGGGACAGCACTTCTCGTCTCACCACACTGTCTGCTCCCTGACACATCAGCTGGCGTCGCAGCCGGGTGACGTCATAGATCCGGAGGAACGCAGTGAGTGATTCCTCTTGTCCCAGCTGCACTACGAACCTGGTTCTGTATCCCTCGCTGGAGGGTCCTCCACACGCCGCTCGGTCAGATCATATCATCCAAGGTACTGTACCCACAGAGGGATCAGATTGCAGGCTTTGTGCTGACTTTCTTTTAACCCCTCCTTGCTCCACGGATTTTTTTTTTGCAAGTTTAATAAGGGGCATATCAATGGCGGCTAGAGAGTAAAGTTTTACCTGCTTTCTGTACATTTGGGAGTGGATTCCCTCTTTCTATTGTCACTAATAAACGGACAAAGTTTTTTCATCATTACTCCCAAAGTCTTCACTAGTTATTGGGACTTTCCATGAGCGCTGGATAATAGTGTGTGTATGGTGTGCGTTTTGTACTTCCGGGTACGATTTTTTTCTTGCTGCTCTGGATTCTGGTCCTCCTTTTGTTTATATTTTTCTGAATATTTGGAATTTTTGTGATCAATTACTCATAAAAAAACTTTTTTTTTTTTCCCACCTATTTCAGCGCTTGTGATCTTTGTTGTTTTATCATTTGGCCTCCTCAAATGGTGCCAGGACAGTGCATGCATCCCTGATCATGGCCCACTGGCATGGGGAAAAAAATCCAAGCTCCCCCGACCCTGTCCTGGTGCCATATTGCAATATATACTCATTGATGGCCCTCTGCTTCGTGTGCAGCCGCTGCAGCATGGCCAACGTAGAGTTTCACCTGGTGGGCATGTCACAGATTAGGCGGTTCTTGGGCAGGTTGTAATCCTTTTGCAGGTCAGCCAGCCAAGCACTGGCATTATATGACCGGCGGAAATGCCCACAGAGTTTCCTGGCCTGCTTCAGGACCTCCTGTAAGCCCGGGTACCTGCCCAAGAACCGCTGCACCACCAAGTTTAGGACGTGAGCCAAACAGGGCTAATGGGTCAGTTGTCCCTGTCGGAGAGGAGGTTAGTGCCATTGTTGCAAACCACCTTTCCTGGATTAAGCTGGCGTGGCGTCAACCACCTCTGAGCCTGCACCTGCAGAGCTGACAGAATCTTTGCCCCAGTGTGGCTCTTGTCCTCCAAGCACACCAGCTCAAGCACCGCATAGCATCTTTTTGCCTGTCTACATGCATAGCCACTTGAATGCCTACGGAGCACCGCTGGTTCCGAGGACAAAGCACAGGTAGAGGCCATGGAGGAAGAAGAAGAGGAGGGGGTGGAGGAGAGAGGTGTGTCAGAATCACCAGTAGTAACATTTTGGAGGCGTGTGGCGCAACAACCTCCAACACTACTGCACCTTGTCCTGCATACTTCCTAGCTGCCAGCAAAGTCACCCAATGCGCCGTGAAAGATAAGTCAAGTCCCTGTCCATGCCTGCTGGACCATGAGTCAGCGGTAATATGCACCTTACCGCTGACCGCCCTGTCCAGCGAGGGCAAGACATTGCCTTCCACATGCCGGTAGAGAGCCGGAATCGCCTTCCGTGAGAAAAAGTGGCGTTTGGGAACCTACCACTGAGGAACTGCACATTCCACAAACTCACGGAAGGGGGCAGAGTCTACCAACTGAAAAGGCAGCAGTTGAAGTGCTAGCAATTTAGCTAAGCTAGCATTCAACAGCTGGGCATGTGGATGGCTGGGAGCGAACTTCTTTCGGCGGTGCAGCAGCTGGGGCAGGGAAATTTGCCTGGTACAATCGGACGTCGATGTAGCAATAGCAGATTGCCCGCAAGTACTCTGCTGTGACACACCTAATTCTACACCTTCATTCCTCTCAGAGCACGTTTCAGAGAGGACTGAAGGTATAGTGGGGTTGGAGATCCCAGCTGATGAGGAGCAAGGAGAGGTCCGATTTGTTCTTTGGTGTGGGTCTTTTAGGTAGGCTTGCTAATGAACTGCATGGCAGGTCGACATATGTCTGGTCAAGCACGTGGTGCCCAAGTGGCTGATGTTTTGGCCACGCGAGATACGCTTTAGACATATGTTGCAAATGGCAACGGTGCGATCTGCTGCATACGTCTGAAAAAAGGCCCACAACAAAGAACTTTTGGAATAACGCGCAGAGACAGCAGCGCCCTGCACATGCGGAGCTCTGTGGTGTGATGCAGTTGGTGTGCTGCCCTTAAGCTGGCCCCTGGAGGGCATCCTGCCTCGTTGGAGATGTTCCTCCTCCTCCTCTCTCCTATCAGGCACCCACATGGAGTCAGTGACCTCATCATCCCCTCCCTCATCACTGGAGCAAATCTGGCAGTATGCTGCAGCTGGGGGAATATGACTGCCAGATAGCTGTCCTTGTTGGGCACCCCCTCTCTCTGGGCTCACGTTACTGCCTTCCTCCAGCTGGGTTCCATCATCTGAGCCTTCAAAACGCTGGGCATCCTCCTGGAGCATGTATCCAACACTGTGGTCAAACAGTTCGGGGGACTCCTCAGGAGGAGATGGTGGGGCTAGGGAAGGAGTAACTGATGCCATTGAGCCGAGGGAAGAGGCCGCTTTGGCAGCTGCTTTGCCAGACAAAGTACCCTGAGCCTGGGTGAGAGAGGATGAGGAGGATGAGGACGGCTTGGTCATCCACTCTACCAAGTCTTGGGCATGTTGTGGCTCAACATGGCCAACTGCCGAAAAGAAGCACAAGCGTGTCCCAGGGCCACGTGCTGATGAGGATGCACCGTGTCCACGACCAGCACTGTAGCCTCTATAAAGAGGGGGTGGTGCTGCGCTGTTTAGTGAAATAAATTAAGTGAAATTCTTCTAAAACTTTGTGTAAGATAATAAAACAAATGCAAATAAACAATTATTGCAAAACGCACATAAAATAGCAAGATCTTCCAAGATGTGAAAAACGCACAATAAATAATCTTCAAGTGGTGACCATAAAATACTATCTTCTAAAATAGTAAACAATGTGCAACAGGTCTAAACACTGTGTCAAGAAATCAAGATTGTGCAAATCGCAAAATAAATAATGAACTGTGACAGTAAATCATAGACAATGAAATCAAAAATGTGAAATGCAAAGCATACGTGCAACCAGTGCAAAAGATGCATAAACGCATAAATCAATCCGAGGGGATGTTGTGTTCCTCTTGCCTGGTTCCTATAGGGGTCAGTGTGTTGTTTGGGATGGTTGTCTCCTAATAGCTGGATGCCGGGGTAATTGGGGTTTCCCTCTGGAGTATGCACTCATATGCCAGCTGGACACTCAGCACATGCAAGCGAACCTAGGTTGTGAGTGCATGTGAGTGCATACTCCAGAGGGAAACCCCAATTACCCGGGCATCCAGCTATTAGGAGACAACCATCCCAAACAACACACGGACCCCTAGAGGAACCAGGCAAGAGGAACACAGAGCATCTTGTTTGCTACATGCTGTTACCTCTCAACCTACAGGTAAGAGGCCACCTTTACCAAAAAGTCACCACCACCGGAGTGCACCAGCACAGGAAGAGGAATACGATATTCCCATCACACAACCAACCCCCCCCCCCTGCGTTCCATGCATCACTGCACTTCCTGCACAGGATAAATGAACTGCTTTCTTTTTTCACCATTCATGATTGACCAAATGAACTCTACCTGCACTTGATATAGTCGCATATACTGCAATTTTTGTGCGATCGCTTTGCAATTTTCTGTGCGATCGCCCTGCAACATTTATAATTTAAAGACGCATGTTACAATTCACCTGGTTATCCTAGCTCGTGAGGATATTCAGAGACCTGTCGCACCGTGCACTTTTTAAAGTGCAACATCCCCTCGGATTGATTTATGCGTTTATGCATCTTTTGCACTGGTTGCACGTATGCTTTGCATTTCACATTTTTGATTTCATTGTCTATGATTTACTGTCACAGTTCATTATTTATTTTGTGATTTGCACAATCTTGATTTCTTGACACAGTGTTTAGACCTGTTGCACATTGTTTACTATTTTAGAAGATATTATTTTATGGTCACCACTTGAAGATTATTTATTGTGCGTTTTTCACATCTTGGAAGATCTTGCTATTTTATGTGCGTTTTGCAATAATTGTTTATTTGCATTTGTTTTATTATCTTACACAAAGTTTTTTAGAAGAATTTCACTTAATTTATTTCACTAAACAGCGCAGCACCACCCCCCTCTTTATACACTTAATTTCCGTGGGTATGATCTTACCCCCCCTGGTGCTTGCAGCTGTTTTATATCACTAGCTAGCCCTCTCCCATAGTAGCGCAGGAATACACCTAATTTTGTATCACTGTTGCCTCTAGACACAGAGCCTGCTTGCCCTCTTTTATTGCCTTGTGACTGTCTGCCTCTCCTTGTTTGCCTTCCAGACATAATAATGGCCTGCAGTGAGATGTAGCTGCACAAAGGTGGGATGTATATATAGGGTTGTCCCGATACCACTTTTTTAAGACAGAGTACAAGTACCGATACTTCTTTTTCAAGTACTCGCCGATACCGATTACCGATACTTTTCTTTAATCTCATGTGACAGTGCGTCAGTAGTTTTATTTTTTATTTTTTACAATTTATTTTATTTATTTTAAATTTTTTACAATGCTTTCTTTTTTTTTTTAAGAGGGGGGGGGGGGGGGGTGTACAGTGTCAGTGTGTTTTTCTTTTTTTTTTCTTTATTATTTTTTACAATTAATTTTTATTTTATTTTTATTTTATTCTTTTTTTTTTTTTTTTATAAGCCCGGTTGGGGGGCTTTGGTGAGATATCAGGGGTCTTAACAGACCTCTGACATCTCCCTTTCAAGACAGAGAAAGGGACTAAGGACACGGATTCCCCAGTCCCTTTCTCAGCAGCCTCAGCTGCGCTGAAAATGAATGGAGAGAAGTCAGCGGCTCCTCTTCAAAGTTTACGATGTTTCAGTTATGTGAATGTACAGAGTCAGTGATCACTGACTCTGTACATTCCGAACCGTAAGAAGACGGATTTACTGTCTCCTACCTCCGCTCTCCATCCTGACAGATCAAGGGGGTGGAGGAGGAGCACGGAGGGGGACAGCAGCATGGATGGGGACACAGAAGGGGATGGCAGCATGGAGGGGGACGCGGAGGGAAACGGCAGCATGGAGGGGGACGGCAGCATGGAGGGGGACGCGGAGGGGTACGGCAGCATGGAGGGGGATGCAGCAGGGTACGGCAGCATGGAGGGGGACGCAGCGGGGTACGGCAGCATGGAAGTGGACAGGGAGGGATACCTCAGCATGGAGGGAGAGAGCAGCATGGAGGGGGACACGGAGGGAGGGAGACAGCAGCAAAATGTAGGGGGGCTGGTAGAGGATACGGGGACAATCAGCGGTGATCGTGTGTGGGGGAGTTACAAGCACACCGATCACTGCTGATTTTAAAGCAGCGGAAAGCCGCGCGGGGGGGGGAGAGAGAAGCGGAGAAACAACTTTTAAATCTATACAGCGGTGATCGGTGCTTGTAACTCCCCCACCGCACTGATCACCGCTGAGTGTACAAGTATCGGGTGAAGCATCGGGAGCATTTGCTCGAGTACTCAGGCAAATGCTCGGTATCGGTACCGATACCGATACTAGCATCGGTATCTGGACAACCCTAATATATATATATATATATATATATATATATATATATATATATATATATATATATAGTGATATTGGGGTGTTTTAGCTCAAGTGGATAGATGCATTTTTATGCAGTGAGTCCATATCAGACAGGCATTCTAGTTAAGGGCCTGGCAGCCATGTTTATTTCAACAGAAAAACAAAAGCAAAATGTCCATTCAGGATTCCCACACAGGGGTTTAACTTCATTTAGCAGTCCAAAAATAAGGAAAACATACCAAGCCACCTGGCTCTCTTGTTAGCAGTTCCTCTGCTTGCTTTAGGTACTGGTACCTTAAACCACCAGATCTTCCAGTCTCAGTCTTGGATGCACACAGCTTTGGGCTTCTTAAACGCACACAGCTTGAAGTCCCTTAATGCACACGCTCCTTGGACGCACACAGCTTTAAAGCCCTTCAACGCATACAGCATTTATCCTCACACAGAGACACTCACTAGCAGCCACTGCAGTTAGCAAGCTGCTCACCATCCTCCACTCTCTGCTCTCACCAGCCCCTCATTATATTGGTTGTGTGCACCTGAGAACACACCATGATGGCTGTCCACAAGACCCGGACACAGGGTTGGAGATCCCGTCCCACCCAAGTCTCTTAGGGATCTCCAAACTACAGAGTCCCATACTAAAGTAGGAAAACCTGGAGAAAACTGACAGAGCATTTTCCTCCATTTAAATTCTACACTCTGTAGTCCTGCAGTCTGCAGATATGCAAACCCTGTGTCCCTTTTATCTTCACTTTCATTGGGACAGAGCCTCGTTCTGCCACAATATATATATATATATATATATATATATATATATATATCTTTACTGATTATAATGCAGCTATCATAATCAACTGTCTGCTGTGGTATTAGTATGAGAAAAGCAGCAATTGTCTTCAGTTAGTTTTAGGTGAACACTGTGCAGAGGACACAGTACACTAACTGAAAATACTTTCAGCTCTCTGCCTGTGGTTTTATTATGAGAACAGAACACCACAAATTGTATTCAGGTTCCTTTAAGTGAACGCTGTGCAAAGGACAGAAGTACTGCAGAACACTAAATAAAATAATGCAGCTCCCTGCCTGTGGTTTTATTATGAGAACACCACTAATTGTAATCAGGTAAGCTTTAGGTGAACGCTATGCAAAGCACACAGTACTCTAAGTGAAACACTGCAGCTAGCACAATCACCTGCCTGCCTGTCACAATATAGAGAATAACAGGAACGGATCTAGCTAAACTGAATACTGTGTATAAATATATATACAATACCTAGGATGCATATATATCCTCTACACACTGTAACTGCAGCTAACTGACTCGCCTGCCTGCTCTCTCTAACTCAATATAAATGACCCCGTCTCTCTCTTTCTCTCTCTGTAAGCTCTCTCTTTAACCACTGCAACACACTACAAAAGGCTGCTACGGAGGCGGCCTTACAGTGGGGCAAAAAAGTATTTAGTCAGCTACCAATTGTGCAAGTTCTCCCACTTAAAAAGATGAGAGAGGCCTGTAATTGTCATCATATGTATACTCCAACTATGAGAGACAAAATGTGGAAACAAATCCAGACAATCACATTGTCTTATTTGGAAAGAATTTATTTGCAAATTATGGTGGAAAATAGGTATTTGGTCACCTACAAACAAGCAAGATTTCTGGCTCTCACAGACCTGTATCTTCTTCTTTAAGAGGCTCCTCTGTCCTCCACTCATTACCTGTATTAATGGCACCTGTTTGAACTTGTTATCAGTATAAAAGACACCTGTCCACAACCTCAAACAGTCACACTCCAAACTCCACTATGGTGAAGAGCTGTCGAAGGACACCAGAAACAAAACTGTAGACCTGCACCAGGCTGGGAAGACTGAATCTGCAATAGGTAAGCAGCTTGGTGTGAAGAAATCAACTGTGGGAGCAAAAATTCGAAAATGGAAGACATACAAGACGACTGATATTCTCCCTTGATCTGGGGCTCCACGCAAGATCTCACCTCGTGGGGTCAAAATGATCACAAGAACGGTGAGCAAAAATCCCAGAACCACACGGGGGGACCTAGTGAATGACCTGCAGAGAGCTGGGACCAACGTAACAAAGGCTACCATCAGTAACACACTACGCCGCCAGGGACTCAGATCCTGCAGTGCCAGACGTGTCCCCCTGCTTAAGCCAATACATGTCCGGGCCCATCTGAGGTTTGCTAGAGAGCATTTGGATGATCCTGAAGAGGATTGGGAGAATGTCATATGGTCAGATGAAACCAAAGTAGAACTGTTTGGTAGAAACACAACTTGTCGTGTTTGGAGGAGAGAGAATGCTGAGTTGCAACCAAAGAACACCATACCTACTGTGAAGCATGGGGATGGCAACATCATGCTTTGGGGCTGTTTCTCTGCAAAGGGAACAGGACGACTGATCCGTGTACATGAAAGAATGAATGGGGCCATGTATCTTTTTTTTGAGTGCAAAATTCCTCCCATCAGCAAGGGCATTGAAGATGAAACGTGGCTGGGTCTTTCAGCATGACAATGATCCCAAACACACTGCCCGAGCAACGAAGGAGTGGGTTCGTAAGAAGCATTTCAAGGTCCTGGAGTGGCCTAGCCAGTCTCCAGATCTCAACCCCATAGAAAACCTTTGGAGGGATTTAAAAGTCCAATAGTGAGGTAGCCTGCTTACCAAAAAGCCGTGACTGCAGATAACAGTCTCACCAAGCTCAGGCACATGGGTCTCCCCAGAACCAATCAAGGACAGCAGCTAGTAATCCAAGGGTTGCTCAGAAATAAAAAACAGAAACTTCCATAGTGCAATATGTTGATTTAATTTGATTTAATAAAAGGTATAATGCACTTACAAGAGCACTGAAATAATCCTGCATTAGTGTCATGAGAGCCGCGGCGTCTCCATCTGCTTCCCCTTACTTCCTGTATGTCTAACACCACCGTCTCGATCACCGGCACCCTACGCACGATTTGTCTCCAAAGGACTTCTACGGGGGATTGGCCGAGTACATGCGTCATCATGTATGATGTTTATATACGCCCTTGACTCCAAATTGACTACTGGCGGTCATAGGTATATAATGGACAAAAGAAACAGGAAAGGGAATAACAGGAAAAAGTAACAGAGCCATCTAGTGGCAATTTAGGATATAACTGACGGTGGGTGATACATAGAGGATAAGGGCAAGCAATTAAAATAATGGAGGCGCCGACAGCTAGATATAAACATGACTAAGAATATATAAACCGCTGAAAACATTTAATATTATATATAAAATAATGACATTAATATACATATAAAAATAGATAAAAAGTAGTAATAATCAATTAATTAAAACTACTCACATTCATTAGAAATATATATTGTGACGGTATGCGAGGTGAGATATATGACAGTCGCTATGTTTCACCTCGCATTCGGTCCATTGTAAGGGACTGAACCAGAGTCCGGCCCAGGTTTTTCCAGCCTCTGTAGTTGGCTGGGTTCCGGTCCGGATATTCAGGTTCACTGGAATCCATAGGCAGCTGGGCTTTAAAGATGCAGGAAGAGAGCACAGCAATGCTCTGGCCTGAGACTCAGAAGGGAATCTGAGTAAGAGGAGCGCTGGTTATTTTGGGCTGAAAGAAAAGGTTTGCTTTACTTTACCTTGTGTTTTGTGGGAGATGGGGACCAGCCCCTCACCGTATAGAGAGCGGTTACTGTATAGTTTAGCGCCGGACGGCAAGGATTTGTTTTGCTGTTTTGTTTATTTTTATATGACTATTGCAAACCACTTGTAAATAAAGCTGGCAATACGCCAGGTTTTAAAGAAACTGCCTGTACGCTGACCTTCATTCTGTGAAAAAGGTGATCCCCACGAGCTTATCTCCCACACGTGGTGGATTCAGCGGGCATTTTCTGAAGATGGAGGAAATGTTAAAGGCCCTGCTACAGGCCAATGCAGCTCAGCGGGAAACCAACCGCCAAGTCGCAGCACAACAGGCAGCATAACAGGAGGCCGCTGCAGCACAACAAGCAGCCCAGCAGGAGATGAACCGCCAAGTCGCAGAGGCCGCTGCAGCACAACAGGTGGCCCAGCAGGAGATGAACCGTCAGTTTGCAGAGGCTCTGATGGAACTGAAAAAGGGGTCCGCACCTCATGTGCCAGTGGAAGCCAAGATGATACGTGCATCCTACCACTTACAGAAAATGACATCTGCTGATGATATCGAGGCATACCTGGCAATTTTTGAGAGAGTTGCTGTCCGCGAAGGATGGCCAAAAGAACAGTGGGCGGGTCTGTTGTCCCCATTTTTAACAGGAGAACCTGTTTTGACCTAGAACCCGATAAGGCCCAGGACTATGAGACTCTAAAGACAGAGATACTCGCACGCTTGGGTGTCACCATGGCAATCCGGGCCCAGCGGGTGTCACAGTCCTATGAATATTTAGGGGTACCCCACGGCAAAAAACAAGACGGAAAAAAAATCTCTGAAAAAAATAAAAAACATGACATGGGGGCACCTTGTAAATCCATTTTGGACCGAGATGAGAGCTGAGAGATGAGACAAAGTGACGGCATGTGTTCAAACCCCCTCCTCACAGTCCTATGAATATTTAGGGGTACCCCACAGCAAAAAACAAGATGAAAAAAAATCTCCGAAAAAAAAACATGACACGGGGGTACCTTGTAAATCCATTTTTGGCCGAGATGAGAGATGAGAGCTGAGAGATCAGACAAAGTGACGGCATATGTTCAAACCCCCTCCTCACAGTCCTATGAATATTTAAGGATACCCCACGGCAAAAAACAAGACGGAAAAAAAATCTCAGAAAAAAATAAAAAACATGACACGGGGTACCTGATGAATCCATTTTGGACCGAGATGAGAGATGAGATCTGAGAGATCAGACAAAGTGACGGCATGTGTTCAAACCCCCTCCTCACAGTCCTATGAATATTCAGGGGTACCCCACGGCAAAAAACAAGATGAAAAGAAATCTCCAAAAAAAATAAAAAACATGACACCCCCGGGGGTACCTTGTAAGTCCATTTTGGACCGAGATGAGAGCTGAGAGATGAGACAAAGTGACGGCATGTGTTCAAAAACCCCTCCTCACAGTCCTATGAATATTTAGGGGTACCCCACGGCAAAAATCAGGACGAAAAAATAATCTTCCTTGTGTCAGGGTCACCTGTGGCCAGGTGACAGATGCACACCGTAGGGGGACAGGAGTGCACCGCGAGGTAGTGAACCCTATGGCTGGCTTCTGTGGATAGGAAACTGGGTGGTTGTGGAAAGCGGGACCAGAGGAGCACAACCGGGATCCCAACGGAAGCGAGAGCCAAGATTCCCCAGGGCGCGGAGTCTAAGACCCAGCTGGTCTTCTCCAGGGCCTCTAGTGGTGAGGATGTTACGCTGCAGGCTGGGACCAGGTCGCGGCCCCTGGAGTTTCCTAGCTCGCGCCCCGTAGGATAAGGGGAAGCAGCAGCACACGATAGAGAGAACCGAATAACAAGCCGAAGGTCAGGGGCCACAAGCAGACAAGGATAACGAAGAACGAGCCGAAGGTCAAGGGTCACGAGCAGACAGGGATGGTCGGGGACAAGCCAATAACGTAACAGAGAGACAGACGTAGCACACGGCAGGCAGGAACCCAAACACACAATGCCTAACAAACACGTTGATCAGCAAAGCAGGCTTGCAGTGCACAGGTTAATATAGTGTTCAGTGATAGGGCCTGGGGTGGAGTCAGGCTGGGAGGAGATTATAAAGGAAGCCAGGTGAAGGAGGTCTGGTCTCTAGATGAACACATGAGGAGGAAGGTAAGATGGCAGACAGACATTAATGCATATCCATGACAGTACCCTCCCTCTTACGAGGCCTCCCCCTTCCCCGCCTGGGCCCAGGTTTAGAGGGAAACTTCAGATGAAACTCCTTTAACAGACGAGGTGCAAAGACCTCAGATGCAGTGATCCAAGACCTCTCCTCAGGACCAAACCCTTTCCAATGAACGAGGTACTGAAGAACGCCTTTACAGAGTCGGGAGTCCAGAATTTGACTGATCTCGTACTCCTGATTATCCTCAGAGACAGGCGCCACGGTAGGAAGAGGACGAGAGAATTTATTGAGGACTAAAGGCTTTAGAAGAGCAACATGAAAGGAGTTAGTGATTTTAAGGCTCTTAGGAATCTGGAGTTTGAAACAAACCGGATTCAGTTTAGCAGTTACCGTGTATGGACCGATGAATCGTGGAGCAAACTTCAGAGAAGGAACTCGGAGCTTGATGTTCCTGGTAGAGAGCCAGACTTTGTCCCCTGGCTGAAGAGAAGGCGGTTTACGCCTGCGGCGGTCGGCAAAGCCTTTGAATTTTTCAGCAGCTGCCCGGAGGGAATCATGAACGTGACCCCAAACGGAATTGAGAGACTCCTGAACCGAAGCCAAAGCTGGAATGTCTGGAGAACAGATCATAGGAAGAGGAAGTTGAGGGTGTTTTCCATAAACTGTGAAAAAGGGTGTCTTCTGCGAACTGGTATTCACATGATTGTTATGGGAGAATTCTGCCCACGGGAGTAGAGAGGACCAATCGTCATGGTGAGAAGACACAAAGGTGCGAAGAAAGACCTCTAACTCCTGATTAACCCTCTCAGTCTGTCCATTGGATTGGGGATGGTAAGAAGAAGAAAAATCCAAGACAATATTGAGGGATTTGCAAAAGGCTCTCCAAAAACGAGACGTGAATTGGACTCCCCTGTCGGAAACAATATGAGAAGGGACCCCATGTAGGCGGAGAATTTCTCGAATGAAAATGGGAACCAAGGCAGGGGCAGAAGGAAGACCAGGAAGAGGAACAAAGTGAGCCATCTTGGAGAATCGATCGATTACCACCCAAATGACTGTATTATTCTCAGACAGTGGGAGATCGGTGATAAAATCCATGGCAATATGGGCCCAGGGTTCCTTAGGAATAGGCAAGGGCATGAGGAGACCAGCAGGAGCTTGCGTGGAGGATTTGGACTGAGCACAGACATGACAAGCTTTAACGTAGTCTTTGACGTCTGAGCGGAGATTAGGCCACCAGTAGTGACGACTGATGAGTAGGAAGGATCGGAGGAATCCAGAATGCCCTGCCACCTTGGAATCATGTCCCCAACGAAGGATCTTAGCTCTTAGCCCAGTGGGGACAAAGGTCTTACCAGGCGGAATTTTAGACTTCAGGGTGGTAGAGTGGGCAACAATGCATGAGGTGGGAATGATCGGCTCAGGTTCAGGGGCGGACTCCTCGTCCAAAGTGTCAAATGACCTAGAGAGCGCATCAGTCCGACCGTTGCAGGAACCAGGTTTGTAGGTAATCGTGAAATTAAAACGGGCAAAGAAGAGACTCCACCTGGCCTGTCTAGGATTCAGACGTTTAGCATTCTGTAGATACTGTAAATTCTTGTGATCGGTAAAGATCGTTATGGAGTGAGGGGAACCCTCCAAGAGATGACGCCACTCCTCTAACGCCAATTTAATTGCGAGAAGTTCCCGATCACCGATGGCATAATTCCTCTCTGCCTGAGAAAATTTTTTGGAGAAGAACGCACATGGTTGGCGTCTCTTCTCAAAGATTTGAAGAAGCACAGCTCCCACCCCCATTGAGGAAGCGTCCACTTCAATAAAAAATGCATTCCCAGGATTTGGTCTCCTCAAGAGGGGGCCAGAAACAAAGGCCTGTTTCAGGTTGTGAAATGCAGAGACAGCTTCGGGAGGCCAGTCTCTGGCATTCACACCCTTCTTGGTCAAAGCGATAATAGGCGCGGCAATGGAAGAGTAATTCCTTATGAACTGCCTATAATAATTAGTGAAGCCAAGAAAGCGCTGTGTGGCCTTGAGGCTAGCAGGAAGAGGCCAGTTGGTGATAGCCAAGACCTTCCCAGGGTCCATACGAAGCCCCGAACATGAGACAAAGCACCCCAAAAACAGGACCTCAGAACATTCAAAGGAACATTTCTCCAGCTTGGCATAGAGATTGTTCTCTCTAAGACGTTGAAGTACAGTGCGGACATGGTTTCTGTGGACGAGCAGATTTTCAGAAAAGATCAGAATGTCATCCAGATAGATGACAACAAACTGGTACAGCAGATCTCTGAAGATTTCATTGACAAAGTTTTGAAACACGGCTGGAGCATTACACAGACCAAAAGGCATCACCAGATATTCGTAATGCCCGTCTCTAGTGTTAAATGCAGTCTTCCATTCGTCACCCTCCCGTATTCGAATGAGATTGTACGCGCCTCTGAGATCCAACTTGGTGAAAATGGAGGCACCCTTCAACCTATCGAATAGCTCAGATATTAAGGGTAAGGGGTATCGATTTTTAATAGTAACCGCATTTAAACCCCGATAATCGATGCAGGGTCTTAGGGTACCATCCTTTTTGGCAACAAAAAAGAACCCTGCCCCTGCAGGCGATGAGGATTTCCGGATGAACCCTCTCTCCAGATTCTCTGCTACATACTCCGACATGGCCTGGGTCTCTGGGATGGACAGAGGGTAGGTACGACCCCTGGGTAGAGTTGCTCCAGAGACAAGATCAATAGCACAGTCAAAAGACCTGTGGGGAGGAAGCACCTCAGCTGATTTTTTACAGAACACATCCCGGTAATCGCTGTATGCGGCGGGAAGATCAGAAGAAACAGAAGTGGCAGCAACCGGAAGACTCTCCTTGGGGGTCACCTTGAGAAGACACGACGAGAAACATGAGGAACCCCAGGCCAGGATCTGCCCAGAGACCCAGTCCACATGTGGAGAGTGGAGCTGTAGCCAAGGGAGGCCCAATACAACTGGGGTAGAGGCCTTGGGTAGAATAAGAAAGGATATCCACTCCTGGTGGAGAATCCCTACCGACATCCTAATGGGTAGCGTCTGGAAGCGAATAGGGCCCCCTGGGAGAACAGTGCCATCAATTGCCGAGACTACCAATGGGGTAGTGAGAGGTGAAAGGGTAAGCTTCATAGAAGAAGCAGTTCTCCAATCCATGAAATTGCCGGCAGCCCCGGAATCCAGGTATGCAAGGGTTGACTGAGGAGAAGTGCCTACATGAAGGGACACCGGCAAGAGCAGGCGAGAAGGTGATGTTTCTGGGTCCAATACTCCACCTTCCAAATGTATTAGACCCGAGCGTTTCCCGGACGAAGCGAGCAGGAGTCACGAAAATGACCCCTGCCCCCACAATAGAGGCACAAGCCCAGAGTTCTTCGGGGGTTAGTCTGGTCCGGCCCAGCTGCATAGGTTCTTCAGCAGGAAGAGGATGCTCCACGGAATGAAGGGAGGGGAGCTCAGACTGGCTAGGACCCAGAGAGTGCTGGCGTCTTTTTTCTAAGGACCTCTCTTGAAAACGAATGTCGATCTGGTTGCATAATGAAATTACATCGTCCAGACCGACGGGAATGGCTCTTCCCGCTAATTCGTCTTTCACTCGGTCAGAGAGGCCATGTAAAAAGGTAGCGACCAGGGCCTCATTATTCCAGCTCAATTCAGCTGTGTGGATACGGAACTGAAGAGCATATTGCCCCACTGAACTAGATTCTTGGCGAAGACGTAAGACAGCACTAGCCGCTGAAGAAGCCCGAGCCGGCTCTTCGAAGATATTACGAAAGAGCTTCAAGAATTCGGACAGACTGGAAACCACCGGATCGTTCCTCTCCCACAGGGGGGCAGCCCAGGCCAAAGCTTCACCGGAGAGGAGGGAAATGATATAGGCTACCTTAGCCCGGTCAGATAGGAAGCTTTGAGGCTGAAGCTCAAAATGAATAGTGCATTGGCTGAGAAACCCCCTGCAGGCCTTGGAGTCCCCAGAGAAACGGAACGGAGCTGGCAATCTTAGTGAGTGTGAGGCTGCGACTGGTGCGATAGGTACAGCCGCTGGTTGTACTTGGGGTTGCGGATTCGGGGTTCCCAAGGAGACCTGAAGCTGCTCGAATCGAGAAGCCAGATCCTGGAGGAATCGCATCGCCTGGGTCTGATTTGATTCCTGGGTCTCAAGTCTGCGAACTATGCCCTGCAATGGATCATCCGCGGGAAGCGGGATGTCAGCCGGGTTCATGGCTGATCAAACTGTCAGGGTCACCTGTGGCCAGGTGACAGATGCACACCGTAGGGGGACAGGAGTGCACCGCGAGGTAGTGAACCCTATGGCTGGCTTCTGTGGATAGGAAACTGGGTGGTTGTGGAAAGCGGGACCAGAGGAGCACAACCGGGATCCCAACGGAAGCGAGAGCCAAGATTCCCCAGGGCGCGGAGTCTAAGACCCAGCTGGTCTTCTCCAGGGCCTCTAGTGGTGAGGATGTTACGCTGCAGGCTGGGACCAGGTCGCGGCCCCTGGAGTTTCCTAGCTCACGCCCCGTAGGATAAGGGGAAGCAGCAGCACACGATAGAGAGAACCGAATAACAAGCCGAAGGTCAGGGGCCACAAGCAGACAAGGATAACGAAGAACGAGCCGAAGGTCAAGGGTCACGAGCAGACAGGGATGGTCGGGGACAAGCCAATAACGTAACAGAGAGACAGACGTAGCACACGGCAGGCAGGAACCCAAACACACAATGCCTAACAAACACGTTGATCAGCAAAGCAGGCTTGCAGTGCACAGGTTAATATAGTGTTCAGTGATAGGGCCTGGGGTGGAGTCAGGCTGGGAGGAGATTATAAAGGAAGCCAGGTGAAGGAGGTCTGGTCTCTAGATGAACACATGAGGAGGAAGGTAAGATGGCAGACAGACATTAATGCATATCCATGACACCTTGTAAATCCATTTTGGACCGAGATGAGAGATGAGAGCTGAGAGATCAGACAAAGTGACGGCATATGTTCAAAAACCCCTCCTCACAGTCCTATGAATATTTAGGGGTACCCCACAGCAAAAAACAAGACGGAAAAAAAATCTCAGAAAAAAATAAAAAACATGACACGGGGTACCTTGTGAATCCATTTTGGACTGAGATGAGAGATGAGAGCTGAGAGATCAGACAAAGTGACAGCATGTGTTCAAACCCCCTCCTCATAGTCCTATGAATATTTAGGGGTACCCCACGGCAAAAAACAAGACGGAAAAAAAATCTCCAAAAAAAATTAAAAACATGACACAGGGGTACCTTGTAAATCCATTTTAGACCAAGATGAGAGATGAGAGCTGAGAGTTGAGACAAAGTGACGGCATGTGTTCAAACCCCCTCCTCACAGTCCTATGAATATTTAGGGGTACCCCACGGCAAAAAACAAGACAAAAAAAAAATCTCCGAAAAAAATAAAAAACATGACACCCCCGGGGGTACCTTGTAAGTCCATTTTGGACCGAGATGAGAGAAGAGAGCTGAGAGATGAGACAAAGTGACGGCATGTGTTCAAACCCCCTCCTCACAGTCCTATGAATATTTAGGTGTACCCCACAGCAAAAATCAGGACGGAAAAAAAATCTCCGAAAAAAATAAAAAACATGACAAAGGGGTACCTTGTAAATCCATTTTGGACAGAGATGAGAGCTGAGAGATAAGACAAAGTGACGGCATGTGTTTGAACCTCCTCCTCACAGTCCTATGAATATTTAGGGGTACCCCACGGCAAAAAACAAGACGGAAAAAAAATCTCCGAAAAAAATAAAAAACATGACACGGGGTACCTTGTAAATCCATTTTGGACCGAGATGAGAGATGAGAGCTGAGAGATGAGACAAAGTGACGGCATGTGTTCAAACCCCCTCCTCACAGTCCTATGAATATTTAGGGGTATGCCATGGCAAAAAACAAGATGAAAACAAAATCTCCGAAAAAAATCAAAAACATGACACGGGGGTACCTTGTAAATCCATTTTGGACCGAGATGAGAGATGAGAGCTGAGAGATCAGACAAAGTGACGGCATATGTTCAAACCCCCTCCTCACATTCCTATGAATATTTAGGGGTACCCCACGGCAAAAAACAAGACGTAAAAAAATCTCAGAATTTTTTTTAAAACATGACACGGGGGTACCTGATGAATCCATTTTGGACCGAGATGAGAGATGAGAGCTGAGAGATCAGACAAAGTGACGGCATGTGTTCAAACCCCCTCCTCACAGTCCTATGAATATTTAGGGGTACCCCACGGCAAAAAACAAGATGAAAAGAAATCTCAAAAAAAATTAAAAAACATGACACCCCCGGGGGTACCTTGTAAGTCCATTATGGACAGAGATGAGAGATGAGAGCTGAGAGATGAGACAAAGTGACGGCATGTGTTCTAACCCAGTCCTATGAATATTTAGGTGTACCCCACGGCAAAAATCAGGACGAAAAAAAAATCTTCCTTGTAAATCCATTTTGGACCGAGATGAGAGATGAGAGCTGAGAGATCAGACAAAGTGACAGCATATGTTCAAACCCCCTCCTCACAGTCCTATGAATATTTAGGGGTACCCCACGGCAAAAAACAAGACGAAAAAAAATCTCAGAAAAAAATTAAAAACATGACACGGGGGTACCTTGTGAATCCATTTTGGACCGAGATGAGAGAAGAGAGCTGAGAGATGAGACAAAGTGACAGCATGTGTTCAAACCCCCTCCTCACAGTCCTATGAATATTTAAGTGTACCCCACGGCAAAAATCAGGACGAAAAAAAATCTCTGAAAAAAATAAAAAACATGACATGGGGGTACCTTGTAAATCCATTTTGGACTGAGATGAGAGATGAGAGCTGAGAGATAAGACAAAGTGACGGCATGTGTTTGAACCTCCTCCTCACAGTCCTATGAATATTTAGGGGTACCCCACGGCAAAAAACAAGACAAAAAAAAATTTAAAACATGACACGGGGGTACCTTGTGAATCCATTTTGGACCGAGATGAGGGATGAGAGCTGAGAGATGAGACAAAGTGACGGCATGTGTTCAAACCCCCTTCTCACAGTCCTATGAAAAGTTAGGGGTACCCCACGGCAAAAAACAAGACGAAAAAAAAATCTCAGAAAAAAATTAAAAACATGACACGGGGGTACCTTGTGAATCCATTTTGGACCGAGATGAGATAAGAGAGCTGAGAAATCAGACAAAGTGACGGCATGTGTTCAAACCCCCTCCTCACAGTCCTATGAATATTTAGGGGTACCCCACGGCAAAAAACAAGACGGAAAAAAAATCTCAGAAAAAAATAAAAAACATGACACGGGGGTACCTGATGAATCCATTTTGGACCGAGATGAGAGCTGAGAGATCAGACAAAGTGACGGCATGTGTTCAAACCCCCTCCTCACAGTCCTATGAATATTCAGGGGTACCCCACGGCAAAAAACAAGATGAAAAGAAATCTCCAAAAAAAATAAAAAACATGACTACCCCGGGGGTACCTTGTAAGTCAATTTTGGACCGAGATGAGAGCTGAGAGATGAGACAAAGTGACGGCATGTGTTCAAACCCAGTCCTATGAATATTTAGGTGTACCCCACAGCAAAAATCAGGACGAAAAAAAAATCTTCCTTGTAAATACATTTTTGGACCGAGATAAGAGATGAGAGCTGAGAGATCAGAAAACGTGACGGCATATGTTCAAACCCCCTCCTCACAGTCCTATGAATATTTAGGGGTACCCCATGGCAAAAAGCAAGACGGAAAAAAAATCTCAGAAAAAAATAAAAAACATGACACGGGGGTACCTTGTGAATCCATTTTGGACCGAGATGAGAGAAGAGAGCTGAGAGATGAGACAAAGTGACAGCATGTGTTCAAACCCCCTCCTCACAGTCCTATGAATATTTAGGTGTACCCCACGGCAAAAATCAGGACGAAAAAAAAATCTCTGAAAAAAATAAAAAACATGACAAGGGGGTACCTTGTAAATCCATTTTGGACTAAGATGAGAGATGAGAGCTGAGAGATAAGACAAAGTGACGGCATGTGTTTGAACCTCCTCCTCACAGTCCTATGAATATTTAGGGGTACCCCACGGCAAAAAACAAGACAAAATTTTTTTTAAAACATGACACGGGGGTACCTTGTGAATCCATTTTGGACCGAGATGAGATAAGAGAGCTGAGAAATCAGACAAAGTGACGGCATGTGTTCAAACCCCCTCCTCACAGTCCTATGAATATTTAGGGGTACCCCACGGCAAAAAACAAGACGGAAAAAAAATCTCAGAAAAAAATAAAAAACATGACACGGGGGTACCTGATGAATCAATTTTGGACCGAGATGAGAGATGAGAGCTGAGAGATCAGACAAAGTGACGGCATGTGTTCA
Source organism: Rana muscosa (assembly GCA_029206835.1). Classification (NCBI taxonomy): domain Eukaryota; kingdom Metazoa; phylum Chordata; class Amphibia; order Anura; family Ranidae; genus Rana; species Rana muscosa. Next base: position 39,643,547 of record CM055124.1, on the reverse strand, counting down.
AACCCCCTCCTCACAGTCCTATGAATATTCAGGGGTACCCCACGGCAAAAAACAAGATGAAAATAAATCTCCAAAAAAAATAAAAAACATGACACCCCCGGGGGTACCTTGTAAGTCAATTTTGGACCGAGATGAGAGCTGAGAGATGAGACAAAGTGACGGCATGTGTTCAAACCCAGTCCTATGAATATTTAGGTGTACCCCACAGCAAAAATCAGGACGAAAAAAAAATCTTCCTTGTAAATACATTTTTGGACCGAGATAAGAGATGAGAGCTGAGAGATCAGAAAACGTGATGGCATATGTTCAAACCCCCTCCTCACAGTCCTATGAATATTTAGGGGTACCCCATGGCAAAAAGCAAGACGGAAAAAAAATCTCAGAAAAAATTAAAAACATGACACAGGGGTACCCTGTAAATCCATTTTGGACCGAGATGAGAGATGAGAGCTGAGAGATGAGACAAAGTGATGGCATGTGTTCAAACCCCCTCCTCACAGTCCTATGAATATTTAGGGGTACCCCACGGCAAAAAACAAGACGAAAAAAAAATCTCCGAAAAAAATAAAAAACATGACAAGGGGGTACCTTGTAAATCCATTTTGGACCGAGATGAGAGATGAGAGCTGAGAGATAAGACAAAGTGACGGCATGTGTTTGAACCTCCTCCTCACAGTCCTATGAATATTTAGGGGTACCCCACGGCAAAAAACAAGACAAAAAAAATTAAAAACATGACACGGGGGTACCTTGTGAATCTATTTTGGACCGAGATGAGAGATGAGAGCTGAGAGATGAGACAAAGTGACGGCATGTGTTCAAACCCCCTCCTCACAGTCCTATGAATATTTAGGGGTACCCCACGGCAAAAAACAAGACGAAAAAATTTCTCCGAAAAAAATTAAAAACATGACACCCCCGGGGGTACCTTGTAAGTCCATTTTGGACCGAGATGAGAGATGAGAGCTGAGAGATGAGACAAAGTGATGGTATGTGTTCAAACCCCCTCCTCACAGTCCTATGAATATTTAGGTGTACCCCACGTCAAAAAACAAGACGAAAAAAAAATCTCCGAAAAATAAAAAAAACATGACACCCCGGGGGTACCTTGTAAGTCCATTTTGGACCGAGATGAGAGATGAGAGCTGAGAGATCAGACAAAGTGACGGCATGTGTTCAAACCCCCTCCTCACAGTCCAATTAATATTTAGGGGTACCTCACGGCAAAAAACAAGACGGAAAAAAAATCTCCAATTTTTTTTTAAAACATGACATGGGGGTACCTTGTAAATCCATTTTGGACCGAGATGAGAGATGAGACCTGAGAGATGAGACAAAGTGACGGCATGTGTTCAAACCCCCTCCTCACAGTCCTATGAATATTTAGGGGTACCCCACGGCAAAAAACAAAATGAAAAAAAATCTCTTAAAAAAATTAAAAACATGACACCCCCGGGGGTACCTTTGTAAGTCCATTTTGGACCGAGATGAGAGATGAGAGCTGAGAGATGAGACAAAGTGATGGCATGTGTTCAAACCCCCTCCTCACAGTCCTATGAATATTTAGGTGTACCCCACGGCAAAAATCAGGACAAAAAAAATCTCAGAAAAAAATAAAAAATATGACACGGGGGTACCTTGTGAATCCATTTTGGACCGAGATGAGAGATGAGAGCTGAGAGATCAGACAAAGTGATGGCATGTGTTCAAACCCCCTCCTCACAGTCCTATGAATTTTTAGGGGTACCCCACGGCAAAAAACAAGACGGAAAAAAAATCTCCAAAAAAAATAAAAAACATGGCAAGGGGGTACCTTGTAAATCCATTTTGGACCGAGATGAGAGATGAGAGCTGAGAGATAAGACAAAGTGACGGCATGTGTTTGAACCTCCTCCTCACAGTCCTATGAATATTTAGGGGTACCCCACGGCAAAAAACAAGACAAAAAAAATTAAAAACATGACACGGGGGTACCTTGTGAATCCATTTTGGACCGAGATGAGAGATGAGAGCTTAGAGATGAGACAAAGTGATGGTATGTGTTCAAACCCCCTCCTCACAGTCCTATGAATATTTAGGTGTACCCCACGGCAAAAAACAAGACGAAAAAAAAATCTCCGAAAAAAAAAACATGACACCCCCGGGGGTACCTTGTAAGTCCATTTTGGACCGAGATGAGAGATGAGAGCTGAGAGATCAGACAAAGTGACGGCATGTGTTCAAACCCCCTCCTCACAGTCCTATGAATATTTAGGGGCACCCCACGGCAAAAAACAAGATGAAAGGAATCTCAGAAAAAAAAAAACATGACACCCCCGGGGGTACCTTGTAAGTCCATTTTGGACTGAGATGAGAGATGAGAGCTGAGAGATAAGACAAAGTGACGGCATGTGTTTGAACCCCCTCCTCACAGTCCTATGAATATTTAGGGGTACCCCACGGCAAAAAACAAGACGGAAAAAAAATCTCAGAAAAAAATAAAAAACATGACACGGGGGTACCTTGTAAATCCATTTTGGACCGAGATGAAAGATGAGAGCTGAGAGATGAGACAAAGTGACGGCATGTGTTCAAACCCCCTCCTCACAGTCCTATGAATATTTAGGGGCACCCCACGGCAAAAAACAAGATGAAAGGAATCTCAGAAAAAAAAAAACATGACACCCCCGGGGGTACCTTGTAAGTCCATTTTGGACTGAGATGAGAGATGAGAGCTGAGAGATAAGACAAAGTGACGGCATGTGTTTGAACCTCCTCCTCACAGTCCTATGAATATTTAGGGGTACCCCACAGCAAAAAACAAGATGAAAAAAAATCTCCAAACAAAAATAAAAAACATGACACTGGGGTACCTTGTAAATCCATTTTGGACCGAGGTGAGAGATGAGAGCTGAGAGATGAGACAAAGTGATGACATGTGTTTGAACCCCCTCCTCACAGTCCTATGAATATTTAGGGGTACCTCACGGCAAAAAACAAGACGAAAAAAAAATCTCCGAAAAAAAAAACATGACACCCCCGGGGGTACCTTGTAAGTCCATTTTGGACCGAGATGAGAGATGAGAGCTGAGAGATCAGACAAAGTGACGGCATGTGTTCAAACCCCCTCCTCACAGTCCAATGAATATTTAGGGGTACCCCACGGCAAAAAACAAGACGGAAAAAAAACTCCCAATTTTTTTTAAAACATGACATGGGGGTACCTTGTGAATCCATTTTGGACCGAGATGAGAGATGAGACCTGAGAGATGAGACAAAGTGACGGCATGTGTTCAAACCCCCTCCTCACAGTCCTATGAATATTTAGGGGCACCCCACGGCAAAAAACAAGATGAAAGGAATCTCAGAAAAAAAAAACATGACACCCCCGGGGGTACCTTGTAAGTCCATTTTGGACTGAGATGAGAGATGAGAGCTGAGAGATAAGACAAAGTGACGGCATGTGTTTGAACCCCCTCCTCACAGTCCTATGAATATTTAGGGGTACCCCACGGCAAAAAACAAGACGGAAAAAAAATCTCAGAAAAAAATAAAAAACATGACACGGGGGTACCTTGTAAATCCATTTTGGACCGAGATGAAAGATGAGAGCTGAGAGATGAGACAAAGTGACGACATGTGTTTGAACCCCCTCCTCACAGTCCTATGAATATTTAGGGGTACCTCACGGCAAAAAACAAGACGAAAAAAAAATCTCCGAAAAAAATAAAAAACATGACACGGGGGTACCTTGTAAATCCATTTTGGACCGAGATGAGAGATAAGAGCTGAGAGATGAGACAAAGTGATGACATGTGTTTGAACCCCCTCCTCACAGTCCTATGAATATTTAGGGGTACCTCACGGCAAAAAACAAGACGAAAAAAAAATCTCCGAAAAAAAAAAACATGACACCCCCGGGGGTACCTTGTAAGTCCATTTTGGACCGAGATGAGAGATGAGAGCTGAGAGATCAGACAAAGTGACGGCATGTGTTCAAACCCCCTCCTCACAGTCCAATGAATATTTAGGGGTACCCCACGGCAAAAAACAAGACGGAAAAAAAACTCCCAATTTTTTTTAAAACATGACATGGGGGTACCTTGTGAATCCATTTTGGACCGAGATGAGAGATGAGACCTGAGAGATGAGACAAAGTGACGGCATGTGTTCAAACCCCCTCCTCACAGTCCTATGAATATTTAGGGGCACCCCACGGCAAAAAACAAGATGAAAGGAACCTCAGAAAAAAAAAACATGACACCCCCGGGGGTACCTTGTAAGTCCATTTTGGACTGAGATGAGAGATGAGAGCTGAGAGATAAGACAAAGTGACGGCATGTGTTTGAACCCCCTCCTCACAGTCCTATGAATATTTAGGGGTACCCCACGGCAAAAAACAAGACGGAAAAAAAATCTCAGAAAAAAATAAAAAACATGACACGGGGGTACCTTGTAAATCCATTTTGGACCGAGATGAAAGATGAGAGCTGAGAGATGAGACAAAGTGACAGCATGTGTTCAAACCCCCTCCTCACAGTCCTATGAATATTTAGGGGCACCCCACGGCAAAAAACAAGATGAAAGGAATCTCAGAAAAAAAAAAACATGACACCCCCGGGGGTACCTTGTAAGTCCATTTTGGACTGAGATGAGAGATGAGAGCTGAGAGATAAGACAAAGTGACGGCATGTGTTTGAACCTCCTCCTCACAGTCCTATGAATATTTAGGGGTACCCCACAGCAAAAAACAAGATGAAAAAAAATGTCCGAACAAAAATAAAAAACATGACACTGGGGTACCTTGTAAATCCATTTTGGACCGAGGTGAGAGATGAGAGCTGAGAGATGAGACAAAGTGACGACATGTGTTTGAACCCCCTCCTCACAGTCCTATGAATATTTAGGGGTACCTCACGGCAAAAAACAAGACGAAAAAAAAATCTCCGAAAAAAATAAAAAACATGACACGGGGGTACCTTGTAAATCCATTTTGGACCGAGATGAGAGATAAGAGCTGAGAGATGAGACAAAGTGACGGCATGTGTTCAAACCCCCTCCTCACAGTCCTATGAATAATTAGGGGTACCCCACAGCAAAAAACAAGATGAAAAAAAATCTCTGAAAGAAATAAAAAACATGACACGGGGTACATTGTAAATCCATTTTGGACCGAGATGAGAGATGAGAGCTGAGAGATGAGACAAAGTGACGGCATGTGTTCAAACCCCCTCCTCACAGTCCTATGAATATTTAGGGGTGAGAAAAAGGAATAAAACTGCGCTAAACAAGCTAATTTGAGAGAAAAGCCCCAGATGCTCAATCTAATAGCTTAGTGTATATTGGGAGCTGCAATTTAAATTGTGAACTACCATACAAGGTGAAATTAGAAAAAATTGGGGGAAAATCGCGCTGACCCGTGACCAAACACTATGACAGTGATGAAATGAAATGACCAAAAGAACATAAGATCTACTAAATAAACAATAAAATCAAATGTATACAAAAGAGATTAAATGATGTGCTGTGATCTATATCAAATAAGTATAATCCATATAGTATAAATTAGTCCATCACAAAGATCCTTAAATAAATCCTTATAAGTGACACCAGTGCTCCGTGAAAATTCATATAAGTTGTTGTGTCCGCATACATCTGTGACTTTCCACCACCAAATAGCAGGATTTCTCCTTACCAGCTGTATATGCCCCCCTGACAGAGGGTCAATTTAGGCAGAAATCAAAATGTATCTCCCACGAATCACCGCAGCACACAACACATAGGATTCCTAGGATGGCGTCCTCCGATTTCCATCAATGGACACGTGAATATAAAAAAAATGGAACACACTCCACATAGTGCGTTAAACTTTCTAAAATTTATTCCATTAAAATAAAGATACACTTACAATTGTGTAGTTCAAAAATTCGCCTGTATTACGTCTGGTGTGCCGGCTGTAGCACATTCAACAGACACCCGTCCTTGTCGGAAGTGATAGAGGTGACGTCAGTGCGTCGCCCGGCCTACGTCCGTTTCGTAAAACCTTACTTCTTCCAGGGGCACGCCATCCTAGGAATCCTATGTGTTGTGTGCTGCGGTGATTCGTGGGAGATACATTTTGATTTCTGCCTAAATTGACCCTCTGTCAGGGGGGGCATATACAGCTGGTAAGGAGAAATCCTGCTATTTGGTGGTTTAAAGTCACAGATGTATGCGGACACAACAACTTATATGAATTTTCACGGAGCACTGGTGTCACTTATAAGGATTTATTTAAGGATCTTTGTGATGGACTAATTCATACTATATGGATTATACTTATTTGATATAGATCACAGCACATCATTTAATCTCTTTTGTATACATTTGATTTTATTGTTTATTTAGTAGATCTTATGTTCTTTTGGTCATTTCATTTCATCACTGTCATAGTGTTTGGTCACGGGTCAGCACTATTTCCCCCCAATTTTTTCGAATATTTAGGGGTACCCCACGGCAAAAAACAAGACGAAAAAAAAATTCAGAAAAAAATAAAAAACATGACACCCCCGGGGGTACCTTGTAAGTCAATTTTGGACCGAGATGAGAGATGAGAGCTGAGAGATGAGACAAAGTGACGGCATGTGTTCAAACCCCCTCCTCACAGTCCTATGAATATTTAGGTGTACCCCACGGCAAAAATCAGGACGAAAAAAATAAATCTCAGGAAAAAATAAAAAACATGACACGGGGTACCTTGTAAATCCATTTTGGACCGAGATGAGAGATGAGAGCTGAGAGATAAGACAAAGTGACGGCATGTGTTTGAACCTCCTCCTCACAGTCCTATGAATATTTAGGGGTACCCCACGGCAAAAAACAAGACAAAAAAATTAAAAACATGACACGGGGGTACCTTGTGAATCTATTTTGGACCGAGATGAGAGATGAGAGCTGAGAGATGAGACAAAGTGACGGCATGTGTTCAAACCCCCTCCTCACAGTCCTATGAATATTTAGGGGTACCCCACGGCAAAAAACAAGACGAAAAAATTTCTCCGAAAAAAATTAAAAACATGATACCCCCGGGGGTACCTTGTAAGTCCATTTTGGACCGAGATGAGAGATGAGAGCTGAGAGATGAGACAAAGTGATGGTATGTGTTCAAACCCCCTCCTCACAGTCCTATGAATATTTAGGTGTACCCCACGTCAAAAAACAAGACGAAAAAAAAATCTCCGAAAAATAAAAAAAACATGACACCCCCGGGGGTACCTTGTAAGTCCATTTTGGACTGAGATGAGAGATGAGAGCTGAGAGATCAGACAAAGTGACGGCATGTGTTCAAACCCCCTCCTCACAGTCCAATGAATATTTAGGGGTACCCCACGGCAAAAAACAAGACGGAAAAAAAATCTCCAATTTTTTTTTTAAAACATGACATGGGGGTACCTTGTGAATCCATTTTGGACCGAGATGAGAGATGAGACCTGAGAGATGAGACAAAGTGACGGCATGTGTTCAAACCCCCTCCTCACAGTCCTATGAATATTTAGGGGTACCCCACGGCAAAAAACAAAATGAAAAAAAATCTCTTAAAAAAATTAAAAACATGACACCCCCGGGGGTACCTTTGTAAGTCCATTTTGGACCGAGATGAGAGATGAGAGCTGAGAGATGAGACAAAGTGATGGCATGTGTTCAAACCCCCTCCTCACAGTCCTATGAATATTTAGGTGTACCCCACGGCAAAAATCAGGACAAAAAAAATCTCAGAAAAAAATAAAAAATATGACACGGGGGTACCTTGTGAATCCATTTTGGACCGAGATGAGAGATGAGAGCTGAGAGATCAGACAAAGTGATGGCATGTGTTCAAACCCCCTCCTCACAGTCCTATGAATTTTTAGGGGTACCCCACGGCAAAAAACAAGACGGAAAAAAAATCTCCAAAAAAAATAAAAAACATGGCAAGGGGGTACCTTGTAAATCCATTTTGGACCGAGATGAGAGATGAGAGCTGAGAGATAAGACAAAGTGACGGCATGTGTTTGAACCTCCTCCTCACAGTCCTATGAATATTTAGGGGTACCCCACGGCAAAAAACAAGACAAAAAAAATTAAAAACATGACACGGGGGTACCTTGTGAATCCATTTTGGACCGAGATGAGAGATGAGAGCTGAGAGATGAGACAAAGTGATGGTATGTGTTCAAACCCCCTCCTCACAGTCCTATGAATATTTAGGTGTACCCCACGGCAAAAAACAAGACGAAAAAAAAATCTCCGAAAAAAAAAAACATGACACCCCCGGGGGTACCTTGTAAGTCCATTTTGGACCGAGATGAGAGATGAGAGCTGAGAGATCAGACAAAGTGACGGCATGTGTTCAAACCCCCTCCTCACAGTCCAATGAATATTTAGGGGTACCCCACGGCAAAAAACAAGACGGAAAAAAAACTCCCAATTTTTTTTAAAACATGACATGGGGGTACCTTGTGAATCCATTTTGGACCGAGATGAGAGATGAGACCTGAGAGATGAGACAAAGTGACGGCATGTGTTCAAACCCCCTCCTCACAGTCCTATGAATATTTAGGGGCACCCCACGGCAAAAAACAAGATGAAAGGAATCTCAGAAAAAAAAAAACATGACACCCCCGGGGGTACCTTGTAAGTCCATTTTGGACTGAGATGAGAGATGAGAGCTGAGAGATAAGACAAAGTGACGGCATGTGTTTGAACCCCCTCCTCACAGTCCTATGAATATTTAGGGGTACCCCACGGCAAAAAACAAGACGGAAAAAAAATCTCAGAAAAAAATAAAAAACATGACACGGGGGTACCTTGTAAATCCATTTTGGACCGAGATGAAAGATGAGAGCTGAGAGATGAGACAAAGTGACGGCATGTGTTCAAACCCCCTCCTCACAGTCCTATGAATATTTAGGGGCACCCCACGGCAAAAAACAAGATGAAAGGAATCTCAGAAAAAAAAAACATGACACCCCCGGGGGTACCTTGTAAGTCCATTTTGGACTGAGATGAGAGATGAGAGCTGAGAGATAAGACAAAGTGACGGCATGTGTTTGAACCTCCTCCTCACAGTCCTATGAATATTTAGGGGTACCCCACAGCAAAAAACAAGATGAAAAAAAATCTCCGAACAAAAATAAAAAACATGACACTGGGGTACCTTGTAAATCCATTTTGGACCGAGGTGAGAGATGAGAGCTGAGAGATGAGACAAAGTGACGACATGTGTTTGAACCCCCTCCTCACAGTCCTATGAATATTTAGGGGTACCTTACGGCAAAAAACAAGACGAAAAAAAAATCTCCGAAAAAAATAAAAAACATGACACGGGGGTACCTTGTAAATCCATTTTGGACCGAGATGAGAGATAAGAGCTGAGAGATGAGACAAAGTGACGGCATGTGTTCAAACCCCCTCCTCACAGTCCTATGAATAATTAGGGGTACCCCACAGCAAAAAATAAGATGAAAAAAAATCTCTGAAAGAAATAAAAAACATGACACGGGGTACATTGTAAATCCATTTTGGACCGAGATGAGAGATGAGAGCTGAGAGATGAGACAAAGTGACGGCATGTGTTCAAACCCCCTCCTCACAGTCCTATGAATATTTAGGGGTGAGAAAAAGGAATAAAACTGCGCTAAACAAGCTAATTTGAGAGAAAAGCCCCAGATGCTCAATCTAATAGCTTAGTGTATATTGGGAGCTGCAATTTAAATTGTGAACTACCATACAAGGTGAAATTAGAAAAAATTGGGGGAAAATCGCGCTGACCCGTGACCAAACACTATGACAGTGATGAAATGAAATGACCAAAAGAACATAAGATCTACTAAATAAACAATAAAATCAAATGTATACAAAAGAGATTAAATGATGTGCTGTGATCTATATCAAATAAGTATAATCCATATAGTATAAATTAGTCCATCACAAAGATCCTTAAATAAATCCTTATAAGTGACACCAGTGCTCCGTGAAAATTCATATAAGTTGTTGTGTCCGCATACATCTGTGACTTTCCACCACCAAATAGCAGGATTTCTCCTTACCAGCTGTATATGCCCCCCTGACAGAGGGTCAATTTAGGCAGAAATCAAAATGTATCTCCCACGAATCACCGCAGCACACAACACATAGGATTCCTAGGATGGCGTCCTCTGATTTCCATCAATGGACACGTGAATATAAAAAGAATGGAACACACTCCACATAGTGCGTTAAACTTTCTAAAATTTATTCCATTAAAATAAAGATACACTTACAATTGTGTAGTTCAAAAATTCGCCTGTATTACGTCTGGTGTGCCGGCTGTAGCACATTCAACAGACACCCGTCCTTGTCGGAAGTGATAGAGGTGACGTCAGTGCGTCGCTCCGCCCTACGTCCGTTTCGTAAAACCTTACTTCTTCCAGGGGCACGCCATCCTAGGAATCCTATGTGTTGTGTGCTGCGGTGATTCGTGGGAGATACATTTTGATTTCTGCCTAAATTGACCCTCTGTCAGGGGGGGCATATACAGCTGGTAAGGAGAAATCCTGCTATTTGGTGGTGGAAAGTCACAGATGTATGCGGACACAACAACTTATATGAATTTTCACGGAGCACTGGTGTCACTTATAAGGATTTATTTAAGGATCTTTGTGATGGACTAATTCATACTATATGGATTATACTTATTTGATATAGATCACAGCACATCATTTAATCTCTTTTGTATACATTTGATTTTATTGTTTATTTAGTAGATCTTATGTTCTTTTGGTCATTTCATTTCATCACTGTCATAGTGTTTGGTCACGGGTCAGCGCGATTTCCCCCCAATTTTTTCGAATACTTAGGGGTACCCCACGGCAAAAAACAAGACGAAAAAAAAATTCAGAAAAAAATAAAAAACATGACACCCCCGGGGGTACCTTGTAAGTCAATTTTGGACCGAGATGAGAGATGAGAGATGAGACAAAGTGACGGCATGTGTTCAAACCCCCTCCTCACAGTCCTATGAATATTTAGGTGTACCCCACGGCAAAAATCAGGACGAAAAAAATAAATCTCAGAAAAAAATTAAAAACATGACACGGGGTACCTTGTAAATCCATTTTGGACCGAGATGAGAGATGAGAGCTGAGAGATAAGACAAAGTGACGGCATGTGTTTGAACCTCCTCCTCACAGTCCTATGAATATTTAGGGGTACCCCACGGCAAAAAAACAAGACAAAAAAATCTCAGAAAAAAAAAACATGACACGGGGGTACCTTGTGAATCCATTTTGGACCGAGATAAGAGCTGAGAGATGAGACAAAGTGATGGCATGTGTTCATACCCCCTCCTCACAGTCCTATAAATATTTAGGTGTACCCCACGGCAAAAATCAGGACGAAAAAAAAATTGCAGAAAAAAATAAAAAGCATGACACGGGGGTACCTTGTAAATCCATTTTGGAACGAGATGAGAGATGATAGCTGAGAGATGAGACAAAGTGACGGCATGTGTTTGAACCCCCTCCTCACAGTCCTATGAATATTTAGGGGTATCCCACGGCAAAAAACAAGATGAAAAAAATCTCAGAAAAAAATTAAAAACATGACACAGGGGTACCTTGTAAATCCATTTTGGACCGAGATGAGAGATGAGAGCAGAGTGATGAGACAAAGTGACGGCATGTGTTTGAACACCCTCCTCACAGTCCTATGAATATTTAGGGGTACCCCACAGCAAAAAACAAGACGAAAAAAAATCTCTGAAAAAAATAAAAAACATAACACGGGGTACATTGTAAATCCATTTTGGACCGAGATGAGATATGAGAGCTGAGAGATGAGACAAAGTGACGGCATGTGTTCAAACCCCCTCCTCACAGTCCTATGAATATTTAGGGGTACCCCACGGAAAAAAACAAGATGGAAAATAAATCTCAGAAAAAAATAAAAAACATGACACGGGGGTACCTTCTAAATCCATTTTGAACCGAGATGAGAGCTGAGAGATGAGACAACGTGATGGCATGTTTTCAAACCCCCTTCTCACAGTCCTATGAATATTTAGGGGTACCCCACAGCAAAAAACAAGACGGAAAAAAATCTCCGGAAAAAATAAAAAACATGACACGGGGGTACCTTGTAAATCCATTTTGGACCGAGATGAGAGATGAGAGCTGAGAGAAGAGAAAAAGTGACGGCATGTGTTCAAACCCCCTCTTCACAGTCCTATGAATATTTAGGGGTACCCCACGGCAAAGAACAAGATAAAAAAAATCTCCAAAAAAAATAAAAAACATGACACGGGGGTACCTTGTGAATCCATTTTGGCCCGAGATGAGAGATGAGAGCTGAGAGATGAGACAAAGTGACGGCATGTGTTCAAACCCCCTCCTCACAGTCCTATGAATATTCAGGGGTACCCTACGGCAAAAAACAAGACGAAAAAAAATCTCCGAAAAAAATTAAAAACATGACACGGAGGTACCTTGTAAATCCATTTTGGACCGAGATGAGAGATGAGAGCTGAGAGATGAGACAAAGTGACGGCATGTGTTTGAACCTCCTCCTCACAGTCCTATGAATATTTAGGGGTACCCCACGGCAAAAAACAAGACAAAAAAAATCTCAGAAAAAAATTAAAAACATGACATGGGGGTACCTTGTGAATCCATTTTGGACCGAGATGAGAGATGAGAGCTGAGAGATGAGACAAAGTGATGGCATGTGTTTAAACCCCCTCCTCACAGTCCTATGAATATTTAGGGGTACCCCACTGCAAAAAACATGATGAAAAAAAATCTCCAAAAAAATTTAAAAACATGACACACCCGGGGGTACCTTGTAAGTCCATTTTGGACTGAGATGAGAGATGAGAGCTGAGAGATGAGACAAAGTGACGGCATGTGTTTGAACCCCCTCCTCACAGTCCTATGAATATTTAGGGGTACCCCACGGCAAAAAACAAGACCGAAAAAAATTCTCCCCAAAAAATTTAAAACATGACACGGGGGTACCTTGTAAATCCATTTTGGACCGAGATGAGAGATGAGAGCTGAGAGATGAGACAAAGTGACGGCATGTGTTCAAACCCCCTCCTCACAGTTCTATGAATATTTACGGGTATCCCACGGCAAAAAACAAGACGAAAAAAAATCTCCGAAATAAATAAAAAACATGACACCCCCGGGGGTACATTATAAATCCATTTTGGACCCAGATGAGAGATGAGAGCTGAGAGATCAGACAAAGTGACGGCATATGTTCAAACCCCCTCCTCACAGTTCTATGAATATTTAGGGGTACCCCACGGCAAAAAACAAGACGGAAAAAAAATCTCAGAAAAAAATAAAAAACATGACACGGGGGTACCTTGTGAATCCATTTTGGACCGAGAGGAGAGATGAGAGCTGAGGGATCCGAAAAAGTGACGGCATGTGTTCAAACCCCTCCTCACAGTCCTATGAATATTTAGGGGTACCCCACGGCAAAAAACAAGACGGAAAAAAATCTCCCAAAAAAATTTAAAACATGACACAAGGGTACCTTGTAAATCCATTTTGGACCGAGATGAGAGATGGGAGCTGAGAGATGAGACAAAGTGATGGCATGTGTTCAAACCCCCTCCTCACAGTCCTATGAATATTTAGGGGTACCCCACAGCAAAAAACAAGATGAAAAAAAATCTCAGAAAGAAATAAAAAACATGACACGGGGTACATTGTAAATCCATTTTGGACCGAGATGAGAGATGAGAGCTGAGAGATGAGACAAAGTGACGGCATGTGTTCAAACCCCCTCCTCACAGTCCTATGAATATTTAGGGGTACCCCACGGCAAAAAACAAGACGAAAAAAAATCTCACAAAAAAAGAAAAAACATGACACCCCCGGGGGTACCTTGTAAGTCAATTTTGGACTGAGATGAGAGATGAGAGCTGAGAGATGAGACAAAGTGACGGCATGTGTTCAAACCCCCTCCTCACAGTCCTATGAATATTTAGGTGTACCCCGCAGCAAAAATCAGGACGAAAAAAATAAATCTCAGAAAAAAATAAAAAACATGACACGGGGTACCTTGTAAATCCGATTTGGACCGAGATGAGAGATGAGAGCTGAGAGATAAGACAAAGTGACGGCATGTGTTTGAACCTCCTCCTCACAGTCCTATGAATATGTAGGGGTACCCCACGGCAAAAAAACAAGACAAAAAAATCTCAGAAAAAAATAAAAAACATGACACGGGGTACCTTGTGAATCCATTTTGGACCGAGATGAGAGCTGAGAGATGAGACAAAGTGATGGCATGTGTTCAAACCCCCTCCTCACAGTCCTATGAATATTTAGGTGTACCCCACGGCAAAAATCAGGACAAAAAAAATCGCAGAAAAAAATAAAAAGCATGACACGGGGGTACCTTGTAAATCCATTTTGGAACGAGATGAGAGATGATAGCTGAGAGATGAGACAAAGTGACGGCATGTGTTTGAACCCCCTCCTCACAGTCCTATGAATATTTAGGGGTACCCCACGGCAAAAAATAAGATGAAAAAAAATCTCAGATTTTTTTTTTAAACATGACACAGGGGTACCTTGTAAATCCATTTTGGACCGAGATGAGAGATGAGAGCAGAGTGATGAGACAAAGTGATGGCATGTGTTTGAACCCCCTCCTCACAGTCCTATTAATATTTAGGGGTACCGCACAGCAAAAAACAAGACGAAAAAAAATCTCTTAAAAAAATCAAAAACATGACACGGGGTACATTGTAAATCCATTTTGGACCGAGATGAGAGGTGAGAGCTGAGAGATGAGACAAAGTGACGGCATGTGTTCAAACCCCCTCCTCACAGTCCTATGAATATTTAGGGGTCCCCACGGCAAAAAACAAGACGAAAAAAAATCTCTGAAAAAAATAAAAAACATGACACGGGGTACATTGTAAATCCATTTTGGACCGAGATGAGAGGTGAGAGCTGAGAGATGAGACAAAGTGACGGCATGTGTTCAAACCCCCTCCTCACAGTCCTATGAATATTTAGGGGTCCCCACGGCAAAAACAAGACGGAAAAAAAAATCTCCAAAAATGTTTTAAAACATGACACAGGGGTACCTTGTAAATCCATTTTGGAACGAGATGAGAGATGATAGCTGAGAGATGAGACAAAGTGACGGCATGTGTTTGAACCCCCTCCTCACAGTCCTATGAATATTTAGGGGTACCCCACGGCAAAAAACAAGATGAAAAAAAATCTCAGAAAAAAATTAAAAACATGACACAGGGGTACCTTGTAAATCCATTTTGGACCGAGATGAGAGATGAGAGCAGAGTGATGAGACAAAGTGACAGCATGTGTTTGAACCCCCTCCTCACAGTCCTATGAATATTTAGGGGTACCCCACAGCAAAAAACAAGACGAAAAAAAATCTCTGAAAAAAATAAAAAACATGACACGGGGTACATTGTAAATCCATTTTGGACCGAGATGAGAGGTGAGAGCTGAGAGATGAGACAAAGTGACGGCATGTGTTCAAACCCCCTCCTCACAGTCCTATGAATATTTAGGGGTACCCCACGGAAAAAAACAAGATGAAAAAAAAATCTCAGAAAAAAATAAAAAACATGACACGGGGGTACCTTCTAAATCCATTTTGAACCGAGATGAGAGCTGAGAGATGAGACAACGTGACGGCATGTTTTCAAACCCCCTTCTCACAGTCCTATGAATATTTAGGGGTACCCCACGGCAAAAAACAAGACGGAAAAAAATCTCTGAAAAAAATAAAAAACATGACACGGGGTACATTGTAAATCCATTTTGGACCGAGATGAGAGATGAGAGCTGAGAGATCAGACAAAGTGACGGCATGTGTTCAAACCCCCTCATCACAGTCCTATGAATATTTAGGGGTCCCCACGGCAAAAAACAAGACGGAAAAAAAATCTCAGAAAAAAAGTAAAAAACATGACACGAGGGTACCTTGTAAATCCATTTTGGACCGATTTGAGAGATGAGAGCTGAGAGATGAGACAAAGTGATGGCATGTGTTCAAACCCTCTCCTCACAGTCCTATGAATATTTAGGTGTACCCCACGGCAAAAATAAGGACGAAAAAACGAAATCTCAGAAACAAATAAAAAACATGACACGGGGTACCTTGTAAATCCATTTTGGACCGAGATGAGAGATGAGAGCTGAGAGATAAGACAAAGTGACGGCATGTGTTTGAACCTCCTCCTCACAGTCCTATGAATATTTAGGGGTACCCCACGGCAAAAAACAAGACGAAAAAAATCTCCGAAAAAAATAAAAAACATGACACCCCCGGGGGTACATTGTAAATCCATTTTGGACCCAGATGAGAGATGAGAGCTGAGAGATCAGACAAAGTGACGGCATATGTTCAAACCCCCTCCTCACAGTCCTATGAATATTTAGGGGTACCCCACGGCAAAAAACAAGACGGAAAAAAAATCTCAGAAAAAAATAAAAAACATGACACGGGGGTACCTTGTGAATCCATTTTGGACCGAGATGAGAGATGAGAGCTGAGAGATGAGACAAAGTGACGGCATGTGTTTGAACCCCCTCCTCACAGTCCTATGAATATTTAGGGGTACCCCACGGCAAAAAACAAGACGGAAAAAAAATCTCCCCAAAAAATTTAAAACATGACACGGGGGTACCTTGTAAATCCATTTTGGACCGAGATGAGAGATGAGAGCTGAGAGATGAGACAAAGTGACGGCATGTGTTCAAACCCCCTCCTTACAGTCCTATGAATATTTAGGGGCACCCCACAGCAAAAAACAAGACGGAAAAAAAATCTCAGAAAAAAATAAAAAACATGACACGGGGGTACCTTGTGAATCCATTTTGGACCGCGATGAGAGATGAGAGCTGAGAGATGAGACAAAGTGACGGCATGTGTTTGAACCCCCTCCTCACAGTCCTATGAATATTTAGGGGTACCCCACGGCAAAAAACAAGATGGAAAAAAAATCTCCCCAAAAAATTTAAAACATGACACGGGGGTACCTTGTAAATCCATTTTGGACCGAGATGAGAGATGAGAGCTGAGAGATGAGACAAAGTGACGGCATGTGTTCAAACCCCCTCCTCACAGTCCTATGAATATTTAGGTGTACCCCACGACAAAAATCAGGACGAAAAAAATAAATCTCAGAAAAAAATAAAAAACACGACACGGGGTACCTTGTAAATCCATTTTGGACCGAGATGAGAGATGAGAGCTGAGAGATAAGACAAAGTGACGGCATGTGTATGAACTTCCTCCTCACAGTCCTATGAATATTTAGGGGTAACCCACAGCACAAAAACAAGACAAAAAAAATCTCAGAAAAAAATAAAAAACATGACACGGGGGTACCTTCTAAATCCATTTTGGACCGAGATGAGAGATAAGAGCTGAGAGATGAGACAAAGTGATGGCATGTGTTCAAACCCCCTCCTCACAGTCCTATGAATATTTAGGGGTACCCCACAGCAAAAAACAAGATGAAAAAAAATCTCTGAAAGAAATAAAAAACATGACACGGGGTACATTGTAAATCCATTTTGGACCGAGATGAGAGATGAGAGCTGAGAGATGAGACAAAGTGACGGCATGTGTTCAAACCCCCTCCTCACAGTCCTATGAATATTTAGGGGTACCCCACGGCAAAAAACAAGACGAAAAAAAATCTCTGAAAAAAATAAAAAAACATGACAACCCCGGGGGTACCTTGTAAGTCAATTTTGGACCGAGATGAGAGATGAGAGATGAGACAAAGTGATGGCATGTGTTCAAACCCCCTCCTCACAGTCCTATGAATATTTAGGTGTACCCCACGGCAAAAATCAGGACGAAAAAAATAAATCTCAGAAAAAAATAAAAAACATGACACGGGGTACCTTGTAAATCCATTTTGGACCGAGATGAGAGATGAGAGCTGAGAGATAAGACAAAGTGACGGCATGTGTTTGAACCTCCTCCTCACAGTCCTATGAATATTTAGGGGTACCCCACAGCAAAAAAACAAGACAAAAAAATCTCAGAAAAAAATAAAAAACATGACACGGGGGTACCTTGTGAATCCATTTTGGACCGAGATGAGAGATGAGAGCTGAGAGATGAGACAACGTGACGGCATGTGTTTGAACCCCCTCCTCACAGTCCTATGAATATTTAGGGGTACCCCACGGCAAAAAACAAGACGGAAAAAAAATCTCCCCAAAAAATGTAAAACATGACACGGGGGTACCTTGTAAATCCATTTTGGACCTAGATGAGAGATGAGAGCTGAGAGATGAGACAAAGTGACGGCATGTGTTCAAACCCCCTCCTCACAGTCCTATGAATATTTAGGTGTACCCCACGACAAAAATCAGGACGAAAAAAATAAATCTCAGAAAAAAATAAAAAACACGACACGGGGTACCTTGTAAATCCATTTTGGACCGAGATGAGAGATGAGAGCTGAGAGATAAGACAAAGTGACGGCATGTGTTTGAACTTCCTCCTCACAGTCCTATGAATATTTAGGGGTACCCCACAACACAAAAACAAGACAAAAAAATCTCAGAAAAAAAGAAAAAACATGACACGGGGGTACCTTCTAAATCCATTTTGGACCGAGATGAGAGATAAGAGCTGAGAGATGAGACAAAGTGATGGCATGTGTTCAAACCCCCTCCTCACAGTCCTATGAATATTTAGGGGTACCCCAAAGCAAAAAACAAGATGAAAAAAAATCTCTGAAAGAAATAAAAAACATAACACGGGGTACATTGTAAATCCATTTTGGACCGAGATGAGAGATGAGAGCTGAGAGATGAGACAAAGTGACGGCATGTGTTCAAACCCCCTCCTCACAGTCCTATGAATATTTAGGGGTACCCCACGGCAAAAAACAAGACGAAAAAAAATCTCAGAAAAAAATAAAAAAACATGACACCCCCGGGGGTACCTTGTAAGTCAATTTTGGACCGAGATGAGAGATGAGAGCTGAGAGATGAGACAAAGTGATGGCATGTGTTCAAACTCCCTCCTCACAGTCCTATGAATATTTAGGTGTACCCCACGGCAAAAATCAGGACGAAAAAAATAAATCTCAGAAAAAAATAAAAAACATGACACGGGGTACCTTGTAAATCTATTTTGGACCGAGATGAGAGATGAGAGCTGAGAGATAAGACAAAGTGACGGCATGTGTTTGAACCTCCTCCTCACAGTCCTATGAATATTTAGGGGTACCCCACAGCAAAAAAACAAGACAAAAAAATCTCAGAAAAAAATAAAAAACATGACACGGGGGTACCTTGTGAATCCATTTTGGACCGAGATGAGAGCTGAGAGATGAGACAAAGTGATGGCATGTGTTCAAACCCCCTCCTCACAGTCCTATGAATATTTAGGTGTACCCCACGGCAAAAATCAGGACGAAAAAAAAATTGCAGAAAAAAATAAAAAGCATGACACAGGGGTACCTTGTAAATCCATTTTGGAACGAGATGAGAGATGATAGCTGAGAGATGAGACAAAGTGACGGCATGTGTTTGAACCCCCTCCTCACAGTCCTATGAATATTTAGGGGTACCCCACGGCAAAAAACAAGATGAAAAAAAAATCTCAGAAAAAATTTTAAAACATGACACAGGGGTACCTTGTAAATCCATTTTGGACCGAGAGGAGAGATGAGAGCTGAGGGATCCGAAAAAGTGACGGCATGTGTTCAAACCCCTCCTCACAGTCCTATGAATATTTAGGGGTACCCCACGGCAAAAAACAAGACGGAAAAAAATCTCCCAAAAAAATTTAAAACATGACACAAGGGTACCTTGTAAATCCATTTTGGACCGAGATGAGAGATGGGAGCTGAGAGATGAGACAAAGTGATGGCATGTGTTCAAACCCCCTCCTCACAGTCCTATGAATATTTAGGGGTACCCCACAGCAAAAAACAAGATGAAAAAAAATCTCAGAAAGAAATAAAAAACATGACACGGGGTACATTGTAAATCCATTTTGGACCGAGATGAGAGATGAGAGCTGAGAGATGAGACAAAGTGACGGCATGTGTTCAAACCCCCTCCTCACAGTCCTATGAATATTTAGGGGTACCCCACGGCAAAAAACAAGACGAAAAAAAATCTCACAAAAAAAGAAAAAACATGACACCCCCGGGGGTACCTTGTAAGTCAATTTTGGACTGAGATGAGAGATGAGAGCTGAGAGATGAGACAAAGTGACGGCATGTGTTCAAACCCCCTCCTCACAGTCCTATGAATATTTAGGTGTACCCCGCAGCAAAAATCAGGACGAAAAAAATAAATCTCAGAAAAAAATAAAAAACATGACACGGGGTACCTTGTAAATCCGATTTGGACCGAGATGAGAGATGAGAGCTGAGAGATAAGACAAAGTGACGGCATGTGTTTGAACCTCCTCCTCACAGTCCTATGAATATGTAGGGGTACCCCACGGCAAAAAAACAAGACAAAAAAATCTCAGAAAAAAATAAAAAACATGACACGGGGTACCTTGTGAATCCATTTTGGACCGAGATGAGAGCTGAGAGATGAGACAAAGTGATGGCATGTGTTCAAACCCCCTCCTCACAGTCCTATGAATATTTAGGTGTACCCCACGGCAAAAATCAGGACAAAAAAAATCGCAGAAAAAAATAAAAAGCATGACACGGGGGTACCTTGTAAATCCATTTTGGAACGAGATGAGAGATGATAGCTGAGAGATGAGACAAAGTGACGGCATGTGTTTGAACCCCCTCCTCACAGTCCTATGAATATTTAGGGGTACCCCACGGCAAAAAATAAGATGAAAAAAAATCTCAGATTTTTTTTTTAAACATGACACAGGGGTACCTTGTAAATCCATTTTGGACCGAGATGAGAGATGAGAGCAGAGTGATGAGACAAAGTGATGGCATGTGTTTGAACCCCCTCCTCACAGTCCTATTAATATTTAGGGGTACCGCACAGCAAAAAACAAGACGAAAAAAAATCTCTTAAAAAAATCAAAAACATGACACGGGGTACATTGTAAATCCATTTTGGACCGAGATGAGAGGTGAGAGCTGAGAGATGAGACAAAGTGACGGCATGTGTTCAAACCCCCTCCTCACAGTCCTATGAATATTTAGGGGTCCCCACGGCAAAAAACAAGACGAAAAAAAATCTCTGAAAAAAATAAAAAACATGACACGGGGTACATTGTAAATCCATTTTGGACCGAGATGAGAGGTGAGAGCTGAGAGATGAGACAAAGTGACGGCATGTGTTCAAACCCCCTCCTCACAGTCCTATGAATATTTAGGGGTCCCCACGGCAAAAAACAAGATGGAAAAAAAAATCTCCAAAAATGTTTTAAAACATGACACAGGGGTACCTTGTAAATCCATTTTGGAACGAGATGAGAGATGATAGCTGAGAGATGAGACAAAGTGACGGCATGTGTTTGAACCCCCTCCTCACAGTCCTATGAATATTTAGGGGTACCCCACGGCAAAAAACAAGATGAAAAAAAATCTCAGAAAAAAATTAAAAACATGACACAGGGGTACCTTGTAAATCCATTTTGGACCGAGATGAGAGATGAGAGCAGAGTGATGAGACAAAGTGACAGCATGTGTTTGAACCCCCTCCTCACAGTCCTATGAATATTTAGGGGTACCCCACAGCAAAAAACAAGACGAAAAAAAATCTCTGAAAAAAATAAAAAACATGACACGGGGTACATTGTAAATCCATTTTGGACCGAGATGAGAGGTGAGAGCTGAGAGATGAGACAAAGTGACGGCATGTGTTCAAACCCCCTCCTCACAGTCCTATGAATATTTAGGGGTACCCCACGGAAAAAAACAAGATGAAAAAAAAATCTCAGAAAAAAATAAAAAACATGACACGGGGGTACCTTCTAAATCCATTTTGAACCGAGATGAGAGCTGAGAGATGAGACAACGTGACGGCATGTTTTCAAACCCCCTTCTCACAGTCCTATGAATATTTAGGGGTACCCCACGGCAAAAAACAAGACGGAAAAAAATCTCTGAAAAAAATAAAAAACATGACACGGGGTACATTGTAAATCCATTTTGGACCGAGATGAGAGATGAGAGCTGAGAGATCAGACAAAGTGACGGCATGTGTTCAAACCCCCTCATCACAGTCCTATGAATATTTAGGGGTCCCCACGGCAAAAAACAAGACGGAAAAAAAATCTCAGAAAAAAAGTAAAAAACATGACACGAGGGTACCTTGTAAATCCATTTTGGACCGATTTGAGAGATGAGAGCTGAGAGATGAGACAAAGTGATGGCATGTGTTCAAACCCTCTCCTCACAGTCCTATGAATATTTAGGTGTACCCCACGGCAAAAATAAGGACGAAAAAACGAAATCTCAGAAACAAATAAAAAACATGACACGGGGTACCTTGTAAATCCATTTTGGACCGAGATGAGAGATGAGAGCTGAGAGATAAGACAAAGTGACGGCATGTGTTTGAACCTCCTCCTCACAGTCCTATGAATATTTAGGGGTACCCCACGGCAAAAAACAAGACGAAAAAAATCTCCGAAAAAAATAAAAAACATGACACCCCCGGGGGTACATTGTAAATCCATTTTGGACCCAGATGAGAGATGAGAGCTGAGAGATCAGACAAAGTGACGGCATATGTTCAAACCCCCTCCTCACAGTCCTATGAATATTTAGGGGTACCCCACGGCAAAAAACAAGACGGAAAAAAAATCTCAGAAAAAAATAAAAAACATGACACGGGGGTACCTTGTGAATCCATTTTGGACCGAGATGAGAGATGAGAGCTGAGAGATGAGACAAAGTGACGGCATGTGTTTGAACCCCCTCCTCACAGTCCTATGAATATTTAGGGGTACCCCACGGCAAAAAACAAGACGGAAAAAAAATCTCCCCAAAAAATTTAAAACATGACACGGGGGTACCTTGTAAATCCATTTTGGACCGCGATGAGAGATGAGAGCTGAGAGATGAGACAAAGTGACGGCATGTGTTTGAACCCCCTCCTCACAGTCCTATGAATATTTAGGGGTACCCCACGGCAAAAAACAAGATGGAAAAAAAATCTCCCCAAAAAATTTAAAACATGACACGGGGGTACCTTGTAAATCCATTTTGGACCGAGATGAGAGATGAGAGCTGAGAGATGAGACAAAGTGACGGCATGTGTTCAAACCCCCTCCTCACAGTCCTATGAATATTTAGGTGTACCCCACGACAAAAATCAGGACGAAAAAAATAAATCTCAGAAAAAAATAAAAAACACGACACGGGGTACCTTGTAAATCCATTTTGGACCGAGATGAGAGATGAGAGCTGAGAGATAAGACAAAGTGACGGCATGTGTATGAACTTCCTCCTCACAGTCCTATGAATATTTAGGGGTAACCCACAGCACAAAAACAAGACAAAAAAAATCTCAGAAAAAAATAAAAAACATGACACGGGGGTACCTTCTAAATCCATTTTGGACCGAGATGAGAGATAAGAGCTGAGAGATGAGACAAAGTGATGGCATGTGTTCAAACCCCCTCCTCACAGTCCTATGAATATTTAGGGGTACCCCACAGCAAAAAACAAGATGAAAAAAAATCTCTGAAAGAAATAAAAAACATGACACGGGGTACATTGTAAATCCATTTTGGACCGAGATGAGAGATGAGAGCTGAGAGATGAGACAAAGTGACGGCATGTGTTCAAACCCCCTCCTCACAGTCCTATGAATATTTAGGGGTACCCCACGGCAAAAAACAAGACGAAAAAAATCTCTGAAAAAAATAAAAAAACATGACAACCCCGGGGGTACCTTGTAAGTCAATTTTGGACCGAGATGAGAGATGAGAGATGAGACAAAGTGATGGCATGTGTTCAAACCCCCTCCTCACAGTCCTATGAATATTTAGGTGTACCCCACGGCAAAAATCAGGACGAAAAAAATAAATCTCAGAAAAAAATAAAAAACATGACACGGGGTACCTTGTAAATCCATTTTGGACCGAGATGAGAGATGAGAGCTGAGAGATAAGACAAAGTGACGGCATGTGTTTGAACCTCCTCCTCACAGTCCTATGAATATTTAGGGGTACCCCACAGCAAAAAAACAAGACAAAAAAATCTCAGAAAAAAATAAAAAACATGACACGGGGGTACCTTGTGAATCCATTTTGGACCGAGATGAGAGATGAGAGCTGAGAGATGAGACAACGTGACGGCATGTGTTTGAACCCCCTCCTCACAGTCCTATGAATATTTAGGGGTACCCCACGGCAAAAAACAAGACGGAAAAAAAATCTCCCCAAAAAATGTAAAACATGACACGGGGGTACCTTGTAAATCCATTTTGGACCTAGATGAGAGATGAGAGCTGAGAGATGAGACAAAGTGACGGCATGTGTTCAAACCCCCTCCTCACAGTCCTATGAATATTTAGGTGTACCCCACGACAAAAATCAGGACGAAAAAAATAAATCTCAGAAAAAAATAAAAAACACGACACGGGGTACCTTGTAAATCCATTTTGGACCGAGATGAGAGATGAGAGCTGAGAGATAAGACAAAGTGACGGCATGTGTTTGAACTTCCTCCTCACAGTCCTATGAATATTTAGGGGTACCCCACAACACAAAAACAAGACAAAAAAATCTCAGAAAAAAAGAAAAAACATGACACGGGGGTACCTTCTAAATCCATTTTGGACCGAGATGAGAGATAAGAGCTGAGAGATGAGACAAAGTGATGGCATGTGTTCAAACCCCCTCCTCACAGTCCTATGAATATTTAGGGGTACCCCAAAGCAAAAAACAAGATGAAAAAAAATCTCTGAAAGAAATAAAAAACATAACACGGGGTACATTGTAAATCCATTTTGGACCGAGATGAGAGATGAGAGCTGAGAGATGAGACAAAGTGACGGCATGTGTTCAAACCCCCTCCTCACAGTCCTATGAATATTTAGGGGTACCCCACGGCAAAAAACAAGACGAAAAAAAATCTCAGAAAAAAATAAAAAAACATGACACCCCCGGGGGTACCTTGTAAGTCAATTTTGGACCGAGATGAGAGATGAGAGCTGAGAGATGAGACAAAGTGATGGCATGTGTTCAAACTCCCTCCTCACAGTCCTATGAATATTTAGGTGTACCCCACGGCAAAAATCAGGACGAAAAAAATAAATCTCAGAAAAAAATAAAAAACATGACACGGGGTACCTTGTAAATCTATTTTGGACCGAGATGAGAGATGAGAGCTGAGAGATAAGACAAAGTGACGGCATGTGTTTGAACCTCCTCCTCACAGTCCTATGAATATTTAGGGGTACCCCACAGCAAAAAAACAAGACAAAAAAATCTCAGAAAAAAATAAAAAACATGACACGGGGGTACCTTGTGAATCCATTTTGGACCGAGATGAGAGCTGAGAGATGAGACAAAGTGATGGCATGTGTTCAAACCCCCTCCTCACAGTCCTATGAATATTTAGGTGTACCCCACGGCAAAAATCAGGACGAAAAAAAAATTGCAGAAAAAAATAAAAAGCATGACACAGGGGTACCTTGTAAATCCATTTTGGAACGAGATGAGAGATGATAGCTGAGAGATGAGACAAAGTGACGGCATGTGTTTGAACCCCCTCCTCACAGTCCTATGAATATTTAGGGGTACCCCACGGCAAAAAACAAGATGAAAAAAAAATCTCAGAAAAAATTTTAAAACATGACACAGGGGTACCTTGTAAATCCATTTTGGACCGAGATGAGAGATGAGAGCAGAGTGATGAGACAAAGTGACGGCATGTGTTTGAACCCCCTCCTCACAGTCCTATGAATATTTAGTGGTACCCCACAGCAAAAAACAAGACGAAAAAAAATCTCTGAAAAAAATCAAAAACATGACACGGGGTACATTGTAAATCCATTTTGGACCGAGATGAGAGGTGAGAGCTGAGAGATGAGACAAAGTGACGGCATGTGTTCAAACCCCCTCCTCACAGTCCTATGAATATTTAGGGGTCCCCACAGCAAAAAACAAGACGGAAAAAAAATCTCCAAAAATTTTTTAAAACATGACACAGGGGTACCTTGTAAATCCATTTTGGAACGAGATGAGAGATGATAGCTGATAGATGAGACAAAGTGACGGCATGTGTTTGAACCCCCCCCTCACAGTCCTATGAATATTTAGGGGTACCCCACGGCAAAAAACAAAATGAAAAAAAATCTCAGAAAAAAATTAAAAACATGACACAGGGGTACCTTGTAAATCCATTTTGGACCGAGATGAGAGATGAGAGCAGAGTGATGAGACAAAGTGACGGCATGTGTTTGAACCCCCTCCTCACAGTCCTATGAATATTTAGGGGTACCCCACAGCAAAAAACAAGACGAAAAAAAATCTCTGAAAAAAATAAAAAACATGACACGGGGTACATTGTAAATCCATTTTGGACCGAGATGAGAGGTGAGAGCTGAGAGATGAGACAAAGTGACGGCATGTGTTCAAACCCCCTCCTCACAGTCCTATGAATATTTAGGGGTACCCCACGGGAAAAAACAAGATGGAAAAAAAATCTCAGAAAAAAATAAAAAACATGACACGGGGGTACCTTCTAAATCCATTTTGAACCGAGATGAGAGCTGAGAGATGAGACAACGTGACGGCATGTTTTCAAACCCCCTTCTCACAGTCCTATGAATATTTAGGGGTACCCCATGGCAAAAAACAAGACGGAAAAAAATCTCCGGAAAAAATAAAAAACATGACACGGGGGTACCTTGTAAATCCATTTTGGACCGAGATGAGAGATGAGAGCTGAGAGATGAGACAAAGTGACGGCATGTGTTTGAACCCCCTCCTCACAATCCTATGAATATTTAGGGGTACCCCACGGCAAAAAACAAGATAAAAAAAATCTCCGAAAAAATAAAAAACATGACACGGAGGTACCTTGTAAATCCATTTTGGACCGAGATGAGAGATGAGAGCTGAGAGATGAGACAAAGTGACGGCATGTGTTCAAACCCCCTCCTCACAGTCCTATGAATATTTAGGGGTACCCCACGGCAAAAAACAAAATGAAAAAAAAATCTCTGAATAAAATAAAAAACATGACACGGGGGTACATTGTAAATCCATTTTGGACCGAGATGAGAGATGAGAGCTGAGAGATCAGACAAAGTGACGGCATATGTTCAAACCACCTCAACACAGTCCTATGAATATTTAGGGGTACCCCACGGCAAAAAACAAGACGGAAAAAAAATCTCAGAAAAAAAGTAAAAAACATGACACGGGGGTACCTTGTGAATCCATTTTGGACCGAATTAAGAGATGAGAGCTGAGAGATCAGACAAAGTGACGACATGTGTTCAAACCCCCTCATCACAGTCCTATGAATATTTAGGGGTCCCCACGGCAAAAAACAAGACGGAAAAAAAATCTCCAAAAAAAATTTAAAACATGACACGGGGGTACCTTGTAAATCCATTTTGGACCGAGATGAGAGATGAGAGCTGAGAGATGAGACAAAGTGATGGCATGTGTTCAAACCCTCTCCTCACAGTCCTATGAATATTTAGGTGTATCCCACGGCAAAAATAAGGACGAAAAAACGAAATCTCAGAAAAAATAAAAAACATGACACGGGGTACCTTGTAAATCCATTTTGGACCAAGATGAGAGATGAGAGCTGAGAGATAAGACAAAGTGACGGCATGTGTTTGAACCTCCTCCTCACAGTCCTATGAATATTTAGGGGTATCCCACGGCAAAAGACAAGACGAAAAAAAATCTCCGAAAAAAATAAAAAACATGACACCCCCGGGGGTACATTGTAAATCTATTTTGGACCCAGATGAGAGATGAGAGCTGAGAGATCAGACAAAGTGACGGCATATGTTCAACCCCCCTCCTCACAGTCCTATGAATATTTAGGGGTACCCCACGGCAAAAAACAAGACGGAAAAAAATCTCCCCAAAAAATGTAAAACATGACACGGGGGTACCTTGTAAATCGATTTTGGACCGAGATGAGAGATGAGAGCTGAGAGATGAGACAAAGTGACGGCATGTGTTCAAACCCCCTCCTCACAGTCCTATGAATATTTAGGGGTACCCCACAGCAAAAAACAAGACGGAAAAAAAATCTCAGAAAAAAATAAAAAACATGACACGGGGGTACCTTGTGAATCCATTTTGGGCCGAGATGAGAGATGAGAGCTGAGAGATGAGACAAAGTGATGGCATGTGTTTGAACCCCCTCCTCACAGTCCTATGAATATTTAGGGGTACCCCACGGCAAAAAACAAGACGGAAAAAAAATCTCCCCAAAAAATTTAAAACATGACACGGGGGTACCTTGTAAATCCATTTTGGACCGAGATGAGAGATGAGAGCTGAGAGATGAGACAAAGTGACGGCATGTGTTCAAACCCCCTCCTCACAGTCCTATGAATATTTACGGGTATCCCACGGCAAAAAACAAAACGAAAAAAAATCTCCGAAATAAATAAAAAACATGACACCCCCGGGGGTACATTGTAAATCCATTTTGGACCCAGATGAGAGATGAGAGCTGAGAGATCAGACAAAGTGACGGCATATGTTCAAACCCCCTCCTCACAGTCCTATGAATTTTTAGGGGTACCCCACGGAAAAAAACAAGATGGAAAAAAAATCTCAGAAAAAAATAAAAAACATGACACGGGGGTACCTTCTAAATCCATTTTGAACCGAGATGAGAGCTGAGAGATGAGACAACGTGACGGCATGTTTTCAAACCCTCTTCTCACAGTCCTATGAATATTTAGGGGTACCCCACGGCAAAAAACAAGACGAAAAAAAATCTCAGAAAAAAATAAAAAAACATGACACCCCCGGGGGTACCTTGTAAGTCAATTTTGGACCGAGATGAGAGATGAGAGCTGAGAGATGAGACAAAGTGATGGCATGTGTTCAAACTCCCTCCTCACAGTCCTATGAATATTTAGGGGTACCCCACGGCAAAAAACAAGACGGAAAAAAAATCTCAGAAAAAAAGTAAAAAACATGACACGGGGGTACCTTGTGAATCCATTTTGGACCGAATTAAGAGATGAGAGCTGAGAGATCAGACAAAGTGACGACATGTGTTCAAACCCCCTCATCACAGTCCTATGAAAATTTAGGGGTCCCCACGGCAAAAAACAAGACGGAAAAAAAATCTCCAAAAAAAATTTAAAACATGACACGGGGGTACCTTGTAAATCCATTTTGGACCGAGATGAGAGATGAGAGCTGAGAGATGAGACAAAGTGATGGCATGTGTTCAAACCCTCTCCTCACAGTCCTATGAATATTTAGGTGTATCCCACGGCAAAAATAAGGACGAAAAAACGAAATCTCAGAAAAAATAAAAAACATGACACGGGGTACCTTGTAAATCTATTTTGGACCGAGATGAGAGATGAGAGCTGAGAGATAAGACAAAGTGACGGCATGTGTTTGAACCTCCTCCTCACAGTCCTATGAATATTTAGGGGTACCCCACAGCAAAAAAACAAGACAAAAAAATCTCAGAAAAAAATAAAAAACATGACACGGGGGTACCTTGTGAATCCATTTTGGACCGAGATGAGAGCTGAGAGATGAGACAAAGTGATGGCATGTGTTCAAACCCCCTCCTCACAGTCCTATGAATATTTAGGTGTACCCCACGGCAAAAATCAGGACGAAAAAAAAATTGCAGAAAAAAATAAAAAGCATGACACAGGGGTACCTTGTAAATCCATTTTGGAACGAGATGAGAGATGATAGCTGAGAGATGAGACAAAGTGACGGCATGTGTTTGAACCCCCTCCTCACAGTCCTATGAATATTTAGGGGTACCCCACGGCAAAAAACAAGATGAAAAAAAAATCTCAGAAAAAAATTAAAAACATGACACAGGGGTACCTTGTAAATCCATTTTGGACCGAGATGAGAGATGAGAGCAGAGTGATGAGACAAAGTGACGGCATGTGTTTGAACCCCCTCCTCACAGCCCTATGAATATTTAGGGGTACCCCACAGCAAAAAACAAGACGAAAAAAAATCTCTGAAAAAAATCAAAAACATGACACGGGGTACATTGTAAATCCATTTTGGACCGAGATGAGAGATGAGAGCTGAGAGATAAGACAAAGTGACGGCATGTGTTTGAACTTCCTCCTCACAGTCCTATGAATATTTAGGGGTACCCCACAACACAAAAACAAGACAAAAAAATCTCAGAAAAAAAGAAAAAACATGACACGGGGGTACCTTCTAAATCCATTTTGGACCGAGATGAGAGATAAGAGCTGAGAGATGAGACAAAGTGATGGCATGTGTTCAAACCCCCTCCTCACAGTCCTATGAATATTTAGGGGTACCCCAAAGCAAAAAACAAGATGAAAAAAAATCTCTGAAAGAAATAAAAAACATAACACGGGGTACATTGTAAATCCATTTTGGACCGAGATGAGAGATGAGAGCTGAGAGATGAGACAAAGTGACGGCATGTGTTCAAACCCCCTCCTCACAGTCCTATGAATATTTAGGGGTACCCCACGGCAAAAAACAAGACGAAAAAAAATCTCAGAAAAAAATAAAAAAACATGACACCCCCGGGGGTACCTTGTAAGTCAATTTTGGACCGAGATGAGAGATGAGAGCTGAGAGATGAGACAAAGTGATGGCATGTGTTCAAACTCCCTCCTCACAGTCCTATGAATATTTAGGTGTACCCCACGGCAAAAATCAGGACGAAAAAAATAAATCTCAGAAAAAAATAAAAAACATGACACGGGGTACCTTGTAAATCTATTTTGGACCGAGATGAGAGATGAGAGCTGAGAGATAAGACAAAGTGACGGCATGTGTTTGAACCTCCTCCTCACAGTCCTATGAATATTTAGGGGTACCCCACAGCAAAAAAACAAGACAAAAAAATCTCAGAAAAAAATAAAAAACATGACACGGGGGTACCTTGTGAATCCATTTTGGACCGAGATGAGAGCTGAGAGATGAGACAAAGTGATGGCATGTGTTCAAACCCCCTCCTCACAGTCCTATGAATATTTAGGTGTACCCCACGGCAAAAATCAGGACGAAAAAAAAATTGCAGAAAAAAATAAAAAGCATGACACAGGGGTACCTTGTAAATCCATTTTGGAACGAGATGAGAGATGATAGCTGAGAGATGAGACAAAGTGACGGCATGTGTTTGAACCCCCCCCTCACAGTCCTATGAATATTTAGGGGTACCCCACGGCAAAAAACAAAATGAAAAAAAATCTCAGAAAAAAATTAAAAACATGACACAGGGGTACCTTGTAAATCCATTTTGGACCGAGATGAGAGATGAGAGCAGAGTGATGAGACAAAGTGACGGCATGTGTTTGAACCCCCTCCTCACAGTCCTATGAATATTTAGGGGTACCCCACAGCAAAAAACAAGACGAAAAAAAATCTCTGAAAAAAATAAAAAACATGACACGGGGTACATTGTAAATCCATTTTGGACCGAGATGAGAGGTGAGAGCTGAGAGATGAGACAAAGTGACGGCATGTGTTCAAACCCCCTCCTCACAGTCCTATGAATATTTAGGGGTACCCCACGGGAAAAAACAAGATGGAAAAAAAATCTCAGAAAAAAATAAAAAACATGACACGGGGGTACCTTCTAAATCCATTTTGAACCGAGATGAGAGCTGAGAGATGAGACAACGTGACGGCATGTTTTCAAACCCCCTTCTCACAGTCCTATGAATATTTAGGGGTACCCCATGGCAAAAAACAAGACGGAAAAAAATCTCCGGAAAAAATAAAAAACATGACACGGGGGTACCTTGTAAATCCATTTTGGACCGAGATGAGAGATGAGAGCTGAGAGATGAGACAAAGTGACGGCATGTGTTTGAACCCCCTCCTCACAATCCTATGAATATTTAGGGGTACCCCACGGCAAAAAACAAGATAAAAAAAATCTCCGAAAAAATAAAAAACATGACACGGAGGTACCTTGTAAATCCATTTTGGACCGAGATGAGAGATGAGAGCTGAGAGATGAGACAAAGTGACGGCATGTGTTCAAACCCCCTCCTCACAGTCCTATGAATATTTAGGGGTACCCCACGGCAAAAAACAAAATGAAAAAAAAATCTCTGAATAAAATAAAAAACATGACACGGGGGTACATTGTAAATCCATTTTGGACCGAGATGAGAGATGAGAGCTGAGAGATCAGACAAAGTGACGGCATATGTTCAAACCACCTCAACACAGTCCTATGAATATTTAGGGGTACCCCACGGCAAAAAACAAGACGGAAAAAAAATCTCAGAAAAAAAGTAAAAAACATGACACGGGGGTACCTTGTGAATCCATTTTGGACCGAATTAAGAGATGAGAGCTGAGAGATCAGACAAAGTGACGACATGTGTTCAAACCCCCTCATCACAGTCCTATGAATATTTAGGGGTCCCCACGGCAAAAAACAAGACGGAAAAAAAATCTCCAAAAAAAATTTAAAACATGACACGGGGGTACCTTGTAAATCCATTTTGGACCGAGATGAGAGATGAGAGCTGAGAGATGAGACAAAGTGATGGCATGTGTTCAAACCCTCTCCTCACAGTCCTATGAATATTTAGGTGTATCCCACGGCAAAAATAAGGACGAAAAAACGAAATCTCAGAAAAAATAAAAAACATGACACGGGGTACCTTGTAAATCCATTTTGGACCAAGATGAGAGATGAGAGCTGAGAGATAAGACAAAGTGACGGCATGTGTTTGAACCTCCTCCTCACAGTCCTATGAATATTTAGGGGTATCCCACGGCAAAAGACAAGACGAAAAAAAATCTCCGAAAAAAATAAAAAACATGACACCCCCGGGGGTACATTGTAAATCTATTTTGGACCCAGATGAGAGATGAGAGCTGAGAGATCAGACAAAGTGACGGCATATGTTCAACCCCCCTCCTCACAGTCCTATGAATATTTAGGGGTACCCCACGGCAAAAAACAAGACGGAAAAAAATCTCCCCAAAAAATGTAAAACATGACACGGGGGTACCTTGTAAATCGATTTTGGACCGAGATGAGAGATGAGAGCTGAGAGATGAGACAAAGTGACGGCATGTGTTCAAACCCCCTCCTCACAGTCCTATGAATATTTAGGGGTACCCCACAGCAAAAAACAAGACGGAAAAAAAATCTCAGAAAAAAATAAAAAACATGACACGGGGGTACCTTGTGAATCCATTTTGGGCCGAGATGAGAGATGAGAGCTGAGAGATGAGACAAAGTGATGGCATGTGTTTGAACCCCCTCCTCACAGTCCTATGAATATTTAGGGGTACCCCACGGCAAAAAACAAGACGGAAAAAAAATCTCCCCAAAAAATTTAAAACATGACACGGGGGTACCTTGTAAATCCATTTTGGACCGAGATGAGAGATGAGAGCTGAGAGATGAGACAAAGTGACGGCATGTGTTCAAACCCCCTCCTCACAGTCCTATGAATATTTACGGGTATCCCACGGCAAAAAACAAAACGAAAAAAAATCTCCGAAATAAATAAAAAACATGACACCCCCGGGGGTACATTGTAAATCCATTTTGGACCCAGATGAGAGATGAGAGCTGAGAGATCAGACAAAGTGACGGCATATGTTCAAACCCCCTCCTCACAGTCCTATGAATTTTTAGGGGTACCCCACGGAAAAAAACAAGATGGAAAAAAAATCTCAGAAAAAAATAAAAAACATGACACGGGGGTACCTTCTAAATCCATTTTGAACCGAGATGAGAGCTGAGAGATGAGACAACGTGACGGCATGTTTTCAAACCCCCTTCTCACAGTCCTATGAATATTTAGGGGTACCCCACGGCAAAAAACAAGACGAAAAAAAATCTCAGAAAAAAATAAAAAAACATGACACCCCCGGGGGTACCTTGTAAGTCAATTTTGGACCGAGATGAGAGATGAGAGCTGAGAGATGAGACAAAGTGATGGCATGTGTTCAAACTCCCTCCTCACAGTCCTATGAATATTTAGGGGTACCCCACGGCAAAAAACAAGACGGAAAAAAAATCTCAGAAAAAAAGTAAAAAACATGACACGGGGGTACCTTGTGAATCCATTTTGGACCGAATTAAGAGATGAGAGCTGAGAGATCAGACAAAGTGACGACATGTGTTCAAACCCCCTCATCACAGTCCTATGAAAATTTAGGGGTCCCCACGGCAAAAAACAAGACGGAAAAAAAATCTCCAAAAAAAATTTAAAACATGACACGGGGGTACCTTGTAAATCCATTTTGGACCGAGATGAGAGATGAGAGCTGAGAGATGAGACAAAGTGATGGCATGTGTTCAAACCCTCTCCTCACAGTCCTATGAATATTTAGGTGTATCCCACGGCAAAAATAAGGACGAAAAAACGAAATCTCAGAAAAAATAAAAAACATGACACGGGGTACCTTGTAAATCTATTTTGGACCGAGATGAGAGATGAGAGCTGAGAGATAAGACAAAGTGACGGCATGTGTTTGAACCTCCTCCTCACAGTCCTATGAATATTTAGGGGTACCCCACAGCAAAAAAACAAGACAAAAAAATCTCAGAAAAAAATAAAAAACATGACACGGGGGTACCTTGTGAATCCATTTTGGACCGAGATGAGAGCTGAGAGATGAGACAAAGTGATGGCATGTGTTCAAACCCCCTCCTCACAGTCCTATGAATATTTAGGTGTACCCCACGGCAAAAATCAGGACGAAAAAAAAATTGCAGAAAAAAATAAAAAGCATGACACAGGGGTACCTTGTAAATCCATTTTGGAACGAGATGAGAGATGATAGCTGAGAGATGAGACAAAGTGACGGCATGTGTTTGAACCCCCTCCTCACAGTCCTATGAATATTTAGGGGTACCCCACGGCAAAAAACAAGATGAAAAAAAAATCTCAGAAAAAAATTAAAAACATGACACAGGGGTACCTTGTAAATCCATTTTGGACCGAGATGAGAGATGAGAGCAGAGTGATGAGACAAAGTGACGGCATGTGTTTGAACCCCCTCCTCACAGCCCTATGAATATTTAGGGGTACCCCACAGCAAAAAACAAGACGAAAAAAAATCTCTGAAAAAAATCAAAAACATGACACGGGGTACATTGTAAATCCATTTTGGACCG
Source organism: Rana muscosa (assembly GCA_029206835.1). Classification (NCBI taxonomy): domain Eukaryota; kingdom Metazoa; phylum Chordata; class Amphibia; order Anura; family Ranidae; genus Rana; species Rana muscosa. Next base: position 39,608,320 of record CM055124.1, on the reverse strand, counting down.
AGATGAGAGGTGAGAGCTGAGAGATGAGACAAAGTGACGGCATGTGTTCAAACCCCCTCCTCACAGTCCTATGAATATTTAGGGGTCCCCACGGCAAAAAACAAGACGGAAAAAAAATCTCCAAAAATTTTTTAAAACATGACACAGGGGTACCTTGTAAATCCATTTTGGAACGAGATGAGAGATGATAGCTGAGAGATGAGACAAAGTGACGGCATGTGTTTGAATCCCCTCCTCACAGTCCTATGAATATTTAGGGGTACCCCACGGCAAAAAACAAAATGAAAAAAAATCTCAGAAAAAAATTAAAAACATGACACAGGGGTACCTTGTAAATCCATTTTGGACCGAGATGAGAGATGAGAGCAGAGTGATGAGACAAAGTGACGGCATGTGTTTGAACCCCCTCCTCACAGTCCTATGAATATTTAGGGGTACCCCACAGCAAAAAACAAGACGAAAAAAAATCTCTGAAAAAAATCAAAAACATGACACGGGGTACATTGTAAATCCATTTTGGACCGAGATGAGAGGTGAGAGCTGAGAGATGAGACAAAGTGACGGCATGTGTTCAAACCCCCTCCTCACAGTCCTATGAATATTTAGGGGTACCCCACGGGAAAAAACAAGATGGAAAAAAAATCTCAGAAAAAAATAAAAAACATGACACGGGGTACCTTCTAAATCCATTTTGAACCGAGATGAGAGCTGAGAGATGAGACAACGTGACGGCATGTTTTCAAACCCCCTTCTCACAGTCCTATGAATATTTAGGGGTACCCCATGGCAAAAAACAAGACGGAAAAAAATCTCCGGAAAAAATAAAAAACATGACACGGGGGTACCTTGTAAATCCATTTTGGACCGAGATGAGAGATGAGAGCTGAGAGATGAGACAAAGTGACGGCATGTGTTTGAACCCCCTCCTCACAATCCTATGAATATTTAGAGGTACCCCACGGCAAAAAACAAGACGAAAAAAAAATCTCCGAAAAAAATTAAAAACATGATACAGGGGTACCTTGTAAATCCATTTTGGACCGAGATGAGAGATGAGAGCTGAGAGAAGAGACAAAGTGACGGCATGTGTTTGAACCCCCTCCTCACAATCCTATGAATATTTAGGGGTACCCCACGGCAAAAAACAAGATAAAAAAAATCTCCGAAAAAATAAAAAACATGACACGGAGGTACCTTGTAAATCCATTTTGGACCGAGATGAGAGATGAGAGCTGAGAGATGAGACAAAGTGACGGCATGTGTTCAAACCCCCTCCTCACAGTCCTATGAATATTTAGGGGTACCCCACGGCAAAAAACAAAATGAAAAAAAATCTCTGAATAAAATAAAAAACATGACACGGGGGTACATTGTAAATCCATTTTGGACCGAGATGAGAGATGAGAGCTGAGAGATCAGACAAAGTGACGGCATATGTTCAAACCACCTCAACACAGTCCTATGAATATTTAGGGGTACCCCACGGCAAAAAACAAGACGGAAAAAAAATCTCAGAAAAAAAGTAAAAAACATGACACGGGGGTACCTTGTGAATCCATTTTGGACCGAATTAAGAGATGAGAGCTGAGAGATCAGACAAAGTGACGACATGTGTTCAAACCCCCTCATCACAGTCCTATGAATATTTAGGGGTCCCCACGGCAAAAAACAAGACGGAAAAAAAATCTCCAAAAAAAATTTAAAACATGACACGGGGGTACCTTGTAAATCCATTTTGGACCGAGATGAGAGATGAGAGCTGAGAGATGAGACAAAGTGATGGCATGTGTTCAAACCCTCTCCTCACAGTCCTATGAATATTTAGGTGTATCCCACGGCAAAAATAAGGACGAAAAAACGAAATCTCAGAAAAAATAAAAAACATGACACGGGGTACCTTGTAAATCCATTTTGGACCAAGATGAGAGATGAGAGCTGAGAGAAAAGACAAAGTGACGGCATGTGTTTGAACCTCCTCCTCACAGTCCTATGAATATTTAGGGGTATCCCACGGCAAAAGACAAGACGAAAAAAAATCTCCGAAAAAAATAAAAAACATGACACCCCCGGGGGTACATTGTAAATCTATTTTGGACCCAGATGAGAGATGAGAGCTGAGAGATCAGACAAAGTGACGGCATATGTTCAACCCCCCTCCTCACAGTCCTATGAATATTTAGGGGTACCCCACGGCAAAAAACAAGACGGAAAAAAATCTCCCCAAAAAATGTAAAACATGACACGGGGGTACCTTGTAAATCGATTTTGGACCGAGATGAGAGATGAGAGCTGAGAGATGAGACAAAGTGACGGCATGTGTTCAAACCCCCTCCTCACAGTCCTATGAATATTTAGGGGTACCCCACAGCAAAAAACAAGACGGAAAAAAAATCTCAGAAAAAAATAAAAAACATGACACGGGGGTACCTTGTGAATCCATTTTGGACCGAGATGAGAGATGAGAGCTGAGAGATGAGACAAAGTGATGGCATGTGTTTGAACCCCCTCCTCACAGTCCTATGAATATTTAGGGGTACCCCACGGCAAAAAACAAGACGGAAAAAAAATCTCCCGAAAAAATTTAAAACATGACACGGGGGTACCTTGTAAATCCATTTTGGACCGAGATGAGAGATGAGAGCTGAGAGATGAGACAAAGTGACGGCATGTGTTCAAACCCCCTCCTCACAGTCCTATGAATATTTACGGGTATCCCACGGCAAAAAACAAAACGAAAAAAAATCTCCGAAATAAATAAAAAACATGACACCCCCGGGGGTACATTGTAAATCCATTTTGGACCCAGATGAGAGATGAGAGCTGAGAGATCAGACAAAGTGACGGCATATGTTCAAACCCCCTCCTCACAGTCCTATGAATATTTAGGGGTACCCCACGGCAAAAAACAAGACAGAAAAAAAATCTCAGAAAAAAATAAAAAACATGACACGGGGGTACCTTGTGAATCCATTTTGGACCGAGAGGAGAGATGAGAACTGAGAGATCAGAAAAAGTGACGGCATGTGTTCAAACCCCCTCCTCACAGTCCTATGAATTTTTAGGGGTACCCCACGGAAAAAAACAAGATGGAAAAAAAATCTCAGAAAAAAATAAAAAACATGACACGGGGGTACCTTCTAAATCCATTTTGAACCGAGATGAGAGCTGAGAGATGAGACAACGTGACGGCATGTTTTCAAACCCCCTTCTCACAGTCCTATGAATATTTAGGGGTACCCCACGGCAAAAAACAAGACGAAAAAAAATCTCAGAAAAAATAAAAAAACATGACACCCCCGGGGGTACCTTGTAAGTCAATTTTGGACCGAGATGAGAGATGAGAGCTGAGAGATGAGACAAAGTGATGGCATGTGTTCAAACTCCCTCCTCACAGTCCTATGAATATTTAGGGGTACCCCACGGCAAAAAACAAGACGGAAAAAAAATCTCAGAAAAAAAGTAAAAAACATGACACGGGGGTACCTTGTGAATCCATTTTGGACCGAATTAAGAGATGAGAGCTGAGAGATCAGACAAAGTGACGACATGTGTTCAAACCCCCTCATCACAGTCCTATGAATATTTAGGGGTCCCCACGGCAAAAAACAAGACGGAAAAAAAATCTCCAAAAAAAATGTAAAACATGACACGGGGGTACCTTGTAAATCCATTTTGGACCGAGATGAGAGATGAGAGCTGAGAGATGAGACAAAGTGATGGCATGTGTTCAAACCCTCTCCTCACAGTCCTATGAATATTTAGGTGTATCCCACGGCAAAAATAAGGACGAAAAAACGAAATCTCAGAAAAAATAAAAAACATGACACGGGGTACCTTGTAAATCCATTTTGGACCAAGATGAGAGATGAGAGCTGAGAGATAAGACAAAGTGACGGCATGTGTTTGAACCTCCTCCTCACAGTCCTATGAATATTTAGGGGTATCCCACGGCAAAAGACAAGACGAAAAAAAATCTCCGAAAAAAATAAAAAACATGACACCCCCGGGGGTACATTGTAAATCTATTTTGGACCCAGATGAGAGATGAGAGCTGAGAGATCAGACAAAGTGACGGCATATGTTCAACCCCCCTCCTCACAGTCCTATGAATATTTAGGGGTACCCCACGGCAAAAAACAAGACGGAAAAAAATCTCCCCAAAAAATGTAAAACATGACACGGGGGTACCTTGTAAATCGATTTTGGACCGAGATGAGAGATGAGAGCTGAGAGATGAGACAAAGTGACGGCATGTGTTCAAACCCCCTCCTCACAGTCCTATGAATATTTAGGGGTACCCCACGGCAAAAAACAAGATGAAAAAAAAATCTCAGAAAAAAATTAAAAACATGACACAGGGGTACCTTGTAAATCCATTTTGGACCGAGATGAGAGATGAGAGCAGAGTGATGAGACAAAGTGACGGCATGTGTTTGAACCCCCTCCTCACAGCCCTATGAATATTTAGGGGTACCCCACAGCAAAAAACAAGACGAAAAAAAATCTCTGAAAAAAATCAAAAACATGACACGGGGTACATTGTAAATCCATTTTGGACCGAGATGAGAGGTGAGAGCTGAGAGATGAGACAAAGTGACGGCATGTGTTCAAACCCCCTCCTCACAGTCCTATGAATATTTAGGGGTCCCCACGGCAAAAAACAAGACGGAAAAAAAATCTCCAAAAATTTTTTAAAACATGACACAGGGGTACCTTGTAAATCCATTTTGGAACGAGATGAGAGATGATAGCTGAGAGATGAGACAAAGTGACGGCATGTGTTTGAATCCCCTCCTCACAGTCCTATGAATATTTAGGGGTACCCCACGGCAAAAAACAAAATGAAAAAAAATCTCAGAAAAAAATTAAAAACATGACACAGGGGTACCTTGTAAATCCATTTTGGACCGAGATGAGAGATGAGAGCAGAGTGATGAGACAAAGTGACGGCATGTGTTTGAACCCCCTCCTCACAGTCCTATGAATATTTAGGGGTACCCCACAGCAAAAAACAAGACGAAAAAAAATCTCTGAAAAAAATCAAAAACATGACACGGGGTACATTGTAAATCCATTTTGGACCGAGATGAGAGGTGAGAGCTGAGAGATGAGACAAAGTGACGGCATGTGTTCAAACCCCCTCCTCACAGTCCTATGAATATTTAGGGGTACCCCACGGGAAAAAACAAGATGGAAAAAAAATCTCAGAAAAAAATAAAAAACATGACACGGGGTACCTTCTAAATCCATTTTGAACCGAGATGAGAGCTGAGAGATGAGACAACGTGACGGCATGTTTTCAAACCCCCTTCTCACAGTCCTATGAATATTTAGGGGTACCCCATGGCAAAAAACAAGACGGAAAAAAATCTCCGGAAAAAATAAAAAACATGACACGGGGGTACCTTGTAAATCCATTTTGGACCGAGATGAGAGATGAGAGCTGAGAGATGAGACAAAGTGACGGCATGTGTTTGAACCCCCTCCTCACAATCCTATGAATATTTAGAGGTACCCCACGGCAAAAAACAAGACGAAAAAAAAATCTCCGAAAAAAATTAAAAACATGATACAGGGGTACCTTGTAAATCCATTTTGGACCGAGATGAGAGATGAGAGCTGAGAGAAGAGACAAAGTGACGGCATGTGTTTGAACCCCCTCCTCACAATCCTATGAATATTTAGGGGTACCCCACGGCAAAAAACAAGATAAAAAAAATCTCCGAAAAAATAAAAAACATGACACGGAGGTACCTTGTAAATCCATTTTGGACCGAGATGAGAGATGAGAGCTGAGAGATGAGACAAAGTGACGGCATGTGTTCAAACCCCCTCCTCACAGTCCTATGAATATTTAGGGGTACCCCACGGCAAAAAACAAAATGAAAAAAAATCTCTGAATAAAATAAAAAACATGACACGGGGGTACATTGTAAATCCATTTTGGACCGAGATGAGAGATGAGAGCTGAGAGATCAGACAAAGTGACGGCATATGTTCAAACCACCTCAACACAGTCCTATGAATATTTAGGGGTACCCCACGGCAAAAAACAAGACGGAAAAAAAATCTCAGAAAAAAAGTAAAAAACATGACACGGGGGTACCTTGTGAATCCATTTTGGACCGAATTAAGAGATGAGAGCTGAGAGATCAGACAAAGTGACGACATGTGTTCAAACCCCCTCATCACAGTCCTATGAATATTTAGGGGTCCCCACGGCAAAAAACAAGACGGAAAAAAAATCTCCAAAAAAAATTTAAAACATGACACGGGGGTACCTTGTAAATCCATTTTGGACCGAGATGAGAGATGAGAGCTGAGAGATGAGACAAAGTGATGGCATGTGTTCAAACCCTCTCCTCACAGTCCTATGAATATTTAGGTGTATCCCACGGCAAAAATAAGGACGAAAAAACGAAATCTCAGAAAAAATAAAAAACATGAGACGGGGTACCTTGTAAATCCATTTTGGACCAAGATGAGAGATGAGAGCTGAGAGAAAAGACAAAGTGACGGCATGTGTTTGAACCTCCTCCTCACAGTCCTATGAATATTTAGGGGTATCCCACGGCAAAAGACAAGACGAAAAAAAATCTCCGAAAAAAATAAAAAACATGACACCCCCGGGGGTACATTGTAAATCTATTTTGGACCCAGATGAGAGATGAGAGCTGAGAGATCAGACAAAGTGACGGCATATGTTCAACCCCCCTCCTCACAGTCCTATGAATATTTAGGGGTACCCCACGGCAAAAAACAAGACGGAAAAAAATCTCCCCAAAAAATGTAAAACATGACACGGGGGTACCTTGTAAATCGATTTTGGACCGAGATGAGAGATGAGAGCTGAGAGATGAGACAAAGTGACGGCATGTGTTCAAACCCCCTCCTCACAGTCCTATGAATATTTAGGGGTACCCCACAGCAAAAAACAAGACGGAAAAAAAATCTCAGAAAAAAATAAAAAACATGACACGGGGGTACCTTGTGAATCCATTTTGGACCGAGATGAGAGATGAGAGCTGAGAGATGAGACAAAGTGATGGCATGTGTTTGAACCCCCTCCTCACAGTCCTATGAATATTTAGGGGTACCCCACGGCAAAAAACAAGACGGAAAAAAAATCTCCCGAAAAAATTTAAAACATGACACGGGGGTACCTTGTAAATCCATTTTGGACCGAGATGAGAGATGAGAGCTGAGAGATGAGACAAAGTGACGGCATGTGTTCAAACCCCCTCCTCACAGTCCTATGAATATTTACGGGTATCCCACGGCAAAAAACAAAACGAAAAAAAATCTCCGAAATAAATAAAAAACATGACACCCCCGGGGGTACCTTGTAAGTCAATTTTGGACCGAGATGAGAGATGAGAGCTGAGAGATGAGACAAAGTGATGGCATGTGTTCAAACTCCCTCCTCACAGTCCTATGAATTTTTAGGGGTACCCCACGGAAAAAAACAAGATGGAAAAAAAATCTCAGAAAAAAATAAAAAACATGACACGGGGGTACCTTCTAAATCCATTTTGAACCGAGATGAGAGCTGAGAGATGAGACAACGTGACGGCATGTTTTCAAACCCCCTTCTCACAGTCCTATGAATATTTAGGGGTACCCCACGGCAAAAAACAAGACGAAAAAAAATCTCAGAAAAAATAAAAAAACATGACACCCCCGGGGGTACCTTGTAAGTCAATTTTGGACCGAGATGAGAGATGAGAGCTGAGAGATGAGACAAAGTGATGGCATGTGTTCAAACTCCCTCCTCACAGTCCTATGAATATTTAGGGGTACCCCACGGCAAAAAACAAGACGGAAAAAAAATCTCAGAAAAAAAGTAAAAAACATGACACGGGGGTACCTTGTGAATCCATTTTGGACCGAATTAAGAGATGAGAGCTGAGAGATCAGACAAAGTGACGACATGTGTTCAAACCCCCTCATCACAGTCCTATGAATATTTAGGGGTCCCCACGGCAAAAAACAAGACGGAAAAAAAATCTCCAAAAAAAATGTAAAACATGACACGGGGGTACCTTGTAAATCCATTTTGGACCGAGATGAGAGATGAGAGCTGAGAGATGAGACAAAGTGATGGCATGTGTTCAAACCCTCTCCTCACAGTCCTATGAATATTTAGGTGTATCCCACGGCAAAAATAAGGACGAAAAAACGAAATCTCAGAAAAAATAAAAAACATGACACGGGGTACCTTGTAAATCCATTTTGGACCAAGATGAGAGATGAGAGCTGAGAGATAAGACAAAGTGACGGCATGTGTTTGAACCTCCTCCTCACAGTCCTATGAATATTTAGGGGTATCCCACGGCAAAAGACAAGACGAAAAAAAATCTCCGAAAAAAATAAAAAACATGACACCCCCGGGGGTACATTGTAAATCTATTTTGGACCCAGATGAGAGATGAGAGCTGAGAGATCAGACAAAGTGACGGCATATGTTCAACCCCCCTCCTCACAGTCCTATGAATATTTAGGGGTACCCCACGGCAAAAAACAAGACGGAAAAAAATCTCCCCAAAAAATGTAAAACATGACACGGGGGTACCTTGTAAATCGATTTTGGACCGAGATGAGAGATGAGAGCTGAGAGATGAGACAAAGTGACGGCATGTGTTCAAACCCCCTCCTCACAGTCCTATGAATATTTAGGGGTACCCCACAGCAAAAAACAAGACGGAAAAAAAATCTCAGAAAAAAATAAAAAACATGACACGGGGGTACCTTGTGAATCCATTTTGGACCGAGATGAGAGATGAGAGCTGAGAGATGAGACAAAGTGATGGCATGTGTTTGAACCCCCTCCTCACAGTCCTATGAATATTTAGGGGTACCCCACGGCAAAAAACAAGACGGAAAAAAAATCTCCCCAAAAAATTTAAAACATGACACGGGGGTACCTTGTAAATCGATTTTGGACCGAGATGAGAGATGAGAGCTGAGAGATGAGACAAAGTGACGGCATGTGTTCAAACCCCCTCCTCACAGTCCTATGAATATTTAGGGGTACCCCACAGCAAAAAACAAGACGGAAAAAAAATCTCAGAAAAAAATAAAAAACATGACACGGGGGTACCTTGTGAATCCATTTTGGACCGAGATGAGAGATGAGAGCTGAGAGATGAGACAAAGTGATGGCATGTGTTTGAACCCCCTCCTCACAGTCCTATGAATATTTAGGGGTACCCCACGGCAAAAAACAAGACGGAAAAAAAATCTCCCCAAAAAATTTAAAACATGACACGGGGGTACCTTGTAAATCCATTTTGGACCGAGATGAGAGATGAGAGCTGAGAGATGAGACAAAGTGACGGCATGTGTTCAAACCCCCTCCTCACAGTCCTATGAATATTTACGGGTATCCCACGGCAAAAAACAAAACGAAAAAAAATCTCCGAAATAAATAAAAAACATGACACCCCCGGGGGTACATTGTAAATCCATTTTGGACCCAGATGAGAGATGAGAGCTGAGAGATCAGACAAAGTGACGGCATATGTTCAAACCCCCTCCTCACAGTCCTATGAATATTTAGGGGTACCCCACGGCAAAAAACAAGACGGAAAAAAAATCTCAGAAAAAAATAAAAAACATGACACGGGGGTACCTTGTGAATCCATTTTGGACCGAGAGGAGAGATGAGAACTGAGAGATCAGAAAAAGTGACGGCATGTGTTCAAACCCCCTCCTCACAGTCCTATGAATTTTTAGGGGTACCCCACGGAAAAAAACAAGATGGAAAAAAAATATCAGAAAAAAATAAAAAACATGACACGGGGGTACCTTCTAAATCCATTTTGAACCGAGATGAGAGCTGAGAGATGAGACAACGTGACGGCATGTTTTCAAACCCCCTTCTCACAGTCCTATGAATATTTAGGGGTACCCCACGGCAAAAAACAAGACGGAAAAAAATCTCCGGAAAAAATAAAAAACATGACACGGGGGTACCTTGTAAATCCATTTTGGACCGAGATGAGAGATGAGAGCTGAGAGATGAGACAAAGTGACGGCATGTGTTTGAACCCCCTCCTCACAATCCTATGAATATTTAGAGGTACCCCACGGCAAAAAACAAGACGAAAAAAAAATCTCCGAAAAAAATTAAAAACATGATACAGGGGTACCTTGTAAATCCATTTTGGACCAAGATGAGAGATGAGAGCTGAGAGAAGAGACAAAGTGACGGCATGTGTTTGAACCCCCTCCTCACAATCCTATGAATATTTAGGGGTACCCCACGGCAAAAAACAAGATAAAAAAAATCCCCGAAAAAATTAAAAACATGACACGGAGGTACCTTGTAAATCCATTTTGGACCGAGATGAGAGATGAGAGCTGAGAGATGAGACAAAGTGACGGCATGTGTTCAAACCCCCTCCTCACAGTCCTATGAATATTTAGGGGTACCCCACGGCAAAAAACAAAATGAAAAAAAAATCTCTGAATAAAATAAAAAACATGACACGGGGGTACATTGTAAATCCATTTTGGACCGAGATGAGAGATGAGAGCTGAGAGATCAGACAAAGTGACGGCATATGTTCAAACCCCCTCAACACAGTCCTATGAATATTTAGGGGTACCCCACGGCAAAAAACAAGACGGAAAAGAAAATCTCAGAAAAAAAGTAAAAAACATGACACGGGGGTACCTTGTGAATCCATTTTGGACCGAATTAAGAGATGAGAGCTGAGAGATCAGACAAAGTGACGACATGTGTTCAAACCCCCTCATCACAGTCCTATGAATATTTAGGGGTCCCCACGGCAAAAAACAAGACGGAAAAAAAATCTCCAAAAAAAATTTAAAACATGACATGGGGGTACCTTGTAAATCCATTTTGGACCGAGATGAGAGATGAGAGCTGAGAGATAAGACAAAGTGACGGCATGTGTTTGAACCTCCTCCTCACAGTCCTATGAATATTTAGGGGTACCCCACAGCAAAAAAACAAGACAAAAAAATCTCAGAAAAAAATAAAAAACATGACACGGGGGTACCTTGTGAATCCATTTTGGACCGAGATGAGAGATGAGAGCTGAGAGATGAGACAACGTGACGGCATGTGTTTGAACCCCCTCCTCACAGTCCTATGAATATTTAGGGGTACCCCACGGCAAAAAACAAGACGGAAAAAAAATCTCCCCAAAAAATTTAAAACATGACACGGGGGTACCTTGTAAATCCATTTTGGACCTAGATGAGAGATGAGAGCTGAGAGATGAGACAAAGTGACGGCATGTGTTCAAACCCCCTCCTCACAGTCCTATGAATATTTAGGTGTACCCCACGACAAAAATCAGGACGAAAAAAATAAATCTCAGAAAAAAATAAAAAACACGACACGGGGTACCTTGTAAATCCATTTTGGACCGAGATGAGAGATGAGAGCTGAGAGATAAGACAAAGTGACGGCATGTGTTTGAACTTCCTCCTCACAGTCCTATGAATATTTAGGGGTACCCCACAGCACAAAAACAAGACAAAAAAAATCTCAGAAAAAAATAAAAAACATGACACGGGGGTACCTTCTAAATCCATTTTGGACCGAGATGAGAGATAAGAGCTGAGAGATGAGACAAAGTGATGGCATGTGTTCAAACCCCCTCCTCACAGTCCTATGAATATTTAGGGGTACCCCAAAGCAAAAAACAAGATGAAAAAAAATCTCTGAAAGAAATAAAAAACATAACACGGGGTACATTGTAAATCCATTTTGGACCGAGATGAGAGATGAGAGCTGAGAGATGAGACAAAGTGACGGCATGTGTTCAAACCCCCTCCTCACAGTCCTATGAATATTTAGGGGTACCCCACGGCAAAAAACAAGACGAAAAAAAATCTCAGAAAAAAATAAAAAAACATGACACCCCCGTGGGTACCTTGTAAGTCAATTTTGGACCGAGATGAGAGATGAGAGCTGAGAGATGAGACAAAGTGATGGCATGTGTTCAAACTCCCTCCTCACAGTCCTATGAATATTTAGGTGTACCCCACGGCAAAAATCAGGACGAAAAAAATAAATCTCAGAAAAAAATAAAAAACATGACACGGGGTACCTTGTAAATCTATTTTGGACCGAGATGAGAGATGAGAGCTGAGAGATAAGACAAAGTGACGGCATGTGTTTGAACCTCCTCCTCACAGTCCTATGAATATTTAGGGGTACCCCACAGCAAAAAAACAAGACAAAAAAATCTCAGAAAAAAATAAAAAACATGACACGGGGGTACCTTGTGAATCCATTTTGGACCGAGATGACAGCTGAGAGATGAGACAAAGTGATGGCATGTGTTCAAACCCCCTCCTCACAGTCCTATGAATATTTAGGTGTACCCCACGGCAAAAATCAGGACGAAAAAAAAATTGCAGAAAAAAATAAAAAGCATGACACAGGGGTACCTTGTAAATCCATTTTGGAACGAGATGAGAGATGATAGCTGAGAGATGAGACAAAGTGACGGCATGTGTTTGAACCCCCTCCTCACAGTCCTATGAATATTTAGGGGTACCCCACGGCAAAAAACAAGATGAAAAAAAAATCTCAGAAAAAAATTAAAAACATGACACAGGGGTACCTTGTAAATCCATTTTGGACCGAGATGAGAGATGAGAGCAGAGTGATGAGACAAAGTGACGGCATGTGTTTGAACCCCCTCCTCACAGTCCTATGAATATTTAGGGGTACCCCACAGCAAAAAACAAGACGAAAAAAAATCTCTGAAAAAAATCAAAAACATGACACGGGGTACATTGTAAATCCATTTTGGACCGAGATGAGAGGTGAGAGCTGAGAGATGAGACAAAGTGACGGCATGTGTTCAAACCCCCTCCTCACAGTCCTATGAATATTTAGGGGTCCCCACAGCAAAAAACAAGACGGAAAAAAAATCTCCAAATTTTTTTTAAAACATGACACAGGGGTACCTTGTAAATCCATTTTGGAACGAGATGAGAGATGATAGCTGATAGATGAGACAAAGTGACGGCATGTGTTTGAACCCCCTCCTCACAGTCCTATGAATATTTAGGGGTACCCCACGGCAAAAAACAAAATGAAAAAAAATCTCAGAAAAAAATTAAAAACATGACACAGGGGTACCTTGTAAATCCATTTTGGACCGAGATGAGAGATGAGAGCAGAGTGATGAGACAAAGTGACGGCATGTGTTTGAACCCCCTCCTCACAGTCCTATGAATATTTAGGGGTACCCCACAGCAAAAAACAAGACAAAAAAAAATCTCTGAAAAAAATAAAAAACATGACACGGGGTACATTGTAAATCCATTTTGGACCGAGATGAGAGGTGAGAGCTGAGAGATGAGACAAAGTGACGGCATGTGTTCAAACCCCCTCCTCACAGTCCTATGAATATTTAGGGGTACCCCACGGGAAAAAACAAGATGGAAAAAAAATCTCAGAAAAAAATAAAAAACATGACACGGGGGTACCTTCTAAATCCATTTTGAACCGAGATGAGAGCTGAGAGATGAGACAACGTGACGGCATGTTTTCAAACCCCCTTCTCACAGTCCTATGAATATTTAGGGGTACCCCATGGCAAAAAACAAGACGGAAAAAAATCTCCGGAAAAAATAAAAAACATGACACGGGGGTACCTTGTAAATCCATTTTGGACCGAGATGAGAGATGAGAGCTGAGAGATGAGACAAAGTGACGGCATGTGTTTGAACCCCCTCCTCACAATCCTATGAATATTTAGGGGTACCCCACGGCAAAAAACAAGATAAAAAAATCTCCGAAAAAATAAAAAACATGACACGGAGGTACCTTGTAAATCCATTTTGGACCGAGATGAGAGATGAGAGCTGAGAGATGAGACAAAGTGACGGCATGTGTTCAAACCCCCTCCTCACAGTCCTATGAATATTTAGGGGTACCCCACGGCAAAAAACAAAATGAAAAAAAAATCTCTGAATAAAATAAAAAACATGACACGGGGGTACATTGTAAATCCATTTTGGACCGAGATGAGAGATGAGAGCTGAGAGATCAGACAAAGTGACGGCATATGTTCAAACCACCTCAACACAGTCCTATGAATATTTAGGGGTACCCCACGGCAAAAAACAAGACGGAAAAAAAATCTCAGAAAAAAAGTAAAAAACATGACACGGGGGTACCTTGTGAATCCATTTTGGACCGAATTAAGAGATGAGAGCTGAGAGATCAGACAAAGTGACGACATGTGTTCAAACCCCCTCATCACAGTCCTATGAATATTTAGGGGTCCCCACGGCAAAAAACAAGACGGAAAAAAAATCTCCAAAAAAAATTTAAAACATGACACGGGGGTACCTTGTAAATCCATTTTGGACCGAGATGAGAGATGAGAGCTGAGAGATGAGACAAAGTGATGGCATGTGTTCAAACCCTCTCCTCACAGTCCTATGAATATTTAGGTGTATCCCACGGCAAAAATAAGGACGAAAAAACGAAATCTCAGAAAAAATAAAAAACATGACACGGGGTACCTTGTAAATCCATTTTGGACCAAGATGAGAGATGAGAGCTGAGAGATAAGACAAAGTGACGGCATGTGTTTGAACCTCCTCCTCACAGTCCTATGAATATTTAGGGGTATCCCACGGCAAAAGACAAGACGAAAAAAAATCTCCGAAAAAAATAAAAAACATGACACCCCCGGGGGTACATTGTAAATCTATTTTGGACCCAGATGAGAGATGAGAGCTGAGAGATCAGACAAAGTGACGGCATATGTTCAACCCCCCTCCTCACAGTCCTATGAATATTTAGGGGTACCCCACGGCAAAAAACAAGACGGAAAAAAATCTCCCCAAAAAATGTAAAACATGACACGGGGGTACCTTGTAAATCGATTTTGGACCGAGATGAGAGATGAGAGCTGAGAGATGAGACAAAGTGACGGCATGTGTTCAAACCCCCTCCTCACAGTCCTATGAATATTTAGGGGTACCCCACAGCAAAAAACAAGACGGAAAAAAAATCTCAGAAAAAAATAAAAAACATGACACGGGGGTACCTTGTGAATCCATTTTGGACCGAGATGAGAGATGAGAGCTGAGAGATGAGACAAAGTGATGGCATGTGTTTGAACCCCCTCCTCACAGTCCTATGAATATTTAGGGGTACCCCACGGCAAAAAACAAGACGGAAAAAAAATCTCCCCAAAAAATTTAAAACATGACACGGGGGTACCTTGTAAATCCATTTTGGACCGAGATGAGAGATGAGAGCTGAGAGATGAGACAAAGTGACGGCATGTGTTCAAACCCCCTCCTCACAGTCCTATGAATATTTACGGGTATCCCACGGCAAAAAACAAAACGAAAAAAAATCTCCGAAATAAATAAAAAACATGACACCCCCGGGGGTACATTGTAAATCCATTTTGGACCCAGATGAGAGATGAGAGCTGAGAGATCAGACAAAGTGACGGCATATGTTCAAACCCCCTCCTCACAGTCCTATGAATTTTTAGGGGTACCCCACGGAAAAAAACAAGATGGAAAAAAAATCTCAGAAAAAAATAAAAAACATGACACGGGGGTACCTTCTAAATCCATTTTGAACCGAGATGAGAGCTGAGAGATGAGACAACGTGACGGCATGTTTTCAAACCCCCTTCTCACAGTCCTATGAATATTTAGGGGTACCCCACGGCAAAAAACAAGACGAAAAAAAATCTCAGAAAAAAATAAAAAAACATGACACCCCCGGGGGTACCTTGTAAGTCAATTTTGGACCGAGATGAGAGATGAGAGCTGAGAGATGAGACAAAGTGATGGCATGTGTTCAAACTCCCTCCTCACAGTCCTATGAATATTTAGGGGTACCCCACGGCAAAAAACAAGACGGAAAAAAAATCTCAGAAAAAAAGTAAAAAACATGACACGGGGGTACCTTGTGAATCCATTTTGGACCGAATTAAGAGATGAGAGCTGAGAGATCAGACAAAGTGACGACATGTGTTCAAACCCCCTCATCACAGTCCTATGAATATTTAGGGGTCCCCACGGCAAAAAACAAGACGGAAAAAAAATCTCCAAAAAAAAATTAAAACATGACACGGGGGTACCTTGTAAATCCATTTTGGACCGAGATGAGAGATGAGAGCTGAGAGATGAGACAAAGTGATGGCATGTGTTCAAACCCTCTCCTCACAGTCCTATGAATATTTAGGTGTATCCCACGGCAAAAATAAGGACGAAAAAACGAAATCTCAGAAAAAATAAAAAACATGACACGGGGTACCTTGTAAATCTATTTTGGACCGAGATGAGAGATGAGAGCTGAGAGATAAGACAAAGTGACGGCATGTGTTTGAACCTCCTCCTCACAGTCCTATGAATATTTAGGGGTACCCCACAGCAAAAAAACAAGACAAAAAAATCTCAGAAAAAAATAAAAAACATGACACGGGGGTACCTTGTGAATCCATTTTGGACCGAGATGAGAGCTGAGAGATGAGACAAAGTGATGGCATGTGTTCAAACCCCCTCCTCACAGTCCTATGAATATTTAGGTGTACCCCACGGCAAAAATCAGGACGAAAAAAAAATTGCAGAAAAAAATAAAAAGCATGACACAGGGGTACCTTGTAAATCCATTTTGGAACGAGATGAGAGATGATAGCTGAGAGATGAGACAAAGTGACGGCATGTGTTTGAACCCCCTCCTCACAGTCCTATGAATATTTAGGGGTACCCCACGGCAAAAAACAAGATGAAAAAAAAATCTCAGAAAAAAATTAAAAACATGACACAGGGGTACCTTGTAAATCCATTTTGGACCGAGATGAGAGATGAGAGCAGAGTGATGAGACAAAGTGACGGCATGTGTTTGAACCCCCTCCTCACAGTCCTATGAATATTTAGGGGTACCCCACAGCAAAAAACAAGACGAAAAAAAATCTCTGAAAAAAATCAAAAACATGACACGGGGTACATTGTAAATCCATTTTGGACCGAGATGAGAGGTGAGAGCTGAGAGATGAGACAAAGTGACGGCATGTGTTCAAACCCCCTCCTCACAGTCCTATGAATATTTAGGGGTCCCCACGGCAAAAAACAAGACGGAAAAAAAATCTCCAAAAATTTTTTAAAACATGACACAGGGGTACCTTGTAAATCCATTTTGGAACGAGATGAGAGATGATAGCTGAGAGATGAGACAAAGTGACGGCATGTGTTTGAATCCCCTCCTCACAGTCCTATGAATATTTAGGGGTACCCCACGGCAAAAAACAAAATGAAAAAAAATCTCAGAAAAAAATTAAAAACATGACACAGGGGTACCTTGTAAATCCATTTTGGACCGAGATGAGAGATGAGAGCAGAGTGATGAGACAAAGTGACGGCATGTGTTTGAACCCCCTCCTCACAGTCCTATGAATATTTAGGGGTACCCCACAGCAAAAAACAAGACGAAAAAAAATCTCTGAAAAAAATAAAAAACATGACACGGGGTACATTGTAAATCCATTTTGGACCGAGATGAGAGGTGAGAGCTGAGAGATCAGAAAAAGTGACGGCATGTGTTCAAACCCCCTCCTCACAGTCCTATGAATGTTTAGGGGTACCCCACGGAAAAAAACAAGATGGAAAAAAAATCTCAGAAAAAAATAAAAAACATGACAGGGGGGTACCTTCTAAATCCATTTTGAACCGAGATGAGAGCTGAGAGATGAGACAACGTGACGGCATGTTTTCAAACCCCCTTCTCACAGTCCTATGAATATTTAGGGGTACCCCACGGCAAAAAACAAGACGGGAAAAAATCTCCGGAAAAAATAAAAAACATGACACGGGGGTACCTTGTAAATCCATTTTGGACCGAGATGAGAGATGAGAGCTGAGAGATGAGACAAAGTGACGGCATGTGTTTGAACCCCCTCCTCACAATCCTATGAATATTTAGAGGTACCCCACGGCAAAAAACAAGACGAAAAAAAAATCTCCGAAAAAAATTAAAAACATGATACAGGGGTACCTTGTAAATCCATTTTGGACCAAGATGAGAGATGAGAGCTGAGAGAAGAGACAAAGTGACGGCATGTGTTTGAACCCCCTCCTCACAATCCTATGAATATTTAGGGGTACCCCACGGCAAAAAACAAGATAAAAAAAATCCCTGAAAAAATAAAAAACATGACACGGAGGTACCTTGTAAATCCATTTTGGACCGAGATGAGAGATGAGAGCTGAGAGATGAGACAAAGTGACGGCATGTGTTCAAACCCCCTCCTCACAGTCCTATGAATATTTAGGGGTACCCCACGGCAAAAAACAAAATGAAAAAAAAATCTCTGAATAAAATAAAAAACATGACACGGGGGTACATTGTAAATCCATTTTGGACCGAGATGAGAGATGAGAGCTGAGAGATCAGACAAAGTGACGGCATATGTTCAAACCCCCTCAACACAGTCCTATGAATATTTAGGGGTACCCCACGGCAAAAAACAAGACGGAAAAGAAAATCTCAGAAAAAAAGTAAAAAACATGACACGGGGGTACCTTGTGAATCCATTTTGGACCGAATTAAGAGATGAGAGCTGAGAGATCAGACAAAGTGACGACATGTGTTCAAACCCCCTCATCACAGTCCTATGAATATTTAGGGGTCCCCACGGCAAAAAACAAGACGGAAAAAAAATCTCCAAAAAAAATTTAAAACATGACATGGGGGTACCTTGTAAATCCATTTTGGACCGAGATGAGAGATGAGAGCTGAGAGATGAGACAAAGTGATGGCATGTGTTCAAACCCTCTCCTCACAGTCCTATGAATATTTAGGTGTACCCCACGGCAAAAATAAGGACGAAAAAACGAAATCTCAGAAAAAAATAAAAAACATGACACGGGGTACCTTGTAAATCCATTTTGGACCGAGATGAGAGATGAGAGCTGAGAGATAAGACAAAGTGACGGCATGTGTTTGAACCTCCTCCTCACAGTCCTATGAATATTTAGGGGTACCCCACGGCAAAAAACAAGACGGAAAAAAAATCTCCGAAAAAAATAAAAAACATGACATGGGGGTACCTTGTAAATCCATTTTGGACCGAGATGAGAGATGAGAGCTGAGAGATGAGACAAAGTGATGGCATGTGTTCAAACCCTCTCCTCACAGTCCTATGAATATTTAAGTGTACCCCACGGCAAAAATAAGGACGAAAAAACGAAATCTCAGAAAAAAATAAAAAACATGACACGGGGTACCTTGTAAATCCATTTTGGACCGAGATGAGAGATGAGAGCTGAGAGATAAGACAAAGTGACGGCATGTGTTTGAACCTCCTCCTCACAGTCCTATGAATATTTAGGGGTACCCCACGGCAAAAAAAAAGACAAAAAAAATTAAAAACATGACACGGGGGTACCTTGTGAATCCATTTTGGACCGAGATGAGAGATGAGAGCTGAGAGATGAGACAAAGTGATGGTATGTGTTCAAACCCCCTCCTCACAGTCCTATGAATATTTAGGTGTACCCCACGGCAAAAAACAAGACGAAAAAAAAATCTCCGAAAAAAAAAACATGACACCCCCGGGGGTACCTTGTAAGTCCATTTTGGACCGAGATGAGAGATGAGAGCTGAGAGATCAGACAAAGTGACGGCATGTGTTCAAACCCCCTCCTCACAGTCCAATGAATATTTAGGGGTACCCCACGGCAAAAAACAAGACGGAAAAAAACTCCCAATTTTTTTTAAAACATGACATGGGGGTACCTTGTGAATCCATTTTGGACCGAGATGAGAGATGAGACCTGAGAGATGAGACAAAGTGACGGCATGTGTTCAAACCCCCTCCTCACAGTCCTATGAATATTTAGGGGCACCCCACGGCAAAAAACAAGATGAAAGGAATCTCAGAAAAAAAAAAACATGACACCCCCGGGGGTACCTTGTAAGTCCATTTTGGACTGAGATGAGAGATGAGAGCTGAGAGATAAGACAAAGTGATGGCATGTGTTTGAACCCCCTCCTCACAGTCCTATGAATATTTAGGGGTACCCCACGGCAAAAAACAAGACGGAAAAAAAATCTCAGAAAAAAATAAAAAACATGACACGGGGGTACCTTGTAAATCCATTTTGGACCGAGATGAAAGATGAGAGCTGAGAGATGAGACAAAGTGACGGCATGTGTTCAAACCCCCTCCTCACAGTCCTATGAATATTTAGGGGCACCCCACGGCAAAAAACAAGATGAAAGGAATCTCAGAAAAAAAAAAACATGACACCCCCGGGGGTACCTTGTAAGTCCATTTTGGACTGAGATGAGAGATGAGAGCTGAGAGATAAGACAAAGTGACGGCATGTGTTTGAACCCCCTCCTCACAGTCCTATGAATATTTAGGGGTACCCCACGGCAAAAAACAAGACGGAAAAAAAATCTCAGAAAAAAATTAAAAACATGACACAGGGGTACCTTGTAAATCCATTTTGGACCGAGATGAGAGATGAGAGCAGAGTGATGAGACAAAGAGACAGCATGTGTTTGAACCCCCTCCTCACAGTCCTATGAATATTTAGGGGTACCCCACGGCAAAAAACAAGACGGAAAAAAAATCTCAGAAAAAAATTAAAAACATGACACAGGGGTACCTTGTAAATCCATTTTGGACCGAGATGAGAGATGAGAGCAGAGTGATGAGACAAAGTGACAGCATGTGTTTGAACCCCCTCCTCACAGTCCTATGAATATTTAGGGGTACCCCACAGCAAAAAACAAGACGAAAAAAAATCTCTGAAAAAAATAAAAAACATGACACGGGGTACATTGTAAATCCATTTTGGACCGAGATGAGAGGTGAGAGCTGAGAGATGAGACAAAGTGACGGCATGTGTTCAAACCCCCTCCTCACAGTCCTATGAATATTTAGGGGTACCCCACGGAAAAAAACAAGATGGAAAAAAAATCTCATAAAAAAATAAAAAACATGACACGGGGGTACCTTCTAAATCCATTTTGAACCGAGATGAGAGCTGAGAGATGAGACAACGTGACGGCATGTTTTCAAACCCCCTTCTCACAGTCCTATGAATATTTAGGGGTACCCCACGGCAAAAAACAAGACGGAAAAAAATCTCCAAAAAAAATTTAAAACATGACACGAGGGTACCTTGTAAATCCATTTTGGACCGAGATGAGAGATGAGAGCTGAGAGATGAGACAAAGTGATGGCATGTGTTCAAACCCTCTCCTCACAGTCCTATGAATATTTAGGTGTACCCCACGGCAAAAATAAGGACGAAAAAACGAAATCTCAGAAACAAATAAAAAACATGACACGGGGTACCTTGTAAATCCATTTTGGACCGAGATGAGAGATGAGAGCTGAGAGATAAGACAAAGTGACGGCATGTGTTTGAACCTCCTCCTCACAGTCCTATAAATATTTAGGGGTACCCCACGGCAAAAAACAAGACGAAAAAAATCTCCGAAAAAAATAAAAAACATGACACCCCCGGGGGTACATTGTAAATCCATTTTGGACCCAGATGAGAGATGAGAGCTGAGAGATCAGACAAAGTGACGGCATATGTTCAAACCCCCTCCTCACAGTCCTATGAATATTTAGGGGTACCCCACGGCAAAAAACAAGACGGAAAAAAAATCTCAGAAAAAAATAAAAAACATGACACGGGGGTACCTTGTGAATCCATTTTGGACCGAGATGAGAGATGAGAGCTGAGAGATGAGACAAAGTGACGGCATGTGTTTGAACCCCCTCCTCACAGTCCTATGAATATTTAGGGGTACCCCACGGCAAAAAACAAGACGGAAAAAAAATCTCCCCAAAAAATTTAAAACATGACACGGGGTACCTTGTAAATCCATTTTGGACCGAGATGAGAGATGAGAGCTGAGAGATGAGACAAAGTGACGGCATGTGTTCAAACCCCCTCCTCACAGTCCTATGAATATTTAGGGGTACCCCACAGCAAAAAACAAGACGGAAAAAAAATCTCAGAAAAAAATAAAAAACATGACACGGGGGTACCTTGTGAATCCATTTTGGACCGAATTAAGAGATGAGAGCTGAGAGATCAGACAAAGTGACAACATGTGTTCAAACCCCCTCATCACAGTCCTATGAATATTTAGGGGTCCCCACGGCAAAAAACAAGACGGAAAAAAAATCTCCAAAAAAAATTTAAAACATGACACGGGGGTACCTTGTAAATCCATTTTGGACCGAGATGAGAGATGAGAGCTGAGAGATGAGACAAAGTGACGGCATGTGTTCAAACCCCCTCCTCACAGTCCTATGAATATTTAGGTGTACCCCACGACAAAAATCAGGACGAAAAAAATAAATCTCAGAAAAAAATAAAAAACACGACACGGGGTACCTTGTAAATCCATTTTGGACCGAGATGAGAGATGAGAGCTGAGAGATAAGACAAAGTGACGGCATGTGTATGAACTTCCTCCTCACAGTCCTATGAATATTTAGGGGTAACCCACAGCACAAAAACAAGACAAAAAAAATCTCAGAAAAAAATAAAAAACATGACACGGGGGTACCTTCTAAATCCATTTTGGACCGAGATGAGAGATAAGAGCTGAGAGATGAGACAAAGTGATGGCATGTGTTCAAACCCCCTCCTCACAGTCCTATGAATATTTAGGGGTACCCCACAGCAAAAAACAAGATGAAAAAAAATCTCTGAAAGAAATAAAAAACATGACACGGGGTACATTGTAAATCCATTTTGGACCGAGATGAGAGATGAGAGCTGAGAGATGAGACAAAGTGACGGCATGTGTTCAAACCCCCTCCTCACAGTCCTATGAATATTTAGGGGTACCCCACGGCAAAAAACAAGACGAAAAAAAATCTCAGAAAAAAATAAAAAAACATGACACCCCCGGGGGTACCTTGTAAGTCAATTTTGGACCGAGATGAGAGATGACAGCTGAGAGATGAGACAAAGTGATGGCATGTGTTCAAACCCCCTCCTCACAGTCCTATGAATATTTAGGTGTACCCCACGGCAAAAATCAGGACGAAAAAAATAAATCTCAGAAAAAAATAAAAAACATGACACGGGGTACCTTGTAAATCCATTTTGGACCGAGATGAGAGATGAGAGCTGAGAGATAAGACAAAGTGACGGCATGTGTTTGAACCTCCTCCTCACAGTCCTATGAATATTTAGGGGTACCCCACAGCAAAAAAACAAGACAAAAAAATCTCAGAAAAAAATAAAAAACATGACACGGGGGTACCTTGTGAATCCATTTTGGACCGAGTTGAGAGATGAGAGCTGAGAGATAAGACAAAGTGACGGCATGTGTTCAAACCCCCTCATCACAGTCCTATGAATATTTAGGGGTCCCCACGGCAAAAAACAAGACGGAAAAAAAATCTCCAAAAAAAATTTAAAACATGACACGAGGGTACCTTGTAAATCCATTTTGGACCGAGATGAGAGATGAGAGCTGAGAGATGAGACAAAGTGATGGCATGTGTTCAAACCCTCTCCTCACAGTCCTATGAATATTTAGGTGTACCCCACGGCAAAAATAAGGACGAAAAAACGAAATCTCAGAAACAAATAAAAAACATGACACGGGGTACCTTGTAAATCCATTTTGGACCGAGATGAGAGATGAGAGCTGAGAGATAAGACAAAGTGACGGCATGTGTTTGAACCTCCTCCTCACAGTCCTATGAATATTTAGGGGTACCCCACGGCAAAAAACAAGACGAAAAAAATCTCCGAAAAAAATAAAAAACATGACACCCCCGGGGGTACATTGTAAATCCATTTTGGACCCAGATGAGAGATGAGAGCTGAGAGATCAGACAAAGTGACGGCATATGTTCAAACCCCCTCCTCACAGTCCTATGAATATTTAGGGGTACCCCACGGCAAAAAACAAGACGGAAAAAAAATCTCAGAAAAAAATAAAAAACATGACACGGGGGTACCTTGTGAATCCATTTTGGACCGAGATGAGAGATGAGAGCTGAGAGATGAGACAAAGTGACGGCATGTGTTTGAACCCCCTCCTCACAGTCCTATGAATATTTAGGGGTACCCCACGGCAAAAAACAAGACGGAAAAAAAATCTCCCCAAAAAATTTAAAACATGACACGGGGGTACCTTGTAAATCCATTTTGGACCGAGATGAGAGATGAGAGCTGAGAGATGAGACAAAGTGACGGCATGTGTTCAAACCCCCTCCTCACAGTCCTATGAATATTTAGGGGTACCCCACAGCAAAAAACAAGACGGAAAAAAAATCTCAGAAAAAAATAAAAAACATGACACAGGGGTACCTTGTGAATCCATTTTGGACCAAGATGAGAGATGAGAGCTGAGAGATGAGACAAAGTGACGGCATATGTTTGAACCCCCTCCTCACAGTCCTATGAATATTTAGGGGTACCCCACGGCAAAAAACAAGACGGAAAAAAAATCTCCCCAAAAAATTTAAAACATGACACGGGGGTACCTTGTAAATCCATTTTGGACCGAGATGAGAGCTGAGAGCTGAGAGATGAGACAAAGTGACGGCATGTGTTCAAACCCCCTCCTCACAGTCCTATGAATATTTAGGTGTACCCCACGACAAAAATCAGGACGAAAAAAATAAATCTCAGAAAAAAATAAAAAACACGACACGGGGTACCTTGTAAATCCATTTTGGACCGAGATGAGAGATGAGAGCTGAGAGATAAGACAAAGTGACGGCATGTGTATGAACTTCCTCCTCACAGTCCTATGAATATTTAGGGGTAACCCACAGCACAAAAACAAGACAAAAAAAATCTCAGAAAAAAATAAAAAACATGACACGGGGGTACCTTCTAAATCCATTTTGGACCGAGATGAGAGATAAGAGCTGAGAGATGAGACAAAGTGATGGCATGTGTTCAAACCCCCTCCTCACAGTCCTATGAATATTTAGGGGTACCCCACAGCAAAAAACAAGATGAAAAAAAATCTCTGAAAGAAATAAAAAACATGACACGGGGTACATTGTAAATCCATTTTGGACCGAGATGAGAGATGAGAGCTGAGAGATGAGACAAAGTGACGGCATGTGTTCAAACCCCCTCCTCACAGTCCTATGAATATTTAGGGGTACCCCACGGCAAAAAACAAGACGAAAAAAAATCTCAGAAAAAAATAAAAAAACATGACACCCCCGGGGTACCTTGTAAGTCAATTTTGGACCGAGATGAGAGATGACAGCTGAGAGATGAGACAAAGTGATGGCATGTGTTCAAACCCCCTCCTCACAGTCCTATGAATATTTAGGTGTACCCCACGGCAAAAATCAGGACGAAAAAAATAAATCTCAGAAAAAAATAAAAAACATGACACGGGGTACCTTGTAAATCCATTTTGGACCGAGATGAGAGATGAGAGCTGAGAGATAAGACAAAGTGACGGCATGTGTTTGAACCTCCTCCTCACAGTCCTATGAATATTTAGGGGTACCCCACAGCAAAAAAACAAGACAAAAAAATCTCAGAAAAAAATAAAAAACATGACACGGGGGTACCTTGTGAATCCATTTTGGACCGAGTTGAGAGATGAGAGCTGAGAGATAAGACAAAGTGACGGCATGTGTTCAAACCCCCTCCTCACAGTCCTATGAATATTTAGGGGTACCCCACAGCAAAAAACAAGACGGAAAAAAATCTCAGAAAAAAATAAAAAACATGACACGGGGGTACCTTGTGAATCCATTTTGGACCGAGATGAGAGATGAGAGCTGAGAGATGAGACAAAGTGACGGCATGTGTTTGAACCCCCTCCTCACAGTCCTATGAATATTTAGGGGTACCCCACGGCAAAAAACAAGACGGAAAAAAAATCTCCCCAAAAAATTTAAAACATGACACGGGGGTACCTTGTAAATCCATTTTGGAACGAGATGAGAGATGAGAGCTGAGAGATGAGACAAAGTGACGGCATGTGTTCAAACCCCCTCCTCACAGTCCTATGAATATTTAGGTGTACCCCACGACAAAAATCAGGACGAAAAAAATAAATCTCAGAAAAAAATTAAAAACACGACACGGGGTACCTTGTAAATCCATTTTGGACCGAGATGAGAGATGAGAGCTGAGAGATAAGACAAAGTGACGGCATGTGTTTGAACTTCCTCCTCACAGTCCTATGAATATTTAGGGGTACCCCACAGCACAAAAACAAGACAAAAAAAATCTCAGAAAAAAATAAAAAACATGACACGGGGGTACCTTCTAAATCCATTTTGGACCGAGATGAGAGATAAGAGCTGAGAGATGAGACAAAGTGATGGCATGTGTTCAAACCCCCTCCTCACAGTCCTATGAATATTTAGGGGTACCCCACAGCAAAAAACAAGATGAAAAAAAATCTCTGAAAGAAATAAAAAACATGACACGGGGTACATTGTAAATCCATTTTGGACCGAGATGAGAGATGAGAGCTGAGAGATGAGACAAAGTGACGGCATGTGTTCAAACCCCCTCCTCACAGTCCTATGAATATTTAGGGGTACCCCACGGCAAAAAACAAGACGAAAAAAAATCTCAGAAAAAAATTAAAAAACATGACACCCCCGGGGGTACCTTGTAAGTCAATTTTGGACCGAGATGAGAGATGAGAGCTGAGAGATGAGACAAAGTGATGGCATGTGTTCAAACTCCCTCCTCACAGTCCTATGAATATTTAGGTGTACCCCACGGCAAAAATCAGGACGAAAAAAATAAATCTCAGAAAAAAATAAAAAACATGACACGGGGTACCTTGTAAATCTATTTTGGACCGAGATGAGAGATGAGAGCTGAGAGATAAGACAAAGTGACGGCATGTGTTTGAACCTCCTCCTCACAGTCCTATGAATATTTAGGGGTACCCCACAGCAAAAAAACAAGACAAAAAAATCTCAGAAAAAAATAAAAAACATGACACGGGGGTACCTTGTGAATCCATTTTGGACCGAGATGAGAGCTGAGAGATGAGACAAAGTGATGGCATGTGTTCAAACCCCCTCCTCACAGTCCTATGAATATTTAGGTGTACCCCACGGCAAAAATCAGGACGAAAAAAAAATTGCAGAAAAAAATAAAAAGCATGACACAGGGGTACCTTGTAAATCCATTTTGGAACGAGATGAGAGATGATAGCTGAGAGATGAGACAAAGTGACGGCATGTGTTTGAACCCCCTCCTCACAGTCCTATGAATATTTAGGGGTACCCCACGGCAAAAAACAAGATGAAAAAAAAATCTCAGAAAAAAATTAAAAACATGACACAGGGGTACCTTGTAAATCCATTTTGGACCGAGATGAGAGATGAGAGCAGAGTGATGAGACAAAGTGACGGCATGTGTTTGAACCCCCTCCTCACAGTCCTATGAATATTTAGGGGTACCGCACAGCAAAAAACAAGACGAAAAAAAATCTCTGAAAAAAATAAAAAACATGACACGGGGTACATTGTAAATCCATTTTGGACCGAGATGAGAGGTGAGAGCTGAGAGATGAGACAAAGTGACGGCATGTGTTCAAACCCCCTCCTCACAGTCCTATGAATATTTAGGGGTCCCCACGGCAAAAAACAAGACGGAAAAAAAAATCTCCAAAAATGTTTTAAAACATGACACAGGGGTACCTTGTAAATCCATTTTGGAACGAGATGAGAGATGATAGCTGAGAGATGAGACAAAGTGACGGCATGTGTTTGAACCCCCTCCTCACAGTCCTATGAATATTTAGGGGTACCCCACGGCAAAAAACAAGATGAAAAAAAATCTCAGAAAAAAATTAAAAACATGACACAGGGGTACCTTGTAAATCCATTTTGGACCGAGATGAGAGATGAGAGCAGAGTGATGAGACAAAGTGACAGCATGTGTTTGAACCCCCTCCTCACAGTCCTATGAATATTTAGGGGTACCCCACAGCAAAAAACAAGACGAAAAAAAATCTCTGAAAAAAATAAAAAACATGACACGGGGTACATTGTAAATCCATTTTGGACCGAGATGAGAGGTGAGAGCTGAGAGATGAGACAAAGTGACGGCATGTGTTCAAACCCCCTCCTCACAGTCCTATGAATATTTTGGGGTACCCCACGGAAAAAAAACAAGATGGAAAAAAAATCTCAGAAAAAAATAAAAAACATGACACGGGGGTACCTTCTAAACCCATTTTGAACCGAGATGAGAGATGAGAGCTGAGAGATAAGACAAAGTAACGGCATGTGTATGAACTTCCTCCTCACAGTCCTATGAATATTTAGGGGTACCCCACAGCAAAAAACAAGATGAAAAAAAATCTCTGAAAGAAATAAAAAACATGACACGGGGTACATTGTAAATCCATTTTGGACCGAGATGAGAGATGAGAGCTGAGAGATGAGACAAAGTGACGGCATGTGTTCAAACCCCCTCCTCACAGTCCTATGAATATTTAGGGGTACCCCACGGCAAAAAACAAGACGAAAAAAAATCTCAGAAAAAAATAAAAAAACATGACACCCCCGGGGGTACCTTGTAAGTCAATTTTGGACCGAGATGAGAGATGAGAGCTGAGAGATGAGACAAAGTGATGGCATGTGTTCAAACCCCCTCCTCACAGTCCTATGAATATTTAGGTGTACCCCACGGCAAAAATCAGGACGAAAAAAATAAATCTCAGAAAAAAATAAAAAACATGACACGGGGTACCTTGTAAATCCATTTTGGACCGAGATGAGAGATGAGAGCTGAGAGATAAGACAAAGTGACGGCATGTGTTTGAACCTTCTCCTCACAGTCCTATGAATATTTAGGGGTACCCCACAGCAAAAAAACACGACAAAAAAATCTCAGAAAAAAATAAAAAACATGACACGGGGGTACCTTGTGAATCCATTTTGGACCGAGATGAGAGATGAGAGCTGAGAGATGAGACAAAGTGACGACATGTGTTCAAACCCCCTCCTCACAGTCCTATGAATATTTAGGGGTACCCCACAGCAAAAAACAAGACGGAAAAAAAATCTCAGAAAAAAATAAAAAACATGACACGGGGGTACCTTGTGAATCCATTTTGGACCGAGATGAGAGATGAGAGCTGAGAGATGAGACAAAGTGACGGCATGTGTTTGAACCCCCTCCTCACAGTCCTATGAATATTTAGGGGTACCCCACGGCAAAAAACAAGACGGAAAAAAAATCTCCCCAAAAAATTTAAAACATGACACGGGGGTACCTTGTAAATCCATTTTGGACCGAGATGAGAGATGAGAGCTGAGAGATGAGACAAAGTGACAGCATGTGTTCAAACCCCCTCCTCACAGTCCTATGAATATTTAGGTGTACCCCACAACAAAAATCAGGACGAAAAAAATAAATCTCAGAAAAAAATAAAAAACACGACACGGGGTACCTTGTAAATCCATTTTGGACCGAGATGAGAGATGAGAGCTGAGAGATAAGACAAAGTGACGGCATGTGTTTGAACTTCCTCCTCACAGTCCTATGAATATTTAGGGGTACCCCACAGCACAAAAACAAGACAAAAAAAATCTCAGAAAAAAATAAAAAACATGACACGGGGGTACCTTCTAAATCCATTTTGGACCGAGATGAGAGATAAGAGCTGAGAGATGAGACAAAGTGATGGCATGTGTTCAAACCCCCTCCTCACAGTCCTATGAATATTTAGGGGTACCCCACAGCAAAAAACAAGATGAAAAAAAATCTCTGAAAGAAATAAAAAACATGACACGGGGTACATTGTAAATCCATTTTGGACCGAGATGAGAGATGAGAGCTGAGAGATGAGACAAAGTGACGGCATGTGTTCAAACCCCCTCCTCACAGTCCTATGAATATTTAGGGGTACCCCACGACAAAAAACAAGACGAAAAAAAATCTCAGAAAAAAATAAAAAAACATGACACCCCCGGGGGTACCTTGTAAGTCAATTTTGGACCGAGATGAGAGATGAGAGCTGAGAGATGAGACAAAGTGATGGCATGTGTTCAAACTCCCTCCTCACAGTCCTATGAATATTTAGGTGTACCCCACGGCAAAAATCAGGACGAAAAAAATAAATCTCAGAAAAAAATAAAAAACATGACACGGGGTACCTTGTAAATCTATTTTGGACCGAGATGAGAGATGAGAGCTGAGAGATAAGACAAAGTGACGGCATGTGTTTGAACCTCCTCCTCACAGTCCTATGAATATTTAGGGGTACCCCACAGCAAAAAAACAAGACAAAAAAATCTCAGAAAAAAATAAAAAACATGACACGGGGGTACCTTGTGAATCCATTTTGGACCGAGATGAGAGCTGAGAGATGAGACAAAGTGATGGCATGTGTTCAAACCCCCTCCTCACAGTCCTATGAATATTTAGGTGTACCCCACGGCAAAAATCAGGACGAAAAAAAAATTGCAGAAAAAAATAAAAAGCATGACACAGGGGTACCTTGTAAATCCATTTTGGAACGAGATGAGAGATGATAGCTGAGAGATGAGACAAAGTGACGGCATGTGTTTGAACCCCCTCCTCACAGTCCTATGAATATTTAGGGGTACCCCACGGCAAAAAACAAGATGAAAAAAAAATCTCAGAAAAAAATTAAAAACATGACACAGGGGTACCTTGTAAATCCATTTTGGACCGAGATGAGAGATGAGAGCAGAGTGATGAGACAGAGTGACGGCATGTGTTTGAACCCCCTCCTCACAGTCCTATGAATATTTAGGGGTACCCCACAGCAAAAAACAAGACGAAAAAAAATCTCTGAAAAAAATCAAAAACATGACACGGGGTACATTGTAAATCCATTTTGGACCGAGATGAGAGGTGAGAGCTGAGAGATGAGACAAAGTGACGGCATGTGTTCAAACCCCCTCCTCACAGTCCTATGAATATTTAGGGGTCCCCACGGCAAAAAACAAGATGGAAAAAAAATCTCCAAAATTTTTTTAAAACATGACACAGGGGTACCTTGTAAATCCATTTTGGAACGAGATGAGAGATGATAGCTGAGAGATGAGACAAAGTGACGGCATGTGTTTGAACCCCCTCCTCACAGTCCTATGAATATTTAGGGGTACCCCACGGCAAAAAACAAGATGAAAAAAAATCTCAGAAAAAAATTAAAAACATGACACAGGGGTACCTTGTAAATCCATTTTGGACCGAGATGAGAGATGAGAGCAGAGTGATGAGACAAAGTGACGGCATGTGTTTGAACCCCCTCCTCACAGTCCTATGAATATTTAGGGGTACCCCACAGCAAAAAACAAGACGAAAAAAAATCTCTGAAAAAAATAAAAAACATGACACGGGGTACATTGTAAATCCATTTTGGACCGAGATGAGAGGTGAGAGCTGAGAGATGAGACAAAGTGACGGCATGTGTTCAAACCCCCTCCTCACAGTCCTATGAATATGTAGGGGTACCCCACGGAAAAAAACAAGATGGAAAAAAAATCTCAGAAAAAAATAAAAAACATGACACGGGGGTACCTTCTAAATCCATTTTGAACCGAGATGAGAGCTGAGAGATGAGACAACGTGACGGCATGTTTTCAAACCCCCTTCTCACAGTCCTATGAATATTTAGGGGTACCCCATGGCAAAAAACAAGACGGAAAAAAATCTCCGGAAAAAATAAAAAACATGACACGGGGGTACCTTGTAAATCCATTTTGGACCGAGATGAGAGATGAGAGCTGAGAGATGAGACAAAGTGACGGCATGTGTTTGAACCCCCTCCTCACAATCCTATGAATATTTAGAGGTTCCCCACGGCAAAAAACAAGACGAAAAAAAAATCTCCGAAAAAAATTAAAAACATGATACAGGGGTACCTTGTAAATCCATTTTGGACCGAGATGAGAGATGAGAGCTGAGAGAAGAGACAAAGTGACGGCATGTGTTTGAACCCCCTCCTCACAATCCTATGAATATTTAGGGGTACCCCACGGCAAAAAACAAGATAAAAAAAATCTCCGAAAAAATAAAAAACATGACACGGAGGTACCTTGTAAATCCATTTTGGACCGAGATGAGAGATGAGAGCTGAGAGATGAGACAAAGTGACGGCATGTGTTCAAACCCCCTCCTCACAGTCCTATGAATATTTAGGGGTACCCCACGGCAAAAAACAAAATGAAAAAAAAATCTCTGAATAAAATAAAAAACATGACACGGGGGTACATTGTAAATCCATTTTGGACCGAGATGAGAGATGAGAGCTGAGAGATCAGACAAAGTGACGGCATATGTTCAAACCCCCTCAACACAGTCCTATGAATATTTAGGGGTACCCCACGGCAAAAAACAAGACGGAAAAAAAATCTCCAAAAAAAAATTAAAACATGACACGGGGGTACCTTGTAAATCCATTTTGGACCGAGATGAGAGATGAGAGCTGAGAGATGAGACAAAGTGATGGCATGTGTTCAAACCCTCTCCTCACAGTCCTATGAATATTTAGGTGTATCCCACGGCAAAAATAAGGACGAAAAAACGAAATCTCAGAAAAAAATAAAAAACATGACACGGGGTACCTTGTAAATCCATTTTGGACCAAGATGAGAGATGAGAGCTGAGAGATAAGACAAAGTGACGGCATGTGTTTGAACCTCCTCCTCACAGTCCTATGAATATTTAGGGATACCCCACGGCAAAAGACAAGACGAAAAAAAATCTCCGAAAAAAATAAAAAACATGACACCCCCGGGGGTACATTGTAAATCTATTTTGGACCCAGATGAGAGATGAGAGCTGAGAGATCAGACAAAGTGATGGCATATGTTCAACCCCCCTCCTCACAGTCCTATGAATATTTAGGGGTACCCCACGGCAAAAAACAAGACGGAAAAAAATCTCCCCAAAAAATGTAAAACATGACACGGGGGTACCTTGTAAATCGATTTTGGACCGAGATGAGAGATGAGAGCTGAGAGATGAGACAAAGTGACGGCATGTGTTCAAACCCCCTCCTCACAGTCCTATGAATATTTAGGGGTACCCCACAGCAAAAAACAAGACGGAAAAAAAATCTCAGAAAAAAATAAAAAACATGACACGGGGGTACCTTGTGAATCCATTTTGGACCGAGATGAGAGATGAGAGCTGAGAGATGAGACAAAGTGACGGCATGTGTTTGAACCCCCTCCTCACAGTCCTATGAATATTTAGGGGTACCCCACGGCAAAAAACAAGACGGAAAAAAAATCTCCCCAAAAAATTTAAAACATGACACGGGGGTACCTTGTAAATCCATTTTGGACCGAGATGAGAGATGAGAGCTGAGAGATGAGACAAAGTGACGGCATGTGTTCAAACCCCCTCCTCACAGTCCTATGAATATTTACGGGTATCCCACGGCAAAAAACAAAACGAAAAAAAATCTCCGAAATAAATAAAAAACATGACACCCCCGGGGGTACATTGTAAATCCATTTTGGACCCAGATGAGAGATGAGAGCTGAGAGATCAGACAAAGTGACGGCATATGTTCAAACCCCCTCCTCACAGTCCTATGAATATTTAGGGGTACCCCACGGCAAAAAACAAGACGGAAAAAAAATCTCAGAAAAAAATAAAAAACATGACACGGGGGTACCTTGTGAATCCATTTTGGACCGAGAGGAGAGATGAGAACTGAGAGATCAGAAAAAGTGACGGCATGTGTTCAAACCCCCTCCTCACAGTCCTATGAATTTTTAGGGGTACCCCACGGAAAAAAACAAGATGGAAAAAAAATCTCAGAAAAAAATAAAAAACATGATACGGGGGTACCTTCTAAATCCATTTTGAACCGAGATGAGAGCTGAGAGATGAGACAACGTGACGGCATGTTTTCAAACCCCCTTCTCACAGTCCTATGAATATTTAGGGGTACCCCACGGCAAAAAACAAGACGGAAAAAAATCTCCGGAAAAAATAAAAAACATGACACGGGGGTACCTTGTAAATCCATTTTGGACCGAGATGAGAGATGAGAGCTGAGAGATGAGACAAAGTGACGGCATGTGTTTGAACCCCCTCCTCACAATCCTATGAATATTTAGAGGTACCCCACGGCAAAAAACAAGACGAAAAAAAAATCTCCGAAAAAAATTAAAAACATGATACAGGGGTACCTTGTAAATCCATTTTGGACCAAGATGAGAGATGAGAGCTGAGAGAAGAGACAAAGTGACGGCATGTGTTTGAACCCCCTCCTCACAATCCTATGAATATTTAGGGGTACCCCACGGCAAAAAACAAGATAAAAAAAATCCCCGAAAAAATAAAAAACATGACACGGAGGTACCTTGTAAATCCATTTTGGACCGAGATGAGAGATAAGAGCTGAGAGATGAGACAAAGTGACGGCATGTGTTCAAACCCCCTCCTCACAGTCCTATGAATATTTAGGGGTACCCCATGGCAAAAAACAAAATGAAAAAAAAATCTCTGAATAAAATAAAAAACATGACACGGGGGTACATTGTAAATCCATTTTGGACCGAGATGAGAGATGAGAGCTGAGAGATCAGACAAAGTGACGGCATATGTTCAAACCCCCTCAACACAGTCCTATGAATATTTAGGGGTACCCCACGGCAAAAAACAAGACGGAAAAGAAAATCTCAGAAAAAAAGTAAAAAACATGACACGGGGGTACCTTGTGAATCCATTTTGGACCGAATTAAGAGATGAGAGCTGAGAGATCAGACAAAGTGACGACATGTGTTCAAACCCCCTCATCACAGTCCTATGAATATTTAGGGGTCCCCACGGCAAAAAACAAGACGGAAAAAAAATCTCCAAAAAAATTTTAAAACATGACATGGGGGTACCTTGTAAATCCATTTTGGACCGAGATGAGAGATGAGAGCTGAGAGATGAGACAAAGTGATGGCATGTGTTCAAACCCTCTCCTCACAGTCCTATGAATATTTAGGTGTACCCCACGGCAAAAATAAGGACGAAAAAACGAAATCTCAGAAAAAAATAAAAAACATGACACGGGGTACCTTGTAAATCCATTTTGGACCGAGATGAGAGATGAGATCTGAGAGATAAGACAAAGTGACGGCATGTGTTTGAACCTCCTCCTCACAGTCCTATGAATATTTAGGGGTACCCCACGGCAAAAAACAAGACGGAAAAAAAATCTCCGAAAAAAATAAAAAACATGACACCCCCGGGGGTACATTGTAAATCCATTTTGGACCCAGATGAGAGATGAGAGCTGAGAGATCAGACAAAGTGATGGCATATGTTCAAACCCCCTCCTCACAGTCCTATGAATATTTAGGGGTACCCCACGGCAAAAAACAAGACGGAAAAAAAATCTCAGAAAAAAATAAAAAACATGACACGGGGGTACCTTGTGAATCCATTTTGGACCGAGATGAGAGATGAGAGCTGAGAGATGAGACAAAGTGACGGCATGTGTTTGAACCCCCTCCTCACAGTCCTATGAATATTTAGGGGTACCCCACAGCAAAAAACAAGACGGAAAAAAAATCTCCCCAAAAAATTTAAAACATGACACGGGGGTACCTTGTAAATCCATTTTGGACCGAGATGAGAGATGAGAGCTGAGAGATGAGACAAAGTGACGGCATGTGTTCAAACCCCCTCCTCACAGTCCTATGAATATTTAGGGGTACCCCACGGCAAAAAACAAGACGGAAAAAAAATCTCAGAAAAAAATAAAAAACATGACACGGGGGTACCTTGTGAATCCATTTTGGACCGAGATGAGAGATGAGAGCTGAGAGATGAGACAAAGTGACGGCATGTGTTTGAACCCCCTCCTCACAGTCCTATGAATATTTAGGGGTACCCCACGGCAAAAAACAAGACGGAAAAAAAATCTCCCCAAAAAATTTAAAACATGACACGGGGGTACCTTGTAAATCCATTTTGGACTGAGATGAGAGATGAGAGCTGAGAGATGAGACAAAGTGACGGCATGTGTTCAAACCCCCTCCTCACAGTCCTATGAATATTTACGGGTATCCCACGGCAAAAAACAAAACGAAAAAAAATCTCCAAAATAAATAAAAAACATGACACCCCCGGGGGTACATTGTAAATCCATTTTGGACCCAGATGAGAGATGAGAGCTGAGAGATCAGACAAAGTGACGGCATATGTTCAAACCCCCTCCTCACAGTCCTATGAATATTTAGGGGTACCCCACGGCAAAAAACAAGACGGAAAAAAAATCTCAGAAAAAAATTAAAAACATGACACGGGGGTACCTTGTGAATCCATTTTGGACCGAGAGGAGAGATGAGAACTGAGAGATCAGAAAAAGTGACGGCATGGGTTCAAACCCCCTCCTCACAGTCCTATGAATATTTAGGGGTACCCCACGGCAAAAAACAAGACGGAAAAGAAAATCTCCAAAAAATATTTAAAACATGACACGTGGGTACCTTGTAAATCCATTTTGGACCGAGATGAGAGATGAGAGCTGAGAGATGAGACAAAGTGACGGCATATGTTCAAACCCCCTCCTCACAGTCCTATGAATATTTAGGGGTACCCCACAGCAAAAAACAAGATGAAAAAAAAATCTCTGAAAGAAATAAAAAACATGACACGGGGTACATTGTAAATCCATTTTGGACCGAGATGAGAGATGAGAGCTGAGAGATGAGACAAAGTGACGGCATGTGTTCAAACCCCCTCCTCACAGTCCTATGAATATTTAGGGGTACCCCACGGCAAAAAACAAGATGAAAAAAAATCTCAGAAAATAATAAAAAACATGACACCCCCGGGGGTACCTTGTAAGTCAATTTTGGACCGAGATGAGAGATGAGAGCTGAGAGATGAGACAAAGTGACAGCATGTGTTCAAACCCCCTCCTCACAGTCCTATGAATATTTAGGTGTACCCCACGGCAAAAATCAGGACGAAAAAAATAAATCTCAGGAAAAAATAAAAAACATGACACGGGGTACCTTGTAAATCCATTTTGGACCGAGATGAGAGATGAGAGCTGAGAGATAAGACAAAGTGACGGCATGTGTTTGAACCTCCTCCTCACAGTCCTATGAATATTTAGGGGTACCCCACGGCAAAAAAACAAGACAAAAAAATCTCAGAAAAAAATAAAAAACATGACACGGGGGTACCTTGTGAATCCATTTTGGACCTAGATGAAAGCTGAGAGATGAGACAAAGTGATGGCATGTGTTCAAACCCCCTCCTTACAGTCCTATGAATATTTAGGTGTACCCCACGGCAAAAATCAGGACGAAAATAAATCTCAGGAAAAAATAAAAAACATGACACGGGGTACCTTGTAAATCCATTTTGGACCGAGATGAGAGATGAGAGCTGAGAGATGAGACAAAGTGACGGCATGTGTTCAAACCCCCTCCTCACAGTCCTATGAATATTTAGGGGTACCCCACGGCAAAAAACAAGATGAAAAAAAAATCTCTGAAAAAAATAAAAAACATGACACGGGGGTACATTGTAAATCCATTTTGGACCGAGATGAGAGATGAGAGCTGAGAGATCAGACAAAGTGACGGCATATGTTCAAACCCCCTCCTCACAGTCCTATGAATATTTAGGGGTACCCCACAACAAAAAACAAGACGGAAAAAAAAATCTCAGAAAAAAATAAAAAGCATGACACGGGGGTACCTTGTAAATCCATTTTGGAACGAGATGAGAGATGATAGCTGAGAGATGAGACAACGTGACGGCATGTGTTTGAACCCCCTTCTCACAGTCCTATGAATATTTAGGGGTACCCCACGGCAAAAAACAAGATAAAAAAATCTCCGAAAAAAATAAAAAACATGACACGGGGGTACCTTCTAAATCCATTTTGAACCGAGATGAGAGCTGAGAGATGAGACAACGTGACAGCATGTTTTCAAACCCCCTTCTCACAGTCTTATGAATATTTAGGGGTACCCCACGGCAAAAAACAAGACGGAAAAAAATCTCCGGAAAAAATAAAAAACATGACACGGAGGTACCTTGTAAATCCATTTTGGACCGAGATGAGAGATGAGAGCTGAGAGATGAGACAAAGTGACGGCATGTGTTTGAACCCCCTCCTCACAATCCTATGAATATTTAGGGGTACCCCACGGCAAAAAACAAGACGAAAAAAAAATCTCTGAAAAAAATAAAAAACATGACAAGGAGGTACCTTGTAAATCCATTTTGGACCGAGATGAGAGATGAGAGCTGAGAGAAGAGAAAAAGTGACGGCATGTGTTCAAACCCCCTCTTCACAGTCCTATGAATATTTAGGGGTACCCCACGGCAAAAAACAAGAAAAAAAATCTCCGAAAAAAATAAAAAACATGACACGGGGGTACCTTCTAAATCCATTTTGAACCGAGATGAGAGCTGAGAGATGAGACAACGTGACGGCATGTTTTCAAACCCCCTTCTCACAGTCCTATGAATATTTAGGGGTACCCCACGGCAAAAAACAAGATAAAAAAATCTCCGAAAAAAATAAAAAACATGACACGGGGGTACCTTCTAAATCCATTTTGAACCGAGATGAGAGCTGAGAGATGAGACAACGTGACGGCATGTTTTCAAACCCCCTTCTCACAGTCCTATGAATATTTAGAGGTACCCCACGGCAAAAAACAAGACGGAAAAAAATCTCCGGAAAAAATAAAAAACATGACACAGGGGGTACCTTGTAAATCCATTTTGGACTGAGATGAGAGATGAGAGCTGAGAGATGAGACAAAGTGACGGCATGTGTTCAAACCCCCTCCTCACAGTCCTATGAATATTTAGGGGTACCCCACGGCAAAAAACAAGATGAAAAAAAAATCTCTGAAAAAAATAAAAAACATGACATGGGGGTACATTGTAAATCCATTTTGGACCGAGATGAGAGATGAGAGCTGAGAGATCAGACAAAGTGACGGCATATGTTCAAACCCCCTCCTCACAGTCCTATGAATATTTAGGGGTACCCCACAGCAAAAAACATGACGGAAAAAAAAAATCTCAGAAAAAAAGTAAAAAACATGACACGGGGGTACCTTGTGAATCCATTTTGGACCGAATTGAGAGATGAGAGCTGAGAGATCAGACAAAGTGACGACATGTGTTCAAACCCCCTCATCACAGTCCTATGAATATTTAGGGGTATCCCACGGCAAAAAACAAGACAGAAAAAAATCTCCAAAAAAAATTTAAAACATGACACGGGGGTAACTTGTAAATCCATTTTGGACCGAGATGAGAGATGAGAGCTGAGAGATCAGACAAAGTGATGGCATGTGTTCAAACCCTCTCCTCACAGTCCTATGAATATTTAGGTGTACCCCACGGCAAAAATAAGGACGAAGAAAATAAATCTCAGAAAAAAATAAAAAACATGACAAGGAGGTACCTTGTAAATCCATTTTGGACCGAGATGAGAGATGAGAGCTGAGAGAAGAGAAAAAGTGACGGCATGTGTTCAAACCCCCTCTTCACAGTCCTATGAATAATTAGGGGTACCCCATGGCAAAAAACAAGAAAAAAAATCTCCGAAAAAAAAAAAAAACATGACACGGGGGTACCTTCTAAATCCATTTTGAACCGAGATGAGAGCTGAGAGATGAGACAATGTGACGGCATGTTTTCAAACCCCCTTCTCACAGTCCTATGAACATTTAGGGGTACCCCACGGCAAAAAACAAGATAAAAAAATCTCCGAAAAAAATAAAAAACATGATACGGGGGTACCTTCTAAATCCATTTTGAACCGAGATGAGAGCTGAGAGATGAGACAACGTGACGGCATGTTTTCAAACCCCCTTCTCACAGTCCTATGAATATTTAGAGGTACCCCACGGCAAAAAACAAGACGGAAAAAAATCTCCGGAAAAAATAAAAAACATGACACAGGGGGTACCTTGTAAATCCATTTTGGACCGAGATGAGAGATGAGAGCTGAGAGATGAGACAAAGTGACGGCATGTGTTCAAACCCCCTCCTCACAGTCCTATGAATATTTAGGGGTACCCCACGGCAAAAAACAAGATGAAAAAAAATCTCTGAAAAAAATAAAAAACATGACACGGGGGTACATTGTAAATCCATTTTGGACCGAGATGAGAGATGAGAGCTGAGAGATCAGACAAAGTGACGGCATATGTTCAAACCCCCTCCTCACAGTCCTATGAATATTTAGGGGTACCCCACAGCAAAAAACAAGACGGAAAAAAAAAATCTCAGAAAAAAAGTAAAAAACATGACACGGGGGTACCTTGTGAATCCATTTTGGACCGAATTGAGAGATGAGAGCTGAGAGATCAGACAAAGTGACGACATGTGTTCAAACCCCCTCATCACAGTCCTATGAATATTTAGGGGTACCCCACGGCAAAAAACAAGACAGAAAAAAAATCTGCAAAAAAAATTTAAAACATGACACGGGGGTAACTTGTAAATCCATTTTGGACCGAGATGAGAGATGAGAGCTGAGAGATCAGACAAAGTGATGGCATGTGTTCAAACCCTCTCCTCACAGTCCTATGAATATTTAGGTGTACCCCACGGCAAAAATAAGGACGAAAAAAATAAATCTCAGAAAAAAATAAAAAACATGACACGGGGTACCTTGTAAATCCATTTTGGACCGAGATGAGAGATGAGAGCTGAGAGATGAGACAAAGTGACGGCATGTGTTTGAACCCCCTCCTCACAGTCCTATGAATATTTAGGGGTACCCTACGGCAAAAAACAAGACAGAAAAAAAATCTCCCCAAAAAATTTAAAACATGACACGGGGGTACCTTGTAAATCCATTTTGGACCGAGATGAGAGATGAGAGCTGAGAGATGAGACAAAGTGACGGCATGTGTTTGAACCCCCTCCTCACAGTCCTATGAATATTTAGGGGTACCCTACAGCAAAAAACAAGACGGAAAAAAAATCTCCCCAAAAAATATAAAACATGACACGGGGGTACCTTGTAAATCCATTTTGGACCGAGATGAGAGATGAGAGCTGAGAGATGAGACAAAGTGATGGCATGTGTTCAAACCCCCTCCTCACAGTCCTATGAATATTTACGGGTATCCCACGGCAAAAAACAAGACGAAAAAAAATCTCCGAAATAAATAAAAAACATGACACCCCCGGGGGTACATTGTAAATCCATTTTGGACCCAGATGAGAGATGAGAGCTGAGAGATCAGACAAAGTGACGGCATATGTTCAAACCCCCTCCTCACAGTCCTATGAATATTTAGGTGTACCCCACGGCAAAAATCAGGACGAAAAAAATAAGTCTCAGAAAAAATTAAAAAACACGACACGGGGTACCTTGTAAATCCATTTTCGAACGAGATGAGAGATGAGAGCTGAGAGATAAGACAAAGTGACGGCATGTGTTTGAATTTCCTCTTCACAGTCCTATGAATATTTAGGGGTACCCCACAGCACAAAAACAATACAAAAAAAATCTCAGAAAAAAATAAAAAACATGACACGGGGTACCTTGTGAATCCATTTTGGACCGAGATGAGAGATGACAGCTGAGAGATGAGACAAGGTGATGGCATGTGTTCAAACCCCCTCCTCACAGTCCTATGAATATTTAGGTGTACCCCACGGCAAAAATCAGGACGAAAAAAAAATCTCAGAAAAAAAAAAAAACATGACACGGGGGTACCTTGTAAATCCATTTTGGACCGAGATGAGAGCTGAGAACTGAGAGATGAGACAAAGTGACGGCATGTGTTCAAACCCCCTCCTCACAGTCCTATGAATATTTACGGGTATCCCACGGCAAAAAACAAGACGAAAAAAATCTCTGAAAAAAACAAAAAACATGACACCCCCGGGGGTACATTATAAATCCATTTTGGACCCAGATGAGAGATGAGAGCTGAGAGATCAGACAAAGTGACGGCATATGTTCAAACCCCCTCCTCACAGTCCTATGAATATTTACGGGTACCCCACGGCAAAAAACAAGACGGAAAAAAAATCTCAGAAAAAAATAAAAAACATGACACGGGGGTACCTTGTGAATCCATTTTGGACCGAGATGAGAGATGAGAGCTGAGAGATCAGACAAAGTGATGGCATGTGTTCAAACCCCCTCCTCACAGTCTTATGAATATTTAGGGGTACCCCACGGCAAAAAACAAGACGGAAAAAAAATCTCCAAAAAAAATTAAAAACATGACACGAGGGTACCTTGTAAATCCATTTTGGACCGAGATGAGAGATGAGAGCTGAGAGGTCAGACAAAGTGAC
Source organism: Rana muscosa (assembly GCA_029206835.1). NCBI lineage: Eukaryota > Metazoa > Chordata > Amphibia > Anura > Ranidae > Rana > Rana muscosa. Next base: position 39,566,053 of record CM055124.1, on the reverse strand, counting down.
GGCATATGTTCAAACCCCCTCCTCACAGTCCTATGAATATTTAGGGGTACCCCACGGCAAAAAACAAGACGAAAAAAAATCTCAGAAAAAATAAAAAACATGACACCCCGGGGGTACCTTGTAAGTCCATTTTGAACCGAGATGAGAGATGGGAGCTGAGAGATGAGAAAAAGTGACGGCATGTGTTCAAACCCCCTCCTCACAGTTCTATGAATATTTAGGTGTACCCCATGGCAAAAATCAGGACGAAAAAAATAAATCTCAGAAAAAAATAAAAACATGACACGGGGTACCTTGTAAATCCATTTTGGACCGAGATGAGAGATTAGAGCTGAGAGATGAGACAAAGTGACGGCATGTGTTCAAACCCCCTCCTCAGAGTCCTATGAATATTTAGGTGTACCCCACGGCAAAAATCAGGACGAAAAAAATAAACCTCAGAAAAAAATTAAAAACATGACACGGGGTACCTTGTAAATCCATTTAGGACCGAGATGAGAGATGAGAGCTGAGAGTTGAGACAAAGTGACGGCATGTGTTCAAACCCCCTCCTCACAGTCCTATGAATATTTAGGGGTACCCCATGGCAAAAAAACAAGACAGAAAAATCTCAGAAAAAAATAAAAAACATGACACGGGGTAACTTGTGAATCCATTTTGGACCGAGATGAGAGCTGAGAGATGAGACAAAGTGATGGCATGTGTTCAAACCCCCTCCTCACAGTCCTATGAATATTTAGGTGTACCCCACGGCAAAAATCAGGATGAAAAAAAATCGCAGAAAAAAATAAAAAGCATGACACGGGGGTACCTTGTATATCCATTTTGGAACGAGATGAGAGATGAGAGCTGAGGGATGAGACAAAGTGACGGCATGTGTTTGAACCCCCTCCTCACAGTCCTATGAATATTTAGGGGTACCCCACGGCAAAAAACAAGATAAAAAAATCTCCGAAAAAAATAAAAAACATGACACGGGGGTACCTTCTAAATCCATTTTGAACCGAGATGAGAGCTGAGAGATGAGACAACGTGACGGCATGTTTTCAAACCCCCTTCTCACAGTCCTATGAATATTTAGGGGTACCCCACGGCAAAAAACAAGATGGAAAAAAATCTCTGGAAAAAATAAAAAACATGACACAGGGGGTACCTTGTAAATCCATTTTGGACCGAGATGAGAGATGAGAGCTGAGAGATGAGACAAAGTGACGGCATATGTTCAAACCCCCTCCTCACAGTCCTATGAATATTTAGGGGTACCCCACAGCAAAAAACAAGACGGAAAAAAAAAATCTCAGAAAAAAAGTAAAAAACATGACACGGGGGTACCTTGTGAATCCATTTTGGACCGAATTGAGAGATGAGAGCTGAGAGATCAGACAAAGTGACGACATGTGTTCAAACCCCCTCATCACAGTCCTATGAATATTTAGGGGTATCCCACGGCAAAAAACAAGACAGAAAAAAAATCTCCAAAAAAAATTTAAAACATGACACGGGGGTAACTTGTAAATCCATTTTGGACCGAGATGAGAGATGAGAGCTGAGAGATCAGACAAAGTGATGGCATGTGTTCAAACCCTCTCCTCACAGTCCTATGAATATTTAGGTGTACCCCACGGCAAAAATAAGGACAAAAAAATAAATCTCAGAAAAAAATAAAAAACATGACACGGGGTACCTTGTAAATCCATTTTGGACCGAGATGAGAGATGAGAGCTGAGAGATGAGACAAAGTGACGGCATGTGTTTGAACCCCCTCCTCACAGTCCTATGAATATTAAGGGTACCCTACGGCAAAAAACAAGACGGAAAAAAAATCTCCCCAAAAAATTTAAAACATGACACGGGGGTACCTTGTAAATCCATTTTGGACCGAGATGAGAGATGAGAGCTGAGAGATGAGACAAAGTGACGGCATGTGTTTGAACCCCCTCCTCACAGTCCTATGAATATTTAGGGGTACCCTACGGCAAAAAAGAAGACGGAAAAAAAATCTCCCCAAAAAATTTAAAACATGACACGGGGGTACCTTGTAAATCCATTTTGGACCGAGTTGAGAGATGAGAGCTGAGAGATGAGACAAAGTGACGGCATGTGTTCAAACCCCCTCCTCACAGTCCTATGAATATTTAGGGGTACCCCACGGCAAAAAACAAGACGGAAAAAAAATCTCAGAAAAAAATAAAAAACATGACATGGGGGTACCTTGTGAATCCATTTTGGACCCAGATGAGAGCTGAGAGATCAGACAAAGTGACGGCATATGTTCAAACCCCCTCCTCACAGTCCTATGAATATTTAGGGGTACCCCACGGCAAAAAACAAGATGGGAAAAAAATCTCAGAAAAAAATTAAAAACATGACACGGGGGTACCTTGTGAATCCATTTTGGACCGAGAGGAGAGATGAGAGCTGAGAGATCAGAAAAAGTGACGGCATGTGTTCAAACCCCCTCCTCACAGTCCTATGAATATTTAGGGGTACCCCACGGCAAAAAACAAGACGGAAAAAAAATCTCCAAAAAAAATTTAAAACATGACACGAGGGTACCTTGTAAATCCATTTTGGACCGAGATGAGAGATGAGAGCTGAGAGATGAGACAAAGTGACGGCATGTGTTCAAACCCCCTCCTCACAGTCCTATGAATATTTAGGGGTACCCCACGGCAAAAAACAAGATGAAAAAAAAATCTCAGAAAAAAATAAAAAACATGACACCCCCGGGGGTACCTTGTAAGTCCATTTTGGACTGAGATGAGAGATGAGAGCTGAGAGATGAGACAAAGTGACGGCATGTGTTCAAACCCCCTCCTCACAGTCCTATGAATATTTAGGTGTACCCCACGGCAAAAATCAGGACGACAAAAATAAATCTCAGAAAAAAATAAAAAACACGACACGGGGTACCTTGTAAATCCATTTTGGACCGAGATGAGAGATGAGAGCTGAGAGATAAGACAAAGTGACGGCATGTGTTTGAATTTCCTCCTCACAGTCCTATGAATATTTAGGGGTACCCCACAGCACAAAAACAATACAAAAAAAATCTCAGAAAAAAATAAAAAACATGACACGGGGGTACCTTGTGAATCCATTTTGGACCGAGATGAGAGATGACAGCTGAGAGATGAGACAAGGTGATGGCATGTGTTCAAACCCCCTCCTCACAGTCCTTTGAATATTTAGGTGTACCCCACGGCAAAAATCAGGACGAAAAAAAAATATCAGAAAAAAAAAAAAAAATGACACGGGGTACCTTGTAAATCCATTTTGGACCGAGATGAGAGCTGAGAGCTGAGAGATGAGACAAAGTGACGGCATGTGTTCAAACCCCCTCCTCACAGTCCTATGAATATTTACGGGTATCCCACGGCAAAAAACAAGACGAAAAAAATCTCCGAAAAAAACAAAAAACATGACACCCCCGGGGGTACATTATAAATCCATTTTGGACCCAGATGAGAGATGAGAGCTGAGAGATCAGACAAAGTGACGGCATATGTTCAAACCCCCTCCTCACAGTCCTATGAATATTTACGGGTACCCCACGGCAAAAATAAGGACGAAAAAAATAAATCTCAGAAAAAAATAAAAAACATGACAAGGAGGTACCTTGTAAATCCATTTTGGACCGAGATGAGAGATGAGAGCTGAGAGAAGAGAAAAAGTGACGGCATGTGTTCAAACCCCCTCTTCACAGTCCTATGAATATTTAGGGGTACCCCACGGCAAAAAACAAGAAAAAAAATCTCCGAAAAAAATAAAAAACATGACACGGGGGTACCTTCTAAATCCATTTTGAACCGAGATGAGAGCTGAGAGATGAGACAATGTGACGGCATGTTTTCAAACCCCCTTCTCACAGTCCTATGAACATTTAGGGGTACCCCACGGCAAAAAACAAGATAAAAAAATCTCTGAAAAAAATAAAAAACATGACACGGGGGTACCTTCTAAATCCATTTTGAACCGAGATGAGAGCTGAGAGATGAGACAACGTGACGGCATGTTTTCAAACCCCCTTCTCACAGTCCTATGAATATTTAGAGGTACCCCACGGCAAAAAACAAGACGGAAAAAAATCTCCGGAAAAAATAAAAAACATGACACAGGGGGTACCTTGTAAATCCATTTTGGACCGAGATGAGAGATGAGAGCTGAGAGATGAGACAAAGTGACGGCATGTGTTCAAACCCCCTCCTCACAGTCCTATGAATATTTAGGGGTACCCCACGGCAAAAAACAAGATGAAAAAAAAATCTCTGAAAAAAATAAAAAACATGACACGGGGGTACATTGTAAATCCATTTTGGACCGAGATGAGAGATGAGAGCTGAGAGATCAGACAAAGTGACGGCATATGTTCAAACCCCCTCCTCACAGTCCTATGAATATTTAGGGGTACCCCACAGCAAAAAACAAGACGGAAAAAAAAAATCTCAGAAAAAAAGTAAAAAACATGACACGGGGGTACCTTGTGAATCCATTTTGGACCGAATTGAGAGATGAGAGCTGAGAGATCAGACAAAGTGACGACATGTGTTCAAACCCCCTCATCACAGTCCTATGAATATTTAGGGGTACCCCACGGCAAAAAACAAGACAGAAAAAAAATCTGCAAAAAAAATTTAAAACATGACACGGGGGTAACTTGTAAATCCATTTTGGACCGAGATGAGAGATGAGAGCTGAGAGATCAGACAAAGTGATGGCATGTGTTCAAACCCTCTCCTCACAGTCCTATGAATATTTAGGTGTACCCCACGGCAAAAATAAGGACGAAAAAAATAAATCTCAGAAAAAAATAAAAAACATGACACGGGGTACCTTGTAAATCCATTTTGGACCGAGATGAGAGATGAGAGCTGAGAGATGAGACAAAGTGACGGCATGTGTTTGAACCCCCTCCTCACAGTCCTATGAATATTTAGGGGTACCCTACGGCAAAAAACAAGACGGAAAAAAAATCTCCCCAAAAAATTTAAAACATGACACGGGGTACCTTGTAAATCCATTTTGGACCGAGATGAGAGATGAGAGCTGAGAGATGAGACAAAGTGACGGCATGTGTTTGAACCCCCTCCTCACAGTCCTATGAATATTTAGGGGTACCCTACAGCAAAAAACAAGACGGAAAAAAAATCTCCCCAAAAAATATAAAACATGACACGGGGGTACCTTGTAAATCCATTTTGGACCGAGATGAGAGATGAGAGCTGAGAGATGAGACAAAGTGATGGCATGTGTTCAAACCCCCTCCTCACAGTCCTATGAATATTTACGGGTATCCCACGGCAAAAAACAAGACGAAAAAAAATCTCCGAAATAAATAAAAAACATGACACCCCCGGGGGTACATTGTAAATCCATTTTGGACCCAGATGAGAGATGAGAGCTGAGAGATCAGACAAAGTGACGGCATATGTTCAAACCCCCTCCTCACAGTCCTATGAATATTTAGGTGTACCCCACAGCAAAAATCAGGACGAAAAAAATAAATCTCAGAAAAAATTAAAAAACACGACACGGGGTACCTTGTAAATCCATTTTCGACCGAGATGAGAGATGAGAGCTGAGAGATAAGACAAAGTGACGGCATGTGTTTGAATTTCCTCCTCACAGTCCTATGAACATTTAGGGGTACCCCACAGCACAAAAACAATACAAAAAAAATCTCAGAAAAAAATAAAAAACATGACACGGGGGTACCTTGTGAATCCATTTTGGACCGAGATGAGAGATGACAGCTGAGAGATGAGACAAGGTGATGGCATGTGTTCAAACCCCCTCCTCACAGTCCTATGAATATTTAGGTGTACCCCACGGCAAAAATCAGGACGAAAAAAAAATCTCAGAAAAAAAAAAAAACATGACACGGGGGTACCTTGTAAATCCATTTTGGACCGAGATGAGAGCTGAGAACTGAGAGATGAGACAAAGTGACGGCATGTGTTCAAACCCCCTCCTCACAGTCCTATGAATATTTACGGGTATCCCACGGCAAAAAACAAGACGAAAAAAATCTCCGAAAAAAACAAAAAACATGACACCCCCGGGGGTACATTATAAATCCATTTTGGACCCAGATGAGAGATGAGAGCTGAGAGATCAGACAAAGTGACGGCATATGTTCAAACCCCCTCCTCACAGTCCTATGAATATTTATGGGTACCCCACGGCAAAAAACAAGACGGAAAAAAAATCTCAGAAAAAAATAAAAAACATGACACGGGGGTACCTTGTGAATCCATTTTGGACCGAGATGAGAGATGAGAGCTGAGAGATCAGACAAAGTGATGGCATGTGTTCAAACCCCCTCCTCACAGTCTTATGAATATTTAGGGGTACCCCACGGCAAAAAACAAGACGGAAAAAAAATCTCCAAAAAAAATTAAAAACATGACACGAGGGTACCTTGTAAATCCATTTTGGACCGAGATGAGAGATGAGAGCTGAGAGGTCAGACAAAGTGACGGCATATGTTCAAACCCCCTCCTCACAGTCCTATGAATATTTAGGGGTACCCCACGGCAAAAAACAAGACGAAAAAAAATCTCAGAAAAAATAAAAAACATGACACCCCGGGGGTACCTTGTAAGTCCATTTTGAACCGAGATGAGAGATGGGAGCTGAGAGATGAGAAAAAGTGACGGCATGTGTTCAAACCCCCTCCTCACAGTTCTATGAATATTTAGGTGTACCCCATGGCAAAAATCAGGACGAAAAAAATAAATCTCAGAAAAAAATAAAAACATGACACGGGGTACCTTGTAAATCCATTTTGGACCGAGATGAGAGATTAGAGCTGAGAGATGAGACAAAGTGACGGCATGTGTTCAAACCCCCTCCTCAGAGTCCTATGAATATTTAGGTGTACCCCACGGCAAAAATCAGGACGAAAAAAATAAACCTCAGAAAAAAATTAAAAACATGACACGGGGTACCTTGTAAATCCATTTTGGACCGAGATGAGAGATGAGAGCTGAGAGTTGAGACAAAGTGACGGCATGTGTTCAAACCCCCTCCTCACAGTCCTATGAATATTTAGGGGTACCCCACGGCAAAAAAACAAGACAGAAAAATCTCAGAAAAAAATAAAAAACATGACACGGGGTAACTTGTGAATCCATTTTGGACCGAGATGAGAGCTGAGAGATGAGACAAAGTGATGGCATGTGTTCAAACCCCCTCCTCACAGTCCTATGAATATTTAGGTGTACCCCACGGCAAAAATCAGGATGAAAAAAAATCGCAGAAAAAAATAAAAAGCATGACACGGGGGTACCTTGTATATCCATTTTGGAACGAGATGAGAGATGAGAGCTGAGGGATGAGACAAAGTGACGGCATGTGTTTGAACCCCCTCCTCACAGTCCTATGAATATTTAGGGGTACCCCACGGCAAAAAACAAGATAAAAAAATCTCCGAAAAAAATAAAAAACATGACACGGGGGTACCTTCTAAATCCATTTTGAACCGAGATGAGAGCTGAGAGATGAGACAACGTGACGGCATGTTTTCAAACCCCCTTCTCACAGTCCTATGAATATTTAGGGGTACCCCACGGCAAAAAACAAGATGGAAAAAAATCTCTGGAAAAAATAAAAAACATGACACAGGGGGTACCTTGTAAATCCATTTTGGACCGAGATGAGAGATGAGAGCTGAGAGATGAGACAAAGTGACGGCATATGTTCAAACCCCCTCCTCACAGTCCTATGAATATTTAGGGGTACCCCACAGCAAAAAACAAGACGGAAAAAAAAAATCTCAGAAAAAAAGTAAAAAACATGACACGGGGGTACCTTGTGAATCCATTTTGGACCGAATTGAGAGATGAGAGCTGAGAGATCAGACAAAGTGACGACATGTGTTCAAACCCCCTCATCACAGTCCTATGAATATTTAGGGGTATCCCACGGCAAAAAACAAGACAGAAAAAAAATCTCCAAAAAAAATTTAAAACATGACACGGGGGTAACTTGTAAATCCATTTTGGACCGAGATGAGAGATGAGAGCTGAGAGATCAGACAAAGTGATGGCATGTGTTCAAACCCTCTCCTCACAGTCCTATGAATATTTAGGTGTACCCCACGGCAAAAATAAGGACGAAAAAAATAAATCTCAGAAAAAAATAAAAAACATGACACGGGGTACCTTGTAAATCCATTTTGGACCGAGATGAGAGATGAGAGCTGAGAGATGAGACAAAGTGACGGCATGTGTTTGAACCCCCTCCTCACAGTCCTATGAATATTTAGGGGTACCCTACGGCAAAAAACAAGACGGAAAAAAAATCTCCCCAAAAAATTTAAAACATGACACGGGGGTACCTTGTAAATCCATTTTGGACCGAGATGAGAGATGAGAGCTGAGAGATGAGACAAAGTGACGGCATGTGTTTGAACCCCCTCCTCACAGTCCTATGAATATTTAGGGGTACCCTACGGCAAAAAAGAAGACGGAAAAAAAATCTCCCCAAAAAATTTAAAACATGACACGGGGGTACCTTGTAAATCCATTTTGGACCGAGATGAGAGATGAGAGCTGAGAGATGAGACAAAGTGACGGCATGTGTTCAAACCCCCTCCTCACAGTCCTATGAATATTTAGGGGTACCCCACGGCAAAAAACAAGACGGAAAAAAAATCTCAGAAAAAAATAAAAAACATGACACGGGGGTACCTTGTGAATCCATTTTGGACCCAGATGAGAGCTGAGAGATCAGACAAAGTGACGGCATATGTTCAAACCCCCTCCTCACAGTCCTATGAATATTTAGGGGTACCCCACGGCAAAAAACAAGATGGAAAAAAAATCTCAGAAAAAAATAAAAAACATGACACGGGGGTACCTTGTGAATCCATTTTGGACCGAGAGGAGAGATGAGAGCTGAGAGATCAGAAAAAGTGACGGCATGTGTTCAAACCCCCTCCTCACAGTCCTATGAATATTTAGGGGTACCCCACGGCAAAAAACAAGACGGAAAAAAAATCTCCAAAAAAAATTTAAAACATGACACGAGGGTACCTTGTAAATCCATTTTGGACCGAGATGAGAGATGAGAGCTGAGAGATGAGACAAAGTGACGGCATGTGTTCAAACCCCCTCCTCACAGTCCTATGAATATTTAGGGGTACCCCACGGCAAAAAACAAGATGAAAAAAAAATCTCAGAAAAAAATAAAAAACATGACACCCCCGGGGGTACCTTGTAAGTCCATTTTGGACTGAGATGAGAGATGAGAGCTGAGAGATGAGACAAAGTGACGGCATGTGTTCAAACCCCCTCCTCACAGTCCTATGAATATTTAGGTGTACCCCACGGCAAAAATCAGGACGACAAAAATAAATCTCAGAAAAAAATAAAAAACACGACACGGGGTACCTTGTAAATCCATTTTGGACCGAGATGAGAGATGAGAGCTGAGAGATAAGACAAAGTGACGGCATGTGTTTGAATTTCCTCCTCACAGTCCTATGAATATTTAGGGGTACCCCACAGCACAAAAACAATACAAAAAAAATCTCAGAAAAAAATAAAAAACATGACACGGGGGTACCTTGTGAATCCATTTTGGACCGAGATGAGAGATGACAGCTGAGAGATGAGACAAGGTGATGGCATGTGTTCAAACCCCCTCCTCACAGTCCTTTGAATATTTAGGTGTACCCCACGGCAAAAATCAGGCCGAAAAAAAAATATCAGAAAAAAAAAAAAAAATGACACGGGGGTACCTTGTAAATCCATTTTGGACCGAGATGAGAGCTGAGAGCTGAGAGATGAGACAAAGTGACGGCATGTGTTCAAACCCCCTCCTCACAGTCCTATGAATATTTACGGGTATCCCACGGCAAAAAACAAGACGAAAAAAATCTCCGAAAAAAACAAAAAACATGACACCCCCGGGGGTACATTATAAATCCATTTTGGACCCAGATGAGAGATGAGAGCTGAGAGATCAGACAAAGTGACGGCATATGTTCAAACCCCCTCCTCACAGTCCTATGAATATTTACGGGTACCCCACGGCAAAAAACAAGACGGAAAAAAAATCTCAGAAAAAAATAAAAAACATGACACGGGGGTACCTTGTGAATCCATTTTGGACCGAGATGAGAGATGAGAGCTGAGAGATCAGACAAAGTGATGGCATGTGTTCAAACCCCCTCCTCACAGTCTTATGAATATTTAGGGGTACCCCACGGCAAGAAACAAGACGGAAAAAAAATCTCCAAAAAAAATTAAAAACATGACACGAGGGTACCTTGTAAATCCATTTTGGACCGAGATGAGAGATGAGAGCTGAGAGATCAGACAAAGTGACGGCATATGTTCAAACCCCCTCCTCACAGTCCTATGAATATTTAGGGGTACCCCACGGCAAAAAACAAGACGAAAAAAAATCTCAGAAAACAATAAAAAACATGACACCCCCGGGGGTACCTTGTGAATCCATTTTGAACCGAGATGAGAGATGGGAGCTGAGAGATGAGACAAAGTGACGGCATGTGTTCAAACCCCCTCCTCACAGTCCTATGAATATTTAGGTGTACCCCACAGCAAAAATCAGGACGAAAAAAATAAATCTCAGAAAAAAATAAAAAACATGACACGGGGTACCTTGTAAATCCATTTTGGACCGAGATGAGAGATGAGAGCTGAGAGATGAGACAAAGTGACGGCATGTGTTCAAACCCCCTCCTCACAGTCCGTTGAATATTTAGGGGTACCCCACGGCAAAAAACAAGATGAAAGGAATTTCAGAAAAAAAAAACATGACACCCCCGGGGGTACCTTGTAAGTCCATTTTGGACCAAAATGAGAGCTGAGAGATGAGACAAAGTGATGGCATGTGTTCAAACCCAGTCCTATGAATATTTAGGTGTACCCAACGGCAAAAATCAGGACGAAAAAAAAATCTCAGAAAAAAATAAAAAACATGACACGGGGGTACCTTGTAAATCCATTTTGGACCGAGATGAGAGCTGAGAGATGAGACAAAGTGACGGCATGTGTTTGAACCCCCTCCTCACAGTCCTATGAATATTTGGGGGTACCTCACGGCAAAAAACAAGACGAAAAAAAAATCTCCGAAAAGAATAAAAAACATGACACGGGGGTACCTTGTAAATACATTTTGGACCGAGATGAGAGATGAGAGCTGAAAGATGAGACAAAGTGACGGCATGTGTTCAAACCCCCTCCTCACAGTCCTATGAATATTTAGGGGTACCCCACGGCAAAAAACAAGAAAAAAAATCTCCGAAAAAAATAAAAAACATGACACGGGGGTACCTTCTAAATCCATTTTGAACCGAGATGAGAGCTGAGAGATGAGACAATGTGACGGCATGTTTTCAAACCCCCTTCTCACAGTCCTATGAATATTTAGGGGTACCCCACGGCAAAAAACAAGATAAAAAAATCTCCGAAAAAAATAAAAAACATGACACGGGGGTACCTTCTAAATCCATTTTGAACCGAGATAAGAGCTGAGAGATGAGACAACGTGACGGCATGTTTTCAAACCCCCTTCTCACAGTCCTATGAATATTTAGGGGTACCCCACGGCAAAAAACAAGCCGGAAAAAAATCTCCGGAAAAAATAAAAAACATGACACAGGGGGTACCTTGTAAATCCATTTTGGACCGAGATGAGAGATGAGAGCTGAGAGATGAGACAAAGTGACGGCATGTGTTCAAACCCCCTCCTCACAGTCCTATGAATATTTAGGGGTACCCCATGGCAAAAAACAAGATGAAAAAAAAATCTCTGAAAAAAATAAAAAACATGACACGGGGGTACATTGTAAATCCATTTTGGACCGAGATGAGAGATGAGAGCTGAGAGATCAGACAAAGTGACGGCATATGTTCAAACCCCCTCCTCACAGTCCTATGAATATTTAGGGGTACCCCACAGCAAAAAACAAGACGGAAAAAAAAAATCTCAGAAAAAAAGTAAAAAACATGACACGGGGGTACCTTGTGAATCCATTTTGGACCGAATTGAGAGATGAGAGCTGAGAGATCAGACAAAGTGATGACATGTGTTCAAACCCCCTCATCACAGTCCTATGAATATTTAGGGGCACCCCACGGCAAAAAACAAGACAGAAAAAAAATCTCCAAAAAAAATTTAAAACATGACACGGGGGTAACTTGTAAATCCATTTTGGACCGAGATGAGAGATGAGAGCTGAGAGATCAGACAAAGTGATGGCATGTGTTCAAACCCTCTCCTCACAGTCCTATGAATATTTAGGTGTACCCCACGGCAAAAATAAGGACGAAAAAAATAAATCTCAGAAAAAAATAAAAAACATGACATGGGGTACCTTGTAAATCCATTTTGGACCGAGATGAGAGATGAGAGCTGAGAGATGAGACAAAGTGACGGCATGTGTTTGAACCCCCTCCTCACAGTCCTATGAATATTAAGGGGTACCCTACGGCAAAAAACAAGACGGAAAAAAAATCTCCCCCAAAAATTTAAAACATGACACGGGGGTACCTTGTAAATCCATTTTGGACCGAGATGATAGATGAGAGCTGAGAGATGAGACAAAGTGACGGCATGTGTTTGAACCCCCTCCTCACAGTCCTATGAATATTTAGGGGTACCCTACGGCAAAAAACAAGACGGAAAAAAAATCTCCCCAAAAAATTTAAAACATGACACGGGGGTACCTTGTAAATCCATTTTGGACCGAGATGAGAGATGAGAGCTGAGAGATGAGACAAAGTGACGGCATGTGTTCAAACCCCCTCCTCACAGTCCTATGAATATTTAGGGGTATCCCACGGCAAAAAACAAGACGAAAAAAAATCTCCGAAATAAATAAAAAACATGACACCCCCGGGGGTACATTGTAAATCCATTTTGGACCCAGATGAGAGATGAGAGCTGAGAGATCAGACAAAGTGACGGCATATGTTCAAACCCCCTCCTCACAGTCCTATGAATATTTAGGGGTACCCCACGGCAAAAAACAAGATGGAAAAAAAATCTCAGAAAAAAATAAAAAACATGACACGGGGGTACCTTGTGAATCCATTTTGGACCGAGAGGAGAGATGAGAGCTGAGAGATCAGAAAAAGTGACGGCATGTGTTCAAACCCCCTCTTCACAGTCCTATGAATATTTAGGGGTACCCCACGGCAAAAAACAAGACGGAAAAAAAATCTCCCAAAAAAATTTAAAACATGACACGAGGGTACCTTGTAAATCCATTTTGGACCGAGATGAGAGATGAGAGCTGAGAGATGAGACAAAGTGACGGCATGTGTTCAAACCCCCTCCTCACAGTCCTATGAATATTTAGGGGTATCCCACGGCAAAAAACAAGACGAAAAAAAATCTCCGAAATAAATAAAAAACATGACACCCCCGGGGGTACATTGTAAATCCATTTTGGACCCAGATGAGAGATGAGAGCTGAGAGATCAGACAAAGTGACGGCATATGTTCAAACCCCCTCCTCACAGTCCTATGAATATTTAGGGGTACCCCACGGCAAAAAACAAGATGGAAAAAAAATCTCAGAAAAAAATAAAAAACATGACACGGGGGTACCTTGTGAATCCATTTTGGACCGAGAGGAGAGATGAGAGCTGAGAGATCAGAAAAAGTGACGGCATGTGTTCAAACCCCCTCTTCACAGTCCTATGAATATTTAGGGGTACCCCACGGCAAAAAACAAGACGGAAAAAAAATCTCCCAAAAAAATTTAAAACATGACACGAGGGTACCTTGTAAATCCATTTTGGACCGAGATGAGAGATGAGAGCTGAGAGATGAGACAAAGTGACGGCATGTGTTCAAACCCCCTCCTCACAGTCCTATGAATATTTAGGGGTACCCCACGGCAAAAAACAAGATGAAAAAAAAATCTCAGAAAAAAATAAAAAACATGACACCCCCGGGGGTACCTTGTAAGTCCATTTTGGACTGAGATGAGAGATGAGAGTTGAGAGATGAGACAAAGTGACGGCATGTGTTCAAACCCCCTCCTCACAGTCCTATGAATATTTAGGTGTACCCCACGGCAAAAATCAGGACGAAAAAAATAAATCTCAGAAAAAAATAAAAAACACGACACGGGGTACCTTGTAAATCCATTTTGGACCGAGATGAGAGATGAGAGCTGAAAGATAAGACAAAGTGACGGCATGTGTTTGAATTTCCTCCTCACAGTCCTATGAATATTTAGGGGTACCTCACGGCAAAAAACAAGACGAAAAAAAAAATCTCCGAAAAAAATTAAAAACATGATACAGGGGTACCTTGTGAATCCATTTTGGACCGAGATGAGAGATGAGAGCTGAGAGATGAGACAAAGTGACGGCATGTGTTCAAACCCCCTCCTCACAGTCCATTGAATATTTAGGGGTACCCCACGGCAAAAAACAAGATGAAAGGAATCTCAGAAAAAAAAAAAATTACACACCCGGGGGTACCTTGTAAGTCCATTTTGGACCGAAATGAGAGCTGAGAGATGAGACAAAGTGATGGCATGTGTTCAAACCCAGTCCTATGAATATTTAGGTGTACCCAACGGCAAAAATCAGGACGAAAAAAAAATATCAGAAAAAAATAAAAAACATGACACGGGGGTACCTTGTAAATCCATTTTGGACCGAGATGAGAGCTGAGAGATGAGACAAAGTGACGGCATGTGTTTGAACCCCCTCCTCACAGTCCTATGAATATTTGGGGGTACCTCACGGCAAAAAACAAGACGAAAAAAAAATCTCCTAAAAAAATAAAAAACATGACACGGGGGTACCTTGTAAATCCATTTTGGACCGAGATGAGAGATGAGAGCTGAGAGATGAGACAAAGTGACGGCATGTGTTCAAACCCCCTCCTCACAGTCCTATGAATATTTAGGGGTACCCCACGGCAAAAAACAAGATGAAAAAAAATCTCTGAAAGAAATAAAAAACATGACACGGGGTACCTTGTAAATCCATTTTGGACCGAGATGAGAGCTGAGAGATGAGACAAAGTGACGGCATGTGTTTGAACCCCCTCCTCACAATCCTATGAATATTTAGGGGTACCCCACGGCAAAAAACAAGACAAAAAAAAAATCTCTGAAAAAAATAAAAAACATGACACAGAGGTACCTTGTAAATCCATTTTGGACCAAGATGAGAGACGAGAGCTGAGAGAAGAGAAAAAGTGACGGCATGTGTTCAAACCCCCTCTTCACAGTCCTATGAATATTTAGGGGTACCCCACGGCAAATAACAAGAAAAAAAATCTCCGAAAAAAATAAAAAACATGACACGGGGGTACCTTCTAAATCCATTTTGAACCGAGATGAGAGCTGAGAGATGAGATAACGTGACGGCATGTTTTCAAACCCCCTTCTCACAGTCCTATGAATATTTAGGGGTACCCCACGGCAAAAAACAAGATAAAAAAATCTCCGAAAAAAATAAAAAACATGACACGGGGGTACCTTCTAAATCCATTTTGAACCTAGATGAGAGCTGAGAGATGAGACAATGTGACGGCATGTTTTCAAACCCCCTTCTCACAGTCCTATGAATATTTAGGGGTACCCCACGGCAAAAAACAAGATGGGAAAAAAATCTCCGGAAAAAATAAAAAACATGACACGGGGGTACATTGTAAATCCATTTTGGACCGAGATGAGAGATGAGAGCTGAGAGATCAGACAAAGTGACGGCATATGTTCAAACCCCCTCCTCACAGTCCTATGAATATTTAGGGGTACCCCACAGCAAAAAACAAGACGGAAAAAAAAAATCTCAGAAAAAAAGTAAAAAACATGACACGGGGGTACCTTGTGAATCCATTTTGGACCGAATTGAGAGATGAGAGCTGAGAGATCAGACAAAGTGACGGCATATGTTCAAACCCCCTCATCACAGTCCTATGAATATTTAGGGGTACCCCACGGCAAAAAACAAGACAGAAAAAAAATCTCCCCAAAAAATGTAAAACATGACACGGGGGTACCTTGTAAATCGATTTTGGACCGAGATGAGAGATGAGAGATGAGACAAAGTGACGGCATGTGTTCAAACCCCCTCCTCACAGTCCTATGAATATTTAGGGGTACTCCACAGCAAAAAACAAGACGGAAAAAAAATCTCAGAAAAAAATAAAAAACATGACACGGGGGTACCTTGTGAATCCATTTTGGACCGAGATGAGAGATGAGAGCTGAGAGATGAGACAAAGTGACGGCATGTGTTTGAACCCCCTCCTCACAGTCCTATGAATATTTAGGGGTACCCCACGGCAAAAAACAAGACGGAAAAAAAATCTCCCCAAAAAATTTAAAACATGACACGGGGGTACCTTGTAAATCCATTTTGGACCGAGATGAGAGATGAGAGCTGAGAGATGAGACAAAGTGACGGCATGTGTTCAAACCCCCTCCTCACAGTCCTATGAATATTTACGGGTATCCCACGGCAAAAAACAAGATGAAAAAAAAATCTCAGAAAAAAATAAAAAACATGACACCCCCGGGGGTACCTTGTAAGTCCATTTTGGACTGAGATGAGAGATGAGAGTTGAGAGATGAGACAAAGTGACGGCATGTGTTCAAACCCCCTCCTCACAGTCCTATGAATATTTAGGTGTACCCCACGGCAAAAATCAGGACGAAAAAAATAAATCTCAGAAAAAAATAAAAAACACGACACGGGGTACCTTGTAAATCCATTTTGGACCGAGATGAGAGATGAGAGCTGAGAGATAAGACAAAGTGACGGCATGTGTTTGAATTTCCTCCTCACAGTCCTATGAATATTTAGGGGTACCTCACGGCAAAAAACAAGACGAAAAAAAAAATCTCCGAAAAAAATTAAAAACATGATACAGGGGTACCTTGTGAATCCATTTTGGACCGAGATGAGAGATGAGAGCTGAGAGATGAGACAAAGTGACGGCATGTGTTCAAACCCCCTCCTCACAGTCCATTGAATATTTAGGAGTACCCCACGGCAAAAAACAAGATGAAAGGAATCTCAGAAAAAAAAAAAATTACACACCCGGGGGTACCTTGTAAGTCCATTTTGGACCGAAATGAGAGCTGAGAGATGAGACAAAGTGATGGCATGTGTTCAAACCCAGTCCTATGAATATTTAGGTGTACCCAACAGCAAAAATCAGGACGAAAAAAAATCTCAGAAAAAAATAAAAAACATGACACGGGGGTACCTTGTAAATCCATTTTGGACCGAGATGAGAGCTGAGAGATGAGACAAAGTGACGGCATGTGTTTGAACCCCCTCCTCACAGTCCTATGAATATTTGGGGGTACCTCACGGCAAAAAACAAGACGAAAAAAAATCTCCTAAAAAAATTAAAAACATGACACGGGGGTACCTTGTAAATCCATTTTGGACCGAGATGAGAGATGAGAGCTGAGAGATGAGACAAAGTGACGGCATGTGTTCAAACCCCCTCCTCACAGTCCTATGAATATTTAGGGGTACCCCACGGCAAAAAACAAGATGAAAAAAAATCTCTGAAAGAAATAAAAAACATGACACGGGGTACCTTGTAAATCCATTTTGGACCGAGATGAGAGCTGAGAGATGAGACAAAGTGACGGCATGTGTTTGAACCCCCTCCTCACAATCCTATGAATATTTAGGGGTACCCCACGGCAAAAAACAAGACGAAAAAAAAATCTCTGAAAAAAATAAAAAACATGACACAGAGGTACCTTGTAAATCCATTTTGGACCAAGATGAGAGACGAGAGCTGAGAGAAGAGAAAAAGTGACGGCATGTGTTCAAACCCCCTCTTCACAGTCCTATGAATATTTAGGGGTACCCCACGGCAAAAAACAAGAAAAAAAATCTCCGAAAAAAATAAAAAACATGACACGGGGGTACCTTCTAAATCCATTTTGAACCGAGATGAGAGCTGAGAGATGAGATAACGTGACGGCATGTTTTCAAACCCCCTTCTCACAGTCCTATGAATATTTAGGGGTACCCCACGGCAAAAAACAAGATAAAAAAATCTCCGAAAAAAATAAAAAACATGACACGGGGGTACCTTCTAAATCCATTTTGAACCTAGATGAGAGCTGAGAGATGAGACAATGTGACGGCATGTTTTCAAACCCCCTTCTCACAGTCCTATGAATATTTAGGGGTACCCCACGGCAAAAAACAAGATGGGAAAAAAATCTCCGGAAAAAATAAAAAACATGACACGGGGGTACATTGTAAATCCATTTTGGACCGAGATGAGAGATGAGAGCTGAGAGATCAGACAAAGTGACGGCATATGTTCAAACCCCCTCCTCACAGTCCTATGAATATTTAGGGGTACCCCACAGCAAAAAACAAGACGGAAAAAAAAAATCTCAGAAAAAAAGTAAAAAACATGACACGGGGGTACCTTGTGAATCCATTTTGGACCGAATTGAGAGCTGAGAGATCAGACAAAGTGACGACATGTGTTCAAACCCCCTCATCACAGTCCTATGAATATTTAGGGGTACCCCACGGCAAAAAACAAGACAGAAAAAAAATCTCCCCAAAAAATGTAAAACATGACACGGGGGTACCTTGTAAATCGATTTTGGACCGAGATGAGAGATGAGAGCTGAGAGATGAGACAAAGTGACGGCATGTGTTCAAACCCCCTCCTCACAGTCCTATGAATATTTAGGGGTACCCCACAGCAAAAAACAAGACGGAAAAAAAATCTCAGAAAAAAATAAAAAACATGACACGGGGGTACCTTGTGAATCCATTTTGGACCGAGATGAGAGATGAGAGCTGAGAGATGAGACAAAGTGACGGCATGTGTTTGAACCCCCTCCTCACAGTCCTATGAATATTTAGGGGTACCCCACGGCAAAAAACAAGACGGAAAAAAAATCTCCCCAAAAAATTTAAAACATGACACGGGGGTACCTTGTAAATCCATTTTGGACCGAGATGAGAGATGAGAGCTGAGAGATGAGACAAAGTGACGGCATGTGTTCAAACCCCCTCCTCACAGTCCTATGAATATTTACGGGTATCCCACGGCAAAAAACAAAACGAAAAAAAATCTCCGAAATAAATAAAAAACAGGACACCCCCGGGGGTACATTGTAAATCCATTTTGGACCCAGATGAGAGATGAGAGCTGAGAGATCAGACAAAGTGACGGCATATGTTCAAACCCCCTCCTCACAGTCCTATGAATATTTAGGGGTACCCCACGGCAAAAAACAAGACGGAAAAAAAATCTCAGAAAAAAATAAAAAACATGACACGGGGGTACCTTGTGAATCCATTTTGGACCGAGAGGAGAGATGAGAACTGAGAGATCAGAAAAAGTGACGGCATGTGTTCAAACCCCCTCCTCACAGTCCTATGAATTTTTAGGGGTACCCCACGGAAAAAAACAAGATGGAAAAAAAATCTCAGAAAAAAATAAAAAACATGACACGGGGGTACCTTCTAAATCCATTTTGAACCGAGATGAGAGCTGAGAGATGAGACAACGTGACGGCATGTTTTCAAACCCCCTTCTCACAGTCCTATGAATATTTAGGGGTACCCCACGGCAAAAAACAAGACGGAAAAAAATCTCCGGAAAAAATAAAAAACATGACACGGGGGTACCTTGTAAATCCATTTTGGACCGAGATGAGAGATGAGAGCTGAGAGATGAGACAAAGTGACGGCATGTGTTTAAACCCCCTCCTCACAATCCTATGAATATTTAGAGGTACCCCACGGCAAAAAACAAGACGAAAAAAAAATCTCCGAAAAAAATTAAAAACATGATACAGGGGTACCTTGTAAATCCATTTTGGACCAAGATGAGAGATGAGAGCTGAGAGAAGAGAAAAAGTGACGGCATGTGTTTGAACCCCCTCTTCACAGTCCTATGAATATTTAGGGGTACCCCACGGCAAAAAACAAGAAAAAAAATCTCCGAAAAAAATAAAAAACATGACACGGGGGTACCTTCTAAATCCATTTTGAACCGAGATGAGAGCTGAGAGATGAGATAACGTGACGGCATGTTTTCAAACCCCCTTCTCACAGTCCTATGAATATTTAGGGGTACCCCACGGCAAAAAACAAGATAAAAAAATCTCCGAAAAAAATAAAAAACATGACACGGGGGTACCTTCTAAATCCATTTTGAACCTAGATGAGAGCTGAGAGATGAGACAATGTGACGGCATGTTTTCAAACCCCCTTCTCACAGTCCTATGAATATTTAGGGGTACCCCACGGCAAAAAACAAGATGGGAAAAAAATCTCCGGAAAAAATAAAAAACATGACACGGGGGTACATTGTAAATCCATTTTGGACCGAGATGAGAGATGAGAGCTGAGAGATCAGACAAAGTGACGGCATATGTTCAAACCCCCTCCTCACAGTCCTATGAATATTTAGGGGTACCCCACAGCAAAAAACAAGACGGAAAAAAAAAATCTCAGAAAAAAAGTAAAAAACATGACACGGGGGTACCTTGTGAATCCATTTTGGACCGAATTGAGAGATGAGAGCTGAGAGATCAGACAAAGTGACGACATGTGTTCAAACCCCCTCATCACAGTCCTATGAATATTTAGGGGTACCCCACGGCAAAAAACAAGACAGAAAAAAAATCTCCCCAAAAAATGTAAAACATGACACGGGGGTACCTTGTAAATCGATTTTGGACCGAGATGAGAGATGAGAGCTGAGAGATGAGACAAAGTGACGGCATGTGTTCAAACCCCCTCCTCACAGTCCTATGAATATTTAGGGGTACCCCACAGCAAAAAACAAGACGGAAAAAAAATCTCAGAAAAAAATAAAAAACATGACACGGGGGTACCTTGTGAATCCATTTTGGACCGAGATGAGAGATGAGAGCTGAGAGATGAGACAAAGTGACGGCATGTGTTTGAACCCCCTCCTCACAGTCCTATGAATATTTAGGGGTACCCCACGGCAAAAAACAAGCCGGAAAAAAAATCTCCCCAAAAAATTTAAAACATGACACGGGGGTACCTTGTAAATCCATTTTGGACCGAGATGAGAGATGAGAGCTGAGAGATGAGACAAAGTGACGGCATGTGTTCAAACCCCCTCCTCACAGTCCTATGAATATTTACGGGTATCCCACGGCAAAAAACAAAACGAAAAAAAATCTCCGAAATAAATAAAAAACAGGACACCCCCGGGGGTACATTGTAAATCCATTTTGGACCCAGATGAGAGATGAGAGCTGAGAGATCAGACAAAGTGACGGCATATGTTCAAACCCCCTCCTCACAGTCCTATGAATATTTAGGGGTACCCCACGGCAAAAAACAAGACGGAAAAAAAATCTCAGAAAAAAATAAAAAACATGACACGGGGGTACCTTGTGAATCCATTTTGGACCGAGAGGAGAGATGAGAACTGAGAGATCAGAAAAAGTGACGGCATGTGTTCAAACCCCCTCCTCACAGTCCTATGAATTTTTAGGGGTACCCCACGGAAAAAAACAAGATGGAAAAAAAATCTCAGAAAAAAATAAAAAACATGACACGGGGGTACCTTCTAAATCCATTTTGAACCGAGATGAGAGCTGAGAGATGAGACAACGTGACGGCATGTTTTCAAACCCCCTTCTCACAGTCCTATGAATATTTAGGGGTACCCCACGGCAAAAAACAAGACGGAAAAAAATCTCCGGAAAAAATAAAAAACATGACACGGGGGTACCTTGTAAATCCATTTTGGACCGAGATGAGAGATGAGAGCTGAGAGATGAGACAAAGTGACGGCATGTGTTTAAACCCCCTCCTCACAATCCTATGAATATTTAGAGGTACCCCACGGCAAAAAACAAGACGAAAAAAAAATCTCCGAAAAAAATTAAAAACATGATACAGGGGTACCTTGTAAATCCATTTTGGACCAAGATGAGAGATGAGAGCTGAGAGAAGAGACAAAGTGACGGCATGTGTTTGAACCCCCTCCTCACAATCCTATGAATATTTAGGGGTACCCCACGGCAAAAAACAAGATAAAAAAAATCCCCGAAAAAATAAAAAACATGACATGGAGGTACCTTGTAAATCCATTTTGGACCGAGATGAGAGATGAGAGCTGAGAGATGAGACAAAGTGACGGCATGTGTTCAAACCCCCTCCTCACAGTCCTATGAATATTTAGGGGTACCCCACGGCAAAAAACAAAATGAAAAAAATATCTCTGAATAAAATAAAAAACATGACACGGGGGTACATTGTAAATCCATTTTGGACCGAGATGAGAGATGAGAGCTGAGAGATCAGACAAAGTGACGGCATATGTTCAAACCCCCTCAACACAGTCCTATGAATATTTAGGGGTACCCCACGGCAAAAAACAAGACGGAAAAGAAAATCTCAGAAAAAAAGTAAAAAACATGACACGGGGGTACCTTGTGAATCCATTTTGGACCGAATTAAGAGATGAGAGCTGAGAGATCAGACAAAGTGACGACATGTGTTTAAACCCCCTCATCACAGTCCTATGAATATTTAGGGGTCCCCATGGCAAAAAACAAGACGGAAAAAAAATCTCCAAAAAAAATTTAAAACATGACATGGGGGTACCTTGTAAATCCATTTTGGACCGAGATGAGAGATGAGAGCTGAGAGATGAGACAAAGTGATGGCATGTGTTCAAACCCTCTCCTCACAGTCCTATGAATATTTAGGTGTACCCCACGGCAAAAATAAGGACGAAAAAACGAAATCTCAGAAAAAAATAAAAAACATGACACGGGGTACCTTGTAAATCCATTTTGGACCGAGATGAGAGATGAGAGCTGAGAGATAAGACAAAGTGACGGCATGTGTTTGAACCTCCTCCTCACAGTCCTATGAATATTTAGGTGTACCCCACGGCAAAAAACAAGACGGAAAAAAAATCTCAGAAAAAAATAAAAAACATGACACGGGGTACTTTGTAAATCCATTTTGGACCGAGATGAGAGATGAGAGCTGAGAGATCAGACAAAGTGACGGCATATGTTCAAACCCCCTCCTCACAGTCCTATGAATATTTAGGGGTACCCCACGGCAAAAAACAAGACGGAAAAAAAATCTCAGAAAAAAATAAAAAACATGACACGGGGGTACCTTGTGAATCCATTTTGGACCGAGATGAGAGATGAGAGCTGAGAGATGAGACAAAGTGACGGCATGTGTTCAAACCCCCTCCTCACAGTCCTATGAATATTTAGGGGTACCCCACGGCAAAAAACAAGACGGAAAAAAAATCTCCCCAAAAAATGTAAAACATGACACGGGGGTACCTTGTAAATCCATTTTGGACCGAGATGAGAGATGAGAGCTGAGAGATGAGACAAAGTGACGGCATGTGTTCAAACCCCCTCCTCACAGTCCTATGAATATTTAGGGGTACCCCACGGCAAAAAACAAGACGGAAAAAAAATCTCTGAAAAAAATAAAAAACATGACACGGGGGTACCTTGTGAATCCATTTTGGACCGAGATGAGAGATGAGAGCTGAGAGATGAGACAAAGTGACGGCATGTGTTTGAACCCCCTCCTCACAGTCCTATGAATATTTAGGGGTACCCCACGGCAAAAAACAAGACGGAAAAAAAATCTCCCCAAAAAATTTAAAACATGACACGGGGGTACCTTGTAAATCCATTTTGGACCGAGATGAGAGATGAGAGCTGAGAGATGAGACAAAGTGACGGCATGTGTTCAAACCCCCTCCTCACAGTCCTATGAATATTTATGGGTATCCCACGGCAAAAAACAAAACGAAAAAAAATCTCCAAAATAAATAAAAAACATGACACCCCCGGGGGTACATTGTAAATCCATTTTGGACCGAGATGAGAGATGAGAGCTGAGAGATCAGACAAAGTGACGGCATATGTTCAAACCTCCTCCTCACAGTCCTATGAATATTTAGGGGTACCCCACGGCAAAAAACAAGACGGAAAAAAAATCTCAGAAAAAAATTAAAAACATGACACGGGGGTACCTTGTGAATCCATTTTGGACCGAGAGGAGAGATGAGAACTGAGAGATCAGAAAAAGTGACGGCATGGGTTCAAACCCCCTCCTCACAGTCCTATGAATATTTAGGGGTACCCCACGGCAAAAAACAAGACGGAAAAGAAAATCTCCAAAAAAATTTTAAAACATGACACGAGGGTACCTTGTAAATCCATTTTGGAGCGAGATGAGAGATGAGAGCTGAGAGATGAGACAAAGTGACGGCATATGTTCAAACCCCCTCCTCACAGTCCTATGAATATTTAGGGGTACCCCACAGCAAAAAACAAGATGAAAAAAAATCTCTGAAAGAAATAAAAAACATGACACGGGGTACATTGTAAATCCATTTTGGACCGAGATGAGAGATGAGAGCTGAGAGATGAGACAAAGTGACGGCATGTGTTCAAACCCCCTCCTCACAGTCCTATGAATATTTAGGGGTACCCCACGGCAAAAAACAAGACGAAAAAAAATCTCAGAAAAAAATAAAAAACATGACACCCCCGGGGGTACCTTGTAAGTCAATTTTGGACCGAGATGAGAGATGAGAGCTGAGAGATGAGACAAAGTGACAGCATGTGTTCAAACCCCCTCCTCACAGTCCTATGAATATTTAGGTGTACCCCACGGCAAAAATCAGGACGAAAAAAATAAATCTCAGGAAAAAATAAAAAACATGACACGGGGTACCTTGTAAATCCATTTTGGACCGAGATGAGAGATGAGAGCTGAGAGATAAGACAAAGTGACGGCATGTGTTTGAACCTCCTCCTCACAGTCCTATGAATATTTAGGGGTACCCCACGGCAAAAAAACAAGACAAAAAAATCTCAGAAAAAAATTAAAAACATGACACGGGGGTACCTTGTGAATCCATTTTGGACCGAGATGAAAGCTGAGAGATGAGACAAAGTGATGGCATGTGTTCAAACCCCCTCCTCACAGTCCTATGAATATTTAGGTGTACCCCACGGCAAAAATCAGGACGAAAAAAAATCGCAGAAAAAAATAAAAAGCATGACACGGGGGTACCTTGTAAATCCATTTTGGAACGAGATGAGAGATGATAGCTGAGAGATGAGACAACGTGACGGCATGTGTTTGAACCCCCTTCTCACAGTCCTATGAATATTTAGGGGTACCCCACGGCAAAAAACAAGATAAAAAAATCTCCGAAAAAAATAAAAAACATGACACGGGGGTACCTTCTAAATCCATTTTGAACCGAGATGAGAGCTGAGAGATGAGACAACGTGATGGCATGTTTTCAAACCCCCTTCTCACAGTCTTATGAATATTTAGGGGTACCCCACGGCAAAAAACAAGACGGAAAAAAATCTCCGGAAAAAATAAAAAACATGACACGGAGGTACCTTGTAAATCCATTTTGGACCGAGATGAGAGATGAGAGCTGAGAGATGAGACAAAGTGACGGCATGTGTTCAAACCCCCTCCTCACAGTCCTATGAATATTTAGGGGTACCCCACGGCAAAAAACAAAATGAAAAAAAAATCTCTGAATAAAATAAAAAACATGACACGGGGGTACATTGTAAATCCATTTTGGACCGAGATGAGAGATGAGAGCTGAGAGATCAGACAAAGTGACGGCATATGTTCAAACCCCCTCAACACAGTCCTATGAATATTTAGGGGTACCCCACGGCAAAAAACAAGACGGAAAAAAAATCTCCAAAAAAAATTTAAAACATGACACGGGGGTACCTTGTAAATCCATTTTGGACCGAGATGAGAGATGAGAGCTGAGAGATGAGACAAAGTGATGGCATGTGTTCAAACCCCCTCCTCACAGTCCTATGAATATTTAGGGGTACCCCACGGCAAAAAACAAGACGAAAAAAAATCTCCGAAAAAAATAAAAAACATGACACCCCCGGGGGTACATTGTAAATCCATTTTGGACCCAGATGAGAGATGAGAGCTGAGAGATCAGACAAAGTGATGGCATATGTTCAAACCCCCTCCTCACAGTCCTATGAATATTTAGGGGTACCCCACGGCAAAAAACAAGACGGAAAAAAAATCTCAGAAAAAACTAAAAAACATGACACGGGGGTACCTTGTGAATCCATTTTGGACCGAGATGAGAGATGAGAGCTGAGAGATGAGACAAAGTGACGGCATGTGTTTGAACCCCCTCCTCACAGTCCTATGAATATTTAGGGGTACCCCACGGCAAAAAACAAGACAGAAAAAAAATCTCCCCAAAAAATTTAAAACATGACACGGGGGTACCTTGTAAATCCATTTTGGACCGAGATGAGAGATGAGAGCTGAGAGATGAGACAAAGTGACGGCATGTGTTTGAACCCCCTCCTCACAATCCTATGAATATTTAGAGGTACCCCACGGCAAAAAACAAGACAAAAAAAAATCTCCGAAAAAAATTAAAAACATGATACAGGGGTACCTTGTAAATCCATTTTGGACCAAGATCAGAGATGAGAGCTGAGAGAAGAGACAAAGTGATGGCATGTGTTTGAACCCCCTCCTCACAATCCTATGAATATTTAGGGGTACCCCACGGCAAAAAACAAGATAAAAAAAATCCCCGAAAAAATAAAAAACATGACACGGAGGTACCTTGTAAATCCATTTTGGACCGAGATGAGAGATGAGAGCTGAGAGATGAGACAAAGTGATGGCATGTGTTCAAACCCCCTCCTCACAGTCCTATGAATATTTAGGGGTACCCCACGGCAAAAAACAAAATGAAAAAAAAATCTCTGAATAAAATAAAAAACATGACACGGGGGTACATTGTAAATCCATTTTGGACCGAGATGAGAGATGAGAGCTGAGAGATCAGACAAAGTGACGGCATATGTTCAAACCCCCTCAACACAGTCCTATGAATATTTAGGGGTACCCCACGGCAAAAAACAAGACGGAAAAGAAAATCTCAGAAAAAAAGTAAAAAACATGACACGGGGGTACCTTGTGAATCCATTTTGGAGCGAGATGAGAGATGAGAGCTGAGAGATGAGACAAAGTGACGGCATATGTTCAAACCCCCTCCTCACAGTCCTATGAATATTTAGGGGTACCCCACAGCAAAAAACAAGATGAAAAAAAAATCTCTGAAAGAAATAAAAAACATGACACGGGGTACATTGTAAATCCATTTTGGACCGAGATGAGAGATGAGAGCTGAGAGATGAGACAAAGTGACGGCATGTGTTCAAACCCCCTCCTCACAGTCCTATGAATATTTAGGGGTACCCCACGGCAAAAAACAAGACGAAAAAAAATCTCAGAAAAAAATAAAAAACATGACACCCCCGGGGGTACCTTGTAAGTCAATTTTGGACCGAGATGAGAGATGAGAGCTGAGAGATGAGACAAAGTGACAGCATGTGTTCAAACCCCCTCCTCACAGTCCTATGAATATTTAGGTGTACCCCACGGCAAAAATCAGGACGAAAAAAATAAATCTCAGGAAAAAATAAAAAACATGACACGGGGTACCTTGTAAATCCATTTTGGACCGAGATGAGAGATGAGAGCTGAGAGATAAGACAAAGTGACGGCATGTGTTTGAACCTCCTCCTCACAGTCCTATGAATATTTAGGGGTACCCCACGGCAAAAAAACAAGACAAAAAAATCTCAGAAAAAAATAAAAAACATGACACGGGGGACCTTGTGAATCCATTTTGGACCTAGATGAAAGCTGAGAGATGAGACAAAGTGATGGCATGTGTTCAAACCCCCTCCTCACAGTCCTATGAATATTTAGGTGTACCCCACGGCAAAAATCAGGACGAAAAAAAATCGCAGAAAAAAATAAAAAGCATGACACGGGGGTACCTTGTAAATCCATTTTGGAACGAGATGAGAGATGATAGCTGAGAGATGAGACAACGTGACGGCATGTGTTTGAACCCCCTTCTCACAGTCCTATGAATATTTAGGGGTACCCCACGGCAAAAAACAAGATAAAAAAATCTCCGAAAAAAATAAAAAACATGACACGGGGGTACCTTCTAAATCCATTTTGAACCAAGATGAGAGCTGAGAGATGAGACAACGTGACGGCATGTTTTCAAACCCCCTTCTCACAGTCTTATGAATATTTAGGGGTACCCCACGGCAAAAAACAAGACGGAAAAAAATCTCCAGAAAAAATAAAAAACATGACACGGAGGTACCTTGTAAATCCATTTTGGACCGAGATGAGAGATGAGAGCTGAGAGATGAGACAAAGTGACGGCATGTGTTTAAACCCCCTCCTCACAGTCCTATGAATATTTAGGGGTACCCCACGGCAAAAAACAAGACGGAAAAAAAATCTCCCCAAAAAATTTAAAACATGACACGGGGTACCTTGTAAATCCATTTTGGACCGAGATGAGAGATGAGAGCTGAGAGATGAGACAAAGTGACGGCATGTGTTCAAACCCCCTCCTCACAGTCCTATGAATATTTACGGGTATCCCACGGCAAAAAACAAAACGAAAAAAAATCTCCAAAATAAATAAAAAACATGACACCCCCGGGGGTACATTGTAAATCCATTTTGGACCCAGATGAGAGATGAGAGCTGAGAGATCAGACAAAGTGACGGCATATGTTCAAACCCCCTCCTCACAGTCCTATGAATATTTAGGGGTACCCCACGGCAAAAAACAAGACGGAAAAAAAATCTCAGAAAAAAATTAAAAACATGACACGGGGGTACCTTGTGAATCCATTTTGGACCGAGAGGAGAGATGAGAACTGAGAGATCAGAAAAAGTGACGGTATGGGTTCAAACCCCCTCCTCACAGTCCTATGAATATTTAGGGATACCCCACGGCAAAAAACAAGACGGAAAAGAAAATCTCCAAAAAATATTTAAAACATGACACGTGGGTACCTTGTAAATCCATTTTGGAGCGAGATGAGAGATGAGAGCTGAGAGATGAGACAAAGTGACGGCATATGTTCAAACCCCCTCCTCACAGTCCTATGAATATTTAGGGGTACCCCACAGCAAAAAACAAGATGAAAAAAAAATCTCTGAAAGAAATAAAAAACATGACACGGGGTACATTGTAAATCCATTTTGGACCGAGATGAGAGATGAGAGCTGAGAGATGAGACAAAGTGACGGCATGTGTTCAAACCCCCTCCTCACAGTCCTATGAATATTTAGGGGTACCCCACGGCAAAAAACAAGACAAAAAAAAATCTCAGAAAAAAATTAAAAACATGACACGGGGGTACCTTGTGAATCCATTTTGGACCGAGAGGAGAGATGAGAACTGAGAGATCAGAAAAAGTGACGGCATGGGTTCAAACCCCCTCCTCACAGTCCTATGAATATTTAGGGGTACCCCACGGCAAAAATCAGGACGAAAAAAATAAATCTCAGGAAAAAATAAAAAACATGACACGGGGTACCTTGTAAATCCATTTTGGACCGAGATGAGAGATGAGAGCTGAGAGATAAGACAAAGTGACGGCATGTGTTTGAACCTCCTCCTCACAGTCCTATGAATATTTAGGGGTACCCCACGGCAAAAAAACAAGACAAAAAAATCTCAGAAAAAAATAAAAAACATGACACGGGGGTACCTTGTGAATCCATTTTGGACCTAGATGAAAGCTGAGAGATGAGACAAAGTGATGGCATGTGTTCAAACCCCCTCCTCACAGTCCTATGAATATTTAGGTGTACCCCACGGCAAAAATCAGGACGAAAAAAAATCGCAGAAAAAAATAAAAAGCATGACACGGGGGTACCTTGTAAATCCATTTTGGAACGAGATGAGAGATGATAGCTGAGAGATGAGACAACGTGACGGCATGTGTTTGAACCCCCTTCTCACAGTCCTATGAATATTTAGGGGTACCCCACGGCAAAAAAAAAGATAAAAAAATCTCCAAAAAAAATAAAAAACATGACACAGGGGTACCTTCTAAATCCATTTTGAACCGAGATGAGAGCTGAGAGATGAGACAACGTGACGGCATGTTTTCAAACCCCCTTCTCACAGTCTTATGAATATTTAGGGGTACCCCACGGCAAAAAACAAGACGGAAAAAAATCTCCGGAAAAAATAAAAAACATGACACGGAGGTACCTTGTAAATCCATTTTGGACCGAGATGAGAGATGAGAGCTGAGAGATGAGACAAAGTGACGGCATGTGTTTGAACCCCCTCCTCACAATCCTATGAATATTTAGGGGTACCCCACGGCAAAAAACAAGAAAAAAAATCTCTGAAAAAAATAAAAAACATGACAAGGAGGTACCTTGTAAATCCATTTTGGACCGAGATGAGAGATGAGAGCTGAGAGAAGAGAAAAAGTGACGGCATGTGTTCAAACCCCCTCTTCACAGTCCTATGAATATTTAGGGGTACCCCACGGCAAAAAACAAGAAAAAAAATCTCCGAAAAAATAAAAAACATGACACGGGGGTACCTTCTAAATCCATTTTGAACCGAGATGAGAGCTGAGAGATGAGACAATGTGACGGCATGTTTTCAAACCCCCTTCTCACAGTCCTATGAATATTTAGGGGTACCCCACGGCAAAAAACAAGATAAAAAAATCTCCGAAAAAAATAAAAAACATGACACGGGGGTACCTTCTAAATCCATTTTGAACCGAGATGAGAGCTGAGAGATGAGACAACGTGACGGCATGTTTTCAAACCCCCTTCTCACAGTCCTATGAATATTTAGGGGTAGCCCACGGCAAAAAACAAGACGGAAAAAAATCTCCGGAAAAAATAAAAAACATGACACAGGGGGTACCTTGTAAATCCATTTTGGACCGAGATGAGAGATGAGAGCTGAGAGATGAGACAAAGTGACGGCATGTGTTCAAACCCCCTCCTCACAGTCCTATGAATATTTAGGGGTACCCCACGGCAAAAAACAAGATGAAAAAAAAATCTCTGAAAAAAATAAAAAACATGACACGGGGGTACATTGTAAATCCATTTTGGACCGAGATGAGAGATGAGAGCTGAGAGATCAGACAAAGTGACGGCATATGTTCAAA
Organism: Rana muscosa; assembly: GCA_029206835.1. Taxonomy (NCBI): domain Eukaryota; kingdom Metazoa; phylum Chordata; class Amphibia; order Anura; family Ranidae; genus Rana; species Rana muscosa. The sequence continues at coordinate 39,535,008 of CM055124.1, read as the reverse complement.
CCCCCTCCTCACAGTCCTATGAATATTTAGGGGTACCCCACAGCAAAAAACAAGACGGAAAAAAAAAATCTCAGAAAAAAATAAAAAGCATGACACGGGGGTACCTTGTAAATCCATTTTGGAACGAGATGAGAGATGATAGCTGAGAGATGAGACAACGTGACGGCATGTGTTTGAACCCCCTTCTCACAGTCCTATGAATATTTAGGGGTACCCCACGGCAAAAAACAAGATAAAAAAATCTCCGAAAAAAATAAAAAACATGACACGGGGGTACCTTCTAAATCCATTTTGAACCGAGATGAGAGCTGAGAGATGAGACAACGTGACGGCATGTTTTCAAACCCCCTTCTCACAGTCTTATGAATATTTAGGGGTACCCCACGGCAAAAAACAAGACGGAAAAAAATCTCCGGAAAAAATAAAAAACATGACACGGAGGTACCTTGTAAATCCATTTTGGACCGAGATGAGAGATGAGAGCTGAGAGATGAGACAAAGTGACGGCATGTGTTTGAACCCCCTCCTCACAATCCTATGAATATTTAGGGGTACCCCACAGGAAAAAACAAGACGAAAAAAAAATCTCTGAAAAAAATAAAAAACATGACAAGGAGGTACCTTGTAAATCCATTTTGGACCGAGATGAGAGATGAGAGCTGAGAGAAGAGAAAAAGTGACGGCATGTGTTCAAACCCCCTCTTCACAGTCCTATGAATATTTAGGGGTACCCCACGGCAAAAAACAAGACGAAAAAAAAATCTCTGAAAAAAATAAAAAACATGACAAGGAGGTACCTTGTAAATCCATTTTGGACCGAGATGAGAGATGAGAGCTGAGAGAAGAGAAAAAGTGACGGCATGTGTTCAAACCCCCTCTTCACAGTCCTATGAATATTTAGGGGTACCCCACGGCAAAAAACAAGAAAAAAAATCTCCGAAAAAAATAAAAAAACATGACACGGGGGTACCTTCTAAATCCATTTTGAACCGAGATGAGAGCTGAGAGATGAGACAACGTGACGGCATGTTTTCAAACCCCCTTCTCACAGTCCTATGAATATTTAGGGGTACCCCACGGCAAAAAACAAGATAAAAAAATCTCCGAAAAAAATAAAAAACATGACACGGGGGTACCTTCTAAATCCATTTTGAACCGAGATGAGAGCTGAGAGATGAGACAACGTGACGGCATGTTTTCAAACCCCCTTCTCACAGTCCTATGAATATTTAGAGGTACCCCACGGCAAAAAACAAGACGGAAAAAAATCTCCGGAAAAAATAAAAAACATGACACAGGGGGTACCTTGTAAATCCATTTTGGACCGAGATGAGAGATGAGAGCTGAGAGATGAGACAAAGTGACGGCATGTGTTCAAACCCCCTCCTCACAGTCCTATGAATATTTAGGGGTACCCCACGGCAAAAAACAAGATGAAAAAAAAATCTCTGAAAAAAATAAAAAACATGACACGGGGGTACATTGTAAATCCATTTTGGACCGAGATGAGAGATGAGAGCTGAGAGATCAGACAAAGTGACGGCATATGTTCAAACCCCCTCCTCACAGTCCTATGAATATTTAGGGGTACCCCACAGCAAAAAACAAGACGGAAAAAAAAAATCTCAGAAAAAAAGTAAAAAACATGACACGGGGGTACCTTGTGAATCCATTTTGGACCGAATTGAGAGATGAGAGCTGAGAGATCAGACAAAGTGACGACATGTGTTCAAACCCCCTCATCACAGTCCTATGAATATTTAGGGGTATCCCACGGCAAAAAACAAGACAGAAAAAAAATCTCCAAAAAAAATTTAAAGCATGACACGGGGGTAACTTGTAAATCCATTTTGGACCGAGATGAGAGATGAGAGCTGAGAGATCAGACAAAGTGATGGCATGTGTTCAAACCCTCTCCTCACAGTCCTATGAATATTTAGGTGTACCCCACGGCAAAAATAAGGACGAAAAAAATAAATCTCAGAAAAAAATAAAAAACATGACAAGGAGGTACCTTGTAAATCCATTTTGGACCGAGATGAGAGATGAGAGCTGAGAGAAGAGAAAAAGTGACGGCATGTGTTCAAACCCCCTCTTCACAGTCCTATGAATATTTAGGGGTACCCCACGGCAAAAAACAAGAAAAAAAATCTCCGAAAAAAATAAAAAACATGACACGGGGGTACCTTCTAAATCCATTTTGAACCGAGATGAGAGCTGAGAGATGAGACAACGTGACGGCATGTTTTCAAACCCCCTTCTCACAGTCCTATGAATATTTAGGGGTACCCCACGGCAAAAAACAAGATAAATAAATCTCCGAAAAAAATAAAAAACATTACACGGGGGTACCTTCTAAATCCATTTTGAACCGAGATGAGAGCTGAGAGATGAGACAACGTGACGGCATGTTTTCAAACCCCCTTCTCACAGTCCTATGAATATTTAGAGGTACCCCACGGCAAAAAACAAGACGGAAAAAAATCTCCGGAAAAAATAAAAAACATGACACAGGGGTACCTTGTAAATCCATTTTGGACCGAGATGAGAGATGAGAGCTGAGAGATGAGACAAAGTGACGGCATGTGTTCAAACCCCCTCCTCACAGTCCTATGAATATTTAGGGGTACCCCACGGCAAAAAACAAGATGAAAAAAAAATCTCTGAAAAAAATAAAAAACATGACACGGGGGTACATTGTAAATCCATTTTGGACCGAGATGAGAGATGAGAGCTGAGAGATCAGACAAAGTGACGGCATATGTTCAAACCCCCTCCTCACAATCCTATGAATATTTAGGGGTACCCCACAGCAAAAAACAAGACGGAAAAAAAAAATCTCAGAAAAAAAGTACAAAACATGACACGGGGGTACCTTGTGAATCCATTTTGGACCGAATTGAGAGATGAGAGCTGAGAGATCAGACAAAGTGACGACATGTGTTCAAACCCCCTCATCACAGTCCTATGAATATTTAGGGGTACCCCACGGCAAAAAACAAGACAGAAAAAAAATCTGCAAAAAAAATTTAAAACATGACACGGGGGTAACTTGTAAATCCATTTTGGACCGAGATGAGAGATGAGAGCTGAGAGATCAGACAAAGTGATGGCATGTGTTCAAACCCTCTCCTCACAGTCCTATGAATATTTAGGTGTACCCCACGGCAAAAATAAGGACGAAAAAAATAAATCTCAGAAAAAAATAAAAAACATGACACGGGGTACCTTGTAAATCCATTTTGGACCGAGATGAGAGCTGAGAGATGAGACAAAGTGACGGCATGTGTTTGAACCCCCTCCTCACAGTCCTATGAATATTTAGGGGTACCCTACGGCAAAAAACAAGACGGAAAAAAAATCTCCCCAAAAAATTTAAAACATGACACGGGGGTACCTTGTAAATCCATTTTGGACCGAGATGAGAGATGAGAGCTGAGAGATGAGACAAAGTGACGGCATGTGTTTGAACCCCCTCCTCACAGTCCTATGAATATTTAGGGGTACCCTACGGCAAAAAACAAGACGGAAAAAAAATCTCCCCAAAAAATATAAAACATGACACGGGGGTACCTTGTAAATCCATTTTGGACCGAGATGAGAGATGAGAGCTGAGAGATGAGACAAAGTGATGGCATGTGTTCAAACCCCCTCCTCACAGTCCTATGAATATTTACGGGTATCCCACGGCAAAAAACAAGACGAAAAAAAATCTCTGAAATAAATAAAAAACATGACACCCCCGGGGGTACATTGTAAATCCATTTTGGACCCAGATGAGAGATGAGAGCTGAGAGATCAGACAAAGTGACGGCATATGTTCAAACCCCCTCCTCACAGTCCTATGAATATTTAGGTGTACCCCACGGCAAAAATCAGGACGAAAAAAATAAATCTCAGAAAAAATTAAAAAACACGACACGGGGTACCTTGTAAATCCATTTTCGACCGAGATGAGAGATGAGAGCTGAGAGATAAGACAAAGTGACGGCATGTGTTTGAATTTCCTCCTCACAGTCCTATGAATATTTAGGGGTACCCCACAGCACAAAAACAATACAAAAAAAATCTCAGAAAAAAATAAAAAACATGACACGGGGGTACCTTGTGAATCCATTTTGGACTGAGATGAGAGATGACAGCTGAGAGATGAGACAAGGTGATGGCATGTGTTCAAACCCCCTCCTCACAGTCCTATGAATATTTAGGTGTACCCCACGGCAAAAATCAGGACAAAAAAAAATCTCAGAAAAAAAAAAAAACATGACACGGGGGTACCTTGTAAATCCATTTTGGACCGAGATGAGAGCTGAGAACTGAGAGATCAGACAAAGTGACGGCATATGTTCAAACCCCCTCCTCACAGTCCTATGAATATTTAGGGGTACACCACAGCAAAAAACAAGACGGAAAAAAAAAATCTCAGAAAAAAAGTAAAAAACATGACACGGGGGTACCTTGTGAATCCATTTTGGACCGAATTGAGAGATGAGAGCTGAGAGATCAGACAAAGTGACGACATGTGTTCAAACCCCCTCATCACAGTCCTATGAATATTTAGGGGTACCCCACGGCAAAAAACAAGACAGAAAAAAAATCTGCAAAAAAAATTTAAAACATGACACGGGGGTAACTTGTAAATCCATTTTGGACCGAGATGAGAGATGAGAGCTGAGAGATCAGACAAAGTGATGGCATGTGTTCAAACCCTCTCCTCACAGTCCTATGAATATTTAGGTGTACCCCACGGCAAAAATAAGGACGAAAAAAATAAATCTCAGAAAAAAATAAAAAACATGACACGGGGTACCTTGTAAATCCATTTTGGACCGAGATGAGAGATGAGAGCTGAGAGATGAGACAAAGTGACGGCATGTGTTTGAACCCCCTCCTCACAGTCCTATGAATATTTAGGGGTACCCTACGGCAAAAAACAAGACGGAAAAAAAATCTCCCCAAAAAATTTAAAACATGACACGGGGGTACCTTGTAAATCCATTTTGGACCGAGATGAGAGATGAGAGCTGAGAGATGAGACAAAGTGACGGCATGTGTTTGAACCCCCTCCTCACAGTCCTATGAATATTTAGGGGTACCCTACGGCAAAAAACAAGACGGAAAAAAAATCTCCCCAAAAAATATAAAACATGACACGGGGGTACCTTGTAAATCCATTTTGGACCGAGATAAGAGATGAGAGCTGAGAGATGAGACAAAGTGATGGCATGTGTTCAAACCCCCTCCTCACAGTCCTATGAATATTTACGGGTATCCCACGGCAAAAAACAAGACGAAAAAAAATCTCTGAAATAAATAAAAAACATGACACCCCCGGGGGTACATTGTAAATCCATTTTGGACCCAGATGAGAGATGAGAGCTGAGAGATCAGACAAAGTGACGGCATATGTTCAAACCCCCTCCTCACAGTCCTATGAATATTTAGGTGTACCCCACGGCAAAAATCAGGACGAAAAAAATAAATCTCAGAAAAAATTAAAAAACACGACACGGGGTACCTTGTAAATCCATTTTCGACCGAGATGAGAGATGAGAGCTGAGAGATAAGACAAAGTGACGGCATGTGTTTGAATTTCCTCCTCACAGTCCTATGAATATTTAGGGGTACCCCACAGCACAAAAACAATACAAAAAAAATCTCAGAAAAAAATAAAAAACATGACACGGGGGTACCTTGTGAATCCATTTTGGACCGAGATGAGAGATGACAGCTGAGAGATGAGACAAGGTGATGGCATGTGTTCAAACCCCCTCCTCACAGTCCTATGAATATTTAGGTGTACCCCACGGCAAAAATCAGGACGAAAAAAAAATCTCAGAAAAAAAAAAACATGACACGGGGGTACCTTGTAAATCCATTTTGGACCGAGATGAGAGCTGAGAACTGAGAGATGAGACAAAGTGACGGCATGTGTTCAAACCCCCTCCTCACAGTCCTATGAATATTTACGGGTATCCCACGGCAAAAAACAAGACGAAAAAAATCTCCGAAAAAATAAAAAACATGACACGGGGGTACCTTCTAAATCCATTTTGAACCGAGATGAGAGCTGAGAGATGAGACAACGTGACGGCATGTTTTCAAACCCCCTTCTCACAGTCCTATGAATATTTAGGGGTACCCCACGGCAAAAAACAAGATAAAAAAATCTCCGAAAAAAATAAAAAACATGACACGGGGGTACCTTCTAAATCCATTTTGAACCGAGATGAGAGCTGAGAGATGAGACAACGTGACGGCATGTTTTCAAACCCCCTTCTCACAGTCCTATGAATATTTAGGGGTACCCCACGGCAAAAAACAAGACGGAAAAAAATCTCCGGAAAAAATAAAAAACATGACACAGGGGGTACCTTGTAAATCCATTTTGGACCGAGATGAGAGATGAGAGCTGAGAGATGAGACAAAGTGACAGCATGTGTTCAAACCCCCTCCTCACAGTCCTATGAATATTTAGGGGTACCCCACGGCAAAAAACAAGATGAAAAAAAAATCTCTGAAAAAAATAAAAAACATGACACGGGGGTACATTGTAAATCCATTTTGGACCGAGATGAGAGATGAGAGCTGAGAGATCAGACAAAGTGACGGCATATGTTCAAACCCCCTCCTCACAGTCCTATGAATATTTAGGGGTACCCCACAGCAAAAAACAAGACGGAAAAAAAAAATCTCAGAAAAAATAAAAAGCATGACACGGGGGTACCTTGTAAATCCATTTTGGACCGAGATGAGAGATGAGAGCTGAGAGATGAGACAAAGTGACGGCATGTGTTTGAACCCCCTCCTCACAATCCTATGAATATTTAGGGGTACCCCACGGCAAAAAACAAGACGAAAAAAAAATCTCTGAAAAAAATAAAAAACATGACAAGGAGGTACCTTGTAAATCCATTTTGGACCGAGATGAGAGATGAGAGCTGAGAGAAGAGAAAAAGTGACGGCATGTGTTCAAACCCCCTCTTCACAGTCCTATGAATATTTAGGGGTACCCCACGGCAAAAAACAAGAAAAAAAATCTCCGAAAAAAATAAAAAACATGACACGGGGGTACCTTCTAAATCCATTTTGAACCGAGATGAGAGCTGAGAGATGAGACAACGTGACGGCATGTTTTCAAACCCCCTTCTCACAGTCCTATGAATATTTAGGGGTACCCCACGGCAAAAAACAAGATAAAAAAATCTCCGAAAAAAATAAAAAACATGACACGGGGGTACCTTCTAAATCCATTTTGAACCGAGATGAGAGCTGAGAGATGAGACAACGTGACGGCATGTTTTCAAACCCCCTTCTCACAGTCCTATGAATATTTAGAGGTACCCCACGGCAAAAAACAAGACGGAAAAAAATCTCCGGAAAAAATAAAAAACATGACACAGGGGGTACCTTGTAAATCCATTTTGGACCGAGATGAGAGATGAGAGCTGAGAGATCAGACAAAGTGACGGCATATGTTCAAACCCCCTCCTCACAGTCCTATGAATATTTAGGGGTACCCCACAGCAAAAAACAAGACGGAAAAAAAATCTCAGAAAAAAAGTAAAAAACATGACACGGGGGTACCTTGTGAATCCATTTTGGACCGAATTGAGAGATGAGAGCTGAGAGATCAGACAAAGTGACGACATGTGTTCAAACCCCCTCATCACAGTCCTATGAATATTTAGGGGTATCCCACGGCAAAAAACAAGACAGAAAAAAAATCTCCCAAAAAAATTTAAAACATGACACGGGGGTAACTTCTAAATCCATTTTGAACCGAGATGAGAGCTGAGAGATGAGACAACGTGACGGCATGTTTTCAAACCCCCTTCTCACAGTCCTATGAATATTTAGAGGTACCCCACGGCAAAAAACAAGACGGAAAAAAATCTCCGGAAAAAATAAAAAACATGACACAGGGGTACCTTGTTAATCCATTTTGGACCGAGATGAGAGATGAGAGCTGAGAGATGAGACAAAGTGACGGCATGTGTTCAAACCCCCTCCTCACAGTCCTATGAATATTTAGGGGTACCCCACGGCAAAAAACAAGATGAAAAAAAAATCTCTGAAAAAAATAAAAAACATGACACGGGGGTACATTGTAAATCCATTTTGGACCGAGATGAGAGATGAGAGCTGAGAGATCAGACAAAGTGACGGCATATGTTCAAACCCCCTCCTCACAGTCCTATGAATATTTAGGGGTACCCCACAGCAAAAAACAAGACGGAAAAAAAAAATCTCAGAAAAAAAGTAAAAAACATGACACGGGGGTACCTTGTGAATCCATTTTGGACCGAATTGAGAGATGAGAGCTGAGAGATCAGACAAAGTGACGACATGTGTTCAAACCCCCTCATCACAGTCCTATGAATATTTAGGGGTACCCCACGGCAAAAAACAAGACAGAAAAAAAATCTGCAAAAAAAATTTAAAACATGACACGGGGGTAACTTGTAAATCCATTTTGGACCGAGATGAGAGATGAGAGCTGAGAGATCAGACAAAGTGATGGCATGTGTTCAAACCCTCTCCTCACAGTCCTATGAATATTTAGGTGTACCCCACGGCAAAAATAAGGACGAAAAAAATAAATCTCAGAAAAAAATAAAAAACATGACACGGGGTACCTTGTAAATCCATTTTGGACCGAGATGAGAGATGAGAGCTGAGAGATGAGACAAAGTGACGGCATGTGTTTGAACCCCCTCCTCACAGTCCTATGAATATTTAGGGGTACCCTATGGCAAAAAACAAGACGGAAAAAAAATCTCCCCAAAAATTTTTAAACATGACACGGGGGTACCTTGTAAATCCATTTTGGACCGAGATGAGAGATGAGAGCTGAGAGATGAGACAAAGTGACGGCATGTGTTTGAACCCCCTCCTCACAGTCCTATAAATATTTAGGGGTACCCTACGGCAAAAAACAAGACGGAAAAAAAATCTCCCCAAAAAATATAAAACATGACACGGGGGTACCTTGTAAATCCATTTTGGACCGAGATGAGAGATGAGAGCTGAGAGATGAGACAAAGTGATGGCATGTGTTCAAACCCCCTCCTCACAGTCCTATGAATATTTACGGGTATCCCACGGCAAAAAACAAGACGAAAAAAAATCTCTGAAATAAATAAAAAACATGACACCCCCGGGGGTACATTGTAAATCCATTTTGGACCCAGATGAGAGATGAGAGCTGAGAGATCAGACAAAGTGACGGCATATGTTCAAACCCCCTCCTCACAGTCCTATGAATATTTAGGTGTACCCCACGGCAAAAATCAGGACGAAAAAAATAAATCTCAGAAAAAATTAAAAAACACGACACGGGGTACCTTGTGAATCCATTTTGGACCGAGATGAGAGATGAGAGCTGAGAGATCAGACAAAGTGATGGCATGTGTTCAAACCCCCTCCTCACAGTCTTATGAATATTTAGGGGTACCCCACGGCAAAAAACAAGACGGAAAAAAATCTCCAAAAAAAATTAAAAACATGACACGAGGGTACCTTGTAAATCCATTTTGGACCGAGATGAGAGATGAGAGCTGAGAGGTCAGACAAAGTGACGGCATATGTTCAAACCCCCTCCTCACAGTCCTATGAATATTTAGGGGTACCCCACGGCAAAAAACAAGACGAAAAAAAATCTCAGAAAAAATAAAAAACATGACACCCCCGGGGGTACCTTGTAAGTCCATTTTGAACCGAGATGAGAGATGGGAGCTGAGAGATGAGAAAAAGTGACGGCATGTGTTCAAACCCCCTCCTCACAGTTCTATGAATATTTAGGTGTACCCCACGGCAAAAATCAGGACGAAAAAAATAAATTTCAGAAAAAAATAAAAACATGACACGGGGTACCTTGTAAATCCATTTTGGACCGAGATGAGAGATGAGAGCTGAGAGATGAGACAAAGTGACGGCATGTGTTCAAACCCCCTCCTCACAGTCCTATGAATATTTAGGTGTACCCCACGGCAAAAATCAGGACGAAAAAAATAAACCTCAGAAAAAAATTAAAAACATGACACGGGGTACCTTGTAAATCCATTTTGGTCCGAGATGAGAGATGAGAGCTGAGAGATGAGACAAAGTGACGGCATGTGTTCAAACCCCCTCCTCACAGTCCTATGAATATTTAGGGGTACCCCACGGCAAAAAAACAAGACAAAAAAATCTCAGAAAAAAATAAAAAACATGACACGGGGGTAACTTGTGAATCCATTTTGGACCGAGATGAGAGCTGAGAGATGAGACAAAGTGATGGCATGTGTTCAAACCCCCTCCTCACAGTCCTATGAATATTTAGGTGTACCCCACGGCAAAAATCAGGACGAAAAAAAATCGCAGAAAAAAATAAAAAGCATGATACGGGGGTACCTTGTAAATCCATTTTGGAACGAGATGAGAGATGAGAGCTGAGGGATGAGACAAAGTGACGGCATGTGTTTGAACCCCCTCCTCACAGTCCTATGAATATTTAGGGGTACCCCATGGCAAAAAACAAGATAAAAAAATCTCCGAAAAAAATAAAAAACATGACACAGGGGGTACCTTGTAAATCCATTTTGGACCGAGATGAGAGATGAGAGCTGAGAGATGAGACAAAGTGACGGCATGTGTTCAAACCACCTCCTCACAGTCCTATGAATATTTAGGGGTACCCCACGGCAAAAAACAAGATGAAAAAAAATCTCTGAAAAAAATAAAAAACATGACACGGGGGTACATTGTAAATCCATTTTGGACCGAGATGAGAGATGAGAGCTGAGAGATCAGACAAAGTGACGGCATATGTTCAAACCCCCTCCTCACAGTCCTATGAATATTTAGGGGTACCCCACAGCAAAAAACAAGACGGAAAAAAAAATCTCAGAAAAAAAGTAAAAAACATGACACGGGGGTACCTTGTGAATCCATTTTGGACCGAATTGAGAGATGAGAGCTGAGAGATCAGACAAAGTGACGACATGTGTTCAAACCCCCTCATCACAGTCCTATGAATATTTAGGGGTATCCCACGGCAAAAAACAAGACAGAAAAAAAATCTCCAAAAAAAATTTAAAACATGACACGGGGGTAACTTGTAAATCCATTTTGGACCGAGATGAGAGATGAGAGCTGAGAGATCAGACAAAGTGATGGCATGTGTTCAAACCCTCTCCTCACAGTCCTATGAATATTTAGGTGTACCCCACGGCAAAAATAAGGACGAAAAAAATAAATCTCAGAAAAAAATAAAAAACATGACACGGGGTACCTTGTAAATCCATTTTGGACCGAGATGAGAGATGAGAGCTGAGAGATGAGACAAAGTGACGGCATGTGTTTGAACCCCCTCCTCACAGTCCTATGAATATTTAGGGATACCCTACGGCAAAAAACAAGACGGAAAAAAAATCTCCCCAAAAAATGTAAAACATGACACGGGGGTACCTTGTAAATCCATTTTGGACCGAGATGAGAGATGAGAGCTGAGAGATGAGACAAAGTGACGGCATGTGTTTGAACCCCCTCCTCACAGTCCTATGAATATTTAGGGGTACCCTACGGCAAAAAACAAGACGGAAAAAAAATCTCCCCAAAAAATTTAAAACATGACACGGGGGTACCTTGTAAATCCATTTTGGACCGAGATGAGAGCTGAGAGATGAGACAAAGTGACGGCATGTGTTCAAACCCCCTCCTCACAGTCCTATGAATATTTAGGGGTACCCCACGGCAAAAAACAAGACGGAAAAAAAATCTCAGAAAAAAATAAAAAACATGACACGGGGGTACCTTGTGAATCCATTTTGGACCCAGATGAGAGCTGAGAGATCAGACAAAGTGACGGCATATGTTCAAACCCCTTCCTCACAGTCCTATGAATATTTAGGGGTACCCCACGGCAAAAAACAAGATGGAAAAAAAATCTCAGAAAAAAATAAAAAACATGACACGGGGGTACCTTGTGAATCCATTTTGGACCGAGAGGAGAGATGAGAGCTGAGAGATCAGAAAAAGTGACGGCATGTGTTCAAACCCCCTCCTCACAGTCCTATGAATATTTAGGGGTACCCCACGGCAAAAAACAAGACGAAAAAAAAATCTCCAAAAAAAATTTAAAACATGACACGAGGGTACCTTGTAAATCCATTTTGGACCGAGATGAGAGATGAGAGCTGAGAGATGAGACAAAGTGACGGCATGTGTTCAAACCCCCTCCTCACAGTCCTATGAATATTTAGGGGTACCCCACGGCAAAAAACAAGATGAAAAAAAATCTCAGAAAAAAATAAAAAACATGACACCCCCGGGGGTACCTTGTAAGTCCATTTTGGACTGAGATGAGAGATGAGAGCTGAGAGATGAGACAAAGTGACGGCATGTGTTCAAACCCCCTCCTCACAGTCCTATGAATATTTAGGTGTACCCCACGGCAAAAATCAGGACAACAAAAATAAATCTCAGAAAAAAATAAAAAACACGACACGGGGTACCTTGTAAGTCCATTTTGGACTGAGATGAGAGATGAGAGCTGAGAGATGAGACAAAGTGACGGCATGTGTTCAAACCCCCTCCTCACAGTCCTTTGAATATTTAGGTGTACCCCACGGCAAAAATCAGGACGAAAAAAAAATCTCAGAAAAAAAAAAACATGACACGGGGGTACCTTGTAAATCCATTTTGGACCGAGATGAGAGCTGAGAGCTGAGAGATGAGACAAAGTGACGGCATGTGTTCAAACCCCCTCCTCACAGTCCTATGAATATTTACGGGTATCCCACGGCAAAAAACAAGACGAAAAAAATCTCCGAAAAAAACAAAAAACATGACACCCCCGGGGGTACATTATAAATCCATTTTGGACCCAGATGAGAGATGAGAGCTGAGAGATCAGACAAAGTGACGGCATATGTTCAAACCCCCTCCTCACAGTCCTATGAATATTTACGGGTACCCCACGGCAAAAAACAAGACGGAAAAAAAATCTCAGAAAAAAATTAAAAACATGACACGGGGTACCTTGTGAATCCATTTTGGACCGAGATGAGAGATGAGAGCTGAGAGATCAGACAAAGTGATGGCATGTGTTCAAACCCCCTCCTCACAGTCTTATGAATATTTAGGGGTACCCCACGGCAAGAAACAAGACGGAAAAAAAATCTCCAAAAAAAATTAAAAACATGACACGAGGGTACCTTGTAAATCCATTTTGGACCGAGATGAGAGATGAGAGCTGAGAGATCAGACAAAGTGACGGCATATGTTCAAACCCCCTCCTCACAGTCCTATGAATATTTAGGGGTACCCCACGGCAAAAAACAAGACGAAAAAAAATCTCAGAAAACAATAAAAAACATGACACCCCCGGGGGTACCTTGTGAATCCATTTTGAACCGAGATGAGAGATGGGAGCTGAGAGATGAGACAAAGTGACGGCATGTGTTCAAACCCCCTCCTCACAGTCCTATGAATATTTAGGTGTACCCCACGGCAAAAATCAGGACGAAAAAAATAAATCTCAGAAAAAAATAAAAAACATGACACGGGGTACCTTGTAAATCCATTTTGGACCGAGATGAGAGATGAGAGCTGAGAGATGAGGCAAAGTGACGGCATGTGTTCAAACCCCCTCCTCACAGTCCTATGAATATTTAGGGGTACCTCACGGCAAAAAACAAGACGAAAAAAAAAATCTCCGAAAAAAATTAAAAACATGATACAGGGGTACCTTGTGAAACCATTTTGGACCGAGATGAGAGATGAGAGCTGAGAGATGAGACAAAGTGACGGCATGTGTTCAAACCCCCTCCTCACAGTCCGTTGAATATTTAGGGGTACCCCACGGCAAAAATAAGGACGAAAAAAATAAATCTCAGAAAAAAATAAAAAACATGACACGGGGTACCTTGTAAATCCATTTTGGACCGAGATGAGAGATGAGAGCTGAGAGATGAGACAAAGTGACGGCATGTGTTTGAACCCCCTCCTCACAGTCCTATGAATATTTAGGGGTACCCTACGGCAAAAAACAAGACGGAAAAAAAATCTCCCCAAAAAATTTTAAACATGACACGGGGGTACCTTGTAAATCCATTTTGGACCGAGATGAGAGATGAGAGCTGAGAGATGAGACAAAGTGACGGCATGTGTTTGAACCCCCTCCTCACAGTCCTATGAATATTTAGGGGTACCCTACGGCAAAAAACAAGACGGAAAAAAAATCTCCCCAAAAAATATAAAACATGACACGGGGGTACCTTGTAAATCCATTTTGGACCGAGATGAGAGATGAGAGCTGAGAGATGAGACAAAGTGATGGCATGTGTTCAAACCCCCTCCTCACAGTCCTATGAATATTTACGGGTATCCCACGGCAAAAAACAAGACGAAAAAAAATCTCTGAAATAAATAAAAAACATGACACCCCCGGGGGTACATTGTAAATCCATTTTGGACCCAGATGAGAGATGAGAGCTGAGAGATCAGACAAAGTGACGGCATATGTTCAAACCCCCTCCTCACAGTCCTATGAATATTTAGGTGTACCCCACGGCAAAAATCAGGACGAAAAAAATAAATCTCAGAAAAAATTAAAAAACACGACACGGGGTACCTTGTAAATCCATTTTTGACCGAGATGAGAGATGAGAGCTGAGAGATAAGACAAAGTGACGGCATGTGTTTGAATTTCCTCCTCACAGTCCTATGAATATTTAGGGGTACCCCACAGCACAAAAACAATACAAAAAAAATCTCAGAAAAAAATAAAAAACATGACACGGGGGTACCTTGTGAATCCATTTTGGACCGAGATGAGAGATGACAGCTGAGAGATGAGACAAGGTGATGGCATGTGTTCAAACCCCCTCCTCACAGTCCTATGAATATTTAGGTGTACCCCATGGCAAAAATCAGGACGAAAAAAATAAACCTCCGAAAAAAATTAAAAACATGACACGGGGTACCTTGTAAATCCATTTTGGACCGAGATGAGAGAAGAGAGCTGAGAGATGAGACAAAGTGACGGCATGTGTTCAAACCCCCTCCTCACAGTCCTATGAATATTTAGGGGTACCCCACGGCAAAAAAACAAGACAAAAAAATCTCAGAAAAAAATAAAAAACATGACACGGGGGTAACTTGTGAATCCATTTTGGACCGAGATGAGAGCTGAGAGATGAGACAAAGTGATGGCATGTGTTCAAACCCCCTCCTCACAGTCCTATGAATATTTAGGTGTACCCCACGGCAAAAATCAGGACGAAAAAAAATCGCAGAAAAAAATAAAAAGCATGACACGGGGGTACCTTGTAAATCCATTTTGGAACGAGATGAGAGATGAGAGCTGAGGGATGAGACAAAGTGACGGCATGTGTTTGAACCCCCTCCTCACAGTCCTATGAATATTTAGGGGTACCCCACGGCAAAAAACAAGATAAAAAAATCTCCGAAAAAAATAAAAAACATGACACGGGGGTACCTTCTAAATCCATTTTGAACCGAGATGAGAGCTGAGAGATGAGACAACGTGACGGCATGTTTTCAAACCCCCTTCTCACAGTCCTATGAATATTTAGGGGTACCCCACGGCAAAAAACAAGATGGAAAAAAATCTCTGGAAAAAATAAAAAACATGACACAGGGGGTACCTTGTAAATCCATTTTGGACCGAGATGAGAGATGAGAGCTGAGAGATGAGACAAAGTGACGGCATGTGTTCAAACCACCTCCTCACAGTCCTATGAATATTTAGGGGTACCCCACGGCAAAAAACAAGATGAAAAAAAATCTCTGAAAAAAATAAAAAACATGACACGGGGGTACATTGTAAATCCATTTTGGACCGAGATGAGAGATGAGAGCTGAGAGATCAGACAAAGTGACGGCATATGTTCAAACCCCCTCCTCACAGTCCTATGAATATTTAGGGGTACCCCACAGCAAAAAACAAGACGGAAAAAAAAAATCTCAGAAAAAAAGTAAAAAACATGACACGGGGGTACCTTGTGAATCCATTTTGGACCGAATTGAGAGATGAGAGCTGAGAGATCAGACAAAGTGACGACATGTGTTCAAACCCCCTCATCACAGTCCTATGAATATTTAGGTGTACCCCACGGCAAAAATAAGGACGAAAAAAATAAATCTCAGAAAAAAATAAAAAACATGACACGGGGTACCTTGTAAATCCATTTTGGACCGAGATGAGAGATGAGAGCTGAGAGATGAGACAAAGTGACGGCATGTGTTTGAACCCCCTCCTCACAGTCCTATGAATATTTAGGGGTACCCTACGGCAAAAAACAAGACGGAAAAAAAATCTCCCCAAAAAATTTAAAACATGACACGGGGGTACCTTGTAAATCCATTTTGGACCGAGATGAGAGATGAGAGCTGAGAGATGAGACAAAGTGACGGCATGTGTTTGAACCCCCTCCTCACAGTCCTATGAATATTTAGGGGTACCCTACGGCAAAAAACAAGACGGAAAAAAAATCTCCCCAAAAAATTTAAAACATGACACGGGGGTACCTTGTAAATCCATTTTGGACCGAGATGAGAGCTGAGAGATGAGACAAAGTGACGGCATGTGTTCAAACCCCCTCCTCACAGTCCTATGAATATTTAGGGGTACCCCACGGCAAAAAACAAGACGGAAAAAAAATCTCAGAAAAAAATAAAAAACATGACACGGGGGTACCTTGTGAATCCATTTTGGACCCAGATGAGAGCTGAGAGATCAGACAAAGTGACGGCATATGTTCAAACCCCCTCCTCACAGTCCTATGAATATTTAGGGGTACCCCACGGCAAAAAACAAGATGGAAAAAAAATCTCAGAAAAATATAAAAAACATGACACGGGGGTACCTTGTGAATCCATTTTGGACCGAGAGGAGAGATGAGAGCTGAGAGATCAGAAAAAGTGACGGCATGTGTTCAAACCCCCTCCTCACAGTCCTATGAATATTTAGGGGTACCCCACGGCAAAAAACAAGACGGAAAAAAAATCTCCAAAAAAAATTTAAAACATGACACGAGGGTACCTTGTAAATCCATTTTGGACCGAGATGAGAGATGAGAGCTGAGAGATAAGACAAAGTGACGGCATGTGTTTGAATTTCCTCCTCACAGTCCTATGAATATTTAGGGGTACCCCACAGCACAAAAACAATACAAAAAAAATCTCAGAAAAAAATAAAAAACATGACACGGGGGTACCTTGTGAATCCATTTTGGACCGAGATGAGAGATGACAGCTGAGAGATGAGACAAGGTGATGGCATGTGTTCAAACCCCCTCCTCACAGTCCTTTGAATATTTAGGTGTACCCCACGGCAAAAATCAGGACGAAAAAAAAATCTCAGAAAAAAATAAAAAACATGACACGGGGGTACCTTGTAAATCCATTTTGGACTGAGATGAGAGCTGAGAGCTGAGAGATGAGACAAAGTGACGGCATGTGTTCAAACCCCCTCCTCACAGTCCTATGAATATTTACGGGTATCCCACGGCAAAAAACAAGACGAAAAAAATCTCCGAAAAAAACAAAAAACATGACACCCCCGGGGGTACATTATAAATCCATTTTGGACCCAGATGAGAGATGAGAGCTGAGAGATCAGACAAAGTGACGGCATATGTTCAAACCCCCTCCTCACAGTCCTATGAATATTTAGGGGTACCCCACAGCAAAAAACAAGACGGAAAAAAAAAATCTCAGAAAAAAAGTAAAAAACATGACACGGGGGTACCTTGTGAATCCATTTTGGACCGAATTGAGAGATGAGAGCTGAGAGATCAGACAAAGTGACGACATGTGTTCAAACCCCCTCATCACAGTCCTATGAATATTTAGGTGTACCCCACGGCAAAAATAAGGACGAAAAAAATAAATCTCAGAAAAAAATAAAAAACATGACACGGGGTACCTTGTAAATCCATTTTGGACCGAGATGAGAGATGAGAGCTGAGAGATGAGACAAAGTGACGGCATGTGTTTGAACCCCCTCCTCACAGTCCTATGAATATTTAGGGGTACCCTACGGCAAAAAACAAGACGGAAAAAAAATCTCCCCAAAAAATTTAAAACATGACACGGGGGTACCTTGTAAATCCATTTTGGACCGAGATGAGAGATGAGAGCTGAGAGATGAGACAAAGTGACGGCATGTGTTTGAACCCCCTCCTCACAGTCCTATGAATATTTAGGGGTACCCTACGGCAAAAAACAAGACGGAAAAAAAATCTCCCCAAAAAATTTAAAACATGACACGGGGGTACCTTGTAAATCCATTTTGGACCGAGATGAGAGCTGAGAGATGAGACAAAGTGACGGCATGTGTTCAAACCCCCTCCTCACAGTCCTATGAATATTTAGGGGTACCCCACGGCAAAAAACAAGACGGAAAAAAAATCTCAGAAAAAAATAAAAAACATGACACGGGGGTACCTTGTGAATCCATTTTGGACCCAGATGAGAGCTGAGAGATCAGACAAAGTGACGGCATATGTTCAAACCCCCTCCTCACAGTCCTATGAATATTTAGGGGTACCCCACGGCAAAAAACAAGATGGAAAAAAAATCTCAGAAAAATATAAAAAACATGACACGGGGGTACCTTGTGAATCCATTTTGGACCGAGAGGAGAGATGAGAGCTGAGAGATCAGAAAAAGTGACGGCATGTGTTCAAACCCCCTCCTCACAGTCCTATGAATATTTAGGGGTACCCCACGGCAAAAAACAAGACGGAAAAAAAATCTCCAAAAAAAATTTAAAACATGACACGAGGGTACCTTGTAAATCCATTTTGGACCGAGATGAGAGATGAGAGCTGAGAGATAAGACAAAGTGACGGCATGTGTTTGAATTTCCTCCTCACAGTCCTATGAATATTTAGGGGTACCCCACAGCACAAAAACAATACAAAAAAAATCTCAGAAAAAAATAAAAAACATGACACGGGGGTACCTTGTGAATCCATTTTGGACCGAGATGAGAGATGACAGCTGAGAGATGAGACAAGGTGATGGCATGTGTTCAAACCCCCTCCTCACAGTCCTTTGAATATTTAGGTGTACCCCACGGCAAAAATCAGGACGAAAAAAAAATCTCAGAAAAAAATAAAAAACATGACACGGGGGTACCTTGTAAATCCATTTTGGACCGAGATGAGAGCTGAGAGCTGAGAGATGAGACAAAGTGACGGCATGTGTTCAAACCCCCTCCTCACAGTCCTATGAATATTTACGGGTATCCCACGGCAAAAAACAAGACGAAAAAAATCTCCGAAAAAAACAAAAAACATGACACCCCCGGGGGTACATTATAAATCCATTTTGGACCCAGATGAGAGATGAGAGCTGAGAGATCAGACAAAGTGACGGCATATGTTCAAACCCCCTCCTCACAGTCCTATGAATATTTACGGGTACCCCACGGCAAAAAACAAGACGGAAAAAAAATCTCAGAAAAAAATAAAAAACATGACACGGGGGTACCTTGTGAATCCATTTTGGACCGAGATGAGAGATGAGAGCTGAGAGATCAGACAAAGTGACGGCATATGTTCAAACCCCCTCCTCACAGTCCTATGAATATTTAGGGGTACCCCACGGCAAAAAACAAGACGAAAAAAAATCTCAGAAAACAATAAAAAACATGACACCCCCGGGGGTACCTTGTGAATCCATTTTGAACCGAGATGAGAGATGGGAGCTGAGAGATGAGACAAAGTGACGGCATGTGTTCAAACCCCCTCCTCACAGTCCTATGAATATTTAGGTGTACCCCACGGCAAAAATCAGGACGAAAAAAATAAATCTCAGAAAAAAATAAAAAACATGACACGGGGTACCTTGTAAATCCATTTTGGACCGAGATGAGAGATGAGGCAAAGTGACGGCATGTGTTCAAACCCCCTCCTCACAGTCCTATGAATATTTAGGGGTACCTCACGGCAAAAAACAAGACGAAAAAAAAAATCTCCGAAAAAAATTAAAAACATGATACAGGGGTACCTTTTGAAACCATTTTGGACCGAGATGAGAGATGAGAGCTGAGAGATGAGACAAAGTGATGGCATGTGTTCAAACCCCCTCCTCACAGTCCGTTGAATATTTAGGGGTACCCCACGGCAAAAAACAAGATGAAAGGAATCTCAGAAAAAAAAAACATGACACCCCCGGGGGTACCTTGTAAGTCCATTTTGGACCAAAATGAGAGCTGAGAGATGAGACAAAGTGATGGCATGTGTTCAAACCCAGTCCTATGAATATTTAGGTGTACCCAACGGCAAAAATCAGGACGAAAAAAAATCTCAGAAAAAAATAAAAAACATGACACGGGGGTACCTTGTAAATACATTTTGGACCGAGATGAGAGATGAGAGCTGAGAGATGAGACAAAGTGACGGCATGTGTTCAAACCCCCTCCTCACAGTCCTATGAATATTTAGGGGTACCCCACGGCAAAAAACAAGATGAAAAAAAATCGCTGAAAGAAATAAAAAACATGACACGGGGGTACATTGTAAATCCATTTTGGACCGAGATGAGAGATGAGAGCTGAGAGAAGAGAAAAAGTGACGGCATGTGTTCAAACCCCCTCTTCACAGTCCTATGAATATTTAGGGGTACCCCACGGCAAAAAACAAGAAAAAAAATCTCCGAAAAAAATAAAAAACATGACACGGGGGTACCTTCTAAATCCATTTTGAACCGAGATGAGAGCTGAGAGATGAGACAATGTGACGGCATGTTTTCAAACCCCCTTCTCACAGTCCTATGAATATTTAGGGGTACCCCACGGCAAAAAACAAGATAAAAAAATCTCCGAAAAAAATAAAAAACATGACACGGGGGTACCTTCTAAATCCATTTTGAACCGAGATGAGAGCTGAGAGATGAGACAACGTGACGGCATGTTTTCAAACCCCCTTCTCACAGTCCTATGAATATTTAGGGGTACCCCACGGCAAAAAACAAGCCGGAAAAAAATCTCCGGAAAAAATAAAAAACATGACACAGGGGGTACCTTGTAAATCCATTTTGGACCGAGATGAGAGATGAGAGCTGAGAGATGAGACAAAGTGACGGCATGTGTTCAAACCCCCTCCTCACAGTCCTATGAATATTTAGGGGTACCCCATGGCAAAAAACAAGATGAAAAAAAAATCTCTGAAAAAAATAAAAAACATGACACGGGGGTACATTGTAAATCCATTTTGGACCGAGATGAGAGATGAGAGCTGAGAGATCAGACAAAGTGACGGCATATGTTCAAACCCCCTCCTCACAGTCCTATGAATATTTAGGGGTACCCCATAGCAAAAAACAAGACGGAAAAAAAAAATCTCAGAAAAAAAGTAAAAAACATGACACGGGGGTACCTTGTGAATCCATTTTGGACCGAATTGAGAGATGAGAGCTGAGAGATCAGACAAAGTGATGACATGTGTTCAAACCCCCTCATCACAGTCCTATGAATATTTAGGGGTACCCCACGGCAAAAAACAAGACAGAAAAAAAATCTCCAAAAAAAATTTAAAACATGACACGGGGGTAACTTGTAAATCCATTTTGGACCGAGATGAGAGATGAGAGCTGAGAGATCAGACAAAGTGATGGCATGTGTTCAAACCCTCTCCTCACAGTCCTATGAATATTTAGGTGTACCCCACGGCAAAAATAAGGACGAAAAAAATAAATCTCAGAAAAAAATAAAAAACATGACACGGGGTACCTTGTGAATCCATTTTGGACCGAGATGAGAGATGAGAGCTGAGAGATGAGACAAAGTGACGGCATGTGTTTGAACCCCCTCCTCACAGTCCTATGAATATTTAGGGGTACCCTACGGCAAAAAACAAGACGGAAAAAAAATCTCCCCAAAAAATTTAAAACATGACACGGGGGTACCTTGTAAATCCATTTTGGACCGAGATGATAGATGAGAGCTGAGAGATGAGACAAAGTGACGGCATGTGTTTGAACCCCCTCCTCACAGTCCTATGAATATTTAGGGGTACCCTATGGCAAAAAACAAGACGGAAAAAAAATCTCCCCAAAAAATTTAAAACATGACACGGGGGTACCTTGTAAATCCATTTTGGACCGAGATGAGAGATGAGAGCTGAGAGATGAGACAAAGTGACGGCATGTGTTCAAACCCCCTCCTCACAGTCCTATGAATATTTAGGGGTATCCCACGGCAAAAAACAAGACGAAAAAAAATCTCCGAAATAAATAAAAAACATGACACCCCCGGGGGTACATTGTAAATCCATTTTGGACCCAGATGAGAGATGAGAGCTGAGAGATCAGACAAAGTGACGGCATATGTTCAAACCCCCTCCTCACAGTCCTATGAATATTTAGGGGTACCCCACGGCAAAAAACAAGATGGAAAAAAAATCTCAGAAAAAAATAAAAAACATGACACGGGGGTACCTTGTGAATCCATTTTGGACCGAGAGGAGAGATGAGAGCTGAGAGATCAGAAAAAGTGATGGCATGTGTTCAAACCCCCTCTTCACAGTCCTATGAATATTTAGGGGTACCCCACGGCAAAAAACAAGACGGAAAAAAAATCTCCAAAAAAAATTTAAAACATGACACGAGGGTACCTTGTAAATCCATTTTGGACCGAGATGAGAGATGAGAGCTGAGAGATGAGACAAAGTGACGGCATGTGTTCAAACCCCCTCCTCACAGTCCTATGAATATTTAGGGGTACCCCACTGCAAAAAACAAGATGAAAAAAAAATCTCAGAAAAAAATAAAAAACATGACACCCCCGGGGGTACCTTGTAAGTCCATTTTGGACTGAGATGAGAGATGAGAGTTGAGAGATGAGACAAAGTGACGGCATGTGTTCAAACCCCCTCCTCACAGTCCTATGAATATTTAGGGGTACCCTACGGCAAAAAACAAGACGGAAAAAAAATCTCCCAAAAAAATTTAAAACATGACACGGGGGTACGTTGTAAATCCATTTTGGACCGAGATGAGAGATGAGAGCTGAGAGATGAGACAAAGTGACGGCATGTGTTCAAACCCCCTCCTCACAGTCCTATGAATATTTACGGGTATCCCACGGCAAAAAACAAGACGAAAAAAAATCTCCGAAATAAATAAAAAACATGACACCCCCGGGGGTACATTGTAAATCCATTTTGGACCCAGATGAGAGATGAGAGCTGAGAGATCAGACAAAGTGTTGGCATATGTTCAAACCCCCTCCTCACAGTCCTATGAATATTTAGGGGTACCCCACGGCAAAAAACAAGATGGAAAAAAAATCTCAGAAAAAAATAAAAAACATGACACGAGGGTACCTTGTAAATCCATTTTGGACCGAGATGAGAGATGAGAGCTGAGAGATGAGACAAAGTGACGGCATGTGTTCAAACCCCCTCCTCACAGTCCTATGAATATTTAGGGGTACCCCACGGCAAAAAACAAGATGAAAAAAAAATCTCAGAAAAAAATAAAAAACATGACACCCCCGGGGGTACCTTGTAAGTCCATTTTGGACTGAGATGAGAGATGAGAGTTGAGAGATGAGACAAAGTGACGGCATGTGTTCAAACCCCCTCCTCACAGTCCTATGAATATTTAGGTGTACCCCACGGCAAAAATCAGGACGAAAAAAATAAATCTCAGAAAAAAATAAAAAACACGACACGGGGTACCTTGTAAATCCATTTTGGACCGAGATGAGAGATGAGAGCTGAGAGATAAGACAAAGTGACGGCATGTGTTTGAATTTCCTCCTCACAGTCCTATGAATATTTAGGGGTACCTCACGGCAAAAAACAAGACGAAAAAAAAAATCTCCGAAAAAAATTAAAAACATGATACAGGGGTACCTTGTGAATCCATTTTGGACCGAGATGAGAGATGAGAGCTGAGAGATGAGACAAAGTGACGGCATGTGTTCAAACCCCCTCCTCACAGTCCATTGAATATTTAGGGGTACCCCACGGCAAAAAACAAGATGAAAGGAATCTCAGAAAAAAAAAAAAATTACACACCCGGGGGTACCTTGTAAGTCCATTTTGGACCGAAATGAGAGCTGAGAGATGAGACAAAGTGATGGCATGTGTTCAAACCCAGTCCTATGAATATTTAGGTGTACCCAACGGCAAAAATCAGGACGAAAAAAAAATCTCAGAAAAAAATAAAAAACATGACACGGGGGTACCTTGTAAATCCATTTTGGACCGAGATGAGAGCTGAGAGATGAGACAAAGTGACGGCATGTGTTTGAACCCCCTCCTCACAGTCCTATGAACATTTGGGGGTACCTCACGGCAAAAAACAAGACGAAAAAAAAATCTCCTAAAAAAATAAAAAACATGACACGGGGGTACCTTGTAAATCCATTTTGGACCGAGATGAGAGATGAGAGCTGAGAGATGAGACAAAGTGACGGCATGTGTTCAAACCCCCTCCTCACAGTCCTATGAATATTTAGGGGTACCCCACGGCAAAAAACAAGATGAAAAAAAATCTCTGAAAGAAATAAAAAACATGACACGGGTACCTTGTAAATCCATTTTGGACCGAGATGAGAGCTGAGAGATGAGACAAAGTGACGGCATGTGTTTGAACCCCCTCCTCACAATCCTATGAATATTTAGGGGTACCCCACGGCAAAAAACAAGACGAAAAAAAAATCTCTGAAAAAAATAAAAAACATGACACAGAGGTACCTTGTAAATCCATTTTGGACCAAGATGAGAGACGAGAGCTGAGAGAAGAGAAAAAGTGACGGCATGTGTTCAAACCCCCTCTTCACAGTCCTATGAATATTTAGGGGTACCCCACGGCAAAAAACAAGAAAAAAAATCTCCGAAAAAAATAAAAAACATGACACGGGGGTACCTTCTAAATCCATTTTGAACCGAGATGAGAGCTGAGAGATGAGATAACATGACGGCATGTTTTCAAACCCCCTTCTCACAGTCCTATGAATATTTAGGGGTACCCCACGGCAAAAAACAAGATAAAAAAATCTCCGAAAAAAATAAAAAACATGACACGGGGGTACCTTCTAAATCCATTTTGAACCTAGATGAGAGCTGAGAGATGAGACAACGTGACGGCATGTTTTCAAACCCCCTTCTCACAGTCCTATGAATATTTAGGGGTACCCCACGGCAAAAAACAAGATGGGAAAAAAATCTCCGGAAAAAATAAAAAACATGACACGGGGGTACATTGTAAATCCATTTTGGACCGAGATGAGAGATGAGAGCTGAGAGATCAGACAAAGTGACGGCATATGTTCAAACCCCCTCCTCACAGTCCTATGAATATTTAGGGGTACCCCACAGCAAAAAACAAGACGGAAAAAAAAAATCTCAGAAAAAAAGTAAAAAACATGACACGGGGGTACCTTGTGAATCCATTTTGGACCGAATTGAGAGATGAGAGCTGAGAGATCAGACAAAGTGACGACATGTGTTCAAACCCCCTCATCACAGTCCTATGAATATTTAGGGGTACCCCACGGCAAAAAACAAGACAGAAAAAAATCTCCAAAAAAAATTTAAAACATGACACGGGGGTAACTTGTAAATCCATTTTGGACCGAGATGAGAGATGAGAGCTGAGCGATCAGACAAAGTGATGGCATGTGTTCAAACCCTCTCCTCACAGTCCTATGAATATTTAGGTGTACCCCACGGCAAAAATAAGGACGAAAAAAATAAATCTCAGAAAAAAATAAAAAACATGACACGGGGTACCTTGTAAATCCATTTTGGACCGAGATGAGAGATGAGAGCTGAGAGATGAGACAAAGTGACGGCATGTGTTTGAACCCCCTCCTCACAGTCCTATGAATATTTAGGGGTACCCTACGGCAAAAAACAAGACGGAAAAAAAATCTCCCCAAAAAATTTAAAACATGACACGGGGGTTCCTTGTAAATCCATTTTGGACCGAGATGAGAGATGAGAGCTGAGAGATGAGACAAAGTGACGGCATGTGTTTGAACCCCCTCCTCACAGTCCTATGAATATTTAGGGGTACCCTACGGCAAAAAACAAGACGGAAAAAAAATCTCCCCAAAAAATTTAAAACATGACACGGGGGTACCTTGTAAATCCATTTTGGACCGAGATGAGAGATGAGAGCTGAGAGATGAGACAAAGTGACGGCATGTGTTCAAACCCCCTCCTCACAGTCCTATGAATATTTACGGGTATTCCACGGCAAAAAACAAGACGAAAAAAAATCTCCGAAATAAATAAAAAACATGACACCCCCGGGGGTACATTGTAAATCCATTTTGGACCCAGATGAGAGATGAGAGCTGAGAGATCAGACAAAGTGACGGCATATGTTCAAACCCCCTCCTCACAGTCCTATGAATATTTAGGGGTACCCCACGGCAAAAAACAAGATGGAAAAAAAATCTCAGAAAAAAATAAAAAACATGACACGGGGGTACCTTGTGAATCCATTTTGGACCGAGAGGAGAGATGAGAGCTGAGAGATCAGAAAAAGTGACGGCATGTGTTCAAACCCCCTCCTCACAGTCCTATGAATATTTAGGGGTACCCCACAGCAAAAAACAAGACGGAAAAAAAATCTCCAAAAAAAATTTAAAACATGACACGAGGGTACCTTGTAAATCCATTTTGGACCGAGATGAGAGATGAGAGCTGAGAGATGAGACAAAGTGACGGCATGTGTTCAAACCCCCTCCTCACAGTCCTATGAATATTTAGGGGTACCCCACGGCAAAAAACAAGATGAAAAAAAAATCTCAGAAAAAAATAAAAAACATGACACCCCCGGGGGTACCTTGTAAGTCCATTTTGGACTGAGATGAGAGATGAGAGCTGAGAGATGAGACAAAGTGACGGCATGTGTTCAAACCCCCTCCTCACAGTCCTATGAATATTTAGGTGTACCCCATGGCAAAAATCAGGACGAAAAAAATAAATCTCAGAAAAAAATAAAAAACACGACACGGGGTACCTTGTAAATCCATTTTGGACCGAGATGAGAGATGAGAGCTGAGAGATAAGACAAAGTGACGGCATGTGTTTGAATTTCCTCCTCACAGTCCTATGAATATTTAGGGGTACCCCACAGCACAAAAACAATACAAAAAAAATCTCAGAAAAAAATAAAAAACATGACACGGGGGTACCTTGTGAATCCATTTTGGACCGAGATGAGAGATGACAGCTGAGAGATGAGACAAGGTGATGGCATGTGTTCAAACCCCCTCCTCACAGTCCTATGAATATTTAGGTGTACCCCACGGCAAAAATCAGGACGAAAAAAAAATCTCAGAAAAAAAAAAAACCTGACACGGGAGTACCTTGTAAATCCATTTTGGACCGAGATGAGAGCTGAGAGCTGAGAGATGAGACAAAGTGACGGCATGTGTTCAAACCCCCTCCTCACAGTCCTATGAATATTTACGGGTATCCCACGGCAAAAAACAAGACGAAAAAAATCTCCGAAAAAAACAAAAAACATGACACCCCCGGGGGTACATTATAAATCCATTTTGGACCCAGATGAGAGATGAGAGCTGAGAGATCAGACAAAGTGACGGCATATGTTCAAACCCCCTCCTCACAGTCCTATGAATATTTACGGGTACCCCACGGCAAAAAACAAGACGGAAAAAAAATCTCAGAAAAAATAAAAAACATGACACGGGGGTACCTTGTGAATCCATTTTGGACCGAGATGAGAGATGAGAGCTGAGAGATCAGACAAAGTGATGGCATGTGTTCAAACCCCCTCCTCACAGTCTTATGAATATTTAGGGGTACCCCACGGCAAAAAACAAGACGGAAAAAAAATCTCCAAAAAAAATTTAAAACATAACACGAGGGTACCTTGTGAATCCATTTTGGACCGAGATGAGAGATGAGAGCTGAGAGATCAGACAAAGTGACGGCATATGTTCAAACCCCCTCCTCACAGTCCTATGAATATTTAGGGGTACCCCACGGCAAAAAACAAGACGAAAAAAAATCTCAGAAAAAATAAAAAACATGACACCCCCGGGGGTACCTTGTAAGTCCATTTTGAACCAAGATGAGAGATGGGAGCTGAGAGATGAGACAAAGTGACGGCATGTGTTCAAACCCCCTCCTCACAGTCCTATGAATATTTAGGTGTACCCCACGGCAAAAATCAGGACGAAAAAAATAAATCTCAGAAAAAAATAAAAAACATGACACGGGGTACCTTGTAAATCCATTTTGGACCGAGATGAGAGATGAGAGCTGAGAGATGAGACAAAGTGACGGCATGTGTTCAAACCCCCTCCTCACAGTCCTATGAATATTTAGGTGTACCCCACGGCAAAAATCAGGACGAAATAAATAAATCTCAGAAAAAAATAAAAAACATGTCACGGGGTACCTTGTAAATCCATTTTGGACCGAAATGAGAGATGAGAGCTGAGAGATGAGACAAAGTGACGGCATGTGTTCAAACCCCCTCCTCACAGTCCTATGAATATTTAAGGGTACCCCACGGCAAAAAAACAAGACAAAAAAATCTCAGAAAGAATATAAAACATGACACGGGGGTACCTTGTGAATCCATTTTGGACCGAGATGAGAGCTGAGAGATGAGACAAAGTGATGGCATGTGTTCAAACCCCCTCCTCACAGTCCTATGAATATTTAGGTGTACCCCACGGCAAAAATCAGGACGAAAAAAAATCGCAGAAAAAAATAAAAAGCATGACACGGGGGTACCTTGTAAATCCATTTTGGAACGAGATGAGAGATAATAGCTGATAGATGAGACAACGTGACGGCATGTGTTTGAACCCCCTTCTCACAGTCCTATGAATATTTAGGGGTACCCCACGGCAAAAAACAAGATAAAAAAATCTCCGAAAAAAATTAAAAACATGACACGGGGGTACCTTCTAAATCCATTTTGAACCGAGATGAGAGCTGAGAGATGAGACAACGTGACGGCATGTTTTCAAACCCCCTTCTCACAGTCCTATGAATATTTAGGGGTACCCCACGGCAAAAAGCAAGACGGAAAAAAATCTCCGGAAAAAATAAAAAACATGACACGGAGGTACCTTGTAAATCCATTTTGGACCGAGATGAGAGATGAGAGCTGAGAGATGAGACAAAGTGACGGCATGTGTTTGAACCCCCTCCTCACAATCCTATGAATATTTAGGGGTACCCCACGGCAAAAAACAAGACGAAAAAAAAATCTCTGAAAAAAATAAAAAACATGACACGGAGGTACCTTGTAAATCCATTTTGGACCGAGATGAGAGATGAGAGCTGAGAGAAGAGAAAAAGTGACGGCATGTGTTCAAACCCCCTCTTCACAGTCCTATGAATATTTAGGGGTACCCCACGGCAAAAAACAAGAAAAAAAATCTCCAAAAAAAATAAAAAACATGACACAGGGGTACCTTCTAAATCCATTTTGAACCGAGATGAGAGCTGAGAGATGAGACAACGTGACGGCATGTTTTCAAACCCCTTCTCACAGTCCTATGAATATTTAGGGGTACCCCACGGCAAAAAACAAGACGGAAAAAAATCTCCGGAAAAAATAAAAAACATGACACGGGGGTACCTTGTAAATCCATTTTGGACCGAGATGAGAGATGAGAGCTGAGAGATGAGACAAAGTGACGGCATGTGTTCAAACCACCTCCTCACAGTCCTATAAATATTTAGGGGTACCCCACGGCAAAAAACAAGATGAAAAAAAATCTCTGAAAAAAATTAAAAACATGACACGAGGGTACATTGTAAATCCATTTTGGACCGAGATGAGAGATGAGAGCTGAGAGATCAGACAAAGTGATGGCATATGTTCAAACCCCCTCCTCACAGTCCTATGAATATTTAGGGGTACCCCACAGCAAAAAACAAGACGGAAAAAAAAAATCTCAGAAAAAAAGTAAAAAACATGACACGGGGGTACCTTGTGAATCCATTTTGGACCGAATTGAGAGATGAGAGCTGAGAGATGAGACAAAGTGACGACATGTGTTCAAACCCCCTCATCACAGTCCTATGAATATTTAGGGGTACCCCACGGCAAAAAACAATACAGAACAAAAATCTCCAAAAAAAATTTAAAACATGACACGGGGGTAACTTGTAAATCCATTTTGGACCGAGATGAGAGATGAGAGCTGAGAGATCAGACAAAGTGATGGCATGTGTTCAAACCCTCTCCTCACAGTCCTATGAATATTTAGGTGTACCCCACGGCAAAAATAAGGACGAAAAAAATAAATCTCAGAAAAAAATAAAAAACATGACACGGGGTACCTTGTAAATCCATTTTGGACCGAGATGAGAGATGAGAGCTGAGAGATGAGACAAAGTGACGGCATGTGTTTGAACCCCCTCCTCACAGTCCTATGAATATTTAGGGGTACCCTACGGCAAAAAACAAGACGGAAAAAAAATCTCCCCAAAAAATTTAAAACATGACACGGGGGTACCTTGTAAATCCATTTTGGACCGAGATGAGAGATGAGAGCTGAGAGATGAGACAAAGTGACGGCATGTGTTTGAACCCCCTCCTCACAGTCCTATGAATATTTAGGGGTACCCTATGGCAAAAAACAAGACGGAAAAAAAATCTCCCCAAAAAATTTAAAACATGACACGGGGGTACCTTGTAAATCCATTTTGGACCGAGATGAGAGATGAGAGCTGAGAGATGAGACAAAGTGACGGCATGTGTTCAAACCCCCTCCTCACAGTCCTATGAATATTTAGGGGTACCCCATGGCAAAAAACAAGACGGTAAAAAAAATCTCAGAAAAAAATAAAAAACATGACACGGGGGTACCTTGTGAATCCATTTTGGACCGAGATGAGAGCTGAGAGATGAGACAAAGTGACGGCATGTGTTTGAACCCCCTCCTCACAGTCCTATGAATATTTATGGGTACCCCACGGCAAAAAACAAGACGGAAAAAAATCTCCCCAAAAAATTTAAAACATGACACGGGGGTACCTTGTAAATCCATTTTGGACCGAGATGAGAGATGAGAGCTGAGAGATGCGACAAAGTGACGGCATGTGTTCAAACCCCCTCCTCACAGTCCTATGAATATTTATGGGTATTGTGACAGCAGGAAGGTAAAGTCACCTGGTTGCATCCAGGGGGGTAGGTATATTTCTCCCAGATTCAGGCTTTATGCCGACTTATACAACTAGGGAGAGAGTTGATGAAGCCCAGCTGAGGCTAGTGGGCTCATGGATGATTCATACCTCTAGGGAGAGGGCTGGGCGTCGTGCAGGCAGGGAGTTGATGAGACCAGCTGAAGCTTGTCAGCTCGTTTAAGGCCTCTATAAAAACTCCCAGATTCATTAGGTGTTTGCTCATGCCTGGAACCAGACATGTGTGGACTGTCTAGGGAGAGTGAACCCCTGTGCGGTGAGACAAAGCCTGTGTGGCTATTTGTTTGGACATTGACTAAACCAGGGACTTAGGGACTAGGACAGCACCAGGCTGATCCCAGTTGTTAGTTAGGAAACCTGCATGTTTAGTCAGAGGTCAAGCTGACCAGGATTTATTTTGTTTATGTTTCTTTTTGGCTTTGTTGTGTTTTTGTCACTGTACATAGAGAAATAAACCGCACCTTTTGATTTTGAAAACCACAACCTCCGTCTGCTGGCCCTGTTTTTGTGTGGGGAGCCCAACCAGGGGGTCACACACACCCGCTACCGAGTTAACCCCCTCACAGTTGGTGGAGAACCAGTGGCAGTTTTTTTTAAGCCAGCATGGAGGAGATACTGAAACAGCTGGCTCTAGCAAATGCCAATCAACAGCAGACAAATGCAGGTTTGCAAAGGAGCCTTGCAGCCCAGCAGCAAGCTCATCAACAGAGCCTTGCAGCCCAGCAGCAAGCTCACCAACAGAGTCTGGAAGCTCAGCAACAAGCCCAGCAGCAATCTGAGGCCCGCTTCATAGACCTGTTACAGAAGCAAGAGCAGAGACTACAACAAATGGAAGCAGTAGTGCAGCAACGTCCGCAGACCAGTGAGGAAAGCCGTCCCACTAATACCGCGTCCTTTGGGGTGAGTCGTTTATTGACAAAAATGACTGGAGAGGATGATCCAGAGGTATTTTTGACCACATTTGAAAGGACTGCTGAAAGAGAAAAGTGGCCTGAGGAGCAGTGGGCTGGACTGGTGGCTCCTCTGTTAACTGGTGAATCGCAGAAGGCTTACGATGACCTAGAGCCTGACCAAGCAAAAGACTATGTGATGCTAAAAGCTGAAATATTGGCAAGGCTGGGTGTCACCCTGGCTGTCCGGGCTCAGCGTGTGCATAACTGGACTTTCCAGCTTGGAAAACCCCCCAGGTCTCAAATGTATGATCTCATTCACCTGAGCAGGAAGTGGCTACAGCCAGAGACTTTGTCCGCACCAGAGATTGTGGAACGTGTTGTAATGGATCGGTTTTTGAGAGCTCTTCCTACTGCCATCCAAAAGTGGGTAAGCCATGGAGACCCAGAGACGGCCGGTGGTCTTGTGGATCGTGTAGAGAAATACTTGGCTACAGAGAACCTGACGGCCTCTTCCAGAGACTCTCGGACTTTCCACCCTAAGACCAGACCATCCCCAGGGGCGGATAAGAGGATTCCAAGGGGTGAGGGTGGAGAGAGTGAGAGGGTGGGAGCTCTACCCAAAGTTTGGCGAGAACAGCCTGGGAAGTCAGGGGCTCAAGAGGCAGCCAAAAGGATTGTTTGCTACCGCTGCCGGCAAGCGGGACATATTGCAGCAAATTGCCCGGTTGTGGAGGAACCCATGCAATGTGACTTTCTGATGGACCGACGTCAGTCGCTGTGTGCGACAGTCGCATGCACTGCCATTCGGGGAACTGAGAAACATTTATGCAAAATGTGTATTAATGGTAGAAATGTTGTGGTATTGCTGGATTCAGGTAGCCTTGTGACCCTGATAAAGGCTGAATTAGTTAAAACAGAGGTCTCTGGGAATAGCAAGGTAGCTGTTATTTGTGTGCATGGGGACACCCGAGAGTATCCAGTGACTACAGTGTGTTTCGAGACCCCCAAAGGTACCCTCTCTCATCCAGTGGGGTTAGTATCTCAATTACCGCATGATGCCATTGTGGGAAGGGATTTTCCGAAGTTCTGGGAACTGTGGGATGATCCTGAGCCCCCCACTGGTGCCCCTATGTACCAGGAATGTGATAGCCAGAACTCCTCTGAGAGTGGTGAGGACTCTCCAGAATTTCCCTTGTCAGTATTGGCAGGGGAGACTCAAGAAACTGGAGAGGAGCCCACCTCCTCAGACGAAAACCTACCGTCTGTGGAGTTTTCTGATCTGGAGGTTCACAGGGAAAATTTTGCCACAGAACAGTTAAAAGACCCCGCCCTAATAAAGGCACGGGAAAACGTAGTGGAAATAGATGGCGAGTTAGTGAACCCAGATAATACCTGCACTTACCCATACTTCAGCGTAGAGAAGGACCTACTGTATCGGGTGGCAAAAAGGGCAGAAGAAACCGTTGAGCAGCTTGTGGTGCCCAAACCTTACAGGAAGTTGGTGTTGGAGTTGGCCCATGGGCACATTCTTGGAGGTCATCTGGGGACAGAGAAAACCCGAGAGAGGGTATTACAGAGATTCTATTGGCCTGGGGTGATGAAGGACATAGAAAATTATTGTTCCTCCTGCCCTGTGTGTCAGAGGTCGGCCCCGATGCCACATTTCCGTAGCCCGCTGGTCCCTCTACCCATCATTGAGGTCCCGTTTGAGAGAATCGCAATGGATTTGGTAGGTCCTATAATCAAGTCCGCTAGGGGGCACCAGTACATATTGGTTATAATGGACTATGCCACCCGTTATCCAGAAGCGATCCCTCTCAGAAATACCTCGGCCAAAACCATAGCCAAAGAGCTATCTCTTGTTTTTAGCCGGGTGGGTATTTGTAAAGAACTGCTTACGGACCAAGGTACACCCTTTATGTCCCG
Organism: Rana muscosa; assembly: GCA_029206835.1. Taxonomy (NCBI): domain Eukaryota; kingdom Metazoa; phylum Chordata; class Amphibia; order Anura; family Ranidae; genus Rana; species Rana muscosa. The sequence goes on along the minus strand of CM055124.1, from coordinate 39,501,011 downwards.
GGTTATGAAAGAGCTGTGTAAATTGTTCAAAGTGACGCAATTGTGTACATCTGTGTATCACCCCCAAACCGATGGGCTGGTTGAAAGATTCAACAAAACCCTAAAACAAATGTTGAAGAAAGTGGTGGATAGAGATGGAAAGGATTGGGACTGTCTACTTCCTTATTTGATGTTTGCTATTAGGGAGGTGCCCCAATCCTCTACGGGATTCTCCCCCTTTGAGTTACTGTATGGGAGACACCCAAGAGGGCTGTTGGATATTGCCAAGGAAACTTGGGAAAGTGAGAGTTCTCCCCACAGGAGTGTGATTGAGCATGTCGCCCTGATGCAAGATCGAATTGCACAGGTAATGCCCATCGTGAAGGAACATTTGGCCCAAGCGCAGTTGGCACAGCAGAGAGTGTACAACCGTGGAGCCAAGACCCGTACCTTTTCCCCGGGGGATAGGATATTGGTACTTGTCCCTACGGTTGAAAGTAAATTCCTTGCCAAATGGCAAGGCCCCTACGATATAATGGAAAAAGTGAGCGAAGTGAATTACAAGGTCAGACAACCAGGAAGGCGAAAGCCCGAACAGATATATCACGTTAATCTGTTGAAAGCCTGGAGGGATAGAGAGTCCCTAGTCGCAGAAACTTGGTCACCAGCTCAAACTGGTTGCGTGATTCCGGAGGTTGGAATAGCAGCCACCTTGTCACAACCCCAACAACAGGAGGTTAAGGAGTTTGTGCTTCGCAACAAGGAGGTGTTCTCTGAGCTGCCGGGACAAACATCTGGGGTAGAGCATGATATTATTACCCCGCCCGGTGAAAGGGTGAAGTTAAAACCCTATCGGATCCCAGAGGCCCGACGGGAGGCAATACGGGAGGAAGTACAGAAAATGCTGAACTTAGGGGTGATAGAGGAGTCCCAAAGTGATTGGTCTAGTCCCATTGTGTTGGTGCCTAAACCGAATGGGAGCTGGCGATTTTGTAACGATTTTCGTCAGTTGAACAAAGTTACAAAATTTGACACCTACCCCATACCACGTATAGATGAGTTGATCGACCGGCTGGGAACAGCCCGATACATGACGACTCTTGACCTCACAAAAGGGTATTGGCAAATTCCCCTGGCCAAGTCGGCCAAAGAGAAAACCGCATTTGTAACCCCAGATGGGGCGTTCCAATATAAGAGAATGCCGTTCGGGTTACAGAATGCGCCGGCCACATTCCAGCGGAAAATGGACCAGATACTGAGGCCCCATCGGAAGTATGCTGCGGCTTACCTGGATGACGTAATTGTCCATAGCACAGATTGGGCCTCACATCTGCCAAAAGTGCAAGCAGTCCTAGACTCTATCCGGGAAGCGGGGTTTACGGCTAACCCCAAGAAGTGTACCATTGGGCAGGAGGAGGCCAAATATCTTGGGTACACCATTGGCAGGGGAGTGATAAAACCCCAACTCAACAAAGTCGAGGCCATCCAGAGTTGGCCACGTCCCAACAGCAAGAAGCAGGTACGGGCCTTTCTGGGAATCGCGGGTTATTATCGGCGCTTCATTCCCCACTTTGCTTCTAAGGCTGTGCCCCTAACCAACCTGACGAAAGGGAAAGGGTCGGTCATGATTAAATGGACCCCCGAGGCTGAGGCAGCATTCCAATTCTTGAAACAAGCCTTATGTAGCCAGCCAGTGTTGTACTCACCCGACTTCTCTAAAGACTTTGTCGTACAAAGTGATGCGTCAGATGTGGGGTTAGGAGCAGTATTGTCCCAGGTCTGGAACGGGGAAGAGCACCCAGTCATTTACCTCAGCAGGAAATTGAAGTCCCATGAGGTAAATTACGCCACGGTTGAAAAGGAGTGTTTAGCGGTGAAGTGGGCTCTAGATTCCCTTCGGTACTATCTGCTAGGTAGGCACTTTGACATGGTTACGGATCACGCTCCGTTGAAGTGGATGGCTCAAAACAAGGAGACAAATAGAAGAGTGAATAGGTGGTTCCTGGCCCTACAGGAATTCAACTTCACAGTAAAGCATCGCCCTGGCGTTCAAATGGGGAATGTGGATGCTTTGTCTCGAGTACATGAATGCCTGATTGCTGGTGTTCCAACCCCAAGGTTAAAACAAGAGGGGGGGTATGTGACAGCAGGAAGGTAAAGTCACCTGGTTGCATCCAGGGGGGTAGGTAAATTTCTCCCTGATTCAGGCTTTATGCCGACTTATACAACTAGGGAGAGAGTTGATGAAGCCCAGCTGAGGCTAGTGGGCTCATGGATGATTCATACCTCTAGGGAGAGGGCTGGGCGTCGTGCAGGCAGGGAGTTGATGAGACCAGCTGAAGCTTGTCAGCTCGTTTAAGGCCTCTATAAAAACTCCCAGATTCATTAGGTGTTTGCTCATGCCTGGAACCAGACCTGTGTGGACTGTCTAGGGAGAGTGAACCCCTGTGCGGTGAGACAAAGCCTGTGTGGCTATTTGTTTGGACATTGACTAAACCAGGGACTTAGGGACTAGGACAGCACCAGGCTGATCCCAGTTGTTAGTTAGGAAACCTGCATGTTTAGTCAGAGGTCAAGCTGACCAGGATTTATTTTGTTTATGTTTCTTTTTGGCTTTGTTGTGTTTTTGTCACTGTACATAGAGAAATAAACCGCACCTTTTGATTTTGAAAACCACAACCTCCGTCTGCTGGCCCTGTTTTTGTGTGGGGAGCCCAACCAGGGGGTCACACACACCCGCTACCGAGTTAACCCCCTCACAGTATCCCACGGCAAAAAACAATACGAAAAAAATCTCCGAAATAAATAAAAAACATGACACCCCCGGGGGTACATTGTAAATCCATTTTGGACCCAGATGAGAGATGAGAGCTGAGAGATCAGACAAAGTGACGGCATATGTTCAAACCCCCTCCTCACAGTCCTATGAATATTTAGGGGTACCCCACGGCAAAAAACAAGATGGAAAAAAAAATCTCAGAAAAAAATAAAAAACATGACACGGGGGTACCTTGTGAATCCATTTTGGACCGAGAGGAGAGATGAGAGCTGAAAGATCAGAAAAAGTGACAGCATGTGTTCAACCCCCCTCCTCACAGTCCTATGAATATTTAAGGGTACCCCACGGCAAAAAACAAGACGGAAAAAAAATCTCCAAAAATTTTTTAAAACATGACACGAGGGTACCTTGTAAATCCATTTTGGACCGAGATGAGAGATGAGAGCTGAGAGATGAGACAAAGTGACGGCATGTGTTCAAACCCCCTCCTCACAGTCCTATGAATATTTAGGGGTACCCCACGGCAAAAAACAAGATGAAAAAAAAATCTCAGAAAAAATAAAAAACATGACACCCCCGGGGGTACCTTGTAAGTCCATTTTGGACTGAGATGAGAGCTGAGAGCTGAGAGATGAGACAAAGTGACGGCATGTGTTCAAACCCCCTCCTCACAGTCCTATGAATATTTAGGTGTACCCCACGGCAAAAATCAGGACGAAAAAAATAAATCTCAGAAAAAAATAAAAAACACGACACGGGGTACCTTGTAAATCCATTTTGGACCGAGATGAGAGATGAGAGCTGAGAGATAAGACAAAGTGACGGCATGTGTTTGAATTTCCTCCTCACAGTCCTATGAATATTTAGGGGTACCCCACAGCACAAAAACAATACAAAAAAAATCTCAGAAAAAAATAAAAAACATGACACGGGGGTAACTTGTGAATCCATTTTGGACCGAGATGAGAGATGACAGCTGAGAGATGAGACAAGGTGATGGCATGTGTTCAAACCCCCTCCTCACAGTCCTATGAATATTTAGGTGTACCCCACGGCAAAAATCAGGACGAAAAAAAAATCTCAGAAAAAAAAAAAACATGACACGGGGGTACCTTGTAAATCCATTTTGGACCGAGATGAGAGCTGAGAGCTGAGAGATGAGACAAAGTGACGGCATGTGTTCAAACCCCCTCCTCACAGTCCTATGAATATTTACGGGTATCCCACGGCAAAAAACAAGACGAAAAAAATCTCCGAAAAAAAAAACATGACACCCACGGGGGTACATTATAAATCCATTTTGGACCCAGATGAGAGATGAGAGCTGAGAGATCAGACAAAGTGACGGCATATGTTCAAACCCCCTCCTCACAGTCCTATGAATATTTACGGGTACCCCACGGCAAAAAACAAGACGGAAAAAAAATCTCAGAAAAAAATAAAAAACATGACACGGGGGTACCTTGTGAATCCATTTTGGACCGAGATGAGAGATGAGAGCTGAGAGATCAGACAAAGTGATGGCATGTGTTCAAACCCCCTCCTCACAGTCTTATGAATATTTAGGGGTAACCCACGGCAAAAAACAAGACGGAAAAAAAATCTCCAAAAAAAATTAAAAACATGACACGAGGGTACCTTGTAAATCCATTTTGGACCGAGATGAGAGATGAGAGCTGAGAGATCAGACAAAGTGACGGCATATGTTCAAACCCCCTCCTCACAGTCCTATGAATATTTAGGGGTACCCCACGGCAAAAAACAAGACGAAAAAAAATCTCAGAAAAAATAAAAAACATGACACCCCCGGGGGTACCTTGTAAGTCCATTTTGAACCGAGATGAGAGATGGGAGCTGAGAGATGAGACAAAGTGACGGCATGTGTTCAAACCCCCTCCTCACAGTCCTATGAATATTTAGGTGTACCCCACGGCAAAAATCAGGACGAAAAAAATAAATCTCAGAAAAAAATAAAAATCACGACACGGGGTACCTTGTAAATTCATTTTGGACTGAGATGAGAGATGAGAGCTGAGAGATGAGACAAAGTGACGGCATGTGTTCAAACCCCCTCCTCACAGTCCTATGAATATTTAGGGGTACCTCACGGCAAAAAACAAGACGAAAAAAAAAATCTCCGAAAAAAATTAAAAACATGATACAGGGGTACCTTGTGAATCCATTTTGGACCGAGATGAGAGATGAGAGCTGAGAGATGAGACAAAGTGACGGCATGTGTTCAAACCCCCTCCTCACAGTCCTATGAATATTTAGGGGTACCCCACGGCAAAAAACAAGACGAAAAAAAATCTCAGAAAAAAATAAAAAACATGACACCCCCGGGGGTACCTTGTAAGTCCATTTTGAACCGAGATGAGAGATGGGAGCTGAGAGATGAGACAAAGTGACGGCATGTGTTCAAACCCCCTCCTCACAGTCCTATGAATATTTAGGTGTACCCCACGGCAAAAATCAGGACGAAAAAAAAATCTCAGAAAAAAAAAAAACATGACACGGGGGTACCTTGTAAATCCATTTTGGACCGAGATGAGAGCTGAGAGCTGAGAGATGAGACAAAGTGACGGCATGTGTTCAAACCCCCTCCTCACAGTCCTATGAATATTTACGGGTATCCCACGGCAAAAAACAAGACGAAAAAAATCTCCGAAAAAAAAAAAACATGACACCCACGGGGGTACATTATAAATCCATTTTGGACCCAGATGAGAGATGAGAGCTGAGAGATCAGACAAAGTGACGGCATATGTTCAAACCCCCTCCTCACAGTCCTATGAATATTTACGGGTACCCCACGGCAAAAAACAAGACGGAAAAAAAATCTCAGAAAAAAATAAAAAACATGACACGGGGGTACCTTGTGAATCCATTTTGGACCGAGATGAGAGATGAGAGCTGAGAGATCAGACAAAGTGATGGCATGTGTTCAAACCCCCTCCTCACAGTCTTATGAATATTTAGGGGTAACCCACGGCAAAAAACAAGACGGAAAAAAAATCTCCAAAAAAAATTAAAAACATGACACGAGGGTACCTTGTAAATCCATTTTGGACCGAGATGAGAGATGAGAGCTGAGAGATCAGACAAAGTGACGGCATATGTTCAAACCCCCTCCTCACAGTCCTATGAATATTTAGGGGTACCCCACGGCAAAAAACAAGACGAAAAAAAATCTCAGAAAAAAATAAAAAACATGACACCCCCGGGGGTACCTTGTAAGTCCATTTTGAACCGAGATGAGAGATGGGAGCTGAGAGATGAGACAAAGTGACGGCATGTGTTCAAACCCCCTCCTCACAGTCCTATGAATATTTAGGTGTACCCCACGGCAAAAATCAGGACGAAAAAAATAAATCTCAGAAAAAAATAAAAATCACGACACGGGGTACCTTGTAAATTCATTTTGGACTGAGATGAGAGATGAGAGCTGAGAGATGAGACAAAGTGACGGCATGTGTTCAAACCCCCTCCTCACAGTCCTATGAATATTTAGGGGTACCTCACGGCAAAAAACAAGACGAAAAAAAAAATCTCCGAAAAAAATTAAAAACATGATACAGGGGTACCTTGTGAATCCATTTTGGACCGAGATGAGAGATGAGAGCTGAGAGATGAGACAAAGTGACGGCATGTGTTCAAACCCCCTCCTCACAGTCCTATGAATATTTAGGGGTACCCCACGGCAAAAAACAAGACGAAAAAAAATCTCAGAAAAAAATTAAAAACATGACACCCCCGGGGGTACCTTGTAAGTCCATTTTGAACCGAGATGAGAGATGGGAGCTGAGAGATGAGACAAAGTGACGGCATGTGTTCAAACCCCCTCCTCACAGTCCTATGAATATTTAGGTGTACCCCACGGCAAAAATCAGGACGAAAAAAATAAATCTCAGAAAAAAATAAAAATCATGACACGGGGTACCTTGTAAATTCATTTTGGACTGAGATGAGAGATGAGAGCTGAGAGATGAGACAAAGTGACGGCATGTGTTCAAACCCCCTCCTCACAGTCCTATGAATATTTAGGGGTACCTCACGGCAAAAAACAAGACGAAAAAAAAAATCTCCGAAAAAAATTATAAACATGATACAGGGGTACCTTGTGAATCCATTTTGGACCGAGATGAGAGATGAGAGCTGAGAGATGAGACAAAGTGACGGCATGTGTTCAAACCCCCTCCTCACAGTCCGTTGAATATTTAGGGGTACCCCACGGCAAAAAACAAGATGAAAGGAATCTCAGAAAAAAAAAAAACATGACACCCCCGGGGGTACCTTGTAAGTCCATTTTGGACCGAAATGAGAGCTGAGAGATGAGACAAAGTGATGGCATGTGTTCAAACCCAGTCCTATGAATATTTAGGTGTACCCAACGGCAAAAATCAGGACGAAAAAAAAATCTCAGAAAAAAATAAAAAACATGACACAGGGGTACCTTGTAAATCCATTTTGGACCGAGATGAGAGCTGAGAGATGAGACAAAGTGACGGCATGTGTTTGAACCCCCTCCTCACAGTCCTATGAATATTTGGGGGTACCTCACGGCAAAAAACAAGACGAAAAAAAAATCTCCGAAAAAATAAAAAACATGACACGGGGGTACCTTGTAAATCCATTTTGGACCGAGATGAGAGATGAGAGCTGAGAGATGAGACAAAGTGACGGCATGTGTTCAAACCCCCTCCTCACAGTCCTATGAATATTTAGGGGTACCCCACGGCAAAAAACAAGATGAAAAAAAATCTCTGAAAGAAATAAAAAACATGACACGGGGGTACATTGTAAATCCATTTTGGACCGAGATGAGAGATGAGAGCTGAGAGATGAGACAAAGTGACGGCATGTGTTCAAACCCCCTCCTCACAGTCCTATGAATATTTAGGGGTACCCCACGGCAAAAAACAAGATGAAAAAAAATCTCCGAAAAAAATAAAAAACATGACACCCCCGGGGGTACCTTGTAAGTCCATTTTGGACCGAGATGAGAGCTGAGAGATGAGACAAAATGACGGCATGTGTTCAAACCCCCTCCTCACAGTCCTATGAATATTTAGGTGTACCCCACGGCAAAAATCAGGACGAAAAAAAATTATCTCAGAAAAAAATTAAAAACATGACACAGGGTACCTTGTAAATCCATTTTGGACCGAGATGAGAGCTGAGAGCTGAGAGATAAGACAAAGTGACGGCATGAGTTTGAACCTCCTCCTCACAGTCCTATGAATATTTAGGGGTACCCGATGGCAAAAAAACAAGACAAAAAAAATCTCAGAAAAAAAAATAAAAAACATGACACGGGGGTACCTTGTGAATCCATTTTGGACAGAGATGAGAGCTGAGAGATGAGATAACGTGACGGCATGTTTTCAAACCCCCTTCTCACAGTCCTATGAATATTTAGGGGTACCCCACGGCAAAAATCAGGACGAAAAAAAAATCACAGAAAAAAATAAAAAACATGACACGGGGGTACCTTGTAAATCCATTTTGGAACGAGATGAGAGATGATAGCTGAGGGATGAGACAAAGTGACGGCATGTGTTTGAACCCCTTCCTCACAGTCCTATGAATATTTAGGTGTACCCCACAGCAAAAAACAAGATGAAAAAAAATCTCTGAAAAAAATAAAAAACATGACACGGGGTACATTGTAAATCCATTTTGGACCGAGATGAGAGATGGGAGCTGAGAGATGAGACAAAGTGACGGAATGTGTTCAAACCCCCTCCTCACAGTCCTATGAATATTTAGCGGTACCCCAGGGCAAAAAACAAGACGGAAAAAAAATCTCAGAAAAAAATTTAAAACATGACACGGGGGTACCTTCTAAATCCATTTTGAACCGAGATGAGAGATGAGACAAAGTGACGGCATGTGTTCAAACCCCCTTCTCACAGTCCTATGAATATTCAGGGGTACCCTACGGCAAAAAACAAGACGAAAAAAAAATCTCCGAAAAAAATAAAAAACATGACACGGAGGTACCTTTTAAATCCATTTTGGACCGAGATGAGAGATGAGAGCTGAGAGATGAGACAAAGTGAAGGCATGTGTTCAAACCCCCTCCTCACAGTCCTATGAATATTTAGGGGTACCCCACGGCAAAAAACAAGATGAAAAAAAATCTCTGAAAAAAATAAAAAACATGACACGGGGGTACATTGTAAATCCATTTTGGACCGAGATGAGAGATGAGAGCTGAGAGATCAGACAAAGTGACGGCATATGTTCAAACCCCCTCCTCACAGTCCTATGAATATTTAGGGGTACCCCACGGCAAAAAACAAGACGGAAAAATAATCTCAGAAAAAAACAAAAAACATGACATGGGGGTTGTCATGGATATGCAGTAGTGTTTGTCTGTCAGCTTACCTTCCTTCCCATGTGTTCATCTTAGAGGCCAGAACCCTTTCACCTTTCTTCCTTTATAATCTCCTCCCAGCCTGACTCCACCCCAGGCCCTATCACAGAACACTATATTAACCTGTGCACTGCAAGCCTGCTTTGCTGATCAACGTGTTTGTTAGGCATTGTGTGTTTGGGTTCCTGCCTGCCGTGTGCTACGTCTGTCTCTCTGTTACGTTATTGGCTTGTCCCCGACTATCCCTGTCTGCTCGTGACCCTTGACCTTCGGCTTGTCTTTCGTTATCCTTGTCTGCTTGTGGCCCTTGACTTTCAGCTTGTTATTCGTTACTCTTATATCTCGTGCTGCTGCTTCCCCTCTTGTCCCCTTATCCTACGGGGCGTGAGCTAGGAGACTCTAGGGGCCGCGACCTGGACCCAGCCTGCAGCATAACATCCTCACCACTAGAGGCTCTGGAGAAGACCCGCTGGGTCTTAGACTCCGCGCCCTGGGGAATCTTGGCTCTAGCTTCCCATAGGATCCCGGTTGTGCTCCTCTGGTCCCGCTTTCCACAACCACCCAGTTTCCTATCCGCAGCAGTCAGCCATAGGGTTCACTACCTTGCGGTGCACTCCTGTCCCCCTACGGTGTGCATCTGTCACCTGGCCACAGGTGACCTGACAGTTTGATCAGCCATGAACCCGGCTGACATTCCGCTCCCCGCGGATGATCCATTGCAGGGCATAGTTTGCAGACTTGAAACCCAGGAATCGAATCAGACTCAGGTGATGCGATTCCTCCAGGATCTGGCTTCTCGCTTCGAGCAGCTTCAGGCCTCCTTGGGAACCCTGAATCCGCAACCTCAAATACAACCAGCGGCTGCACCTATTGCACCAGTCGCAGCCACACACTCACTACAACTGCCAGCTCTGTCCCGTTTCTCTGGGGACTCCAAGGCTTGCAGGGGGTTCCTTAGCCAATGCACAATTCATTTTGAGCTCCAGCCCCAAAACTTCCTGTCTGATCGGGCTAAGGTAGCCTATATCATTTCCCTCCTCTCTGGTGAAGCTTTAGCCTGGGCAGCCCCTCTGTTGGAACTGAATGATCCAGTGGTTTCTAGCCTGTCTGGCTTCTTGAAACTTTTTCGGAATATCTTCGAAAAACCGGCTCGTGTCTCTTTAGCGGCCAGCGCCCTTTTACGTCTCCGCCAAGAGTCTGCTTCTGTGGGACAGTATGCCCTTCATTTCCGCATACTGTCGGCTGAGTTGAGCTGGAACAATGAGGCCTTAGTCGCAACCTTTTTGCATGGCCTGTCTGATAGAGTGAAGGATGAATTAGCAGGAAGAACCATCCCCACTGATCTGGCTGGCGTTATCTCCTTGTGTAACCAGATCGATATTCGCTTTCAGGAGAGGACCTTAGAAAAGCAACGCCAGCACTCCTTGGTTCTTAGTCAGCCTGAGCTCCCCTCTCTTCGACCCGTAGAGCATCTCCTACCAGCTGAGGAACCCATGCAGCTGGGTCGGACCAGGCTATCCCCCGAGGAACGTGCTAGGCGCAGAACTCTTGGTCTGTGTCTTTACTGTGGGGGCAAAGGTCATTTTCGTGACACTTGCTCTCTTTGTCCAGAAAAACTTTCGGGTCCACTTCATCTGGAAAGTGGAGTATTGGACCCAGAAATATCACCTTCCCCTTTTCGTCTTCTGCTTTCTGTGTTCCTTCATGTTGGTGCTTCTTCTCATTCGGTCTCAGCATATCTGGATTCCGGAGCCGCTGGTAATTTCATGGACTGGGAAATCGCATCATCCATGAGACTTACTCTTTTGCCCCTCACCACGCCATTGGTGGTCTTGGCGATTGATGGTACTGTTCTCCCAGGGGGACCTATCCGCTTCCAGACCCTCCCTGTTAAGATGTCGGTAGGGACACTCCACCAGGAGTGGATATCCTTCCTTATCTTACCCAAGGCCTCATCGCCTATAATTTTGGGTCTCCCATGGTTACAGCTCCATTCTCCTCATGTGGACTGGACTACTGGACAGATCCTGGCTTGGAGTCCCTCCTGTTCCTCGCCTTGCCTACCCAGGGTTGCCCCCTGTGAACCTGAGCCAGTCATTCATTCCAGGTTGCATAACCATTTATATTTCTCTGTCCCTAATCACCCTTGGACGCACAGCCAGGCTAGCTTGTCTACAAGTCCTGCAGTCGCTACGTCTTGCGATGCGATTCAGGTAGTCGCTACACCTGACTCAGCTATTCACTCTGCCTCTGTACTAGTTATGCCAGTCCAGCCCATGCCCAGTGAGCCGCCTACTTTTTCTTGTTCAGGACATTCTGCTTGTCCTTCAGCTATTCAGATTGACTCCTGTGACATGTCACCTTCTAACCAACCTGACTTCAGGGTTCCACTGACATCTGCCCAGTCTGATGGTCCTGTGCAAGATGACCAGTTCCCCTTTAAGGGTCTAGGGGACCCTCCTCAGATTCCTGTTGAGCCTCTCATGCCCTTGCTTATTCCTAGAGAGCCTTTGGTCCTCAATAGATCTTCTTGTCATCTCCCTACCTCGTTTTCGGTCTCTGAGGATAATCTTAAGTATGAGGTTAGACAAGTTCTGGATTCTCGGCTCTGCAGAGGCATTCTTCAGTACCTTGTGCATTGGAGAGGTTTTGGTCCTGAGGAGGCGTCTTGGATCGCAGCATCTGATGTCGCTGAACCTCATCTGTTGAGGAGGTTTCATCAGAGATTTCCCTTTAAGCCTGGGCCCAGGCGGGGGAGGGCCCATAAGAGGGAGTGTACTGTCATGGATATGCAGTAGTGTTTGTCTGTCAGCTTACCTTCCTTCCCATGTGTTCATCTTAGAGGCCAGAACCCTTTCACCTGGCTTCCTTTATAATCTCCTCCCAGCCTGACTCCACCCCAGGCCCTATCACAAAACACTATATTAACCTGTGCACTGCAAGCCTGCTTTGCTGATTAACGTGTTTGTTAGGCATTGTGTGTTTGGGTTCCTGCCTGCCCTGTGCTACGTCTGTCTCTCTGTTACGTTATTGGTTTGTCCCCGACTATCCCTGTCTGCTCGTGACCCTTGACCTTCGGCTTGTCTTTCGTTATCCTTGTCTGCTTGTGGCCCTTGACTTTCAGCTTGTTATTCGTTACTCCTATATCTCGTGCTGCTGCTTCCCCTCTTGTCCCCTTATCCTACGGGGCGTGAGCTAGGAGACTCTAGGGGCCGCGACCTGGACCCAGCCTGCAGCATAACATCCTCACCACTAGAGGCTCTGGAGAAGACCTGCTGGGTCTTAGACTCCGCGCCCTGGGGAATCTTGGCTCTAGCTTCCCATAGGATCCCGGTTGTGCTCCTCTGGTCCCGCTTTCCAGAACCACCCAGTTTCCTATCCGTAGCAGTCAGCCAGAGGGTTCACTACCTTGCGGTGCACTCCTGTCCCCCTACGGTGTGCATCTGTCACCTGGCCACAGGTGACCTGACAGGGGTACCTTGTGAATCCATTTTGGACTGAAATGAGAGATGAGAGCTGAGAGATCAGACAAAGTGACGACATGTGTTCAAACCCCCTGATCACAGTCCTATGAATATTTAGGGGTATCCCACGGCAAAAAACAAGACGGAAAAAAAATCTCCAAAAAAAATTCAAAACATGACACGGGGGTACCTTGTAAGTCCATTTTGGACCGAGACGAGAGATGAGAGCTGAGAGATGAGACAAAGTGACGGCATGTGTTCAAACCCCCTCCTCACAGTCCTATGAATATTTAGGTGTACCCCACGGCAAAAATCAGGACGAAAAAAATAAATCTCAGAAAAAAATAAAAAACATGACACGGGGTACCTTGTAAATCCATTTTGGACCGAGATGAGAGATGAGAGCTGAGAGATAAGAAAAAAGTGACGGCATGGGTTTGAACCTCCTCCTCACAGTCCTATGAATATTTAGGGGTACCCCACGGCAAAAAACAAGACAAAAAAAATGTCAGAAAAAAAGTAAAAAACATGACATGGGGGTACCTTGTGAATCCATTTTGGACCAAGATGAGAGATGAGAGCTGAGAGATGAGACAAAGTGACGGCATGTGTTCAAACTCCCTCCCCACAGTCCTATGAATATTTAGGGGTACCCCACGGCAAAAAACAAGACGAAAAAAAATCTCCGAAAAAAATAAAAAACATGACACCCCGGGGGTACCTTGTAAGTCCATTTTGGACTGAGATGAGAGATGAGAGCTGAGAGATGAGACAAAGTGACGGCATGTGTTTAAACCCCCTCCTCACAGTCCTATTAATATTTAGGTGTACCCCACGGCAAAAATCAGGATGAAAAAATATCTCTGAAAAAAATAAAAAACATGACACGGGGGTACCTTGTAAATCCATTTTGGACCGAGATGAGAGATGAGAGCTGAGAGATGAGACAAAGTGACGGCATGTGTTCGAACCCCCTCCCCACAGTCCTATGAATATTTAGGGGTACCCCACAGCAAAAAACAAGACGGAAAAAAAATCTCCCCAAAAAATTTAAAACATGACACGGGGGTACCTTGTAAATCCATTTTGGACCGAGATGAGAGATGAGAGCTGAGAGATGAGACAAAGTGACGGCATGTGTTCAAACCCCCTCCTCACAGTCCTATGAATATTTACGGGTATCCCACGGCAAAAAACAAGACGAAAAAAAATCTCCGAAAAAAATAAAAAACATGACACCCCCGGGGGTACATTGTAAATCCATTTTGGACCCAGATGAGAGATGAGAGCTGAGAGATCAGACAAAGTGACGGCATATGTTCAAACACCCTCCTCACAGTCCTATGAATATCTAGGGGTACCCAATGGCAAAAAACAAGACGGAAAAAAAATCTCAGAAAAAAATTAAAAACATGACACGGGGGTACCTTGTGAATCCATTTTGGACAGAGATGAGAGCTTTGAGATCAGACAAAGTGACGGCATGTGTTCAAACCCCCTCCTCACAGTCCTATGAATATTTAGGGGTAACCCACGGCAAAAAACAAGACGGAAAAAAAATCTCCAAAAAAAATTAAAAACATGACACGAGGGTACCTTGTAAATCCATTTTGGACCGAGATGAGAGATGAGAGCTGAGAGATAAGACAAAGTGACGGCATGTGTTCAAACCCCCTCCTCACAGTCCTATGAATATTTAGGTGTACCCCACGGCAAAAATCAGGACGAAAAAAATAAATCTCAGAAAAAAATAAAAAACACGACATGGGGTACCTTGTAAATCCATTTTGGACCGAGATGAGAGATGAGAGCTGAGAGATAAGACAAAGTGACGGCATGTGTTTGAACCTCCTCCTCACAGTCCTATGAATATTTAGGGGTACCCCACAGCACAAAAACAAGACAAAAAAAATCTTGGAAAAAAATAAAAAACATGACACAGGGGTACCTTGTGAATTCATTTTGGACCGAGATGAGAGATGAGAGCTGAGAGATCAGACAAAGTGACAGCATATGTTCAAACCCCCTCCCCACAGTCCTATGAATATTTAGGGGTGCCCCACGGCAAAAAACAAGACGGAAAACAAATCTCCCAAAAAAATTAAAAACATGACACGGGGGTACCTTGTGAATCCATTTTGGACCGAGATGAGAGATGAGAGCTGAGAGATCAGACAAAGTGACGGCATGTGTTCAAACCCCCTCCTCACAGTCCTATGAATATTTAGGGGTGCCCCACGGCAAAAAACAAGACGGAAAACAAATCTCCCCAAAAAATTAAAAACATGACACGGGGGTACCTTGTGAATCCATTTTGGACAGAGATGAGAGATGAGAGCTGAGAGATGAGACAAAGTGACGGCATGTGTTCAAACCCCCTCCTCACAGTCCTATGAATATTTAGATGTACCCCACGGCAACAAACAAGACGAAAGAAAAAATCTCCAAAATAAAAAAAACATGACACCCCCGGGGGTAGATTGTAAGTCCATTTTGGACCGAGATGAGAGATGAGAGCTGAGAGATGAAACAAAGTGATGGCATGTGTTCAAACCCCCTCCTCACAGTCCTATGAATATTTAGGGGTACCCCACAGCAAAAAACAAGACAAAAAAAATTAAAAACATGACACAGTGGTACCTTGTAAATCCATTTTGGACCGAGATGAGAGATGAGAGCTGAGAGATGAGACAAAGTGATGGCATGTGTTCAAACCCCCTTCTCACAGTCCTATGAATATTTAGGGGTACCCCACGGCAAAAAACAAGACGAAAAAAAAAACAGAAAAAAATAAAAAACATGACACGGGAGTACCTTGTGAATCCATTTTGGACCGAGATGAGAGATGAGAGCTGAGAGATGAGACAAAGTGACGGCATGTGTTCAAACCCCCTCCTCACAGTCCTATGAATATTTAGGGGTACCCCACGGCAAAAAACAAGACAGAAAAAAAATCTTCCAAAAAAATTAAAAACATGACACGGGGGGTACCTTGTGAATTCATTTTGGACCGAGATGAGAGATGAGAGCTGAGAGATCAGACAAAGTGACGGCATGTGTTCAAACCCCCTCCTCACAGTCCTATGAATATTTAGGGGTACCCCACAGCAAAAAACAAGACGGAAAAAAAATCTCAAAAAAAACCTTAAAAACATGACACGGGGTACATTGTAAATCCATTTTGGACCGAGATGAGAGATGAGAGCTGAGAGATGAGACAAAGTGACGGCATGTGCTCAAACCCCCTCCTCACAGTCCTATGAATATTTAGGGGTACCCCACAGCAAAAAACAAGACGAAAAAAAAATCTCCGGAAAAAATAAAAAACATGACACCCCCGGGGGTACCTTGTAAGTCCATTTTGGACCGAGATGAGAGATGAGAGCTGAGAGATGAGACAAAGTGACGGCATGTGTTCAAACCCCCTCCTCACAGTCCTATGAATATTTAGGTGTACCCCACGGCAAAAATCAGGACGAAAAAAAATCTCAGAAAAAAATAAAAAACATGACAAGGGGGTACCTTGTAAATCCATTTTGGACCGAGATGAGAGCTGAGAGATAAGACAAAGTGACGGCATGTGTTTGAACCTCCTCCTCACAGTCCTATGAATATTTAGGGGTACCCCACAGCAAAAAACAAGACAAAAAAATTAAAAACATGACACGGTGGTACCTTGTGAATCCATTTTGGACCGAGATGAGAGATGAGAGCTGAGAGATGAGACAAAGTGACGGCATGTGTTCAAACCCCCTCCTCACAGTCCTATGAATATTTAGGGGTACCCCACAGCAAAAATCAAGACGAAAAAAAAATCTCCGGAAAAAATAAAAAACATGACACCCCCGGGGGTACCTTGTAAGTCCATTTTGGACCGAGATGAGAGATGAGAGATGAGACAAAGTGATGGCATGTGTTCAAACCCCCTCCTCACAGTCCTATGAATATTTAGGTGTACCCCACGGCAAAAATCAGGACAAAAAAAAAATATCAGAAAAAAATAAAAAACATTTCAAGGGGGTACCTTGTAAATCCATTTTGGACCGAGATGAGAGCTGAGAGATAAGACAAAGTGACGGCATGTGTTTGAACCTCCAACTCACAGTCCTATGAATATTTAGGGGTACCCCACAGCAAAAAACAAGACAATTTTTTTTTTAAAACATGACACAGGGGTACCTTGTGAATCCATTTTTGACCGAGATGAGAGATGAGAGCTGAGAGATCAGACAAAGTGACGGCATATGTTCAAACCACCTCCTCACAGTCCTATGAATATTTAGGGGTACCCCACGGCAAAAAACAAGACGGAAAAAAAAATCAGAAAAAAATAAAAAACATGACACGGGAGTACCTTGTGAATCCATTTTGGACCGAGATGAGAGATGAGAGCTGAGAGATCAGACAAAGTGACAGCATGTGTTCAAACCCCCTCCTCACAGTCCTATGAATATTTAGGGGTACCCCACGGCAAAAAACAAGACGAAAAAAAATCTCCCAAAAGAATTAAAAACATGACACGGGGGTACCATGTGAATCCATTTTGGACCGAGATGAGAGATTTGAGCTGAGAGATAAGACAAAGTTACGGCATGTGTTTGAACCTCCTCCTCACAGTCCTCTGAATATTTAGGGGTACCCCACAGCAAAAAACAAGATGAAAAAAATCTCTGAAAAAAATAAAAAACATGACACAGGGGTACCTTGTAAATCCATTTTGGACCGAGATGAGAGATGAGAGCTGAGAGATGAGACAAAGTGATGGCATGTGTTTGAACCCCATCCTCACAGTCCTATGAATATTTAGGGGTACCCCACGGCAAAAAACAAGACGAAAAAAATCGCAGAAAAAAATAAAAAACATGACACGGGGTACCTTGTAAATCCATTTTGGACCGAGATGAGAGCTGAGAGCTGAGAGATGAGACAAAGTGATGGCATGTGTTCAAACCCCCTCCTCACAGTCCTATGAATATTTAGGTGTACCCCACGGCAAAAATCAGGACGAAAAAAAAATCTCAGAAAAAAATAAAAAACATGACAAGGGGGTACCTTGTAAATCCATTTTGGACCGAGATGAGAGCTGAGAGATAAGACAAAGTGACGGCATGTGTTTGAACCTCCTCCTCACAGTCCTATGAATATTTAGGGGTACCCCACAGCAAAAAAGAAGACAAAAAAAATTAAAAACATGACACGGTGGTACCTTGTGAATCCATTTTGGACCGAGATGAGAGATGAGAGCTGAGAGATGAGAAAAAGTGACGGCATGTGTTCAAACCCCCTTCTCACAGTCCTATGAATATTTAGGGGTACCCCACGGCAAGAAACAAGACGAAAAAAAATCTCTGAAAAAAATAAAAATAAAAACACGGGGGGTACCTTGTAAATCCATTTTGGACCGAGATGAGAGATGAGAGCTGAGAGATGAGACAAAGTGACGGCATGTGTTCAAACCCCCTCCTCACAGTCCTATGAATATTTAGGGATACCCCACGGCAAAAATCAAGACGAAAAAAAAATCTCCGGAAAAAATAAAAAACATGACACCCCCGGGGGTACCTTGTAAGTCCATTTAGGACCGAGATGAGAGATGAGAGCTGAGAGATGAGACAAAGTGATGGCATGTGTTCAAACCCCCTCCTCACAGTCCTATGAATATTTAGGTGTACCCCACGGCAAAAATCAGGACAAAAAAAAAATCTCAGAAAAAACTAAAAACATTTCAAGGGGGTAACTTGTAAATCCATTTTGGACCGAGATGAGAGCTGAGAGATAAGACAAAATGACGGCATGTGTTTGAACCTCCAACTCACAGTCCTATGAATATTTAGGGGTACCCCACAGCAAAAAACAAGACAATTTTTTTTAAAACATGACACAGGGGTACCTTGTGAATCCATTTTTGACCGAGATGAGAGATGAGAGCTGAGAGATCAGACAAAGTGATGGCATATGTTCAAACCCCCTCCTCACAGTCCTATGAATATTTAGGGGTACCCCACGGCAAAAAACAAGACGGAAAAAAAAAATCAGAAAAAAATAAAAAACATGACACGGGAGTACCTTGTGAATCCATTTTGGACCGAGATGAGAGATGAGAGCTGAGAGATCAGACAAAGTGACGGCATGTGTTCAAACCCCTTCCTCACAGTCCTATGAATATTTAGGGGTACCCCACGGCAAAAAACAAGACGAAAAAAAATCTCCCAAAAAAATTAAAAACATGACACGGGGGTACCATGTGAATCCATTTTGGACCGAGATAAGATATGAGAGCTGAGACAAAGTGATGGCATGTGTTCAAACCTCCTCCTCACAGTCCTATGAATATTTAGGTGTACCCCACGGCAAAAAACAAGACGAAAAAAAAATCTCCGAAATAAATAAAAAACATGACACCCCCGGGGGTACCTTGTAAGTCCATTTTGGACCGAGATGAGAGATGAGAGCTGAGAGATGAGACATAGTGATGGCATGTGTTCAAACCCCCTCCTCACAGTCCTATGAATATTTAGGTGTACCCCACGGCAAAAATCAGGACGAAATAAAATCTCAGAAAAAATAAAAAATATGACACGGGGGTACCTTGTAAATCCATTTTGGACCGAGATGAGAGATGAGATCTGAGAGATCAGACAAAGTGACGGCATGTGTTCAAACCCCCTCCTCACAGTCCTATGAATATTTAGGGGTACCCCACGGCAAAAAACAAGACGAAAAAAAAATCTCCCAAAAAATTAAAAACATGACACGGGGGTACCTTGAGAATCCATTTTGGACCGAGATGAGAGATGAGAGATGAGAGATGAGAGATGAGACAAAGTGATGGCATGTGTTCAAACCCCCTCCTCACAGTCCTATGAATATTTAGGTGTACCCCACGGCAAAAATCAGGACAAAAAAAAAATATCAGAAAAAAATAAAAAACATTTCAAGGGGGTACCTTGTAAATCCATTTTGGACCGAGATGAGAGCTGAGAGATAAGACAAAGTGACGGCATGTGTTTGAACCTCCAACTCACAGTCCTATGAATATTTAGGGGTACCCCACAGCAAAAAACAAGACAATTTTTTTTTTAAAACATGACACAGGGGTACCTTGTGAATCCATTTTTGACCGAGATGAGAGATGAGAGCTGAGAGATCAGACAAAGTGACGGCATATGTTCAAACCACCTCCTCACAGTCCTATGAATATTTAGGGGTACCCCACGGCAAAAAACAAGACGGAAAAAAAAATCAGAAAAAAATAAAAAACATGACACGGGAGTACCTTGTGAATCCATTTTGGACCGAGATGAGAGATGAGAGCTGAGAGATCAGACAAAGTGACGGCATGTGTTCAAACCCCCTCCTCACAGTCCTATGAATATTTAGGGGTACCCCACGGCAAAAAACAAGACGAAAAAAAATCTCCCAAAAGAATTAAAAACATGACACGGGGGTACCATGTGAATCCATTTTGGACCGAGATGAGAGATTTGAGCTGAGAGATAAGACAAAGTTACGGCATGTGTTTGAACCTCCTCCTCACAGTCCTCTGAATATTTAGGGGTACCCCACAGCAAAAAACAAGATGAAAAAAATCTCTGAAAAAAATAAAAAACATGACACAGGGGTACCTTGTAAATCCATTTTGGACCGAGATGAGAGATGAGAGCTGAGAGATGAGACAAAGTGATGGCATGTGTTTGAACCCCATCCTCACAGTCCTATGAATATTTAGGGGTACCCCACGGCAAAAAACAAGACGAAAAAAATCGCAGAAAAAAATAAAAAACATGACACGGGGTACCTTGTAAATCCATTTTGGACCGAGATGAGAGCTGAGAGCTGAGAGATGAGACAAAGTGACGGCATGTGTTCAAACCCCCTCCTCACAGTCCTATGAATATTTAGGTGTACCCCACGGTAAAAATCAGGACGAAAAAAAAATCTCAGAAAAAAATAAAAAACATGACAAGGGGTACCTTGTAAATCCATTTTGGACCGAGATGAGAGCTGAGAGATAAGACAAAGTGACGGCATGTGTTTGAACCTCCTCCTCACAGTCCTATGAATATTTAGGGGTACCCCACAGCAAAAAAGAAGACAAAAAAAATTAAAAACATGACACGGTGGTACCTTGTGAATCCATTTTGGACCGAGATGAGAGATGAGAGCTGAGAGATGAGACAAAGTGACGGCATGTGTTCAAACCCCCTTCTCACAGTCCTATGAATATTTAGGGGTACCCCACGGCAAGAAACAAGACGAAAAAAAATCTCTGAAAAAAATAAAAAAAAAGAAACACGGGGGGTACCTTGTAAATCCATTTTGGACCGAGATGAGAGATGAGAGCTGAGAGATGAGACAAAGTGACGGCATGTGTTCAAACCCCCTCCTCACAGTCCTATGAATATTTAGGGATACCCCACGGCAAAAATCAAGACGAAAAAAAAATCTCCGGAAAAAATAAAAAACATGACACCCCCGGGGGTACCTTGTAAGTCCATTTAGGACCGAGATGAGAGATGAGAGCTGAGAGATGAGACAAAGTGATGGCATGTGTTCAAACCCCCTCCTCACAGTCCTATGAATATTTAGGTGTACCCCACGGCAAAAATCAGGACAAAAAAAAATCTCAGAAAAAACTAAAAACATTTCAAGGGGGTAACTTGTAAATCCATTTTGGACCGAGATGAGAGCTGAGAGATAAGACAAAGTGACGGCATGTGTTTGAACCTCCAACTCACAGTCCTATGAATATTTAGGGGTACCCCACAGCAAAAAACAAGACAATTTTTTTTAAAACATGACACAGGGGTACCTTGTGAATCCATTTTTGACCGAGATGAGAGATGAGAGCTGAGAGATCAGACAAAGTGATGGCATATGTTCAAACCCCCTCCTCACAGTCCTATGAATATTTAGGGGTACCCCACGGCAAAAAACAAGACGGAAAAAAAAAATCAGAAAAAAATAAAAAACATGACACGGGAGTACCTTGTGAATCCATTTTGGACCGAGATGAGAGATGAGAGCTGAGAGATCAGACAAAGTGACGGCATGTGTTCAAACCCCTTCCTCACAGTCCTATGAATATTTAGGGGTACCCCACGGCAAAAAAAAAGACGAAAAAAAATCTCCCAAAAAAATTAAAAACATGACACGGGGGTACCATGTGAATCCATTTTGGACCGAGATAAGATATGAGAGCTGAGACAAAGTGATGGCATGTGTTCAAACCTCCTCCTCACAGTCCTATGAATATTTAGGTGTACCCCACGGCAAAAAACAAGACGAAAAAAAAATCTCCGAAATAAATAAAAAACATGACACCCCCGGGGGTACCTTGTAAGTCCATTTTGGACCGAGATGAGAGATGAGAGCTGAGAGATGAGACATAGTGATGGCATGTGTTCAAACCCCCTCCTCACAGTCCTATGAATATTTAGGTGTACCCCACGGCAAAAATCAGGACGAAATAAAATCTCAGAAAAAATAAAAAATATGACACGGGGGTACCTTGTAAATCCATTTTGGACCGAGATGAGAGATGAGATCTGAGAGATCAGACAAAGTGATGGCATGTGTTCAAACCCCCTCCTCACAGTCCTATGAATATTTAGGGGTACCCCACGGCAAAAAACAAGACGAAAAAAAAATCTCCCAAAAAATTAAAAACATGACACGGGGGTACCTTGAGAATCCATTTTGGACCGAGATGAGAGATGAGAGATGAGAGCTGAGAGATGAGACAAAGTGACGGCATGTGTTCAAACCCCATCCTCACAGTCCTATGAATATTTAGGGGTACCCCACGGCAAAAAAACTGACGAAAAAAATCTACGAAAAAAATAAAAAACATGACACCCCCGGGGGTACCTTTTAAGTCCATTTTGGACCGAGATGAGAGATGAGAGATGAGACAAAGTGATGGCATGTGTTCAAACCCCCTCCTCACAGTCCTATGAATATTTAGGTGTACCCCACGGCAAAAATCAGGACAAAAAAAAAATATCAGAAAAAAATAAAAAACATTTCAAGGGGGTACCTTGTAAATCCATTTTGGACCGAGATGAGAGCTGAGAGATAAGACAAAGTGACGGCATGTGTTTGAACCTCCAACTCACAGTCCTATGAATATTTAGGGGTACCCCACAGCAAAAAACAAGACAATTTTTTTTTTTAAACATGACACAGGGGTACCTTGTGAATCCATTTTTGACCGAGATGAGAGATGAGAGCTGAGAGATCAGACAAAGTGACGGCATATGTTCAAACCACCTCCTCACAGTCCTATGAATATTTAGGGGTACCCCACGGCAAAAAACAAGACGGAAAAAAAAATCAGAAAAAAATAAAAAACATGACACAGGAGTACCTTGTGAATCCATTTTGGACCGAGATGAGAGATGAGAGCTGAGAGATCAGACAAAGTGACGGCATGTGTTCAAACCCCCTCCTCACAGTCCTATGAATATTTAGGGGTACCCCACGGCAAAAAACAAGACGAAAAAAAATCTCCCAAAAGAATTAAAAACATGACACGGGGGTACCATGTGAATCCATTTTGGACCGAGATGAGAGATTTGAGCTGAGAGATAAGACAAAGTTACGGCATGTGTTTGAACCTCCTCCTCACAGTCCTCTGAATATTTAGGGGTACCCCACAGCAAAAAACAAGATGAAAAAAATCTCTGAAAAAAATAAAAAACATGACACAGGGGTACCTTGTAAATCCATTTTGGACCGAGATGAGAGATGAGAGCTGAGAGATGAGACAAAGTGATGGCATGTGTTTGAACCCCATCCTCACAGTCCTATGAATATTTAGGGGTACCCCACGGCAAAAAACAAGACGAAAAAAATCGCAGAAAAAAATAAAAAACATGACACGGGGTACCTTGTAAATCCATTTTGGACCGAGATGAGAGCTGAGAGCTGAGAGATGAGACAAAGTGATGGCATGTGTTCAAACCCCCTCCTCACAGTCCTATGAATATTTAGGTGTACCCCACGGCAAAAATCAGGACGAAAAAAAAATCTCAGAAAAAAATAAAAAACATGACAAGGGGGTACCTTGTAAATCCATTTTGGACCGAGATGAGAGCTGAGAGATAAGACAAAGTGACGGCATGTGTTTGAACCTCCTCCTCACAGTCCTATGAATATTTAGGGGTACCCCACAGCAAAAAAGAAGACAAAAAAAATTAAAAACATGACACAGTGGTACCTTGTGAATCCATTT
Organism: Rana muscosa; assembly: GCA_029206835.1. NCBI lineage: Eukaryota > Metazoa > Chordata > Amphibia > Anura > Ranidae > Rana > Rana muscosa. The sequence goes on along the minus strand of CM055124.1, from coordinate 39,477,174 downwards.
TGGACCGAGATGAGAGATGAGAGCTGAGAGATGAGACAAAGTGACGGCATGTGTTCAAACCCCCTTCTCACAGTCCTATGAATATTTAGGGGTACCCCACGGCAAGAAACAAGACGAAAAAAAATCTCTGAAAAAAATAAAAAAAAAGAAACACGGGGGGTACCTTGTAAATCCATTTTGGACCGAGATGAGAGATGAGAGCTGAGAGATGAGACAAAGTGACGGCATGTGTTCAAACCCCCTCCTCACAGTCCTATGAATATTTAGGGATACCCCACGGCAAAAATCAAGACGAAAAAAAAATCTCCGGAAAAAATAAAAAACATGACACCCCCGGGGGTACCTTGTAAGTCCATTTAGGACCGAGATGAGAGATGAGAGCTGAGAGATGAGACAAAGTGATGGCATGTGTTCAAACCCCCTCCTCACAGTCCTATGAATATTTAGGTGTACCCCACGGCAAAAATCAGGACAAAAAAAAAATCTCAGAAAAAACTAAAAACATTTCAAGGGGGTAACTTGTAAATCCATTTTGGACCGAGATGAGAGCTGAGAGATAAGACAAAGTGACGGCATGTGTTTGAACCTCCAACTCACAGTCCTATGAATATTTAGGGGTACCCCACAGCAAAAAACAAGACAATTTTTTTTAAAACATGACACAGGGGTACCTTGTGAATCCATTTTTGACCGAGATGAGAGATGAGAGCTGAGAGATCAGACAAAGTGATGGCATATGTTCAAACCCCCTCCTCACAGTCCTATGAATATTTAGGGGTACCCCACGGCAAAAAACAAGACGGAAAAAAAAAATCAGAAAAAAATAAAAAACATGACACGGGACTATCCTTGTGAATCCATTTTGGACCGAGATGAGAGATGAGAGCTGAGAGATCAGACAAAGTGACGGCATGTGTTCAAACCCCTTCCTCACAGTCCTATGAATATTTAGGGGTACCCCACGGCAAAAAACAAGACGAAAAAAAATCTCCCAAAAAAATTAAAAACATGACACGGGGGTACCATGTGAATCCATTTTGGACCGAGATAAGATATGAGAGCTGAGACAAAGTGATGGCATGTGTTCAAACCTCCTCCTCACAGTCCTATGAATATTTAGGTGTACCCCACGGCAAAAAACAAGACGAAAAAAAAATCTCCGAAATAAATAAAAAACATGACACCCCCGGGGGTACCTTGTAAGTCCATTTTGGACCGAGATGAGAGATGAGAGCTGAGAGATGAGACATAGTGATGGCATGTGTTCAAACCCCCTCCTCACAGTCCTATGAATATTTAGGTGTACCCCACGGCAAAAATCAGGACGAAATAAAATCTCAGAAAAAATAAAAAATATGACACGGGGGTACCTTGTAAATCCATTTTGGACCGAGATGAGAGATGAGATCTGAGAGATCAGACAAAGTGACGGCATGTGTTCAAACCCCCTCCTCACAGTCCTATGAATATTTAGGGGTACCCCACGGCAAAAAACAAGACGAAAAAAAAATCTCCCAAAAAATTAAAAACATGACACGGGGGTACCTTGAGAATCCATTTTGGATCGAGATGAGAGATGAGAGATGAGAGCTGAGAGATGAGACAAAGTGACGGCATGTGTTCAAACCCCATCCTCACAGTCCTATGAATATTTAGGGGTACCCCACGGCAAAAAAACTGACGAAAAAAAATCTACGAAAAAAATAAAAAACATGACACCCCCGGGGGTACCTTGTAAGTCCATTTTGGACCGAGATGAGAGATGAGAGCTGAGAGATGAGACAAAGTGATGGCATGTGTTCAAACCCCCTCCTCACAGTCCTATGAATATTTAGGTGTACCCCACAACAAAAATCAGGACAAAAAAAAAATTAAAAACATTTCAAGGGGGTAACTTGTAAATCCATTTTTGACCGAGATGAGAGATGAGAGCTGAGAGATCAGACAAAGTGATGGCATATGTTCAAACCCCCTCCTCACAGTCCTATGAATATTTAGGGGTACCCCACGGCAAAAAACGAGACGGAAAAGAAAAATCAGAAAAAAATAAAAAACATGACACGGGAGTACCTTGTGAATCCATTTTGGACCGAGATGAGAGATGAGAGCTGAGAGATCAGACAAAGTGACGGCATGTGTTCAAACCCCTTCCTCACAGTCCTATGAATATTTAGGGGTACCCCACGGCAAAAAACAAGCCGAAAAAAAATCTCCCAAAAAAATTAAAAACATGACACGGGGGTACCATGTGAATCCATTTTGGACCGAGATGAGATATGAGAGCTGAGACAAAGTGATGGCATGTGTTCAAACCTCCTCCTCACAGTCCTATGAATATTTAGGTGTACCCCACGGCAAAAAACAAGACGAAAAAAAAATCTCCGAAATAAATAAAAAACATGACACCCCCGGGGGTACCTTGTAAGTCCATTTTGGACCGAGATGAGAGATGAGAGCTGAGAGATGAGACATAGTGATGGCATGTGTTCAAACCCCCTCCTCACAGTCCTATGAATATTTAGGTGTACCCCACGGCAAAAATCAGGACGAAATAAAATCTCAGAAAAAATAAAAAATATGACACGGGGATACCTTGTAAATCCATTTTGGACCGAGATGAGAGATGAGATCTGAGAGATCAGACAAAGTGACGGCATGTGTTCAAACCCCCTCCTCACAGTCCTATGAATATTTAGGGGTACCCCACGGCAAAAAACAAGACGAAAAAAAAATCTCCCAAAAAATTAAAAACATGACACGGGGGAACCTTGAGAATCCATTTTGGACCGAGATGAGAGATGAGAGCTGAGAGATGAGACAAAGTGACGGCATGTGTTCAAACCCCATCCTCACAGTCCTATGAATATTTAGGGGTACCCCACGGCAAAAAAACTGACGAAAAAAAATCTACGAAAAAAATAAAAAACATGACACCCCCGGGGGTACCTTGTAAGTCCATTTTGGACCGAGATGAGAGATGAGAGATGAGAGATGAGACAAAGTGATGGCATGTGTTCAAACCCCCTCCTCACAGTCCTGTGAATATTTAGGTGTACCCCACGGCAAAAATCAGGATGAAAAAAAATCTCAGAAAAATATTAAAAACATGACACGGGGGTAACTTGTAAATCCATTTTGGACCGAGATGAGAGATTTGAACTGAGAGATAAGACAAAGTTACGGCATGTGTTTGAACCTCCTCCTCACAGTCCTCTGAATATTTAGGGGTACCCCACAGCAAAAAACAAGATGAAAAAAATCTCTGAAAAAAATAAAAAACATGACACAGGGGTACCTTGTAAATCCATTTTGGACCGAGATGAGAAATGAGAGCTGAGAGATGAGACAAAGTGACGGCATGTGTTTGAACCCCCTCCTCACAGTCCTATGAATATTTAGGGGTACCCCACGGCAAAAAACAAGACGAAAAAAATCTTGGAAAAAAATAAAAAACATGAAACGCGGTACCTTGTAAATCCATTTTGGACCGAGATGAGAGCTGAGAGCTGAGAGATGAGACAAAGTGATGGCATGTGTTCAAACCCCCTCCTCACAGTCCTATGAATATTTAGGTGTACCCCACGGCAAAAATCAGGACGAAAAAAAATCTCAGAAAAAAATAAAAAACATGACACGGGGGTACCTTGTAAATCCATTTTGGACCGAGATGAGAGATGAGAGCTGAGAGATCAGACAAAGTGATGGCATGTGTTTGAACGCCCTCCTCACAGTCCTATGAATATTTAGGGGTACCCCACGGCAAAAAACAAGACGGAAAAAAAATATCCGAAAAAAATAAAAAACCTGACACGGGGGTACCTTGTAAATCCATTTTGGACCGAGATGAGAGATGAGAGCTGAGAGATGAGACAAAGTGACGGCATGTGTTCACACCCCCTCCTCACAGTCCTATGAATATTTTAGGGTACCCCACGGCAAAAAACAAGATGAAAGGAATCTCAGAAAAAAAAACATGACACCCCCGGGGGTACCTTGTAAGTCCATTTTGGACCGAGATGAGAGATGAGAGCTGAGCGATGAGACAAAGTGATCGCATGTGTTCAAACCCAGTCCTATGAATATTTAGGTGTACCCCACAGCAAAAAACAAGACGGAAAAAAAATCTCCAAAAAAATTAAAAACATGACACGGGGTACCTTGTGAATCCATTTTGGACCGAGATGAGAGATGAGAGCTGAGAGATGAGACAAAGTGACGGCATGTGTTCAAACCCTCTTCTCACAGTCCTATGAATATTTAGGGGTACCCCATGGCAAAAAACAAGACAAAAAAAAATCTCTGAAAAAAAAAAAACATGACACCCCGGGGGTACCGTGTAAGTCCATTTTGGACCGAGATGAGAGCTGAGAGATGAGACAAAGTGATGGCATGTGTTCAAACCCCCTCCTCACAGTCCTATGAATATTTAGGTGCACCCCCACGGCAAAAATCAGGACGAAAAAAAAATCTCAGAAAATAATTAAAAACATGACACGGGGGTACCTTGTAAATCTATTTTGGACCGAGATGAGAGATGAGAGCTGAGAGATAAGACAAAGTGACGGCATGTGTTTGAACCCCCTCCTCACAGTCCTATAAATATTTAGGGGTACCCCATGGCAAAAAACAGGAAGAAAAAAAATCTCTGAAAAAAATAAAAAACATGACACCTTGTAAATCCATTTTGGACCAAGATGAGAGATGAGAGCTGAGTGATGAGACAAAGTGAGGGCATGTGTTTGAACCCCCTCCTCACAGTCCTAAAAATGGTCCAAAATCTAACCTCCGGCCCTTTTGTCCCCAAAATGGTCCGAAATCAAACCCTCGGCCTTTTTGCCCCCAAAATGGTTTAAAATGGTCCAAAATCTAACCCCCGGCCCTTTGCCCTAAAATGGTCCAAAATCGAACCTCCGGCCCTTTTGTTGAAAATGGTCCAAAATCTAACCCCCGGCCCTTTTGACCCCAAAATGGTCCAAAATCTAACCCCCGGCCTTTTTGTCCCCAATATGGTTTAAAATGGTCCAAAATCTAACCCCCGGCCCCTTTGCCCCAATATGGTCCAAAATTGAACCTCCGGCCCTTTTGTTGAAAATGGTCCAAAATCTAACCCCCGGCCCTTTTGTTCCCAAAATGGTCCGAAATTTAACCCCCAGCCTTTATGTCCCCAAAATGGTTTAAAATAGTCCAAAATCTAACCCCCGGCCCCTTTGCCCCGAAATGGTCCAAAATCTAACCTCCGGCCCTTTTGTTGAAAATGGTCCAAAATCTAACCCCCAGCCCTTTTGTTCCCAAAATGGTCCGAAATCTAACCCCCGGCCATTTTGTCCCCAAAATGGTTTAAAATTGTCCAAAATCTAACCCCCGGCCCCTTTGCCCTAAAATGGTCCAAAATCGAACCTCCGGCCCTTTTGTTAAAAATGGTCCAAAATCTAACCCCCGGCCTTTATGTCCCCAATATGGTTTAAAATGGTCTAAAATCTAACCCCCGGCCCCTTTGCCCTGAAATGGTCCAAAATTGAACCTCCGGCCCTTTTGTTGAAAATGGTCCAAAATCTAACCCCCGGCCCTTTTGTCCCCAAAATGGTCCGAAATCTAACCCCCGGCCCTTCTGTCCCCAAAATGGTCCGAAATCTAACCCCCGGCCTTTTTGTCCCGAAAATGGTTTAAAATGGTCCAAAATCTAACCCCCAGCCCTTTTGTCCCCAAAACGGTCCAAAATCTAACCCCCGGCCTGCATGTCCCCAAAATGGTTTAAAATGGTCCAAAATCTAACCCCCGGCCTTTTTGTCCCCAAAATGGGTTAAAATGGTCCAAAATCTAACCCCTGGCCCCTTTGCCCTAAAATGGTCCAAAATCTAACCCCCGGCCCTTTTGTCCCCAAAATGGTCCGAAATCTAACCCCGGCCTTTTTGTCCCCAAAATGGTTTAAAATGGTCCAAAATCTAACCCCCGGCCCCTTTGCCCTAAAATGGTCCAAAATGGAACCTCCGGCCCTTTTGTTGAAAATGGTCCAAAATCTAACTCCCGGCCCTTTTGTTCCCAAAATGGTCTGAAATCTAACCCCTGGCCTTTATGTCCCCAAAATGGTTTAAAATGGTCCAAAATCTAACCCCCGGCCCCTTTGCCCCGAAATGGTCCAAAATCGAACCTCCGGCCCTTTTCTTGAAAATGGTCCAAAATCTAACCCCCAGCCCTTTTGTTCCCAAAATGGTCCGAAATCTAACCCCCGGCCATTTTGTTCCCAAAATGGTTTAAAATGTTCCAAAATCTAACCCCCGGCCCCTTTGCACCGAAATGGTCCAAAATCTAACCCCTGGCCCTTTTGTCCCCAAAATGGTCCGAAATCTAACCCCCGGCCTTTATGTCCCCAAAATGTTTAAAAATGGTCCAAAATCCAACCCCCGGCCCGTTTGCCCTGAACTGGTCCAAAATCTAACCTCTGGCCCTTTTGCTGAAAATGGCCCAAAATCTAACCCCCTGCCCTTTTGTCCCCAAAATGGTCCGAAATCTAACCCCTGGCCCTTCTGTCCCCAAAATGGTCCGAAATCTAACCCCCGGCCTTTTTGTCCCGAAAATGGTTTAAAATGGTCCAAAATCTTACCCCCGGCCCTTTTGTCCCCAAAACGGTCCGAAATCTAACCCCCGTCCTTTATGTCCCCAAAATGGTTTAAAATGGTCCAAAATCTAGCCCCCGGCCTTTTTGTCTCCAAAATGGTTTAAAATGGTCCAAAATCTAACCCCTGGCCCCTTTGCCCTAAAATGGTCCAAAATCTAAACCCCGGCCCTTTTGTCCCCAAAATGGTCCAAAATCTAACCCCGGCCTTTTTGTCCCCAAAATGGTTTAAAATGGTCCAAAATCTAACCCCCGGCCCCTTTGCCCTTAAATGGTCCAAAATCGAACCTCCGGCCCTTTTGTTGAAAATGGTCCAAAATCTAACCCCCGGCCCTTTTGTCCCCAAAATGGTCTGAAATCTAACCCCTGGCCTTTATGTCCCCAAAATGGTTTTAAATGGTCCAAAATCTAACCCCCGGCCCCTTTGCCCCGAAATGGTCCAAAATCTAACCTCTGGCCCTTTTGTTGAAAATGGTCCAAAATCTAACCCCTGGCCCTTTTGTCCCCAAAATGGTCCGAAATCTAACCCCCGGCCTTTATGTCCCCAAAATGTTTAAAAATGGTCCAAAATCCAACCCCCGGCCCGTTTGCCCTGAACTGGTCCAAAATCTAACCTCTGGCCCTTTTGCTGAAAATGGCCCAAAATCTAACCCCCTGCCCTTTTGTCCCCAAATGGTTTAAAATGGTCCAAAATCTTACCCCCGGCCCTTTTGTCCCCAAAACGGTCCGAAATCTAACCCCCGTCCTTTATGTCCCCAAAATGGTTTAAAATGGTCCAAAATCTAGCCCCCGGCCTTTTTGTCTCCAAAATGGTTTAAAATGGTCCAAAATCTAACCCCTGGCCCCTTTGCCCTAAAATGGTCCAAAATCTAAACCCCGGCCCTTTTGTCCCCAAAATGGTCCAAAATCTAACCCCGGCCTTTTTGTCCCCAAAATGGTTTAAAATGGTCCAAAATCTAACCCCTGGCCCTTTTGTCCCCAAAATGGTCCGAAATCTAACCCCCGGCCTTTATGTCCCCAAAATGTTTAAAAATGGTCCAAAATCCAACCCCCGGCCCGTTTGCCCTGAACTGGTCCAAAATCTAACCTCTGGCCCTTTTGCTGAAAATGGCCCAAAATCTAACCCCCTGCCCTTTTGTCCCCAAAATGGTCCGAAATCTAACCCCTGGCCCTTCTGTCCCCAAAATGGTCCGAAATCTAACCCCCGGCCTTTTTGTCCCGAAAATGGTTTAAAATGGTCCAAAATCTTACCCCCGGCCCTTTTGTCCCCAAAACGGTCCGAAATCTAACCCCCGTCCTTTATGTCCCCAAAATGGTTTAAAATGGTCCAAAATCTAGCCCCCGGCCTTTTTGTCTCCAAAATGGTTTAAAATGGTCCAAAATCTAACCCCTGGCCCCTTTGCCCTAAAATGGTCCAAAATCTAAACCCCGGCCCTTTTGTCCCCAAAATGGTCCAAAATCTAACCCCGGCCTTTTTGTCCCCAAAATGGTTTAAAATGGTCCAAAATCTAACCCCCGGCCCCTTTGCCCTTAAATGGTCCAAAATCGAACCTCCGGCCCTTTTGTTGAAAATGGTCCAAAATCTAACCCCCGGCCCTTTTGTCCCCAAAATGGTCTGAAATCTAACCCCTGGCCTTTATGTCCCCAAAATGGTTTAAAATGGTCCAAAATCTAACCCCCGGCCCCTTTGCCCCGAAATGGTCCAAAATCTAACCTCTGGCCCTTTTGTTGAAAATGGTCCAAAATCTAACCCCTGGCCCTTTTGTCCCCAAAATGGTCCGAAATCTAACCCCCGGCCTTTATGTCCCCAAAATGTTTAAAAATGGTCCAAAATCCAACCCCCGGCCCGTTTGCCCTGAACTGGTCCAAAATCTAACCTCTGGCCCTTTTGCTGAAAATGGCCCAAAATCTAACCCCCTGCCCTTTTGTCCCCAAATGGTTTAAAATGGTCCAAAATCTTACCCCCGGCCCTTTTGTCCCCAAAACGGTCCGAAATCTAACCCCCGTCCTTTATGTCCCCAAAATGGTTTAAAATGGTCCAAAATCTAGCCCCCGGCCTTTTTGTCTCCAAAATGGTTTAAAATGGTCCAAAATCTAACCCCTGGCCCCTTTGCCCTAAAATGGTCCAAAATCTAAACCCCGGCCCTTTTGTCCCCAAAATGGTCCAAAATCTAACCCCGGCCTTTTTGTCCCCAAAATGGTTTAAAATGGTCCAAAATCTAACCCCCGGCCCCTTTGCCCTTAAATGGTCCAAAATCGAACCTCCGGCCCTTTTGTTGAAAATGGTCCAAAATCTAACCCCCGGCCCTTTTGTCCCCAAAATGGTCCGAAATCTAACCCCCGGCCTTTATGTCCCCAAAATGTTTAAAAATGGTCCAAAATCCAACCCCCGGCCCGTTTGCCCTGAACTGGTCCAAAATCTAACCTCTGGCCCTTTTGCTGAAAATGGCCCAAAATCTAACCCCCTGCCCTTTTGTCCCCAAAATGGTCCGAAATCTAACCCCCGGCCTTTTTGTCCCCAAAATGGTCCGAAATCTAACCCCTGGCCCTTCTGTCCCCAAAATGGTCCGAAATCTAACCCCCGGCCTTTTTGTCCCGAAAATGGTTTAAAATGGTCCAAAATCTTACCCCCGGCCCTTTTGTCCCCAAAACGGTCCGAAATCTAACCCCTGTCCTTTATGTCCCCAAAATGGTTTAAAATGGTCCAAAATCTAGCCCCCGGCCTTTTTGTCTGCAAAATGGTTTAAAATGGTCCAAAATCTAACCCCTGGCCCCTTTGCCCTAAAATGGTCCAAAATCTAACCCCCGGCCCTTTTGTCCCCAAAATGGTCCGAAATCTAACCCCGGCCTTTTTGTCCCCAAAATGGTTTAAAATGGTCCAAAATCTAACCCCCGGCCCCTTTGCCCTTAAATGGTCCAAAATCGAACCTCCGGCCCTTTTGTTGAAAATGGTCCAAAATCTAACCCCCGGCCCTTTTGTCCCCAAAATGGTCTGAAATCTAACCCCCGGCCTTTATGTCCCCAAAATGGTTTAAAATGGTCCAAAATCGAACCCCCGGCCCCTTTGCCCCGAAATGGTCCAAAATCTAACCTCCGCCCCTTTTCTTGAAAATGGTCCAAAATCTAACCCCTAGCCCTTTTGTTCCCAAAATGGTCCGAAATCTAACCCCCGGCCATTTTGTCCCCAAAATGGTTTAAAATGTTCCAAAATCTAACCCCCGGCCCCTTTCCCCCGAAATGGTCCAAAATCTAACCTCTGGCCCTTTTGTTGAAAATGGTCCAAAATCTAACCCCCGGCCCTTTTGTCCCCAAAATGGTCCGAAATCTAACCACCGGCCTTTATGTCCCCAAAATGTTTAAACATGGTCAAAATTCCAACCCCCAGCCCCTTTGCCCTGAACTGGTCCAAAATCTAACCTCCGGCCCTTTTGTTGAAAATGGCCCAAAATCTAACCCCCGGCCCTTTTGTCCCCAAAATGGTCCGAAATCTAACCCCCGGCCTTTTTGTCCCCAAAATGGTTTTAAATGGTCCAAAATCTAACCCCCAGCCCCTTTGCCCTAAAATGGTCCAAAATCTAACCTCCGGCCCTTTTGTTGAAAATGGTCCAAAATCTAACCCCCGGCCCTTTTGTCCCCAAAATGGTCCGAAATCTAACCCCCGGCCTTTTTGTCCCCAATATGGTTTAAAATGGTCCAAAATCTAACCCCTGGCCCCTTTGCCCTGAAATGGTCCAAAATCTAACCTCCGGCCCTTTTGTTGAAAATGGTCCAAAATCTAACCCCCAGCCCTTTTGTCCCCAAAATGGTCCGAAATCTAACCCCCGGCCTTTATGTCCCCAAAATGGTTTAAAATGGTCCAAAATCTAACCTCCAGCCCTATTGTTGAAAATGGTCCAAAATCTAACCCCCGCCCCTTTTGTCCCCAAAACGGTCCGAAATCTAACCCCCGGCCGTTATGTCCCCAAAATGGTTTAAAATGGTCCAAAATCGAACCCCCGGCCTTTTTGTCCCAAAAATGGTTTAAAATGGTCCAAAATCTAACCCCCGGCCCTTTTGTCCCCAAAACGGTCCGAAATCTAACCCCCGGCCTTTATGTCCCCAAAATGGTTTAAAATGGTCCAAAATCTAACCCCCGGCCTTTTTGTCCCCAAAATGGTTTAAAATGGTCCAAAATCTAACCCCTGGCCCTTTTGCCCTAAAATGGTCCAAAATCTAACCCCGGCCCTTTTGTCCCCAAAATGGTCCGAAATCTAACCCCGGCCTTTTTGTCCCCAAAATGGTTTAAAATGGTCCAAAATCTAACCCCCGGCCCCTTTGCCCTAAAATGGTCCAAAATCGAACCTCCGGCCCTTTTGTTGAAAATGGTCCAAAATCTAACCCCCGGCCCTTTTGTCCCCAAAATGGTCTGAAATCTAACCCCGGCCTTTATGTCCCCAAAATGGTTTAAAATGGTCCAAAATCTAACCCCCGGCCCCGACTTTATTCTTGTTGACAGGAACCTGTTGCAGAAAATTTCCTCCTCCGCCATACATGACATAACATGGTCAGACCATGCGCCTGTCTCAGTTGTGGTGGAGGAGGGACATTCCCCTTCTCCAGCTTATATCTAGCGTGCTAATGCTTTTTTGCTACAGCAGCCAGATCAGGCGGCTTTGGTAAAAAATCACCTTAACGAGTATTTTGCTCTTAACAAAAACTCAGTATCGAACCCTTTTACTTTATGGTGTGCCCATAAGGCATATATTAGAGGCATTTTAATACAAATGAGCTCTAGGGCAAAAAAGACAGAGGACGCAAAAGATTGACTCCCTTTTATCCCATATCAAACTTCTAGAATCCGAGAACAAAACCACCCCTGACCCTATCAGTGGCAAACCAACTAGATGGTCTGCGAGCAGATCTCAGACTCATGATGCTAGAACATCACAACAAACATTTACTTTACCTTAAAACGAATCACTATTCGGCTGGGCAATAGGGCAGGGAAGCTCCTAGCCCAAAAACTAAAAGAACAAAAAGCCAAAACTAGAATCCCCTTTCTCCACAAACCTCTCAGATGGCAATAAAATCTACAACCCACAAAGCATTGCTGATTCCTTTGCTGAGTATTACTCCTCCCTTTATAACTTAGTAAATGACCCAAACACCCCCCAACCATCAGAGGAATCAATAAACGTATTCCTGAAGGAAGCACAATTGGAAACTCTAAACTCCCCTTTCACTGAATCTGAGATCCGCACAGCTATTCAATCACTCCCCAACGGTAAATCCCCAGGCCCGGATGGCTTACCGAATGGTTATTATAAAAAAAAATTCGGAAACCCTACTCCTCCCACTTCAAGAAATGTATTCAGTAGCGGCGTCCTCTGCCTCTTTCCCGGCCGAAATGTTAAACGCATATATCGTTACCATTCCGAAACCCGGCAAATCGCCTGATTCTCCAGCTAATTTCAGACCCATCTCCCTTCTGAATACAGATGTGAAACTGTACACCAAAATTCTTTCCCACAGGCTCCTACCCATACTACCAACGTTGATTGGCCCTGACCAGACCGGATTCACAAAAGGCAGACAGGCTGCAGATGCCACTAGGAGGGTTATCAATATCCTACACCATGCAAATTCCTGTCGGGTGCCTTCCCTCCTGCTGTCCTTGGACGCGGAGAAGGCATTCGACAGGGTCCACTGGGGTTACATGACACAAACTCTGAAAAAATTTGGTTTCGCTGGCCCTATCCTATCGGCTATCTTAGCATTGTAGTCCTCCCCTTGTGCACAAGTATACACCTCTAACATGTTATCCCCGCCCTTTCCCCATCTCCAATGGGACTAGACAGGGATGCCCCTTGTCCCCCCTCAATTTTCAACCTCATTATAGAACCATTAGCTGAAAAAATTAGAGCCCACTCAGGGGACACCAGGCTTCAACCTACTAGGGGAATCCCACAACATAAACCTCTTCGCGGACGATATTATCCTACTTTTGACTTCCCCACAGACCTCCCTATCTCAAGCCCATAATATCCTAGTCAACTTCAGTCAGATATCTTACTATAAAGTTAATTTTACAAAATCCCTCATTCTAGGACTTTAACCTTTCCACCCCTCTCCAACGACGATTACAGAACGACTTCCCTTACACTTAGAGCTCTTCCAGTATACCATATTTAGGACTTCATCTTACAGCAGACCCTAACAAACTAGCTGAAGCCAATTACGGCCCCCTTAATAGCCAAACTAGCATCTGAAATACGACGACTAACTAAAATTGACCTAACATGGTCTGGCCGCCTTGCATCTTTTAAGATGCTGCTCCTCCCCCAAATTCTATACGTTTTTCGCACTCTCCCTATCCCACTCAAACCAACCTATCTCAATGCATTTAATCTTCAACTCAAGCAATATATTTGGGGAACCAAACGACCAAGATGTTCAAAAAACCTGCTTATTAAACACAGACTGGCTGGAGGTATGGGATTAGTGGATCTAAAAGACTACTATAGAGCAGCTCTACTTACCCAACTGAAATGCTGGTTCCCTACACAGGCAACTAACCCCTGGTGCAGACTAGAACAAGCTTTATGCCCAACACAAAATCTATACCACCTCTTACTTATAGATATTTGGAAACCATTCTCACTCCACGCCCTACCACTTACCATTAGGGCCTCACTCATAGTGTGGAGGGATCTTAACAGGCATAGTATAACGCCCCCCATAAATACTCACCTCCCAATGCCCCTAGAATTATTGAATAGCGCGATCCTATACGCAACTTACTCTAAATGGGTGACTCAGGGTATTACCTTACTATCTGACCTATATGACAATAACTCACTTAAATCCTTCGATACTTTAGTCACAGTATATTCCATCCCACAGTCTGACCACTACAAATACCTCCAGCTCTCTCATTTCCTGAGTTCCTTGAAGACCATCCAGGTCCCTATACAAGACGACTTATGGAAATTCCTTAGTAGCGAATCCAGCTCTTTAAAAGGCATAACGCTTTTTTACAAACACTTCCCAAAGTAAATTTTCATTTACCAAACTACCGCCGTTTTCACAAATGGGAGCTAGGAGAATCCTTCACAACCGCACAATGGAAGATGGCATTCAAATCAATATATAAAGCTTCTAGATGTGTTAATCATTGGGAACTCTCATTGAAAAATAGCTCAAAGATGGTACCTCACACCATATAGAATGTCCAAATGCTACCACGACAACTCCCCCTTATGCTGGAGAGGATGTGGAGAAGTTGGGAATATATTACATATATTTTGGAAGTGTAAAAATTTGGTTAGCTTTTGGAAGTCTGTCTTTGCATGTATCTCTCGTATTACTGGAATTCTCCTGTCTCCTAGCCCTGGAATGGCACTACTCAACCTCAATATTGAGAAATTTCCTCCTAACTACCGCACGGTGGTAACACACATATTTCTCGCTGCTAGATCGGTCATAGCTAAAAATTGTAAATCGAATGTGTCCCCCCAATGTGTCTGAAATTTTAGATATCACACATACTAACTACATCTTTGAATCAATAATAGCAAAAAAGGAAGGCAGAAACCAATTTTTACACAACCACTGGTCTATCTGGACTTCCTGGTACAAAAGATAAGTGTAAAATTATACTATGTTATTGTCTGACAATATGGTTATGATCCACCTCTGATGTGATCCTGCCCCCCCCACTCCCTATCCTCTCCTTTTCCCCTATCCTCCCCCCTCTACTTTCTATCCTACCCACTTACAGTTATAATAGGAAACACATGTATCTTTAGGAGGGGTCTCTCCACCCACCTTTGATGTATAACTGCTCTATCCTAGCAACACTATTTGGATTGTAATTCTGATAGTACCTTATCATACTATGTAACCACTACTATATTTTCTTCTATGCTTACTGTACAATATCTGTACTCTGTTTATACAAGAAAATTTTGTTTTCAATAAAAACTAATTGTTAAAAAAAAAAAAAAAAAATGTTCCAAAATCTAACCCCCGGCCTCTTTGCGACGAAATGGTCCAAAATCTAACCTCTGGCCCTTTTGTTGAAAATGGTCCCAAAATCTAACTCCCGGCCCTTTTGTCCCCCAAAATGGTCCGAAATCTAACCCCCGGCCTTTATGTCCCCAAAATGTTTAAAAATGGTTCAAAATCCAACCCCTGGCCCCTTTGCCCTGAACTGGTCCAAAATCTAACCTCTGGCCCCTTTTGTTGAATTTGGCCCAAAATCTAACCCCCGGCCCTTTTGTCCCCAAAATGGTCCGAAATCTAACCCCCGGCCTTTTTGTCCCCAAAATCGTTTTTAAATGGTCCAAAATCTAACCCCCAGCCCCTTTGCCCTAAAATGGTCCCAAAATCGAACCTCCTGCCCTTTTGTTGAAAATGGTCCAAAATCTAACCCCCCAGCCTTTTTGTCCCTAAAATGGTCCGAAATCTAACCCTCGGCCTTTATGTCCCCAAAATGGTTTAAAATGGTCCAAAAATCTAACCTCCGGCCCTTTGTTGAAAATGGTCCAAAATCTAACCCCCAGCCTTTTTGTCCCCAAAACGGTCCGAAATCTAACCCCCGGCCGTTATGTCCCCAAAATGGTTTAAAATGGTCCAAAATCTAACCCCAGGCCTTTTTGTCCCCCAATATGGTTTAAAATGGTCCCAAAATCTAACCCCCGGCCCCCTTGCCCTGAAAATGGTCCAGAATCTAACCTCCGGCCCTTTTCTTGAAAATGGTCCCAAAATCTAACCCCCGGTCCTTTTGTCCCCAAAATGGTCCGAAATCTAACCCCCGGCCTTTTTGTCCACAAAATGGGTTTAAATGGTCCAAAATCTAACCCCTGGCCCATTTGCCCTAAAATGGTCCAAAAATCGAACCTCCAGACCTTTTGTTGAAAATGGTCCAAAATCTAACCCCTGGCCCCTTTGCCCTAAAATGGTCCAAAATCGAACCCCCGGCCCTTTTGTCCCCAAAATGGTCCAAAATCTAACCCCTGGCCTTTTTGTCCCCAAAATGGTTTAAAATGGTCTAAAATCTAACACCCGGCCTTTATGTCCCCAAAATGGTTTAAAATGGTCCCAAAATCTAACCCCCGGCCCCTTTGCCCCGAAATGGTCCAAAATCTAACCTCCAGCCCTTTTCTTGAAAATGGTCAAAAATCTAACCCCCAGCCCTTTTTGTTCCCAAAATGGTCCAAAATCTAACCCCCGGCCATTTTGTCCCCAAAATGGTTTAAAATGTTCCAAAATCTAACCCCCGGCCTCTTTGCGCCGAAATGGTCCAAAATCTAACCTCTGGCCCTTTTGTTGAAAATGGTCCAAAAATCTAACCCCGGCCCTTTTGTCCCCAAAATGGTCCGAAATCTAACCCCCGGCCTTTATGTCCCCCAAAATGTTTAAAAATGTTGTCCCTAAAATGGTCCCGAAATCTAACCCCTGGCCTTTTTGTCCCCAATATGGTTTAAAATGGTCCAAAATCTAACCCCCGGCCCCCTTGCCCTGAAATGGTCCAGAATCTAACCTCCGGCCCTTTTCTTGAAAATGGTCCAAAATCTAACCCCCGGTCCTTTTGTCCCCAAAATGGTCCGAAATCTAACCCCCGGCCTTTTTGTCCACAAAATGGGTTTAAATGGTCCAAAATCTAACCCCTGGCCCATTTGCCCTAAAATGGTCCAAAATCGAACCTCCAGACCTTTTGTTGAAAATGGTCCAAAATCTAACCCCTGGCCCTTTTGTCCCCAAAATGGTCCGAAATCTAACCCCCGGCCTTTTTGTCCCCAATATGGTTTAAAATGGTCCGAAATCTAACCCCCCGGGCCCTTTTGCCCTGAAATGGTCCCAAAATCTAACCTCCGGCCATTTTGTTGAAAATGGTCCAAAATCTAACCCCCGGCCCCTTTTGTCCCCAAAAATGGTCCGAAATCTAAACCCCCCCGGCCATTTTGTCCCCAAAATGGTTTAAAATGGTCCAAAATCTAACCCCTGGCCCCCTTTGCCCTGAAATGGTCCAAAATCTAACCTCCGGCCCTTTTGTTAAAAATGGTCCAAAATCTAACCCCCGGCCTTTATGTCCCCAAAATGGTTTAAAATGGTCCAAAATCTAACCCCCGGCCCCTTTGCCCCGAAATGGTCCAAAATCTAACCTCCAGCCCTTTTCTTGAAAATGGTCAAAAATCTAACCCCCAGCCCTTTTGTTCCCAAAATGGTCCAAAATCTAACCCCCGGCCATTTTGTCCCCAAAATGGCTTAAAATGTTCCAAAATCTAACCCCCGGCCTCTTTGCGCCGAAATGGTCCAAAATCTAACCTCTGGCCCTTTTTGTTGAAAATGGTCCAAAATCTAACCCCCAGCCCTTTTGTCCCCCAAAATGGTCCGAAATCTAACCCCCGGCCTTTATGTCCCCAAAATGTTTAAAAATGTTGTCCCTAAAATGTTCCGAAATCTAACCCCCCCGGCCTTTTTGTCCCCAATATGGTTTAAAATGGTCCAAAATCTAACTCCCGGCCCTTTTGTTCCCAAAATGGTCTGAAATCTAACCCCTGGCCTTTATGTCCCCAAAATGGTTTTAAAATGGTCCAAAAATCTAACCCCCGGCCCCCTTTGCCCCGAAAATGGTCCAAAATCGAACCTCCGGCCCTTTTCTTGAAAATGGTCCAAAATCTAACCCCCAGCCCTTTTGTTCCCAAAATGGTCCGAAATCTAACCCCCGGCCATTTTGTTCCCAAAATGGTTTAAAATGTTCCAAAATCTAACCCCCGGCCCCTTTGCCCCAAAATGGTCCAAAATCTAACCTCTGGCCTTTTGTTGAAAATGGTCCAAAATCTAACCCCCTGGCCCTTTTGTCCCCCAAAATGGTCTGAAAATCTAACCCCTGGCCTTTATGTCCCCAAAATGTTTAAAAATGGTCCAAAATCCAACCCCCGGCCCGTTTGCCCTGAACTGGTCCAAAATCTAACCTCTGGCCCTTTTGCTGAAAATGGCCCAAAATCTAACCCCCTGCCCTTTTGTCCCCAAAATGGTCCGAAATCTAAACCCCCGGCC